>OX326997.1:57615626-58865626 GCA_946800695.1 Geum urbanum
ATATGACTGAAAACTAGACGTCTCGAGCTTTCCATTCATATAAAGAACTCGTGCTAACTCCAAACGAGCTGAAAGTTATGACTTTTCAAAGTTGATTGTTCTATTTTGGACAGAAGCTGCGAATTATGAAAACACTTGGAGCACGTTCCTCCTTCGTATCCTTCAAAACTCAACAATCATCAAATCCAATGCAAATGCATGATATGCATTAAATGTATGATGAATACGATGCAAGATGATGCAATTATGTAATGCATGAATGAATGAATGATATGCAAAAATTATATATACATAGCTAAGTTAGAATTGTTTCACACTTCGGAATCACAAGATTGAACATGTTCAAACAAATTTTGAAATTTTTAGCATACATGTCCCAAATTGAGTTCGCCAAAAATTTACAAGGATTACAAGGTATTGATTTTTCAGTCTTTCCAAGGACGTGCGACCCGTGCGATAAAGTATGAATTTTCAATTATTCAGCTTTGGTTCAATCGAAAAACATGGCCAGTTGGGGATAGAGATAACGCGAGAGGTAGGACTAATTTCGACAATACACCCCGAGGCTAACCGGGCCAATGGTATATACTCTATTGGTGTAAGTCTTTCTTAGATCCAGAACCTGTCACCAGTCATAACCCGTTTCTAGACACCATGTCCGACATTCAGCCAAACTTTCAAAAATTCACAATCCCTCATAGTTCTTGTAGACTCCGCCCTCAACCTTATGTGTAAAACATAAGGGGTTAAGGAGATAAACAAGAAAAAGAGGCACCATCTATTCCAAGGAGTGAGACCTAATTAATCAAGCATGTAATCAATGTAAATCTAAGACTATCCTTTAACATGCTTAACAATTATTAGATATATATATACAAACACCGATTAATATTTACAAAAATTAAAATTTACACTAACATTTATTCACATGTATTTATTTACGAAAAATTAAATCAATTAGGGCACATATACAAGGCATCGAAAATTTGTAAGTAAAATTAGCATATATACTTCGAAAATTCCTGAAAAAGAAAATGGTTAGTAATATGCACAAGTATACATTTACATATATACACACAAAAATCACAAACAATTAACAATCCCCGGCAACGGCGCCAAAAATTGATATGACCAAAACATGCATCAAATATTAACACAAAGTAGACACTTAACACATAATTCAACCATATGCAATTTAAACCCTTTTTGTGTAGATGTAGCCACTACAAGAAAATGAGTCATTACCGGCGAGATTCCAGCCAACAAGGCCGGCGACCGGAAAAGTCGCCGGTAATGTCCATCATTACCGGCGACTTACCCCGTCGCCGGTAATGTCGCCGGAATCTCGCCGGTAATGTTCCAAAACATTACCGGCGACTCCAACCGTCGCCGGCAATGTCTAGGCACACATTTCCGGCGATTTTCCGGCTGGAATTTCGCCGAAAATGTGTGCCTAGACATTTCCGGCGACGGTTGGAGTCGCCGGTAATGTTTTGGAACATTACCGGCGAGATTCCGGCGTAAAGTCGCCGGAAAAAACATTACCGGCGAGATTCCGGCGTAAAGTCGCCGGTAAAGTCTTCATTTCCGGCGACTTACTCCGTCGCCGGCAATGTGTCTTATATTAGATGCCGGATGGGGCAGCTCGATCATTCAATCATTTTGAGCGAAAAAAATTCAGAGAAATCGAAAGAAGGAAAACGTACGCTCTTAAATCGATCATTCGGTATATTGTCAAAATTAAGGCGCGCGTCGAAAACTCGATCACTCGGGAAGCTATATATATAGGTACGTAGGTGTATATATACGTATATGTGGTATATATATATATATGTGTGTGTGTTGATCAAATCCAATTCGTGAGATATATATGAAATGTTGTTGATGTACGGTCACCGAAACGAGAAAACTGCTTGTAGTTAATCTTGTGTCTGAATCAATGACTGGTATTATCGTATTGTTATCGGAGCCAGGCTTAACAGAGCCTCCTCCTACCCAGTCAAATACGTTTTGAATTGAAAAAAGGAGAATACTATCATCGAGTACTGAATCGAATTCAGAGATTAGATCGATATATATACATATGCATGCATGTGTTGATTTAATTAGAGTTGAATTGAGAGATCACGTCGATTATTAGTAGTGAATGTGTGTATATATATATAATTAATACGTAAAATTGTTAGAATTTTCAGGATGGACAAGAGTTGGATGAGCCTCGAAAGATGGGATGTCAGATATCACCAGGGAATTAGGAGTTTTGTGGATTTTGTGAAGGCTAATTGTGGAGACACTACACTTCATTATTGCCCGTGTAAAGAATGTAAGTGTTTCAGCGATCGATTTCGATTTCCCATTGATAAAGTCCAGAGGCACCTGAGTAAATACGGGTTTTGGGATAAGTACACTTGTTGGATTTATCACGGTGAAACATCGGTAGCGGGTCCGCATGATCATGGACAATTTGGTGAGAGGGCTAGTCCACGCTATGATCATGGAGATTTTGCTGAGAGGGGCAGTTCATCCTATGATCCAACATCGATGTTAATCAATGATATGTTTCCTCATGAGAGCGGTGTATTTGCTAATGAAGCACCAAATGTCCCTCCCGTCGTTGAGGGTTTCCCCCATATCGAGCCAGTCGAACCATTACCTGGAGGTCATGTCAACACAAGCGGTATGGACAAGTACAACAACCTGATTGCATTGCAACAGACTCCGTTGTACGACGGTTGTAGTAAGACTGTTCTTGAAAGTGTGATGGGAGTGATGCAGCTCAAAATGGAGAACAAAATGTCTGTCAAAGCTGTTGATTCTTGGTTGAAGTGGACTGCTTCACTACTGCCACCCGGTCATCGTCTTCCTACCACTCATCATAAGGTGCAACATATCCTGAAAGATCTTGGGCTTTCCTACATCAAAATCCATGCATGCAGATATGATTGTATTCTCTTCTGGGGAAAAGATCTCGAAGACCTTGAAGCCTGCCCGGTATGTTTTACATAAAGGTATAAGTTGACTCCTGCAGGCAACAAGAAAGCTGTGAAGATACTTCGATATTTCCCGCTTATTGATAGGCTGGAGCGGTTGTTCATGTGTGCTTTCACTGCCGAGGCAATGAGATGGTGGGCTGAGAGGAACTTGCCTGACGATGACACCCTTATACACCCTTCCGACGGAGAGGCTTGGAAGCACATGGTCAGGGAGTTTGATCATTTTGCAGGAGAGGTCCGAAATGTTTGGCTAGGGCTCTCATCTGACGGATTCAACCCTTTTGGCAACATGAGTCTTCAATACAGTATATGGCCAGTTATTTTGGTACCGTACAACCTTCCACCATGGATGTGCATGAAGAAGGAATACAATATGCTCACTCTGTTAATTCCGGGCCCGGGTTATCCAGGAAAGTGTCTCGATGTGTATTTGAGGCCTTTGATTGAGGAGCTTAAGTACCTGAGTGAGTGTGGCCACCCCACTTACGATAGGTTCAAAAAGGAGATGTTCCAGATGCATGCCATGCTTGTTGGCACCATCAGTGATTTTCCTGCCCGCGGTATGTTGTCGGGCAACGTTACCAGGGGTTACAGGGCTTGTTCAGAGTGCATGACGGTTGATTGTTGCAGTCCTCATTGCAGTAAAATTGTTCAGATGCGTCACCGTTGTTGGCTTCCATATGATCACCCATTTAGGCAGGATCCAGACGCGTTTGATGGGACTGTGGAAACAGGTGTGGCACCCAGGCGATGGACAGGGGAAGAAATTTTGGAAGTGTTGAATGAATACGATTTTGGCCAGCTGAGCAATCATCCTGACATAGTGGCGTCAATTCCAGACAAGCCCGAAAGGTATAAGTTTTGGACACACAAGAGCATATTCTGGGAACTCTCCTACTGGCCCAGGTTGCCTATCAGACATTATCTAGATGTCATGCACATAGAGAAGAATGTGTGTGAAAGTGTGGTGGGCACAGTTCTTAACTTGGAGGGGAAAACAAAAGACATCCCTAAGGCACGCATTGATCTGAAAGCAATGGGTGTGCGGAAACATTTGTGGTTAAGAGATGGTAAGAGAAAAATGCCGCAAGCTCCGTACACCGTAAAGCCGAAGCATAAGCATGAAATTTTTCGGTGGCTGAGTAATGTCAGGTATATATTCTTATGGCTATATTGGAATTTGGCATTAAATTTTTACCGGAGTATATATGGTTATATTCGAGAAATATAACCGTTGCACATATATGGCTTTATATATATATATGCAGGTATCCTTATGGCTATGCAGGAAATATAAGCAGGTGTGTTAACTTCCGGGACAATAAGATGTACGGATTAAAGAGTTATGACTGCCATGTACTGCTTCAACGCCTTTTCCCTATTTTCATTCGAGGGTACATGCCCAAAGAGGTGGTGGAGCCGTTGGTGGCCTTGTCAAGATTCTTTCAGAAGTTATGCACCAGGGAAGTTAAAAAAGCAGACCTGAGGGAGATGCAAGATGACATCATTTTTATCATGTGCAAGCTTGAGAGGATATTTCCCCCAAATTTTTTCGACATAATGCCGCACCTGATGATCCATCTTCCCGAACAATTGTTGCTTACCGGTCCCGTACACTACACTTGGATGTATCCCATGGAAAGGTACAAATGATTCATAAATTTGGTTTGCCTATGTTTTTATATGTAAATTCTTGTGGTTAAGTAAGTTAGCATGTACTTGTTAACTTGTAGACAATTGGGAGCCTACAAGGACTATGTGAAGAATAAATATGCACCTGAAGGGTGTATCGCTGAAGCATATCTTGCGCACGAGTGTGTAACGTACACCAAAGTGTACCTCGAAAATGTAGAGGACCCCCAACAACATATGCCGATAGATGAACCCCAGTTCAACATTTCTATCATCTCCAGTGACGTGGTAGTACAGGTAAGCTTGCCAAAGTCGTACAAGTTGGATGGAAATGAGGTAGCCATTGCCCACTGGTCGGTACTGATTAATTGTCAAGAAGTACAATATTGGAAAAACTATCATCTTCACTGCCCTGCTATTGCCGGAAATGTTGATTACCACAACAAGACGTTTGCAAACTACTTTGGTCAATGGGTAAGTATATGTGTATATGTATATTTTTATATATATCTTTATATAGCATGTATGTATGTACGTGGTTTTCTGGTTTCAAGATGACATAATTTCTTCTGTCCGTATTAATATATGGACGTTTTCAGATGAACCATGTAGCAGATGATGGTTGCCCAGAGTGGTCAAACGAATTGAGGGTCCTGGCGATGAAACCGATTGCTTCAAAAGTTTACTCGATGTGTCAGGTCAATGGCGTGAAATTTATATGTGAAAATCGAGACGACCGACTAAAAACACAGAATTGTGGGGTGATGGTCCATGGTGGGCAGGATGGCGTTGACTATTACGGTGTCCTTCATTCAGTTGTTGAACTAATTTATGGGAACCGCATGAAAGTGCACTTGTTCAAGTGTAGATGGTTTGATACTAGCCCGGAGAACACAAGGACCGATCAGTACGGAACATTTTCGGTGAATACTGCTACTACCTGGTATGAAGATGACCCTTTCGTTCTTGCCTCATCAGTAAAACAAGTGTTTTACCTGGACGATCTTCTTAACAAAGTCCCGTGGAAGGTGGTTAACCATGTTGCTCATAGAAACATATACAGTGCTGCCACACTTGGTGATACCGCAGATGATGAGGAAGTTACTTCATACCAAGAGCCGAACGCTTTTGACATTCCGGAATCATCTACGATTCGCCTTAATAATGTGAGATCTGGGAGTGTGGTTCGAATTACTAGAGCAGAACTTCTCGATGTTAATCCATATGAAGTTGACGCTGATTCAGATGACGAGGAGCGGAACATATTGCCAGAGGTTACCTGTGAAACCGAGTCAGACTCAAGTGATGAAGACGATTACGATTATCATCCTTAGTACGTTGGAAATTGTAGTCGGCAAATGTACGTAGTAAAATGTACGTAGTAAAATGTACGTAGTAAAATGTTTACGGAAATTGTACTCGGAAAATGTACTCGGAAATTGTATGTAGTCGGAAATCGGAACCGTAGTCGGAAATTATACGTAGTCGGAAATCGGAACCGTAGTCGGACATTGAACGTAGTCGGAAATCGGAACCGTAGTCGGAAATTAGAACCGTAGTCGGAAATCGGAAATTGAACGTAGTCGGAAATCGGAACCGTAGTCGGAAATTGAACGTAGTCGGAAATCGGAAATCGGAAATTGAACGTAGTCGGAAATCGGAAATTGAACGTAGTCGGAAATCGGAACCGTAGTCGGAAATTGAACGTAGTCGGAAATCGGAACCGTAGTCGGAAATTATACGTAGTCGGAAATTGTCCGTAGTCGGAAATTATACGTAGTCGGAAATTGTACGTAGTCGGAAATTATGTAGTCGGAAAATGGTCGGAAATTGGTCGATCGGATAATAGTCGACAAATAATGACATTACCAACGAGTTGACAAGCAACTCGTTGGTAATGTCATTACCAACGACTTAGCAACTCGTGGGTAATGTCATTACCAACGAGTCAAGTCGTTGGTAATGACATTACCCACCACGTACGTCGTTGGTAATGTCATTACCAACGACGTTGACCTACCTCGCCGGCAATGATGGGGTATAGCTCGAGCTCGATCTCCTCCTCCCCATTTCTCTTCGGCCTAATTCAATTCTCTCTTCCCTCTTCCCTCTCTTAGCACGAAATTCTCACCTCTCCCCTCTCCTCAATCCTCTCTTCTCTCTCCCCTCTCCCCTCTCTTCCTCTCCTCCCCTCTCTCCTCCCCTCTCTCCTCCTCCCCTCCTCCTCTTCCTCCTCCCCTCACCTCCGTCGCCGGCAAAGTTGGGTCGAGCTCCACCATGCCAGGTTTGAGCTCACTCTCTCTCCCTCTCTCTCTCCCTCTCTCTCTCTCTCATTCCACAATATTTTTTTTGTGTATTTTAATTAATTAATTTTTGATAATTGTGGGATGTATATATGTATGCATGTGGACAATATTTGTAAAATGTAATTAAGGTATGTATGAAAATTGTGGGAAAAAAATGTGGATAATTGTGGGGTGAAGGAGCAATATATGTGATGTATATATGTGAAAAATTAATTAATATATATGGAATGTATGTATATACGTATGTTTGAAAAATGTGGAAAATTAATTAGCTAGGGTGAATTGGATTAATATGTGATGTATATATATATATATATATATGTGTGTGAATTAAGGTGAAATTAAGATGCATGATCGATGTATATATGTGTGAAAAGTTTAAAGCCGGAAATGATGTATGTATATATGTTAAGTTAGGTGATATAGTTGTTAATTTAACGTATAATAGGTGATATTGGAACCATACCAAATCGGAACTGGAACGGTTTGAAACCGGAACTGTTTATAACCGGAACCGTTTGAAAATAAACGGTTCCGGTTCCAAACCGTTCCGGTTCTGATTTGTTATAGAACCGAAACGGTTTGGAACCGGAACTGTTTGTAACCGGAACCGTTATGTTACAAATTGTTCCAGTTACAAACAGTTCCGGTTTCAAACGGTTCCGGTTCCAAACCGTTCCGGTTCTGATTTGTTATAGAACCGAAACGGTTTGGAACAGGAACCGTTTCAAACCGGAACTATTTGTAACCGGAACCGTTATGTTACAAACGGTTCCGGTTACAAACAGTTCCGGTTTCAAACGTTTCCGGTTCCAAACCGTTCCGGTATTTCTGATTTGTTATAGAACCGAAACGGTTTGGAACCGGAACCGTTTGGAACCGGAACTGTTTGTAACCGGAACCGTTTGTAATATAACGGTTCCAGGTTCAAACGGTTCCTGTTCCAAACCGTTTCGGTTCCAAACCGTTTCGGTTCCGATTTGTTATAGAACCCCAGTTCCCATGACTATTACGGTGTCCATCCCATGAGGTTTTGCGGCTAATTGGCTTCGGAGAGGTTCCCGAAATAGTGGAGGGAACAGTAGTCAAGCTTCCTCCTCGCCCGCAGTTAGCAACACGCCCAGTGGGCCAATGATGAGTGCTCGCACTCGAGCCTTGCTAGAGGCGCGAGCTGAGGAGGAAGCTGCACGATCAAGAGCCGTGCAACCGGAAGTCGAGGCTCAAGCCTTAGTCTCCAGACGCTCAATCAGCAGACGTCCCTCCGGTGGCAGAGCCTCAGACGAGCGACAGTCAACGGGGGCATCAGAAACTCCCTCAATCCGAATGCCCCATATTCTCCCGGTGCCTACTCCCGTTTCACGGGAATCATCTGAGACACATGGTGGTGCGGGCGCCTCATCGTCCAAGCCTCGTCTATATCCGCCGTCCGGTCTCTTCCTACCCGACGAGATTCCTGTCATCCCTGAATTCGATGATAGGGGGATGCCTGTTTATATTGAAGGACGGCCGGAGTTCCTGAGCGTGGAGGAAGCGTATAACTTCCTCCCGTTCGACCCCGTGTATCTTTGGAGTGTGAGGTGCACCAACCAACAAACGGACGATGCAGGTAAATTTTATTTAACATCAGATTGATTACTTAATTATTACTTAAGACTTGCGATAGGTTAAATTAATGATATCAATTTGTTCACATTGTATTATTAGGCAATTTCGTTAATGGGACTGGAAAACGGAAAGGGGCTAGAGGCACCTGCACCGGGAAGAGACTTGAGCAGGCTACCGGCGGAAGGAAAACGCCCATAAGGGCCAATGAGGATGGCGAGGTGATCGAGGCATTCGACACCACGCGCAAATATGTCAGCATGGCCGGTGCGATCGTGCGGGACAAGGTCCCAATGCTTTGGCCAGATTGGGAATCTGTGCCTATCTACGTGAAGATGCAAGTGCATAATGCACTCAGTGTGAGTAAAATCGTATTTTCATTACGTAAATTTTACATTTATTAATTAAGTCCGAATAAATATATAATTTTACCTTTTATATATTCATATTGCAGGTGTGGTTTGACGTGGATTGAAGAGGGAGGGATGATCTTCATATTCTTCATTTTCTCTTTTTCTTTAATGCATGAAGAGGGATGGATGAGACAATGTGTTATCGAATTTTGGATCTATAATGGGAAGTTCTTTTCTCCCTTTAAGGGATTTAGCCGGAGTTTTTTTTGTTTTGGGATACAAGGAGATTGTAGAATGCGCCAAATTTAAAATTTTCATTCATTTGGCTGGCGGTAAATCTCAAAGTTTGGAGACCAAAAAGTCAAGAAGCTAGCTCGAGGTGATCAAGGAATAGCAAAACAGATACAAATAAACCATCTGTGATCAAGGATCGGGAAACCATATCCAAGCCTCGTGAGTTTACACTCTAATGAAGATAAAGAGAGCAAAAAAATCAATTCATGAGTTCCATTTAGAGGGAGAAGAGAGAGCAGTTGCTGGCGGCGGTGTTGGCATTTGGGAATTTACTCTTGATATTTTAAGACTCTTAAGTCCTAGCTTGATTAATAGAACCAAATTTAATTACACCAAGCTTGATTAAGCCTCAACTTGGCAACGTGGTTGTGGATAGATACCACCTTATTCTCAATTAGTGTGGGGTTCTGTCCATATTGAGCTAGTTGTGTATGGGCTTTCATGTCCTATTTTTTCTCAATTTCAATCCTTATTTCCTATATAACAAGCATGAACCTTACTGTACACTATACGTGAATCACTGTTCTTCACTGTTTTAATTTCTATTCATGGGGGCGTTTTTGTCATTCGGTGCCACACACTTTGGTCTTTCTCTTTGGTTCTCTTTGTTCAATCTCCTTCTCTCTCTCTCTGGAGTCATGCTTCGATTGGGTCGCGATCGGAAGTACACGAAGTACAGTTCAAGGCCATCTTGAAATCAGTCCCATCACCCCCAAAGAGCTCTGCAGGATTTGGTCTCATTGGAGGAACTTGGGATCCAACATGACCTCTGACTACTACTGCTATTGATTCGATCGGAGAGACTCGGGATCTGACATGTCATTCTCCAATTCCGATTCGTCTTCCTACAACAGTGGCGACTATAAGAGCTTCAAGAAAACTCCCACGATGGTGAGTCTGCTACTCACTTTTCATTTTCATTTCATTTCATATATGAATTTGATGATTACAATAATTAAATTTGTGTGTGCCGCTTGGTCAGTTATAATGAATTGTGATTAGTAAATGGTTTCAGAAGCTAGGATTTGAATAATGAAAAGTCGGGGAGAGTGAAATGGTTATGGGATTGCCGAAGAAATATGAATTAAGCTTGCTAGCTGATTGGGATGGTTAAGCTTGTTCATCTAGATTGAGCGTTTGTATTCAATTATTGCCAATATGAATCACATGTGACTAGAAAAAAAGAACTTCATAGACATATAAAAAGTTGAACATACCAGAAGTTGTACAACAGCTTATGACAGTATGGTCTCAGATAATAAAAGTAGCTAGGGTTACTCTACCGATCAATCTCTTTCATCAGTTCATGGAGTACTATGTTCTAACTGCATTTGAGTAGTCGATCATGTTTATAGTTTTTGAAAGGACCCAACCCCGATTTAGCTTCCTAAATCGGAATCAAACCCCTTCGAAAACACGAACCAACAAAAACTTTTCGAAATTTGGGCAGAGTTTCGTTACTAACGTAGAATTGCCATTACCTGCACGCGGAAAATACACTTCATCCTATGCCACAAAAAGCAAACCGTGGGCACCAATCCCATCCGGATTTCTCAATATATCAGCAATAAAGTAAACAATACATATAATATATACTTTACTGAAATCCGGGTAAAATCGTATATCATATTCAATAGGAAACTCAGAGCGACTTCTAATACATAATCATATACGCATACCACAGCAGGTAGAACAATAAACCTACTGGATGAAACAAAGTAGCTCGAGTACTATGCCTCCGACCACGACGTGCGACACCAGAGCCTGAACTGCAAACTGGGCACGGAAACCGAAAAGCCCAGGGGAAAGACAATAAAACACGTTAGAGTGAGTGGACGAAAATAAATGACTTTCACCAGTTAATATATATGTTATAAAAACATATGCGAGTCCAGGTAAATAAAAACAACATAGGACACGAGGTTAAACCATAGTCCTCCAGCGTACTGAGCATGCAAGTAAAAATTCCACGGGGTCACTCATGGACACACACCGTGCTAGTACAGTCAGAATCACGGAGTCCCAGACTTCCACGCGATCTAGCCAGAAAGGCCTCAGGTCAGAGGTCTGCCTCCCCCCGGTACAAGTCACGAGTCAGGAGTCACAACCTCCCCTGGTACACATCCTCGGGGATCAGCCGGGATGCGAGTGTATCGATACAACAACATATAACGACTGTACTCTGTGTAAACTAAATCACAAACATTTCGATGCAAATGCATGAAACAGCATATAAGTGTATGTATACTCGTATACGTATATTCGTATAAGTATATCGTATAATCGTAAAACACATGCTCATGCAATCCGAAATCTCAATACGCATGCTCAAGATCGAAAATCATATAAAAGACTCGCAAGAATTCTGTGAAAAGAAATGTCCACTCACAGACTGGCGTAACGCGATACGCGTTAACCCGTGATGCGGCGGAATGTCCCTCGCCAAAAGAACGATCACGAACACCTGAATTTTCACAAAATCCAATACTCAAAGTCATAATCCGACAATACAAGACAAATCACGAGAAACCACCGTTTCCGGAAACACATAACTTAAAGCCGACGAATCGTCGAAAATCCATATATAGCACCTCAATACCTCGCTTTACTTTCGGATGCTCAAATCGAGAAACAAATCTCCCCACTACGATCGGGGCGCGATTTCGAGTCAAATGACATGCGACTTCTCGAAAGTCCAAAAAAAGTCAAACTTTGACCGTTGACCGCTGCCGTTGACCGCCGTCCACGGCGACGCCGCTGCCGACCGGAGAATTTCACGGCGGAGCAACCCCTATTCCACTCAAAATCACCCACTGAGCAACTTTGTCAACTGCACCGAAGTCCAATTCTCACTCTAACTAGGTCAATTTCATGTAAAACCGAATTGGTTCACAAATTTCAAACCCAAAATTCTCAATCCACAAATCGAATTAGAACTTCATACTTACATGGTTAGAATCCTTGAGAGGAGGGCTACAAAACCCAGTGCATCTTGAAGCTCAATTCGACCGAATTTGAGGAACCCGAATTCACCAAGAAACCTTAAACTTTGGCCGGATAATTCTCCTTTTCCGGTGAGCTATACCGTGGAAGGTGGCCGGAATGAAGTCGAGGATGTCAAGGCGAGTCCAAAGGGACCAACCCCACGGCCTGGGGTGGCCGGAATCCTCCTCGCCGTGAGCCACCGTTTGCCACCGTCGTGAGCCATCCTCCACCGAGTTTGACTCGGTCAAACCCAATTAACTCCTTCTTTGACTTTCCTTTTTCGGCAACCTGCTATTTATAGCCTTTCCCGATTAGGAAACTTCATGTTTATCCATTTCGACGAACTTCAAACGCACGTAACTTTCTCGTCGTATATCCGATTCCGATAATTCTCGCGGCCACAAACTCATCTCGACATACTCTTCAATAATCACCTGAAGTCAAACATATAGGCCAAACAGATAAAGAGTCAACCCTTCAAAGCAACACACATTAATTCGACTAAATAATCAACAAACGGAAATAATCACAACTAAATCTTCGTAACTCAAAATCATGCTCCGCAAGTTCCTACGAACTCGAAATTAAATTCTGAACAACTTCCGTGAAGAAGCCGAAACCAAATTCTTGACTGGTAATTAAGTCGTTAAGTAGCCCACCATTTAAATCCAAACTTCAAATAGTCATAACTAATTCCTCGGTCGTCCAAATAACGATCCGGAACCGCTCACGAACTCGTAATTACCCGTACAACGACTCTCAAGAAGAGACCCAGCTCCAATTCTCGGCCAATAATTTAGTCGTTAACGAGCCTGGCGATTCAAATAACTGCCGACAAACTGCGACTATGCAGTAACTCATCAATCAAGCTGATCATACTGCTGATTCTGGTCCG
Source organism: Geum urbanum (assembly GCA_946800695.1). NCBI lineage: Eukaryota > Viridiplantae > Streptophyta > Magnoliopsida > Rosales > Rosaceae > Geum > Geum urbanum. The sequence goes on from OX326997.1 coordinate 57,628,687, forward strand.
AGTCGTCACAGTTTTATCGTTCTGTGTACCGTAATTTGAGTTTGCAATGATATCAGATCCGTAATCTATGTCTATAATTCTATATAATCGGCAAGCTTATGTATAACCGTGTGGTGGCATCTATTTGCAGAATTCCATTTCTTTGGTTTAAGATATCTACAAACTTGATGAAATTATAAATTACAAGAGCTTAATCTTATGAATGTACTTCAGGGGATTAGATCCAAGTAATAAGTTATAAGACTAATAAGAATGTTAGGAAATCTTACTAAACTGTATTGTTTATTTTTAGAATTTATCGTTTTTCCTTTTACAAGTTTTATATGCTCTTGACTGTGCTATCCACCCAATATTTATGTGTTTTCGTCTTCCTTCTATTCTTACCTTTGCTGTGTTTTATGGTAATACAATGTGAGTTCAATATAGCATGTGTAATGTAGTTTTTCTTAATTAGTTTATATGGATGTTAGCGCTCAATGACAGGAAAACTTTCACATTATGTTAGCTGCACATCTGTAAGTTGGATATGTATGAACTCTCTTATTCAGTTTACTACTTAATTAGCTGCTGAGATTCTGTTTAGCTTGAGTTGCTTGTATTGGATGCTTATATAGGCATTAGAAAAGACTAAAAAAAGAAGGAGAGAAAGAGGATAAGCTGTAGAAACCTCATTGTTTTTAAAATGGCAATTGGCTGCCTTATTAGAATAGGTGGAATTGCCAATAAGCCTTTAAATTGTAATGTTTAATGATTTGTCATTGAGCAAAGGAATGTGGAAGTATATGGTTGTGATTGTCATACAACTATAGTAATGAAAAAGCTCATGGGGGAAGTAGTAATATTAAGGTTCTACCTATATATACTCACATTCTGTCTTGCACTCACAGTTCTTGAAACAAAACTCAAGGTGAGCACGTCTGTAGTTATGATTGTTTCTCATTCCTTCTATGGGCGCATATTGGGTTATAGGAGTCTTTGCTTGAGTCTGATTCACTATCCCCTGCAGGTGGACTTGACAGCATATAAGAAGATTCGCAAATCGAAAATCTGAGAGAGCTATTGAGCTAAAACCCAGAAGAGAAGAACAAAAGAGGAAATAAGGGAATGGGGTTTTAGATGATACATGTGAGATCGATTAGGTCAACGGCTGATTGTGAGATTAAAGATTGAGAGATTAACAGAAAGGCTGCAGACGAAAATTGAGAGATGTGACAGATCCAGACGGAAAAAGAAAGAGAGACAATGAATGAATAGTCGGACTATTCATCACCATGGAATTGTTTGTCGGTGCAACAATAACAGTTGCACGATGGTGTTATTAATGAAGATGTGTCAAATGTTGAAGAGAGTTCTATACACTTGGTTCAAACTGCGAAGCAATCGACCACTTTTTGACAAGTTAGTGACTGTAAACATTTGTTCATTAGTCTCTTTTGTTCTAAATTTCTCATTACAACCTATGTCTCTTTTGCATATTCCGTTGATAGCTAAAATTTTGGAGATCAGATCTGCGCATCGCTTATCATCTTTGTTCCGAGGTTAGGTCCATCGCGGCTTTCTTCTTGATTTCGTTATCTGCGATATCATCTATGTTCTGTCAAAATATCGCAGATTATCCATTAACATTGTGCATGCAACTGTTAATTAATGATTCTATAATATAGGCATGCTCAATGTCTTTTTTATGTTTTAATTTGACAAGGTGATTTATGTTCATGCCTTGAACTTAAAAAGTTAGAACTGTGCATTGATGACATTTTTTTTTTTGGATAGCAAATGACGGATGGTAATTGAGGAGTTCAGATGATTGAAGACAATGAAGGAGTTTAGATTTCTTGTCTGAAGTTAATTTTCTTTTGGAGCTACTAGCAATTGTTAAGTTTATATATCTTACTATTATAATAATCAAGTGCTTCTATGCATGGTGATGAATTTGTTATGTGCTGTGATAGTTGATGTATAAGACTGTGAAGTGTGACTGATCAATAATTGTAATGAATTAATTGAATATGTAATTTAGCTTATTCTATTAGTCAAATATCTAATTGGATTTTAATATATTTTTTTAAAAAATAACATTAGTAGACACATGCATGCACACATTATTTGAAAAAAAAATGTCATACATCAGAATGCACGAACGACATAGAGTAAAAGACATAGTGATGGTTGAATATATATATATATATATATATATATTGCCATAGAGTTATGGTTGAATATTTATTTTATATTTATTCTGTAATATATGTATCCTTTAACTTATTACAATCTTAGACCATCTAAATGTAACTTTTGTGTAGACAGAGAAGTTTCACATGAAGTTACAAGTATATATCTCTCTACTACTTAGTTGATGTTATGTCAACTTTTTGTGTTAGTGAACCCCAATAATATTTTCCATTTGGTATTACATATTGCCCAATTATTTTTTCTTTATACAATTGTCAGGTTTGTGGCAAACTGCATTTCTAAACCCTAAACTCAACAGTAATTCGATTTTCTTTTATTACTATCGAGCCTCGCGCGCGGGCTTCTGCTCTAGTATAATCTAATGACCTAACCTCATTTTGTAACCATATACAATATATATATATGTGTATATAAGGTTTGATGATTTTCTAATTTTATGGTAGTATATCCATATATATATATGAATATACATTTACACATATATACATATTTATACATGCGGTCGTTTTTTGCTAAGGACACATTTATCGTGATTTTTTTTACCTCATTTGACATCAAATCTTAACAATCAAGACCACTAATGCTATAAATATTATTTTAACTGAATCCCCCACAAAATTTTAGTCAAATTAGAAAGCGTTTAGCCATTTGATTCCCCATTTATATATCGTTAGCATTTATCAGACTCTCCTTATTTGTTTGTAATGTTTTACCATTTTCATGACCAAACGATTATCAAATTGGATGAAATTATGTATGTCTACTTCTTAAATGGATATATATATATATATATAGTCCCTATTTTAGAGCAGAGCTCCGCTTTGAAAACAAGGAGCGCAGTTTCGAATCTCAATAGATAGTTGTGTTCATCTTTAATTTGAGATTATTTTATATTTGTATGGATAGTTCAGTTGAAAATCAATTGAGTTTGACCATTTTAGTTAGAAAGTACAAAAGTTATGAAGTGAACCCTTTCACGCTTCGAAAAACTTGGATGATAATCACTATAGATACGTTTATTAACTTGAAATGGGAATTGTCAGGAATAAGAATCAACCCAAGATACTTTAACCCAAAACCCTAAGAAGCAACCTAAGAAACTTAAACCCTAAAGCCCTAAATCCTAAACTCCAAACCCTAAACCCTAAATTCTAAACCCCAAGCACTATAAATTGTAAAAGAGTTTATACACGATTTAATTATAACAAGTGTGCTCAAACTCCATACACACAATTTGGACAATATCGAATTAATAATCACAATAATGTTTGCAATATTTTGATTATACAGCTATTGAAAACAAATTGAGGAAGTTAGAAAAGTATTTCTTTTATTAAAAAAATAGTAAATATGTGAGAAAATCAAAATAAGGGATTATCTAAGAGGCTAGATATTGACCGACCAAGTTCTTCGCTAGGGGACTCCTCTGGGCTTTAGACAATACAATTAAAATAAAAGAATTCAGACCATGGCCAGTTTTTCCTAACACTATCAACAGCGGTGTGGTGATTCGACTGGGCAAATGCATCGCAGCCAGCAACATAGGTGGGCATCCTCCTCATTTGGCTGATGAAATTCTCTACTTGATTCTCTTTCATGTACAATGTGTGTGGTTTCTGTGGGAACTTGTTTTGGTCAGGCTTAACAACAAGGTAGAGCTTCGATAGGTTCTCAGAGGGATTGAATTCTAAACACAACGTAGAACTTAATTGATTGAATTCTAATCACAAAAGGTCGATGAAAACCATTTATATTGGATGATTGTTCTGTGTGTTGTTTCGTTCTCAAATTGATATGTATCACTTCCAAAAGATTCAATGAAGACAATACGGCAATTGACGAATTTGATTGTGTTAAATTGAATATGTGGTGATTTCATAGCTTATTGGGTGATTAATTCTAGAGTAGAAAAACAGATATCGAACAACAATGGTGAAAAACTGAAAAAGTATTTACAAATCTCCTCTGAGTTAAGTTCAATTTTGCTTATGATGAATTTTGTATAATTAAGTTTGTATCGAAGAATAAAGTGACTTTTTTTCTATCTTAGATATTGAAGAATAATCTGAGGCAGTGAAGTTGTTGCACAAAATATGGGTCACATCTATGAATTATAAGCTTATCTTGGCTTAGCTTGCCTTGGCTAGGATAGATAAGGTGTCCTAGCCAGTACTGACTGCCAAATGTACTTTGAGATTACAGTTTAGTTTTGAGATTGGTAAATCAAATTTTGTAGTTTGCTTACACTTATTTAGTGGAAGTTTATGCAACAATTCAAATTCTATAGTGTGCTTATGGGTTCGACTATCTGATGCTGTGATTTGTTTGTACGGTGTAGAATCCTTGCAAGTCGATTCAGTAACTATGTATATCTTGAACTACCAATCTTAGGTTTGTGCTATTTGCCTAATATTCCACTTGAAATTTCTACTCTGTATATGACAATGTCAAGTTTGTGGTGTTAGATTAGTTTCAATGATTACTTAAAACTGCTAAGAAAGATACATATAAATTTGCTTTTTGTGAAGAGTATGATCCAAATTTGTTCATACTCTAAACAATAGTTCAAGAAGAGGCTGGCTTCCTGTAAATGAGGTTAGCCTCCTTAATATCCTTGGGATATTAGTGTCTGATCTAAGTTGTCAATGCATATTTTTTGGCTGCCATGCTAACATTAATTTATTCTTAACTTTTCCAATGATATACTATAACCTCAACTATCAACAAAGTGGAGTCAAGCATGCAGAAGAGATACAATGATCCCAATGAACCAACACAGCTAATTTCCAAGAATACTAAAAAAGTATTCTTCATTTGTGATCTGAGTTCATTACTATGATTTATAATCATATAAAATGAGCCAAACATATTTTTTGAATTCAAGCCATGGATTAGCTATTGTTTACTACTATGCATACATGATAACACCAATAATAGGAAGTTGCTTCTGCATAGCTACACTTCTCTTCATCATCAGTATTGCGGCGGTCTCAATATGATAACAAATTTGAAACGTTTTATGTTATATTTATACATCAAGGTAAAAAAAATGAAAAAGCAAATATTCGTATGTTAACACTGAATGGATAATGGCTAATGTTGGTTATGGTGATTACTCTTGCCTTAAATTGTATTGTTACCAACTCCTGAACCTTGTGCATTTCGTTGTCTTCTGGTCTTCTCTTTTTTCGATCAATACAGTTGAGTATTCCTTTAATTGTAATGTTTTATTTAACAATCTAATGATACACTACCACAACTTTAACCATTGTCGGCGATTTTTAAATCGCCGGCAATGTTTTTTAACATTACCGGCGATTTTTTCCGGAAAAATCGCCGGTAATGTCTTTTTTTTTTTTTAACATTGCCGGCGATTTTTCCGGCAAATCGCCGGCAGTGTCCCGCCGGTAATTAAAAAAAAAAAAAAGACATTGCCGGCGACTTAAAGGTAAGTCGCCGGTCGCCGGTAATGTCTTTTTTTTTTTAAACATTACCGACGACTTACATTTAAGTCGCCGGCAATGTCTTTTTTTTTTTTTTTAATTACCGGCGGGACATTGCAGGCGACTTACATTTAAGTCGCCGGTAATGTTAAAAAAAAAAGACATTGCCGGCGATTGTTCCGGCAAAAATCGCCGGCGATTTAAAAATCGCCGGCAATGGGTTAAAATGTGGTAGTGATAGGTGAAATCTTTGTGAAATTATTGAGGCTAGTTGTCTAGATAAATGGCTTCAAAAGAATCTCATTTAAGTACAAGCATATGAAAGGAAACACAATGACAAAGGTAAAATTCCCTTTGTCTTCTCAATTTTATTCTATGCAAAACTTATTATAGAATTGAACATACTGGTATGAAGAATGTTATGTTGCACCACTTTTCCCGTGACAAATAAAGAAGCTAAAGTAAATAATACAAAAATAAGTGTCTTTAGATATCAATAAGTAAGATGTTAGTGTTAAATATCAAGGTTATTTAAGAAGACTCACCTGGTAGTGCAAAACTATTACTATGCATCATCCTCATCCTGATTAAGGTTAGCATACGTTTGATTCGCTTGTGTTTCTTCTTCTTGATATGCATTCCTATCATCAGTATGCATTTCGTAACAGTTTCTAGGTTTTGTTTCCACCGTAACACTCCATCTGCTATTCTTTATTCCTTCAATGTAATACACCCGAGTGGATTGGAATGCTAGCACAAATGGTTCTTGAGTATTAAGCTTCTCTTTTGTATTAACACTGAAGATTCCATAACGATCTAGTTTATAGCCTTTGCCATCATTAGCAGTGTCGTGCCAATTACAGTTAAACAATACGACTTTATTATTGTCTGGATATAAGAGCTCAACAATCTATGTCAAGGTTCCATACCATGGCACATCCTCCTGCTTCTCACCTTTAACCATAACTCCACAGTTCTGTGTTTTCATATCATCATTATGCAATTGTGTATGAAATCTGAACACATGAATATTATAGCCTTTGTAGTAGGCAGCTCGCTTTCCAGGTCCTTGGGCCAAATAAAGTATTTGAAGACTTGCTTTTCCTTCGTCATGCAATTGTGTGATCTGTATGTGATACATAAGAAAATTTTGAGATATAGGTGGTTAACATAGCTATGCTTTTTTAAACGACTTATTACACTTACCCTATCACAAAACCATTTGGAAAAATCACTCCTATGTAACTCGTCTACACGGTCAGCCCCATGTTCCTTAAGAAGTATGTCTTTATGCTCTCTATACACAGTAGATTTATAGGACAGTAATGAGTAAAAATATATAAAATTATCCATGTATATGTATAATACTTGTATGATTTTGATATCTTAATGAAGTGATAAAAATCTTACTCAATATAAGGCAAACACTCATCACAATTTGCTATGACGTAATATGTGGCAACCTTGAGAAGTTCACTTGGCATCCTCAAAAGTTTTTTCCTCCCAATGGATTTTTCAGGCAATGAGAAGATAGATAAACAAGATGTGTCAGCTGAAGGCTAATCTCCATCAAAGTTTCTTTCTTCTTTGTTGAATTTAGTCCCAGCCTCATTTGATAAATAACGAGAGCAAAATGCGACACACTCATATGCCAAATAGCCTTCTGCAATAGATCCTTCAGGACGAGCCTTATTGCGAACATAACTAGTCAATTTGTGTAAATACCTGTATTGCAAACATAAACATAAAGAAATTAATGGATAAATGCCAACAAAATAGATAATTATTGCTGACATATTAGATAAATTAATCTTAGTTACCTTTCAACGGGATACATCCATCTGTATTGCACTAGACCAGACACTTTTGCTTCCCAAGCTAAATGAATAGATAAATGGACTATGATATCAAAAAAGGCTGGAGGAAATACTTTTTCCAACTTGCATAGAGCATCGACGATCCTCTCCTCAAGTAATTCCAAATCAGAAAGCTTCAACACTTTAGCACACAATTCTTTGAAGAAATAAGAAAACTCAATTATAGCCTCACACGGTTCTTTTGGTAGTAGCTCTCGTGCCATAAGAGGCAATAATCTTTCCAAGAAAACATGACAATCATGACTTTTCATCATACCAGAGAGATTACTTCTATTAGCATTGACCCACTAAGAGGGTTTTGCAAAATATCCATCAGGAACCTTCAACTTTAGTAGCCATTGACAATAACTTGGATATTCTCGGTTGACAATGTAAAAGGTGTTGGGTCATAGACCCATTCATCATTAGGCAAATAATGTTTCCTTATTTTCATAGTTTTGAGATCAAGTCGGGCATTCAAGGAATCTTTTTTTTTACTATCGATGTTCATGATCGTGCCAATGATGCTATCAAAAATATTATTTTCAATGTGCATGATATCCAAGTTATGACTCAACAGAAGCGTTTTCCAATAATGCAATTGGAAGAATATACTATGTGTCTTCCAATTATGAGTCTTTCCAAACCCGAGAACGGTTTGCTTCTTTCCATATTTTTCATGTGTGATGTCAGGTAAACTCTCAAACTCATTAAAAACATCATCTCCAGGTGGTCTTCTTAGTGCATCTCTCTTCTCTTTTGTATTGTCAAAATCTTTTTTTTTTGCGCCATTCATGTTCTGATGGTAACCATTGACGATGACACATATAACTTTGCTTTGAGCCATGTTGTAATCTGCGACTTGAGATCTTTGATGCACAAACTGGACATGCCAACTTTCCTTGAGTACACCAACAAAACATGTAACCGTATGCAGGAAATTCATTAACAGTCCACATAACTACGACTCTCATTTAAAAAATTTGCTTTGTAGAAATGTCATATGTCTCCACTCCTTGTTCCCATAGAATTAGCAACTCATCAATCAGTGGTCTCAAGTAAACATCAATGTCCATTCCCAGACTTTTCGGTCCTGGTATGAGTAGAGATAGAAAAATATAAGGTTCCTTCATACACATCCATGGAGGCAAATTGTAAGGAAATAGTAAGATAGGCCAACAACTGTAACTATTTCTTATATTTCTATAACAGATAAATCCATCAGTTGCCAATCCCAATCATACATTTCGATGTTCACTGCCAAATACTAGATGATTCTGATCCATAAATTTCCAAGCCTCTCTATCTGTTGGATGCCTTGAGTCACCATCTTTCACACATTGTGTATGGTGCCAACTCATATTAGAAGCCATCTTCGATGACATATAAAGTATTTTTAAGCTAGGTATGAGTGTAAAATATTGCAAAATCTTCCATGAAATCTTTTTACCCATTTTCTTCTTGTTGTGTTGTGGTCTCCACCGTGGAAGCTTGCATATAGGACATTCTGTTGCGTCTGCCAGCTTCTTGTAAGAAATTACACAATTATTCTTGCACGCATTGATCTTTTCATAATGAAGACCAAGCTCTTTAACAATCTTCTTTGCCTCATGATTGGATGTCGGCAGTTTATCGCACATTGGGAAAACATTTTTCAGTGATTTCAATAACTGGTCAAATCCCTTGTTGTTGATATTATCGACTGCCTTCATGTGTAACAAGTTGACGACAAATGATAAGTTAAAATATTTCTCACAACCACTGTATAATGGTGTTTCTGCTTTCTCTAACAACTTGTAAAATGTTTATGCATCTTCATTTGGATCTTGTTGGTAACCTTCTTCTATCAAGCCATGCATATCATCATCTGGCACAAATGGTACAACCTCATTATCATCACTGTTAGTGTCACTTTGATCAATATCATTGTCTTTAGTCTCCCCATGTTTACTCTATACATCATAGTTTTGCTTAAATCCTTTATACAAGAAATGAGTTATAACCTCCGTTGGAGATCGTCTCAGTGCATTACGACACTGACGACATGGAAACAATATTGTTCCATCACTTTCCATAGCATGTTGAGTTGCAAATTCAATAAACTTCTCCTCCCCTTCGAAGTACTCTTGGTTTGACCGACTTAATTGCATCCAAGCCTTGTCGATATGCATTTTTCTGTAAAGTAAAATATATTTAATATTTGACACTAAAGAGGTAGTTAAAGAATATATTGTTATTTCTAAAAATCTAACAATCAAAGAGGTTCAAAGGTAGTGTACTTACCAGAGCAATAATTGAGCAATAGGCGAGGCTTTTGACCAAAATTTGAATGCACTCGGTTTCAATACTTTGGGGTAGCTGGTTGTGAAACATGTAAAAGATTGTGAGTGAACCGTATATTAGAGATATCAAAAGATTATATAAGAGACAAGTAATTGCAAATATAGCTAATTCTTTTCCTATGGCCTATTATGTAAGCTACTTAGCCTACTTTGTTATTAACTGAATGATTTGCAATCTTCCTTTCTATACAATTGGACTAACTAATTGTTTATTACTGTTTGAATGTGAACTTTCAAAGAAATTGATAGTATGCTTGTGAACTAGTTGTAGAAACTAATTAGACACTAAAGTAGGAATATTATTTTCAATCTAATTCATTGTTCTCACTTGCAGTGAAGATATAGAAAACCAAAGTTACTATAACAATTCTTAATCCTTTCCACGTTTTATACACTAGATGTGATTTGACTACGTCACTGTCTGATCGGCAAATATATATGACTTTGCTTAATATTATGAGCTAGGTTGCACCAATTATGGGGACAACAACTACCACATACTACATCAAACAGTAAGAGCCTGGTAGTACTACTAGTTCACTTTTCTCATATACTAGTTCAAACTACTCCCAAGAACAATGCTACTCTGGTACTTCAGTTTTCCTCACTCCTCAGCTAAACACACATGAAGTACTAGATCCTTGTTCAGTTGATTTCATGCCCAACCAAGACCACAACCATAACCCTAATTCAATTTTCCTGACAGTTGATTTCATACATATGTAGTTAACATTAACTGAGCATGCAACTACATGTTAATTTTGCATTAAAATACCAGTTGTCTAGTGTCTACATATATTTGTTCTCTGCATCTTCTCAGCATTATAAATGAAATACCAATCCATGCACATTTTTTAGTTAGCCAGCATAATAGACATGCTTATAGTTCTCTGTCAGTCGAGATACGCATATATCTGAGTTTTCAGGATATTATTTTAGTTTCATTTCAGATCTACACCCTCAATAGTTAATATATATATATATATGTATATATATATATACCATCAACCACTGCATAGATCTCTCTTATGGAATTGTCACATTCAATATTCATGTAGAACTACTACATATGTTTTAACTAATTTGCATGCAGTTTGTGTTATTGTGTTATACACTTATACGGTTAAACTAGAACAATTGTTGTTGTTTGGTCACTTGGAAATATGCCATGTTTGCTACTTGATGTTGTCATTAGAGGTTTAATGATCAACATTGCTCCTTCCATTTTTGTCTTTGAATTTATCTGGACCCAAACCAAAAATTAAGCTCGATACAGTGATTGACTACCCTATATACAGTATGCACGGATTCCACATTTCCACAAAAGCAATTTTTTTCTTTCCTTGATTGAAAGTTTACTTAAAACAGATGCTAACTAACAAATTAAAAAATTGAGATTAATATATGCAGAGGTAATGAACTATTTCTCATAGCGCGCTAAAGAAACGACCAACTAAAGAATCCAGGTAGATGTTTTTCCTTGATTGTGTTTGCAAGGGACATGTTTTCCGAGAGGTCGAGAGGAATGCCTCCTTTTCAAACCAAGTCAGTGTCTATTTATTCTTTAGAAAAATTACATATTAGAAAGCTAATTACAAACAAAATATTTGGATTCTCTGACTTCGTTTTATACGTTATTGGGATTATTAAGAGTAACATACATATTGGAGAGGCTGAACTTCTATCTCAATCCTGTTTGGGAGAGTTCAAACTTCACATATATACACAAAGACACATTCATTTCTAATAAACAAAAATTCTCTATTGGTTTCAGAGCAAAGAATCATGGTGATCCTAAGGATATGAATCACACGTTTGGTTCTTCTATTCCTTTTTGCGTCTTGGCTTTTCAAGATTTCGTAATCAGTTCCTCTCTGAGACTATGGTTTGATTTTGTCGGTGTGGGTTGCGATCTTGTTTAATCGGTTATGGAGGTGAACTAGTCCCTTAGCTTAATCTCGATTTAATTGGTTTTATGGGTGGATGGATTGATTTGTAACAGAGATCGGTTATTCTTTTTTGATGCTGTGATTTGTTAGGGTTTGGATTCGGCTGGTACGATGGTGAAAGCTGATGAACTTTGTGTAGATTGGTTAATGGATATTGGAGTATTCTTTAATTGATTTGTTGATTTCTTCGCAAATCCATCTAGATTGTGATGCTTCCCTTGGTTTTTTGTTTGTGTGTTACAGGATTTGACTGGAGAAAGATGTTGTTTACGTACGTATCATAAGCTGGAGTTTAGGTTATTGATTTGCTGGATAAGATCCTAATTTCGTTTCTGTTATCAAGTATATGTGACTATGTGAGGTTTGATTTTGGTTGGCTTTGACTTTCATGTTAGTTATAATGAGTTTTGTTGATATTGGTGTTAGGATGAGGCTGCTGCATATGGCTTTTAGGGAATTCTGTCATTGAGGCTTTTCTTGGTTTCGTCAGTCAGTGATCAACTCATCACTCTTCCAAATTTTTGTTCTGATTGCATAATTGGATTTTGTTAGCGAATAAAGTCATTTTGTTGGTTTATTTTAGGGTGTCCCTGATTTGTTGATGATTGTTAGCAAGTAGTTGTGGTGGTGGAGTGATGTGGTTTAGTTGGTTTTCTGATCGGTTTTTACTTCAATTATACCCGTTCTTTCTTAGAATCTATTGCATCATGATTACTTCATATATTTTGAGGGTGTAATTTTTTTTAAATCTACTGGTGTTTTTGGCTAGGTGCAAGTGCTCAGGAGAATCTTAACAATTGCAATTTTGCTGCATCAGTTTGCTGACTACCTCTAAACATCTTTGTTAATCTTTGTTTACTTAATATAACAGAATCCTTTTAGCCTTAATAGTACATTTTTATTGGTAGGTAAAAGTGAATTTATGGGATCGATCATTCAAACTTTGTTTTTGTTTACATTTTTTTTCTTTGTTTTTTTTTTACCTTTGTATTGACTTTTGGCAATATTATAATTACAGATGCTGCTAAAAGTTCTAGAGCAAGGTTAATATGTAATGGATTTCTATTTTTCTTGGTTATGGCGGTGAATTTGTTCCAACCTATTTAGATTAAACGTGCTTCTATTTGTTGATTGGATTTTGGGCTTGGATTAATTGAGTTTATGTGCCATACTTTTGGGTGCTGTGGTTTGTACGCAGGATTTAGCTTGCTCAGTGGTGTCCGCTTCTGGATCGCCTAATCGGTATACATGGCTGGTGATGGCTGCATTCGTACATAATGACCATTCATAATGACCATGACTCTTGGTTTAACGGATTCCTCAATAAGATCTCCATTATGTCATCAACTTCCTGAAAATGTTGTTGGCATGCCGATCCTTGCGTGGAGATGTCCTATGCTTGTTTTGTGGTTTCAAAGTTCTTAATTAAACAAGATTGGTTCTTGGTTAACAGATTCGACTATGCTTAATCAATATGTTTAGTTTTTCAAGTATCTGTTGGCGTTGATAATGATGCATCCATGTTTATTTTTTAATGTGTTATAGGGTTTGGCTGGAGAAGGCTGTTAATGTACAAATGATACTATAGGGTTTGATTTTATTTAACGATTGTGTTAATTATGATGGGTTTCATTGGTATTGGTGTTAGGATGAGGCTGCTGCAGTGGTGATGGCTTGAGCTCCTGTCATCCAAGCTTTGGTTTTGTCATTCATTGATTAACTTATTTTTCCCCATTTTCATTCTGATTACTTAATTGTATAAATTCTAGAGGATCAAGTCTTTCTGTTGGTCTGTTTTAGGGTGTCACTGATTTGTTGGTGATTGCTAGCGAGTTGGCTGTGGTGGTAGAGTGCTTCGCTGTGTTGGTTTCCTGCATGCGGTCAAGTTTTACTTATTTTATATCAAAAAAAAGTTCCAAGTCCTCTATTGTTCAACATTTTATATCAAACCCCCAGAGGTTTCTCTATTCTCTTTTTGACAAATTTTATTTTTTGTTAGTTTGACAAAAATCTCAAAAAATTTGTATTAGATCATGCAAGGGATGAACTAATATACTAGATTGATGCATTTCTTATTCAATTACACTTTTTTTAGTTCTTATTTCATGATGATGAAAACTAAAAAGGAATCATTGTTAACAACTCTAGCAAACAAAAAGAGAAAACCAATAGAGAAAGAAATTACCTTTGAGAATTGAGAATTGAGAATCAAGTACAGAGTTCTGAATTCATCCAAAGTTGAGTCAAGATTGATAGATTGTGTATAAAGTATAATTGTTGGAGTATCAATGGAATTCTGAGAAATTTGGAGAAGAAACTAAGAAATTAGGATTTTTGAGTGCTAACGTTTAAATACATAAGAAGGGATGTATTTTACTCTTATCAGTTATAATGGGACATGGCCAAGGCAAAAAAAAAACTGTGCTGGACACAAGAGAAGAAAAGAGAGAAACGCTTGAAAAAAGAGAGAAGAAAAACGAGAAAATATGAGAGAATAAAAAAGTGAGAAAAAATATACTAGAATCTTTATCGTCAAAGTAACCAATCGTCGGAAAAAGAATGTATTTCTTAATTACAATTTTGTCCAAATTTTTTTTTACTACCGACGAAATAGAGTTTCATCGAAAAAAGTAATAATGTATTAATTACCGACCAAATAGGATGTTGTCGGAAAATAGATTATGCTAAATTTATCCTCCAATTTTTTTTCCGACTACGTTTTAGTTTTTTCTGACAAAAAAAATTTGGTTGGAAAAAATAAATTACTTTGTCAATATTTATTTTCGGCAAAACAGTTTTGTGGTCGAAAAAATATACTAGAATCTTTATCGTCAAAGTCACCTTTTCAGACAAAATAAAATTATCAGAAAATTTTAGTCAGAAAAAGCATTTTGTGTTGCAGTGAAACGCAAATCCATATTGATTCTTTTGGGGGGTCTGTTAACCTGGTTCTTTGTTTGAATCTTAACGAAGAACAGAAGCTGTTTTATAAAAAACATGAAGAACATCCTGGCTCAAAGGTAATTAATGGTGTTTTGTAGGACCGACTATATAAATAAGGGTCAATTCCGCACAGTGCACACAATGACACAATTCTTATAGAAAATAATTGAAAATAGAAAAGAGTAGTAGCTAGTCTAGGCTGTGATCATCATCATCAGCCCCAACAAGCCTCCATAGTCGGCCTTTATATTTGCTCACCTCCCCAACACTATCATCACTTGTCGGACTCTTTGCTCCATCTTCTTCAATCCTCATTTCTCTCTTTCGACCTATACAAACTTTACAGGCTAGCTAGCTAGGTTACCATGAACATTCAAAGAAGCAACAGCATTAGTCATGCTACTCGCAATAGCCCCACTGGACAGATCGTCCCTTTGAACCACGACTTTGCCAGGTCGACCTCCTCCTCATCATCCCTTGCACAACCTCACCACCGCCGCCGTCACCGAAACGACGACGTCTCCAACAAGCTACTGATGCCCAAGCACAACGCGTCGACGTCCCCTCTCTCTTTCCGAACGCAAACGAAGAATATTTCCTCATTCCTCCGCTCCTTTCTCAACCTCATCTCCTTCCCCGCCACCTTTATCAATCTTCCCGCCGGCTGCAAGTGGCTCGCCGTCTCCTCCCGCCACCTCTCCGTCACGCCCACCCTCGGCCGTAAAGTTACCGGAACCCTATTTGGCAACCGCCGGGGACACGTCAGCTTTGCCGTCCAGCTCGACCCCGCGTCCGAGCCGGTCATGCTGCTGGAGCTCGCCATGTCGACATCTTCCCTCGTGAGGGAGATGTCATCCGGACTCGTCCGCATTGCGCTCGAATCCGAAAAGCACATGCACGAGGGTTCCGGATGTCGGAACATTCGGAAACCTCTATTCCACGTGCCAACGTGGACCATGTACTGCAACGGAAGGAAGGTGGGACAGGCAGAATCCCGCACGTGCGGAGAGTGGGACTGGCACGTGCTGACTACCGTCCGGAGCGTCTCGGTGGGGGCCGGGGTGATTCCGGTGATGAAAGACGGGAATAAAAAGGTTGGCGAGGGTCTAGGGGAGTTGCTTTACATGAGAGCTAGGTTTGAGCGAGTCGTGGGGAGCCGTGACTCGGAGGCGTTTTACATGTTGAACCCTGATGGGAGTAACGGAGGTCCGGAGCTCAGTATCTTTTTACTTAGAATATGAGATTTCATATGTCATTTACATCATGTGTGTGTACAAGATCAACGAGCTACTAAAATTAAAAAAAGAAATGATGAATTGCAGTTGTGACTAGCTTCTTTATGTAATTTTTCAGCTTTTTAAAATCCAAGAGCTCGAGACCATGTGATTTCGTATCTTAATTTGTTCTTATTGGTCATATATATATATATTTGGTAGATGGGAGTTCATCGGGGTTATATTATGAGAAAGAGATCGACCTTTTTATTTGTATATATGTGCATGTTCGATCATCTTCTCTGTAGAACTTTTGCTGCGTGCGTGCATGCAGTATTTAAAAAATGAAACTTTCACTCGTTCCCACGAATGCATGCATGTGGTAACTTTGTGTTCAGATTTTTTGTTTTAGGTGAACGCAAATGTTTTTAAAGAAAAATTATAATTACAATCAGCAATTAGCACTCTTTTTAGGAATATTGGTGCATCAAAAAATATCGTGAGATGAATCGCATTAAGCAGTCTTCATTGAGCTAAAATATGGACTATTCTATTACATTCTTCTAGATGATGAACAAAAGTATAGACTTTGTAGTCTGTGTTAGCTTACGTCCCCTATGGAATCCTGAAACTCCATAGTTATAATGATCACATCATGGATGAGGAACAAAAGTAAAGTTTGGAGTCTGAGCTGAATTGAACCGGATGAAGATTATGCAGCTGGCTAAATTGACACGCCTCAAAGGCAGCTTCCAACTCCAAAGATAACGGTGAATACTGTCCTTCAATACTCCCATACACTACCAAAAAATTACCGTTAGACGACGAAAAAAAAATTCGTTGACTAGGCTAACTTTAGACAATGAAACATTTGTTTTCATCATCTAAAATCTTACTTAGACGACGAAAAATAAAATTCATCGTCTAAGGATTATATTTTAGATGACAAAAATATCATCGTCATCTTCGATAATCACTAAATTCATTCGATCATGTACAATCTAAACTAGTCCGAATTGGGCTGAATTTTTTTTACAATATTGTATAAATGTAATGGTTACATCTGATAGGTGATTTTTGATGATTTTTAAGCAACTACCCAAAATTTATTTTCATATATTTTTAAAAAATATTTAACTTAAGCGGCTAAACCTATCACTACCAGAAAAAATGCTATAGCTGACGAAAAAAAGAAAAACAGGCCGACGAGATTTTTTTTTTGTCAGTTATAATATACTTTAACCGATAATAACTTTGCATCGTTAGTTAAAGTTTTTACTCATTGGCTAAAGTATTTTAGCCGACGAAAAAAAAACGTCGTCAGTTTTAAACGCAAAAAATCGTCGGCTAGCTAAAGTTTGCCTAAAGCCGACGATTTTTTTTTTACTAAAGCTGAGGATTTTTTTTAACTAAAGTCGATGATCTTTTTACGTCATCGGCTAAAGTTATCGGGTTTAATACCCCAGGTTCACCCAGACCGCCCCTCTTCTGCGAAAATTAGGGTTTCCTCTCTCTCTCCACCGGTCGCCTAGGTATCTCTCCTCTACTTTATTTCAGGTCCTCTCTCTATCTCTCTCTCTCTCTTAAAATTTCAGATTAGGGTTGTGTGAATTCGGTTGTTGATTTCTAGAATGTTTAGTTTTGATTAATGTTGATAGGAATGATTATTGTTGAGGAAGACGTTGATTTGTAATGGAGTGTTGATTAGGAATGGATTGTTGATTAGGCCGATGATATGGTGATGAACCCTAATTAAAGAATGATATGGATTGACAAAAAACCGCCGCTCTCTCGACAAAAAACCCTAATTTCTTTATCTCCGTCTACCACCGCTCGCTGAAAGCCCAGCCCACCGCCCAGCCCAACTCATCGACAAGGCATCTTTCACACTACGCCGTCGCTGCCCCAACCAGCCACCAAGCTCTGTCTACTGCCGCCTTGCCTTAGCCCGCCACCAAGCTTTGTGATTAGGTTGTTGTAATTTTGTTTAGGGTTTAGGTTGTAACGGTGTAATTTGTGTAATTTTGTGATTATTTTGTCGAAATCGTCTAATAGGCTAACGAATTTTTTTCGTCGGCTCAAGTACTTTTTCTGGTAGTGTATTAGTTTCGTCACTTAAGTGAATATTATTTTAAGTAGAAATAAAATAAAAATATTTCACTTGGGCGACGAAATTAATTTTAAAAAAAAATTAAAAAAATAAAAAAATTAAATTTTAAAAAATAAAAATTTAACTTAGGCGACGAAACTCATGAATTTTTTATGTTTTTAAAAATTTAATTATATTTTTATTTTTAAAAAAAATCACTTAAAAGCGACGACAATGTATCGACTAAGCTAGTCAAAAATTTTGGCGGTATTTTTTTTCTGCCAAAAGCTTTTTTTTTACCAAAAATTCAAAATCTTTTAGGTGAAGAAAATCGTTTGTTTTGTCGCTTAAGTTCAAACATTTTGCGGTAATTTTTTTCGCCAAATTTTTTTTTTATCAAAAATTTAAATCACTTAGGCGACGAAACTTGTTGATTTCTGTCAAAAAATAATGTACCCCTACACTTTTGTTAGCTATTATCTAGCCCATAAGCTCAAAGAATTTCTCTATTCACAAGTATACGAGGTCAAGTTATAGAATTTGTAAGGAAGTTGAGTGTCGAACCCATGAGGATTGACTACTTAAACTCCTTAGCTTGACTTGATTAAGCATTAAAATTACGGATTAACTAGAGACACTAAACATGACATTAAAACTAAAATAAAATATGGAATGTATCTCACAAGACTAAATCCTTTGTAGACTTAGCATTCCAAGGGGTGGTTAAGCTATGATGAGCAATTAAATGAATGTTAATTGATTGATGTATTAATCTAAAGCAAGGAAACTAAATGGCAAACAAATTAACAATAAGAAAGAATGATTGGCTAGGGAAATCATCACAACCATCTAATGCTCAAACAATGTCTCAATTTATGCATGTAATTAAAGTCCGTTTCACACAAGTGGATGTCCAAATCGTAACCTTTTGGGTCACATTTGGTTTTGAGCCCAAGCACCTAGGCTATTTCGGACTCTAGATGACTTGAACCCAATTTTGAAGTATTTAGTGAATTGGGATCAAGACCTAAGTCATCTCAGACTTATATCTTGACCGTATGTCACGTGAGTGAAGTCAACAAGGATACCACGTGATAATTATGAAAGGTTTCCCTTGCTGAACCTCCAAACCCGAGAGAAAGTCTAAGTGAATCTCCTAATCTGCACCTTTTGAGTTACGAATTGAAAGACCCCACTAGTAGCCACAGTAACCTCTCGATTCAATATGTGCTTGACTAAAGCTCCTTAAGTCTATTGAGACTCAAGGAGGCTCTAGTGCTTGCTTAGTGCTAAGAAAACCAAACCTTAAGATAAACCCGTTGGAATAGACCATAATCATGTTTACATGATCATCTAGCCTTAGGTGAGTAGCTAATTCAACCAAGGTCCAATTTTTAGTTCCTTAATGCATACATCAACTTAACTAAGGTCAACACATGCATAAATGAAATCATACATGAAGTTCAAGCACATAAACATCCACAAACACAAAGTAAACTCATTCACAAACACATGTTTCACACAACATACACTAAAACATAAACCATGCATACGTCAATCATCATTATCTACATCAAATGGCTAGGGTTCTAACCCTGACCTCCTAAATGAGACTACTTACTACACATAATTAAAATCAAGTTTAAATACATCGATAGAGTAAATAGGATGCAGAAATAACCAAGGAATCTCCCCAAAGTAAACCAAGTTTCTTTAAGTCCACCCTTGTGCTCTTCTAACTTCACATTCTTTGCTCCAAAGTATCTTCAAGCTTGTAGAGGATAAAATGGCAACCTCTAGGACTCAAAGAAGCCAAGAGGAAGAGGGATTACTTCCTACTTCTTCAAGCTCTAGAGAATCACCCAAACCTTGGAGACAAAGATGAGAGGAGGAAGTGATAGATAATAGTGAGGGAGAGTGAAAGAGGTTCGGCCAAGGCTTCTAAGGCTAGGTCTCTTGGATTTATAAAGGGTTGGAAGGGGGAAAGATTAAAATAGAAATCTAGCTTTTCTCTAGAGAACTCAACAAAGAACCCTAGAGAAAAGCTAGGAAGAAAACTAGAGAGAAAAAAATCTCAAAACTAGGAAAAAATGAGTAAAATGAAGTGTAGTACTCGTATGATAGTGTGGGGGAGCTCGACCAAGGGGAGTAATAAAAGAGAAAATGAGGGATTATGTGAGCTCTTGGATGTGCTAGAGTTGCCATGAAGTTTGATTCAAGGGCCACAACTTGTGATCCACTTTTCTTGGCTTCTAGCTAGAATCCAAACCATGCCTAATAGATCCAAAATTTAAATTGTGTGACACCCTAACCAAATCAACTAGGGTTTCTATTTAAGTGGTTTGGGACTTCCCTTGGGCCTAGTTTGGATTGTTTGGGTCATACTTGATCGTCCGGTCAGCCATGGATAAATCCGGCGATTTTTCGGCAGCTTTCATTATAAGTACAACGCTTTATTCATAGAAGGCAAACAATAAGCATGGAGTTAGAAACATAATTGAAACACAATTATAGACCTAACAGTTTCGTCGCCTATAAAAAAAAATCAGTCACTATTTTTCACAATCTCTCAATCTCTCAAAATATATCTCTCTCTCTCTCCCTCTCTCTCTCTCTCTCCCTCTCTCTCTCTCTCTCTCTCTCAAACCATACACACCACACCACCACCACCGGCACCACCACCTCGGCATCACCACCACCATGACACCACCACCTTCACCTCCACCACCACACACCACCACCACCATGGCACCACCACACACCACCACTACCACCTTGGCACCACAACAACCACGACACCACCTCCACCACCTCGGCACCACCACATACACAAACGTCGTTGCTGCTACCACCACCACCATCATTACATTATCTCCTAGTTATATTACAATTATTTCATTAATAATTAATATTTAATTAATTTTTATTTATTTATTTTTAAAAAAATAAACAACTTAGACGACGAAACTATTTGTTTCGGAAGGCTTGTCCGACGTGCCAAGAACCAGTCAGAAAAGGAATCAATGGTGTTGCCAACACCAGATGTTATCGTTTGGATCAACGGGCTAGTACAACTGCAGTCTCTAAACAAATGCAGTTATGTTTTCGCTCCATCACCACACAATGGAAAATATGAATGGACATCCACAATTCTTTCCCGCAAGTGTGTACACAATAGGAGGAAACCCTTAGAAGCCTTCCAAGCATAGACCTTAGCGGTCAGGGCTACTTGGGCTGCCCATAAGGGCTTGTAGAAATTTGACTGAGCCTGAGGAATTGGTACATTTTTGTGCAGCAACACAAGATCCCTGGCATTTATATAACCAGAACTAACCTTATATTCCCCTTTCGATGTGTGATGTCATATCAATTTGTCTGGTCCTATCTGGCAGCTTAGTGGAAGTTAGCACACTGCTGCTACATCTTCAGAACTAAGAAACTGTTCTAACATTGGCACATTCCTCTGACGATGACACATGAAACATAGCGGATAGTCGTAGGGTACATCAACGGTATGTCTGGTCAGAATTGACTAGGGCGGGATAACCAGTTATTTTTTCAAACCGTAATACTGGTACCATCGCCTACTAACCAACGAGCCTCACCGTCTAATACCAACCTAGTGGCTAAAAGGCTACGTCATATATAAGAATGAGAGCCACTTGATTTAGCTTCCTAGGAAGAACAAGAATGATAATACTTTGCCTGACAGATTTCACTAACCAGGGATTTCGAATTCTTTAACACTCGCCACAGCTACTTCACCAACATTGCTAGATTAAAGGCACACAGATTCCAGAATTACTACCGGAAAAATCCACTTAGGTGACGAAACTTTAAATTATTCGTCGCCTAAGTAAAAGTTAGACGACGAAAATTATTCGTTGCCTAAGTAAAATACTAATGTACGCGACGAAATACATAGTTCGTCGTCTAAGTAAAACATCTAAGATGACGAACAGTCATTTCGTTGTTTAAATTTTAGCTTAGGTGACGAAGTCTATTTCGTCATTTAAGTTTTCACTTAGGCGACGAAAAGATTCAATTTAGGTGAAGAAACATTTCGTCGTCTAAGAGGAACTCAATTATTTAGATCAGATTCTATTTTCAGATCGACCATTTCCTTACTCTGCTAATTCCAAGTCCTAAATCTCCTGGAAAGTGTTTACATGTGTACCTCAAGCCACTGATTGACAAGATGAAACTGTTGTAGGAAAATGGAGTCCCAACTTATGACGAGTTCACTGACACAATGTTCATGATGAGAGCAGCTGTAATGTGGACCATTAGCAATTTTTTTACGTATGAGATATTGACATCTTGCATAACCAAAGGATACAGTGCTTGTCCTATCTTCTTGGACGACGTCAACTCTAGTTGGCACGTGGGGGAGGTGTGTTACATGGGTCACCATAAATGACTTCCTCATGATCACCATTGGCGACAAGATAAGGATCATTTTGATGGGATAGTAGAAGATAATCCGTAACACAGACAGTGGTCTGACAAAGAGATTTTTGAGAGGTTAAATAGCTTTTATTTTGATATGTTGACCAATGACGACGATGTGAAGAAACACAATCCACACACTCTACATCATCTTAGCTATTGACATCACATGAGTATTTTTTTTGAACTGCCTTACTGGTCGAAGTTGAAACTCATGAACAACCTAGATGTCATGTACATAGAAAAGAGTGTGTGAGACAGCGAGGTAGGAAAAATTCCCGGTATTAAGTTAACGACTAGGGATAGTCCCGAAGTGCGAAAAGATCTTGAAATTATGAATTTGCGTCATACCTCATGGTTAAAAAGGGATAGAAATGGTTTGTACAACAAGATACCCGATGCACCTTACACAGTCCACCTCATAGTCAAGATCTTGAAATTATGAATTAGCTTTATTTGATATCATGATTCACCTCATAGTCCACCTTCCCAAATAAGTGTTTCTTTCTGGTCCGATCCACTAACTACACTTGAATGTATCCTCAGGAAAAGTAAATTTTTTACATGTAACTAAATTTGTTAAACACTGTTAGTGGGAAGGTGGACTATGAGGTGGATACATGTGTCTAAATTTTTACATGTGTAAATTTATTTTATATTATTTCATCATTTATATATATCTTTTTCTTACAGTAATATAAAATAAATTTTACCCTTTATTGTAGACAACTCGAACAGCATGTGTCTAAATTTTTACATGTGTAAATTTATTTTATATTATTTCATCATTTATATATATCTTTTTCTTACAATAATATAAAATAAATTTTACCCTTTGTTGTAGACAACTCGAATAGTACAAAGGATTCATCAAAAATAAATCTGCCCCAGATGGCTCTATAGTCAAAACATACATAATGCATGAGTGTGTAACATATTGCAACATGTACCTCAAAAGATCCAGTCCATACCGCCTTTAATACACATGTTAACCACAATCTTTTAGTCATCTCAGATGTTGTACAACCATTTAGAGGAGTATTAAAAGAAAAATTAACTCAGGTAGAATTTAATGAAGCCCATTGGGTAGTATTGCAAGATTGCGACGAGGTCAAGGAGTTCATGAAAATGTACTGGGCGAAAATTTGGGCAGACAAACTGGCAAGAGTGAACTCTGGGTTGAAAGACATGTTAAGAAGAGGTTCCCTGATTATTTCCCCAAATGGTATGTTAAAACCTTAGTCTATAGGTTTTGCACTTACTTTATTTGACGTTGAGAAATTTGGATGTTTATTTTTTTGGTGTTTGTGTATTCGTAGTGTTTTTCCTTAATTTGGGCATGCATGCAGGTTTATGGTTTCATCTGGTTTTAGGGGAATCTATGTAAAAATTTTTATAGGAATTTATTAAATATACATTCATATATCTTGTTCACAATTTTCCAGATGGATGAGGTATATAAATCCTCTAACCAGTGTGGTGGTCATGGAAAAATCACATGTTGGCCCATAAGCCGGTCCAACGCTATATTTGCCCCAGATTTTTGTTAACTGTGTAAAGTTTCATTCAATCTACCTAGATGAAGGAAGAAGAACAAAAAATAGTGGGATCGTGGTACGAGAAGGTGATGATGCATATTATGGAGTTCTTGTTAATGTCGTTCGACTACTACATGGGAATGAGGTAGAAGTTTTTCCATTAAAGTGTAAATGATTTAAGAGTACAAAAGAACATCTTGGCCTTTTATCAATCGATACAAACTCAAGTTAGTATGAAGATGAGCCATTTTCTCTTGCCACCGTAGTCAGTAAGGTATTCTATCTGGATGATCCAAAAGCGGGTGCAGGTTGGAAAGTAGTTAACCATATGTCTTACCGAAGAATATGGAGTGCCACAACATTTGAAGGGACGTCAACATTAAACACTTAAGGGAATAATGTCGATGCATATCAAGAGCCTAATACTTTTGTCATCCCCAACACAAGGCAACTAATTCGATTTACCGAAATCTTACCTATACATGATGCCTACACGGATCTTACTGAAAAGGAGATCAATGACCTAGACAATATTAATGCCTCTTAAGAGGAGCTAGAAGATGAAGATTTCGTCGTATATGATGATGATAGAGATTATGATTCTAAGGATCAAGAACCTATTTAGAGTGAGGAAGAAGACGTTGATGAAAATTATGATGATGGAACTGCTTGATATTTTTGTAAATTAATAAGATCGAATTCGAACATAATTATTTAATTTGTACATGTACGAATTTAATTGATCGATCAATAGATTGAATCGAATTTACATTGCACTAAATTAAAGAGCTAGGTACGTTCATTAATTTTGATTATTTTTAATACATGTTATGTCTTACTGGAATGATTTTGTGTCAAACGAAAAGAGAATATATTTCTGTTAAAGAACTACAATTAAATGATGAAACAAAGAAACTTCATTGTCTACGACGTACTTAGAAGAGGAAAGAGTGAAAGCTTCGTCGTGCAAGTAAGACTTAAACGATAACATTTGTCAAATTTTGTCGTCCAAGTTTCGATAAAATTTGTCAAATTTCGTCGTCTAAGTACGACTTAGACGACGAAACTTGTCAAATTTCGTCGTCTTACTAACCCTAAACTCTAAACTCTAACCCCTAACCCTTAAACACTTAGACGACAAAATTGGTATAATTCTTCATTTAAGTGGCCACTTAGACGATGGATTATTACTGTTTTGTCATCTCCGATGAATTTCATTGCCTTCGACCACAGAGCACGACTATGTATACCATCTTAAAATGCATTTTTTTTATCGAGGGCATAGAGTAAACAATTCTTGGATTATAAGTGTAGAATGGTTCAAAAATCGGAGCTAAGAATTGAAGATACGAATATGTTTCCGTTCATTGAAATTTGTTTTTATGGTTGACTAAGCTGATCCAATTTTGAACGAACTTTGTATTTACTTAAAATTTGTCTACATACATATTTTGATGTGATGAATATATCTAACAGTTGTTTTGTCGAAATTCAATTTCAAATAATGAGGTGTAGTGAATACAGGCATACAGACATTTAACTTCTACAACATTTGTAGATATAAAACAAGTATGTCCGCCTTCCTTTCTCTCCGGCCTTCTCTCTCTTCCGCTTCCTCTCTCTGGCCTCCTCTCTCTAGCCACCACACTTCCGCCACCTCCAGTCATCCTCCTCCTCTGCCGCCACCTCAAATCCTCCACCGAGGCAGCCCTGAAGCCCAAAGATCTCTCTCTCTCTCTCTCTCTCTCTCTCTCTCTCTCTCTCTCTCCAATAATGAAGTACCCATAATAATTATTTCTAATTTTTCTCCCAAAATAAAGAAAATTTACAATTAGGCTACAAAACTCTTTATATTTTTCGTCTAGGTGAGAGTTTAGACGACAACGATTAGTCAATTAGTTGGCGTTTTTTCGCACCCTCCAAAAATTTTAAGGAAATTTTTAAAAGAACTTAGGCGGCGAAGCAAGATATTTTGTCGTCTAGGAAATTTCTTCCTTTGTTGTCTAAGTGCCTTCAATAAATTGACCCAGTACGATCATTTTCCTCTAACTCACCAAAATCCACAAATTTCCCTAAGCTGCGCCGCCAATTTCCAACGACACTGACGCTAACATCGTCTCTCTCTCTCTCTCTCTCTCTCTCTCTCTAGCATCACTCTCTCGTGCCGCCTCGACTCTAGTGTCGCCTATCTCTCGTGTTGCCTCGACTTTAGCTCCACCTCTCTCTCACGCTGCCTCTCCCTCTCTCTAGAATCCCTCACTCCCACTGAGTTGAGATCACCGACCCCGAGCACGTACACCACCGAGGTCTCTCTCTCTCTCATTAATTCAAGTGTAATTTTAGGGTTTTGCTTCAATTTTTGCAGTTCAGGATAAGTTGATCAATATGTTAATTTTTGGGAATTTTGTGAATTTTTTTATTGCAGTATTGTGATGAAACCATGGTTGTGTTGATCAATATATGTTTCTGAATTTTGTGTATGTGTGGGTATTATGTATCTAGAATGGATGGGAATAGGTGTTGCTACTGTTTTTTTGGCAGAAGGTTGTGTTTGTTGATTTAGGTTGTGTGTTTTGGAGAATATGATAGACTAAATGTTGAGCATATATGGTTTGTATATGTACGTGTGTGTTGCAGTATGTGTTGTGTTGATGTTGGAAAAAATGGTATTAGGAATGGTTTTGGATATTATGTGTTGATGTTGTTTATATGTGCATATGGTATGAATGTGGCTTGAACTACAATATGGTTGGTTTTGCTGAGACCCATTGCATATATGGTTTCAGTTGTCGAATATGTACTTAAGATGTCTGGCGGGAGGAAGAGGCTTACCGAAGAGGAGAAGAGGTTCGCATTGGAGTCATCATTCCAACAGTTGGGTTGGGGGGGGGGGGGTGAACGATTAGAGGAGGCTGTTACGACTCCCTCGGTGCCTGGAAGATCATCCATCATTCTCATTGCTCTTAATGACCAGTCGACAACAGATGATGAGCAAGCGAATCCATCTTCGAACGTTGGAGCATCCACACAAGATCCTCAGTCTTCCACCAATTCTAGTTGCTTTAGCGTCCGGCGCAAAGCAACCAGTAAGAACCCCTCAGCCTCGACTCTCAAACATACTCAGGGAATTGCGAATGGAAGAAATGTTGAGGAGACAACCAAGAAGCTAGGGGATCGATGTGGCGTATGATGTTTTCACCAAAGACCATCCGTCGAATGAGTTTCTAGTTTGACCTTGACTTAGATCAAGAATATCGTACGGAGCATGATACATATGATAGCCCCTACTTAGGATCAGTTAGAGGATTTTGAGAGGCTCAGAATTATCCGTGAACTCTCGGTAATATAGTCTATTTAATTTTATATATTTTATAAATAATTACAAATTAGAGGGTTTGGGAATTAATTTTAATCTCTTTTTTCTTAGGAACACTTTGCCTTGGGGCAAACTACTGAGATGTTGGCAGCCGTAGAGAAGTCAGTCGCGGATGTTTATAGGAAATGGTAGCACAAGCTGCATAAGCATTACAAGAAATACAGTGAAGCCCCAAAGAAGAACCATGAGGAAAGGAAACTCGAGTAGGATTGGTTGGTCAGTCACTTTGAGTCCAACAAGTTTGTGGTTTGTCTTTCTTTGGTTTAGATTAGTTAATCATATAATAGTTATAAGTTATCTTAGTAATTAATTTCCCTGGTTGTGAAATAGATATGGTCGAGGGAGAACACAGCCAATCGTGCGATGAAGAAGTGCCACCACACTTCGGGTTCCACGAAGATGTTGTACCTTGCAAAGGATCACAAAGATGAGGGTTCGAAGCACCTGCATCTTGATGCCTCCGTGGATGCTTACTATAGGCCCAGGCAAGAAGAAGATATAGCGAATCAAACACACTGTAAGTAACACTTATTCTGAAATATTATTATTGGTTTGAAGAAATTGAATTATGATTAGAATATTTAATTAGGTTGTACTCTTGAATTTTAGCATAGTTGGCTATATTAAACATGATTATGAAGTTGAGAAATCCAGATGGGAATCGGTGCCCACGGTATGTTATTTTGGAAATTGGTTATTCAAAGTGTTTTCTTCCGTGCAGGTTTTTGGTTCGTCCATTTTAAGGGAAAATTATGTCTATTTTTTTAGAAAACGGTGTTCATATATTGTTCACGATATGCATTTGAGGTCACAGTGAAACAAATGGCTGATGAGGCAGTGACGCGCATGCAGTCGGAGAACCCGAGGATAAGGCTCGAAGAGTTGTCTCCTATGCCCTTGGAAACTGAGATCGCTAATTTAGATACAGTTTTCAGTCACCGAGCTTGGAAGGAGGTTCGTGGCCTTGGATAGGATGTCTATCGAGATTTGAGTCAAGTTTCGGCGAATAAACGATCGAGTATGGCAGCTGCCGAGGAGCAGTTCCGAGTGGCTGAGGTAAGGGCTCGAGCGGCCGATGAGCAGGTTTAAGCATCAAACGCTTGGAATGAAGCGTTACTGGCTCAGCTGGATAAGTTACTTGACTTCCTCAAATTTTCATCTTTCGTTTGTCATCTGAGTGTCCCGCATTGGGATTCTGGACCTAATGATGACGATCTAGACACCGGGGAAATCAGCGGGTCCAAACTCCCGCCAATGTTGATATTTCGGTGTAGTTTTCTACGTATGTAGTGTATATTTCGATCGGTACAATTTTTTATTTAATATATAAAATCTGACTGGGTTCAATTAGTATTTTTCTTAATTTAATATTTAATTTTAATTAAATTTATATTTATGAAAAATAATTATAAAAAGGATAAAAAAAATACATAACTAAGACGACGAAATCATCAATTTCGCCATCTAGATTAATAATACACTCTAGCGACGATAGATAGATTCGTCGTCTAAGTGGAACTTCTTAGACGACGAAACCTTTAACACTAAGACGACGAAAATATTTCATCGTCTAAGTGTAATACTAAGACGATGAAACTATTTTTTCGTCTAAGTGTAACACTAAGACGACAAAACTATTTCGCCGTCCAAGATAAATAGTACGACAAAAAAATTTGTTGTCTTTTTCAGTAAATTTCTGTCGTGTTGGACCTTAGACGACGAATATTGTTTCGTCACCTAAGATGTCAATTAGACGATGAAGCTTTTTGATTTCGTTGTCTAAGTACTTGGACAACGGGGCTTAGGCGAAGAAACATAGACGACGGAAGTTTTGTCGTCTAAGTATTTATGCGACGAAAAATCTCTCTTAGGCAACGAAGCAATTTTGTCACCTAAGTGGGTTTTTATGGTAGTGCAAAACCTAATCATCCCTGATCCTTCGGTCTACCCATATGATCTCAGGTGCACCAATGGATTTTCTTCTTCTCTGTTGTATCATCCCAATAGAAATCGGCGCATAACTGATGTAGTTCCTCACAGTTAGTTTTCTGAAGTAAATAGCGATTCATCACATAATTGGGTAGCGCCTGCACTATTGCTTTAATCAATACCTCCTTACCTACAGCACTAAGGAGAGATCCTTTCCAACCTACCAGTCTATCCCAGACTTTGTCCTTGACATTAGCGAATGTCTCTTTCTTTCTTTCACCAACATGTGTTGGCAAACCCAGGTACTTATCATATATGGAAGGGAACCGGTCCCATCCCAAGAACTTTAGCTAGTTCCTTATGACTACGAGTATCTAAGTTTTTTTGCTGAAACAAACATTACTCTTACTATAGTTGATAGACTGACCTATTACTGCCTCATGGACCTATAGCAGTTCCTTAAGAATATCACACGATCGTCCCGAAGATGTTGCAAATAGGAGGTTATCATTTGTAAATAAAGGGGTAGGAGGTTATCATCTGTAAATAAAGGGTGATGTAATACTGGTGCCTTCGTGCAGACTTTAAAACCATGGAGCTCTTTGCCATGGTGTGCCTTGTGAATCAAAGCCGACAAGATAGATGTACATAGAAGGAATAAATAGGGAGAAATCAGATCTCCTTGACGGAGACCACGAGCGGGGACTATCTGACCCCTTTGTAAGCCATAGACAACTACAAAGTATTGGACCGTAGTCACACATGCCATAACTAAATCAATCCACCGGTCCAAAAACCTCAGCTGGTGCATGACATCTCTGAGAAAGCTCCACTCCAGATGATAGTAGGCCTTGCTCACGTCCAATTTCAACGCCATCTATCGAGAGTCCCCTTGTCTCTTCGTCCACAGGTAATGTGTCACCTCATTCGCCACCAGCTTGTTATCAGTGATTAGTCTACTCGAAATAAAGTTACTTGACAGGGTGAATAATCTGAACAAGTAGTTTCTTGAGTCTGTTCGCCAACACTTTATACAAATTACATTATAGAGGGGTAGGCAGTGATCCTAGTTGGTTTGGAAACTTTTGGAAGTAGGTAGATATGAGTATGGTTCAATTTACCTAGAAACTGCCCTGTAACTAAAAATTCTTTCACAGTAGCAATAACATCAGAGCCAACAATATCCCAATATTTTTTGATAAAAGAGAGGAGACATATCATCTAGTCCTGGAGCTTTGTTAGGTCCCATCTGGAAAAATCGCAGCCCGAATCTCCTCATCCATATAGTTTCACTACCACATTCGAGCTCATTACCGGCGATTTTTGAAAAAACAAGGCCGGCGACCGGGAAAGTCGCCGGTAATGTCATTCATTGCCGGCGACTTACTCCGTCTCCGGTAATGTGTCCAAAAGTCGCCGGTAATATGTCCAAACATTGCCGGCGACCTATTCCGTCACCGGCAATGAGTGGGCAACCATTGCCGGCGAAATTCCGGCTGGAAAATCGCAGGCAATGGTTGCCCACTCATTGCCGGCGACGGAATAGGTCGCCGGCAATGTTTTGACACATTTCCGGCGACTTTTCGCCGGAATTTCGCCGGCAATGACTCCATTTCCGGCGATGTAATGAATCGCCGGCAATGCCTCCATTTCCGGTTTTGCGGCAAATTGGCTTGGAGGCATCAAACGGAGAGGGACTAGAAATAGTGGAGGGAGCAGTAGTTAAGCTTCCTCCTCAGCCGCAGTCAGCAACACGCGCAGTGGGCCAATGATGAATGCTCGCACACAAATGTTGCTAGCTGCGCGAGAAGAAGAGGAAGCTGCACGATCCGGAGCCGTGCAACCGCCAGTCCAGCCTCGAGCCTCAGTCAGCAGACGCTCAGTCAGCAGACCCTCAGACGAGCGACAGTCAACGGGGGCATCAGAAACTCCCTCCATCCGAATGCCCCCTATTCGCCTGGTGCCTACTCCCGTTTCACGGGAATCATCTGAGGCAGATGGTGCTGGCGCCTCATCGTCCAGGCCTCGTCTATCTCCGCCGTCCGGTCTCTTCCTGTCCGACGAGATTCCTGTGATCCCTGAATTCGATGATAGGGGGATGCCTATTTATATTGAAGGACGGCCGGAGTTCCTGAGCGTGGAGGAAGCGTACAACTTCATCCCGTTCGACCCCGTGTATCTTTGGAGTGTGAGGTGCACCAACCAGCAAACGAACGATGCAGGTAAATTTTATTTAACAAGATTGATTACTTAATTATTACTTAAGACTTACGATAGGTTCAATTAATGATATCAATTTGTTGACATTGTATTATTAGGCAATTTCGTTAATGGTACTGGAAACCGGAAAGGGGCCAGAGGCACCTGCACCGGGAAGAGACTTGAGCAGGCCACCGGGGGAAGGAAAACGCTCATTAGGGCCAATGAAGATGGCGAGGTGATCGAGACATTTGACACCACGCAAAAATATGTCAGCATGGCCGGGGCAATCGTGCGGGACAAGGTCCCAATGCTTTGGCCAGATTGGGAATCTGTGCCTATTTACGTGAAGATGCAAGTGCATAATGCACTGAGTGTGAGTTAAATCGTATTTTCATTACGTAAATTTTACATTTATTAATTAAGTCCGAATAAATATATAATTTTACCGTTTATATATTCATATTGCAGGTGTGGTTTGACGTGGATGAATGCCTTATTCACACGTGGGTAAAGCGTCAACTACATATGAGGTGATGTGCTTCGAGTTATTTGAGTATATATCGAGTTCGATTTTTGTTTATCAAGTGTTTTAATATCTCTAACTTTTTTTTCCTGGTGTTAATATAGGTATAAAGAGTGGAAGAATGAGCTTTCTTCACATTACACTGTATACAAGGAGCTAGGCCGAGGTTCTACCCCTAACGAATTCCGGTTTAGGGAGTACGAGTGGATGTGGCTGATAGCCCACTTCGAGCACCCCAAAGCGAAGGTATGCATCCTGAATATATCTTACAAGCCTAATGTATCGTATCACATTGAAATAGTTAGTTACTAATTTTTTTACATATGTTTATCAAACAAGGCAATTTTGAAGACGAACCGGGCGAATAGATTGAAAAACACCAGGGCCCATCATGCAGGTTCACTCAACTATTTGGGTTGGTCGAGTAAGGCGCAGCAACAATAAGAAGTGAACCCGTTGGTGTATATTCATCAGAAGTTCTATCCGCAGTGCCCTGAAGAAGCGGTAAGTCTTTCGCCTCTGTATTTTGTACTTCATATATGCATGTGTTAATAAAACTATTTTTCGATATTAATTTATTTTGTTAAATAATACGTTATTCATATTCGCTTTTCAATTAGGCGAGAGTGGAGGAGGCGACCACAGAAGTGACCATGAATATAGCTCAGAACAACCATCTTGACTGCTCCGAGGAAGAAGTGACCCAGTATGCCTCTCAGATCGATCCGCTTGATGGCCCTATAGCGGCTCAGATCATGGCAAAAGCGTGCAGGACTGGAAAGAATACCTATTACTGTAGGGAAATGGGCTCGGCGGGCGAAAGAGTATTGAAGAACACTTCAGAATACTCTACCGGGTCAAGAAGTTCAACTTCTAGTCGTAACCTCGCAGCGGAGCTTCAGAGGACGCAGAGGGAGTTGGAGAAGCAAAGGAGGCAGATGGAGGAGATGAGGCAGATGGCCTAGCAGCAGGCAGTCAGAGATGCCGAGTACCGGGGGATGATCGAGCAACACCGACTCATGGTTCAGCAGCAGACACAAATGTTCACATGGATGCAGACGATGTACGCGGCTCAGACTACCGGACAACCGCTCCCCACACCTCCCCCGGTCCCTATGTTCCCCAGTTATCCACCACCACCACCACACCAGTCACCGCCACAACAAGACCAGGGTAGCCACCGGAGTTCAAATGACTACATGGATTTCTTCGACCCTGACCCGCAAGTTCCTCGACCCTGACGTGTAGTTGTGGTTTATTTTCGTATCGTTGCTATTTGTACTGTACGTTGGACAATTATGTGTGTACTGTTGAAGTTGTATTTGTACGATTTATGTCTTTCAATGCAGGTTCTGGAATTGGGCTCAATCCAGAACAGGCTTTTTTTAAAAAAAAATTTCCAACCATTGCCAGCGACTTGGACCAAAGTCGCCGGCAATGACCTCATTTTCCGGCCACGGCGGGGCAAACATTGCCGGCGACGTGAAAATAGGTCGCCGGCAATGCTATCTTCGGCGGCCAATTTCTGGCGACATCATTACCGGCGAAAAAAAAAACAAGGCCGGCGACTTAAAGTCGCCGACAATGGTATCGAATGTGGTAGTGTTTGTCTTAAAAGAAGCTGCCATAGACTCATTGATCACCGAGGTTAAGGATGACAAAACTGATTCCATCTGTGCCAAAGTGAATTCTCCGGCTTTGAAAAGAGTAATGTAATATCCCAACGCAGTTGCCTCGAGGCCTACCGGTGTATCTTGCCACACACCCTGGTCATTAAATAAACCTTTAATCCATTTTTTTTGTTTACGGTTAGAGGCTCGCTGGTGAAGATAACCAGTATTCCTGTCTTCTTTCCTCATCGATTCGCTTTTGGACCTCTGCTGCCAATATGAGGATTCCTGCATTAACAAGACCTTTTGTCTCACATATATATAACTCCTTCCATCTAGGAATGTCTGCTACATTAAAAGATTTGTTCAGGAAAGAGGCCAATACTACCAGAAAAAAAACTTCTTAGACGACAGAAGCTTACCATCTCCGTCGTCTAAGAGGACTTAGACGATGCAATCCTATATAGGGTCGTCTAAGTGTTGTGTTAGACAACGTCATATATTTGTATCGTCTAAGACACCACTTAGACAACGACATATTGACTTGCGTCGTCTAAGTGGGTTCTCAAACGACGTACCGACACCATTTTTAGGTGTCGTATAAGAAATCACTTAGACGAAAGATCTTCTTAATTGAGTCGTCTAAGTGATACCTTAGACAACAAAAAATTAATATTTCCGTCATCTAAGTAAAAATTCCAATTATATATATACATCAATTAGCTTCTTATTCATCTTTTCGTCATTCTCTCCTCAGCTTCGAATTCTTCATCTAGCGAGCTCTCTTCATTAATCTCTCTAGCTAGCTCTCTCAAATAAAATAATATATATATATATATAAGCCTAGCTAACCTACCTCTAGGTTGCTCGATCATCGATCACTTCATTTCGATCAACAATGACGTTGACCGGCCGGCTAATAATTATCGATGAATTAATCAAGGTACATACATATATTCAATTTGGTCGGTACTAATTAACAATTACGATCCGTGAATCGATCATTCTGACATTTTTAATTTGTTTGTTTATATATAAATATTATTCCATAATGTGAACCTAGCTAGCTAGCTATTTTGTTTAATTAATTGAGTGCTAGCTAACTAATTATTGATGAACAATATTGCGCTTGAAATGCATATATATATGTGTGTGTGTGTGTATGTGTTGATCGATATATTAATCTTATAATTAAATAATGTTAAGATAAATAAATAAATTAGTTGTTAATTAATTAGGAATTGTATATATGAATTGAACGACAAATTTTTGTTAACTTCTAACAATGGTTTATTCGATAATTTTAAAGTTTTGTTTAATTACACGGGAATTGAATATAGACAAGAGTTGGATACAGTTGGCAAATAGAAGTAATGAGAGGTATATGGACGGAATCGGAGAGTTTGTAACGTTTGCAATGCAACATGCACTACCAGCAGAAATACTATAGTCGACGACATGAAGTCGTCGGCCTGTCCCCATAAATAGTCGGCTATAGCCATAGCCGATGAAGAGTCGTCGGATATAGTATCGTCGATAATAGACCGTCGGTAATACTATAGCCGATGACAAGATTGGGTTGTCGTCGGTTATAGTATGGATCTACAGCCAACGAGATAAGGTCGTCGGCTATAGTTCCATACTATAACCGACGACAAAGTCGTCGGCCATACCTCATCCCCTGGTCAAACTGGTTTACTATGGGGGAAACTATAGCCGACGATACATATGTATATCGTCGGCTATTGTGTGTGATATTTTAATATTTTTTGCAGATTCTGGGTTTCATCCCAGAACCTGCATTTCCAAAAATCCACCAATATTGTTCACATTTAAAATCCAAAAATATTGAAACTATACACGTAAATAAAATAAAAAACTGAAATCGTTCAAATATATATACATACATGTACTACGGGTTTCCTAAGTAAACGTGATCAAATGGATCGCTATTGTCTCCTTGGTCCTGGTCCGGCGACTGCGGCTGTGGCTGTGATACATTGAAAATGGGCGGGGGAGCTATCTGGATTCCAGACGCGTGCAACTATGCATAACAGTGCTGCATCCATGTCCCCATTATCTGCTGCTGCTCAGCTAACTGATTCTGCTTTGCGGCCCGCGCCTCATGCTCGGCAGCTCTCGCCCGCTCCAGCTCCTCCATCCGTAACCGTTGAGATTCCATCTCCATCGCTTGCCTCTGAAGATGCTCCTGTAGCTCATTAATCCTCGAAGATCTCGATCAACGAGAGAATTCAGGAGTCTTCTTTAGCAGCCCTTGACCCTACTTTCCGAGCCCCCTGCAGTAGAAAGTGTTCTTCCCTGGAGGGATCGCGGCTACCATGATCCTGGCGGCTATGATCGGATCAGATTAATCAATCTGATCAGTCGGGAGTCAGCATTGGAGGTGTTGAGATAGCGCTCTCTTGCCACTTGAGTCAACACCTCAAGAATCACCTCTTGAACTCTCGCCTAATTGACAAAGAAAAATAAAATGTTAATTAATGTAAACAATCTAAAAAATTAAGAAATATGTTTATTTTGTTATAAGGACACATACAGCATCTTTGGCGGACTGCGGATACGCGTGCTGCATCGTATAGACAAGCGGAGAGACTTTTGGGTGGTTGGCCGCCTCCTTGATCGAACCCGAGTATGATCTGGAACCGGCATGATGATTTTTTGTGTTTTTGGCCCGGTTCCTTGTGTTGACTTCAGAAATAGCCTGCTCGATTAATCAAACATCAAAAAAATATTAGCCAAATATTTTGGGGGAAGTACGATAAAACAAAAAATTAATCGATCAAAGGTTGCGTACCTTCAATCTCGGGTTGTTGAAGTGAACCACAAGCCATCGCCACTCGTACTCCATATAATGAAACTCGCTAGGGGTACCCGAACGATAGTCGCCGTACTTTTTCCAATATTTTTTCAGCTCACCCTTCCACTCCTTGTACCTATATTAATAAAACACAAATATTAGTAACTTACAACATTTTATGAACATAATCAAAACAAACGAAAAAATCTAAACAATTGAATCACATAACCTGCTCCCTTGCACTTCATCCGCCCACGTGGGTCTAATGTCGTTGTCCACGCGGAACCACTTCTGCAATGCATATATATATAAATATTAAAAATTTATATAGAAAAGATACATAATGAATATACAATTCTACTCACCGACAGCGCATTATTCAACTATTTGACGGATTGCGGCACCGACTTCCAATTTGGCCACAGCATTGGGACTCTATCCCATGTGATGCTACCCACCATCCCTACGTACTATCGAGTGATCTTTCCCTCGATCACCTCCCCTCCATCCCCGGTCGGAATCATAACTTGGCCACCACCGGTAACCCGAATCGCGTCGTCCAGTAACTTCCAAATGACGGGGCCTCTGGTTCTCTTATGTTTTTCACCGGGCACAATCACGCATATCACATTTGTAGACGATTTTTTAAACATCAACACCTAATTGAATTTAAATATTACTAAGTAAAAAGATATCACTAATTAATATTAACTTGATTCGTCGGCGCGTTGTCCCGGAATCCTCACACTCCAAAGAGGTTGCAGGAAGGGTACATACACGTATGCCTGGTCCGGGGTAATGAACCCTAGCTGTCCTGGAATAGGCATTCCTGTGGGATCAACGAGGGGTATCGTCGGGATTTCCAAGGGTAAGAATAGGGTAGACGGCGACCATAGTCTTATCCTGGCCGAGGACTGAGTCAATCCACCAACCTCCTTGGAAGAATGAGGACTCTGGTCGGTGGATGGGGAAGGCTCCTGCCGATGAATGTCCGACATTCAGACCGAGGATTGAGTCGCACTATCCGTTGAAGGCGTGCGACTGTCCACATAAAGCCTCCTTGCCCTGGAGGGTCGGCGAGGCTTGACCTACTGCTGCTAAGGTTGTCCCCGACCTAGAAGTGCACGGTGCCTGGAGGTGGGAGGACTGCTGTAAGTGTTGCCGATACTGGCAGATCCGGATGCGGATTGACTTCAGCTGCCCTCATCCCCACATCCCGATCTCCCTCTTGATCCCCCTCGCAAAGAACCGCAGTTCAACCAATTCATCGTTTCTATAAAATTTAGGTAACATACTCAATTTTATATAGTTTTTAAAATTTATCTACAAAAATTAAAATTAATTCACATTAATCTACCAAATATCATATATATTAATTCACATATTTCCATATTTAACTCACAATAATTCCATAAATTACAAAAAAATCAAATTAATTCATATATATTAATCTACCAAATTCTAAATTAATTCACTGATATGACCCAACCCCGATTTAGTTTCCTAAACCGGAATCAAACCCCTTCTGAAAACACGAACCAACAAAAACCATTAAAATTTCGGCAGAGTAACACTACTAACGCGGAATTGCCTTTACCTGCACCCGGAAAATACACTTCAACCTATGCCACAAAAGCCAAACCGTGGGCACCAATCCCATCCGGATTTCTCAATATATCAACAGTAATGTAAAGTAATAAATATAACTATACTTTACCGAAATCCGGGGAAAAATCGTATAAAAGTATACATCAGAATACTCAGAGCGACTTCTAGTATAGATATACAAATAGTAGGCCAAACTAAGAACCTACTATAAAAGAAACATCACTCGAATACTATGCCTCCGACCACGACGTGCAACACCAGAATCTGAACTACAAACTGGACACGGAAACCAAAAAGCCCAGGGGAAAGACATGAAAATCGTTAGAGTGAGTGGACGAAAATAAATGTCTTTCGCCGAATAATATATGTTATAAAAACATATGCGAGTCAGAGTGCATAAAGATCATATGGTACACGAGGGAGACTCTAACTCCTCACGCGTACAGAGCATGCATGGAAAATCTCACGGGGTCTCTCGTAGACACATCCGTGCTATTACAGTCCGAATCACGGGATCCCAGACCCACACGTGATTCTAGCCAGAAAGGCCTTAAGTCAGAGGTCTGCCTCCCCCCGGTAAAGGCCTCGGGTCAGAAGTCACAGCCTCCCCTGGTAAACATCCTCGGGGATTAGTCGGGATGCAAGTGTATCGATACAACAACATATACTGAGACTGTACTCTGTGTAAACCAAATCATAAATAGTTCGATGCAATGCGTAAAGCAATATATAAATGCATATACGTAATGTATAAGGGTATAAGCATAATCGTATAACACATGCTCATATAAATCATAATCTCGTATGCATGCTCATGCTCGTAAAACGTATGTAATGACTCGAGATTAACAGTGAAAAGAAGTTGTCCACTCACAGATGAGCGTAACGCAGTTCCCGTTAATCCCGTGATCCGGCGGAAAATCCCTCGCCAAACGAACGATCACGAACTCCTGGATAATCATAAAATCCACTGCTCAAATTCATAACTAGACACCTCAAATCATATCACGAGAAACAACCGTTCCCGGAAACGTATAATTCAATATCGACGAAATCGTGAAAATCCGATAATTACACCACAAAACCTTGTTATAATTTCGGACGCTCAATTCGAAAAACAAACCTCACCACTGCGATCGGGGCGCGATTCCGAGCGAAACGACATACAACTAGACGAAAACCCCAAAAAGTCAACTTTTGACCGGAGACCGCCGCCGCCGGCGGCGGCGCCACCCAAACTTGAATTTTCCCGGCAGACCAAAGCCTATTCCACTCAAAATCATCCAACAAGCAACTTCCATAACTACACCAAAGATCAATTTTAACTCTAACTAGCTCAATTTCATGCAAAACCGAATTATCACACAAATTTCAATCCAACAATTCTCCATGTACAAAACGAATTGGAACTCCATACTTACATGGTTAGACTCGTGGTGATGAGGGCCACAAAGCCCAGTGCTTCAAGCAACCCAATTCGGCTGAAAAAATATCGACCCTAAAATCCCAAAATTCACAACTTTTTGCCAGAAATTCCTTCCACCACCGGCGGCCTCGCTGTGAACGGTGGCCGGAAACACCTTAAGGAGGCCAAGGCGCATCGAATGGGACTAGGCCCGAGCCTTGGGGTGGCCGGACGGCAAGCCACCGCCAGCGAGCCGTGGCACCGTCGCACATCTCTCCTCCAAGCCGAGTTGACCAGCCAACAAGCATTAATGAATAGTTTGACTTCCCAAAATAGAAACCCTCTTAAATACTTACCCTTTTAGGAAACTTCCAAAATACAATTTTCGTTAAATTTCGAACACCCGTAACTTTCGTATCGTAATTCCGATTTCAACAATTCTCGCGTGAACAAACTCATCTCGACAACTTCTTCAATTTCCACCCGAAGTCAAACACTTCGACAAATACGATAAAAAATCAACGGTTCAAACCATCATAAGCTTATCCGACTAAATAATCAACGGTCTAAAATATTCGTAACTTAATCCTCGTAACTCGAAAAAATCGTCTGAAAGTACCCACAAACTTGAAATTAATTCTCTACAACTTTCACGAAGAATCCGAAATCAAATTTTCGTCCGGTAATTTAGTCGCTAAGGACGCCGCCATATTAGCAGATTATGTCGAAATCACAAAAAATCGCGAAACTCGCAAACCAAATTGATAATCATTCCATTTACGCTTCAGGTCGATCAACGGTCCAAAACGGATCAAAATCACGATTCGGATAGACTCGAACACGAACGGATAAACTCGACAATATACCAAAATTTCAAATATTCATATAATATTCTTCGGTCGTCCAAATAATAATCCGGAACTGCCCACGAACTCGAAATCACGCGTACAACAACTCTCGAGAAGAGACTTAACTCAAATTCTCAGCCAATAATTTAGTCGTGATCAAAGCTGGCGATTCAATCAATTATCGGAAATCTGCGATTATACGCTAACTCACGAATTAAGCTGATTACGCTTCTGATTCTGTTCTTGGTCGTCACAAATCCACCCCCCTTAAAAAATTTCGACCTCGAAATTTCCAAGTCTGTCGACTAAAAAGTAGGAGCACTGCCTCTGCATACAGCTCAACTCTCCAGTGGCTACGTCAACTGAATAACTCCGTCAATAAAAATATCTCTGTACCCTCAAATCTCGAATCTGAACTGGCTCCACACAATTGTCAAGTGTTCCTGCATAAGGAACAGATAGGGTACACAACACGCAACAAATCTGAAATGTAATTCCACCACACGGAACACAACACACACAAAAGCCAACGTTATAGGCAATGCCGAACTATACGGCACAACACAAACTCGTCTATGATCACATACTGACCAAAATAACGTGGAAATTCACAACTCAACCTGCTCACATCAACATAACTCAAACATCGAACTCGGGCAATTATTAACCTGTTTCTGCTAATCCGATGGTCTAAGGTAGCACATTCCACAAAATCAGAATCCAACGTCAGCTCACACCAAAATCGCTCCAGCACAATGGAGTACAACATCGTTCCTCAAAACGACATCAAGCAACGTCAAAATTATAGTGGTCAACAAACTGGTATTGCATGCCATCTCAAACAGTTGAAACTGCTCGTCCCAAATCCCTCGGAACTGCAATACACAGGACCACAACATGCCCTCCAAGGTCTGAATAGTCCTCAAAGATCGCCCGCCAATCTGAGGATAAGAAACTGTACTAAACTGTAATCTGGTCCCCAATGCTCACTGCAAAGCTTGCCAACACTTGGTTGTAATTGAATATCTCAATCAGTGAACTGGGACACAGGAACATCATGAAAATGGACAACCTCCGTCAAGTACAGCTATGTCAGCCTGCCATCAAAATCTTTTCCGAAAGGACAAGGAAAAGAACTAAGTTCATCAAATGATCCACAATGGCCTAACAACTGGTACCACAAACCGAAGTGCGTACTGGCACACAAAATCCACAGTGACAAGCTCCAACTTCTAATCGGAAATCTCCAATGACTGTAATTTCCTGGCAAATCTCTGCCTCCTAGCCATCGCCTGCCGACAAATGTGGCATCTGCACACACAAGTTGCTACATTCTTCTATGAGTTGAGTCACGAGTAGTAAACTCGAAGTATCAAACACATCTATGTACCGCTAGTGCATAACGCACGCAAAACAATGAGCTTCAACATCATCACACTCGAACTCAGCTCCTGTAGCACGCAACTCGGCTAACATGGAAACTCGAGCCACACACACATAAAACACTGAAGCTCCCGACTTCTGGTTGAATGTATCAGCAAAAATATCCCAGATGGATAGTCAAAGTACAACCACTAACCTTTCTCAGATAAACTCAAATGTGCAGCCATAGTCGTTAGTCGACCCCATACATCTATACTGCCTCAAGCTCAAATCTGGCCGAAACTGCAAGTAGATGAAACTCATGTGATCAGTGTACCTCCTACACTGCGCTGCATGCCACAATGAAACAGTAGTGTCTCCAACTCTTCGATGCTAACACAAGGACAACAACTCCCAAATCATACACAGGATATGCAACTACATAAGGTTCCCACTGTCTGAAACCATGAGCCACCGCTCTACAATGCTACATCAAAGCATAACCAAATTCAAACCTCGATGCATCACCATAACCCACAAACTCACCACGGTCAACAGGTAAGGTCAAAGCCGGTGCAACGGTCAACTTCCTTCAGCAGTAAGTAACTCTCCTCGCGTGCATCGAACCCCTCGAACTTGACGCCTTCTTCGTCAATCCGGAAAGTGAAGTGGTAATCCGGGAAAATCCTGAACAAAGCACTGATAGTAGTCTACTAAACCCAAGAGACTCCCGATCTCTGGTACAATGGTAGGTCTACTCCAAACCCACACGGCTCTATCTGATCGGAATCCACACTGACTCCTTTAGCTAACATCACGTGACCTAAAATCTTCACGCAAATCAACCATAACTCACACTTGCTGAACTTTGCCAACAACTGATCATCTCATAAGGTCCGCAAAACCGCTCACAATTGCTTCAGGTGCTGGCCCACACTCCTGGAGTAAATCAGGATGTTACCAACGAACACGACCACCAACTCGTCCAGAATCGTCTGAACACCTGGTCCATCAAGTCCATAAGAACTACGGGGTCATTGGTCAACCAAACAACGTGACCAAGAACTCCTGATGCCCGCACCGAGATCCGAAAGCTGTCCAGACCACATCTCGATCCTCAACTGATGGTATCCAGACCCGAAATGAACCTTCGAAAAGACTAAAGCTCTCGTGAGCTGATCAAACCAATCGTCAATCCGAAGCGGAGGATACTTGCTCTCCTCTGAAGCCTGATTCATCATCTGACAGTCAATGCACCACCTTGTCAATCCATCCAACATTCGCACAAATAATGCAAGAGCACCCCACAGTGATACACTGGGTCGTACGAAATCTCCTCCAGCAACTCCTGGAGTTGAACCTGTAGCTCCATCAGCTCCGCTGGTACCGAACGACATAATGCCGGTGATATGAGTCCAGCGCCCAGTAAAAGCTCAATGGTGTAGTCGGTCTCCCGAACTGGATGAATACCTGGTAACTCCTCCGGAACACACCTGGAAACTCAGGAACCACCTCAATGTCGCCAATGTCGGGCACAACATCCTTAGTATCCACAACATGAGCTAAGCAAACAACACAACCCGTTTCCACCATCCGCTCGACCATCACCGTGAAGCAATATCTCGGGGAATTCTGGTCGTTGAACATAACCACCTTCTCGAGACCATCGAACATATCCCAATGCGTCGCCAAGAAGTCCATACTCATAATCACACCAAAATTGACGATATCCAGCAATAATGGATCCGCGGCTAAGCCATATCCTCCAACAGGGATCTCGCAACTACCGGATGGATGCAACACTCTCCAAAACCTCGGAAGTGGAGATGCAGGCACAATAGCCATGGATATCAAGCGACGGTAACCTCAAAGAAACTCCATCCTCATACAAGGTCGTGGCACGAACTCCGGCAGGCCCAACTAGCCATCCAAGTTGATTGTGACTTGCTGATTAATTCGTCCGGAAGGTTACATTGGTCAAATTCCAGAAATAGCATCATGACCTCCTCGTGAACTCTGAGCTGTCGAATCACTAAAACAGCTGGCTGAGGACTCTCTCTCCCTCATAACGTGACCCTCCTGGCCACCACAATAGCAACTAAGAGTGCTCCACGAACACAAGTCACAGCGACACCTGCTGTGAGGAAGGATCACCAACAATTGCCCAAACTCATGCCACAAGAGCAAGTCCGCTACTCCGTGATCTCTATCACCACTAAAC
Source organism: Geum urbanum (assembly GCA_946800695.1). Taxonomy (NCBI): domain Eukaryota; kingdom Viridiplantae; phylum Streptophyta; class Magnoliopsida; order Rosales; family Rosaceae; genus Geum; species Geum urbanum. The sequence goes on from OX326997.1 coordinate 57,672,605, forward strand.
GGATCCTCTGCTTTGATCTGATGACCCTCAACATAATCGAAAAGGCCACAGCCTGATGAAGTCACTGATCTCGAGGTGCCTGAACTCAACCTCATCAATTATCTCAACTAAGTCCACTTTCCTCAAACCAACACTTCGGAAACCGCGTAAGCCTTTCCTTCTCGATATCCTCGCCTCTGAGTGCAACACATCAAGCTCCTCATGGTTATCTCGAGGCATATCAATCAAAATCCCTCTAATTCTCAGGTTCAAACTCATCTCGAACCTCGTGCACTGCTTCCTCTGAAGCCACATAACACGTGCAAACTGGGACAAACACGTGAACAATACATCTCTGCCTCAGGTGGGTAAACACTCCATATTTCCATCGTTAGGTAGCCTGATTGAACCATTACCGTATAAACAATACCCCGAATGTAGGCCATGACGTCACAACAGGAACTCACACAATGCTAGCCCACCAAATGCAATGATCTGACTCAGGCAAAAACATCAACTACCACAATTCTCTGTTCTGAGGCAACATGTAGACGCTCATACACACACAACCAGGCAAACCATGCCGCACAAATCTCTGAACCCAAAATGCTCATCCAAACCCACAATTCGCTGGCAAATCACGCGTCGTTTGATCCTCAATAGGATCCACAACCATACAGACACGAAAAACACGTCAAGGAGGCATCCTAATGAATAAAACATCGTTTGCAACAAGTAGAACGTAATCATGGAACTTTAAATAATTGAAAGTATACAACACCCGGAGTATTGATGAGTATCCGCCGACCGGTCGGGTCACCACTCCAGACATGCTGTACATTCTCAAATATCCTTAGTAAACACGACTACAGAAGTCTACAGAACCTAAAACCTAATGCTTTTTATACCAAGCTGAAAGGACCCAACCCCGATTTAGTTTCCTAAACCGAAATCAAACCCCTTCTGAAAACACGAACCAACAAAAACCATTAAAATTTCGGCTGAGTAACGCTACTAACGCGGAATTGCCTTTACCAGCACCCAGAAAATACACTTCAACCTATGCCACAAAAGCCAAACCGTGGGCACCAATCCCATCCGGATTTCTCAATATATCAACAGTAATGTAAAGTAATAAATATAACTATACTTTACCGAAATCCAGGGAAAAATCGTATAAAAGTATACATCAGAATACTCAGAGCGACTTCTAGTATAGATATACAAATAGTAGGCCAAACTAAGAACCTACCATAAAAGAAACATCGCTCGAATACTATGCCTCCGACCACGACGTGCGACACCAGAATCTGAACTGCAAACTGGGCACGGAAACCGAAAAGCCCAGGGGAAAGACATGAAAATCATTAGAGTGAGTGGACGAAAATAAATGTCTTTCGCCGAATAATATATGTTAAAAAAAAAATATGCGAGTCAAATGTATAAAAATCAAATGGTACACGAGAGAGACTCTAACTCCTCACGCGTACAGAGCATGCATGGAAAATCTCACGGGGTCGCTCGTAGACACATCTGTGCTAGTACAGTCTGAATCACGGGATCCCAAACCCACATGTGATTTTAGCCAGAAAGGCCTCAGGTCAGAGGTCTGCCTCCCCCCGGCAAAGGCCTCGGGTCAAGAGTCACAGCCTCCTCCAGTAAACATCCTCGGGGATCAGTCGGGATAGAAGTGTATCGATACAACAACATATACTGAGACTGTACTCTGTGTAAACCAAATCATAAATAGTTCGATGCAATGCGTAAAGCAATATATAAATGCATATACGTAATGTATAAGGGTATAAGCATAATCGTATAACACATGCTCATATAAATCATAATCTCGTATGCATGCTCATGCTCGTAAAACGTATGTAATGACTCGCAATTAACAGTGAAAAGAAGTTGTCCACTCACAGATGAGCGTAACGCAGTTCGCGTTAATCCCATGATCCGGAGGAAAATCCCTCGCCAAACGAACGATCACGAACTCCTGGATAATCATAAAATCCACTGGTCAAATTTATAACTCGACACCTCAAATCATATCACGAGAAACAACTGTTCCCGGAAACGTATAATTCAATATCGATGAAATCGTGAAAATCCGATAATTACACCACAAAACCTCGCTATAATTTCGGACGCTCAATTCGAAAAACAAACCTCACCACTGCGATTGGGGCGCGATTCTGAGCAAAATGACATACAACTCGACGAAAACCCCAAAAAGTCAACTTTTGACCGGAGACCGCCGTTGACCGCCGCCGCTGGCGGCGGCGCCACCCAAACTTGAATTTTCCCGGCGGACCAAATCCTATTCCACTCAAAATCATCCAACAAGCAACTTCCATAACTACCTCAAAACCCCAAAATTCACAACTTTTTGCCGGAAATTCCTTCCACCACCGGCTGCTTCACCATGAACGGTGGCCGGAAACTCCTTGAGGAGTCAAAGGCGCATCGAATGGGACTAGGCCCGAGCCTTGGGGTGGCCGGACGGCAAGCCACCGCCGGCGAGCCGTGGCACCGTCGCACATCTCTCCTCCAAGCCGAGTTGACCAGTCAACAAGCATTAATGAATAGTTTGACTTCCCAAAATAGAAACCCTCTTAAATACTTACCGTTTTAGGAAACTTCCAAAATACAATTTTTGGTAAACTTCGAACACCCGTAACTTTCGTATCGTAATTCCGATTTCAACAATTCTCGCGTCAACAAACTCATCTCGACAAGTTCTTCAATTTCCACCCGAAGTCAAACACTTCGACAAATCCGATAAAAAGTCAACGGTTCAAACCATCACAAGCTTATCCTACTAAATAATCAACGGTCGAAAATATTCGTAACTTAATCCTCGTAACTCGGAAAAATCCTCTGGAAGTACCCACAAGCTCAAAATTAAATTCTCTACAACTTTCACGAAGAATCCGAAATCAAATTCTCGTCCGGTAATTTAGTCGCTAAGGACGCCGCTATATTAGCAGATTATGTCGAAATCACGACAAATCGCGAAACTCGCAAACCAAATTGATAATCATTCCATTTACGCTTCGGGTCGATCAACGGTCCAAAACGGATCAAAATCACGATTCGGATAGACTCGAACACGAACGGATAAACTCGACAATATACTGAAATTTCAAATATTCATATAATATTCTTCGGTCGTCCAAATAATAATCCGGAACCGCCCACGAACTCGAAATCACGCGTACAACAACTCTCGAGAAGAGACTCAACTCAAATTCTCGGCCAATAATTTAGTCGTGATCAAAGCTGGCGATTCAATCAATTATCCAAAATCTGCGATTATACGCTAACTTAGGAATTAAGCTGACTACGCTTCTGATTCTGTTCCGGGTCGTCACATTCACATAAATCTAGAATAAATAAAATTAATTCACATAATCTAGAATAATAAAAATTAATTCAAATAATTAAATTAATTCACATATTAATTATTTCACATAATTAAATTAATTCCCATTAGTCAAATTAATTCATATTAATCTCATAAATTACTAAAAATCAAAATTAATTATTAATCTACCAATTTAATTCATATTAATCACCAAATATTGTCCAAATTAATTCACATATATATATGCTCATAATAATAATACAAAAATTCATCAAAATTTTAGTAAATTACAAAAATTCATAAAATTTCAAAAAAAAGTCCATTATATTCCAAAAATTCCGAATCCAACAATCCCATATATATATATATATATATTCATAATCGAATAATATCCAATATATAATCCAAAAATCAACATAATTCAACAATAATCCAATATATATTCACACAACTCATCCAAACATCCACATTATCAACAAACTAAACATAAATTGAACCTAAATAAAAAAAAAATCAAAATTGGGGATTTAGAGATTTAGGGTGAGGAATCGAACCTGTTTTGGGGTTGTAGATCGAAAGACGGCGGCAGCTCTTGGTTGGCTAGGATGAAGGACAACGACGGGTTGTAGATAGACTAGAGAGTTTAAAAATAAGTTGGGCATTTTCGTTTTCGATCTGTCCAAAAATGCTGTTCTGGGTAATATAACCCGACGACTATAGCCGATGACATAAGTATAGTGGTCGGCTATAGTATAGTCGACGATATTTATTATGAATATCGTTGGCTATACTTTTTTTTTTCCTTTCACTTTGCTTTTATTTTTTCTCATTTAGCAAAAAAGGCTATGAGTTTTTTTTAGTTACTTATAAAAAAAGCTAATTAAACAAAGTTCCTACTTTACATATTACGAATGTCGACATTATTCATTGCACGTTCATACTCAAATTGCACTTTCAAGTCATCGTCCTACACATCATTTTACATTGCACGTTCATACTCAAATTAATATACGTACACTAAGGCCCATAGTCAGAATCATCACTTGAGTCTGACTCGGTTTTCGAGTTAATTTCAGGTAAGATGTGTAAGTCCTCGTCACTTAAGTCTTCATTGTCTTCCATTTGATTAACATCAATAAGTTCCGGTCGAGGAATTCGTACCACACTACCCTGTATCACATTAGTAAGGCGAATTGTTGAGGATTCAGGAATACCAATTACGTTCGGCTCTTGGTATGCATTAACTTCTTCATTATCTGAGGTCACACCAAGTGTCGAGGCACTGTATATGTTTCTTGGAAGAACATGGTTAACCACTTTCCACGCGCCTTTCTGCACAAGATCATCAAGATAGAACAATTGTTTCACCGCCGTGGCCAAAACAAACGGATCATCTTCATACCCGCTTGTAGCAGTATTCACCGAAAATATGTCGTATTGATCGGTCCTTGTATTCTCAGGGCCAGTATCAAATCATCTACACTTAAACAAGTGCACTATCATACATTCCCCATAAATTAATTCGACAACTGAATGGAGAACACCGTAATAGTCAACTCCATTCTACCCACCGTGCACCATTACCCCAGAATTCTGTGTTCTTCATCTGACATCTCTATGGTCACAAATAAATAGCATGCCATTTACATTACACATAGGATAAACTTTGGAAGTTACTGGTTTCTGCGCCAAGAGCCTCAATTCATGTGACCACTGAGGGATACCATCATCTTGTACATGGTTCATCTGAAAATAATCATTTATTAACTTAACTATAAATAGGATACGAGACACTTAAATTCAAATACAAGTAAATATATCTATATACGTACCCATTTGCCAAAATAGTTTGCGAACGTCTTATTGTGGTACTCAACATCACCGGCAATAGCAGGGCAGTTGCCCTTTAATACCGACCAGTAGGTAATGACTAGCTCATATGGTTCTGAATTGTACAAGTTGGGCAACTTTCTAGAAACTTCAACATCATTGGAGATGATTAAAAGGTTGAACTGCGGTTCATCTACCGGCATATGTTGTGGAGGGTCCTCCAACGCTTCCAAATACAACTTGGTATACGTTACGCACTCGTGCGCAATATATGCTTCAGTGATACACCCTTCAGGTGCGGATTTGTTCATCACATAGTCTTTGTAGTCCCCTAATTGTCTATAAAGTGGTAATTAAAGAGCATGTTATCATTATTGTAAAATAAGTGAATAAATAATATTAAAGACATAGCCAGATTCAGAGATGCCTTACGTACCTTTCCATGTGATACATCCATGTGTAGTGTACTGGACCGGTAAGCAACAATTGTTCCGGAAGATGGAGTATCAGGTGAGGCATGATGTCGAAATTTTTTGGAGGAAATATCCTTTCCAATTTGCACATGATAAAAATGATGTCCTGTTGCATTTCCTACATGTCCGATTTCTTCACTTCTCTCGTGCATAACTTCTGAAAGAATCTCGACAAAGCCACTAACGGCTCTACCATCTCTTTGGGCAGGTACCCTCGAATGAAAACAGGGAAGAGGCGTTGAAGCAGTATATGACAGTCATGACTCTTTAGTCCATACATCTTATTGTCTTTGAAGTTAACACATCGACTTATATTTTATGCATAGTCGGAAGGATACCTAACATTACCCATCTAGCCAAAAATTTCATTCTTCTGGGCAGGCTTGATGGTATAAGGAGCTTGAGGCATTTTTTTCTTCTCATCTCTCAACCACAAATGTTTTTGCAGTCCCATTCTTTTCAGATCAATGCGTGCCTTCGGACCATCTTTAGTTTTTCCCTCCCAATTCAACACTGTGTCGACCACACTCTCGCACACATTTTTCTCTATGTACATGACATCTAAGTAGTGTCTGATCAGCAACTTGGACAAATACGGAAGTTCCCAAAAAATACTTTTGTGTGTCCAGAATTTATACCTGTCGGGTTTGTCATGTATTGACGCCACTATCTCAGGATGATTGATGAACTGCCCAAAATCGTATTCATTAGCACTTCCAATATTTCATTCCCCGTCCATCTCCTCGGCTACTCACCTATTTCCACAGTCCCATCAAATGCCTCCATATCCTTTCGAAATGGGTGATCATGTGGAAACCAACAACGATGACGCATATGTACAATCTTCCCACAATGAGGTCTACAACACTCAATAGTTATGCACTCTGGACAAGCCCTGTATCCCCTGGTAACGTTGCCCGAAAATATCCCGCGTGCAGGAAAATCGCTAATGGTCTAATTATACCCATGATCTAATTATAAGGAGTATGGAGAGTTGGACTACTATCATGTTTGTAACCACTCCAGATGGAAGTACCCTGATAGGAGGAGTTTGAATAAGAAGATTCCTGTGAAGGTGCTTTGATATTTTCAGTTGATTCCCAGACTACAGCGTTTTTTTATGTCTCTATACATAACAGACCCAATGAGATTGTACGCAGAAAAGAGAATAGATGACGATGTGCTCACACATATGGCAGATGGGGAGGCTTTTAAACATTTCGAGAAGGAATTTCCAGACTTTGCAGCGGAGATTCGAAATGTCAGACTAGGAATTTCTACAGACGAATTCAATCCTTTTAACGATGGCACATACAACGCTTGGCCAGTTATCCTCATGTCGTACAACCTGCCTCCTTGGATGTGTATGAACAAGAAATTTAATTTCCTTACTCTGCTAATTCCAGAGCCTAAGTCTCCTGAAAAGTGTTTAGATGTGTACCTCAAACCATTGATTGACGAGCTGAAACTATTGTGGGAAACTTGAGTCCCAATGTATGACAAGTTCAGTAACACAATGTTCTTGATGACAGCCATGGTAATGTGGACCATCAGCGATTTTCCCGTGTATGGGATGTTGGCATCTTGCACAACTAGAGGATACAATACTTGTCCTGTCCGCTTTGACGACGTCAAATCAAGTTGTCACGCAGGGAAGGTGTGTTACTTGGGTTATGGTAGATGGCTTCCTCATCATCACTAGTGGAGACAGGATAAAGACTGTTTCGATGCGATAGTAGAGAATGCTCTTAAACCCCGTCAGTGGTTCGGCGAAGAGAATTTTGAGAGGTTAAATAGCTTCAATTTAGATGTGTTGACCAATGACAATGATGTGAAGAAACCCAATCCACACCCTCCACAATATGTGGCATATTGGCACCACGTGAGTATTTTCTTTGAACTGCCTTACTGGTCAAAATTTAAGCTGCGGAACAACCTAAATGTCATTCACATAGAGAAGAATGTGTGCGACAGCGAGGTGGGAACCATTCTCTGTATTAGTTCAAGACTAAGGATACTCCCAAAGTGTGAAAAGATCTGGAATATATGAATATACGTCATCCCTTATGGTTAAAGAGGGATAGAAGAGGTGTTTACAGCAAGATGCCCGTTGCACCTTACACAGTGAAGCCGACAATGAGGGATGCAATATTCAACTAGTTTCAGCGTGTTCGGTATCCGTCTAATTATGCATCCAACATAGATGACTGTGTCAAAGTAGAGGAACACAAGTTTATTGGTTTAAAGACTCATAACTGTCACATTATGCTGCAACGTCTGATTCCAGTAGTGATTCGACCTTATTTGCCTAAAGACGTCATCGAGCCAATAGTTGCATTGTGCAGATGGTGGCAGAGGATATGCAGCAGGGAGTTGAAGAAGTTGGATGTGGTCGAACTTCAATACGAAATTGTCCACATCCTCTGCAAATTAGAAAGGATTTTCCCCCCTGCTTTCTTCGACATCATGATTCACCTCATGGTCTACCTTCCCGAACAAGTTCTGCTTTCTGGTCCGATCCAATACACATGGATGTATCTTCAGGAAAGGTTAAATATGGAGTAGTACCGAATTTTTTTAAACACGTTTTTCATTATTTATATATCTCTTTCTTACAAAGATCTTGCAAATTAATAATACAATCCCTATTTTGTAGACAACTCAGACAATATAAAAGATTCGTCAAAAATAGGTCTGCCCCGGATGGTTCCATCACGGAAACATACCTAATTCATGAGTCTATTACTTACTACAGCAAGTACTTCAATAATCCGGTCCAAATCGCCTCCAATACACCTATTACCTACAATCTTTCAGTCGTCACAAATCTTGTACGACCTTTTAGAGGAGTATTAACCGAAAGATTAAGTCATGAGGAACTTATTAAAGCATATTCGGTAATGTTGCGAGACTGTGACGAGGTTACTGGTTATATGCAAAGTTACAGAACTAAAATTCAGATAGCCAAACCGAACAAGAGTCCTAACTGGGTTGAAAAAATGCTTAAGAAGAAGTTCCCTGATTATTTCCTCAAATGGGTATGTATGTTTAAATTATTAAACTGTGCTTATAGGTTTTGTGCTTCCTTTTTAAATTTGATGTTGATATATATATATATATATATATATGGAACCGGACTAGGGATTAATTAGTTAAGTAATTTGTTATTTGATTTGGTGTTTAATTTATGGATTCATAGTATTTTGGGTCAACTTTTTGGATGCAGGTTTATTTGTGATTTCCCATATAGTTTTATGGAAAACTATGCCAAACTTTTGGTAGATATATATATACTCTTAATTACATCGTATACGTTCACTTTTTTTGCAGATGGAAGATCTATAGAAATCCTCTAACCACAATGGGTGGTGGTCATGGAAAAAGCACATGTTGGCCCGTAAGTCGGTTCAACACTATATTTATCCCAGATGTTTTGTTAATGGTGTAAAGTATCATTCGGTGGACCGAGATGAAGGAAGAAGAACATAAAATAGTGGGATCGCGGTTGGACAAGGCGACGATATATATTACGGAGTTCTTGTCAATGTCGTTCAGCTACTATAGGGGAATTGTATCAATGTTTTTCTATTCAAGAGTAAATAGTTCAAGCGTATGTCAGTCGATACAAACTCAAGCTGGTATAAGGATGAGCATTTCGCTCTTGTCATATTAGTTAGGCAGGTGTTCTATCTGGATGATCCAAAAACTAGTGCAGCTTAGAAAATAGTAAACCATATGTCTCACCGAGGAATATGGAGTGCCACAACACTTGAAGAGTCTTCACTGATGTGACGACCTGAAACAGAACCAGTACAGTAATTGGCTTAATCCACGAGTTAGCGCGTAATCACTGTTTTCCGTAAATTGATTGATTTGGCGGTTTCGATCACGACTTAATTATCGGGCAAGAATTTAAGTTAAGTCTCTTCTTGAGAGTTGTTGTACGCGTGATTTCGAGTTCGTAGGCGGTTCCGGATAATTATTTCGACGACCAAGGAATATGTTATGAATATTTGAAATTATGGAATTTCGTCGTGTTTATCCGTTCGTATTTGAGTTATCCGAAACATGGATGTATTCCGTTTTGGACCGTCGATCGTATCGAGCCGCGAGTATAAATATTGGAAATAGTCGAAAAATTGTCGAAAACACTGTTTGGGAAGTTTGACTGGCGTTGACCGTGTGTTGACTGTTGACTTTTTGGTTGACCGAAGCTCCACCCTGCGAAACGTGCTGCCGCCGTCGGGTTTCGCAATTCCAGCCACCTCCGGCTTGGATATTGGTATGAAATGAATCCTCTCCTCATTTATAACTATTTAAAACTTGGAATTTCTTGATTTGGTTTCGATTTGAGGTAGAACGAGTGGATTGAAATTCGAGGAATTTTCGCCGGAATCGGGATCGTTGGGGGGTTGAGCTCCGGCGAATTTCTGAGGGGGGTTTTTGGTGGAAACTGTTGGGCTCGAGGTAGGGAGGTGACCTCTTGAGTTTGGGAGGCCGAGATGGCCTCACGGCGGAGATATGGCCGGGGAAAGTTTTCCGGCCGGTTGTGTTCTTGTAGCTTTCGAGCTGTTTTCCGACAATTTAGGCCGGAATTGGGTGATGACTCAGTTGGGAAAGGTGTTTAGCTTGAGGAGGAGAACATTGTGGGAGCTTGGCCGCCGGAAAATCTCTCCGGTTGACGGCGCGCCGCCGTCGGCGGCGGCGATCAACGGCGGAGCTCCGGCGACCGTTGACTTTTTGGGAATTTGTTGAGTTATATGTCGTTTTGCTCGTATTCAGGGTATTGAACGGTGATTTTGATCAGTTATATTTTGTGATTATTCAGGGGATCGAGATCGTACGTTGGGCGAGGGATCTTCCGCCGGATCTCGTGATTAGCGCGTGTACACACTGTGCTCACCTGTGAGTGGACCTTTTTATTTTCACTATCGTTGCAAGTTCATGATTTCCGTATTTATTTATGATACGATGTTGAGATTATTTATTGCTTTTGGAGGTATTATTTTATATTTTATATGGTGATGACATTACTTAGCATCGATGCATTGGCTACTCGGCTGATCACCGGTAGTCAGACCCAGGGTTGAGAGATTCCCCTGGGCAGGGTTGAGAGATTCCCCTGATGTGCCCACTAGGCTTGAGTGATTCGCCTAGCCTATCACCGTCGGGCTTGAGAGATTCGCTTGGCACCTCCATATATTTTCTGAACTCCCTTTGCTTGATTATATGATATATGTAAATGGTGAAAGGCATATGTTTATTTTCGTCCACTCACTCTAACAATTTTATTTGCCTTTCCCCTGGGCTTTTCGGTTTCCATGCCCAGTTTATAGTTCGGATTCTGGTGTCTCACGTCGCGGTCGGAGGCTAGTTGTTCGAGCTACCTTTCTTTTCCAGTAGGTTTCTTGTTTTGCCTACTGTTGTATATTTTTGTATATATACACTAGAGGTCGCTCTGATTACTTTGTCGTTATACTTTTACGTGATTTTCCCTGGATTTCTGTAAAGTACAGTTTTGATTACTACTTTACATTATTGTTATGATATTGAGAAATCCGGATGGGATTGGTGCCCACAGTTTGGCTTTTGTGGCATAGGATGAAGTGTGTTTTTGGGTGCAGGTTAATGGCAATTCCACGTTATAGCGAAACTCTGCCGAAATTTCTATGGTTTTTGCAAGTTCGTGTTTTCAGAAGGGGTTTGATTCCGGTTTAGGAAACAAAATTGGGGTTGTGTCCTTTCAGCTTGGTATCAGAGCATTAGGTTTCAGGTTCTATAGACTCTTGTAGTTGTGACACTAAGGGTATTTGAGTATGTACAGCATGCATGTCTGGAGCGATGACCCGACTGGCCAGCGGTTACTCATCAATGCTTCGGGTGTTGTATATGTTCAAATATCTAAAGTCTCATGATTACATTCCTAGTGCTTGTGACTAATGCTTGTCTTGTATCATTAGGATGCCTACTAGACGTGGTCCCCGTGTTAATCGAGATATGGATCCTGATAAGGATCACCAGACGCATGACTTGCTGATGCGAGTGTTGCTTTTGGAGGAGCGTTTTGACCCTGTGGTCAAAGCTCGTACTGCTGGAACGACTGTCTTTTCAGGTTCAGATGATCCAGAGATTTGTGAGGCATGGTTGGTTTAGGTTGAACGCGTTTGTGAGCGTCTGCGTTTTACCCCTGAGCAGATGACAGTGGCAGCATTTGGTTTACCTGAGTCAGATGCATACTTCTGGTGGGTTAGCACCGATAGAGTACCGGTTGATACTCCGTGGACTTTGTTTCAAGATTTGTTTATGCGAAGGTACTTCAACCAGGCTACACAGCAGCGAAAGTATGAGGAGTTCACTAATTTGAGGCAGGGCAGTATGTCTGTGCTTGAGTACCGGGACATGTTTACCCGCTTATCTCGGTTTACACATGACATGGTGGCTACAGAGGAAGCCAAGTGCCGAAGACTTGAGTTGGGCTTGAACCTGAACATCAAGGGGACTCTGACTACGATGCCCCAGAACAACTTTGATGAGTTCGTGAGTGCAGCACTTCGAGGCGAGGATATCGAGAAGGAAAGGCAGATGAGATACCAGTCTCGACGATTTGAGGAGGGTGGACCGAGTCAGGGATCTTCCAAGAGACTGAGTTCTGATACTTCCGGATCGGCATCATCCTCGGGCAGTGGACCATATAGACCACCAGCTAGTGCACCTAGACAGAGGCAGAGATGGAGGAGGGATCGACCGCAGAGGCCACAGTCTAGAGGGGGTTCTAGTGGATCCAGTTATCCTCGGCGTACCGGTGGTACTTTTGCCGTACCGAGGGAGTACCCATTGTGTAGTCTCTACAGCAGGCATCATGTTAGTCCATGTCAGCGAGGCCCTGTCGTTTGTTTTCATAGTAGCCAGGAGGGTCACTATGCGAGAGAATGTTTTCAGGTTGCTGGTGCCGGTGGAGAAGCAGCCCTGAGTTCCAGAGGAGAGCGAGGTACTACTTCTAGGGCTCGACCAGTACAGTCTTCTGGCCAGGGCGGACAGCAGGGTCACCCTCAGCGTGGACGACCAGCCGGGCAGGCCAGGGTTCATGCCATGTCTTTGCGTGAGGGCATGTTTTTGGTTATCCAGTACTTACTTTGCTAGATCCAGGTACTACGCATTCATTCATGTCATATAGATTATCATCTTTGGCTACTATGCCTGCATCTCCACTTCCGGGGTTGTGGAGAGTGTTGTATCCGTCCGGTGAGGTTGTGAGTATTGGCTGGGTGTATAGGGATTGTGATTATTGGAGGTCATGGTTTAGCCGCAGATTTGTTATTGCTGGATATCGTCGACTTTGATGTGATTTTGGGTATGGACTTCTTGGAGACACATTGGGATATGTTCGATTGTCACAAGAAGGAGGTTGTGTTTCGACGACCAGAGTTTCGAGAGATACTGTTTCGTGGTGAGAAGAATACTTAATTGCCATGTGTGATTTCAGCGATGAAGGCTGAGCGGATGATGAAGAAGAGTTGTGTTGCATACTTAGCTCATGTTGTGGATACTACGGCTGCTGTAGCAGACATTGGTGATATTGAGGTGGTTTCCGAATTTCCAGATGTGTTTCCGGAGGAGTTACCAAGTATTCCTCCAGTTCGGGAGATCGATTTCAACATTGAGCTATTACCGAGCACTGGACCCATATCACAGGCACCTTATCGTATGGCGCCAGCGGAGTTGAAGGAGCTACAGATTCAACTTCAAGAGTTGCTGGAGAAAGGTTTCATACGACCCAGTGTATCACCGTGGGGTATTGATTACCGGAAGCAGATTCAACTTCAAGAGTTGCTGGAGAAAGGTTTCATACGACCCAGTGTATCACCGTGGGGTATTGATTACCGGAAGCTGAATCAAGTCACTGTGAAGAACAAGTATCCGTTGTCGCGGATTGACGACTTGTTTGATTAGCTCAAGGGACCTTCAGTCTTTTCGAAGATTGATCTCAGGTCCGGATACCATCAGTTGAGGATCAGAGAGTCAGATGTGGCCAGGACAGCTTTCAGATCACGGTACGGACATTACGAGTTCTTGGTTATGCCGTTTGGGTTGACCAATACCCCCGCAGCTTTTATGGACTTGATGAACTGAGTGTTCAGGCGGTTTCTGGACAAGGTTGTGATCGTGTTCATCGACGACATTCTGATCTATTCCAGGAGTGTGAGCCAGCACAAGAAGCATTTGCGAGATGTTTTGCGAACTTTGAGTGATAATCAGTTGTTTGCGAAGTTCAGCAAGTGTGAGTTCTGGTTGGATAGCGTGAAGTTTTTGGGTCACGTGATATCAGCTGAGGGAGTCAGCGTGGATCCTGACAAGATTGAAGCCGTGTTGAATTGGAGTAGACCTACCACCGTACCAGAGATCAAGAGTTTCTTGGGTTTGGCAGGTTACTATCAGCGCTTTGTGCAGGATTTTTCACGGATTGCCACGCCACTTACCAGATTGACGAAGAAATGCGTCAAGTTTGAGTGGTCCGATGCATGTGAGGAGAGTTACTTGCTCCTGAAGGAAAAGTTGACTACTACACCGGTTCTGACTTTACCTGACGACAGTGGTGAGTTTGTGGTTTACAGCGATGCATCGAAGTTGGGACTTGGTTGTGTTTTGATGTAGCATGGCAGAGTGGTGGCCTACGGTTCCAGGCAGCTAAAACCACATGAAGTTAACTATCCTACCCACGATTTCGAGTTGGCTGCTATTGTATTAACGTTGAAGAGTTGGAGACACTACCTGTACGGAGCTCAGTGCAAGACATACACCTATCACAAGAGTCTCACTTATTTGCGCACGAAGCCAGACTTGAATATGTGGCAGCGCAGATGGATGGAGTTGATCAACGACTATGATTGCACTTTCGAGTATCATCCAGGGAAAGCTAATGTCGTTGCTGATGCACTCAGTCGAAAATCCGGAGCTTCTTTATTTCATGTGTGTGTGGCCAGGGTTTCCATTTCAGCCGAGCTACGGGCTATGGGAGCTGAGTTCGAGTGGGACGATGATGGAGCTTCGTTGGCTAACTTCCAGGTTCGACCGGTGTTGGTTGATCAGGTTCGGGAAGCTCAGGACACAGATTCCTACCTGTTGGACAAGAAGACCATGATTCAGAATGGTGTGCCAGCCGAGTTTCGGTTGAGTGATGATGGTACGTTGTTATTCAGAGGTAGATTATGTGTACCCAAGGACAAGAGTTTGAAGAAAGAGATTTTAGACGAAGCTCATTATTCGGCGTATGCGATGCATCCCAGCGATACGAAGATGTTTCGTACACTTCGAGCTTATTACTGGTGGCGCAATATGAAGCGAGAGGTTGCCGCATATGTGAGCAGATGTCTGATTTGTTAGCAGGTTAAAGCGGAGAGGCAGAAGCCTGCGGAAAAGTTGCAGCCCCTGGAGATTCCGGTTTGGAAGTGGGAGCACATTACCATGGATTTCGTGTATCAGTTACCACGTACATCGGCTGGTAATACTGGTATTTAGGTTATTGTAGATCGATTGACGAAATCCGCTTATTTTCTTGCACTTCCGGGGAAGATTTCAGTGGGCAGATTGGCAAAGTTGTATTTGGCAGAGATCGTTCGTCTGCATGGTGTGCCTGTATCCATTGATTCTGACCGAGACAGTCAGTTTACCTCAGAGTTCTGGTAGGCATTGCAGCGATCCATGGGTACTAGATTGCATTTCAGTACAGTTTTTCATCCTCAGACTGATGGGCAGTCTGAGAGGACTATTCAGACTCTCGAGGATATGTTGCGATCTTGTGTTTTGCAGTTTCGAGGAAATTGGGACCAGCAACTGGATTTGATTGAGTTTGCTTACAACAACAGCTATCAGGCCAGTATTGATATGGCACCGTATTAGGCCCTATACGGGAGGCAGTGCCGCACTCCGTTGTGCTGGAGTGAGGTGGGCAAGCGATGGCTTATTGGCCCTGATCTGGTGTAGAGCACCATGGAGGACATTCAGATTATCCGGGACAGATTGAAGATTGCCCAGGATTGCCAGAAGAGTTACGCGAACGTGAGAAGAAAGAATCTCGAGTTCGAGATGGGCGATTGGGTCTTCCTGAAACTATCTCCATGGAGGGGAGTTGTACATTTTGGGAAGCGCAACAAGCTTCAACCACGGTACATTGGTCCGTACGAGATTACCGAGAGGGTTGGTGCCGTGGCTTACAGACTTGAGTTGCCGTCCGAGATGGCTCGTGCACACGATGTTTTCCATGTTTTGAAGTATATTCCAGATCCATCACATGTGTTAGCACCACATCAGCTTCCTATCCGAGAGGATTTGACATATGTGGAGGAACCGGTACAGATTCTCGATCGGCGTGAGCATGAGTTGAGGCAACATGTTATACCGCTGGTGAAGGTCTTGTGGCAGAATCATTCAATTGAGGAGGCCACCTGGGAGACTGAGCAGCGTATGCGGGAGCAGTATCCTCATCTGTTCACCAAGCAGGTACGTAAATTTCAAGGTCGAAATTTTTTTAAGGGGGGTAGATTTGTGACGACCCGAATTAGAACTAGCATGATAATCGGTTTAATCCACGAGTTAGCGAGTAATTACAGTTTTTCGTAAATTAATTGAATTGGCGGTTCAGTTCACGACTTAATTATTGGGCTAGAATTTGTGTTGAGTCTCTTCACGAGAGTTGTTGTTCGCGTGATTTCGAGTTCGTAGGCGGTTTCGGATAATTATTTCGACGACCGAGGAATATGTTATGAATATTTGAAATCGCGGAATTTCGTCATGTTTATCCGTTTGGATTTGAGTTATCAGAAACGTGATTGTGATTCATTTTGGACTGTCGATCGTATCGATCCGCAAGTATAAATATTAGAAATAGTCGAAAAATTGTCAAAAACACTGTTTCGGGAAGGTTGACCGTCGTTTGACCAGAGAATTGGCGTTGACCCGCGTTGAACGAGGAGAAAACCGGACAACCGTTGACTCGCCGGTGACTTTTCTTTTCCGGCCACCTGCGGCTCCGATTTAGGTATGAATCGATTCCTCTCTTGATTTGCAATTGTTTAGAACTTGGAATTGTTTGAATTGGTTTCGATTTGAGGGAGAACGAGGGAGTTGAAATTCATGGAATTTTTGCCGGAATCGGGTTCGTTGGGGGGTGGAGCTCCGGCGGCTTTCCGAGGGGGTTTTTTGTGGAAAAGGATGGGCTTGTGGTAGGGAGGTGACCCCTTGAGGTTGGGAGGCCGAGATGGCCTCACGGTGGTGGATTTTGCCGGAGAAAGTTTTTCGGCCGGTTTGGGTTCGTGACTTTCGAGCTAGTTTTGGGTCACTTGCCGTCCGATTTGGCCTTTGGTATAGTTGAGAGATGTGTTGGGCTTGAGGAGGAGATGCTACAGTGAGCTTGGTCACCGGAAAATTCCTCCGGTTGACGGCGCGCCACCACCGGCGGCGGCGACGGTCAACGGCGGAGCTCCGGCGATCCGTTGACTTTTTGGATTTTGATGAGTTTTATGTCGTTTTGCTCATAATCCCACCCCGATCATCGCCTTGAGGTTTTCGTGTTGATTTGGATATCGAATTTTTAGTCGAGGGTTTATGTGGAGAGTTTTGGAAATTTCGACGATTATTTTGTATCGAGTTATATGTTTCCGGAAATGGTTGGTTTCCGAGGTGTAGTACAGGGTGTTGAATTGTGATTTTAATTAGTTATATTTTGTGATTATTCAGGGGATCAAGATCGTACGTTGGGCGAGGGATCTTCCGCCGGATCTCGTGATTAGCGCGTGTGCGCGCTGTGCTATCTGTGAGTGGACCCTTTTATTTACACTGTCGTAGCAAGTTCTTGATTTCTGTATTTATTTACGATACGATATTGAGATTATTTATTACTTTTGGAGGTATTATTTTATATTTTATATGGTGATGACATTACTTAGCATCGATGCATTGGCTACTCGGCTGGTCACCGGTAGTCCAGATCCAGGGTTGAGAGATTCCCCTGATGTGCCCACTAGGCTTGAGAGATTCGCCTAGTCTATCACCGTCGGGTTTGAGAGATTCGCCTGACCGTTGGGCTTGAGAGATTCGCCTGACCATCGGGCTTGAGAGATTCGCCTGACACCTCCATTCATTTTATGAACTCGCTTTGTTTTATTATATATATAAATGGTGAAAGGCATATGATTATTTTCGTCCACTCACTCTAACGATTTTACTTGCCTTTCCCCTGGGGTTTTCGGTTTCCATGCCCAATTTGCAGTTCGGATTCTGGTGTCTCACGTCGCAGTCGGAGGCTTAGTATTCGAGCTACCTTTTTTTTCCAGTAGGTTTCTTGTTTTGCCTACTGTTGTATATTTTTGTATATATACACTAGAGGTCGCTCTGATTACACTACTGTTATATTTTCATATGTTTTTCCACGGATTTCTGTAAAGTACGATTTTGATTACTACTTTACTTTATTGTTATGATATTGAGAAATCCGGATGGGATTGGTGCCCACGGTTTGGCTTTTGTGGCATAGGATGAAGTGTGTTTTTCGGGTGCAGGTTAATGGCAATTCCGCGTTATAGTGAAACTCTGCCGAAATTTTTGTGTTTTTTGCAAGTCCTTGTTTACATAAGGGGTTTGACTGCGGTTTAGGAAACTAAATTGGGGTTGGGTCCTTTCAAACTAACAATTTTTCGTCGCCTTGTTCAATTGTTCATATAGAAAATAAAAAGTGATGTTAGAGCAGGCTACCTAACAGCCCAATGTTAATAAAGGTTTCTGATGTTATTGATCCACTAATATTCCACTCTCAGTAAGTAGGAAAATAACCAAATTAACTTACAATACCACATTAGCGGGAGATATTGTTCACCTTGAACCCCTCACAAAATCTGACCCCCCCCCCCCACCTAGACAACAGAATCAAACTTGTCATTGATTAAGTAATATCACCTAGACGACGGCAAAATTGATTGTGTCGTCTAAGGATACACTTAAACCACTGAAATATGCGTCATCTAAGTGCACTTAGACGACGCATCTAAAACCGTCGTCTAAGTGGACTTTGACTACGCTTTTAAAACGTCGTCTAAGTGGAACTTAGGCGATGAAAACTACAACTTCCATTGTCTAAGTACCTAAATGATGGTGCTTAGACGACGACACTTAAACGACGAAGATTTCGTTGTCTAAGTACCTAGACGACGAAAATGCATACTTAGGAGACAGAACTGTTTTCCGTAGCCTAAGTGGTTTTTTCTGGTAGTGCAACTCAGTTTGAATATCTACTACTTACTGTTTCCTACTGCACACTAAAAACATCCTTTGACCATTGTTTCATATTTACTCGGGTATTAGCAACTTTTGAAACGAATTAGCTTTGCAGATATCCCCGATTGAAACATTACCAAGCATTCTGAACAACATCCATGCATGTATCCTCATCAACCCATATAGCCTCAAAGAAGAAGAAATGTTGTCTACTCGAGTGAAAGGACCTAGCCCCGATTTAGCTTCCTAAATCGGAATCAAACCCCTTCGAAAACACGAACCAACAAAAACTTTTCGAAATTTGGGCAGAGTTTCGTTACTAACGTGGAATTACCTTAACCTGTACGCGGAAAATACATTTCATCCTATGCCACAAAAAGCAAACCGTGGGCACCAACCCCATCCGGATTTCTCAATATATCAACAGTAAAGTAAAGTAGTAAATATATATGCACTTTACTGAAATCCGGTGTAAAATCGTATAGCATATTCAACAGGAAGCTCAGAGCGACTTCTAATACATAATCATATACGTATACCACAGTAGGTAGAACAATAAACCTACTGGAAGAAACAAAGTAGCTCGAGCACTATGCCTCCGACCACGACGTGCGACACCAGAGCCTGAACTGCAAACTGGGCACGGAAACCGAAAAGCCCAGGGGAAAGACAATAAACACGTTAGAGTGAGTGGACGAAAATAAATGTCTTTCACCAGTTAATATATATGTTATAAAAACATATGCGAGTCCAGGTAAATAAAAACATAACATAGTACACGAGGTAAAGTTCATACTCCTCCAGTGTACTGAGCATGCAAGTATAAATCTCACGGGGTCACTCATGGACACACACCGTGCTAGTACAGTCCGAATCACGAGGTCCTTGGTCCCCGTGATTCTAAGCCAGAAATGGCCTCGGTTCCGGGGAAACGCCCCTCACCGGTCAGGTCGGGATGACGACGTCCCTCCTAGATGGCCTACCATCGGGGATCAGCCGAGAGGCAATGTGTATCGATACAACAACGTAACCAAGACTGTACTCTGTGAAAACCAAATCATAAACAATTCGATGCAAATGCATGAAACAGCATATAAAGTGTATGCATATTCGTATACGTATATCCGTATAAACATATTCGTATAATTGTAAACACATGCTCATATAATCATAATCTCGTATGAAATCTCATGCTCGTAAAACTATAATCATGCTGCATGCTCAAGATCATAAATCACATAAAAGACTCGCAAGATTTCCGTGAAAAGAAATTGTCCACTCACAGACTGGCGTAACGCGTATCGCGTTAACCCGTGATTCGGCGGAATGTCCCTCGCCAATCAAACGATCATGAACACCTGAACAATCACAATGTCCAATACTCAAAGTCATAATCCGACAATTCAAATCAAATCACGAGAAACCACCGTTCTCGGAAACACACAATTCGAATACGACGAATCGTCGAAAATCCATATATACCACCTCA
The DNA here is from genome assembly GCA_946800695.1 of Geum urbanum. Classification (NCBI taxonomy): domain Eukaryota; kingdom Viridiplantae; phylum Streptophyta; class Magnoliopsida; order Rosales; family Rosaceae; genus Geum; species Geum urbanum. The sequence continues at coordinate 57,693,009 of OX326997.1, forward strand.
ATACCTCGCTTTACGTTCGGACGCTCAACTCGAAAAATGAACCTCCCCACTGCGATCGGGGCGCGATTTCGAGTCAAATGACATGCAATTCATCGAAAACCATGCTGGGCGAAAAGTCGCCGCCGCCGCCACAGTCGCCGGAAAACTCCAATCTGCCCAGAAAAATACATGGCATACATGGTTTCAAAGATCTCGACGAGCCCAACAACTTTCCAGTTATAGGTTAAGGCCAATTCTCACTCTATCTAGCTCAATTTCATGAAAAACCGAATTGTTCCACAAATTTCAATCTCAAAATTCTCCACACTCAAATCGAATTAGAACACCATGTTTATATGGTTAGAATCACAATGAAGAGGGCTACAAAACCCAGTACCTCTTGAGGTTCAACTCGGCCCGAAACGAAAGTCACCATTAACACCAAAAACCTTGAACTTTGGTTCCAAATATCTCTCTCCACCGTGAAGCTTGCCGGAAAGTGAGGCCGGGAACAAGATAAGGGAAGCTAGGCGAGTTGATTGGTGTATGGTATAGGCCGTGGGGTGGCCAGAAAAATTCCACCGCCGGTGAGCACCGTACGGCGTCAAACTCTTCTCCTCCACCATGGTCAACCCGAGTTGACCAGGTCAACTCCCAATCTGGAAAGTCTTCCCCTTGCCCAAAATAGCAGGTTACTATATATAGCCTTTCCCAAAACGGAAACTTCATGTTTATCCACTTCGACGAACTTCAAACGCGCATAACTTTCTCGTCGTAATTCCGATTCCGATAATTCTCGCGGCCACAAACTCGTCTCGACATATTCTTCAATAATCACTCAAAGTCAAACACATCGGCCAATCGGATAAAAAGTCAACCCTTCGAACCAACACATAATAAATTAACCAAACAATCAACAATCGGCAAAATTCGCAACTAATTCCTCGTAACTCCAAATCATGCTCTGGAAGTTCCCACGAACTCGAAATTAAATTCTGAGCAACTTCCGTGAAGAAGCCGAAACCAAATTCTCGACCGGTAATTTAGTCGTTAAGTAGCCCACCATTTAAATCTGAACTTCAAATATTCATAACTAATTCTTCGGTCGTCCAAATAACGATCCGGAACCGCCCACGAACTCGTAATCACACATACAACGACTCTCGAGAAGAGACCCAGCTCCAATTCTCGGCCAATAATTTAGTCGTTAAGAACTCTGGCGATTCCAATATCTGTCGAAAATCCGCGACTGCGCTGTAACTCACGAATCAAGCTGATTATACTTCTGATTCTGGTCCGGGTCATCACAAATCCACCCCCCTTAGAAAAATTTCGACCTCGAAATTTCCGAGTCTGCCGACAAAAGTAGGAGCACTGCCTCTGCATACTGTTCAACTGCCTAGTGGCTACATCAACTGAACAACTCCGACAACTGACTCCACAATAGGAGATAGCTCTGTGCTGGAATTTCTGTACTCACGAATCACAAATCTGAACTGGCTCCACACAATAGCCAAGTGTTCCTGCATAAGGAACATGTAGGGTACACAACATGTAGCAACCCTGAAACACAATTCCGCCACGCGGAACACAACACACAAAGCCAACACTATAGGTGATGCCAAACCATACGGCATAACACAAACACGCCTATGGCCACATATGGATCAAAACATCAAGGCAAATCACAACACAACCTGCTCATACCAACGAAACTCAAGCATCGAACTCAAACAATTATCAACCCATTTCCGCTAATCTGACAGTCTGTGGTAGCACATTCCACAAAATCGGAAACAAACATCAACTCAAATTCAAACCAAACTCACTCCAACACAATGGAGTACAACAACATACCTCAACTTAACATCAAACAACCTCAAAACCATAGTGGTCCACAAACTGGTACTGCAAGCAAACTCAAATCGCCGAAACTGCTGGTTCCGAATCCTCCGGAACGGTAATACCAAGGTCCACAGCATGCCCTCCAAGGCCTGAATAGTCCTCAAATATCGCTCGTCAATCCGAGGACAAGGACCGGTACTAGCTCGTAATTTGGTCTCCAATGCTCGCTGCAAAGCTCACCAACACTTAGTCGTAGCTGATCACCTCGATCGGCGAACTGGGACACAGGTACACCACGTAGATGGACAACCTCCATCAAACACAGCTATACCAGCCAACCACTGGAATCATCTCCGAAAGTACAAGGAACTGTACTGAGTTCGTCAAATGATCCACAAAGGCCCGGCAACTGGTATCACAACCAAAGTGTACACATACACACACAATCACAACAGCAACCGTCACGTCTAACCGGAAATCTCAAATGGCTAACACATCTCGGCAAGTTTCTGCCTCCTAGCCATCGCCAGTCGACGAATGTGGCATCAGCACACACAAGCTGCTACATTGCTCTTCATGTTGCGTCACGAGTAATAAAATCGAAGTATCTGACACTTCTCAGCGTCACTAGCGCCAAACACGCGCAAAATCACGAGCCTCAACACCGTCATACTCAAACTCAGCTCTCGTAGTCCATACTTGGCTAACACGGAAACTCGAGCCACACATACACACATGCAGTACTGAAACTCCCAACTCTCAACTGAATGCATCAGCAACAATATCCCCGACGGATGGTCAAAGTACAACCACTAGCCTTTTCTGAACAAGCTCAAAGGTGCAGCCATAGTCGATAGTCGACTCCCTCCATCTACACTGCCTCAAGCCCAAATCTGGCCGAAAATGCAAGTGGATGAAACTCATTGGTCAATGTACATCCTACACCACGCTGCACGCCATAGCAATAGTATCTCCAACTCTCTGGTGCTAACACAAGGGAAGCTACACCCAAATCATACATAGGATACGTAGCTACACAAAGTTCCACTGCCTGGAATCATGAGCCACCGCTCTGCTACACAGCATCAAACACAACCAAATTCAAACCTCGATGCATCGCCATAACCCACGAACTCGTCGTAGTCGTCAGGTAAGGACAAAACCGAAGCAACGGTCAACCATCCTGCAGGAGTAAGTAACTCTCCTCGCGTGCATCGAACCACTCGAACTTGACACCTTTTCGTCAATCCGGAAAGTAGAGTGGCAATCCGGAAAAATCATGCACAAGCCTTCAGTAATAGCCTGCCAAACCCAAGAGACTCCCGATCTCTGGTACAATAGTAGGGCAATCCCCAAATCGACACGACCTCTAACTGGTCAAGATCCATGTCGACTCCCTCGGCTAGCATCACATAACTCAAAATCTTCACGCTAATCGGCCAACACTCACACTGGCTGAACTTCACAAACAGCTGACCATCTTGCGAAGTCCGCAAAACCACTCATAATTGTCTCAGGTGCTGGCCCACACTCTCGGAGTACATCAGGAAATTGCCAACGTACAAGACCGCAAACTCGTTCAGAAACCGTCTGAACACATGGTCCATCAAGTCCACACGATCTACGGAGGCATTGGTCAACCAATAAAGTGACCAAGAACTCCAGATGCATACACCGAGATCCGAAAGCTAACATAGTCACATCTGACTCATCAAACCTCAACTGAGGGTATCCGGACCCGAAATCAATCTTCAACAAGACTGAAGCTCTCGCAAGCTGATTCAACCACTCGTCAATCCGAAGCGGAGGATACTCATTCTCCTCTGAAGCGAATCAGGCTTCGGTAGTCAATGCACCATCTCGTCGAACCAACCAACATCCGTACACACAATGCAAAAGTACACCACGCAAATACACTAGGTCACATGAAATCTCCTAAAACCTCCTCCAGAAACTCCTGGAGTCGAAACTGTAGCTCCATTAGCTCCGCTGGCTCAGAACGACAAGGTGTCGGTAAAATGAGTCCAACGCCTGGTACAAGCTCAATGGTGTAGTCAGTCTCCCGAACTGGAGGAACATCTGATAACTCCTCCGGAACACGCCAGGAAACTCAGGAACCACCTCAATGTCACCAATATCGGACACAGCAACCGTAGTATCCGCATCATAAGCTAAACAAACCACACAACTTGTCTCCATCATCCGCTTGACCATCACCGCGATACAGCATCTCGGGGAAATCTGGTCGTCGAAACACAACCTCCTTCTCGAGGTACTCGAACACAGCCAAATGCATCGTCAGTAAGTCCGTACTCACAAACACACCAAAATCACAACATCCAGCTACAACAAATCCACGGCTAAACCATATCCTCCAACAGGGATCTCGTAACCTCCGGATGGATGCAACACTCTCCAAAACCTCGGAAGTGGAGATACAGACACAATCGCCATGGACATCAAACAACAGTAACCTCGGAGAAAAGTCTGTCCTCAAACAAGGTCATGGCACGAACTCCAACATGCCCAACTAGTCGCCCACATCAATTGCGACTTGCTGAATAACTCGTCAAAAGGGTACATTGATCAGACGGTAGGAACAACATGAGAGACTCCTCGTAACTCTGAGCCGTCGAACCGCTAACACAGCTGACTGAGGGCACTCCCTCGTAACGTGACCCTCCTGGCCACCGAAATAGCAACTGAAAGTGCTCCTCGAACACAAATCACCGCAACACCTGCTGCGTGAAAGGATCGCCAATGATCACCCAAACTCATGCCACAGGAGCCAGTTCGCTACTCTACGATCTCCGCCATCGTCAAACGGATCAGCAGAGGATCCTCAACATATTCGAAAAGACCACAGTCTGATGAAATCACTGATCCCGAAGTATCGGAACTCAACCTCATCAAAATCTCGACTAAGTCCACTTTTCTCAAACCATCGCATCGAAAACCGCGTACATCTTTACCTCACAATAACCTCGCCGCTGAGTGCAACACACTAAGCTCCTCACGGATGTCTCGAGGCACAACAATCAACTCTCTCTGATGCTCAGGTTCAAACTCACCTCGAACCTCGTGCATAGCTCCCTCTGAAGCCACATAACACGTGTAAACAGGGACAACATGTGAACAATGCATCTCTGCCTCAGGTGGGTAAACACTCCACATTCGATCGCTGGATAGCCTGATAAAACCATTACCGTGAATACAACACCCTGAATGTAGGCCATGGAGTCGCAACCAGAACTCACACATTAACAGCCAACCAAACACAATGATCTGACTCAGGCAAACATCAACTGTCAAAATTCTCAGCTCTGAGGCAACATGTAGACGCCCATATACACACAACCAGGCAAACCGTGACACACAATTCACTGAACTCTGAATACTCATCCCAATCCACTGTTCTCTGGCAAATCGCGCGTCGATTGATCCTCAATAGGATCCACAACCGAAACGACACGGAAAGCACGTCAGGAGGCATCCTAATGAATAAAACATCATTCACAACAAGTGGAACGTAATCATGAAACCGCAGATATTTGAGGACACACAACACCCGAAGTATTGATGAGTACCGCTGGCCAGTTGGGTCATCACTACAGTCATGCTGTATCAACTCAAATACCCTAAGTAAACATGACTACAGAAGTCTACAGAACCTATAACCTAATGCTCTGATACCAAGCTGAAAGGACCCAGCCCCGATTTAGCTTCCTAAATCGGAATCAAACCCCTTCGAAAACACGAACCAACAAAAACTTTTCGAAATTTGGGCAGAGTTTCGTTACTAACGTGGAATTACCTTAACCTGCACGCGGAAAATACACTTCATCCTATGCCACAAAAAGCAAACCGTGGGCACCAACCCCATCCGGATTTCTCAATATATCAACAGTAAAGTAAAGTAGTAAATATATATGCACTTTACTGAAATCCGGTGTAAAATCGTATAGCATATTCAACAGGAAGCTCAGAGCGACTTCTAATACATAATCATATACGTATACCACAGTAGGTAGAACAATAAACCTACTGGAAGAAACAAAGTAGCTCGAGCACTATGCCTCCGACCACGACGTGCGACACCAGAGCCTGAACTGCAAACTGGGCACGGAAACCGAAAAGCCCAGGGGAAAGACAATAAACACGTTAGAGTGAGTGGACGAAAATAAATGTCTTTCACCAGTTAATATATATGTTATAAAAACATATGCGAGTCCAGGTAAATAAAAACATAACATAGTACACGAGGTAAAACTCATACTCCTCCAGTGTACTGAGCATGCAAGTATAAATCCCACGGGGTCACTCATGGACACACACCGTGCTAGTACAGTCCGAATCACGAGGTCCTTGGTCCCCGTGATTCTAAGCCAGAAATGGCCTCGGTTCCGGGGAAACGCCCCTCACCGGTCAGGTCGGGATGACGACGTCCCTCCTAGATGGCCTACCATCGGGGATCAGCCGAGAGGCAATGTGTATCGATACAACAACGTAACCAAGACTGTACTCTGTGAAAACCAAATCATAAACAATTCGATGCAAATGCATGAAACAGCATATAAAGTGTATGCATATTCGTATACGTATATCCGTATAAACATATTCGTATAATTGTAAACACATGCTCATATAATCATAATCTCGTATGAAATCTCATGCTCGTAAAACTATAATCATGCTGCATGCTCAAGATCATAAATCACATAAAAGACTCGCAAGATTTCCGTGAAAAGAAATTGTCCACTCACAGACTGGCGTAACGCGTATCGCGTTAACCCGTGATTCGGCGGAATGTCCCTCGCCAATCAAACGATCATGAACACCTGAACAATCACAATGTCCAATACTCAAAGTCATAATCCGACAATTCAAATCAAATCACGAGAAACCACCGTTCTCGGAAACACACAATTCGAATACGACGAATCGTCGAAAATCCATATATACCACCTCAATACCTCGCTTTACGTTCGGACGCTCAACTCGAAAAATGAACCTCCCCACTGCGATCGGGGCGCGATTTCGAGTCAAATGACATGCAATTCATCGAAAACCATGCTGGGCGAAAAGTCGCCGCCGCCGCCACAGTCGCCGGAAAACTCCAATCTGCCCAGAAAAATACATGGCATACATGGTTTCAAAGATCTCGACGAGCCCAACAACTTTCCAGTTATAGGTTAAGGCCAATTCTCACTCTATCTAGCTCAATTTCATGAAAAACCGAATTGTTCCACAAATTTCAATCTCAAAATTCTCCACACTCAAATCGAATTAGAACACCATGTTTATATGGTTAGAATCACAATGAAGAGGGCTACAAAACCCAGTACCTCTTGAGGTTCAACTCGGCCCGAAACGAAAGTCACCATTAACACCAAAAACCTTGAACTTTGGTTCCAAATATCTCTCTCCACCCTGAAGCTTGCCGGAAAGTGAGGCCGGGAACAAGATAAGGGAAGCTAGGTGAGTTGATTGGTGTATGGTATAGGCCGTGGGGTGGCCGGAAAAATTCCACCGCCGGTGAGCACCGTACGGCGTCAAACTCTTCTCCTCCACCATGGTCAACCCGAGTTGACCAGGTCAACTCCCAATCTGGAAAGTCTTCCCCTTGTCCAAAATAGCAGGTTACTATATATAGCCTTTCCCAAAACGGAAGCTTCATGTTTATCCACTTCGACGAACTTCAAACGCGCGTAACTTTCTCGTCGTAATTCCGATTCCGATAATTCTCGCGGCCACAAACTCGTCTCGACATATTCTTCAATAATCACTCGAAGTCAAACACATCGGCCAATCGGATAAAAAGTCAACCCTTCGAACCAACACATAATTAAATTAACCAAACAATCAACAATCGGCAAAATTCGCAACTAATTCCTTGTAACTCCAAATCATGCTCCGGAAGCTCCCACGAACTCGAAATTAAATTCTGAGAAACTTCCATGAAGAAGCCAAAACCATATCTCGACCGGTAATTTAGTCGTTAAGTAGCCCACCATTTAAATCTGAACTTCAAATATTCATAACTAATTCTTCGGTCGTCCAAATAACGATCCGGAACCGCCCACAAACTCGTAATCACACATACAACGACTCTCGAGAAGAGACCCAGCTCCATTTCTCGGCCAATAATTTAGTCGTTAAGAACTCTGGCGATTCCAATATCTGTCGAAAATCCGCGACTGCGCTGTAACTCACGAATCAAGCTGATTATACTTCTGATTCTGGTCCGGGTCATCACATCGAGAATTAGATCTCTTTCTCTTATTTAGCTACTAGAAGAATCGGGACAACCTAAAGGAGGGAGATGATTCGCCTGAGTTTTCGAGAATTGTTGTCTCCAATCTGAAGTAGCAAGTGCACGGTCCAATCTACATTGTGTCTCCATGTCATGCCAAGTAAACAAATCTTCTATACAACCTAAATCTTCAAGTGCACAATTCGTCTTGCACCGGTTCATGTCGGTCATTTGCTAATCCTGCCTCACCGGTCCACTTGACTTTTCCGACGAATGCATAATTTCATTGATGTCCCCCATCACACACCAACGAGATGGACATGGTCGATGTGTTAGATCCTGCATCATGGCCCATGTTTGATACCGAAACATAGTGTACAGCTCTTCGTACACACCTATGAACCTTCAAGGATGACCGATCGAAGAAGGGACATGGATTTCGACATCTATGAACTATAGAGAGTGATCCTGATAGTGATGCAAGGTTAATCTCATCCGTCCAAAATAGCATGAGGCCGCCAGCATTGGTGTCGGAGCATTCACTCATGAAACCCTACCGATACCCTAATTGGCACTGGATCCACTCGAATCTAGGTTTTTTCCGACACTCCATTTCTTGCAAAAACACAAAATTTGGCTTCTTGACAAAAATCAGAGACCAGAGTGCATCGATTTTGGCATCTGCTCTGGACCTTCTCATGTTCCACGCTAGTTATTTAATATCGCCTATAGTTGAAACCCTAGCTGATAGCAATCTTGAGAACAAATTAGAAATCGAAGAGAAAATAGGAAGGGAAGGGATGGAGTGCTAGAGAGAGGAAGGAAGGAGAATAAAGGGCCAATGTTAATAAAGGTTTCTGAATTTCTGGCTGTTAAGGGTGAAACTTGTTCACCCCAGCCGTATCGCACGTTAGCATGGGGAGGCATTAACATTCCAAATTTTTTGGGTGCAATTTATTCATATTTTCAAGTTGCCCTTTCAATGCATATTCGAGACGATTTTTTCACTTGTTAGCTAGGTAGCTAATCACCACCTAACGCTTAAATAGAGGATTAATCAGTGTGCGTAGGCGAGAATAATTCCTTCAAGGAGGAAATCTTAGCAAATTGTTGACTCCAGTATTACTCCATCAATATCTGATACAACAAAAGCCACCAAACGTTGCATCACTTGCATGCATCTTGCCTACTAGAATGAAGGGGAACGATGGCAAAACGGAAATTTCAAATTTTTTATACTATTTCTGATAATTTTTGTTTAACTTTGAACTAATGAAACTTGTGCCACGTAGTCAGTGCAAATGTAAAGCTATGTATAGAATATCTTCCGGGTATTTAAAGGTGTGGCCTCTCTGTTTAGTTCATCACTCATCACTCGAGTTAATGGTGGTACAACTATGTAAGTTGGTGGAAGACGAGGCAGCTCCATGAATGGACTGTCATTGACCTCCAGCAGTCCAGCATATACCATTCCCTGATTCCTTTGATCTCGACATTCAATTGGTGCATATAGAACCATCCACTCTCAGGAAATCTCATTCTCAGCACAATGATGAGTATCTATAGCAAAGCATGGGATGTTATAGGTTATAACCCCTCCATTTTTTCCTAAAAAGATTACTGATTCAGATTGTGTACAAACTTGGTAGAAAAAAAAAACATGAAAAAATTGGCGACTAACAAAAGCCCCTGCAATTGGGACCATATATACATGTATTACGGAACCATCTAAACAAGAGTTGAACCATTGATAGGTTCAGCAGCAGATTCAGTTGTTTCTGTTTTCTTCGCTTCAACTGATGGTGTCGCCTTTGCCTGTTCAATTGTGCGTATCGCATCCTCATTTTCTTTATATCTACCCACGCTATGCAGAAAAAAACCTGTAATGGTGTGTACAAACAAAGAGTCAAAAATCTTAATATCATCTAACTTCTCTAACTCATAGAAGAGGAAAAGAAAAGATACATGTGTTAGTTGATTTAATTTAACCTGTACCGGCCAGTTTTGTGATAAAGTAATCTAGGGTTCCATACCAAAACCAATTGGCAATGGTAAGAGTAGCCAAAATCCTTATAACTTACTAGCAAGGCCCCTCATTTCCATTGTGGGAGTCTTTCTCACATTCACTAACATTTTGGACACTATCAATTTCCTTGCCCTTGCTAAAGTTCTATATCAATTTCAAATTTACTCAAACGTCCTTGCTTAGACGAAGTTTTGCTATTATGTAAGAAATCTTTAAACTAAATGTGAATTCTCTAATATTAATGTGACAAGAAATTACCTATGAACCATATGCCAGCTGCTGGAATTAAGATAGATGTTAGAATAAGAGTAGTCCACCTCCAATTTTTGATGTGATCCTGCATGATCAAAATCAATATGAAGAAACTAAATGCACGCTCAACTACAGTGTGAAACTCATGGAATGCTTTCAGTATATGGATGAAAGGCACAATGTTGGTTCGAGGTTCTTATTAGCAGTGAAGAATAAGGTTGAGAACATCACATTTGACTTCTGGCCCAAAGTCATCACCAATACTTCTCAAACCAGGAACCAGAATGCGAAGAACTAATCCACTTATGGAAAGTTACTTATGATTTAGCATGGACACCCAGAGTTCCCTCAAATATGTCAGATGGAGTTTCGGCAAAGTCCCAGCATCATCATTCGAATTTCATGACAATGACAAATTATATTCTAATTTGCAAAAGAATGACAATGAACATAGTGATACCTGGAGAAGTCCAACAAGAGGTGAAGAAGGCACGTCTCCGAAAAGGTGAATTGCAACAGTAGACATGGCCATGGATAGTGGTCTCAAACTAGGATTGACACAATGGAGACAAACATAATTTACAGGACCCTGCAAAGGGAAACATGGAAATTCCAGGAAGAGTAAGCATTATAGTAATATCTCTTTCCTAAGCATTGTGTTTTACTGGCAACTAGCTGTTCTCAGGCATAAACCATAGGAAAATTTTAAAAGAATGCACCAGCAAATCAGACAAATCAAACAAAACTCACAAACTAAGAAGCGAACAATTATCACGTTCGATTTGTACCTGAATTGCAAAGACAAGAAGTTCACCAACTGCAAAAAGACATAGGAAACCATACATGTTCTTCATGCAAAAGGCACCAAAGCAAAATATACCTCCAATAAATGTTACTGTCGAAAGAAGCTGCAACCAAGTAGAATTGACTATTTAGATATCAAAAAAAAAAGAAGGTTCTAAATTGATAATTAACATCAAACATAACTTTGACAGAGTTACATTTGGATGAACATCTGAGACAATTTTAGGTTATACGCCCTAACAACACACTTTTGTATACTAAAGTTATATAACTCAACTCAATTTTATTTTATAAACATATAAATGGAACAGGCCCATAGTCCTCCATGCAGTCTCAAAGAGAAATAAATACTGGAGTTTCAAATGCATTCTAGATCATCGTAAAATCACAAGATACCTACCAAGAAAGCATGGGAGAGAGTGTTAGTCATATAATCCAGAAGAAAGCCTCCTGCTAGTGTGCCCAATATACCGCACACAATTGTAACACCTCCAAACATCATATCTGCATTGGTCTGTCAATGGCCATAAAAATAACCCTTAATTATGAGAACAGGATGAGATTAGTAATTTAACCTTTCATCAAATTCAGTTTCTTACCATATGGTATATACTATAACCAGCCTTAGGCCCCCAATATGAGTACGCACCGATCACAAATGTGTATGCTACATACCCTATGAATCAAATTGAAAGACCACAATGAACAGAAGAAATCACATAGGAAAGATGGTCGGTAAAGGAAGTGGCGTAAAGGGAAGGAAATGTACCAAGAACATTGACCATATAAACCTTATTAAGTAAAACCTCCTTCATATCTTTCATAAACCTGGAAACATGATTCCTTAACTTTGTTGCAACTTTTAACCTTCCATAAAAATAAGAGCCAAAGTATCAAAGGCATGTCAAGTTAGCACCATAGATAAAATGATTTTAACTTATTTTTATGAAACATATTGGACTTAAAAAAAAGTTTCTCTTGTAGATATTCTATCAACTGAATCAAAAACAACTGTCTCCGAAAATTTTGGGCTAGACTGTTCAATGACTTTTATGTAGAAAAAGTCCTCAATTATTAGACAAAGTCAGCAATCGCTGTTTGCTTGTAAACGCACACATATGTATTTGCAACATATAGTACACATAAGCGAAAATTTTCATACATCAAAGACAACATACAACGACTCACTTGGAAGGTGTGTGTACAGTAGAATCTGTAACATCTTCCTTGATTGAAGGCGCCATATTCCTAGCATTCAAAGCACCTGAATCTGTACATTGGAACAAAAATAGTAATAGCCCTGGAAAGAAAATCTAAGAAGAATATAACGAGCATTTCAACAGAACGGAAAGCGTCACAGTCTTGACAAGAACAATAGAAGCTACAATGGATAGTTAATAGTTATTGGTCAAGATAGAAAAAGTGGACAATTAAAGAGCTCTCCCAACTCTCAATCATACAATGCCTTCACCACTGTTCAGTAAGTTGAGAATCACAACGTTCTTTTCTTGCATACACAATACTTGATTTAGTCAGTATCATAACCTTCAAGCTGCTACCCGAAAACTCCAGGAATGAGACACAGTTTTAATCTGAAGCAATACTCTTATAGGATCATTAACAAATAACCATGACCTTAGCAAGTGTATCAAGCAAACCAATTGCAAACATAATGCGTCAAGCGAACTCAATTTGGTTTTATCCAAAGTTAACAAAAGATCTTATGAGATAATACCACTTAATCATCGATGAATGCTTCACGTAAACATAATTTTTTAGAGATATTACTATTGATTATAAGCTCTAGTGCATTGAGTCAGATATAGTATATGGTTCTAAACAAAACAATCACCTTTCTGAAGATATAGTACAAGTATCAGTACCTTGAACTTCTGGGACAGCCTTCACCACAGCCGATGTTTCCAATGACTCATCATGCTTAAAACCTGTGATCACAAACACATCAGTAACGACAGCCTTTTTTGCGATCCAAAATGAATTCTTGCACAATAGCTCACCTTTCATCGGCAATGGCCTCAGAACAAATCCTAGAACGGCAAATGGAAGCATCAGAATTGCCTCCCCCCAGAATGCAGCACGCCAAGTGAGTTTTGTTCCCACCTATACATTTAAAGATTGGTTTACTAGTAAACTAGTTATAAGAAACAGTGTTAAGTCTACTAGTTTAGTTCCCACCTATACATCTATAATTTAATGAGTGGTTGGAACTCGAATGGTTATGGGAAACAATTGAGGAGATTTAAACCCAGGGAATACAATGTATATAGACGATCTGAGACATGTGTCACTGTGATCCAATTCTCAGTTGATTAATCATGCATAAAGTAATTGGGTTTATAAACTTACCAAGCCACCGTAAACATAACCAAGTGCATATCCAGATGGAATGCACATGTAGAATGTTGAAAGCCATGCAGTTTTCTGAGACATAATACATGAATCAGTTAACAGCAAACAAACAAACCAGGAAAAGAAAGAAACCGCAAGGAGGTGCCCACAATATCATTGCATCTAACAGAACAAACATGAAAACATGATGAGGAGACATAATGGGGGAGAGGGGAGGGGGGTTGTGTGCTTAGCTGATAGTAAGGATTTGAACATCTAGAACTAAGGTATTGGACAAAACATGTTATGAAAGATGCTGTGTAGGGCATATACTCACTTCATTAGCTCAGAAAATGATGGTCTCATAGTAACAAATTCAAATCGAGATGCAAAATCAAAAACAAAAGATCCAATACCTTAGCAGCAGGGGCATTATCATCAATGAATGGAGCTGCAAGACATATGAATGAAGCCTCACCAACACCAACTAGCCTTGTGAGAAAGAATATGCAATGAAACAACCATATAAGTCGACATACTTAGAAACATGTACGCTCTTTACTAAATTACTCAAAAACCTAACTCAAAAGAGAATGATACTTCCCCTGGATTTATCAAGAAAACAAGGAGAAAGGTTAAGTCACGTACATACGGCAGACGAGAATGGACCAGAAGTTAAATGAAAATCCACAACCAACTACTGCAAGAGTCCAAACTGACAATCCAATTCCAATGAGCCTAAATGGATTTACACTGCAAAAAGATTGATTGATAAATAAATAAATAATATAAATAAATAAATAAGAATTCAAAGAAATTATGTGACTGTTTTTCTTTTTAAGAGAAAGAGAAACAAACCGAGCAAACTACATAGTCAACAAGAGGTTACTTTTAAAGAACATCAGCAAATAAAGATTCTTATATGCCCACAGGAGAACATCAGCAAGTTCACTTTCTTAATGATTGTAAGAATAAAAGAACACTATAAACAGGAAACTTTACTGACTAGACAAGCATCCTTGATTAAATTAGTATCAAGGAACTACAAGACCACTGCAGCAACACTCTGCACCTTCCTAGTGTTATAGTATGGCTGATATGCCTATCCGTTACAGTAACTATCGCCTAGAGAGCAGAAAAAATACTACATTGATTACTTGATCTTAAACCAAATTCATACCCACACATGATCGCTATTCAAAAATTTGTCATCTGCATAACCACATAGTCCATTTTGATAAAGATATATGATTACGTACCTATTTGCTAATGATGCGAATGTTAGAGAACCCACCAGAAGCCCAACCATAAATGCAGATGATAGCCAGCCATCTTCAAAATTGTTCAAGTTAAAATCGCCCCTACATACAAAAAGAAAATGAAGATCTTTTTATGCAATAATGTAAGATGATTGGTGTGAAATACAAAACAGACTGGAAACCAAGGTGAAAAGAATCAGATTACGAATGTGAAAACCAAGACAATCCCAATCCAAATAACTCTTACTGTATGCCGGTGACGGGTGTGCATTTACCATCTTTTCTACAAGTTCTCAAACTTCCATTGACACCATTGCTGGCTATTGCTCCTCGGTCCACATAATTTATCATATTAATCACACAAAACATAAAAAGTAACCTGCAATTACAACATAAAACTCACTCATTCAAGTATTGTATTAGAGAAGCCAAAAATGCTCAGTACAAACACTACAAATTCAGCTACTTTTTCCATAACCAAGAATCTTAAAAGTTTAAAGTTCAAAACTTTCTGCCGCAGAAGCAAAAACAAAGTCGGAGAAGTAAAAGGGTAGTTTGGTTCGTACCTCTTCGGAGTGAACCATGAAGGGTTTGCCATTGATGAAGATGAAGAAGAAGAAGACGACTGTGCGATGTTCTTTAATTGCAGTTCGTGAGATTGCTGCTTTACTAGTCTTTGCATTTTACTGGGACGGGGAGTCTCTAGTGTCATTGCCATAATCCAATCCAAACTATAATTGAAATCCAATTGATTCCGATCATATCTCCCATCTGTTCTCTACTCTTTCCCCTCGTTCCTCAACTTTCCTTTTGCTTCACTTTTTGATTTGCTACCTAGTTAATTTGTTGCGATTCAATAGCGACTACCGAGTACCATCGTTTTTGAATTTAAATTTGCGTTGACTTTTTATTTATTTGTAGAAGATGGTTAAAATGAGGACCTAAAAAACGCGTGGACGGCCGGCGGCCCATTGGGCCTAAGCTCGGTTCGAACTCAATTTTGTTTGAGGTCCCAAAATTTATGACTCCACGGTCTAAGTGAGCAGCGGAGTCAACTCTTCCAGCGTCAATCCCCAGTTCTCCTCCTGCACGCGCGTCACTTCCTCGACGACTATTATTTTGCACTCTTGCCTGAAATGGATATCGTGAACAACATATGAACATCGATTTCTAAAAAAAATTGAGATAATTTCCCCTAAAAATGTAGGAAAGCAAAAACCTATACGGAAGAAAACACTTCGAATAACATCTCAATGTCCAAAATAATGTACTATGGGCACCGATTCCCATCCCATATGGATTTCTCAACTTCATAATCATGTTTAATATAGCCAAGTATACCAAAATTCAAGAGTACTAACAGCAGCAATTACAACAACAACAACAACCACAACAACAACAATTAACCTAACTAAATGTCATGATCATAATTCAATTACTTCAAACCAACAATAATACTTAACTCAATCAATTTTGGAATAAGTGTTACTTACAAGGTTTTGAGTCCCGACATCTTCTTCTTGCCCGAGCCTATTGTAAGAATCCACAGAGGCGGAGAGATGCAGGTGCTTTGAACCCTTATCTCTATGAGCGTTTGCAAGGTAGGCAATCTTAATGTAGCCCGAATCATGGTGGCAATTCTTCGTCGCCCGATAGATTGTGTTCTCCCTCGACCTTGTCTGTTTCATAACCAGGAAAATTAATTACTAAGATAACATATAAATTAAAGTATATGATTCACAAACCAAAGGAATAGAAATACGAACCACAAACTGCTCCGACTTGAAGTGGCTGACCAACCAATTCCACTCGGATCTCCTTTCCTCCTGGAACTCTTCTAGGGTTGCATTGTATTTCTTGTAGTGCTTGTGTAGCTGGTGCTTCCATCTTTTGTAAACGTCCGCGGCCGACTTCACTACGGATTCCAACATCTCTATAGTTTGGTCCAAGGCGAAGTGTACGTAAGAAAAAAAATAAGATTAAATTAATTGACAACCCGTAGTTTAAAATTATTTATGAAATAAATAAAACTAAATAACCCATATTATTTACCTAGAGTTCGCGGATAACTTTGAGCCCCTCTGCTTCTTCCAGCTGCTCCCAAGTAGGGGCTATCATACGTATCTTATTTCGTACGATATTCCCAATCTAAGTCGACGTCAAGCTAGTGAGCTCCTTCAACGGAGGGCCCTTGATGAAAACATTGTATGCCACATAGATCCCTTTTCTAAGCCTCTTGGTTGTCTCCTAGATTTTTCTCCCATTCATAACTCCCCGAGTATGTTTGGGGGCCGGGGTTGAGGGGTCCCTACTCGTTGCTTTGCGTCGGATGCTAATGCAACAAGACTGTTGTGTAGATTGCCCAGAGTCGGAAGAAAGATTCGCCTGCTCGTCAAATGCAGGGGATTAATCATTAGATTCAATCAGAATGGTTGATGACCGTTGACCCAAGTTGTGAGCCGTAACGGTCTCCATTGAGCGTTGAGCCCCCCAACCCAATAGTTGGAATGACGACTCCAATACGACCTTCCGCTGTTGTTCAGTTTGCCTCTTCTTTCCGCCAGGCATCTTAAGTACCTATTCGACAACTGAAACCATTCAAAACACGTTCATACCATATGCACATATAAGCAACATCAACACACAATGTACAAAACTATTCCAAACAATTTACCATACTGTCATTCGAAACCATTCATAATTAACCATATCACTATCAATTCATTTATTTCACAATGCAATCAATCCAAATTGATCAACATACCTCAAATCATTCTTAATTCAAATCACAGTTGCACTGATTCAATCTCATAGCAATCAACCCACCTCATAGTAAACTAGCTTAATTCATATCACACCTCAATTATCCAATATCACATTCGCAATCATCCAAATTCATTTTAACCTTAATAAATCTTATATCACAGTGGAACATAATGAGCCTATATCACATTAATCAACCAATTATCATTCAAAACAACTACCCAATAGTAGCATCAATTATCACTCAACATCACACTAGCATCAAAAGCTAACATTAGCAACAATCTAACAGTAGAGAGAGAGAGAGAGAGAGAGAGATACTATGAGAGAGGGCAGTGAGATTCTGCGGCGGCGGATTGTAGGCTGGTGAGAGTCGGCAGCGGTGGAGAGTAGGCCGAAGATTGTGGAAGAGGTGGCGGCAGCAAGTTTTTTTTTCGGAGGAGGCGATGGGGTGGGGGAATGTTGTGTTTAAGAGGCGGCGACATGGGGGTTTGACGGTGGAGGCGAGGGTGGATGGTTTAGGGGGCGGCGGAAACAGGCCGGAAAGATTGGGGGTGGTGGTGGTGATTTAACCATGGAGGATTTTTTTAGTGTTTAGAAAAAAAGGGATTTCTGGGAAATGGATCGATTTCGATCGATCTTATTAAGGCTCTTACGTGACGAAACTTAATGGTTCATTGTCTAAGTACACTTAGATGATGAACCACATTTATTTCGTCGTCTAAGATGATTTATGAAATTTTCTCAAAAATTTTGCGGAAAATATGAACCGCCAAATTTTTGAGGTTAGATGACGAACATATTATATGTGTTGTCCAAGTCTTACACTTAGGCAATGAAACGGCTGGTTTTCTTCGCTTTAGTGGTACTTAGGTGACGAAACTTGGGTATTTTTGTCGTCTAAATGGAATATTTATATATTTTTTAAATATATATAAAATTAATTTCTTGTTGTTGCTTATAAATTAAATAATCAAAAATCAACTATTAGATGTAACCATTACATTTATACAATATTGTAAAAAATCATTTATCTCCAATTCGGATTAGTTTAGGATTCGATCGATTAAATATAGTGATGAAAAAGTTTTGAAAAACGGAATAAATTGTACAAAATAAATCGTGAATTTGTTTCTAAAGTTACGAGTGTTTGTCTTGTCGGAAAAACTTAATTTATCAACTGGATAGAGATTATTTGAAGGGGAAATCTATTTAAGAACCTAAAAATAGATAAGAGTTCCAAAAAAAAACTAACTTATAACACTGAGGTAAAAAAATTCCAACTTATGACACATTTTTCTTCCAAAAAAAACGCAGCTGGTGTCATTTTCTCTAAAAAAACCCAAAAAGTTATAAAACATATTGTTTTCTACTCAATTTTTTCCGGCTCTCTCTCTCTGCCCCTCTCCCTCTCCCTCTCTCTCTCCCTCTCTCTCTCTCTCTCTCTCTCATGATCGTGATGACAACCTCGCCGAAACGAAAACTCTATTCGGTCTAGACGTCGTACGAAATTCCAACTTATGACACATTTTTCTTCCAAAAAAAAACGCAGCTGGTGTCATTTTCTCTAAAAAAACCCAAAAAGTTATAAAACATATTGTTTTCTACTCAATTTTTTCCGGCTCTCTCTCTCTGCCCCTCTCCCTCTCCCTCTCCCTCTCCCTCTCCCTCTCTCTCTCTCTCTCTCTCTCTCATGATCGTGATGACAACCTCGCCGAAACGAAAACTCTATTCGGTCTAGACGTCGTACGAAATTAAAAATTTTAAGCGCTGTAAGTGTCAACGCTTTGTCTCTCTCTCTAACTCACTATTAATGATTTCACATGTTAAGTTCTGTTGTATATCCAATTTCACTCTCTTTTTGCACCAAACTATTTTAATTCGTAGTTGTATTAATCGATTTCATGATAGTATTGATTACTTTGCTCCTCAAACTATAAACATTGCGAAATTGAAATTTACTTAATTAAGTCTGGATATGATTTTGGTTCTGAAGATGTGTCCAAGTATCTGTCTAGTATCTGTTTGAGTATCTATGAGAGTATCTGTTAGCATATCGGTCTAAGTATCTGTCTTACTATCTATTTCTCTATTTATTTTGTTAGTTAACCAAAGCATTTACATACGTTTCTTCAACTCTTTAACAACTTTTTAATATTTTCTCTATAGTATATTCAATGACAACAACACCATCTCCAATCATTATGAAATATATTCACATATGAGAAGCTATGGTAGATATTTTAAGTGCTAATATCACATTTACTGACATAGTGGATATTGTCCATCAACAATTCAAATCACTCAACAACTCAATCTTGAGATAGAAATACTGTATCCCACCAGAGGATAAACACATTTTCCTAGAAACTGATCATGATGTAGTTTTGATGATGCTTTCTCTACAAAGACTCAATTCATATTATATTAAGATCAGAATCACTGAACTGAATGATGTAGAACATCCAAAACTCATCTGAATATCTATTTAAGTATCTGTTTCCATATTATGTCATGCTAAACATGTATACGTTTCCTCTTTCCAGCAAACAGAAAATATCAGTTCCAACCAATCAGCGATTTGTAGTAGCACACAGAATGAAAACTCAGGGCTGGATGTGCAGAGGGATGGCTACATGGAATTAAGTATTGTTGCTAATGTTGGTTTTGGATGCTTTGAAGAAGAAGAGACAAAGGATTAGTTCACAAAACCATGGGCTAAACTTATACAAGAAAAATGGCAGAAATTCTTAGGTGGTGTCACTGAATTCAGGCTGAAACTCATAAAGTACTCAATTGAAAGTGGATTCAAGTTTACATATGAGAAGAATGAGTCCACACGTGTAAGTGTGCATTGTAGATACAAAGGTCGCGATAAATGCAAGTAGTTTGTGAAGGCAAGACTATACCGGGAAAATGGACTATTTTACATCACTGAAATCAACAACAAGTATACATACAAAGAAAAAATCCATAAACAAACCAGTGAAATTATGAGATCTTCTATTGTCAGGTATGAGACCTTTTTCTAACATCATTAGCTGTGAAATTATCTGTCTAAAGAGTTCTTCATTGATTTTGTGTCAATTGTTTTCTATACTTGAAAATTTATCATTTATTCAACACTCAGCTCAATCATTAAGGACAAACTACATGCTGATCCTAATAAGGGAGCCAAAGCCTTACAAATAGAAATCAGAAAGAGTTTTGGCCTGAAAGTCCCTTAGAAGATGGTGTGGTATGGCAAGAAATTAGCAATGAATTCACTTCATGGAAACGAACGCCAAAACCTACACAAACCTTCTCTGGTTCTGAGACGAATTAATGAATTGAACACTAATCCTGGCTCAAAAGTTGTTGTCGATATTCATCAGAAAACACAAAGGTTTCAGCACCTTTTCGTGTCATTTGGTGCTTGCATGCAAGGATTCCAATACTGCAGACCAATTATTTTCGTTGATGCAAGTTTCCTAAAAAAAATACAAAGGACAGATCATGGGGGCATCTGCAAAAGATGCAGATCAAGGTAATGTAGACATATGAAAGATAGGACTATATGAGTAGCTGCCTGGGTAGCTGTCTGGGTAGCTGATTGAGTATCTGTCTGCATCTCTTTTTTATTTATAAACTGAACTTAAGTACTTACTATACAACTAGGCACCTAACCTTTTTGGTTCTTTTTCAATACTCTATCCAATTGCATTTGCCATAGTTGATGCCGAAAATGACAGCAACTGGAGGTGGTTCTTGATGAACCTAAGAGATGAGATAGATAGACACAGCATAAACCAAGAAACTAATACTCGGAGGAAAATAACATTCCTCTCATATCATAGTAATGGAATCATGAATTCTCTTCCAGAGGTGTTCCCTAATGATGAGCACGACTACTGTTTTCGGCACTTGGTTGCTAACATCAAAGACAACTACAGAGGGCACTTGAAGGATATAATTTCTGAACTCTTCATGCAATGTGCATATGCTAGAAGTGAAAGGAAATATGAGTTCCTTTTTAACCAACTTAAGCTAGAGGGTGGATATACAGAGATAATTGAATTCTTCAAGGATCACCCAAAAGAAAAATGGTGTGTTTCATTCTTCGAAAGAGATAGGTATGGCGAAATGACAAACAATATCTCAGAGTGCTTCAACAGTTGGATAATACATCTCCACACACTACATGTCTTCTGTCTTGCTGATGAAATCAGGTTATCTATTACAAGCTTATTCATTCTATTATTTCATGGGTAGCTATCTAAGTATCTGTTAGGGTATATGACTGCGTAGCTGTCTGGATATCTGTTTACTATTACATTACAAACAGATTCATTCTATTATTTCTAGGATATCTGTAAATTGCACTATTAAATTCCTTTTTTCTGTTACTTGTGTTCCAGGAGAAAGGTGATCGAAAGGATTGCAAGCAAGAAAGAAGAATTTGAAAGATGACACACTATAATGGGACCGAGGATGGAAGGAAAACTAAATGAGACACTTAATATAGGAAGGCATTGAAGAGTGATGAACTCTAATGGTCTTGTCTATGAAATTCAGGCTGATAAATACAGTAGTGTAGTCAACATGAAGACATGGACCAACTCATGTGGACAGTGGCAGTTGTTGAGGTTTCCCTGCGTCAATGCCTTTGTTGTAATTCAAGAGATAGGAAAGAACCTTACGATTACATGGACAACTTGTACAAAGTTTAGTATTCCAGACAAGCCTACTCATTCACACTCAATCCAGTGGCAAACATTGAGCAATCGCTTCAGGACTTTTCACAATATGAACCGGACGTCAGGCCTCCATTAATAAAGAGACAACCAGGGAGACCAAAGAAAAAAAGAATGATGAAGAAGGGAGAAAAATAAACAATGCCCATAGAGTGCTCGAGATGTCACCAAACTGGTCACAACAGAAGAACATGTAACAACCCTATCGATTGACACATACAAGTCTGTGTGGATTATTAAAAATATTCTTAGAATAATTTTCTAAAAGTTTGAATACCTTTCTGGATATCTATTTAAGTATTTGTCTAGATATCTGTATAGGAATTTCAGATCTGTAACTTGTTAGTTGCAAATACAAACACAAAATTGAGGTTATTTTCGGGTCTCTTGTTTTTGTGTTTTATACTGCATGGTAAAGAAGGGGAAAACAAACATTTTATTGCGTAGGTTAATGCATTGATTCAATAAATTAAAATTCAAGGATAGCTGTCTAAGTATCTGTTTGAGTATCTGTCTGAGTATCTGTGTATGTATCTATCTGAGCACCTGACTGGACCAGTCTAATGATGTTGTATCATTCAGTGGCTTCATATATTCATTCATAAATTTCATTTCAAAATATAAAACTGAATAACGAAAAGATACAGAAATACTATTGCATAGATTACTGAATTGATTTAATAAAATTCAAGGATAACTGCCTGAGTATATGTCTTTGTAGCTGTTTGATTATGGCTGATGATTTCAATCACTTCATACAAACATTCATTCATCAAATCCATTGCCAAAAACATAAAATGAAGAACAAAGATATAGAAACATAAACTTCATTAATAATATAGGTTAAATTACAAACAACAAAAATAACAACTAATAACAAACACAAGAAAATCAAATGCTTCACATTTTTGCCTTCTTGCTGCTTCCCCCTCAAAACCTGGTGGAAGATAAGATGTTATGCCCAAAAGTAAATTAAGCATTTGGTCTTATTTGGCAAGGACCAAATCTATTTCCTCCTTCATCGTATCCATACAACGCTTCATATGACCCATCTTCTTCACCAAAGGTTGACGAGGGCAATCAGGAACAAGAACTACAGGAGGTCTAGCAGCAGGGGGAGTAGGGCCAGATATAGAGTCTTCAGAAGGGGAGGAGGAGGATGAAGACTTGGACTTTGATGGATCAAAATCAACGTCTATTGAATGACCAGAGGTGTTTGAGTTGTTTGGATTTTTCTTCCTTGGTGCAATAATATTGTCTGTTGATAAAAGACTTAGAGAGAAGAAGAAGACTCAAGTAGAAGGAGTTGATAATGAAACAAAAACACATTATGGACAATATGGGAAACAAGCCTTATTTATAGAGAACAAACCACTATGTCTTTTCTGGCTAAAACGGTTTATTCCCGAGTCTTTTTACTTTTCCTTCTCTTTTTACGAAAGGACGCTTCCACTCTCTCTCTCTCTCTCTCTCTCTCTCTCTCTCTCTCCTCCCAACAAGCATGCATAACTGTGTTGAACAACATTAATACGCAACCCTTCATCCAAGAAAGAAAAGACGCAACCACTCATTCAACAAAACCTTTCATGCTCTATAAATAAAAACGCACTGAACATAACTCCTTTACCACAAGTCCAAAAATGGCCAACACCTCCAAGAACAACAAGTCCAAAAAATCAAAAAAGGAACCTGAAGACTCTGTTGAAGAGATGATAGAAGAAGTGGTCCGGGAAGGCAAGGAAAACAAACGTCGCCGTCGTCGCAGTCAAGAAGAAACTTTTCCACCTCCAACTATGCTGCAATAGTTATCCACTAGGATGACTGACCTTGAGGATGGCCTCAAGGATCTCAAGGTAAAACAGAAACTCATAAAGTAGTATGATGAGGCAATCCTTCCACTTCTTTGCCAAATCTTCAAGATGCTGCCTTCTCCACCGCCAGGATTTGATGGACCAAGTAGCAGCAAGAAGAGGAAGCTTTGAAGAGGAAGAATTCTAGTTTATCATGTATTTTTATAATTTCTACTATTGTATTTTTTTTCCATATTATTAAGGAATCAATTTTACCATCAATTCTGTCATTTTCAAAGCCTATCTATTTAAGTATCTGTTAGAGTATCTGTTCAGGTATATGTGAGAGTATATACTAGAGTATATGTCTAAGTATCTGTCAGTTGGTTTTCAAAATGAACAGTCGCGACAGGAAACGACATGTCGTTTCTGAACAACAATAGGTATCTGTCTAATTCGCTGTCTAAATAGCTGTCTAAGTATCTGTCAGTTGGTTGGTGTATGACTGCTGCGTTTCAATACCAATTATACAAACGAATTTGAGTATGTTTTGTGATGTAAAATGGATCAAAGAGTGAAAATCATACACTTTAGTTCATATGCTTAATACATTGGTTCTCTTATTCAAAAATTCAAGAGCAACACAAAATAGTATTATGTAGACAGATACACAAACAGATACACACGCAGATACTTAGACAACACAAACCAGAACATAAGATTCATTAAAAGGGACCATAATCATCATAAACAAACAGGGATCAAAGTCTATGAACAAGGTCATTACAAAATAATCTTACTCCAAAAACATCCATAACTAACCACAAAAAAATGGATGTTTTGGAGTAGGTAAAATGGATCACAATCTCTAAAAACTTAAAACTAACTAAAATTGAAGCATAGTCATAAACACATAAAAACCCAACACCTAAAACCCATCAGTTGCCTTCTCCATCATTGATCTTGAGCACAATATTTATAAGCGCTTCGACCTTGTCCTCCATATCCTTGATCATCGCCATCGCCTCATCAATCTTCCCAGCTATCTCTTCGACCTTATCCATCTTCTTGATCATAGCGTCAACTCTCCATGCCAGACCACAGATCTCTTGCAAACATGCTTCAAAGTTAACATGAAGAAAACCCTTTGTATGCTGAAACTCTTCGGGCACACTAGGTTCCCATTGTAGAGATGGTAGCTCTTGCTTTGGGACAAATCGGTTGTGCCTTAATGATCTTAGAGGAGAACAAGCCATTTTCTTTTTGGTTTGGATAATTTTCTAGGAGAGAAATTGGGGTTTTGTTTAGGGTTAGGGTTTTCAGAGCAATGTGTTGAGAGAAAGTGACAACATTTGGGGGAAGACTTTCCTTTTTATAGAGAGACTGAGAAGATGGTCCTCGAGAATACGACACGTGCGTTCTAATCAAAATGAACAAGCGCGACAGAAAACGACATGTCGTTCCTAAACTATCATGGGTAGCTGTCTAAGTAGCTGTCTTCTATTTCATGAACTACGTTACACCCGGATTTGAGTTCGTTTTGTGTTGTAAATGCATCATATAGTGCAAAAACAAAACATTTCATTTCAAAAAGCTTTATACATTGATTCACTCATTCAACATTCCAGACAAAACAAAAAGTGTTATAGACAGAGACTCAAATAGGTACTCAACCAGATACCCTAACAGATACTCAAATAGCTACTCATATGATTACAGTACTGCTTACAGAGAATAAAAAGGAGATCAAACAAATGAAAAGCATGGCCATCAATCCAAAAACATGATTACATAAAGGAAGTTCTAGGACTCCAAACCAGAACAACACTAGAAACCATATTTGATGGTGGCCTCCCTAGCATACACAACGAAAACGAAACAAAACTAGAAAATAAAACTAAAACAAGCCGAGACAAGATAATCAACATAAAACCCAAATCAGTTAGGGTAACTAATCTTCCAATTTCTTAATCCTCTTAGTGACCCTATCAATCTTCTCTGTGGCCTTGTCAATCCTCTGGATAGCAATGTCCATCATCGCCAGTAATTTGACATTTGAAAGTCAATTTGCCTCAATTTCATTCCTCGCCAATCTGATCTGGACGTCAATTGGATTTGTCGATGAACTAGCGCCAATACGCTGAGACAGAGCAACAACCAAGGATGAAGCTCCTCTGTTAAGCCCAAATGATCTGCTAGTAGCGGGAGCCATGATTTTTGGGAGAGTTGTTGTTTTAGGGTTTTGATATAGATATGGAGGATGTGAGCATTGAAGACCTTTTTATAGTCCTAAACATGTGACTAGCTAAGTCTTATACACACACACATACTCTTAATTTGTGTAAGAGAAAGTGTGAATTCCAAGACAACACAGCAAACAACAACACACAAGTATGTGTGTGTGTATTGCTTAGAGACCCATAAGCGAGAGCCACGCGTGCGTTCTAATCAAAATGAATAGACGCGATAGAAAACGACATGTCGTTTCTGAACAACAATGGGTATCTGTCTAATTCTCTGCCTAATTCACAAAGAGTACATGTGAAATTAAGAAATTTGGTAGGAGGCTTTCCACCAAGATGAGAAGTACCAGAGAAACCAGGATGAGGACCCTGACGTTGCTGAGCATTCCCTGTGTTGGCGACACTAGGTAGCGGAGTGGATGTGGCCATGAAAGAGGCTCCAGATAGAGTTGCAAAGAGCTCAGCCCGGTTGCATTGAAAATGCTTGACATGAGCGTATGTCTACTCAAGATCTAACTTTTGTTCTTTCCTTAGAAGTTCTTCACATACTTGACTAAATTCAGCATCAAGTCCCATCAAAAACATGTGAACTCGTTGGCGGGCCATATATGAGGATTCATGGACAACGCCATCAATAGTTTCATGATAGTGTATCAAGCGTTGTTCCATTTCATCCTGCCATCCTACAAGTTCATTAAAGTAGGTTGAAATAGGTCTTCCAGTCCGCTTCACCCAAAAAGATAAGCGATGAAGTTCAAATATTCGAGTTTCATCTGATTCATCATAATAGGTCTTGTACAAAGCATCCCGGATTACCTTAGCTGTTGGCAATCGGAGGTACGTACCGGTTTCTCAGTCCAGGGGACAAGTTTTCAATAAGCCAACACTTGCCATTATTAGTGGCCCATGTTTGGTACTCTACAGAGGAAACGACAAGAGGATTTTTGATGAGAAGAGCAAGCTTGTTACGTCTTTCAATACGAATCTTCATGAGTCCAGACCAACTAGAATAGTTGGTTTCGGTTAAGAGATCGCTGATGGAAAAGGCAGAGTTATCTTGAATGGTGTTGTGGTAGTGTTGATGATTGCGAATGGGTTGGGGGGTGGGTTACTTTATTGTTTTGGATGATTACTCCTCCATTGTTATCGGCGAATACATTCTCATTTTCCATCTCTTCAATTTTTTCATGCAGGTTCTGGTTCAGATACAGCGGAAGAAAAAAACCTTGGTGGTGGTTCAAGGTTTCAAATTCAATTCAGGTTTTTTCAAAATTTAGGAATTCGGCTCCGATGCCAAGTAGAAAAGTATTTCAGGAAGAATTCAATGATTTCATTCATCCCAATTTTGGAGTAAAATAAAACTTTATAAGTGGTATCCTAATAGAAAAATATTTACACAATCATATCATATCTACAAAAGTTAATTCTAATTACATAGGAATATTATTTCCAACATATTACATTTGATTTTATCAGAGTTAGTCTGCCAGCTCTCTCTCGAGATTCCTTTTTTTCAGCCTGCCAACTTATTAGATATCTTCGAGAGCAACTCCTTTGAATTGACGGGGTCTCTCCAAAACACAATGTTATTTATACCCAAGTATTTACCAATTGTACTCTTGTGTTAAATTCCAAGAATTCCTGCAATTTCATTTTTTGTTCCTGCAACAATCTTGGGAGAAAAATAAAAGGCATGATTTCTAGAAATTAATTCTTTACCAGACGTACCAAAAAAATTATTAAGCACTTTGTAGAACTCTCCTAGCAGCTTTAGGATAAGGCTTTTAAAAATTAAACAGTTATAAGCAAACATAAGGTTAGAAATTTGAAGACCTTTAGGAGAAGATAAAATTCCAACATGCTCTTTAGGCTTACTAGCTAAAACATTTACGTGTCTAATGAAAGGTTCCATGCACAAAATAAAAAATATATGGAGAAATTAGATCTCTCTGCCTTATGCCCAGCCCTCGAGGGAGAAAAGAATCCCTCAGGTTTACCATTTCACTACACCAAAAAGAGTTTCACACAATGATTTATTCCATTGTCTAATATAGATCTGGGCTGTTGTCTATTGAGCTGAGGAGAGAATCCATATCAGACAATGAATTATAGACCGTTGTACAAAGAAAAATCAGTCAATACATTATTGGAGATAAAAACTATTATCGAAGTACAAATGAGACAATACTTTTATTTCAATAAAAATCATTGCCCGAGTAAAAATTAGACAATACTTTTATTTCAAAATTCTATTGTATGTCATTGTTTTAGTCAATAGATCGACATTTATCTTGTAACATTATTTCAAATTCTATCAGACAATTGTCTTTTAAATCATTTTGGTTGTGGAATTACTCTTAGACAATACACTTTATTCAAAATTGTGTTGCATATAATAGTTTTAATTTTCACAATGCACCTTGTAAATGTCATCTAACAAATATCCACACAATTCATAAGCATCACAAAAATAAAATATCAAATTGTCATTTATAATGGACATCTACAAATATTCGCAAACATACATATAACGTCATATTCATTAACCCCTTACATTCTAATCTACAAAAAATTAACACAAAAATGAAGTATTTGCACAAAACAAGCATCCACAAGTCCTTTCTTCTTCCATGCCTAGCACCAACAGTGACATTACCATGAAGTGATGGCTTACTCAATAGGTAATGAAGTTCTCTTCTTGAAACAACCAAGTTATCAAAATCAGCGGCATCCACAACAATACATTCTTGTCAATATACAAGACTCTGGTCTTCCTACATTAATAGAGAAACTCCATCAATATATTGACTTTATAGATTTTCCAATGAAAACAGAATTCTGAAAACAGAATTGTGATGTTCTAAGGGAGTGGTCAATTAAAAATACACCAAAGTCAAGCTTTATTTGAAATTCTTAGCAATAAGTCAAATTTCTCTACATCATCTACCAACAACATCTCGACATCAACAAATGGCTCAAAAGCAGCAAACAACAACTGAAAACCATAATATAACAACTAATTGAAAAAATAATAATCCAATTAAAAGCTAGCAAAAATTAAAGTCAAAAGTCTAAATATTTTTTAGCTCACCATCCCATGCAATTGTAAACCTTTTATATTGCAAAAGATGAATTTAAAAGAAAGTAATATAGTTCTGCAATAAATGATACCCAAAATCCAGCTATACTTAGAAATAGGAGGAGCATGGAATATGTGAACCAGCTACGTAACTGATAACTACTAGACATCACTAACCGTAGCAGGTTGGATCTGCAAGAGAGTATACAAGTTGAATGTTAATGGATTCAGTACTTTTGTCACACAAGGAACACAATATCATGAGTAAGCTAACTTATAGAGATTTTGCGTACAACACTGAGAACGACCCTACAACACCTGAAACTATCGCATAGGAAAAAGGAAGCAGCATATGCCAACAGGATTTTAGTTCATGTCCAGAAGCTGCACGAAGAAGTTCTCATATCCTGTATATCCAAAAATGAATTGAAGTAAATGTGATGGAGGGTTACTATTGAACAAGAAGCTATAAGCACTCAACTCTAACCTGTAAATGGAATGATGTAACGCAACAACAAAAATCAATATCAGAAAATAAAGAAGGAATGTAATGTAGTGCCTCCTCTTCTCGAAATTTATGCATCTCTATATATGAGCAACAAAATAAAAAAAATGCATAAACACTATAATCTTATCTAGTTACAAAACATTAATTACGTTACCATTACCAAAATCTGTTTACGTGCAAAACATAGAATTTTCATTCAGTATTCAATCCATTCGGAATGACTACGTACGTACCGAACCAAACTAGAGTCTTAATCTTACAAATCAAAAACTGGAAATAATGCGATATCTCATATATAGAAACTGATCGAGCTGATGTTACAACCAAACAATGTAAACAACAGAAAATTAATCAAATAAAAAAATATTGAACTGATGAATGAGAGGTCGAAAATTTAAGGATTGAGATTCGATCATTAAGTTGAAGTTATATATATATATATATATTAATATGACATGCAACAGAGAAGAGGACAAGGATGGAGAAGATCGACCTGCGAGTTGCATGGGGCTGTAGTCGTAGATATTGAGGTCGATGACTTTGTTGGTTGGCAGAGGTTTATGGAGGTGTTTGTTGGTCAAGCAATGAAAAACCAACTCTTCATCACTAGGTTGAAACTCGTATCCGACTGGAAACCTGTCGTAGAAGAACTCGTATGACTTCATAACCTCGATATCATGATAAGCAGACCCTGCTGAGTTCTTCGGGTTAGAGTTTCTGATAGTACAAGCCATATCATATATATCAATGGAATTAGTTGGGATTAAAGTAATTAAATTGATCGAGTACATTTATCATAGGCTGGAGAGAGCTCTCTAAATATATCTATGTAGCAGAAAAAGAAACCACAAGAGTCGTTAACTCTAATCTTACATGGTTTAACACTTTCCGCATAGAAACATAATTCGGAAACCTTCTTCTTGTTAAACTCTGTTGAAAATATGTTGAGAATATTTTTTTTTATCTCCAAAAGAGATATTTTATAAAAATGCATGCTTCAACCAAAAGCATTTTTTTTTTCACTAGCGCTTTCGAGTTCTGACGATTTTCATACAAAGGCTAGATAGGAAAACACATATATGACATAGCACATGCATATGCATCAACTACAGACCAAGTGCTCATGCACGTATATATATATAGAATTAAATTGATCCGTGATATTCAGACATACTTTTTAGTGTTATACCAAAAATAGTCCTAAATTTTAAAATTTATGAGTGTGGTATTCAAATTCTTAAATTTTATTATTGAGATATCTCTGTCCAACGTCCAATTTCTTGCTGACGTGACAATTTTTTAAAAATAAAATAAATGCAAAAAGATTTTAATGTTCTTATTTTTAATTTTTCTTCTTTTTCCCTTTTTGTATATATACTCTCTCTCTCTCTCTCTAATTAGTCTTGGATGCATCCCCTCTCTTTACACCGGCCTCCTATTTTTTTTGAAAAATTGTCACGTGCCACCATTCGATTGGTTAATGAAGTAAAAAATCAACACGCTTACGATAAGCATAACATACGAGATCTCTGTAAATTCCCCGGAATCTCACCCACTCTTCATCGCCGTCGACCGTGCCCCATCGACGAATCGAGCTCCTCCATCCTTCTCCTCTCTTAATTTGATTAAACCCTAAATTTCACAATCCCAAACCCAAATCCCAATCCTAATTCCAAACCCATTCCCTCTCAATCTCAATGAAAGCCATGACTCGCTAAAAATGGTTTTGATTTACGTCATTTCAATGATGAACTACCTAGAAAATGAATGGAACTTTGAAGTTTATCACATTTGAAAAATCACCATTTATTGGTGCAAATTTAATAAACCCTTCTCTTTTTATTCCAAATTGGCGAGCCCAAATCGGACCGATCTCTGGAAAAAAAAACCTCTTGGGTTAGGCTGTGTGGTAATTAACTCTTTGGTCTCCATATGAAGGTTGGGAGGATAACCTTGATGAGAAGAATGGAATATACAGCAGCTATTAAAATAATTAAATCAATTTGATAGGAAGATTAGACAAAATTAAACCTTCATGAAACCCATATCTTAGAGGAGTCTGGTGGCAGAGACGATGGTAGCAATTTGATAGACAAGGTTTTCATATGTTGGTCCGACCTCATTGTAAGCTTAATTTTGATTTTAAGATAAACGGCTGAGATTTAAAATTTTTTGGGGGTATAGAGAGAAGGGGTGCATCCAAGACTAACTCATTTCTCTCTCTCTCTCTCTCTCTCTCTCTCTCTCTCTCTCTCTCTCTCTCTCTCTCTACAGTACCCTCCAACCACCTCATCTCTACAATACCCCCTATTTGGAAAACCTCTCAACTCAATCCGCTCCAAAACACTCGATCTGCATATCAAATTAAAGATCACAGCAAGCCTACATCTTTCTAGTACAACTCGAATCCAAAAAGTAACCGGAAAGCATAAAATTTTATCATTGAAGTTCAAAACTCTCATCATATTTTCAAGTGGACCGTTTGACGCTGTTAGGCCATGGCGTGGCCTTGAATCGGTTACGTTGGACTTCTAGAACAGTGGGCTACAAAGCCCTAACATTTTGACGCCGAACCATGGTCAGAGCTCTGCCGTGGAGGTAATAGTTGCTCGCGGAATTCGGAGCTCCTTTCTTTTTGTGTGGCTAAGACAATCCCTAGAATTGAATGAGGAGACAACGAGCTCCGATTTCGGGGGAGGGAGAGATGGAGCACAGTTCGTCGACCGACGAAAATCTCTTGCATAGTAGCGACGCGTGGAGAGAGAGAAAGAGAGAGAGAGAGAGAGAGAGAGAGAGAGAGAGAGAGAGATGTAAACGAAAATTACGAAAGCTTGGGTATCGTAAATGTAAATTATAAATATTTGGGTATCATGTTGGTATTCATTAAATTGTAAGTAATATACATTGACTAAATTACCCTTATTATAATTTTTTTTGCCACGTCAGCAAAAGTGACGCCTCACTGATGGAAAATCGCTCCAAGTACCACAATAATAGGATTTAAGAGTTTGGGTACCACATTGATAATTTTTAAAGTTCGGGACTCTTTTTGGTATAGTATCAAAGAGTCTAAATGTCATGAGTGGATTTAATCCATATATATACTTTTCATTGTTTCTCGTTTCAAAAGCAATATTAACTATGTAATGGAATGATTTAGCTGGGGGTTTGTTCTTTCCGGAAATATGACTTCTCGATCTAATTAAACCTAGGGAACTTTTACTTACTTGGAGATGGAATTACCAGAAATCAGAATCAATATGAATAGAAATCGGAATCGGAATATGTCATTTCCATTTAGCTGCTTACACTACCAGAAAAACACACTTAGGTGACGAAACAGTTTCGTCGCCTAAGTGACTTTTTTCGTAGCCTAAGTACTTAAGTGACGAAAGGTTCTTCGTCTAAGTACTTATACGATGAAACTGATTTGTTTCATCGCCTAAGAACTTAGACGTCAAAATTTTTTTTCTCTAAACAACGACAGTGTTTGTCGTCTAAGAGTGTCATCTTAGCCGACACAAATCTATAATCATCGTCTAAGTGATTCACTTACACAACGACCTATTCTTCGTTGTCTAGGTCTAACGACTTAGACGACGAAGATCAATGTTCATCGTCTAGGGTTTAAACAAGGATGATGAAGAGTTCATTGTCTTAGTAAATGACTTAGGCGACGAAACAAGGATGTTTCATCATCTAAGTTCAAATTTTTGTTTTTGTTTTTGAATTATAAATGAAATTTATAATTTATAATTTAAAATATAAATATAAAATTAATTAATTTAATAAATTTTTCATTAAATAAAAAAAGTGTACGTACATCGATCGAAATAATACAAACGAAAGAAACTACGAAATAAAATCGGGAGTAGACACATTGTCGAGTGCCCCACCATCGCTCGGATCATCGTCGTTGGGCCCAGGAGTGGGCCTGAGGGTGGGACGACACTCATCATCAGGAACGGGCAACCACATGCTCCTGCACATCGCGAAAAAGGCAGTCATGTTACTGTTTTGCACGTCAAGTTGCTCCTGCATCGATCTCGTCTACTCCTAGGCTCGATCGACCGACTCATGTGCCAATCAAGCCTGCTCAAGGGCAGCTTGGAGCGCCTCGACATCTTCCCTACCGCGCATAGTCGACGATGCAGATGACTAGGACAAATCTCTCTGGACTGCCTGACCCCACGAACCTCCTTGCCAGCTCAACGGCTGTAAACAACATCAGTAATAGCGATCTGGCTCTCCATCGATAGAGGAGGCAACACTTCAGGCTGCATCTCCGGGTTTTGCAGCTGAGTGTTTGCCAATTGTTCTGAGTCATTTCTATCAACCTCGCCTGAAATTAATCATGTGAACAATACATAAATATTAATTTGTAAAAAAAATTTGGCATAATTTCCCCTAAAATTGGAGGAAACCAAAAACTTGCAAGAAAGAAGACACTTCGAATAATCAATTCTAACAACACAAATTCAACGTGGGCACAAATTCTCATCCAGATTTCTCAAGTTGAAAATCATAATTTAACAAACTAAAGTATAACCTAACTCAAGTTCAAAATTATATTCCAAGAGCACAACCTAACTAATAATTCAATTTCTTAAAAATAAAATTAACGTACGTTATACTAAATTTTGATACATTTCGAAAGTACGATTAATGTCAATTGATTTAGGAAAGATGATTTACTTACACTGACTTCATTGACGACCCTAGACTTGACATAAGTGGTGACGCTAATATCCAGGAAGCAATGCTTCGATCCCACATCTCTGTGCTCCTTTGCGATGTAGATGAATTGTTTTGAGCCCGAAGAATGGTGGTCGGTCTTCTTGTCACGATTTGCCTTGTGGTTGCACGACATTGTCTATTTCACAATAAAGATTATTAAATAATAAATAAATAGTTAAAAATAAAAAATTATTCAATTTTGTCAATTTAAAGAAAATGAAGACGAACCTTATACTTGTTGGATTCAAAGTGTCTAACCAACCATTTCCACTCCTCCTCCCTTTCATTCCGCAACTTCTGTGGGGTAGGCGAGGTGTCGTGTTTGAGATAGTACTTATGGTGGTCGTACTTCTAATCCTTGAAAATGTTCGTGGTAGTGGCATCGATGTGCTCCATCATCTCTAGTCTACCATCAATAACAAAATGTACCTAGGAAAATAAATAAATAAAATTAAACACATATACATTAATTATGCCTTTATGTTTTGTAATTAATTATAATAAATAAATAAGATTAAATAGCATTACCGAGAGTTTGCGGTACACCCTAAACTTTTTGACTTCGGGCAGCTTCTTCCACGAAGGGGCAACCATACTGATGTTGTTCCGTATGATTGCTGATATTGTGCGAGCACAGACTGTTAATCTGCGCAGACGGAGGGCCTCAGATGAACTCATCGAATGACACCTTGATCTTCTTCCTCGTCGACTTCACTATGCACTCGCTTTTGGCGCCCTTCCCAAGTCCCTGACTCCTTTTGGGGTTCGAGTCCGATGGCTGCCTTTTGGGCTTGCACCGGGGGTTGTAGTGAATCGATTCGTCAACCAACTCTTCTGGAACTTCTAAAGTCGCCACTAAAGCAGTGACGGGTGGCTTGTTCGTATAGGCACTGGCAGGCTCATTTAGAGCATGAGGGATTGGGCTAGTTGCCGCAACTAAAGTTTGGACCGAATGAGTAGTAATGGTCTCCTCCGAGGATTTCCCCCAACCCATTTGTCGTGCAATGGATTGGAGTTGGGCATCCCTCTCTTCTTGTGAGCATCTCTTCTTTGGCGGCATCTTAATTAAGCTGAAAAAATATAATACTAACAATATAATATTCATCGGTATCATAATGTTCAAATTCATCCAAATTTCATCAAATATAAATATATCCAATTTATTCAAATTTATATACATATATTGTAACGACCCGGAACAGATTGAGCAGTGTCATTAGCTAGGTCCGTGAGATTATGAGTAAATAGCAGATTTCCGATAATGGATTTACTCGCCAGGTTTGATAACGACTAAATCATTGGCCGAGAATTGGAGCTGGGTCTCTTCTCGAGGGTCGTTGTACGTGTGATTTCGAGTTCGTGGGCGATTTCGGACATTATTTGGACGACCGAGGAATAAGTTATCAATATTTGAAGTTTCGACATAATCGGTTTATAATGGTGGCCTTCTTAACGACTAAATTACCAGTCGAGAATTTGTTTACCTAAACCGGAATCAAACCCTTTCGAAAATACGAACCAACAAAAAATTTTCAAAATTTCAGCAGAGTTTCGTTACTAGCGTTGAATTACCATAACCTGCACCCAGAAATTAACACTTCGTCCTATGCCACAAAAAGCAAACCGTGGGCACCAATCCCATCCGGATTTCTCAACATCAATATAATCAACAACAGTAGATAAACTGTACTATGTATATAAGTATATCTGTGAAAATCCGCACAACACGTATCAGAATGTATCAGAGCGACCTCTAGAGTAAAATATATACAATATGTACATCAGTAGGCGAAACAAGAACCTACTGGAAAACACAGGTAACTCTGATCACTAGCCTCCAAACCGCGACGTGAAACACCAAACCTGAACTGCAAACTGGGCACGGAAACCGAAAAGCCCAGGGGAAAGACAATAAACACGTTAGAGTGAGTGGACGAAAATAAATGTCTTTCACCAATTGATATATATGTTATAAAAACATATGCGAGTCCAGGTAAATAAAAACATAACATAGTACACGAGGTAAAACTCATACTCCTCCAGTGTACTGAGCATGCAAGTATAAATCTCACGGGGTCACTCATGGACACACACCGTGCTAGTACAGTCCGAATCACGAGGTCCCTGGTCCCCGTGATTCTAAGCCAGAAATGGCCTCGGTTCCGGGGAAACGCCCCTCACCGGTCAGGTTGGGATGACGACGTCCCTCCTGGATGGCCTACCATCGGGGATCAGCCGAGAGGCAATGTGTATCGATACAACAACGTAACCAAGACTGTACTCTGTGAAAACCAAATCACAAACAATTCGATGCAAATGCATGAAACAATGTAAAAGTGTATGCATATTCGTATACGTATATCCGTATAAACATATTCCTATAATCGTAAATACATGCTTATATAATCATAATCTCGTATGAAATCTCATGCTCGTAAAACCATAATCATGCTGCACGCTCAAGTTCATAAATCACATAAAAGACTCGCAAGATTTCCGTGAAAAGAAATTGTCCACTCACAGACTCTCGAAATGCGCACACGCGCTACACTCGTGGTCCGGCGGAAGATCTCTCGCCTGAAGCACGATCACGATCCAGATCTCGATCTCGATCTCCTGAATACATTCACAAAATATAACTGATCAATATCGTAATCCACAACACTGTACTGATGCACGGAAACCAACCGTTCCCGGAAATACGAAATGCATTGCAAAATGAACTACGGAAATCCCGAAATCCCCACTCAAAATCTCGACTGAAAATCGGCTAACCAAATCAACCCGAAAACCTCCGTACGATAACCAGGGCGTGATTACGAGAAAAATGACACTAATTACATCGAAATCTGAAAAGTTGACTTTTCTCGCCGTTGACCGCCGCCGCCGGCGGCGGCGCGCCGTCAACGGTGGAATTCCGCGGCCAAAATTTCTAGATCCCTAGGTCTCATCAAGGCGAGCAAGTTTCCCTTCTACCTCACCAACCAATTCCAAGCCGAACTACCTCAATTCTTCAAAACCAATTCGGAATACCCAAACCGAATCCCTATTCGGGTTGCCACAAAAACTCATCCTTAGCCCCAATTAATCACACCACTAGATTCAGAGAGACGAGGGGAGTTGAATCCCCCTAATTTCCCCCTCCAAACCTCGCCGGAACCAAACTCTCCGTCACCGGCAATTTGAGCAACTCGGCCTCCAACGGTTCCTCCCCAAAACGAGATCAATTCTTCTCAAACCAAAGCCATACATACTCAAAATCACAAAAGGAATCGAACTATACCTGTTCCGTGGTGGATGGTGGCCGGAATCCGGTCGCCGGAAGTGAAGGCCGAAACGGGAAAGTCACACTGTCACTGGTCAAACAGTCAAACTTTCCAAAACAGGAAGGTCAACGATGGTCAATGCAAATTCGTGTTTTTACGACTATTTTTCGACTTTTCGATATTTATACTCGTCCCTCGGGTCGATCAACGGTCCGGAATGAATATACGATGTGATTCGGATAAGCTCGAAACAATCGGATAAACTCGTCGGAACCCGAAACTTCAAATAATCATAAAATATTCCTCGGTTATCGGAAAAATCTTCCGGAATGGCCCACGAGCTCGAAATCACGTACTATACAATTTCCGTGAAGACACTCAACTCAAATTCTTGACCGAAAACAAAGTCGCGAATCGAATCGGCAAACTACATAATATCGCAAAACTGCGACTATAACCAAATCTCGAGAATCGTGCCAAACACACATCTGATTCTGGTTCGGGTCGTCACAATTTGGTTTTGGCTTCTTCGGAAGTTATAGAGAATTTAATTTCAAATTTGTGGGAACTTCCGGAGCATCATTCTGAGTTACGAAGATTAAGTTGTGAATATTTCCGATTGTTAATTATTTAGTCGATTAAATATGTGTTGGTTTGAACCGTTGACTTTTTATCGGTTTGGTCAATGTGTTTGACTTTGGGTGATAATTGAAGATCATGTTGAGACGAGTTTGTTACCGCAAGAATTATCGGAATCGGAATTACGACGAGAAAGTTACGAGTATTTGAAGTTTGCCGAAAGGATAATTACGAAGTTTCCATTTTGGGAAAACTATAAATAGTGAAGTTTCCATTTGTGGCAAGTCAACATTTGGCATTTATGGGAGTTGAACGAGTTGACCGAGTCAACTCGATGGAGGAGAATTCACGACGGGGTGCTTCACGGTGGCGACGGCGAGCTGCCGTCCGGCTGTCTCCGGCCAAGGGGGAGGACCCAAACGGTGCGCCTTGACTTCCTCGTCCCATCCCTGGCCACCACGCACGACGAGGCTCACCGGAGAGAGAGAATTTTCCGGCCAAAGTTCAAGGGTTTTTGGTGAATTCGGGTTTTGATTTTCCGGCCGATTTGAGCTGCAATTTGGAGTGGGCTTTGAAGCTCTCAACACTAGGAAGCTACCATTTGACAAAGTTTCTCAGTGGATGATTTTGAGTGGAATAGGGGTTGCTCCACCGAGGAAATTTCAGTTTGGTGGCAGTGCCGCCGTGGGCGGTGATCAATGACGGTCAACGTTTGACTTTTTGGGATTTTCGACAAGTTGCATGTCATTTCACTCGAAATCACGACCCGATCGCAGTGGGGAGGTTCGTTTCTCGATTTGAGCATTCGAACTTATAGCGAGGTATTGAGGGGTTCGTGATCGTTTGTTTGGCAAGGGACTTTCCGCCGGATCACGGGTTAACACGAACTGCGTTACGCTAGTCTGTGAATGGACAATTTCTTTTCACGGATTGTTTGCGAGTCTTTATACACGTTTTTTGAACTTGGTCATGCATATGAGATTTCGAATTACATGAGCATGCGTTTTACGATTATACATATACGGATGTGCGTATACGAGTATACTTACACTTATATGTTGTTTCATGCATTTGCATCGAACTATTTATGATTTGGTTTACACAGAGTACAGTCGTTATATATGTTGTTGTATCGATACACTCGCATCCCGGCTGATCCCCGAGGATGTGTACCGGGGGAGGCTGTGACTCCTGACCCGAGGCCTTTACCGGGGGGAGGCAGACCTCTGACCTGAGGCCTTTCTGGCTAGAATTGCGTGGAAGTCTGGGACTCCGTGATTCTGACTGTACTAGCACGGATGTGTCCATGAGTGACCCCGTGGGATTTTTACTTGCATGCTTAGTACGCTGGAGGAGTATGATTTTACCTCGTGTACTTTGTTATTTTTATTTACCTGGACTCGCATATGTTATTTTAAACATATATATATCAACTGGTGAAAGACATTTATTTTCGTCCACTCACTCTAACGGTTTTCATGTCTTTCCCCTGGGCTTTTCGGTTTCCGTGCCCACTTTGCAGTTTAGACTCTGGTGTCGCACGTCGTGGTTGGAGACATAGTGCTCGAGCTACCTTGTTTCTTCCAGTAGGTTTATTTTTCTACCTACTGTGGTATACGCATATGATTATACATTAGAGGTCGCTCTAAGTATTCTATTGTATATATTATACGATTTTACACCAGATTTCAGTAAAGTACGGATATATTTACTACTTTACATTATTGTTGATATATTGAGAAATCCGGATGGGATTGGTGCCCACGGTTTGCTTTTTGTGGCATAGGATGAAGTGTATTTTCCGCGTGCAGGTAATGGTAATTCCACGTTAGTAACGAAACTCTGCCGAAATTTCGAAAAGTTTTTGTTGGTTCGTGTTTTCGAAGGGGTTTGACTCCGGTTTAGGGAGCTAAATCGGGGTTGGGTCCTTTCATATATATAATATACAATTTCATCAATATATCTAAATTTAATCAAATAACATCAATATACCCAAATTAATCAATATATATATAATTAATCCATATATCAAATAATCAATATTTTTATAAATATATTACCAAATAAATCCATATATTACCAATATATATTCATAAATATATATAATATATAATATATATTATCAAATATATATATTGAGAGAGGGTGAAAGGGACTCAACTCCGATTTAGTTTCCTAAACCGGAATCAAACGCCTTCTGAAAACACGAACCAACAAAAACCATAAAAATTTCGGCAGAGTAACGCTACTAACGCGGAATTGCCATTACCTGCACCCGGAAAATACACTTCATCCTATGCCACAAAAATCAAACCGTGGGTACCAATCCTATCCAGATTTCTCAATATATCAATAGTAATGTAAAGTAATAAATATAACTATACTTTACAGAAATCCGGGGAAAATCGTATAGAAGTATACACCAGAATACTCAGAGCGACTTCTAATATAGATATACAAATAGTAGGCAAAACTAAGAACCTACCATAAAAGAAACATCGCTCGAATACTATGCCTCCGACCACGACGTGCGACACCAGAATCTGAACTGCAAACTGGGCACGGAAAACCGAAAAGCCCAGGGGAAAGACATGAAAACTGTTAGAGTGAGTGGACAAAAATAAATGTCTTTCGCCGAATAATATATGTTATAAAAACATATGCGAGTCAAATGTATAAAAATCAAATGGTACACGAGGGAGACTCTAACTCCTCACGCATACAGAGCATGCATGGAAAATCTCACGGGGTCGCTCGTAGACACATCCGTGCTAGTACAGTCCAAATCACGGGATCCCAGACCCACACGTGATTCTAGCCAGAAATGCCTCAGGTCAGGATATCTGTTTCCACCCGGAACTACATCGGCACAAGAAACAGTTCCCCCCTGGTAAGCACCCTCGGGGATCAGCGGGGATGCGAGTGTATCGATACAACAACGTATACTAAGACTGTACATACTCTGTGTAAACCAAATCATGAATAGTTTGATGCAAATGTGTAAAGCAACATATCAATGTATATACGTAATGTATAATGGTATAAGCATAATCGTATAACACATGCTCATAAAAATCATGATCTCGTATGCATGCTCATGCTCGTAAAACGTATGTAATGACTCGCAATCAACAGTGAAAAGAAGTTGTCCACTCACAGATGAGCGTAACGCAGTTCGCGTTAATCCCGTGATCCGGCGGAAAATCTCTAGCCAAACGAACGATCACGAACCCCTGAATAATCATAAAATCCATTTCTCAAAATCATAACTCAATACCTCGAATCATATCACGAGAAACAACCGTTCTCGGAAACATATAATTCAATAACGATGAATTGTCGAAAATCCGATAATCACATCTCAAAACCTCGCTATAATTTCTGATGCTCAAATCGAAAAACAAACATCACCACTGTGATCGGGGTGCGATTCCGAGCGAAACGACATGCAACTTGTCGAAAACACCTAAAAGTCAACCTTGACCGCCGGCGGCGGCGCCACCCAAACTGAAAAATTCTCCGGCAAACCAAGTCCTATTCCACTCAAAATCATCCAACAAACAACTTTCATAACTACACCAAAGATCAATTCAAACTCTAACTAGCTCAATTTCAAGCAAAACCGAAATCCCACACAAATTTCAATCCATGAATTCTCCAAGCACAAGAAGAATTGAAGCACCATACCTATATGGTTAGATTCATGGTGATGAGAGCTACAAAGCCGAGTGCTTCAAGCAACCCAATTCGACCGGAAAAGGAATCAACCAAAAACCATAAAAATCTCAAACTTTGGCCGGAAATTTCTCTCTCCACCGGCGACCTCGCCGTGAACGGTGGCCGGCACCACAGAGGGGAGGCCAAGGCGAGTTGAACGGGACTAGGCCCGAGCTCTGGGGTGGCCGGACGGCAAGCCACCGCCGGCGAGCTCCTCCACCGTCGCACGCCACCTTCTCCCCCGCGTTGACTCAGTCAACCCCAATAAGGAACAGTTTTGACTTACCACAAATAGCAACCCACTTAAATACTTACCAAATATAGAAACTTCCATAATTAACTTTTCGACAAACTTCGAATACCCGTAACTTTCACGTCGTAATTCCGATTTCAATAATTCTTGCGGCAACAAACTCAACTCGACATGTTCTTCAATTTCCACCCGAAGTCAAACACTTCGACAAATCCGATAAAAAGTCAACGGTTCAACCCATCACATGCTTATCCGATTAAATAATCAACGATCGAAAATATTCGTAACTTAATCCTCGTAACTCGGAAAAATCCTCCGGAAGTTCCCACAAGCTCGAAATTAAATTCTCTACAACTTTCACGAAGAATCCGAAATCAAATTCTCACCCGATAATTTAGTCGCTAAAAAGGCCACCATATTAGCAGATTATGTCGAAATCACGACAAATCAAGTCAATAATCATTCCATCTAAGGTTCGGGTCGATCAACGGTCCAAAACGGATCACAATCACGATTCGGATAGGCTCAAACACGAATGGATAAACTCAACAGTATTCTGAAATTTCAAATATTCATATTATATTCCTCGGTCGCCCAAATAACGATCCGGAACCGCCCACGAACTCGAAATCACGCGTATAACAACTCTCGAGAAGAGACTCAACTCGAATTCTTGGCCAATAATTAAGTCGTGATTAAGTCTGGCGATTCAATCAACTATCGGAAATCTGCGATTACGCATAACATCATGGCTTAAGCTGATTAACACTACTGATTCTGTTCCGGGTCATCACAAATCCACCATCCTAAAAAAAAATTTCGACCTCGAAATTTCCAAGTCTGCCGACTAAAAGTAGGAGCACTGCCTCTGCATATAGCTCAACTTTCCAGTGGCAACCTCAACTAAACGACTTTGACAACAGACTCCACAATAAGAGATATCTCCGTACTGTAATCCCTGTACCCTCAAATCCCGAATCTAAACTGGCTCCACACAAACACCAAGTGTTCCTGCATAAGGAACTGATAGGGTACAAAACACACAACAATCTAAAATGTAGTTCCACCACACGGAACACAACACACACAAAAGCCAACGCTATAGGCAATGCCGAACTATACGGCACAACACAAACTCGCATATGATCACATACGGATCAAAATAACGTGGCAATTCACAACTCAGCCTGCTCACATCAATATAACTCTAATATCGAACTCGAGCAAGTAGCAACCTGTTTCCGCTAATCCAAAGGTCTGTGGTCGCACATTCCACAAAATCAGAATCAAACGTCAATTCAAACCAAACTCGCTCCAACACAATGGAGTACAACATCGTTCCTCAAAACGACATCATGCAACGTCACAATCATAGTGGTCTACAAACTGGTACTGCATGCAATCTCGAATAGTTGAAGCTGCTGTTTCCAAATCCCTCGGAACTGCAATACACAAGACCACGACATGCCCTCCAAGGTCTGAATAGTCCTCAAAGATCGCCCACTAATCTGAGGATAAAAAAAACTGTACTAGGCTGTAATCCAGTCCCCAATGCACACTGCAATGCTTGCCTATACTATGTTGTAACTGATTATCTCGATCAGCAAACTGGGACATAGGCGCATCACGTACATGAACAACCTCCGTCAAACACAGCTATGTCTGCCTGCCACTGAAATCTTTTCTGAAAGTACAAGGAAATGTACTGAGTTCATTGAATGGTCCACAAAGATCCAACAACTGGTACTACAAACCGAAGTGCGTACTGGCACACAAAACCATAGCGACAAACTCCAACTTCTAATCGGAACTCTCCAATAACTGTAACTTCCCGACAAGTCTCTGCCTCTTAGCCATCGCCTGCCAACAAATGTGGCATCTGCACACACAAGCTGCTATAATACTCTTCATGTTGCGTTGCGAGTAGTAAACCCAAAGTATTTGATACATCTCCGTACCGCTAGTGCATAACGCACGCAAAACAACGAGCTTCAACATCATCACACTTGAACTCAGCTCCCGTAGCTCGCAACTCGGCTAACACGGAAACTTGAGCCACACACATAGAACAATGAAGCTCCCGATTCCCAATTGAATGCATCAGCAACAACATCCCAGAAAGATAATCAAAGTACCACCACTAGCCTTTCTCGAATAAACTCAAATGTGCAGCCATAGTCGTTAGTCGACCCTATCCATCTACGTCGCCTCAAGCTCAAATCTGGCCGAAAATGCAAGTAGATGAAACCCATGTGATCAGTGTACATCCTACACTGTGCAGCACGCCGTAGCAATAGTGTCTTGAACTCTCTGATGCTAACATAAAGATAGCTACACCCAAATCATACATAGGATATACAGCTACACAAAGTTCCACTACCTG
This sequence comes from Geum urbanum, assembly GCA_946800695.1. Lineage (NCBI taxonomy): Eukaryota > Viridiplantae > Streptophyta > Magnoliopsida > Rosales > Rosaceae > Geum > Geum urbanum. The sequence goes on from OX326997.1 coordinate 57,737,827, forward strand.
AAACCATGAGGCACCGCTCTGCTACACAACATCAAAACATAACCAAATCTAAACCTCGATGCATCGCCATAACCCACGAACTCGTCACGGTCGACAGGTAAGGTCAAAGCCGGTGCAACGGTCAACTTCCTTCAGGAGTAAGTCACTCATCTCACATGTATAGGACCACTCGAACTTGACGCCTTCTTCGTCAATCCGGAAAGTGGAGTGACAATCCGAGAAAATCCTAAACAAAGCACCGATAGTAGTCTGCTAAACCCAAGAGACTCCCGATCTTTGGTACAATGGTAGGTCTACTCCAAACCCACACGGCTCTATCTGATCGGAATCCACACTGACTCCTTCAGCTAACATCGCGTGGTCCAAAATCTTCACGCTAACCAACCAAAATTCACACTGGCTGAACTTCACAAACAGCTTATCATCTCGCGAAATCCGTAAAACCTCTCGCAATTACTTCAAGTGCTGGCCCACACTCCTGGAGTAAATCAGGATGTTGCCAACGAACACGACCGCAACCTTGTCCAGAATCGTCTGAACACCTGGTCCATTAAGTCCATAAGAACTACGAGGCATTGGTCAACCAAATGGCGTGACCAAGAACTCCTGATGCCCGCATCGTGATCCGAAAGTCGTCCTATCCATATCTGACTCCCTGATCCTCAACTGATGGTATCTAAACCTGAGATCAATCTTCGAAAAGACTGAAGCTCTCGTGAGCTGATTAAACAAATCGTCAACCTGAAGCGAAGGATACTCGCTCTCCTCTGAAGCCTGATTCAGCTTCCGGTAGTCAATGCACCACCTCATCGAACCAACCATCTTCCGCACAAACAATGCAAGAGTACATCATGATGATACACTGGGTCGTACGAAATATCCTCCAGCAACTCCTGAAGTCGAACCTGTAGTTCCATCAGCTCCACTGGCACCGAACGACAAAATGCCGGTGATATGAGTCCAGCGCCCGGTAAAAGCTCAATGGTGTAGTCGGTCTCCCGAACTGGAGGAATACCTGGTAACTTCTCCGGAACACACCTGGAAACTTGGGAACCACCTCAATGTCGCCAATGTCGGGCACAGCAACCGTAGTATCCACAACATAAGCTAAGCAACAACACAACCCGTTTCCACCATCCGCTAGACCATCACCGCTGAAACAGTATCTCGGGAAAAGTCTGGTCGTCGAAACACAACTACCTTCTCGAGACACTCGAACAGAGCCAAATGTGTCGCCAAAAGTCCATACTCAACATCATAACAAAATCAACGGTATCAAACTATAACAGATCCGCGGCTAAGCCATATCCTCCAACAAGGATCTCGCAACCTCCGGATGGATACAACACTTTCCAAAACCTCGGAAGTGGAGATGCATGTACAATAGCCATGAATGCCAAGTGACGGTAACCTCAAAGAAACTCCGTCCTCATACAAGGTCGTGGCACGAACTCCAACATGCCCAACAAGCCGCCCACGTCAATTGCAACTTGTAGATTAACTCGTCAAAAAGGCTACATTGGTCAACTCCAAAAATAGCATCACGACCTCCTCTTGAACTCTGAGCTGCCGAACAGCTAAAACAGCTGGCTGAGGGCGCTCCCTCGCAACGTGACCCTCCCGGCTCCCACAATAGCAACTGAGAGTACTCCACGAACACAAGTCACAGCAACACCTGCTGGGAGAAAGGATCACCAACGATCACCCAAACTCATGCCACAGGAACAAGTCTGATACTCCATGATCTCCACTATCACCAAACAGATTCTCTGCTTTGATCTGATGACCCCCAACATAATCGAAAAGGCCACAGCCTGATGAAGTCACTGATTCCGAGGTACCTGAACTCAACCTCATCAATTATCTCAACTAAGTCCACTTTCCTCAAACCAACACATCGGAAACCGCGTATACCTTTCCTTCTCAATATCCTCGCCTTTGAGTACAGCACATCAAGTTCCTCACGGTTGTCTCGAGGCATAACAATCAAAATCCCTCTGATGCTCAGGTTTAAACTCATCTCGAACCTCGTGCACTGCTTCCTTTGAAGCCACATAACACATACAAACGGAAACGAACATATGAACGATACATCTATGAATGTAGGCCATGGAGTCACAACAGGAACTCACACAATACCAGCCCACCAAATGCAATGATCTGACTCAGGCAAAACATTAACTACCACAATTCTCTGCTCTGAAGCAACATATAGACGTTTATACAAGCACAACTAAGCAAACCATGCCACACAAATCTCTGAACTCAGAATGCTCATCCAAACCCACAACTCATTGGCAAACCGCGCGTCGTTTGATCCTCAATAAGATCCACAACCGTACCGACACGGAAAGCACGTCAAGGAGGCATCCTAATGAATAAAATATCGTTTGCAACAAGTAGAATATAATCATGGAACTTCAAATATTTGAAAGAATACAACACCCGGAGTATTGATGAGTATCCGCCGGCCGATCGGGTCACTACTCCAGACATGCTGTACATTCTCAAATATCCTTAGTAAACACGACTACAGAAGTCTACAGAACCTATAACCTAATGCTCTGATACCAAGCTGAAAGGGACCCAACCCCAATTTAGTTTCCTAAACCGGAATCAAACCCCTTCTGAAAACACGAACCAACAAAAACCATAAAAATTTCGGCAGAGTAACGCTACTAACGCGGAATTGCCATTACCTGCACCCGGAAAATACACTTCATCCTATGCCACAAAAATCAAACCGTGGGCACCAATCCCATCTGGATTTCTCAATATATCAATAGTAATATAAAGTAATAAATATAACTATACTTTACAGAAATCCGGGGAAATTCGTATAGAAGTATACATCAGAATACTCAGAGCGACTTCTAATATAGATATACAAATAGTAGGCCAAACTAAGAACCTACCATAAAAGAAACATCGCTCGAATACTATGCCTCCGACCACGACGTGCGACACCAGAATCTAAACTGCAAACTGGGCACGGAAACCGAAAAGCCCAGGGGAAAGACATGAAAACTGTTAGAGTGAGTGGACAAAAATAAATGTCTTTCGCCGAATAATATATGTTATAAAAACATATGCGAGTCAAATGTATAAAAATCAAATGGTACACGAGGGAGACTCTAACTCCTCACGCGTACAGAGCATGCATGGAAAATCTCACGGGGTCGCTCGTAGACACATCCGTGCTAGTACAGTCCAAATCACGGGATCCCAGACCCACACGTGATTCTAGCCAGAAAGGTCTCAGGTCAGGATATCTGTTTCCACCCGGAACTACATCGGCACAAGAAACAGTTCCCCCTTGGTAAGCACCCTCGGGGATCAGCGGGGATGAGAGTGTATCGATACAACAACGTATACTAAGACTGTACGTACTCTGTGTAAACCAAATCATAAATAGTTTGATGCAAATGTGTAAAGCAACATATCAATGTATATACGTAATGTATAATGGTATAAGCATAATCGTATAACACATGCTCATAAAAATCATGATCTCGTATGCATGCTCATGCTCGTAAAACGTATGTAATGACTCGCAATCAACAGTGAAAAGAAGTTGTCCACTCACAGATGAGCGTAACACAGTTCGCGTTAATCCCGTGATCCGGCGGAAAATCCCTAGCCAAACGAACGATCACGAACCCCTGAATAATCATAAAACCCATTTCTCAAAATCATAACTCAATACCTCGAATCATATCACGAGAAACAACCATTCTCGGAAACACATAATTCAATAACGATGAATTGTCGAAAATCCGATAATCACATCTCAAAACCTCGCTATAATTTCTGATGCTCAAATCGAAAAACAAACATCACCACTGTGATCGGGGTGCGATTCCGAGCGAAACGACATGCAACTTGTCGAAAACACCGAAAAGTCAACCTTGACCGCCGGCGGCGGCGCCACCCAAACTGAAAAATTATCCGGCGAACCAAGTCCTATTCCACTCAAAATCATCCAACAAACAACTTTCATAACTACACCAAAGATCAATTCAAACTCTAACTAGCTCAATTTCAAGCAAAACCAAAATCCCACACAAATTTCAATCCATGAATTCTCCAAGCACAAGAAGAATTGAAGCACCATACCTATATGGTTAGATTCATGGTGATGAGAGCTACAAAGCCTAGTGCTTCAAGCAACCCAATTCGACCGGAGAAGAAATCAACCAAAAACCCCAAAAATCTCAAACTATGGCCGGAAATTTCTCTCTCCACCGGCGACCTCGCCGTGAACGGTGGCCGGCACCACCAAGGGGAGGCCAAGGCGAGTTGAACGGGACTAGGCCCGAGCTCTGGGGTGGCCGGACGGCAAGCCACCGCCGGCGAGCTCCTCCACCGTCGCACGCCACCTTCTCCCCCGCGTTGACTCAGTCAACCCCAATAAGGAACAGTTTTGACTTACCACAAATAGCAACCCACTTAAATACTTACCAAATATAGAAACTTCCATAATTAACTTTTCGACAAACTTTGAATACCCGTAACTTTCACGTCGTAATTCCGATTTCAATAATTCTCGCGGCAACAAACTCAACTCGACATGTTCTTCAATTTCCACCCGAAGTCAAACACTTCGACAAATCCGATAAAAAGTCAACGGTTCAACCCATCACATGCTTATCCAATTAAATAATCAACGATCGAAAATATTCGTAACTTAATCCTCGTAACTCGGAAAAATCCTCCGGTAGTTCCCACAATCTCGAAATTAAATTCTCTACAACTTTCACGAAGAATCTGAAATCAAATTCTCACCCGATAATTTAGTCGCTAAGAAGGCCGCCATATTAGCAGATTATGTCGAAATCACGATAAATCGCGAAACTCGCAAATCAAGTCAATAATCATTCCATCTAAGGTTCGGGTCGATCAACGGTCCAAAACGGTCACAATCACGATTCGGATAGGCTCAAACACGAATGGATAAACTCAACAGTATTCCGAAATTTCAAATATTCATATTATATTCCTCGGTCGCCCAAATAAGGATCCGGAACCGCCCACAAACTCGAAATCACGCGTATAAAAACTCTCGAGAAGAGACTCAACTCGAATTCTCGGCCAATAATTAAGTCGTGATCAAGTCTGGCGGTTCAATCAACTCTCGGAAATCTGCGATTACGCATAACCTCATGGCTTAAGCTGATTAACACTACTGATTCTGTTTCGGGTCGTCACAGAGGGCCCTTCCATTAAGGTATACGATTTTTTGGTCATTTTCAGGTATAAGGCATTACACAAAATTTTCGATCATATTTTAACATCTCCCCCAACCAATTATTAGGTCTATATGAGTAGATCATTCCTGTAAATTTTCAGCTAAAATGATGATCGTTAGGTATCTAACTAGATTAAATCAAGGGACTGACCAAATCTATCAAACCCGAACCGTTCATACTTATAAACTTCTATTGCAGTTTTGAATACCTTAACGATCTCCATTTTGGCTAAAAATTTACAAGCTTGATCTACACATTAACACCTAAGATCTGAACTGTGAAGATGATAAAATATGATCGAAAAGTTGATGTAATGTCCTATACCTGAAAAAAAAAACAAAAAAAAAAGGTATACCTTAGTGGAATGGCTCTCTCTCTCTCTCTCTCCACTCCGTATATATATATATATATAGAGAGAGAGAGAGAGAGTGATACCGACGGGGAGAGAGGCACGATGGAGGGAGAGGCCACATGGAGAGAATCCGGGGAGAGGAGAGAGAATCCGTGAGAGAGAGGTGGTGGTGGTGCGAGGCAATCCGGGAGAGGAGAAGGCGGCGGCAAGGCACGATTTGGGGGGGAGAGAGATTGAGAGAGTATCGAGAGAAATATGATCAAAGTCAATCTGTTTTGGGGGATATATCAATCCACTTAGGCGATGAAATCAACAACATTCATCGTCTAAGTCATTTTTAAACGTGTCCCAAAAAAATTGGCGCAAAAAAATGAACCACCAAAATTTTGGTGTTAGGCGACGAAAATACGAGATTTCATCGTCTAAGTGATATTTAATTTAATAATTTTTGACATAAATTAAAATTAAATTTTGGCTACAATCTTAAAAATATGAAGAAATTAGCTGCATGTCAAATGTAATAAACATGTTTATATAATAGTTTTAAAAAAAATTACTCAAACTTGGTATAGTTTGGTTTCGATCGATATACGCACGTTTTGTGAATTTCAACAAAAGTTTAATAGACGGAAACGATTGTAAGTATTAAAAAATTTAAAACTATTGTGATCCGATGTCACAGGCATTTTATAATTCGTCAAAACTTTATATATCAATTACATTTAAATTAAATGAAATTTGATTTAAAATCTAGATTGATGAGTTAATACTCGTTATCCATTCCATCTAATAATGTTGAATAACGCATGTGTTCGTATGTCTGTATATGCATATTAATGAAATAGAATTCAGAAAAAATAACCGTTACATATATTCATCACCTTTTAATATGTAAGTAGATGAAATTTCATTCAATAAGAAATTCGTTAAGCGCTTCATTGGTGTAGTCAATCATGCATGAAACCGAAATAAATAAATTAATTAATTAGACCTAAACGGAAAAGTACGAACGTTGATATAGTACGTGTTTACGAATCTTCGTAAATCTTATTTTTGAACTATCAACATAAAATAAAATAGCTCATATTATGAAAACCTACTTAGACGATGAAAATGTATCATTTTGTCATCCAAGTTTAACTTAGACGACAACACCCCTTCGTCATCTAAGGTGTAGGGTTTAGGGTTCATCTATACGACGAAATCTTATAGGTGTTGTCTAAGTAGTGCCATTTAGCCAACGAACATAAGTTATTTCATTGTCTAAGTTCACCTTAGACGACAAATGATCTATGTTCGTTGGCAAAGAGGTCATTTTTGTTTTAATTTTTTTTGTTCCAATTCCGAACATAATTGTATTTTAAGCAACACATGGATCGAAACACATTAATTAATTTAATAACATAGTTCCATTACCGCAAATAAAAAATAATATATATCTTAAAATTAAATTAATTAATTATCAGATGACAAACTACGTATCAAAGTATAGTTGATCATTACATTACGTCATCACAACATCACACGTACACAAATGAAAATAGAAACGTACCCTTCGAGCGTTTAATTGGAAAATCAAGCTGCTCATTTTACAGACTAAGCTCGAATCTGAAACTTTCTCAATTAAGCTCCTCATTTAACTTTCTGAATGTGCTTAACTTTGTGCATCGGTCCTATGAGTCCTGTTTTGTGCTTTTCTTCCTTCATCTCGAGGCAATGAATAAAAATTTACACTATTCACAAAAGAACCGGGGTAAAGATAGTGTTTAACCGATTTATGGGCCAACAAGTACTTTTCCCATGACCACCACCCCTCGTGGTTATCGATTTTTTTAGATCAATCATTTGCAAAATTGTGACGAATATATATGAATGTTTAATTAATTTCTACCGAAAAATTGACATAATTTTTCCTAAAAATAAAGGAAACCAAAAACCGGGTTAAGACTCTTGTCCGGTTTGGCATAGTACCCATTAGAGAAAATAATCGGGGAACATCTTCTTAAGGACTTTCAACCCAGGCAAGACTCTTGTTCGGTTTGACTGCTTGAATGTTCAGCCTATAGAGCTTCATGTAATCCTAGACCTCATCACAGTCTCGCAACACTACCCAATGTGCTTCGACAAGCTCTTCTCTAGTTAATATTTCCTTTAATACTTCTCTAAACTGTCGTACGACATCTGTGACAACTGGAAGATTGATGCGGGCATTTGGATTGGAGGCGGTGGTTTGGATTGGATCCTTGAGGTACCTGTTGCAGTAGGTAACACTCTCATGCATTAGGTATGTCTTCGCTATGGAGCCATCTGGAGAAGATTTATTTTTCATGAATTCTTTATATTGTATGAGTTGTCTACAAAATCATACACTTAATTATGTGATGAATAGTAGAAAAACACAAAAAAGATATGTAAACAACTGTTATAAATAATTGTATATGCACCTTTCTTGAGGATACATCTAAGTTTAGTAGACCGGACAAGAAAAGAGCACCTGTTCGTATAGGTGGATTATGAGATGAATCATAATATCAAAGAAAGTAGAGGAAAAAATCCTCTCTAGTTTGCAAAGGATGAGCACAATTTCGTATTGTAGTTCCACTACGTCTTTAATTCTTTGGCGCATAACCTCTGTCACCATCTACATAATCCTACTATTAGTTTGACAATGTCTTTAGGTAAATAAGGTCAAATTACCACTAGAATCAGACGTTGCAGAATAACGTGATAGTCATGAGTCTTTAGACCAATAAACTTAAGTTACACCTCGTCGACTGCTCTAAATATATTCACTGAATAAGTAGATAGATAGCGAACACTCTTAACTAGTTAAATACAGAACCCCTCAGTGTTGGCTTCAACGTGTAAGGTGCATCTGACATCTTATTGTACACTCCTCTTCTATCCCTCCTCAACCACAAGGGACGACGTAAATTCATAGATTCTAGATCTTTTCACACTTTGAAAGTATCTTTAGTCTTCAATTTAATACCCAGAATTGTTCCCACTACGCAATCGCACACATTCTTTTCTATGTGTATGACATCAAAGTTGTTCCTGAGTTTAAACTTAGACCAGTAAGGCAGTTCAAAGAAAATACTCTTGTGATGCCAATAATTGAGATCGTGTGGAGGGTGTGGATTGAGTTTCATCACATCTTTTTCATTGGTCAACACACCGAAATAGAAACTATTCAACCTCTCTAAACTCTCTTTGCCAGACCACTGTCGGGGTTTAGAATTTTTCTCTACGATCCAGCCGAAATGATCCTCATCCTGTTGCCACGGGTGATCGTGAGAAAGCCATCTACGGTGACCCAGGTAACACACCTTCCCAGCGTGCCAAATGGAGTTCACGTCGTCCAAACTGACAGGATAGCCATTGTATCCTTTAGTCGTGCAAGATGCGAACATCCCATACGCTGGAAAATCACTGATTAACCACATTACGGTTGCTCTCATTGAAAGGACCCAACCCTGATTTAGTTTCCTAAACCGGAATCAAACCCCTTTTGAAAATACGAACCAATAAAAACCATTAAAATTTCGGCAGAGTAACACTACTAACGAGGAATTGCCTTTACCTGCACCCAGAAAATAACACTTCATCCTATGCCACAAAAGTCAAACCGTGGGCACCAATCCCATCCGGATTTCTCAATATCATATCAATAACAATAAATAATAAACATACTGTATTATATAGAAAATCCGGGAAAAACCATATAAAACATGTATCAGTAATGTATCAGAGCGACCTCTAGTTTATATATATACAGAATATACAATAGTAAGCAAAACAAGGAACCTACTGGAAAAGAAAGGTAGCTCAAACGACTAGCCTCCGACCACGACGTGAGACACCAGAATCCGAACTGCAAACTGGGCACGGAAACCGAAAAACCCAGGAGAAAGGCAAATACAACGTTAGAGTGAGTGGACGAAAATAAACATATGCCTTTCACCAATTTCATATACAATAAACAAGTATAGTGAGTTCGAAAAATATATATAGAGGTGCTAGGCGAATCTCACAAGCCCAACGGTGATAGGCCATGGGAAACTCTCAACCCCGGCGGCATAACAGGGGAATCTCTCAACCCTGCCCAGAGGAATCTCTCAACTCTGGTCAGACTACCGGTAATTAGCCGAGTAGCCGAAGCATCGATGCAAGTAATGCCATCACCATAAAAAATAAAATAATGCCTCTAAAAGTAATAAATAGTATCAATATCGTATATAAATAAATACGAAAAATCACGAATTCGCAACGACAGTGAAAATAGAAAAGTCCACTCACAGGTGAGCAAAGCGCGCACTCGCGCTAATCACGTGGTCCGGCAGAAGATCCCTCGCCCGAAGCAAGATCTCGATCCTCTGAATAATCATAAAATATAACTGATCAAAATCATAGCTCACACAACTGTACCACACCTCGAAAACCAACCGTTCCCGGAAATATATAATGCAGTGCAAAATAATCGACAAATTTCTCAAAATCTCCACTCAAAACCCTCGACTGAAAATCCGGTACCCAAATCAACTCGAAAACCTCAAGACGATGATCAGAGCGCGAATACGAGCGAAACAACATATAACTCGACACATTTCCAAAAAAGTCAACGGTCCCCGGAGCTCCGCCGTTGACCGTTGCCGCCGCCGGCGGCGCGCCGTCAACCGAAGAGATTTTCCTGCGGCCAAGCTTACCGAAGCTTCATCTCAACGAGCCCAACACATCTCTCAATTGTGGCATCAACCAATTCCGGCCCAAATCGCCAGAAAATAGCTCGAAACCCACGGGGTTCCACCACCGCCGGCGACCTCCGATCTCCTCCGATCTCCGTCCACGGCGCACGGCGACCTTCGAGACCACTCCCAAAGGCACCGCCATGGCCCCACGGTCTGAACCCCCCTAATCCCCGGCCACCCCCGTGGCCGGAGCACCTCTGTCAAACGAACCTGATTCCGGCAAGATTTTCCCAAACTTCAACTCAACATTTCTCCCTCAATTCGACATCAATTCAAGCAAAACCAAGTTCTAAACTGCTTAGAATCACGAGGAGAACAATTTACCTTCCAAAGTCGTGGCCTAAAACGGCCGGAATCGGTAGGTCCGCCGGAGAATTCAAATGGTCCGAAAATTCCTCCACGGTCAACGGTCAACTCTACGGTCAACGCCGGTCAAACTTCCCGAACAGTGTTTTCGACAATTTTTCGACTATTTCTGATATTTATACTCGCGTCTCGGGACAATCGACGGTCCAAAACGGATAACCATTACGATTCGGATAAACTCGATACGAACGGATAAACTCGATGATATTCTGAAACTTCAAATATTCATATTATATTCCTCAGTCGTCGAAATAATCATCCGGAACCGCCCACGAACTTGAAATCACGTGTATAACAACTCTCGAGAAGAGACTCAACTCAAATTCTCGGCCTATAATTAAGTCGTGATTAAAACCGGCAAATCAATCAATTATCAGAAAACAGTGATTACGCGCTAACTCGTGAATTAAGCTGATTACTCTACTGATTCTGTTCCGGGTCGTCACACTCATCGTGAACATCGTGTCAGTGAACTTGTCACAAGTTGGGACTTCACTTTCCCACAACAGTTTTAGCTCGTCGATCAAAGGTCTAAGGTATATATTTAAACATTTTTTTGGAGATTTAGGACCTGAAATTAGAAGATTAAGGAAATTAAATTCCTTATTCATGCACATCCATGAAGGCAGGTTGTATGACATGAGAATAATTGGCCAAGTGCTAATGGCAGCGCTATTACTACCCTAAGGATTGAATCCATCTGTAGAAACTCTGAGTCTAACATTTCGAACCTCTACTGCAAAGTCTAGAAATTCGCTGTCGAAATGTTTAAAAACTTTTCCATCTGCCGCGTGTCTGAGCACACCCTCATCTCCCTCATCTATTTGTTGTTCTGCGTACCATCTCATCGCCTCTGCTATATATAGAGACATGTACATACGCTGCAATCTGAGATTCAATGAAAAATAGCGAAGCATCTTTACAGAAATTTGCTTCTTCGAACTCCTCCTATTCCGGTTCATATATCTGGACTGGTTGCATACGGGACAGTAGTCTAAATGTATATACTCTTTGTAAAACAACACATAATCATTTATGCAGGCATGAATTTTTTTGTACTTTAGATCGAGGCTGCTCAAGATCTTTCTAATCTTATAATGATTTTTGTACTTTGTGATGATTAGGAAGCAACTTACATATATGCTCCTGCATTTCGTCAAAAGCACGGTCTGAAATTTTTTTCTTCACTTTTATCTGAACTTCCTCCATTATATATCGCAACACATTCTCTTGACATCCAGGGTACACTGGGGTCTGGACTTCAAGTAGCATCTTATTGTACTTATCCATCTCAGTAGTATCATTGGCCAAGCTGACAACGAGGAATGTGTCGACATTAAGAGTGGTAACGTAACCTCCCTCTTGGTGTTGGTGTCCACCATGACTAAATTCTGGAAAAGCATAATGGACCAAATCCACAGTTGGGTTCCGAGCAGGGACTCCACTACTGCTGGATGAGGCACCATGGTAACTATACCCTGAGCTAAAGTCCTATCCTGAGCTGAAGTCTACTGCATTACCGTGCTCGCTCCACGTAATATATCTTCACATCATACCGTGCTTATACAGGTGTTGATTCATAATATTAGACTCCACAAACTGATGGTTGAGACATTTTCTGCACGGGACACCTGAAACGCTTCTTTCCCTGACTATGTTCCATCCCAAAAGTCACAAACTTTTTGATTTCGTCCATATACCGCACATAACTTCTATTCGCCAACTGTATCCAACTCTTGTCCATATTTCTACGTAAGTTAATAATTACATTAATTATATAATTTTTCAACCAAAACTTAATTAATCTTATATATTGTATATATATATATATATTTTTTCAAATGGCACACATAACACAATTAATTAAGTAGTATATATATGCTATAATCAATCTTATACTATAATTAATCTACCTAATATTATATTATATTATCCACTTAGCCATAAATATATTTACATATTATATATATATATTTCAACTAATTATTCTAACATATATTAAACTACTAGTTTAACTATTAATTAAACATACCATTAGCTTAATTCAATTATTAACTTTACAATTAGCTTAATTAACAATATATTAAACATACATTCAATTAGTTAACCTTGACTCCTAGCTTAAACCATTAGCTTAATAAATAAAGAACCAATTAACTTAATCTAACATGTTTTAACTAATTAATCAAATTAAACATATTAATTAACGAAGCAATTAGCTTACAATTAGATTAACAGTGAAATGCAACAAGTAATGTAGCTAAGATATATTCGCTGGAAAAATCAATCACCGTACGTAATTCCATACGTATTAAATTCAAAAAGATTAATCCTGATAAACGAATTAATACTTTCACAGATAAGGAGATAAGTGGGTAAACTAGAACTCTGGGAGTTGAAAAATTGATATTTGATGAATTTATTTTGGCCAGATGGGATCGGAGGCCGGTGGGTTTTGTTGAGTCAGGAGAGAGAGAGAGAGAGAGAGAGAGAGAGAGAGAGAGAGAGAGAGAGAGAGAGAATGTTGAGATAGCCAAAGGAGAAAAAAGAATCTAATCTAATAATTGAGTTTTCTTAGGCGACGAATAATTTCGTCGCCCAAGTGTACATTTTCGCCGCCTAGGTTTACACTTAGACGATGAGAACAGTTTCGTCACCTAAATGATCACTTAGCCGACGAAAAACATATGTCGTCGTGTAAGTGTATACCTAGGCGACGGATAACATTTTCGTCGTCTAAGTTATCATATCTAAAGCGATGATTTATATATTTCATTGTCTTAGTGATCACTTGGATGACGAAAATAGTGTCATCGTCTAAGTGTGTAATACTTAGCCGACGAATTTTTTTTTTATCGTCTGAGTGTGCATCTTAGGCGACGAAACATGGTATTCTTCGGCTAAATACACACTTAGGCGACGACTTATGTGATCTATCGTCTAAAATATTTCTTAGGCGACGAAGATCATGTTTCGTCCTCTAAGTGGTACTTAGCTGAGGAAAAATATTTTTGGAGGACGAATTTTTTTTTCGTCGGCTAAGTCTCACTTAGGCGACGAAACCTTAAAAATTTTCTCGTCTAAGTGTGTATTTCTGGTAATGTTACTTACTATTTGAAATCATAACAGGAATCAGAATTAAAACTAATTTGATTACTGAAATATCCCTACAAAACAATAGCGATATTTTCATATTTATTAACTTATTTCTTTTTATGAATTTGAGCAAATTAAAAATGATTAAAGTGATACAAGCGTAAGAACAAATTATATGAGATAACTAAATACGAGAAAATGAAAACTAAACGACAAATCTAACAAACTTTATAACTAGACAAAACTTCAAATTGATCAAAAGAATAATCATAATATCTTTAGAAAAAATTGAAATATAAGAAAATTTGTAGTAGCAATTTAGAAAATAAATTGAAATATAATGTCTAAAGAAATTGGAGGTATTTAATAAAACATAAGGTTCTCTTAAAAAAAATATGTAAAGGTATTATTAGTACAAAAGTTGATTTTGGGGGGAATGATTCCCAAATTCACCTTCCCCCTTAAAATTTGGGAATCAAATTATGAGTTTATTTAAAAATCATTCCTGATAAGGAGGTGAGACTCACCTCCATTCTAATCTCCGTATATACAACTAAATAGTGGAATGAAAAAAAATAAGAATTATTTCTCCACCTTTTAATTCATATTCCAGATAAATAAACATATCCTAGCTATATCCCTCTATATCTGTGGATCGGATCGATTTGCTCAATCCCTCAGGCCTCAGTGATCTATGATCGAATAGATCATGAATGAATCTGTTATTAATGTCTAACTGTCTCATATGTATATGTATAAATGATTTCCTGGCCTCCACCATCACCTTCAATAATATTGATCGATAATACCGGTACCATTGCCATTACTATACTGCCGGCCACCATCTCCTCAACTAGCCAGCAGCCATATCTACCAAACCCTTCCCTTCACGGCCGACAAGTTCTCAGTTCAATCTCCAGCTAATTGGTGATACTGATACATGCCCAATTCAAGAACCGTCCACTTCCTATTCTATAACAGACTTACGACATGTATATACCCCAAAACTATTACACGCACGCATGCATGCAGCCCTCAAATATATATATATACACGCGCGCGCGCAAAAACGGCCATTCCACTTAATTTTTCTTTCTTTCTACTTTTAAGTATAGGACATTACATCAACTTTTCGATCACATTTTAACATCTTCACCGTCTAACTAATAGGAAAATATGAGTAGATCATTCATGTACATTTTCAGCCAAAATGGTAATTGTTAAGGTATTGAACTACATTAAACTAAGGGATGAACCAAATCTATCAAACCTGACCCGCTCATACTTACAAATTTCAATTGTAATTTTGAATGCCCTACGATAACCAATTTGGCTGAAATTTTGTAGTACTGATCTACACATTAGAAACTAAAATCTGAACGGTGGAGATGTCAAAATATGATCTAAAAGTTTCTAATGTGTAGATCATATTTTTACATCTCCACCGTTCAGATAGTTTCTAATGTATAGATCACTTATGCAAATTTTCAGCCAAATTGATTATCATAAAGCATTCAAAACTACAATTAAAATTTATAAGTATGAACGGTTCAAGTTTGACAGATTTGGTTCGTCCCTAAATTTATATATATAGTTTTTCAATGAAACTTCTGTATGAAATTACATTTTACACAGAATCGACAAAACAGTTTGATCATTGGAACCACTCATTTTTTAGATACATATACAAGGATCATGCTTGAAATTTTTTAGCTTAATCAGATATCGTTTAGCCATTTGATCACTGCATTCAAGATTTGAGCTAAATTGAAAAATCAGTGTGCATTGTTAAACAAAGTCACGATCAAATGATTAAAACATCTCAAATTGAGCTAAAATTTTATAAGCACAATTCTTGCAATGGTATCTCAATGATGATTGACATCAATTATCGAATTACGTTGTCAATTTTGTGTAAAATGCACCTTTACACAAAAGTTTCAGTGCGAAGTTTCGCACTAAATGATAACTATATATATATATATATATATATATACACAGAGAGATCCTATCAAGTGCAAAGCTTCACACTAAAACTTCGATGTGAAGTTTCATTTTACGCAAAATTGAAAAAATAATTCGAAAATTGAAAACACCTATCCTTTAGATAACCGTGCAAGGATCGTGCTTGCAAAATTTTAGATCAATCATAGATGTTTTGAGTATTTGATTGTCGCATTGTTTAACAATGCACACAGATTGTCCGATTTAGTTCAAAATTTGATGCGGTGATCAAATGGTTAAAACATCTCCGATTAAGATGAAATTTTGCAAGCACGATCCTTGCACAGGTATCTAAATAATAGGTGATTCCAATCTTCGAATTGTTTTTTCGATTTTACTTAAAATAGAACTTCACACTGAAGTTTCAGTGTGAAGCTTCGCACTTAATAGGATCTATACACACACACACACTATGTCGACTCTGCAATAATATTAATGAAGCTGGCTCACTCTCTACATATATATATATATATATATATATATGCATGTTCTATTATTCAAGGTTGGCGGTATTCATATACATGTGTAATAGGAGATGAAGCGGTTTAGTGAAGCTAATTTATTTGTTAAGCTCTAGAGGTCTGCCTTGGTCGTTGAAGTCTTAGTTGCAAGGATTGTCCGAATATTTTTTGGGTTTGGCTCGATGCCTCTTTCACTTACAATGTAACCCATAAATTTGCTGGTGGTAACACCAAAGATGCATTTGGCTGGGTTCAGACGCATGCCATGCTTGAGCAAGGTTTGCAGGTTTACTGTTAGGAATTCAACATGCGGTTCAACTTTGACGCTTTTTACTAGGATGTCATCGACATAAACCTCCATTGTTTTTCTTATTTGTGGGTCGAAGATGTGGTTAATGAACATTTGGTACGTGAAACCTATGTTTTTCAATCCGAAGGGCATAACCTTGTAGTTGTAAACCTGTTCAAGATCTTTCTAACATTATAATGGATTAACATTATAATGGATTTCTGAAAGTTTGTAATGATTAGGAAGCAACTTACATATATGCTCCTGCATTTCATCAAAAGCATGGTCTAAAATTTTATTCTTCACTTTTATCTGAATTTCCTCTATTACATATCGCAACACATTCTCTGGACATCCAGGGTATACCGGGGTCTCGGATTCAAGTAGCATCCTGCTGTATTTATCCATCTCAGTAGTGTCAGTGGCCAAGGCAGCGGGGACTATGTCATAATGATGAGTATCATAACCTACTTCTTCATGTTGGTGTCTACCATGACTAAATCTAGGAAAAATATCATGGACCAAATCCACAATGGAGTTCCAAGAAGCGGCGCCACTACCACTGGATGAGGTACCCTGGTAATTGTATCCTAAGTTGAAGTTTACTACTTCACCATGTTCACTCCCTGTAGTGTAACTTCACATCTTACCGTGGTCATACAAGTGTTGAGACATAACATTAATCTCCACAAACTGATGGTTAATTAAAACATTTTCAGGACGGACATCTGTAACGCTTCTTTCCTTGACCATGTTTCATCGCAAGCAACATAAACTCTCTGATTCTGTCTATATACCTCTTATCACTTTTATTCGCCAACTGTATCCAACTATTGTCCATATTTCTGCGTAAGTTAATTATCATATTATATAATTTTTCAACTAATAATTAATTACTATAATATACTATATTATCAAATTACATAACACAATTAAGTTAATATGTTATAATTAATCTAATATACTATAATTAATCTAGCTAATATTATATTATATTATTAACTTATTATATATGCATTTAGGTATTATATATAATTTTTTCAACTAATTATTCTAACATGTATTAGCTAGCTTAACAATTAATTAAACACACAATTAGCTTAACTGAAAGAACCCGACCTAAACTTAACTAGTAATCTAGAATCAAGCCCTGACGACTGACCCTAATCTACGAGTTTCTGTGAAAATTTTGACATAATTTTCCTTATAAAAGAGACATCCAAAAACCTGCAAGGAAAATTGACACTCCGCAGATAAACCCACAAGCAATACCGTGGACCATTGATGTCCATCCGGATTTATCAACATAAAATGGAAATAAAAACTTATACATTATTCAGAATTTGAAAAAATAACTCCAGTAAATACACTAATTCATAAACAAAGAAACTCAACTCGACAACTATACGAGTGACAACCTATTCACAAGAGTCTCATTAAGATGATACTACAGAACTAGTATCTAAGGTGACTTCAATAACACAAGAGACATACTGACAGTGAGTTTGAACCTACTGCTGAAGGAATTGAATGGTGGACTCGACGCCCTTGACGACATCCGGCACCCCTATGATACACACTGCAACCTGAGTAAATAAAACCGAAAAGTCCAGGAAAAAGGCACATAAAATCATAAAAACTGTTAGAGTGAGTGGATGAAAATAATATTTCACTTTTTAACTGAAACTGTAAATAATATGCCTTCATAAATAATGTACATGAAAATAATGCAAACCTGAAAATAAACATCCAGGTACACCTGGGTACTGTAAAATATATGGAGGCTACGACTCGGGTCATCTGACTACAAGTCCTAATAGTGCCCAGGTCAGGTTCGTGGCCTTCCTGGGTGCTCAATAAATCCCCGGGTCAGGTCCCTGGCCCTCCCGGAGCATCTTGGGGATCAACCGAGAGACAGTGCATCGATGCAACAACTGTGACTATGCTCTATGTAAAACAAATCATATATGCCTCCAAATACAAATGCATAAACGTAAATGCATAATCATAAAATGCATAACATAAACTCGCAAACTAACAGTGAAAATAAAATGCCCACTCACAAGTTGGCAAGATAACTACAAAGCTGAAAACCTGTCAATCGGCACAATTAACCTTCTGACACTCCCGCTAACTCAAGATCTTGAAACCACAATTAAAAATAATATCTGATCATTGGAGTTCATATTGAATAGCAAAGATCGTAATCAGTTGGTGAGTAATAACATCGAGAATCTCGTATACTAGAACAACGTATTTTCCTGTTTAATTACTGACTCAACCAAATAATGATTTCAATTTCCTGAAATCCCTCACTTTTAAGAGTCGCAAACAAATCTCGAATATTAAATGACTCGCAATTAAACTGATAAACAAAGCGTCCTTTAATTTTGTCGTGAATTAAATTGATAATTGTCTAATTAAATACTCGCCCAAATTTATCAAACTCAAATCCGAATATAAACCTCACCATTGCGTTCAGAACGCGAAAATGAGTGAAACGACATAAAACTTCATCAAAAATTCCACCTCGCCGGGTCTCCGCCGCGCATGGCGGCGCGTGGGGCCGCCGGAATTCCACCGGCACCAATTTGAGCAACCTATACATGAAAATGTTCATCTCAACGAGCCCAAAAATATTGTAGTACATCACAAAACTAAAATCAAACCGGAAAACCTCCAATTTGCTGGAAAACCAAAATACCCACCAAAATTTCATTTCCTTCGTTCGGCCACCACCGGCCACGGCAAGGGCCAAGACCACTTAGGATAGATTCACCATCCCAAGGAATAAAAAACCCCCATGGATTCAACCCCCATCACCGCCGTCTTGAGCTGCCACCAATGCCACCGATTCTGGCCTGTTTTGGCCGATTTTCGTGGCCCTCCACCGCCGTTCTCCGGCCACAAATCCTGGTGATCCACCTATCAAAAGAAAGAGGAGCTCCAGCCCAACGTTTCCCACCAAAGAACATGGCCAAAGGTGGCTAGAATAAAGCACACCGCCGACAACAATTCCGTGGCCAAAACGGGTCGGTTTGACCCGTGGTCAACGCGGGTTAAACCCAGTAATCCCAAAATGGAAACTTTCTTAAATTGTCTCGTATTTATATTATATATATACCGTATACATACCAGCCCAAATCAACGGTTCAAAACAAATCTGATCAAGATCGGACGGTCACGATTAAATCAGTAATTAAATTAACACTTTTAAATATTTTCACCAACCGACTTCAAAATTCGATAAAATATTGCTTGCTTATCCGAAAAATTCCCCGAAAATTCTCATGAGCTCGGAATTAAATACTCTACAATTCTCGTGAAGGAAGTCAATACAAATTATTGCCTGATAAAAAAATTATTAACAACCCACGTGATACCACTAATTCGCGATAATTCTATTTCGTGCTGATTTATACGTAAATTTTGATTTGGGTTGTTACATTAACAATTAGCTGAATTTACAATTAAACATACATGAAATTAATCTTAACAATTAGCTAGCTTAAACCATTAGCTTCACAATTAAACATACAATTATCTTAATCTAACATTTTTCAATTAATCAAATTAAACATAGATAAACCTATACAATTAAATTAACAATGCAATAAAAATAATAATTAATGCAATATATATGCAAACAAGGTCACAAGAAACTATATATTTGCTAGAATATTTCACTACAAAACTCCATCACTGTACGTAGTTATGTACGTAATTAAATTTAAAAAAATTAATTGAGAGAAACCAGTTAATATCTTCACCCCCGATAAGAAGGTAATTGGGTAAACTAGAACTCCGGAGGTTGAAAAACTGATGAATCGGATTGTGGCCAGCCGGAGGTGGGTGTTGAGTGAGAGCTAGAGAGAGAAGTTGAGAGAGAAGAATGAGAATTGTCCGATCTGGAAAATGAATCTAATATAAATAATTGAGTTTTCTTATATTCTAAGTGTAAATTTTAGATGACGAATTAAATAATTCGTCTTCTAACTACACTTAGATGATAAAATATGTAATTTATCGTCTAAGTTATCTCTTAGAAGATGAATATCATGTTTCATCGTCTAAGTTTAACTTATGTGACGAAAAAGTTTTTTGGAAGACGAAAAAATATTCCGTCGTCTAAGTCACACTTAGGTGACGAAACCTTAAAAGGTTTCGTCGCCTAAGTGAATTTTTTTGGTAGTGGTGGGTGGTTTTTTTTGTGGTGATGGTTGCCTTAATGAATGTTTGATTTTTCCCAATAAACGGACTTCTCAATTACTGCCTTTTCTACTGCTAAATCCATCACTTCGTCATAACTTAGCCAGTTCTTTTTGACCAACTTTTTTTAAACGTAGATGGGAGCATTCCTCCTCTGAATGCTGGTAAGGCCACATTTTTTTTCATATTTCTGCACGCTTGTGCAGCTACTCTCCATATGTTTACGAAAGTGTGAAGTATTTCCGTTTTGCCCTATTTTTCCTTGAAAAGATCGTCTTCCACATTGTATTTCTCTTGCAGCCTGTACGATTTGAGAAAACTTTCTGTCATTTGGGTGAATGAGTGAATAGAATTTTTGGGCATCTCGCAGAACCAGTTTCTTGCCTCTCTCGTTAGGGTTTCCTGTAATAGGTAACACAGAGTCGCGTCATCATAATTTCTGCCTGTTATGGCAGATTGGAATTCGTCCGCATGTATTCGCAGATCCCCCTTACTATCAAACTTGCTGTCTTTCAAGATTTTTGCATGGCAGTTTCTGCTAGCTCTGATTATGCTGGCGGAGAATGGTGTTGCTCTTAGCGTATACATGTGTTCCATATTCTTGTTTTGTTAATGCTTTCTCGAACCCGGAATCAACCTGTCAGACCGAACCCGACCCGACCCGAACCTGAAGAGTTTTAATTTGGATTTTCACCTGACCCGAACCCATCAGATTTATAATATCCGAACCCGACCCGTTTACCCAAATAAAAAAGACATAAAAATACATATAAAAAATAGGATTATATATATAATTCTATATAAAATATTTAAAAAATTAGATATAAATTATAAAATATAACAAAATTCATTTAAAAAAATAGGCGGATCGGGTTCGGGTCAGTAAATACTCAATACTCGTTATTTACCTTAAAAATCGGATTCGATTGGGTTCGGGTCGGATAGATACTTGCGGATTTGGGTTATTTTGCCATCCATATTTATGTCTCTCTATATCGATATGTGGATCAGATCGATATGCCCAATCTCTCAGGGCTTAGTGATCTATGATTGAATAGATCATGAATGAATCTGTTATTATTGTCTAACTGTCTCGATCTATATATATAAATTATTTCCTGGCCTCCTCCATCACCTTCAATATTGATTGATAATACCGGTACCACTGCCATTACTATATTGCCAGCCACCATATCATCAACTAAAATCTGAACGGTGGAGATGTCAAAATATGATCTAAAAGTTTCTAATGTGTAGATCATATTTTGACATTTGCACCATTAAGATTTTAGTTTCTAATGTGTAGTTCACTTTTGTAAATTTTTCAGCCAAATTGATTATTGTAAGGCATTCAAAACTGCAATTGAAATTTGTAAATATGAACGGTTCAGATTTGACAGATTTGGCCCGTCTCTTGATATATATATATATATATATATATATATATATATACACACACACACACACACATATGCAAAGTTTCGCATTGAAACTTCTGTGTGAAGTTGTATTTTACACAAAATCGACAAAACAATTCGATCATTAGAATCACTCATCTTTTAGATACATATACAAGGATCATTGGAATGATTTGTCGTCTTGCTTTACACCTTAGACAAAGATTGATCTTTGTCGTCTAATTGGTTGAATCTAGACGAAGAACAAAGCTCGTCGTTTAAGTGAATCACTTAGACGACAAACTAATGTTCGCCGTTTAGGTGACACGACTTAGACGACGAATGTGGTTCGTTATATAAGTGGACATACTTAGATGACGAAGATCAATGCTCATCGTTCAGAGGTACAATTTTTCGACGTCTAAGTATTTAGGTGACGGAATATGTTTCGTCGCCTAAGTAGCGTCTTAGACGACAAAACAAAAAAAATTTGTCATCTAAGTACTTAGACTATGATTGTTAGACGATGAAACTTAGAACACGAAAGTTTCGTCACCTAAGCACTTAGACAACGAAAAACGCCACTTAGGCCACAAAATTGCTTCGTCGCCTAAATATATTTTTCTGGTAGTGATTACCTCATTCCCGCTATAAATGATTCTTTAAATAGGCGATTGGCGGATAATTGAACATTTACTAATTAATGTGGGATTAACATTTATTACGTTGCCAACATAATCTGTCAGGTTTGATGGGCGCATGTTCGGTTAGGACGTGGCTGGATTTGGTCATCAGTGAAGCTTCTTTTTGGCTGATCTTTAATTTGGATTATAAGGTGTTGATTAATATTTAACGTTAAACGTATTTAATTGGGCGTGTACAATGCGGGGGTGTACTAACATATGTATAGTTGATAGGTCAACTGTATCTGCGCTTCAATTCCTGCTCTCTAATATTGATAGCTCTACTCCATCTATCTATCAGCTTCTGAGGTCACAAAGCAAATAAATGGCCGTATACTAGACGACGAAAATAAAATGCATGCCCATACTGCTTGTGGTTGTCATATTTATATCTGAATCAGGCATTCAATTTTACTGATAAGATTTAATAGTTGACTCCTCGATCCTGCATGTATCTTAATCAGCGCGCTAGATTCTTATTAGATTATAGACAGATATTTCATATATATATATGTATATATAAGAAGTGTACATACTTGAGTACTGGTCCTTATATAATAAGAACAAACTAGCAGAACGAGTGACAATTTGGCCAGCAAGTTAAGATGAAATTTCAAGCATGCACGTAGTACTTGGTGAGTTGAGCTATCAATATTGCAGTTACATAGATACTGATCGAGGGAGCTAGGCCGCCGGAGTAAATACTATAAAAGAGAACCCGTCGCGCAATGGATGAGATTGGATCATCAATGGAGGGGAAGTACTTGGTGTGGAAAGACTTAACGGTGGTGGCGACGGCAGCAACGACTGGTGGAAAGGTGTTGTTAAGTGGGGTTAGCGGTTATGCTCAACCTGGTCAGATTATGGCTCTCATGGGTCCTTCTGGCTCTGGAAAATCAACCTTACTTGATGCCTTGGCTGGTTAGTTTAATTTCATGTCGACTTCAAATATGTGTCTTAATTGTTATTCGTTTACGTACGTCGTATATATAGTCTGCAAAGCAACAGCACGTACGTTGTTCTCGATCACCTAGGATTGTTTGCTTGTAAGTCAGTGAGAGTATCATTATATATATGTGTGTGTGTGTGGCTACTTTCACCTATTAATCCACACAACAAGCAGTCGCTAGCTGGATTATAATTATATATATAGTACGATTTTCTGTTAGGGACTCAATGGCGGTAAACTAGAAAGCTTAACTGCATGTAAATATGTATCAAATCATGAATCACAGATCGGAGTGAGTACACAAGTTACGTAGAAATTCCAAAAAAAAAAAAACTCTTGCTTTTATGCTTTATACCGTTTATAGCACAGGGCAGCCACTCATATTTCTCAACCAGTCGACCTTATCATAACATCCTCTTACAATAGTTATAATTAACTACCCTAATTAAGGACAGCTGGTTAAAGACGATGGTATCTGACTAATTGACAAGTATATGCGTAATTGTCAGATTGATTTGCGACTCTTGTGGTTAAAAAGTTTCAAATAAACTATATTTTTTTGAATTATCTTATTAGCCAATTTAGGGATTCTCTATATTTCATGTTTTCATCTCTTATTTTTATATCGAAAACATGAATTATAGGTAACGAAATATTCAATATTGTAATTAATTCTTTTCTTCTAGGTTGCAAATATAATTAATAATTATATTAATAAATAAATATTTTATTATCAATCAATCAAAATTAAACATGTGTTTAGAACTAACTACATTTTAAGTGATATTGTTGGAGTAAATTTATATAAGTGACTAGCTAAAATAAGTTTCAACTTTATTTTTTAACAAAATAAGCAAACTTTCTGTGGCATTTTTGGAGTTGCTCTTACTGTCCATTCATTGACACTCACTGATTGACTAAAAATTTCCCCAGTTTATTAATTTTCACAGAAATTATATTTACACTATGTTTCGAAATTTAAACACTTGAACGCTACATGTTTTCAAATTTTGATGGTGCATTGGTGCATGTTTGAAACTTTGAACGAAGAAGATTTGGTGAGTTGCTAAAGGGGAAACTTTAAAAGCTTTTTTTATCAGTGAGATAATTGGTACAGACTAATCGATAATTCGGAGGTCTCTACTTAAGATCTTTGTGCCCTTTAGTTTTTATTCTCCGAGTGTGAGTGATAAAATATCCTTGGAATAAAAAGAAAAGAAACTTCAAATAGATTTCCTCTGTGTGTGAATTTATCATTTTTTTATAATGATTTTTAATTTGATGATATGCCAATTCGAATCTATTTACTATATATAATTATGTATATTTTTAATATTGCTCACTTGTGAAAGATGACAGGCACATTACTACAATATAGGGCAATAGTCACACATTTTTAGGTCGCTAATAGGGGGTGACAAACAACGTACATTAGTGGTTATTTAGTCTTGTAAACCAATGCAACCACAAATGGGTTGTTTGTGATAAATAAGAGGGTGGCAATTCATATTGTTGGTAGCAAGAATGAGTATATCAGTGACAAAAATATATATATTTGTGAAAAAAATAGGTATATTAGTGGTAATAATTAGTATATTGATGACAATAAAAGTTGACCCCATTATTTTATTATTAATCACAAATTTGTGTGTGCCTTTTGCTAGCGGTGGCGTTCTCTGGCAGTTTTGAAATTAGTGCCACATTTATTATTTCCACTGCCATCTTATGATTAACTAAAGTTTTTCCATATGGTAACTGATTCTCACTTAGGTAGGATTTGTAATTTTTGGTCAAGCTCTGTCAAGCATGCATGTCCATCGATCCCAGTCTAGCCAGAGATCTCCAGCACATGATACTGTATTTCTGTGTTTACAAATATTACATTTCTAATGAGTTTCAAGTATCAAAGACATTTTTACCTGAGCTTCTTATGTATTTAGGCAATTATTTGATATGCCTAAACCTTGGGGGTGAGTTATTAGGTATTAGTTCTTTAATGAATTATTATCGACACTAGTTATTTCGTTCAAGAAAGAAAATGTTAAATGTCTAACTATAGTAATTAAACGAAACATAAGAGAATCTTATATGGGACTCCCTCCGCGCGACCAGAGTTAGGGTTTATAAATGGCCGTAATTTCGCTGAGGATATATTCAAATTAATTTTATGTTCTATCTCTATGTATAAATTGGAACAGGGAGGCTGTCTGCAACAGTTAGAATGTCTGGGGATGTTATAATCAATGGAAACAAAAGAAGCACAAACAGCACAGACATTGTAAGTTCGAGCTATATATATAATTAACCTAGCTAGCTATATCACGTATATATGTGAAGTTTTATTCTTATTGCTATCAATCTATTGGGCGCAGTCTTATGTGACTCAAGAAGACATATTCCTGGGATCACTCACAGTGAGAGAAACACTTACATATTCAGCACATTTGAGGCTTCCTTCTAGAATTAGCAATCAAGAGAAATATGAGCTGGTAGAAGAAACCCTTTCTAGAATGGGTCTTCAGGACTGTGCTGAGACTCATATTGGGAACTGGCATTTGAGAGGTATAAGTAATGGGGAAAAGAGGAGACTTAGCATTTGTATCGAAATGTTAACGCAGCCTCATGTGATGCTGCTCGATGAACCAACTAGTGGTCTGGATAGTGCTTCGTCTTTCTTTGTGATATGGGCATTGAGAAAGATTGCTTGCGACGGAAAAATAGTCATTTGTTCAATCCATCAACCAAGTAGTGATGTGTTCAATCTCTTCAGTGATTTGTTCCTCGTCTCCGGAGGTGAAACTGTTTATTTTGGAGAGGCACAGAAGGCTGTAAAGGTAAACCCTAGCTAGATACGTAGCTACATCTTACGACGTACATTTATGCATAAAAAGTTGCTATTAGAAATTAAGAGATTCTTACATTAATTCTTACAATGCAGTTCTTCTCTGATGCCGGATTTCCTTGTCCGACGAGGAAAAATCCTCCAGAGCACTACATTCGGTGCATTAGTTCAGACTTCGACAAAGTTATTACAGCTCTTATCCTATCTCAAAGAATGAATTATGTACGTTAAACTTTGTAGTTTATCTAGCTCATACATATAATTAAACAGCTTATGCTTGTTTGTTTTCGATCCATTTCCTTCGCTTCGATTAATTTACTGTTAGCATTTTCTTGCAGGGATCATCATCACCCTTATCAAATTCCCAAGTGAGTTTGACGACAGATGAGATCAAAGGGAAACTAATCAACAAATATAGGTCGTCCACATGTTCAACAGATGCCATGAAAAAGATCCGAGAAATCTTACTCTCCGTATGTGACTAATGCTTAAACCACCACCATTAACGTGCTACATTAATTAACATGTCAAACATATATGCTGGCTAGATGAAGATGATTAATTTCGTTAATCATAAGTTCGAATTCATAACATTTCAAGGGACCAAAGTTTATATAAAGTGTTATATATAAAGGACCATTTTAGCTATTTTCTCACTATATAATAATGTAGCCGAACTCCTTCAAATTTATGTGCAAGAACAAATATAGATGTTATATTTAAACTAGTATGTGTATGTTGGCCCTGACGTGTGATTCATCAAACCTCAGGAAAAGCCATCCACGAAATCAAACAAGGACAATAGTATTAGCTGGAGGAGGCAGTTATGGACATTGATATGTCGAACATCTCTATACATGTCTAGAGATATTGGATACTATTGGTTAAGGAGTCTGTTCTACATTCTAATTGCAGTGAGTGCTGGCTCCTTCTATTACCATATTGGAACCGACTATAAAGCAATTGTCTCCAGAGGAAAATGTGACGGATTCATTTACGGCCTCATGATTTGCTTGTCCATTGGAGGCATACCTTCTGTCATTGAAGAATTAATGGTATTTAGGCGTGAAAGACTTGGTGGCCACTATGGTGAAGCTCTGTTTGTGCTCTCCAACTTCCTTTCTGCACTGCCTTTCGTTGTTCTCATGGGTTTCTCTGCTGGAACAATACTGTACTACATGGTGCAATTTCATTCGGGTTTCACTCATTACATGTACTTTTGTATCAACCTCTTGTGCTGCATTACTGTCACGGAAGGCAGCGCCCTGATCGTTGCGTCGCTGGTTCCGAACCTTTTGATGGGCATAGGAGGTGCTGCTGCGCTCACGGTAAGTAATTAATCTAGCCATGCCACCTCAATCATTTCTGGTCCTTTTTTCATAGTAGAATTACTGGCTAACCACATTATGCAGTAAAGATCGAACATGTACATTGTGACGATTTCACTACATGCATTGCATAATGTGACAAGCTAATGGGATTTAATTTGGGAACTAAAACGTGCAAGTCCATTGTCTAATCTGTTTTAGTACATATGTATGTATGTGTAGGTTTTCATGATGATGCCCTCCATTCTCTTCCGGAGAGTCTCTGAGCTTCCAAAATTCTTTTGGCAATATCCCATGTCGTACCTCAGCTATGCTGGATGGTCTATAGAGGTAAACATGCAGCTAAATCTTTTCATTTCTGACCACTTTGTTGTGATTATTATCTGCATTGCACACTGCTTACATGTTTTAGCATAGAGTAAGTTTATCTAATACCAATTATATGTGTTACATATTACAGGGACAATTGAAGAACGACATGATAGGCCTTGATTTTGATTCTCTAGTCCCTGGAGAACCCAAGTTGAAGGGTGAGATTATCCTTCGAGACATGTATGGAATAAATCCCCAGGTCTCCAAATGGTGGAATTTGGCTGCTCTTGCCTGCCTGTTAGTTAGTCTGAGAGTCATCTTTTATGTGGTACTCAGATACAAGGAGAGATCATGGTTATTTATCCAGAGACTTTATGCAAAGAGAACCACCTTGGAAAATCATGTCAGGGTAGCTTCATTCAGGAAAGAGCAGTTCATGTCCTCGTCCAAGCGACACCGGACTCTTAATTCCTTGTCTTCTCAAGAGGGTCTTGGATCACCACTTCCATAGTGAATTCAAAAGAGTATTGGAGCCTGCAGGCATGGATCACACCACTTCATTTTGTTGCAAGTCATAATAATCTATAATCTAATGTTTCTACTTGATCAGTATGTATTCTCACGTGTGTCATCACTACATTGTATATCAGTTTGAAATTTCAAGATTTTTTTACTGCAATACTTGCGTAAGTTGCATTAATTACCTCACAAAAAGAAGAAGAGAACATAAGATATGCATTTTTTAATGGGTTTCTGATCTTGATGGACTTCGCTTACGGAACTCGTAGTACAAGTCGAAACGAGTCCATAGACACGCGGAATGCCGAAAATGATGTTACGACGAAAAAGTTATCGATGATGTAAATACACGAGTATAAATAAGAGATTACCCAAAATGGAAATACAGACCTTCTATTACGGGCGTTAACATGAGACTTGATATCTCTCCAGACAATTTCATCGCAAAGATTGGCCGTGCCGTTTGGCTGCCGTTAGCCTTGATTCTGGTCGCATCTGGAAGGTGTCAACCTTCTCTTTATGATTTGGCCTCCATTGATGGATTAGAGGCCGGAGGGAGGAAAATCGATGAGCTTAAGATAAAGAGTTTCGGGGTTTTCCGTCGGCGTTATCAGTGACTTTTTCGACCTGATTTCAGATAGAAATTGGATCGTTTTATCCTCTTGATTGTGTTGTACTGGAATTGTAATAGTTGTATGCAGGTTTAGAATATCATATATGCATATGTTATTTGGTTTTGATTACGTATTCGACGATGCGAGACAGAGAATTGGTATTATGCACAGATAATAAGGTAGATACATTCTTGTCTTCGCTTATTTTCTATATTGTTAATTAGATTTTGTTATTTGGATATTGGATATTTGTTTTGGTATATCGAGCATTTTAGAACCATTGTAGTATTGGCTATATTACGATTATGTGACATATAGACTTGATTTTCGATTTCTGCTTCACATGGAAATGTCTTTGATTTCCACACTATGCGGAGGTATTGTTTATTTCCATATCAAGAGTAGACGATTCTAATTTTCGTTGCGTGCAGAAGTATGATTCTCGATTTTTGCATCACAGAAATGATTACTTGATTTCGGCATTCACGTGGAAATGAGCTATTTATTTCTGCATTGTGTGGAATTTTTTTCGACTACTGCTTTAGCATAATCGATTTTTCTATCCTAATTTCCACATTCAGAAAATTTCTTGATTTTCGCATCGATTCCGATTTCCTATTGGTGCGGAAATGACTTCATTTTTGTATCATGCGGAAGTATTACTAGTTTCCGTTACGTTATTAATATACACATTATACGCGTAATAATTAACGTATTTTCTTTACATTTGACTATGTTATGAACTTAGTATTATTAATTCTAACTTGTTTTGTTATTTTTTAGGCACTAACCAAAAGACATGGAGTAAATGAGCCTACAAAGCACGCAAAATACATCAAAGACAAAGAAAAAGATGCTAGCAAATAATCTTCATGGAATATAGTTGAAGAAAATGGATCCTTGTTTGACTAGGAAAATATTTCCTAGGTTGAGTAGTAGAAATGGAAATCTTCCGGAACATTCTTAGAGAAGAAGCAAAAACAAGTTGGGCTAAGCCTTAATTAAAAATTCAATTAGCAGCCCAAATGAAGCCCAAAACGTGGGGGAGAAAGAAATATGACAATAAAATGATTCATAAATCCTAAAGGAAGAAAAAAAATCTACCAAGAAAGGGAAAACAGAATTTGCCTGTACAAAATAGCCAACTTCAACAGACGACTGGAAACAACTCAGGACGAATTAGAAGGTGTACAACAGGTGAGCTAAAGATCATAACTTTTGGAGATCACAAAAAGCCATATGATACTTCATTGGAAAGCTCCTTGAATGTTCTTTCCAACGAGCTAAAAATCATAATTTTTTGGAGGTTTACATCTTCCAAAATGTTCATTTGAGTGCAAAAGGTCTAATCTGTCGAGTTTCACTATGAATCCTAAGTTGGCCTACATCTTGGCCTATAAATAGAAGAACTTGAATTCAATGAAAATCATCACCTATTGTATGCTCTCTTGCTGCAGAAACACACACAAACTCTCCACCAAAAAGCTCTCCAAGCACAAAGCGGAATTACCCCATCACCACCTCCCAATTTGCATCCCATTCCTTCCAAACACACTTAGACCCTTTAGAATATGTGTAGCATTCCATCAAGGCTCCAACACTTGTCATTTTGCAGGGCTTACTAGAAACAAAAAGTGTGAATATGAAACCTGTAGGAGCCAAATTTGGCCACATAGAGCTTGGGGGACTCTGATCCCCCAGGTCTGCAAGCAGAATAGGTCCTATGATTGAAATATTGGGCATGGGCCTATACGATTAGGGTTAATCTAGCGATTTTTCAAAGTATCTAGAATAATGTAGAAGCCTCTGGAATGTTCCTAAGATGGTGTGATAATCCTAAGGTACGATCGGACCTCGAGGGATTGACAAAATCCTAGAGGAAAAGAGTAAGATTTGTACGAATCTTAAGGGG
This sequence comes from Geum urbanum, assembly GCA_946800695.1. Lineage (NCBI taxonomy): Eukaryota > Viridiplantae > Streptophyta > Magnoliopsida > Rosales > Rosaceae > Geum > Geum urbanum. Next base: position 57,769,157 of record OX326997.1, read on the forward strand.
ATTACACCAAAGGGCTTGTGGTAATCTGTAAATATGATTAGCCCTAGATATGAAGATCTATTCCTTAATGGATTCCTCCTATCCGAAAGTATGTAGTCCTATTCCTATATGAACTATGCTTAGATCTTGAATGATTACTATATATATGTGGCCATGGTTTGGAAAAGGTAAGAAAAGAATATCAACCCTAGTACATGCTTATGCTTGGTTCCATACTGACTTCATCATCAGAGGGTCTAAGCGCGGTACCACCCGTGCTTAGACTTGTTTTATAGGCTTTCAAGGAGGAATGCTAAGGGGAAGCAATACAATAGAGTATCACATCATCGACAAACCTCAGAAGGATTTCAAAGTTTTAAGTGTTTAATTTAATACTGAGTTATCAATTGCGTACATAATTTATACTTGGTTCTTAGATTGCGTGGAAATTCTATCGATTACCACTTTATGCGATTTGCTTCTGGAGTTTATAACCGATCATCGCTACATGCAATTATGATTACCGTATTACCACTGCTTATGGATGTGATTACTTAATAACGCTATGTGCGGATGTGGGATAAAGGGATGCGATTACCCAATTTTTGCTTCGTGAGACGTGAATATTGATAGCTGCTTCATTTATTCAGAATTTGGTTACTGCATCTGACAAAATGATTCATGATTAGCGTTGTGATCAACATGATTTCTGATTATTGCTTTGTGTGAGATTATTCATGTGATATACTTGCAAATATACACACTATTATCGATAGATCATCATTGATAATGCAGAATCCCGATAATGCATTGTTTGCAATTTTGAATCTTCTTTCTTGTTTCAACTAATGTTTATTATCGCTTACTTATTTTGTATGACTTTGTGACACTAATCCTTCAATAGGATTTATTGAATTTGATTTGTAGAATTGATCGAAATTAGAGAATTTTGTTTATAGTTTTTGATATGTTGCATATTCTATATGATCGAAATCAGTTTATATTTGAAAAATCCCGAGTATTGGTGGCTCACGGTGTAGGTTGGGATTTGCAGATTTTGACTTTTTAGTATAGATTATGCCACATTTTTCTTAGAATTTGCAACCTTTATTATATAATTTCGAGAGAAGAATTATTTTAACAGGAGTAGTTTGTAAAACTCTAACTTTTTGTATAGTTACTAGTATTTGTGATATTTTGATTTTGATTTGACGAGAGCAATAAATAATTACCGTTGATAAAGATTACGAGTCCCCGGTTGGCTTTTTAATGGGTTTATGATCTTGAAACTTTGTTGATGGAATGCGTAGTACACGTCGAGACGTGTTCGTAGAGGCGCGGGGTGTCGGAAACATAGTTACGGCAAAAAAGTTAATAATCATAAAAAATTTGACATAATTTACGGAATCATACTTACGCAAGTTTATATAGGAGATCGATTACTCATAATGGAACGTCAGACCTGCCATTTGGGGCTTTGACCTTCACTTAATCTCTCTCCTAGCGATTTTTGTCATTGAGATCAGTGTTTGGAAGGTCTCAACCTTCTCTTCTTGTTTTGGCCTCTGTTTTGGCCTCAGTCAATGGATTAAAAGCCGGAGAAAGGGTAATCAACAAGCTTCATATCGGCGACTTTTTTGGCCTAATTTTGGGTAGAAACCAGATTGTTTTATCCTCTTGATTGTGTTGTGATGTAGTTGTTTACAAGTTGAAATCGAGGAGGATTCGAGGTGATTTCCAATCAAAAACTGCAGTTGAATCGTTGTCATTGGCTTGGCGGCTGACAATGATGATTAGTGGTGAGAGGTTAGGGGCTTTGTATATATCTCTCTCTCTCTCTCTCTTTAGAACAATACCTGACCGGCGCCGAGCCCCGAGGTTGCTCGACGGCGCCGAAATTGCACATGGAAGTTTTTTGGTAATTTGGGATCTGCTACATTTCGAGGCATTTTACAGTCAATCCATGTAGATTTAGGGTGTGGTGTAGGATTAAAAAAAAAGATAAGAATTGACGGGGGGAAGAGATTGGGCTTCGCAGTCGAAAATGGTCGCTAGTGAAGGCACATGCTGCCACCTGTGGTGCGTCCGACTGGAAAAACTTTTCGAAATGTGTCGTGTTATTTTTCGTTAAATTTGCAATAATGCTGCGAGTGTAATCGTGATATTTATTTAGCGTGGATAGGGGGTGGTAACACGTGAGGTCATGTGTCACCGCGAGTAGTGGTGCCGCCACCAGATTAGCACGTCTTGTACCATTACGACCGTATTGCCGTAGAGGGTTTATTGGAAAAAGATTGACTTAATTTGATTAGTTTTACGAGATTCATGTAGGGTTGGGCATTATAATGATTTATACATAACTTATAGTGATAGCCACTTTCTCCTCTTCGTTATTTCTTTCCGATCCTTCATTTCAATAGATTTTTGTCTGGAAGATCTAGTTTTATACCATCCTCATATGACGTTAATCTCATAATTATGTCACGAATCTTACATGCGGAAAGGAAGGGATTAGACCTTTAGTCTCTGCTGTCGCAATGAGTGGGTGGTAGTGTCGCGTGAAGTCACGTGCTGGTGTTTGTAGCTGTGAATTCAGTGGAGGCATTTGTTATTCTAATTTAAGTTATATATTATTGTGTTTGTATCATCGCAACAAGTAGCAGAGGTTTTCAAATCCGAATCGAGTAAGGATAAAGATATGTATTTATTTATCGATTTTGCAGTTTTATTAGTCGAGTCGAGTCGTGACACAGTACCACTTTTCTAATTAAATCAATTAAAATATGTGTGTTTATTCACACATTCAAAAATATTATTTACACTTCCTTTTAAATATTTATCACTAATCTTACTAGTTTATTTTTTTTTCTTTTCTCACCACTTCTATTTAAAAAAAATATTAATCTCAACCTTCAACCGTTGAAATATAGAGCTACGAAATATTATTTGTAATCTTGTGACTTATATCTATGTTGAAGAACATACAACAACACTGATCTGAACAAAACTACTTGAAAAATGACTTGCAACTATAAAACTAAGATCGATTCATCCAACTTCAAAAATTCAAAAAAAAAAATACACTACAAAAAATAAATTTCAACTAATTTTAATTTCTAAAATAATTTACTAATACTTTAAATTTTAGTCATCAAACCTATCCTGAAATTGTCAAGAAAAAAATTATATATAAATTAAAGATGAATTAATACCAAGAACACGTAATATGAGAGACAGATAGATATTTATTTTCTACAAAAAATATCAAGAACCCATATTCTATATATATAAACAATTAAAGATTTATTTTTGAATTAGGGTTAAAAATAGAATTATAAAGTTCAAAAATCTTTAGAGACGTAAATAGTAATTTTGGAGGTGTGAATAGACACACTCTTCTCTAATTTTGACAAAAAAAATATACCCATGTTAATCAATATATATAATGAATGAATCAAGAAATATGAAATATGCATGATTCTAGTGATGATTATTCTTTATTTCTATATTATCCTGCCGCATTCTCCTCTTCATTGTTTCTTTCCAACTCATTATTTCCTCAATAAACTTTTGTTTGGAAGATTCAGTTTCTTACCATCAATATCTCATAATAATTAGTACAATTATATTAGTACATATCTGAGACAACAATTTTTTTTATTTTAGAAGATCGATAATTTTCATTAAATGTATTAATAATACAAAATTTTTATCTGATTATCCGGCCTGATGATACGAAATCCTAAAAGCATTATTACATACTCAATACTTCTAGCACAATAGCCTAGACTTAGGCAATCTTCAGTAAGAGGGTCTAGAGGGCTAAAGGCTAAATTATAGCCCTATTTTGGTCTCCAACAACAAAGAATGGTTAAGCCAGAGAGCTAAATGGCCAAATATAGCCTTTTGGCTAACTCATGCTAAATAAATGGGGACCACTCATGAGCATAAAATGCATGTGAATTTGTGAAGAAAGACCAGGATGTTGACAAGTATTAGGTTGTTATAGGTGACTCAAATTGAGTTTGGCCCTTTGTCCTTGACCTTTGGAGATGGTTCACTATTTTTCAATAAAAAATAATATTTTTAAGGCTGGCCCTAATTTGGCTCTACATTGCTGAAGATGGCCTTAGCAAACCAAGATAGCACGGGGTTAATCAAAATTTGGTTGAACCAATTTTTAGCTAGCTAGGCACCTTCTTTACTCATTGTCTACTACCATATCTTAGGGAGCCCTTTAGTCTAATTGGTCTCGGCCTGTTCCTTGGTAGACTCTTATGCGAGTTGTCTCATATCGCGCTTCGCCAATTGTCGCCTAGCCACAGAGGTGAGTTTAGGCTTGTCAGGCATGTATACCTTACCTACATGGCATGTCATAAGGTGCTCCAACTTTCCCCGTTCAAATGCATAACATCTCTGCTTTTTCTTTGGCAGTATTGGGGAAGTTGCCTCAACTAAAACCACCTCTTCCTCATCCTCCCTCATAGGGTACCCGATAGGATCTTCATCAGGGCTCCAATTATCTTCCATAACCTCCTCCTTGTCACTTGCACCACCCCCAATACGAGACATGATGGGTGGCTCCTGATTCCAGCCCCAAATCTCGGCTTCCCCTTTAGCTTCCTCCTCAGCTCTTATTTCTTCTTTACACTACCACATTTCTCTTCATTGCCGGCGATTCTCTAAAAAGAAAGACCAACGAGATGGACTATCGTCGGCAATAATAAGCATTGCCAACGATATTCTCCATCGCCGGCAATACTTTGCCCTAATCGCCGGAAATGTAATTATTACCGACGACTCGTCGGTAATAATGGGAAAATTATTGCCGGCGATATTCTCCGTCGCCGGCAATAATTTCCCCATTATTACCGGCAATATTTTGGCCGGAATATCGTCGGCAATAACTCCATAGCCGACGATTTAATGAATCAGCGGCAATAACTTTTATATCAGATCTCCCGATCTCCGCACCAGCAGCTCATTCATTTTGAGAAAGAAGGAAAACGCTCTGAAATCGTTGGGTATCGTCAAAAGGCTTCCAAAACCCGCTTGGGAAGCTATATATATAGCTAGGTACGTATGTATATATATATATATGTGGATCGATGTATATGTGTGTTGATTTAGATATATGAATGTGTTGATTTAGAGTTGAGATTAATGGTTTGATATGCAAATAGAGTTGATATATTGTTGATTTTGAGTGATTGACTCTTGATTTTGAGTTGATTTGAGATGATTTCGATGAAAATATATATGTTTGTGTATATATATATGTATATAAATTTATTTTGTGATTAATTATTAATATGTATATATATATTATATATACATGTTAATTTATAATTGTGAATTGTTGGTATATATATATATATATTTTTATATGCATGGGTCAACTTTTGTTAATTAATCGGATGCATGTAATTAATGATGGTTTTTTAATTAATTAGTAGTGAATGTATATACATAAATATATAGTACTGTTAGAATTTTCATGATGGACAAGAGTTGGATGAGCCTTCAAAGATGGGATGTGAGATATCACCATGGAATTAAGAGTTTTGTGGATTTTGTGAAGGCTAATTGTGGAGACACTACACTTCATTATTGCCCGTGTAAAGAATGTAAGTGTCGCAGCGATCAATTTCGTTTTCCCATTAATAAAGTCCAGAAGCACCTGAGTAAATACGAGTTTTGGGATAAGTACACTTGTTGGATTTATCACGGTGAAACATCGTTAGCGGGTCCGCATGATCATGGACAATTTGCTGAGAGAGCCAGTCCATCCTATGATCATGGACATTTTGCTGAGAGGACCAGTCCATCCTATGATCCAACATCGATGTTGATCAATGATATGTTTTCTCATGAGAGCGGTGTATTTGCTGATCAAGCACCAAATTTTCCTCTGGATCCCATCGTGCAGGGTTTCCCCGATATTGAGCCAGTCGAGCCATTACCTGGAGCTCATGTCAACACAAGCGGTACAGACAAGTACAACAACATGATTGCATTGCAACAGACTCCGTTGTACGATGGTTATAGTAAGACTGTTCTTGGAAGTGCCATAGGAGTGATGCAGCTCAAAATGGAGAACAAAATGTCTGTCAAAGTTGTTGATTCTTGGCTGAAGTGGACTGCTTCGCTACTGCCACCCGGTCATCGTCTTCCTACCACTCATCATAAGGTGCGACATATCCTGAAAGATCTTGGGCTTTCCTACATCAAAATCCATAAATGCAGATATGATTGTATTCTCTTCTGGGGGAAAGATCTTGAAGACCTTGAAGCCTGCCCGGTATGTTTTACAGAAAGGTATAAGTTGACTCCTGCAGGCAACAAGAAAGCTGTGAAGATACTTCGATATTTCTCGCTGATTGATAGGCTGGAGAGGTTGTTCATGTGTGCTTTCATGGCCGAAGCTATGAGATGGTGGGGTGAGAGGAATTTTCCTGACGATGACACCCTTATACACCCTGCCGACGGAGAGGCTTGGAAGCACATGGTCAGGGAGTTTGATCATTTTGCAGCAGAGGTCTGAAATGTTTGGCTAGGGCTCTCATCTGACAGATTAAACCCTTTTGGCAACATGAGTCTTCAATATAGTATATGGCCAGTTATTTTGGTACCGTACAACCTTCCACCATGGATATGCATGAAGAAGGAATACAATATGCTCACTCTGTTAATTCCAGGCCCGGGTTATCCAGGAAAGTGTCTCGATGTGTATTTGAGGCCTTTGATTGAGGAGCTTAAGTACCTGAGTGAGTGTGGTCACCCCACTTACGATAGGTTCAAAAATGAGATGTTCCAGATGCATGCCATGCTTGTTGGCACCATCAGTGATTTTCTTGCCCGCGGTATATTGTCGGGCAACGTTACCAGGGGTTACAGGGCTTGTTCAGAGTGCATGACAGTTGATTGTTGCAGTTCTCATTGTAGTAAAATTGTTCAGATGCGTCACCGTTGTTGGCTTCCAGATGATCACCCATTTAGGCAGGATCAAGACGCTTTTGATGGGACTGTGGAAACGGGTGTGGCACCCAGGCGATGGACAGGAGATGAAATTTTGGAAGTGCTGAATAAATATGATTTTGGCCAGCTGAGCAATCATCCTGAGATAGTGTTGTCAATTCCAGACAAGCCCGAAAGGTATAAGTTATGGACACACAAGAGCATATTCTGGGAACTCCCCTACTGGCCCAGGTTGCCTATCAGACACTACCTAGATGTCATGCACATAGAGAAGAATGTGTGTGAAAGTGTGGTGGGCACAGTTCTTAATTTGGAGGGGAAAACAAAAGACATCCCTAAGGCACGCATTGATCTAAAAGCTATGGGACTACGGAAACTTTATGGTTAAGAGATGGTAAGAAAAAAATGCCTCAAACTCCTTACACCGTCAAGCCGAAGCAGAAGCATGAAATTTTTAGGTGGATGAGTAATGTCAGGTATTCTTATGGCTATGCAGGAAATTAATATAATTTTTGCTTCTATATGGTTATATGCAAGAAATATAATTGTTACTTATGGCTATATATGCAGGTATCTTTATGGCTATGCAGGAAATATAAGCAAGTGTGTTAACTTCCGGGACAATAAGATGTACGGATTAAAGAGTCATGACTGCCATGTACTGCTTCAACGCCTTTTCCCTATTTTCATTCGAGGGTACCTGCCCAAAGAGGTGGTGGAGCCGTTGGTGGCCTTATCAAGATTCTTTCAGAAGTTATGCACCAGAGAAGTTAAAAAATCAGACCTCAGGGAGATGCAAGATGACATCATTTTTATCATGTGCAAGCTTGAGAGGATATTTCCCCCAAATTTTTTCGACATCATGCCTCACCTGATGATCCATCTTCCCAAACACTTGTTGCTTACCGGTCCCCCAAATTTTGCTACGTGCGCGAGAATAGGAGGAAGCTGCACGATCCGGATCCGTATAACCCTCAGTCTAGCCTCGACCCTCAGGCGAGCGACACTCAGCCGATCGACACTCAATGGGCGCATCAGAAACTCCCTCCATCTGAATGCCCCCTATTGGCTCGGTGCCTACTCCCCTTTCACGGGAATCATCGGAGGCAGATGGTGCAGGCGCCTCATCGTCCAGGCCTCGTCTATCTCCACCGTCCGGTCTCTTCGTGCCCGACGAGATTCCTGTGATCCCTCAATTCGATGATAGGGGAGGGTTATTTATATTGAAGGACGGCCGGAGTTCCTGACTGTAGAGGAAGCGTACAGGTTCTTCCTGTTCGACCCCGTGTATCTTTGGAGTGCGAGGTGCATGAACCAGCAAACGGACGATGCAGGTAAATTTTATTTAACAAGATTGATTACTTCATTATTACTTAAGACTATAAATAGTGTCAATTACTAATTTCTATTTTTTGACATTATATTATTAGGCAATATCGTTAATGGCAATGGAAAACGAAAGACTAGAGGCCCCTGCACCAGAAAGAATCTTGAGCAGGCCACCGAAGGAAGGAAAACGATCATTAAGGCCAATGAGCGTGGTGAGGTGATCGAGACAGAAAACAACACGCGAAAGTATGCCAGTATGGCCGGGGCCGTCGTGCGGGACAAGGTCCCAATGTTGTGGCCAGATTGGGGATATGTGCCTAGCTATGTGAAGTTGCAAGTGCATAATGCACTGAGTGTGAGTTAAATCGTATTTTCATTACATAAATTTTACATTTATTAATTAAGTCCGAAGAAATATATAATTTTACCATTTATATATTCATCTTACAGCTGTGGTTTGACATGGATGAATGCCTTATTCACACGTGGACAGAGCGTCAACTACATATCAGGTGATGTGATTCGAGTTATTTGACTATATATCGAGTTAGATTTTCACTTTATCAAGTGTTTTAATATCTCTAACATTTGTTTCTGGTGTTAATATAGGTATAAAGAGTGGAAGAACGAGCTTTCAAAACATTGGACACAGTACAAGGATCTAGGCCGAGGTTCTACCCCTAGCGAACTCCGGTTTAGGGAGTACGAGTGGCTGTGGCTGATAGCCCACTTCGAGCACCCCAAAGTGAAGGTATGCATCCTGAATATATTTTACAACCCTAATGTATCGTATCACATTGAAATAGTTAGTTACTAATTTTTTGACATATGTTTATCAAACAAGGCGATTTCCAAAACGAATAGGGAGAACAGATTGAAAAACACCAAGTCCCATCATGCAGGTTCACTTAACTATTTGGGTTGGTCGAGTAGGGCGTAGAAACAACAAGAAGTCAACCCGTTGGTGTTTGTTCATCAGAAGTTCTATCCGCAGTGCCCTGAAGAAGCGGTAAGTCTTTGGCCTCATTATTTTGTAGTTCACATATGAGTTCACATATGCATGTGTTAATAAAACTATTTTCTCTATTGATTTATTTTGTTTAATAATACGTTATTCATATTTGCTTTTCAATTAGGTGAGAGTGGAGGATGCGATCACATAGGTCACCATGAATATAGCTCGAAACGACCATCCTGACTGCTCGGAGGAAGAAGTGACCCAGTATGCCTCTCAGATCGATACGCTTGATCGCCCTATAACGGCTCAGATCATGGCAAAAGCGTGCGGGACTGGGAAGAATATCCATTACTGCAGGGGAATAGGCTTGGCAGGTGAAGGAGTATTGAAGAACACTTCGGAATACTCTAGCGGGTCAAGAACTTCTTCTAGGAACTCTAACCTAGCAGCAGAGCTTCAGAGGACGCAGAGAGAGTTGGAGGAGTAAAGGAGGGTGATGGAGGAGATGCGGCAATTGGCTGAGCAGCAGGCAGTCAGAGATGCCGAGCACCAGATTATGGTTGAGCAACACCGAATTATGGTCGACCAGCAGACACAAATGTTCACATGGATACAGACGATGTACGCGTGCCAGACTACCGGACAACCGCTCCCCACATCTCCACCGATGCCTGTGTTCCACAGTGTTCCACAACCGCAGCCGTCACCGTCGCAGCAAGACCAGGGTAGCCGCCGGAGTTCAAATGATTTCGCCTACATAGATTTCGTCGACCCTTAGTGTAGTTGTATTTTATTTTCGTATTGTTGTTGTTTGTACTGTTGGACAATTATGTGTGTACTGTTGAATGTGTATTTGTACGGTTTCTGTTTTTCAGTGCAGGTTCTGGAATTGGGCCCAATCCAGAACTTGTTTTTTTTGTAAAATTTCACCGGGTATTGCTGACAACATGGATCAATCTTGTAGGCAATAAAACCCATTTCCGGCCACGGCGGCGCAATTAGTTGCCGGTGATGACTACCATTTTCGGCGACTTTTAGTCGCCGGTGTTGTGTGTGCCATTGCCGGTGACCAAAGTCGTCGGTGATACTTCAAGGTATCACCGACGACTTCAACATATTCTCGTCGGTGATAATATCACCGATGGGTTGCTTCCGACGATATTATTACCGACGACATGTCACCGGTAATGACTATCACCGGCGATTTTAATAGAAAGGCCGACGACTTTAAGTCGTCGGCAATAGTGAAAAATGTGGTAGTGTTACTTTTTGCTTCTTCAGCCTCCTCCAATTTAGTACATTGGAAAGGGCAACCATCCCCAGTGTGACTAAAGCTGCACAACTCATAAAGTATCCCCGCAGAGTAATATACTCGATATCAAAACCGACCATGCTTGGTTTCCAAGACCGAGACATACCTTGGTTTGTAGCGGGTATCAAAGATCCACTTCCATAAAAGTCAAATCTCTTTGTCATCTTCTAACCGATCATGGTTGTAGTCGATGTAGCGCCCAATGCACAACCATATATGCTTCCACCATTGTTTGACCTCCACGCCACCTATAAGTCACCACTAATCACCTCAGTCCGAGCACAAACCCGAGCTTTGGCCGTCAGAATCAAATGCACAACCATCAAATTACTCCACTACGATAGTGATATCATGATAGAACCAAGGTCCCCGTTCCACAGCATGTCAGAGAGCTCCCAAGTCCTTGAAACATCCCATGAAATGATCATGGGTGTAACGCCATATACAGATCGCACTCAATCCTAATAGTCCCTGCCAGAGACGAATCATCTAGCCGAATGGCCTTTGCAGTAGAGTTCGAAATAGGTTCAAGAGAGAAAACCCGAATGGCAACAAAACCATGCATATATAGTCCACTGCCTTAGCCACCGCTCCATCAGAGATATCACACTCTTCAAAGGAGGCTAACAAGATCAGCTTATCCATGGAGGGAAATCAGAGAGAGAGAACTCGAAAGAAAAAAATAAGAAAGAAGAAGGAGATACTTGGCCTAAACCCTAGTTCTCAAGACACACACAAGAGAAAATAGGGTTAGGTTCTGTGGGAATAGAAGAGAGCAGAGAAGAGGACATGCAAGAGATGCGAACATCACCGAGAATCAGAAGAGATCGGGATTGTGTTGATTGGAAAAGGTAGGTACGTAGCAACTAGGGTTTGGTTTGACTAGGAAACCTACGGGGACTAGGGTATTGTCGATAACCACTTTCAGCACAGAGCACATGCAATGGACTCCATATATGTCAGGTTTACATATATTTCAAGAACATTGCAACATTAGTTAGTAAGAAAGCAATGGATCAGATTTAGTACTCTGACTTGAATTCCATATATGTAAGGTTTACAAAACAAGAAGTCAAATTCCATCGAGGTTAACTTTGTAAAAGTACAATATGTGCTTAGCTAGCTCACATAATAAAAAACATGTTTATTACCAAATATTAAAATAAAAACACAATTATATATTCATAAGGAAACTTTTAGAATCACTTATATAAAAATAAGGAAAAAAGTCTAAGGTAGTATGATAGCTAGCAGAAGAAACATTAAAGTAAAATTTGTTGGAAAAATGGTGGTTTCCACCATTTTAATATGACAATTTAAACAAAATAATTGAGTATGTTGCACTTAATTTTGATGTCAGAAAAACATGGATTTGTTGTTAGAATATCTACATGGTTTCAAATTCCGTCTTGCACTATGATGCCTTTTGATATTATTCATGCGGATCTTTGGACATCACCAGTTTTGAGTTCTTTGGGCCACCGTTATTATCTTGTGTTGTTGGATGATTATTCAAACTTTGTGTGGACTTTGTGCAAGACGGAATTTGATATTAAAGAATATCTACAGGATATTCTTTAATATCAAAAGGCATCGTAGTGGCAACATTAGTGTAGGAATCCGTGAGGCTAGAAACCATTTGAAGAACAAGACGGAAAAACTTCCTTCCACCCTGCTCTTGTTGTTTCCAATATCAAGACTTATATCTCAGTTACTCTTTCACTGGATAACGTCCAATACTCGACATGGGCAGAGTTGTTCAAGATTCATACTCGTTCTCACAAGGTCATCCATCATATTATCCCGCCGGAAATTGGGAAAGAAAAGGTGCCTTCGACGGATGAAGAAAAAGAAATGTGGACCACTCTTGATTCCACCGTTCTTCAATGGATCTACGCAACCATTTCTGCTGATCTTCTCAACACTATCATCAAACCTGATGCGACGGCAATGGAGGCTTGGAACCGGTTGAAAGACATTTTTCAAGATAACAAAAACTCTCGTGCCGTCGCCCTTGAACAAGAATTCTCTCATGTGAACATGGAAGATTTTTCAAGTGCATCCGCCTATTGTCAACATCTGAAAACGTTGGCCGATCAATTGCGCAATGTTGGAGCACCGGTCAGTAATAACTGTCTTGTTCTTCAAATGGTTTCTGGCCTCACGGATTCCTACACTAATGTTGCCACACTCATCCGCCAAAGTGATCCTCTTCCTCCTTTCTATCAAGCCCGCTCTATGCTCACTCTGGAAGAAGCCAGTTTTGCAAAGAAAGCTGCAACTAGCTCCGGCACTGCCATTGTGGTGCGTGATTCGGATGACACGCCTTCTTACCCGGACCAATCCACCCCCACCCGCAACAATCATACTGGTGGGCAACAAGGCAAAAATCGGACCAACCATAAGAAAAATTCCGGCGGTGGGGGTAAAGGCCGTGGCGGCGGGAGTACATATTCCGGCGGTGGGGGCGGTGGCCACTGTGGCGGCGGCCAGCAAGGTACTGGCCGTAGAACTGGGTCGCATGGCCAGTAGGGCCCATACCCCTCTTACCCTTGGGCCTGGGGACATTATCCCATGCCTCCAAGTCCCTACCCCTCTTACCCTTGGGCTCGACCACATGCTACTTCTGGGCCAACAGGCATTCTTGGGCCCAGACCTCAGCGGGCTTATGCAACATCTACAAATGCTTCTCCTCCAAGTCCCACTGATATCGAAGCTGCAATGTATACCCTTGGCCTTGCTCCACCGGACCCGCGATGGTACTTGGACACCGGGGCGACTTCTCACATGACATCCGACCCAGGTACTCTCTCGTCCTATTTTAATATGAGCAAAAATCGTGGTATTATTGTTGGAAATGGTCATTCAATTCCAATTCAAGGTTATGGTCACACTCACTTATCTACTCCCGATTCCACATTGTCCCTCAAAAATGTCCTTCATGCTCCACACCTTGTTAAAAATCTAATTTCCGTACGTAAATTCACTACAGATTATAAAGTTTCTGTGGAATTTGATCCTTTTGGGTTTTCTGTGAAGGACCTACAAACGGGGCGGAACCTCATGAGATGTGAGAGCCGGGGCGATCTCTATCCACTTCCCTCTCCCATCACCACAAATCAAGCCACGTCACCTTCAACCTTTGTGGCATTTTCTTTTTCTTTATGGCATGAGAGATTGGGTCATCCGGGAGCTCCTATTCTAGCTTCTCTTAGGCAAAATAATTTCATTGAATGTAATAACACTCGTAGTTCTCGTGTTTGTCATTCATGTCCTCTTGGAAAAATTGTTAAGTTACCTTTTGTTGCTTTTACTTCTTAACATTTTACCTAACAAGAAATTAGCCTACCAATCTCCTCATAAAATCCTATACCAACGGGATCCCTCCTATTCTCATCTCTGGGTTTTTGGGTGTTTGTGCTATCCTCTCTTCCCCTCTCCTACTATCACAAAACTCCACGCCCGCTCTACCCCATGTGTGTTCTTGGGGTATCCGTCCAATCATCGTGGTTACAAATGCTATGACATGTCCTCCCACAAAATTATCATTTGTCGCGATGTGATATTTGATGAGTCTTGCTTTCCGTTTGCTAAAATTCCTACTCCCTCTAAAACTTATGATTTTTTAGAAACAGGATTTTCTCCTCTCATCTCTCATGCTATGGCCCAATCTCCCAATGCCTCAGTGAGCCCACACAATTGTAGCCCAGCTCCTCACACTGGGTCCTCTCTCCTTCCCTTGGGCCCAGCATCAGCTTCCTCTACCCAACCCAGCTCACCAACCGTCAGCTCCCCCAAGCAGCCCACCAACACGCCAAGCAGCCCAGCTGCTTCCCCCAGCTCACACGCCTCTCTCACCCCCTCTCTCCCTCTTACGATGGACCCACCCAGCCCCCCACAGATGGACCGGCCCATTTCCTTACCCCACCCACCTTCCCATTCACATCCCACTGCCATACCCATTCCCGCACCCCCACGCCCGGTTACGCGAAGTCAACATGGGATTTTTAAACCAAAACATCACTTTAACCTACACAATACAGTTTCTAAATCCCCTTTACCCCGTAGCCCAGTGAGTGCTCTTCGTGACTCGAATTGGAAAATGGCCATGGATGATGAATTTAATGCTCTTATTAAAAATAAGACGTGGGAGTTGGTCACCTGTCCTCCTAATGTGAATGTTATTCGGTCTATGTGGATTTTTACTCATAAAGAACATTCTGATGGCACTTTTGAGAGGCATAAAGCCCGTCTTGTAGGTGATGGACAGACGCAACAGGTTGGCATTGACTGTGGTGAGACATTTAGCCCGGTGGTTAAACCGGCAACTATTCGGACGGTTCTTAGTCTCGCTTTGTCTAAATCATGGCCTATTCATCAACTTGATGTGAAGAATGCATTTTTACATGGCGAACTCAAAGAAACCGTCTACATGCACCAACCTCTAGGGTTTCGTAATCCTGACCGTCCGTCTCATGTTTGTCTCTTGAAAAAGTCATTGTATGGTCTTAAGCAGGCTCCTCGGGCATGGTACACCCGTTTTGCGGTTTTTGTTTCCACTCTTGGATTTACTCATAGTAAGTCTGATCACTCCCTTTTCATTTACTGCAATGGTTCTGCTATGGCATATCTACTGTTATATGTGGATGACATCATTTTGACTGCCTCTTCTGATGCACTCCGCCGGTCTATTATGTCTAGCCTTAGCTCTGAGTTTGCTATGAAAGACCTTGGACCCTTGAGTTATTTCTTGGGCATTGCTGTAACTCGTCATGCGGGTGGACTGTTCTTGTCTCAACGTAAGTATGCCGCAGATATTATTGAACGGGCTGGTATGTCGGCTTGTAAACCGTCCTTTACTCCAGTGGACACCAAGCCCAAACTGAGTGCTACTTCTAGTACACCATATGAAGATCCCACTCTTTATTGGAGTCTTGCTGGGGCTCTACAGTATCTCACCTTCACCCGACTCGATATTTCTTATGCTGTTCAACAGGTGTGCTTATTTATGCATGCTCCCCGGGTGGAACATATGCATGCTTTAAAGCGCATTGTGCGCTATATTCAGGGTACCCTTGATCATGGTCTTCATCTCTACCCGTCCTCATGCTCCACTCTTATTTCTTATACGGATGCAGATTGGGGTGGTTGTCCTAATACTCGCCGCTCCACTTCTGGCTACTGTGTGTTTCTTGGGGATAACTTGGTCTCCTGGTCCGCTAAACGGCAACCTACCTTGTCCCGATCCAGTGCTGAGGCTGAATATCGGGGTGTTGCTAACGTAGTTTCGGAATCTTGTTGGTTACGTAATCTTCTTCTTGAGCTTCATTGTCTTATTCACAAGGCTACATTGGTATATTGTGATAATGTTAGTGCCATATATTTGTCTGGTAATCCTGTTAATCATCAGCGCACTAAACATATCGAGATGGATATACATTTCGTTCGCGAGAAGGTTGCACGCGGGCAAGTCCGAGTCTTACATGTCCCATCTCGCCATCAGATTGCAGATATCTTCACTAAAGGCCTTCCCTTTGTCTTGTTTGAAGATTTTCGTGACAGTCTAAGTGTTCGGCAGCCTCCCGTTTTGACTGCGGGGGAGTGTTAGAATATCTATAGGATATTCTTTGTGTAAATATATCAAGGATTTGTAATCCTTGATCACCTCCTGTAATTATGCTAGGCAGATATTTAGTTTCCTAGTTTGTAGCTTAGACTTGTATATATATTTGGCAATTGGCCAATGCAATATTCGAGGAAGATAATTTTTTCATTTGTGTTCTCTTACAAGAGTACATAAAGATTATGTATTCATTTGTTTAAATTGGTTAAGGGGTGAATGAGAAATTGTCACCCAAAGTTGACTACTTGAAACAAAAGGAAGGAATGTGATCCCACATGAGAAAAATTAGAAATGTGGAAGTCTTTATTTATGATTGCACCCTAGTATACCTTGAGTAAGTGAGTAGAGATGTTCTCTCTCACGCGCGCAGAGAGGGTGCAAATCTTGGGTGAAATGAGTATGCGATATAGACTTGTGTGTGCCCGCGTCCTGCGGACACGAATGTCCTTGGCTCCATCCTCCCTCATTCTTC
The DNA here is from genome assembly GCA_946800695.1 of Geum urbanum. Taxonomy (NCBI): domain Eukaryota; kingdom Viridiplantae; phylum Streptophyta; class Magnoliopsida; order Rosales; family Rosaceae; genus Geum; species Geum urbanum. The sequence goes on from OX326997.1 coordinate 57,785,808, forward strand.
ATCTCATCAGAAAGCAATCTCATCTTCTAATCATTTCTCCCCCTCTCTCAACAGTGAACAAATCCAGTGATAGAGTAAGGACGAGAAACCAGCTCCAATAGCCATATATAATAGTGTGTGCATGCATTTGGTTGGCACAGACCATCATAGAGAAGTAATGCTCTCAGTATACCGAAAGATTTGCATTTGTTAATCGTCTCCTTCAATGACACTGGCCGTACTAAACATGTAACGCTCCTCCAAAGATTTACAAAGATGAGGTTTGGTAAAGACTTTAACCATGGCTTCTTAATTAACAATGTACTTGAGAAACAACCCACACCTATGTTCCACCATTTCATACTCTTTGATCCAACCACGTGAGGGTTTTTGCGTCCAAACAAAATATAGATGCCCATTGGAGACACCAAAAATAGTCATAGCTAGGTAGCAAAAGAACCATTGAGATCAAGCGTTTGATAATTTCCTAAAAGGTCTGAATCCAAATCAAACCAAGTCAAAATACCCTTGTAATAATTGAACCAGTAAACTGAATTATTGAAGTACACGCCCCCCATTCTCGAATACTAGATCGTATAACGACATAGGTGATATCCCCCTTCTGATGCGCCTCCAACTTCTAGTCTCAGATGAGTATATATCAATATCAATCATATAGCAATTTTCTATGAGTTGCCGCCACAAAGACTATACGGTAGAATGGAGATTCTAAATGATCAAAGCCACAACAACAGACTTGAACATTATTGGAGTCCCCAGAAGAAGATTTGCCCACATAAAACTTAGTCAACTTCAGCCATTTCCATGTGCATGAGGCGTAGAATACAAGAAGATTCCCCCACTGAAACTGTGGATTGTTATGTTTAGGTTGCGTAAAAAACTTGGTTATCAGGAAATTGGTTTTGCATCATAATTAAGGAAAATATAGACATATTTAGGATGAGGTTCGAATTCTTGACTACTACTCAACATCAAACCCAACACAAAATTTGGTGAGTTTTTTCTAGTATAATGTTCGGTAAAGTCTCAGTGAGATATGAACAGAATATCAGTATTTTGAGACGTATTTGAATTTATGAATCTATTTTGCAGTTGAAACTCGCACCAACACCTCTGTTAGCATGTCCGCAGAATCAGAGACCTTATTTCCACTAAAATTTTCAGGGTATTTATCTTTGTGGCTTCTGCGAACTCGTTTTACTCTATTGTTCTATGTCGCCATTCTCACATACAAAGCACTTATGAGATTCAGCTCTTGTTGTTTCTTTAATGCTCAATAACTTCTGTTTTACACAGAAATCGGTTCTCGTGAGTCAAAGTTTATCCTTTTCTCATTCCTTTTTTGTTTATTTGTTTTTTCTTTTTATCATGTATACGAAGATATCTCAAAAAAAAAAACTAGATACAGTTTGCATAACGTTTGTGAGATTTCAATCATATCACTCAAACGTTGATGTTCAATACGTGGACCGTTGATACTTGGACAATGAAAACGTAAGAGATACTAAGTAAAACAACACTAAGCCCTTAGTCAAAATTTGTCTCAGAAATTTCTTAATGTATATGGCAATGGAATTACATAACTTCAAATGATAACCAAGATATGATTCATGCAATGAACAAGTAAGACGTGGTGTAAACAATGGTGATGTTAAAGCTGTGCATGTTTCGAATAAAGTTCAAATCAACTCACATGGATGCACTCATCATATTTTCACTCAAAAATGGATAGAAATAATTGAAAACCTCATGAATGAAATACTTGCACAAATGAACCAAACCATATGCTTACTCATGCAACTTACTCAACAGATTAACTGCTACTCATCTTAAGGATCAAAAAGGACTTTCGAAGGGTTGTAATGGGGCAAGGCTAAGGCATTCGAAAATTTAGATAAGCATCACAACCAACATAACAGCTTTAGGCAACGATCTAAAATCGTTGCCTATAGTTTGAAAATCGTTGCCTATAAGTATAGGCAACGAAAATTCGTTGTCTATACCGTCGTTGCCTTTTCATCGTTGACTATACTATAGGCAACGAAAAACCAAACCGATTCGTTGCCTATAGTTCGGGGTTTAGGGGTTAGGGTTTTCTACTATAAGCAACGACTAGGGTTGAATCGTTGCCTATAGTTTCACTATAGGCAACGACTTCTTCGTTGCCTAAAACCCACCGACAGGTCAACTTTGACCACCTTTTGAAACTATAGGCAACGACGTCGTTGCCTATACTGAAGAATTTCGTTGCCTATAGTCAATCACATCGTTGCCTATAGTTTGAATTGTTGTATTTCTGGAAAACTATAGGCAACGAAATGGACCAATTTCGTTGCCTATAGTTTGAATTTTTTTTGGTGGCAAACTATAGGCAACGAAATTGGTCCATTTCGTTGCCTATAGTTTGTGTTATTTTAAAAAAAAATACTTGATTCTGGATTGGGCCCAATTCCAGAATCTACAACATTTACATGAGTTCAAACCACAACAGCGTACACATTCCAGCCTAAATCAAAAACTAGCTACGTGCTACTGATCAAAGTTAACACAATTGAGGAAGTCCTCGTGTGAACCCTCCTGCTGGTCGTCACCCCTGTAAAACTGATGCTGCAGCGGCGGCTCGGCGTCCCCAAAAAACTGATACTGCTGCGGCGGCTGCTGGTGGTCCCCATATAACGGCGGCTGCTGGTGACCCCCAAAATACTGCGGCTGTGCTGTAGGCGTGACCAGATTTGGCTGAGTCTGTGGGTGCGGCTGCGAAGCCCCCCGAGGTTGCTGAGATTGAAAGAATGCCCACATTTGGTCGTGCTGCTCCTTCTCACGGGCTCTTTCCTGCTCCATGGCTTCCCTGGCACGCCTCATCTCCTCCAACTCCTCCTGCTGCCTCCGAATCTGCTCCTCCTGCCTCCGAATCTGCTCTTGTAGGCCGGACGACCTAGAACTGCTGGACCCGCTGGAGAATTCTGGAGTCATCTTCAAGACTCCATTTCCTCTGTAACCCATTCCCTTGGCCCAAAACTTGTTCTTTCCAACGGGAAGCGCATCTGACACGCACCTCGCCGCATTAATGGGCGTCATGTGGTCAACCTGAGATGCATACTGGGTCACCTCCTCCTCCGTGCACCCCTGATGCAGCTCTCGAGCTACTTTAGCACGCACCTTCGGGATCGACTCAACCAATCTCTCCTAATAGACAATGCAAAATCGGTGACGCATTAATAATTGAGTAAAATACAAGAATTAATTAAACATGAGATGTATCAAATATGGACAAATATTTATTAGATACTTACAACATATTCAAGGTTGTTCGGATACCCATGTCTGATGGAATACACGAGAGGATCGGTCTCTGGTTCCAACCTTGCCCCACGACGAGTCCATCTCTCATACGTTCGGGAACCGCAATGATGTGGGTTCACGTTCTGCGCTCGGTTTTTAGCATTTTGTTTCGAAATGTGCTTGTGACCATAAGAAAATGTGCACAATTATTAGCCAATTATATATATAGCATAAATTAGAGAATATTCTCGCAACATTAATTTTTTTGATTAAAATCCAACCCATTTAATTTACCTACACAATATATTAGAGATTTACCTACATATTAAATTAATAACATAGATAGAGATTTACCTACTACCTCTTGCGTATATAAAATAATATATCATAAAATGTAGGTAAATTAATAATAATAATATTAGTTTAGATTTAGGTACGCAAATCAATTCATGTGCATACCACAAGCTTGGGATGCTTCCAGTGGGCTATAAGCCAGTTCCACTCGTACTCCCGGTATCTGAACTCACTTGGAGTGCCATTTCGGCCTTTATCTATGTTCTCCTCCCAGAACGTCTTCAAGTGGGACTTCCACTCTCGATACCTATATTGATGCAACAAAAATATCATATAACCAACACTTTATATTCACAAATCTAACGTATTCAGGATACTTAGCCTTATATAAATCCAAAATCACATCACCTAGACGCGAGCTTTCGTTCACACCACCCCCCGGGCTGCTTCAGCCGATCGTCAATAATAAACCATTGCTGCAATACACGTATACATAATTAGCCTCATAAATATGTATGTTTGGTGGCTTATAATAATAAGAATGCCCATATTTTTATGACAAATTAATGTAAATTTAACTCACCGACAGTGCATTATGCACTCGGGCCTTCACTTGAGCATCAACTGAACCCCACGAGTCCCACAACATCGGGACGAAATCACGTATGACAAATCCTGCTTGGCTAGCATACATCCCTTTGTCAGAATACTCGATAGCCGAGCCATCGTCCTCATAATCAATATGAGCCCGATTGTCACCAACTCGATCTTCAATACCCTTCCCGGTTATGGTACCTCTGCTCGCTTTAGCTTTAGGGTTGACGACGGTGCCTAAGACACGGTACAAAAGAAGGAAATTAAGAAATAGAACCTAATTTAATGTACTGTATCTACTAAAAGAACATAAACTTACCATTCTCGTAAGTGAGCTGGCCCTTAACCCTCACACTCAACAGAGGTTGAGAGAACGGCTCATATGTGTATGCTTCCTCAGGCGTCGTGAACGGGTCCTCATCATATATGGCCACGTTGTTAGGGTCGAGCTGAGGTATCTTCGGAATAACCGTAGGGAAGAACAAGTCCCTGGGCGGGCATAAGTGCACAGAATCCGTGCGGGATGCACTGCCGGATGGCCCAGATGATCCGGAATTAGGGTGTGGCGTCGCCGGATTGGGGGGAAGAGGTGGCATACGCGGTGGGTCCTGCTGGTTTGGCCATAGTACCCTCGTACTATTTGGGCGTTCGCTGCTGACTGAGTGACGACCGGATTCCGTGGTGGAGTTTCGGCTGCTGTTGCGGGAGGGTCGTTCATGAGACACCGAGTGACGTGGACCTTGGGGATCCTGGGATGCTGTATATAGTTGGAGGTGACGATTGGAATGTACATAGACGGTCTCAAGACTGTCCGGTACGGTGCTTCCAGAAGTCTGACCAACGGACCTAGACCCAGTCCTGGGTCCTTGAGGGTTTAACCCGGAGGACATTTGAGGTGTCGCTCCTTGAGGTGACGAGGAGGAAGCTCCTTTCTGTTTCCCACTTTTCCCGGGAATCAATCTTTTGAACACCGACATTTTTATTAATGTCTGCAACAAAATAACATAATGAATAGCTTACAATTGAGGCAACACTAATCTAAATTTAAATTTTGTCTAACTAAAATGAACAACCCAAACTAAAATCACACTTATTCCCAATTCTAATTACCTAAACTAAATAACCAAACTAAAATCACACTTATTCCCAATTCACCTTACATAAACTAAATAACCAAATTAAATCCTCTAATCCACAATATAATCCCAACCTAATTAAATCAACAATCCAACATAGTTCATCATCCTTACCAAAATCAAACCTAAATAAAACCTAAATTCAACAATACAAACTAAATAACAACACAAATCCAACTAAAATCAACCTAACATAAATCCAACACAAATCCAACACAACCTAACATAAATACCAGAATTTTTCCAACACAAATCCAACTAAAATCAACCTAAATCACGTTGTTTATATATTCAAGTAAGGAGAATCATGAGAGAATGCGAACCTATATTCGGGCGAGGGCAGAATATATACTCAAGCGAGAGTAATAGGTGCGGCGGCGCTGGTCGTTGCGGCGAGGGCGAGGGCGAGGGCAGAAATCCGGCGAGAGTACTATTTGGGCAGTCTTTCGAATCGTTGCGGCGGCGCTGGTCGCGACTGGGTCATTTATTCAACCTATTATAGGCAACGAATAGCAGAATCGTTGCCTATACTTTAGGCAACGAGGAGGACTTTAGGCAACGACACCAATACTTTAGGCAACGATTTGTGTCGTTGCCTATACTATAGGCAACGAAATCAATATTAAAGGCAACGAAATTTTCGTTGCCTATACTATAGGCAACGAAATCAATATCAAAGGCAACGAAATCAATATTAAAGGCAACGAAATCAATATTAAAGGCAACGAAATCAATATTAAAGGCAACGAAATTTTCGTTGCCTATACTATAGGCAACGAAATTTTCGTGTCCTATACTATAGGCAACGAAATCATTATTAAAGGCAACGAACTTCAATTTATAAGCAACGAAATTCATAAAGTCTACATAGCCATTCAAGTTCACAGGCTGAACCAGGGTGAACCAAGGTGAACCAGGGTGAACCAAGCTCGAAGACTATACTCAATTACATCTCTAACTAAGGCTGATAATCAGAATCAGAATCATCACTAGAGTCTGACGCAGTTTGATAGTTGAAGTCTGGTAATAGGTGTCGCTCCTCGTCCTCGTCACTCGAGTCTTCATCAAAGTCATTTGGATTAACATTTAGAAGTGCTGCTCCACAATTTTGAACCACAATACCAGGTCGAACATTATTAAGGCGAATTGTATCGGATTCCGGAATGTCAATTCCATTTCCCTCTTGGTATGCTGCAACTTCTTCGTCATCTTCATTCTCACCAAGTGTGGCAGCACTGTACACATTCCTAGCTTGCACATGGTTTACTACTTTCCACGGGGGTCTGTTCATAAGATCGTCAAGGTAAAACACTTGTTTGACCGATGTGGCAAGAACGAAAGGATCCTCCTCATACTAGCTTGTGGCAGTATTCACGGAAATGTATCCATACTGATCGATGCGAACGTTCTCCGGATGAGTATCAAACCATCTGCACTTAAACAAGTAAACTTTCATGCGCTCACCATACATGAGTTCAACCACTGAATGGAGTACACCGTAGTAGTCAGGATCGTTATCCCCACCATGCACCATTACCCCACAATTCTGTGTCTTCACCCTGTTGTCTCTTTCTTGACACATAAATTTCACGTCATTGACCCTACACATCGCGTAAACTTTTGATGATATAGGTTTCATAGCCAAGAGCCTCAATGCGTGTGACCATTGTGGGTAACCATCATCTTCTACATAGTTCATCTGAAACAAATAACCGTCAATATTAGATACGACATTTCATATAAATTACCGTCACAATTTGCTTTTACACGTCATATATATTATGACTAAATGAATATATACTCACCCATGTGCCAAAAAAATTTGCAATGGTCCGGTTGTGGTACGCAACATCCCCGCCAACCTGTGGACTTCCAAGGTGTGTGTCTTTCCAATATTTAACTTCTTGACAATTAATGAGTACACACTAGTGTGCAATGTCTAACTCATATGGTGTCAACTCCCACTCCCCGTGCAACCTACTCTGTGGGTAAACATCATTAGAGACTACAGAAAGGTTGAACTGGGGTTCATCTACCGACATATTCGAATGTGGGTCCTCAAGCGCTCCCAAATACAGTTTGACGTACGTTACGCACTCGTGCGCAAGATATGCTTCGGCGATACACCCTTCAGGTGCAGATGTATTATGTACATACCCTTTGTAGTCTCCCAGTTGTCTACAAAGATGAAAACAGCTTGTTATTATTGTTGTACGTAGAACAAGAATAAATTAATATATAAAGACTTAATTAGCAAACATCATACAAATGCAAGGTATATACCTCTCCATTGGATACATCCAAGTGTAGTGAACGGGACCGGTGAGCATCAATTGCTCGGGAAGATGCATCATCAAGTGAGGCATGATGTCGAAGAAATTTGGGGGGAAAATCCTCTCCAACTTGCACATGATAAAAATGATGTCCTTTCGCATTTCTTCGAGGTCTGACATTTTCACTTCTCTGGTGCATAACTTTTGAAAGAACCTTGACAACGCCACTAACGGCTCTACCACCTCATCATCAAAGTACCCTCGAATCATAATAGGGAAGAGGCGTTGAAGTAGTACATGGCAGTCATGACTCTTTAATCCATAAATCTTATTGTCCCTGTAGTTAACACACCGACTTATATTTCCAGCAAACCCATAAGGATACTGGACGTTAGCCATCCACACAAAAATTTCATGCTTCTCGTCACGCGTGACCGTGTAAGGAGCTTGGGGCATCTTTCTCCCCTTCTTTTTCAACCACAGATGTTCCCGCAGTTTCATTTTTTCCAAATCAACGCGAGCTTTAGGGCCATCTTTGGTTTTACCTTGCCAATTTAGAACGGTGCCCACCACACTTTCACACACATTCTTCTCTATGTGCATGACATCTAGATAGTTCCTGATAGGCAACATCCGCCAGTACGGGAGTTCCCAGAAGATGCTCTTGTGTGTCCAGAACTTATACCTGTCGGGTATTTTCGGTATAGTCGCAACAACCTCAGGATGATTGCTCAATGGCCCAAAATTATACTCATTCAGGACTTCTAAGATTTCATCTCCAGTCCATCCCATGGGTTGCAGACCTTCTTCTACAGTGCCGTCAAAAGCCTGGGCGTCCTGGCGAAATGGGTGATGTCGTGGAAGCCAACATCGGTGACGCATATGGACAATCTTCGAGCAATGAGCTTGTCCAAACATGGCAGTCATGCACTCTGGACAGGCCCTGTACCCCTTGGTTGGGTTTCCCGACAACATCCCTCGACCTGGAAAATCACTAATTGTGCCCACAAGCATAGCACGCATTCTGAACATCTCATTTTTAAACCTGTCGTAAGTGGGATGACCAACTGTACTCAAGTGCTGAAGCTCCATAATCAATGGCCTCATGTACACATCCAGACACTTTCCTGGATAACCCGGCCCTGGAATCAACAGAGTCAGCATATTATATTCTTTCTTCATGCACATCCACGGAGGAAGGTTGTACGGTACCAATATAACGGGCCATATGCTGTACTTCTGACTCATGTTGCCGAAGGGGTTGAATCCGTCAGTCGATAGCCCCAGCCAAACATTTCGGACTTCAGCTGCAAAATCAGAAAACACATTCACCAGGTGCTTCCAAGCCTGACCATCAGCAGGGTGTCTAAGGATATCATCGTCAGGCGAAGTCCTCTCAGCCCACCATCTCATAGCTTTTGCCGTGAATGCACACATGAACAACCTTTCCAGCCTATCAATAAGTGGGAAATACCGAAGTATCTTCACTGCTTTCTTGTTTCCTGCAGGAGTGTACTTCCACCTTTCCGTACCACACACCGGACAGTAATCAAGCTTTGATAGATCCTTCCCGTCATCGTCTACACCCCAAAAGAGAACGCAATCATACATGCATGCGTGAATCTTGGTGTAGGAAAGTCCAAGATCTTTGAGGACATGTCGTATCTTACGATGAGTGGGGGGAAGACGATGACCGGGGGGCAGCAGATCACCAGTCAACTGAAGCCACCTATCGACTGCTGCCACGGTGCTCTTGGTCTCCACTTTTAGCTGCATCACTGCCATCACACTTTCAAGGACTGTCTTAGGACATCCGTGGTACAACGGAGTTTGATGCATCTGAATCAGGTTGTGGTACTTGTCCATACCACGTGTGTTGACATAAACTCTAGGTAATGGCTGGACTGGCTCAATGTGAGGGAAATTCTCAACTTCTGGAGGAACATATACGGGTGCTTGAGAATCATGAAATACACCGCTCTCATGAGGAAACATATCGTCGATGAACCTCCTGGTGGGATCATAATTGGATGAACTCGCAGTATCAGCAAATTGTCCATGATCATGCGGATCGGCTGCTGATGCTTCACCGTGATAAATCCAACGGGTGTACTTATTCCAAAATCCGTTTCTATGAAGGTGTCCCTCAACTGTAGCAATGGGACAACGATTGCCGCGACACCGACATTGTTTACATGGACAATAATGCACTGGCAACTCTCCACAATTAGCCTCCACAAATTCCAGAAATCTCCTAATTCCCTGCCCATATCTTGCATTAGTTCTATCCAGCCTCATCCAACTCTTGTCCATCCTGAAATGCACTGGCGATTCCAGAACGTTTCAGATTTTTCCACCGATTTTGATTTGAATGGGGGAGCTGCTGGCTAGATCTGATATAATAATAATTATAGGCAACGACATAGTAATTCGTTGCCTATAGGGTTTTTCGTTGCCTATTAAACAATAGGCAACGATTTTTTCGTTGCCTATAACCATACTTTAGGCAACGATATGAATAGGCAACGATTTTTTTCGTTGCCTATAAACCGGACATTAGGCAACGATCTGACTTCAACAGGCAACGAATTCGTTGCCTATAGTTCACAATAGGCAACGAAAATTTCGTTGCCTATAAACCAGACATTAGGCAACGATTTGTCTTCAACAGGCAACGAATTCGTTGCCTATAGTTTACAATAGGCAACGAAAACACTTGTCGTTGCCTATTGTGAACTATAGGCAACGAATTTCATATCTCGTTGCGCGTTATTTTGAAATTCGTTGCCTAAAGTGGTTATGTTGGTAGTGAAGTGGTGGTTAAAAACGTTCCAAAGACTTAGTCGAAATATCACAAACTTTGTAAAACCAGACTCCTTCATCTTTTCCACGCCTCCATGGTCAATCTTCTATAAACAAGGGCCAAATTTCATTTTGTTGGACCCTAACTTCATTCTAAACTCCCATTGAGCTTTATGAACAGGACAAATGCCATATTTCTTCACTTTTGGGCCTTCAATTCGTAGCAATCTCCAAATTCATAAGTATAGGGGACATTAATCCAAACTTTTACAAAACAGAACACATTGCCCTGAGAGATCACAATTTTTTTTTTCTTTTCATTCTCTCGAATTCCTTTGGCAATAACACACTTTTTAAGCTATTTGGACAAGTCTATCCCCATACACACATTATACCAATCAAGGAGCATCACCAAAAATCTCCATCTTCGGCTCTTGTCGACATTACTTCACACTAAGTCTGCAGAACATAGGGTAAAGAAGTCCTACACTAGGCAAAGTGTTTAGGTATTACGGGTGACGAAAGAAAGCTTAATGTGGGCTCAAATGGTTTATCTAAGGGTGTCGCAACTCGTGTGCACATAAGGGACTCATGGCAATTTGGCTAGTGGTGGTAAACCTAAGTGCCTCTTATCATATCCAAAATCAGAGTATATGTCAACTATAAGCTTTGCAAATTCGACATGAGTAAGTTCTAGTAATCTCTAGTTCATTAAAATCTATGGCAAGTAACCAAATGATGCACATGCATAGTTTTGAGACTAATATGCATAAAATTCACCCAAAAGAAATGTATAGGCTCAAAACTCACGTTTAGGGTTCATATGACTTAAACTTATTCTCACATGCGAAATCTGTACCATGTTTAACTATCCATATCTACTACATGTCATGACACTCAAAATAACTCAATTAACACAAGAATTCATGAATGCAGTGCCATATGTATGTTCAAATTCAGTCCATTTTCATCATCGACTAACTAAGGGCATCCTAAGACTCTTTAAAACACTAAGTTAAACAAAAAGACTCAAAATACACTAAGTATGACTCAAATGTTTTTTTTTTAGGGCATCATCCGCCGGAAAGTTCCATTGTCCGCCCAATTTTTCAATTTTATGACTCAATAAAGTTGTAAATCCCTTCCCCCACACTTAAACTCTACATTGTCCTCAATGTACCAAAGTAAAGTCATAGAATTTAAGCATGAAAGAAGAATCTTACGAAAATTTCTAACTAATGAAGTAAAATTTACGAAAACTAAAAGAGAAAGGGAAAAGAATGTAAATCTGTTGTAGACTCCTCCATTGGGTTGCCTCCCAACAAGCGCTTGTTTTTTAACGTCTTACAGCCTAGACGTGATGCAACTTCCATCCTTCATGTCGTCCTTGGTGGTGGTTGAGGTTGAGAGGGAAGTTGTCCAGAGGCTCGAATGTGTCCCATAAAGTCCACAAGTTGCCCCATTTGCTTCTTCATCTCGGATATATCATTACCATGTGACTCCAACACAGCCTTCGTTTGGTTTTGTCCAGCAATTAGAGCTTGTGTGGTGTTGGATAGTTGAGCCAACATCTTGTCGTAATCCGGATTTGTGAAAGTCTGAACCGGAGGGGGCAAGGGAACTTGTGACGTTAGGGCCATTGGTGGCCTTGCTTGATATTGTTGGGGACGTTGGTATTGCTGCTGCTGAGGTGCTGGAGGGTTAAGACATCCCTCATTGCTGCTCCATTTGAAACCAGGATGATCACGGTTGCCAAAGTTGTTGTAATTGTTGTAGCGTTGGCCTCCTTGATATCCCCCTATGGCATTGACTTGTTCTTCATGTGGTTGCTCGGCCAAGGTAGGACATTGATCACCTAAGTGCCCTTGAGAATAGCAAACGCCACATAATTGTCCAAGAGAGACTTTCTGACGTTTCACTTCAAGCTCCATCATCTGCTCCATCAAGTTAGAAAGTTTGTCATACTTGTCATCTGCAGCGACTTTTGCTGAGCTCACTTCGGCAACAATCTTCCTTGGAGCCATCCCATATTGAGCATCATTGTTAGCTCGGTTCTCCAAGAGTGCACGGGCACGTTCTTCATCTAAATCCATGAAGGCTCCATTTGCAGAAGCATCTAGAAGCTCTCGATCAATCGGTTTGAGTCCATCATAGAAGTAATTCATAAGATTTGTCTCAGAGAAACCATGGGAGGGACATGTGGCACAGAGGACTTTGAAACGATCATAATACTGCCCAAATGTCTCATCTGATGCTTGCGTGATTCCAGTGATCTTCTTCCTCAAAACAATGATCTTTGAGGCTGGAAAGTACTTGCTCAAGAAAGCATCCACAAGTTGCTTCCATGTACTGATGTGATTTGGTGGAAGTTCCATGAGCCAAGTCTGAGCTCTCTCCTTCAGAGTAAATGGAAATGCTTTCAACTTCAAAAGCTCATCATCTGCATCAGTGGGCTTCATACTCGAGCACACAAACTGAAACTGCCTCAAATGCATGTTAGGATCTTCATGCGCCATCCCTTGAAAGATTGGAAGGCGGTGGAGAAATCCACTCTTGAGCTCAATATCCCTCTTGTCATCTTGAGGTTCAGGATATCGAATGCATGAGGGGCCAGCACTCCAATCCGTTGAGCAGGTTTGTTGGCGAAGAGTTTGCCTTGCAACGTTGTTGCCTCCACCATTGTTAGGAAGCACATTGTTGTTGGGGACGTTGTTGTTGTTGTTATTCATCCTAAATTCCTCTTCTTGATCTTGCTCGGAATGATGGGATCTTGGTGAGTTAACTTCGTCTTCAACAATAGGTCGGTCCAAGTCTTCCACTGTGTTAGGAGGGATGATCAGTGTGCGGTTACCTCCTTGTACTTCACGTGGAGAAGGTTTGGTCATTCACAAGTCTAAAATTCAACCAAGATCAAGTGTTAGTATCAATAGAATACACAAGGAATGTATGATACTAAGCCAAAACGTTGGAAAGCAAGAGAGAAAAAACAAAAACACACAAAAACACACAAAAACACAACACACGAATTCAAAGTAAGAAAAAAAAACACACCAAAAACAACAGAGACACTAGGCTACGTTTAAGACACATTGTACACACACTAGCTACGGCTAAGACACTAAAATGAAATGCAAGAGCTCTAAGTTTATCCTAAAATGAATGCAAGTTACTAAGAACAAGTTATGTATATTTGTACATGTATCCTGCAGGGGTTATACAATGTTAAAGTTATGTAAAACGTTATATATACAAAATTGTCACTCAAAAGATGCAAGCACTCATAATCCACGAAATTCATGCAAGAATTCATTCAAACTTTCATTCAAAGTGCATCAAGCAAGAACCTAAGTGAAGGATGGAGTGAATGCATAAGAGAAAACGTTAGAACCTGCAGAAAACACAAAAGTTACGTGCTAAATACATGATGCAAACGTGACCACTCTCTTGGCCTCATGCCCCTAACTTCACTTAGGTTAGGGTGTGTGGTGATGAAATCCACACATCACAAAGCCGCCAGAGGGTTATGCAATCTACAAATGCAAGTGGTTAAGGCCTTTACATGTTGACAATATACACAAAATTTTCGTTGGTTATGTACACTTAGGGTTCATTGTGTTGCGCTTTAGATTTGAAGAGAGTACATTCGCTTGATCTTTAGGTCGTTCAAAGGACGTGCGACCCGCGCGATAAAGTGTACACTTTCAATCGAATGGTCTTGGTTCAATCGATAAACATGGCCAGTTAGAGATAGAGATAACGCGAGAGGTAGGACTAATTTCGACAATACACCCCGAGGCTAACCGGGCCAATGGTATATACTCCAATGGTGTAAGTCGTTCTTAGATCCAAAACCTGTCACCAGTCATAACCCGTTTCTAGACACCATGTCCGATATTCAACCAAACTTTCGAAAATGTACAACTCCCTCAAGTCCAATGTAGACTCCGCACTCAACCTCATGTCCATAACTTCACTTAAGTTATGGTGTATGGTGGTGAAATCCATACATCACGAGGAGTTAAGGAGATAAACATGGAAAAGAGGCGCCATCTATTCAACAATGAGTGCGACTTAATCAACCAAGCTCTTGTACTCAATGAAAATCCAAGCTTCCTTTAACGTTACATGGTTGCAAAAGATATAATATGAACAAGTGCTAGTATAAATATGAACAGAAATTTCGTAGGTTTAATGTACAATTTCACATATTCACAAGAACACATGCAATTCCAGGTTCGTGCAAACTTGAGCACAGCAGCTTGTCGATTTTTTCCAGAATTATTGGCTTGGCTGAATGTAATGAAACTTTACAGGCACAAACTAGACACGTAATCAAACAATCCTACAAAATTCCAGATTTTTATGAGACCTGTAGCTATGTCAAATAATTTACACAAAACAAGGCAGTGCACAGTTCGGAAAACATAAAAAAAAAATATTAACATATTATACAAGCAAAGTCACACAATTCTTTACAATCCCCGGCAACGGCGCCAAAATTGGTACTCACCATTATTAAGTACTAAATTAACACTTAACACTCAACAACAATGAGCCAATTAAAACCCTTTTTAGTAGATGTAGCATTGGTAAATAGGGATCGTTCTTAACCAGGGATTGAGGGTGCATGCATAACTATGCTAGGTTTGTTTATGGGGGTGCGAGATTTGGTTTGTTTAACTAATGACCTACGAAATTTAAACCTAATTCTACTATATACACGTGATCATCACATCATGTCTACCTCCACCATTTTCATGCTTCACTTACCCAGTATCAACGAAATTCTTACCATCAACCTGCAATTTATACACATGCTTTTAAGAGTGCGACGAAGAGCGCCTACACCTTAATTTATCTAAGATTCATACAAAACATGCTAGGGAGGAACGAAGAGCGTATCACCCAACACATTAAGAAGCTTTAAGCATACAAGCATGCATACAAGTCAAAGACCAAAAACTAAGAACACATGGAAGATAACATAAGTAAAAACGTATAGCCTTTATTAAACAAATCACAAGTCGTAAATCGAATTCTTTACAAGACAAAAGATGATATAGAAGGTTTATGGTTACACTTTTGGAGTCTGTGAAGAGCACTAACAACGCCTCGAGTGGATGGATTCTCAAGAACAAGACGAAGAGCGCCAATTATTCTTGATCCGTGAGGAGGGAGCTTCGGCCTTGGAGGGGATTAGGCATAGGACGACTTGGGAGGTGTTTTGGGCAGAGCTTTGCTGTCTATGATGTGTGATAATGAAACCCTAGTCGAGCCCTCATTTATATAGGCCAAGCAAAGCCTAGTTCGACTCCTTTTAGAAGTCTAACTACTCCACCCGGGTAACCTGACCCTTCTCCACTAAAATAGGAATTTCTCTCGTTCTAGGACTCTAAATCGCTTGATTCCAGTTGCGTTGGAAACTAGACTTCTAGATCTTTCCAACCATATGCTAATCGCGTCTAGATTTATCCGGATCTGTTCACAGTGGCCTTTTGAAGTGGGCTGATCTGCACAGGCAGATTTCCTGATTTCTAGCTTTTGATCCATTTTCTTCTTTTGGGCTTCTTTGTGGGTGAATCTTGACATGATCTTGGACATTCTTGGACACATGAGCATGGTCTTGACCCATCTTAGTGATCTTTGATCAATTCTTTATAAATCGTGGCCCATTCTTCTTCATCTTTCCTCCTCATTTTAGGAACTTCCTCCTTAGTAGGTTTTGAGCTCATTTCTGCCTCCTTTACGGATTCCTCCTTTATTTCTACCTACAAACATAAAGTAAGTTAAAAACATATTTACTAAGCACAAAACAAAGTTAAATATAGAGAGAAAGACATTAATAATCAAGCATAAAATGCGTAAATCAGACAATTCGATATAAGTTGAAAATGACGAAAATATTTAGTACGAGGTACACTAGAGAATTTGTTATATTGACAATGCAAATCCATGATTCAAAATTCAACGCACAACATCGGAAGATTGACTATTCAAATGTTCATTTAAATGTAAGTTTCAATTGCGTTGGTTATCTAAATCTATCACTCTTGTGGGTTAAAACTATCATATGTAGTGATTTTAATTATGTTAGCTAATGATGTCAATATTATGCATAACAAGCTAGTTGAATTATCATTTATAACCCTGAAATCAAGCTCTAGTAAACGTGTAGCCTCTAGCTCAAAGTCTCAAACTAGATCTTAATAATTAAAGTCGTGAGAGCATGTGTTCTGTATTTTGGAAAGAGAAAATTTTAGCAACAATACTCGAACCAGAACTCCTCATTCATCAAATTTGAACCTCAACTCAGAGGGGGATGTAGAGGACGCAAGCCCAGTTTCCGCTGGGCAAGAATTGATGGGATCACCTGGTATTGTTTTTCCTGCTGGGTAGAAACTCAGGCCGAACAGCCAAATGTTAAAGCCTCATACCATACAGGCCAGCCCAAACTTGAAAAGCTCCCGCCTTTGAAGCATGTAACACGCCACTTCCCTATCCCAAACATGAATTAAGATTAGTATATTATCATGTGTAAGAATGATATTTTATCTTTTTTTGAATTTTTGATGAATACTAAGAATCATATTTTGATGTATCAATAATTTTAAATATTCTTGATAAAGTATCTAATAACTACTAGCAGTATAAAGTATCGAAATGAAGTGCAGTGGATGGAGAAAGGATTAGAGGCTAAGTGTGAGTATGACCTGGTTTGGCGTCCCATATACAAGACTTGCATAATGGAACAACAACGAGTCTTGAAGAGATGGTCTCTCTCTTGAACTAGATGGATAAGGTAAAACTTGGTTTTCTTATCTAAATCGTGAATAAATTTCTTATTAGTTGGTAATCTTTTTGTGAGGAAGTTATTGGCTAAAATAAGATTGTGATATATTGATGTAAATTTGATTTGTTTTAGAAATTGATTATGGATGTCAATTAATCTGATCCCTTCAAAGAATCCTGACTTGAATGTGATTGAAGGTCAGGAGGATTATACCTCTTGCTGAGAAATAGAGTTTAGGTTACAGAGGATATAAATAGGATTTATGTTATCACTTTGTGATCCATGCTTCCGTTTTTAAGAAAAGATAAAACACCAAACTTTACTTGAGATCAAAATTTGTTTTCTCTAGAGTGCATTTGTATGTGTTATTTTGTTTGGTTTGATTTGTAGCTTCAAGTACAGAGAAATCATCTTGACGAGAATTGCAGCTGTTCAATATCAAGAAAACATAGAGCTTTCCTAGTGTGATCAGGAAAGCTGAGAAACAAGTTACATTGAATGTTTAGAACATTACTTGTTAATATAGTGTGATCTATTCTCTTGTAATTGTTCTTCTTTGTAAACTATTGTTTTTAATGAAAACTTGGGAGCTTAGCTTAATGCCCCCACGGTGTTTTTCCCTCTTGGAGGTTTCACTACGTCAACACATCGACGAAAGTAACGTTAGAACTATGAGTTCCCTAATCTCCCCTCCAGTGTTTAGTGGATAAGAGTACTTAAAATGAAAAAAAATATATATGCAATCCTTCATGTTTGGTCTAGATCCCAGGATATGGAGATCTCTCATAATAGGATGGCTACCACCTATGACAAAACCTAAGGCAGATGATAAAAATCATCCAATTCCTAGACCAAAAACCATAGAGGAGTACAATGATGAGGAGTTACTTGCTCTACAAGTAGATTGTAAAGCAAAGATGTGACGACCCGGAACAGAATCAGCAGTGTAATCGGCTTAATCCACGAGTTTGGGTGTAATCGCAGTTTTCCGTAAATTGATTGAATTACTTGTTTTGATCACGACTTAATTATTGGCCGAGAATTTGAGTTGAGTCTCTTCTCGAGAGTTGTTGTTCGCATGATTTCAAGTTCGTGGGCGGTTCCGGATTATTATTTCGACGACCGAGGAATATAATATGAATACTTGAAATTTCGGAATATCGTCTAGTTTATCCGTTTGCATTCGAGTTTATCCGAATCGTGATTGTGATCCGTTTTGGACCGTCGATCGACCCAAACCGAAATTGGAATGGTTATCGACTTGATTTGCGAGTTTCGCGATTAGTCGCGATTTCGACGTAATCTGTTAATATGGCGGCTTCGTTAACGACTAAATTATCGGGCAAGAATTTGATTTGGGATCCTTCACGAAAGTTGTACACAATTTAATTTCGAGCTCGTGGGAACTTCAGGAGGATTTTTCCGACTTACGAGGATTAAGTTGTGAATATTTTCGTCCGTCGAATATTGTCGTATTTATCCGTTTGGGGTTCGATACACGTACGATATAAATAGGGGAGTGATACATGCCAATTTGGGAAAGTTTCCAAAAATAGTAGGCTGGGTTGACCGCGTTGACCACGGGTGGGTCGACCCGTTTGGAGGCCGAACGGGTTTCGCTGGAGTTGAGGCCGATTCCGGCCATGTTTGGGCGAGGCTTCTTCACGGGATTTGTTGGGCTTGAGCTGCTCTTCGACTTGAGATTTGGATCACCTCCTATGGTGGCTGGAGGAGGAAGTTCTGCGGCGGCGAAAATGGCGTTTTTCCGGCGAGTTTTTGATGGAGTCGGAGGTGGTTTTTCCGGCCGATTTGGTAGCTCCTCTTTGAGGGGTTTTGTTAGCCTTGAGGTAAGGAAGCTATTGCAAGTAGTCTTGAGGGTTGCCGTGGCCGGAGGAGAGAGATCGATCGATTTGAAATTCCGGTAAGGGTTTGGAACTTTGAGTTGAATTTTGGAGGTTTTCCGATCAAAATTGGCCTTAACTTTGAACTGGAAAGTTGTTGGAAATGTCGAGATCTTCAAAACCATGTGTAGCATGAATTTTTTTGGGCAGGTCTGAATTTCCGACGGCGGCGGCGCCGTCCGCGGAGGCGATTTTTCCGACGACGTGTTTTTCGACGAGTTATATGTCGTTTCGGAATCGCACCTCGATCGCAGTGGTGAGGTTTGTTTTTCGATTTGAGCATCGGAAATTATAGCGAGGTTTTGTGGTGTGATAATCGGATTTTTGACGATTTCGTCGTTATTGAATTATATGTTTCCGGGAACGGTTGTTTCTCGTGATATGATTTGAGGTTTCGAGTTATGATTTTGTGCAGTGGATTTTATGATTATTCAGGGGTTCGTGATCGTTCGTTTGGCGAGAGATTTTCCGCCGGATCATCGGATTAACGCGTATCTCGTTACGCTCACCTGTGAGTGGACAATTTCTTTTCATTGATTAGTCGTGAGTCTTTAATACACGTTTTTATGAGCATGAGCATGCATATGAGATTATGATTTACATGAGCACGTGTTATACGATTATACATTTGCGAATACGCATCGACTATTATGCTTATACAATTATGTATTACGTATATGCATTTACGTTATGCTTTATACACTTGCATAGAACTATTTATGATTTGGTTTACACAGAGTACAGTCACAGTGTATATTGTTGTATCGATACACTTGCATCCCTGCTGATCCCTGAGGATGTTTACCGGGGGAGGCTGTGACCCCTGACCCGATGCCTTTCTGGATAGAATCACGTGTGGGTCTGGGATCCCGTGATTCCGACTGTACTAGCGCGGACGTGTCCATGAGTGACCCCGCAGAGTTTTATGCTGCATGCTCCGTACGCGTGAGGAATTTGAGTCTCCTTCGTGTACTATGTTATATTCATTTATTTAGACTCGCATATGTTTTTATAACATATATTATTCGGTGAAAGACATTTATTTTCGTCCACTCACTCTAACGGTTTATATGTTTTTCCCCTGGGCTTTTCGGTTTCCGTGCCCAGTTTGCAGTTCGGATTCTGGTGTCGCACGTCGCAGTCGGAGGCATAGTGTTCGAGCTACCTTATTTCTTCCAGTAGGTTTTTCGTTCTGCCTGCTGAGATATATCTATATAATTATACACTAGAGGTCGCTCTGAGCATTTTGATGTTATATTTTTCATACGATTTTTCCCGGATTTCTGTAGAGTATAGTTTTATTGATTACTTTACATTACTGTTATGATATTGAGAAATTCGGATGGGATTGGTGCCCACGGTTTGATTTTTGTGGCATAGGATGAAGTGTATTTTCCGGATGCAGGTTAATGGCAATTCTGCGTTAGTAGCATTACTCTACCAAAATTTTTATGGTTTTTGTTGGTTCGTGTTTTTAGAAGGGGTTTGATTCCGATTTAGGAAACTAAATCGGGGTTGGGTCCTTTCAAAAGACTTGTTTGTTTACTGACTTATCACAGAAGAAGAGGTTTAGAGTGGCTGATTGTGCCACAGGGAGGGAAGCCTGGGAACTCCTTCAAACCACATATGAAGGAAATGACAGGGTTCAAGCTCAAAAACTACAAGGGTTAGTGTATGAGTTTGAAACTATGACCATGAAAGAAGATGAGTCCGTGGATGATTTTTATCTCTAAGACTCACTTGAGTGACTGGCCAGCGTACGGGGTTAGGAGAACCTATGGAAGAACACAAAGTTGTGAAAAAGTTCTTAAGAATCTTACCACCTAGACTGAAAGTAAAAGGAACCATAATCGAGGATTGTCAGGACCTGATGACTTATACCCTATAAGAGTTGATAGGTAATATTAAAACCTATGAATTAAGGGAGAAGTTAGATGAAGTTAGATAAATCTGTTAAGAAGAAGAAAAAGGTTGAGTCAGTTGATTTCAGTGATTTGATTTTGATAGCTAAAGAATTCAATTTTTTTTTGAAGAACATAAGAGATTCTAGTTCTGGATCTACTAAGAAGGCAGAGAAAAAATCTGATAAAAATTCTTTTGCTGACAATGAGAAAAATCATGATAAACCTAAATATTTTGCATGTGGTGGCATTTGCCATATGGCTGCTGACTGCGTTAATAAGCGTTTGTACATAGGAAACCAAAGGCTCTCAAGTCAACCTCTTGGAGTGACACTAAAGATAAAAAGGAAACTGACAAAAAGGAAGTGAATGTTGCTCTCATTTCATCTATTGAATTGAATGGTGGACAGGAATCAGACGATCTGTCTGAGTTCTCAGATGAAGAAACAAATGAGATATGTGTGGAGTTGTTCAATGCATCAGTGACTATGGTCAAGAAGAACAAATTCCTAGAGGAAGAGATTAATAATCTCAAACAAGAAAAACTTCAGTCTTAAGCTTAATTGCAAGAACTGAGAAATCAGCTACAACTGGTTCTAAGTGAACAAGGAAAGTGTGCGTGTCAGAACAAAAACTCAAGGGACTGTCCAAACGAGCCTGATATGGTCAAAAGATTTAATGAACTTCAGGTTGAGGTAAAAGCACATATGTTACTTATTGTCTCTCAAAATTTGGAAATAAATTTTTTCCAGGATCAGTTTACTAAGACAGGAGAAAAGTTTCAAAAGTTTGATGAAAGCTTAAAGAATGTCAGCCAAATGTTCTTGCAAAAGAAACATTCAGGAGATACTAGTGGAGTAGGATACACAAAACCTATTAACTTTGTTAAGAGCTTTAGTGAGAAAATCAAGTCACCTCCTGTGACTGCAAAAATCTTGAATCCACTCAAGACAAGAAACTCAGAATCCAAACAAATCAAGGAGGTAAGTTTCTGCTACTCAGATGAGCAGCTAAGGTATGTTCCTGTTAAATCAAAATTTATTCCTACTTGTCATCTGTGCAGTGAAAGGGGATATAATATTTTTTCAAATAGATGTGAAAAATGCTTTCTTACATGGTAAACTAAAAGAAACTATGTATGTTGTCCAAAATATTTTGTTGATTCTGTTTATCCTAATCATGTGTATAAGTTGAAAAAGGTAGTCTATGGACACAAACAAGCTCCTAGGGCTTGGTATGAGAAATTGTTTGTTTGACTTGTAGATCAGGGATACACTAGAGGATCAGTTGACAAGACACTGTTTGTCAAACTAAGAGGAAAAGACATCATGATTGCATAGGTTTATGTCTATGACATTGTATTTGGCTCTACAAGTACTAAACTAACTGAAGAATTTTCTGACATTCTGCACGGTAAGTTTGAAATGAGTGCTTGTGGGGAGCTTACCTACTTTCATGGTTTAGAAGTAAAGCAGGGTGATTCAGGTATGTTCTTGTCTTGAAATAAATATACTGAGAATCTTGTGAACAAATTTGGTATGTCTTCCTCTAAACCTGTTACTAACCCCATGAATACTGCTACCAAATTATGTGAAGACTTCTCTGGAAAAAAATGTTCTTCCCACTATTTACAAAAGTATGATAGGAAGCCTCTTGTATCTCACTGTAAGTAGACCTGACATTTGTTACAGCATGAGAGTATGCGCCAGATTTCAAGCTTCTCTAAAAGAGTCTCATTTGGAAGGTGCAAAGTGGATCATACGATAAATCCATGGTTCGGCAAACTGTGGAGTTTATTACATAAATGAAACAAATGTTGAGGATGCTGGTTACAGTTGAAAGGATCCGACCCTGATTTAGTTGCCTAAACTGAAATTAAGCCCTAACGACTTTGCTAATCTTAGTTACAACTCACTAATTGACATCTAATGTGGAGATCCAAAACACAAAAGTCACAAAATAAAGAAATTTCCTACATATA
The DNA here is from genome assembly GCA_946800695.1 of Geum urbanum. Taxonomy (NCBI): domain Eukaryota; kingdom Viridiplantae; phylum Streptophyta; class Magnoliopsida; order Rosales; family Rosaceae; genus Geum; species Geum urbanum. The sequence continues at coordinate 57,808,762 of OX326997.1, forward strand.
GGTTCACTCTGGAAATATACAAGATATACAACTATTTTTGACATCACAACAACTAGAGAAATTAAACTGAGTATGTTGTTAATATGCCTTGAATCAGATTTGTATGCCTGTAGCATATGAGTAACAAAGAATGGTAGTGTTGAGAAACAGGTGGAGAAGCAAGACACTAAAGATGAGAGTGAATCATAGCAAGAAGAACAACATCAATACTCACATTCAGAAACAAAGCCACTAGTAGTTAACCAACACAGTTTGGCTCTTGATCGACCAAGGAGAGCAAACTTTGGGAAGCCTTCCACGAGGTATGGTTTTGAGGACATGTGGCTTATGCACTACAGGTTTCTAAAAGGTGGATCCTCACGAGCCATCCACTTACAAGGAAGCAGTTACATGTACTGAGTCTACCCAATGGCTTGCTGAAATGGGAGATGAGATGGAGTCACTTTACAAGAATCAGACTTGGGAATTTGCCAAGCGACCTAAAGAGAGAAAAGTTATCACTTGCAAATGGGTTTTCAAGAAAAAGAAAATGTTGTCACCTGCTGAGGGTATCAAGTATAAAGCTCAAGTAGTTGCAAGAGGATTTCATCAGAAAGAAGGTGTAGACTACAATGAGATTTTCTCTCCAGTGGTCAAACTTACTTCTATCAGGGTACTGCTAGCCATAGTTGCATATCAGAATTTGGAGCTCGAACAACTAGATGTGAAGACACCTTTTCTACATGGAGAGTTGGAGGAGGAGATATACATGACTCAGAAAGAGAGTTTCCAAGTTCCTAGAAAAGAAGATTATGTTTGCAGGTTGAAGAAATCTTTGTATGGACTAAAATAGTCATCGAGGCAGTGATACAAGAGATTTGATAGCTATATGATAGAGATTGGCTACACGATGAGTCTGTATGATTGTTGTGTCTACTACAACAAGGTAATCAATGATTCTTTCATTTATCTGGTCCTCTATGTATATGATATTTTGATAGCTGTAGAAAACAAGTCAGATATTCAGAAGTTGAAGGGTCTTCTTAGTGCTGAGTTTGAGATGAAGGATTTGGGTGCAGCTAGGAAAATTCTAAGAATGGAGATCTACAGAGATAAAAGTCAAAAGAGGCTTTTCCTATCACATAAGGATTATATTCAGAAGGTGTTGTCTAGATTTGGCATGTCTATAGCAAAACCCATAGATACTCCAAGTGCTGCAAACATTCATTTGTCTACTGTGTTTGCACCTAAGTCTGCTGAGGAGAAGGAGTACTTGTCTTGAGTTCCATATGCTAGTGTAGTAGGGAGTTTGATGTATGCTATGGTCTGCATTAGACCTGATCTTGCACATGCTATCAGTGTCGTTAGTATGTTTATGGGTGAGCCTGGCAAGGAGCATTGGCAAGCTATGAAGAATATTTTTCATTATCTTAGAGGTACGTCTGATGTTGGTCTCATTTATGGAGGTGATACACAATGTTTAGTAACAGGTATTCAGATTTTAATTATGCTGGAGATGTTGACAATAGAAAATCTATGACTGGTTATATTTTCGCTCTTGGTGGTTCTGGTTTTAGTTGGGAAGCTACTTTGTAGCCTACTGTGACTTTGTCTACTACAAATGCAGAGTATATGACATTGATAGAAGCAACCAAAGAGAGAATCTGGTTGAAAGGACTAGTTAGTGATTTGGGTCCACATCATCATCAGGCTATAATGTATTGTGGTAGTCTGAGTGTAATCTGTTTAGCCAAGGATAAAGTTCATCATGAGAGGACTAAGCACATCGATACAGGTATCATTTTTTGAGGAGTGAGAAGAGGATTAAGGTGAACAAAGTAGGTACTATTGACAATCCAGCTGACATGTTCACCAAGTCAGTTCCACAAAGCAAGTTCCAACATTGTTTGGACTTGCTAAATTATAGAAGCTGTTAGTTGCCCTTTGGGGCAACATCTGGGGACAGTGGAGATCTGATACATTTGGTTATTTGTGAGAGGATTCAAGTCAAGGTAGAGATTTGTTAATATGCCTTGAATCAGATTTGTAGGCCGGTAGCATACAGGGGCCTCGTTGTTGGACTTAGATTTTCTTTTGGGCCTCAGTCAACCTAAATGTAATGTGAGTCATGTTGGCTTAAGTCAAGCTAATTCAAGTCAAGCTAAATGTAATCCGAGTCATGTTAGACTTAGGTTTTCTATTGGGCCTACCCTTAGGGGGTATATATATATATCCTTTAGGTTATTAATCTAGTGTGATATTGTGTAATCTGTAATCTGGTTTCCTCAAGATAATAAATCTGTTCTCCTTCTGTCGTGGGCGTAGCTAACATATTTTTAGTGAATCACGTAAATCTGTGTTCTTTCTTACATTCGTTATAACAAATTGGTATCTAGAGCCAAGTCAGGATGTCTTGGTTGAATGTGAAGATCGACAAATTCACAGGGAGGAACAGCTTAAGTTCATGGCAGATCAAGATGCGAGCCTTGTTAAAGCATCAAGGGTTATAGGTGTCGCTAACGAAGAAGTCAGAGGATCTCGAATCCGCTGAGATGGCTAGTTTGGAGGAGAAGGCACACTGGACAATTAAGTTGTGTCTTGCAGACGATATCATCACTGAGATCACAGAGGAGGAAACTGAATCTGGTCTGTGGTTGAAGCTTGAGAGTCTATACATGATGAAGTCTTTAACTAACAAGTTGCTTCTAAAGAAACATCTGTTTAGTCTGCAAATGCAAGAAGGTGTGCCTCTAAGAGATCACTTAGATCAGTTGAACACAATTCTATTGAAGCTGCGTAATATTGATGTTAAAATTGAGGATGCGGATGCTGCCTTAATTCTGTTGGTATCTGAAGATCAAAAGGTTACAAACTAATAAGGGTCTAAAATTCTGTTTGTCTGATTTTAATGAGTGCTACAAGAATGAAGGTATTGCAAGACATCACACAGTCGGGAATACACCACATCAAAATGGTGTGGTAGAACGTGTGAATCAGACACTTCTGGAGAAAGCTAGGTGCATGCTCTCAAATGCTAGACTAGAAAAAAGGTTCTAGGCAGAAGCGGTTAGTACAACATGTTGTTTGATAAAACGTGGACCTCACACAGGTATACATCTCAAAACCCCTTATGAGGTGTGGTCTGATAAGTCTGCTGATTACTCAAGTCTGAAAGCTTTTGGTTGCACTGTTTATTATCATGTAAGTGAGGGGTAAATTAGAAATAAGATCTAAAAAAGGAGTATTTGTAGGGTATGGGGATGGAGTTAAAGGGTACAGAATCTAGTCTTCATTTGAAAGAAGGGTGATACTTAGTAGAAATGTAGCCTTTGATAAAAATTCTATGTTTAACCCTTCTGTGAAGTCTATTGTTGTATTAGAGAATGGTAGTGTTAAGAAACATGTGGAGCAGCAAGACACCCAAGATGAGAGTGAATCACAACAAGAAGAACAACATCAACACTCACATTCAGAAATAGAGCCACTAGTAGTTAACCAGCACAGTTTGGCTCTTGATCGACCTAGAAGAGTAAACTTTGGGAAACCTCCCACGAGGTATGGTTTTGAGGACATGGTGGCTTATACACTATAGGTTGTTGGAAGAGGTGGATCCTCACGAGTCATCCACTTACACGGAAGCAGTCACATGTACTGAGTCTACCCAATGGCTTGCTGCAATGGGAGATGAGATGGAGTCACTTCACAAGAATCAGACTTGGGAATTGGCCAAGCGACCTAAAGAGAGAAAAGTTATCACTTGCAAATGGGTTTTCAAGAAGAAGGAAGGGTTGTCACATGCTGAGGGTATCAAGTATAAAGCTCGGGTAGTTGCAAGAGGTTTTCATCAGAAAGAAGGTGTAGACTACAATGAGATTTTCTTGCCAGTGGTCAGACATACTTCTATCAGGGTGCTGCTAGCCATAGTTGCATATCCTAATCTGGAGCTCGAAAAACTAGATTCGAATACACCTTTTCTATATGGAGAGTTGGAGGAGGAGATATACATGACTCAGAAAGAGGGTTTCCAAGTCAAAAGAGGCTTTTCCTATCATAGAAGGATTATATTCAGAAGGTGCTGTCTAGATTTGGCATGTCTACAGCAAAACCCATAGATACTTTAAGTGTTGCAAACATTCATTTGTTCACTATGTTTGCACCTAAATCTGATGAGGAGAAGACGTACATGTCTTGAGTTCCCTATGCTAGTGCAGTAGGGAGTTTGATGTATGCTATGATCTGTACTAGACCTGATCTTGCACATGTTGTCAGTGTTGTTAGTAGGTTTATGGGCGAGCCTGGCAAGGAGCATTAGCAAGCTGTGAAGAGGATTTTTCCTTACCTTAGAGGTACATCTTATGTTGGTCTCATTTATGGAGGTGATACACAGTGTTTAGTAACAGGTTATTCAGATTCTGATTATGCTGGAGATGTTGACAGTAGAAGATCTATGACTGGTTATGTTTTCACTCTTGGTGGTTCTGTTGTTAGTTGAAAAGCTACTTTACAGCCTACAGTGACTTTGTCTACTACAGAGGCAGAGAATATGACATTGACAGAAGCAGCCAAAGAGTTAATCAGGTTGAAAGGACTAGTTAATGATTTGGGTCCACAACATGATCAGGTTATAGTGTATTGTGATAGTCTGAGTGCAATCTGTTTAGCCAAGGATCACGTTCATCATGAGAGGACTAAGCACATCAATGTCAGGTATCGTTTTCTGGGGAGTGAGAAGAGGATTAAGGTGAACAAAGTGGGTACTGATGACAATTCAGCTGACATGTTCACTAAGTCAGTTCCACAGAGCACGTTCCAACATTGTTTGGACTTGCTAAATGTTAGAAGCTGTTAGTTGCCCTTTAGGGGCAACATCTGGGGGCAGAGGAGATCTGGTACATCGGGTTATTTGTGAGAGGATTCAAGTCAAGGTGGAGATTTGTTAATATACCTTGAATCAGATTTGTAGGCCGGTAGCATACGGGGGCCTCGTTATTGGACTTAGGTTTTCTGTTGGGCCTAAGTCAAGCTAAATGTAATCTGAGTCATGTTGGGCCTAAGTCAAGTTAATCCAAGTCAAGCTAAAGGTAATCTGAGTCATGTTGGACTTAGGTTTTCCTTTGGGCCTACCATTTAGGAGTGTGTGTATATATATATATATATATATATATATCTTTTAGGTTATTAACCTAGTGTGGTATTCTGTAATCTGGTTTCCTCAAGATAATAAATATGTTCTCTTTCTTCCATGGACGTAGCTAACGTATTGTTAGTGAACCACGTAAATATATGTTCTTTCTTACATTCGTTATAACATATGTAAAGTAAAATACTAACTCGCAGGATCAACTTTTGATCCTACCATAGATGTTGTTATGCCATGAACTGCGTACGCGCTCAACCTCAAACAAACTCTGCAAACTGAGAAAATAAATCGAAAAGCCCAGGGAAATACACATAAAATAATAAAAATGTTAGAGTGAGTGGACGAAAAATAATATTTCACTTTAAATTGAAAACTATAAATAATATACCTTTCAATATAAATGTACATAAAAATGATGCGAGTCTAAAAATAAACAAGCCCAGGTCAAGTGTTTGTCGTAACTCTTATGGATATTGCGTAATGTGTGGAGGCAGTAACTTGAGTACATTTTCTTCAAAGTTACAAGAATGCACAGGTCAGGTGTTTATCCTAACCCTCCAGGGTACTGTGTAAATCACGGGTCAGGTGTTTGTCCTATCCCTCCCAGAGCATCTCGGGGATCAGCCGAGAAGTCAGTGCATTGATGCATGAACTGTGACTATGCTCTGTGTCAAAGAAATCATATGTGCCTACATGCAAATACATAATCGTAAATGCATACTCGTAAAATGCATAATCATAGTGCATAATCGTAAAATGCATAATCATAAAATGCATAATCATAGACTCGCAAATCAATAGTGAAAATAAAGTGTCCACTCACAGTATTGTGCCATAATTTTCACCAAATCGAACCTCGTCAGTTGGCGTTTCTATACATCTGCAATTAGCTGCTAATACGTTGTCCTGAAACAATGATTCATATTTAACAAAAAATCGTTGAGAATAATATTGAATAACTAAACTCGTTCACCTAACGATCAATATCGTCGAGAACGTCGCATTCTCGAATATCGTGCTTCTCGAACTACAAACAAGCTTTAATCAAATTCCATATTCTAAATATTGAATCCTTTTTAAAGTTCTTAACACAATTCTTGAACGTTGAGCGACTCGAGGTCGATTCGATGTTCGACTCAACCGTTCCTCAAAATTGTAAAATCAATTCATTAATGTCGGGTTGTGACGACCCGGAACGGAATCAGAAGCGTAATCAGCTTAATTCGTGAGTTAGCGTATAATCGCAGATTTTCGATAATTGATTGAATCGCCAGCTTTGATCACGACTAAATTATTGGCCAAGAATTTGAGTTGAGTCTCTTCTCGAGAGTCGTAGTACGGGTGTTTTTGAGTTCGTGGGCAGTTCCGGATTATTATTTCGACGACCGAGGAATATAATATGAATATTTAAAATTTCGGAATATTGTCGAGTTTATTCGTTCGTGTTCGAGTCTATCCGAATCGTGATTGTGATCCGTTTTGGACCGTTGATCGACCCGAACCGTAGATGGAATGATTATCGACTTGATTTGCGAGTTTCGCGATTTGTTGTGATTTCGACATAATATGCTAATATGACGGCTTTCTTAGTGACTAAAATACCGGGCGAGAATTTGATTTGGGATCCTTCGTGGAAGTTGTTGAGAATTTAATTTCGAGCTTGTGGGAACTTCCGGAGGATTATTCCGAGTTATGAGGATTATGTTATGAATATTTCCGACCGTTGATCATTTAATCGGATAAGTTTGTGATGGTTTGAACCGTTGACTTTTTATCGGACTTGTTGAAGTGTTTGACTTCGGGTGGAAATTGAAGAACTTGTCGAGATGATTTTGTTGACGCGAGAATTGTTGGAAACGGATTTACGACGCGAAAGTTACGGGTGTTCGAAGTTTATCGTAAAGTGTATTTTGGAAGTTTCCTAAAAGGGTAAGTATTTAATGAGGGTTTCTATTTTGGGCAAGTCGAACATGCATTGGTGTTTGTTGACCGAGTCAACTCAGCTGGGAGGTGGAGGTGCGACGGGAAGCTCGGCCTGCCGGCGGCGAGCTGCCGTCCGGCCACCCCAGGGCTTGGGGTTGGTCTCGTTCGACGTGCCTTGGCTCCCCCGTGGTGATGCCGGCCACCGTTCACGGCGGGGACGCTGGAGGAAGAAGATTTTCCGGTTTGAAATTGGATGAATTTTTGGGTTTTTGGTCGATCTTTTTCCGGCCAAATTGAGCTACATGAAGCACTGGGTTTTGAAGCTCTCATCACCATGAATCTAACCATATAGGTATGGAGTTCCAATTCTTTTTGTACATGGAGAATTCATGGATTGAAATTTGTATGATAATTCGGTTTTGTATGAAACTGAGCTAGTTAGAGTTTGAATTGATCTTTGGTGTAGTTATGGAAGTTGCTTGTTGGATGATTTTGAGTGGAATAGGCTTTGGTCTACTGGGAAATTTTTCAGTTGGGTGGCGCTGCCGCCGGCGGCGGCGGTCAACGGCGGTCTTTGGTCAAAGTTGACTTTTTAGGGTTTTCGACGAGTTATATGTCGTTTCGCTCGAAATCGCGCCCCGATCGCAGTGGTGAGGTTTATTTATCGATTTGAGCATCGGAAATTATAGCGAGGTTTTATGGTGTGATTATCGGATTTTCGACAATTCGTCGTTATTGAATTATGTGTTTCCGAGAATGGTTGTTTCTCGTGATATGATTCGAGGTACTGAATTATGAATTTGAGAAATGGATTTTATGAGTATTCAGGGGTTCGTGATCGTTCGTTTGGCGAGGGATTTTCCGCCGGATCACTGGATTAACGCGAACTGCGTTACGCTCACCTGTGAGTGGACAACTTCTTTTCACTGTTAATCGCGAGTCTTTATACACGTTTTACGAGCATGAGCATGCATACGAGATTATGATTTACATGAGCATGTGTTATACGATTATGTTTATTCCATTATATATTACGTATATGCATTTATATATTTCTTTACGCATTTGCATCGAACTATTTATGATTTGGTTTACACAGAGTACAGTCTCAGTATATGTTATTGTATCGATACACTTGCATCTCGACTGATCCCCGATGTATGCCTACCAGGAGGGGCAGTACCCCGACCTGATCGGCGAGGGGCAGTACCCCGGAACCGGGGCCTTTCTGGCTAGAATCACGTGTGGGTCTGGGATCCCGTGATTCCGACTGTACTAGCACGGATGTGTCCATGAGCGACCCCGTGGGATTTTCCATGCATGCCCTGTGCGCGAGTTGGAGTCAGCGTCTCCTCGCGTACCATTTGATTTTTATGCTTTTGATTCGCATATGTTTTTATAACATATATTATTCGGCGAAAGACATTTATTTTTGTCCACTCACTCTAACGGTTTTCATGTCTTTCCCCTGGGCTTTTCGGTTTCCGTGCCCAGTTTGTAGTTCAGATTCTGGTGTCGCACGTCGTGGTCGGAGACATAGTATTCGAGCAATGTTTCTTTTATGGTAGGTTCTTAGTTTGGCCTACTATTTGTATATCTATACTAGAAGTCGCTCTGAGTATTCTTATGTCATGTTTTTATACGATTTTCCCCGGATTTCTGTAAAGTATAGTTATATTTATTACTTTACATTACTGTTATGATATTGAGAAATCCGGATGGGATTGGTGCCCACGGTTTGATTTTTGTGACATAGGATGAAGTGTATTTTCCGAGTGCAGGTAATGGCAATTCCGCGTTAGTAGCGTTACTCTGCCGAAATTTTGATGGTTTTTGTTGGATCGTGTTTTCAGAAGGGGTTTGATTCCGATTTAGGAAACTAAATCGGGGTTGGGTCCTTTCACAGGTTAATCACACATTTAAACCAACAATGTCCAAATCATTTTAATAATCTCATTATTGCATTCGTTACGTAATTATGAGTAAAATGACATAAAATACTAGTACAAATACTGCTTCACATGACGCCTCTCAGATGACATAAAATAATTGTCCGTCGTCTGATTATTTTTGAAATAAATAGACATCGGTTCTATTTTGTCCGTCATTGCAAAATCTTTTAAACAACACATTTTTTCCAGTTTATGAGGAGGACATCCAAAATTTAGTATTTTCAAGCGTGGACATCTCAAAAAATGATTGTTCGAAAAGTATACTTAATTCATATGACGTTTGTCTGTCATGTGATACTTACCGAAAAACCAAAAAATTTGTAAATTTTTTTCACCAAGTCAAGTAGATGAGGATGCCATTGAATTGGGAGAAAATGCATGTATGGACACTATCCAAAGAGCTCACAACATTGAGTTCTTGCACAAGATGGCAGTTGGCTGTCGTTTGAATTTTGAAATAATTTAACTTCGACTTGTCCACCTATATACCAGCTCACATGAATGATTTGCATAGCTAAACCATACGTTACTAAGAGTTGAGTTAGCATCTAAATTTATTATGGTTTTGAGATATTAGTTAAGATGACAGTCGTATATCGTCTAATTAAAATTTGACATTCTTTTCCGTAGTTAAACGTTAAATTTTGTAAACACCCTAAAACTAACCATTTTTCTAAAGTTGATCACTGCATGAAATGCTCAGATTATTGTTAATACACTGTACAAAATTCATTATTTTTTTACTTGAACTCGTCCTCGATCCGGGCGTGTCATTGCTTTGACTTTAAGGAACTTAAGAGCAAATCTCGATATGCGGCTCTGTTAAAATTTAATTTCAGATCAAGTTTCACACAGGCATTATCGTAGAGCTTATATCTATGCTACTATATGGAAAAAATTACAAAAATTAAATTAATTTAGGTGCTCCTCCCATAGGAAAATGAGCAAAATCCTTAAAAGTGGATATTTTAGTCTCTTGGTAAGATTTGACCTCATTGGCCGACCACTAAACGAACTTCGACGAGGGTGAATTTTTTGAAAACTCTATATTATTGCAAGGTTCACGCATATATATGGACACATTTCTCATTATACCATTTCGGTTTTTCATATATCGTTAATTGCATGTATGACTACTAATGTGACTTACAATGTTAGTTGGTTATATGTTGCTTACAATGTTAGTTGGTTATACATGAAAAGTAAACTATTATGATTCTATACCACTAATAATGAATCATTTTGTAAATATGACCATTCGATAAGACGGTGAGACTAATCTAAGCACGCTCTAAAAAATTTAGAACTTTTCGAATTGATTTCGACCTTGATCCGAGTGTTTGACTATTATGATCATATTGCCCTTAACAATAAAACACATTTTGCTGATTTGTTAAAATAATTTGAATGCAAGTACGTCACCCGCATTCTCGTGGGATTCACATCTATCTTTTCACGTAAGAAAATCTAAATTCTAAGACATCAACCCCAAACTGTAAAACTAAATCCTATTCGTAAACCCTAAACATACCCTAAACCCTAAACCACAAATTCAATCAGACGACGGTTGTCTGTCATCTGAGGTATACGGTTTCTAGCTATTAATAAGTGGGAAAATTCCCTCTTAAACTTACCCTAGGTATGCCATCAAATATAACATTAAAGAATTAAATCAAATAAACCCTTCCACACTTAACAAAAGAAATAACCCCTTACAAAATTTTAGCCTTCAGTCGCCTCTCTCTCTCTCTCTCTCTGAAACTCTCTCGCTTTCACAAAAACTCAGCTGCCTCTCTCTCTCTTTGAAACTGTCGTTGCCTCGATGGCTCGCATCTCCCTCACAACCGCGCCTCACCATGCTTCCCAATCATCCACCGACGCCTCGTAGTCTCACCTTAGTGATTTTCTCCCTTGACTCGTACCACAACATCGCGAGCTCAGTCGTCCACAGCAACCTCGATGTAACATCACGAGCTCAAGACGATCCTGGCTGCTAGGGTCACCGTCTCTTGGATCGTGATGCATCCTCCATCGCCTCCACTACTGCACGTCACTTACTGACCACCTAGTCTCACTTATCTATGTCCTGCATTTCTCACCGTCGTGCTGTCACATCCTTGCGGCTTCAGCTTCCACATCTCGGGGCCTTCATCTCCAGAACCAAAGATCTCCAGATGGTCAACCTCACCCTTCGCCACCTTCACCACAAGCCTCACAGCTACTCCTCACTATACGTGCCTTTCCTCAGCCTTGCATCGAGAGGGCGCAATCTCGGAGCGTCGTTTGATTACCAGCAACCTGTGCTTCGCTTACTCCAAACTTCCAATATCCTGTCCACTATAGAAGAGAGTTGTTTATGGCTCATTACAGACCCAATTCAATTCTCACACTTCGCCTCATCTATTTGATGCATCAGGTACAATTTTTTAGCTGATCATGTTGACTGAATTCATGAAATGTCTATGTTTTTTGTAAATCAATTTGTGACTAGGGTTTTGTTTCATTTTGGGTTCTAGCTATCATTTCTTGTATAAATCTAGTTAGGTGCTTTAGGGGTATATGGTTTCTTCTAGAAGTCAATTTGTTGTTTTGGGGCAATTTGTTTGAAACTAACAAATTGATTTTTGATTTTGTCGAGCACATCAGGTGGATGAACATGTGCTCAAGTGGATGAACATGAACATGTCGAGCACATCAGGTTGAGCACCATTAATTTCTTAAATGTTCCAGTGCTTATTTATATGTGTTCCAACGTGCAAATGAGACCTTAACTATTTGCAATACCCAATACATGGTGATATCAGATGTTATTTTTTGCAACTTAGTAATTCGAGGCCCATATTAGTTCTCTGCTGATATCTAACAGGTTCTTCGTACATGTAGAAGAGACAAATGTTGAACCGTAATTTATTGATAGAATAATATGATTTTCACTGAGGAAGTTGTTAAGGAAATTGGTATTGGTATCCATTTGCTGTTAATCATTAACTGCGTAAGTTCTGAAAAAATACAAGACTGGTGAAATATGGAAAAACACAAGACTATTGAGAACGTTAGCCCTATTAGAGTACAGATAACCACTTAGTTTTGATGGTTTTGTTGTTTATGCTCTTTCATTTGCAGTTGTGTCTGATGTGCAAGTAGTCTACTCCTCCACCATTTCTTTTCCATTTGGAAAGTTTGTCAACCTATTCCTTTACAAATGAAAACTTCCCTGTTAATAGTAAATGCCCAAGATTAATATGGAAACTAAGGGGAGAGCTTAGAATATCCTCAAAGATAGAAACCTGATCAAGAAAGAGTATAGTATAGTTTCAGCATGTTCATTCATTGTCACCTTTATGACTGAAAGTTTTCACTTCTTGTTGCATGTGGTTAGATGTTGTGCTGATGAAAATAGCTTGTATACAGACTGAAATATCTTGTTTTGCTACTTATGATTCTTATACTTTGTGCAAATGCTTACACTTCCAGTTTATGGGATATACTCATTTCAGAAATTTAAGCAGAATGCTACTTACTAGTGTGAGTCATAGGTTACTTTGTTGGTTGTTGTCAACAACATATTAGTGTACTTGTTTATTAATGTTAAAACTAGAGACCTGTGTATCAGATAGTATTTTATTTATTTGTAAATGCATTCTTTATTTGTGCAAGGATTTGGTTGCTGTCAAGAAGGGAGGAGTTACCAACTGCATGAGGATTGACATGCTAGCATTAGCAGCTGCATATAGCTAATACCATATATTGATCAAGTAGTTGTTGTAATTTGTAACTTGTGAGTCCTCATGTATGTACTACTTTAGATCGAGTTTAGTGTATAACTGTAGTTTGTGTATAAATCATATTGACATGCAATATTGAAATCAATGTTTATGTGGTAGATTTATGAATCATATACATGACTGTTAATTTGGCATACACATATAAATGGATGATGTAAGAAACATATTCATACATCACACTAGATAACAAAACAAGTGTTGTTTGAACCAAACTCTCATGACATAAACAAATTATAAAAGATTGACGTCTAAGAAGAAGTCAGACGACACACAATGGGATAGAAAGATTGACATATGAGAAGTAATCAGATGACACTCATATGAAAAAATGACCGAGGTTACAATGTGTTTCACATGACAGTTGCATGTCATCTAACTATATGCCATTCGACACAGATGATGCGAATGCAATTTGGCATCAGTTGGCACCATGAATGGCATCTGTCATCTGAATACTCTGACTATCATCCTTATGATCGCTATTTAACAGTCTTTTTGGCATCTTGCGTGTCATCTGAAAGGGTTTTCAACATATGACACTGCAGTATATGACGGTCAGGATGCATATGAGATGATGGTCAATGACCGCCATCTCAAATGTTATGTGTACTAGTGAAACATGACACAATTCAGAAACTTTTTCGGTCAGAAGTGCTGCCACAGACGGCGGCGCGTGTGGCCCATGTGCCACCGACGACAACCGCCAGCAGAGGAGAATGACACACCATTGGAAAGCTCTCCTCGAGCCCAACCAACTGTTCAACTAGAGCTAAGGCCAATTCCGTCTGAAACAAATCCAAAATTGCCCCGAAAAGAATTTGGTCGGAATCAGATTCCGGCTCCGATCTCCACCTTCGAGCCGTTTCAGAGCTCAAGGGTGGCCCCAAATGACTCATGACGAGGTGTGGAGCAAAACCCCTCTCACCCTGCCGCCAATAACACCTACTCTGCCGTGTATGTCGGAGGCCGAAACGACTCCGATCGGAATCAATCGATTCTGATTCCAAATCGATGCCAAACCTACAAATTCAATCCATACAAGTTTATACAACCCATAAAAAGGTTCTTATGACCTTGATTCCTTACGTAAATCGGTCGGAACCCATGCCATCGACGGCTAGCCCGAAACCCTAAAACTTCATCGGCTTAATCCTCTCCTCTCAGGCCAAATCATCGTTGGTCAAGCCCAAGAATGGGTCGGGGACGTCGAGCCACTTCAAACCCAACACGCCTTGAGGTCGGAGGTGGCCGGACGGCGTAGCGCCACCTCACACCACCTTAGTCTCTCTCTCTCCTCACGGGAGGGACGTGTTGACCCGAGTTAACCCAAACTAGAATAGTGACTTGCCATAAAAAGAAACATCTCATTTAAATATGTTTCTCGTCATATCTCCAATTTTTTTCTTGCGTCTACGATTCCATCTCGACAAATTCTACAATTTCCACCTAAAGCCAACCAATTTCGACAATCTAATAAAAAGTCAACTGAAAAACTCTCAATAATTATCGACGGTGAAAAAAATAACTACTTTTCTCGATTAACCTTAAATAAGTCATAAAAAAATATAATTTTCGCGACCAGATGCTACAATCTACCCCCCCCCCCCCCCAAAGAAAATTTCATCCTCAAAATTTACACACATACTAGTAAAACACCAATGGGGTACTACTTTTGTATGCGTTCGTTCGGCTCGCAGGTAACATTCACAATTATGAGAATTGTCCATAAAATTGTCACCATATCATCATCTTGCTACAAAGTCTTCCTCTTCTAATCTCGCGTCTAAATAAACTACTCAATATAAGCCTGATACATGAGAGCGTTCTGATCCAAACTCTGTAACATAAATACCTAAAAACAATAGGTACCCATGCCAACCCTAGTGGCAAGTTCTACTATGGTAATTGGGCCTTTTTGGTTAGTCCAAGCTAGTATCCCCCCCAACTACAATCCTGATAAGATATAGTATGAATGGTGGTGCGGCATAACTCCTATAGTGGCTCTCTGATCACCCCCAGAACCATGCACCAAAAACGTAACTGAGATGCCCTCCGCGGACACGCACATAAAATGACCCTCTAGGCCACAAAGGTATCAAACGGAGGACCCAGACTAACCATTCTAAAACAGTAACATAAATGGACATTCGACTGATCTCAGGGAACACTCTGACTTTACTCAATTCCCTAATTCTCAAAAATTCTACTGAAAATTGGGCATACTTTTCCCCAAAACTTAAGGAAACCAAAAACCTGCACGAAAAGAACACTTCCAATAACAAATCCCACAAACAAATTGAAAGGACCCAACCCCGATTTAATTTCCTAAACCGGAATCAAAACCCTTCTGAAAACACGAACTTGCAAAAACCATAGAAATTTCAGTAGAGTTTCACTATAACGCGGAATTACCGTTAACCTGCACCCGAAAACACACTTCATCCTATGCCACAAAAGCAAATCTGTGGGCACCAATCCCATCTGGATTTCTCAAAATCATATCATCATAATATAAAGTAATAAGTAAAACTGTAATTTTACAGAAATCCGGGGAAAAACGTACGAAAATATAAATATCAGAGTATTCAGAGCGACCTCTAGTGTATATATACATAAATATACAACAGTAGGCTAAACAAGAAACCTACTGAGAAAGAAAGGTAGCTCGAACACTAAGCCTCCGACAGCGACGTGCGACACCAGAATCCGAACTGCACACTGGGCACGGAAACCGAAAAGCCCAGGGGAAAAGCAAATAAAATCGTTAGAGTGAGTGGACGAAAATAAACATATGCCTTTCACCATTTACATATCATACAAATAGTGCGAGTTCTTAAAATAAATGGAGGTGTCGGGCGAATCTCTCAAGCCCGACGGTGATAGACTAGGTGAATTTCTCAAGCCTAGTGGGCACATCAGGAGAATCTCTCAAGCCTAGAACTGGACTACCGGTGATCAGCCGAGTAGTCAATGCATCGATCCTAAGTAAATGTCATCACCAATATAACATAAAACAATACCTCCAAAACAATAAATAATCTCAATATTGTACTGGAAATAAATACTGAAACCAAGAACTCGCTACGACAGTGTAAATACATGTCCACTCACAGATAAGCACAGCGCGCAGACGCGCTAATCCTGAGATCCGGCGGAAGATCCCTCGCCCAACATACAATCTCGATCCCCTGAATACTCACAAAATATCACTGATCAAAATCACAATTCATTACTCTGAACCATACCTCAGAAACCAATCATTTCCGGAAACATATAACTCGGATAACAAAATAATCTCCAAAAATCCCAAAATACTCCACATAAACCCTCGACTCAAAATCCGGCATCCAAATCAACTCAAAAACCTCAAGGCGATGATCGGGGCGCGATTACGAGTAAAACGACATAAAACTTGTCAAAATCTAAAAGGTCAACGTGTCGCAGGAGCTCTGTCGTTGACCGCCACCGCCAACGGCGGCGCGTCGTCACCGGAGAGATTTTTTAGCGACCAAGACCACCACAGCTTCTTCTCCTCAAGCCCAGCCTAAAACTCTTTTTCACCAAGACCCAATTCGGCCGGCAACCCCTCCAAAACTGCCTCGAAAGCACCACGGCCAAGAATCACCGAAAAACTTTCCCGGCCGATTTCGGCGCCGTCACGCCACCAAAATGCCTCAAACCAATGGGGTTTTCACCCTTGGCTTGAGACCAAGTTGTTCCAACCCAAGAACCCACCAGAAACACGCCGGAGCACCTTCCACCATTAAACCCGATTTCGGAAACTTTCCCCTCCAAAAATCTCCAACCAAACCGCCACCAAATCATACCATATATACATCAATCGAAAGCCCAAAGGAAGAGCTTTAAAGCCATACCTTAAACTCCGGCAACCGCGCCGTATTCCGGCAGCCACCTCGACGGTGAGTCACGGACTCACTGAGTCAACCCGTGGTTGACTCGGTCAACTCGGCCCAGCTCGGTCAACTCGGTCAAACAGCCCATTTTCGCACTTTTTCGATAACTTTACGACTATTCGGCTATTTATACGTCGCGAATTAACTCTATCCACAATTCGGATAACTCAAACTCAAATGGATAAACACGACTAACTCGGCGATAATTTCAAATATTCATTTTATATTCCTCGATTATCTGAAAAATCCTCGGAAAGCTCCCATGGACTCGAAATCAGATTCTCTACATTTCCCACGAACAAACCCAAATCAAATTTGTGTCCGAAAATTAAGTCGTGAACGAAGTTGCATCTCCAATTAATTATGCTAAACCACAATTACTCGTAAAAGTCGCGGATTAAGCCGATTACTATACCAATTCCGGTTCGGGTCGTCACACAAATCGTGGGCACCGATTCCCATCCGGATTTCTCATAATCAATATACACAACACTATGAACATAAACCACAGATACTCATATGAAATTATGATTTACTAGGATCGCAATACTAAACATCTTCATGCTTCAAATTACATCAGTTCCATAAAGTGCAAAGACTAACTCAAATATCAATACATATAATGTAGAGAGGCTCATAAGAGATCACTTGACCTTTGCTTCCGCTACACCCGATAATATGAGCGGACTCCAACGAGTCTAACTATACTCTCCAATCACACTCAAATATTCGAATCCATTAACTAAACCGCACTGAAATCTGAGCATTACTAGCTCATAACAAGACTCATTTATAGCATATGGACTATTATCCAATGTCAAAAAAATTCTTTGGAAATAGATATGCATTTGCTTAAAATATATGTCCACTCAAGGTGGTAAAACAAAGAGGCGCTAATTTACATACTCAGACTCGCTCTCGAATTTAATAACTAAATTGAAGTCACTACCATCATTAAACAATTACAGAATTTTGTGAGTTCTTGGGCACTAGATACTTAACCAATAAAACTAACCTGGGGATGAGAATGCTATAGAATTCAAGAAACGTGACAACTCTCCGGTAGAAATCAATAAAAAGACTTTATAAGAAACTACATCTTCGTTGAACAAAAATCTAAATTTGGTCGGAAGTTTGCATTTTCATGAGTTATTCTCATATATGCTCCTGCGAGTAATGAACACTTGGTCACCTGCATGATGCTCCTCCATCCAGTCTAACGTGAATTTGAAGATCGAGCAACAAATATCGAATCAATTCATACTTATATTTTTCTAATTTCAGCACGTGCTTATGATGTACATAATTCCTTGCTGATTATCAAACTTAATGTTTCCTAGGTGTACAAGCATAAAACGTACAACTCTGATTCAGAACCTTGATATCAACATCTTCATCCTCACAAACCCTCGTGATTCATAATAAGGAGAATTATATTTCTAACTTTGCTACACATCACAAAAGATATCTTTATAGAGGGAAGTGTGTTCATGACATAAAATGAACACGACCTGCTCATAAAGAGATTGGTGTAGAGAAACTGAAGGTTAATCCTGACTAACCATATTAAATTAATTGAATCACAAGATAGTGAATGAGTCTCCATTGCTGATATTGATTAGAAACTCTCCACTGCTGATGCCGATTAGAACTCTCCACACATCGAGGTGACCAGTGGTGATTTAACCAAATTTCACATAGTCTGAGGCAATTATCTACCTCGAGCACTACAAATTCGGTCCATGAAAAAGCGTTAAACAAAGAAATCGAACGTCTGAAATAAAATAAGTATACATTTTGGCAATATTGTGTGGCTGAAATTATTAAGGATTGCGATGCAAGTGTGAAGTTACGAGACAGTAACACAATCCACAATAACATTTCCATGCAACAAGCTGACTAAGGTATAATATAGATACTCCTTACCTCCAACGTCAATCACAACACAAAGTGCATCACTGAACTAGCGATAAAGCTACATGGAGAGAAAACTAGTCAATTCTCTTATACTAATACTCATAGGCAACAAACCCAACGAAAATCGAATCAAGAGAATGAAGCCTTAGAACGATATCTGAAACACAGACAGAGGTTGACCGGAAAAAAAAATGACGGAAGGTCTGATAGTTAGGTCAGATCGAGCTAGAGAGTAAATATAAGGTTAAATAAAACTTACTTTCGATAAAACACATGTTTTCCCCTAAAATATCAAAGGATCAACTTAAGCTCTGCAATAAATTTCATCTTCAATTTCACGACTACCCCATATCCTTGATACTCTATTTGCATCATCAACAACTATGACACTGCATCTTTTCCCGATGGAAAAGAAAACACATCAACCCAAAACACTTCATGTTAAAGCCGCTAAAATTGCTAAAATCACTAACTCGAGGGTCAATGACTCCAATGTCTGAAGTATGTCGATTGAGGTAATCTGATCGCTAAGTCCATTCCTAAGGAAACCTTACTTCTCGTCATTATCATCAGAAACACCTCGTCTACTACAGTAATAATACCCATAACTCACATCGCTCAAAGAAATCTAGAATGAAGGAAAAGATGAAAGGAGCATAGAAAAAAGGATTGTTAATACCACATAATTGAGGGAAAACAATTATAAGACTACTAAATGTTGTAGTACTCCCCAGAAAGCAACCTTATATCTCGACTAATATTCGAGTCGATACTACGGGTCGATAACTAGACAAACTACTATTACTGAATTCTGATAATGTCACTCAATAGACCCGATAGAAAGTGTATAGTACTGATCCAGTTGCCATCGTAAAACTGAGAAATAACGCAGATGATCAATATCTTCTTGTTCTTTACACACGCATGGAAACAAAAAACCAAAACCTAAATGAAGACGTGGTATACAACCATGGTGGTGAAGTATTTGGCTGGTACAATCGCAGAAAACACACAAGCAAGAGGCAGACAGTGAATACAAGGAGCTCACCATACAAACCAAAAAACGTGAGGGAACCAGTCTAATACTTGACTCCTCACTGAACTTTCATACCTGAAGAACTCAATTATTTCTAATTGTTTAATCACGTTCTGATTAACGTGGAGAAATGCCTGAACGTTTCCATAAATCTGATCAAGGTCGGCACACGCAAGACATAGCGACTAGGGCACACTGACTCACAGAATGAAGTTCGTACTTGGTCACTTTCGCCACATATTCGACGACGTTTAACACTGTGATTATTTGATGGGGATCTATTACATTCGGACCATCACTTTAAAAGTGTTGAGCGTAATCGAACACAACAACAGAAGAAACCAAGTACAGTCTACAAAACCTATAACCTAATGCTCTGATACCAACTGAAAGGACCCGACCCCGATTTAGTTCCCTAAACTGGAATTAAGCCCTAACGACTCTACTAACCTTAGTTAGTACTCACTAATTGACATCCAATGTGGATATCAAAAACTCAAAAGTCACAAAATAAAGAAATTTCCCACATATAGGTTCACTCCGGAAATATACAAGATATACAATTGTTTTTGACATCAGAGTAGCTAGAGAACTTAAACTGAGTATGTATAGTAAAATAGTAACTCGCAGGATTAACCTTGGATCCTATAGTAGATACTTCTATGCCATGAACTGCATGCATGCTCGACCTCAAACGAACTCTACAAACTGGGCAAATAAACCGAAAAGCCCAGGGAAATGCGCATAAAATTATAAAGTTGTTAGAGTGAGTGGACGAAAAATAATATTTCACTTTAAACTAAAAACTATAAATAATATGCCTTTTACTATAAATGTACATAAAAATGATGCGAGTCTAAAAATAAACAAGCCCAGGTCAGGTGTTTGTCCTAATCCTCCTGGGTACTGTGTAATGTGTAGAAGCAATAACTTGAGTACATTTTCCTCTAAGTTACAAAAATGCCCAGGTCAAGTCTTTATCCTAACCCTCCTGGGTACTATGTAAATCACGTCTCAGGGATCAGCCGAGAAGCCAGTGCATCGATGCATCAACTGTGACTATGCTCTATGTAAAAGAAATCATATGTTCCTCCATGCAAAGGCATAATCGTAAATGCATACTCGTGAATTACATAATCGTAAAGTGCATAATCGTAAGATGCATAATCATAGACTCACATATCAACAATGAAAATAAAGTGTCCACTTACAGTATTATGTCGTGATTTCCACCAAACCAAAGCCTGTCAGTCGGCGTTTCTATACATCTGCCACTAGCTGCTAATACGTCATTCTGAAACAATGATTCATATTTAACAACTAATCGTTGAGAATAATATTGAATAACTAAGCTCGTTCACCTAACAAGCAATATCATCGAGAACGTCGCATTCTCGAATATCGTGCATTCCAAACTACAAAAAAGCTTTAATCTAATTCCATATTCTAAATCTTCCATCCTTTTTAAATTTTGTAACACAATTCTTGAACGTTACGCGACTCGAGGTCGATTCGATGTTCGACTCAACTGTTCCTTAAAATCGTTAAATCAATTCATTAATGTCCAATTAATCACACGTTTAAACCCACAATGTCCAAATCAGTTTAATAACCTCATTATTACATTCAGTACGTAATTATGAGTAAAACGACATAAAATTTAACACCATTCGAAAACTTTTTGGTCAGACGCATTGTCACAGACGGCGGCGCGTACCACAGGCGACCATCATTGGCAGAGGAGGATGACACACCGTTGGAAAGCTCTCCTCGAGCCCAACCAACTGCTCAACTAGATCTAAGGCCAATTTGAAAGGACCCAACCCCGATTTAGTTTCCTAAACTGGAATCAAACCCCTTCTGAAAACGTGAACAAACAAAAACCATAAAAATTTCGGCAGAGTAACGCTACTAACGCGGAATTGCCTTTACCTGCACCCGGAAAATACACTTCAACCTATGCCACAAAAGTCAAACCGTGGGCACCAATCCCATCCGGATTTCTCAATATATCAACAGTAATGTAAAGTAATAAATATAGCTATACTTTACCGAAATCCGGGGAAAATCGTATAAAAATATACATAAGAATACTCAGAGTGACTTCTAGTATAGATATACAAATAGTAGGCCAAACTAAGAACCTACCATAAAAGAAACATCGCTCGAATACTATGCCTCCGACCACGACGTGCGATACTAGAATCTGAACTGCAAACTGGGCACGGAAACCGAAAAGCCCAGGGGAAAGACATGAAAACCGTTAGAGTGAGTGGACGAAAATAAATGTCTTTCGCCGTATAATATATGTTATAAAAACATATGCGAGTCTAAATGCATAAAAATCATATGGTACATGAGGGAGACTCTAACTCCTCACGCGTACAGAGCATGCATCATAAATACCACGGGGTCTCTCATGGACTCCCTCGCGCTAGTACAGTCCGAATCACGGGATCCCAGACCCACACGTGATTCCTAGCCAGAAAGGCCTCAGGTCAGGATATCTGTCTCCCCCCCCCTCCCCCGGAGCGTACTCGGGGATCAGCCGATAAGTCAATGTGTATCGATACAACCCTGATAACTGAGACTGTACTCTGTGTAAACCAAATCATAAATCCTTTCCATGCACATGTATAAATCATAATATATATATATATGTATATTCGTATACGTATATTCGTATATGCATAATCGTAAAACACATGCTCATAAAAATCATGATCATACTGCATGCTCAAGTTTGTAAAACGTATATAAAAGACTCGCAATCAATCCGTGAAAAGAAATGTCCACTCACAGGTGAGCGTAACGCGATACGCATTAATCCCATGATCCGGCGGAAAATCCCTCGCTAAACGAACGATCACGAACCCCTGAATAATCATAAAATCCATTCCTCAAAATTATAACTCGACACCTCAAATAATATCACGAGAAACAACCGTTCCCGGAAACATATAATTCAATAACGACGAATTGTCGAAAATCCAATAATATCACCTCAAAACCTCGCTATAATTTCTGATGCTCAAATCGAAAAACAAACCTCAACACTGCGATCGGGGCGCGATCGGGGTGAAATGACATATAACTCGTCGAAAAACATGTCGGGCGAAAAGTCGCCGCCGCTGTCACCGCTACCACCGTCGCCTGAATTTCAGATCTGCCCAGAAAAATTCATGGAATACATGGTTTCAAAGATCTCGACGATTCCAACAACTTTCTAGTTATAAGTTAAGGCCAATTTTGACCGGAAAACGTCTAAAAATCAACCCAAAGTTCCAAACCCTTACCGGAATTTCACATCGACGGATCTCTCTCCTTCGGCCACGGAAACCTCCCAAACCAGTTGCAATAGCTTCCTCTCATTGAGGCTAACAAAACCCCTCAAAGAGGAGCCACCATCTCGGCCTCCACGCCACCACCCGAACGCCACAAAACTCGCCGGAATTTCCCCATTTTCGCCGCCACTTTTCTTCCTCCTCCGGCCACCATCGGAGGTGATCCACCTACCAATCCGAAGAGGAGCACGAGCCCAACATATCTCGTGAAGAAACCATACCCAAATATGGCCGGAATCAGCCTCCACGATGAAGAAACCGATCAGCCCCAAATCGGCCCAAATGGGTCGACCCACCCAGTCAACCCAGCTTTCCCAATATTGCAGGTTTCCCAATTCGGCAAGTATCGCTTCCGTATTTATACCATACGCGTATCGAACCCCAAACGGATAAATACGACAATATTCGGCAGACGAAAATATTCATAACTTATTCCTCGCTACTCGGAAAAATTATCCGAAAGTTCCCACGAGCTCGAAATTAAATTCTCTACAATTTCCACGAAGAATCCGAAATCAAATTCTCGCCCAATAATTTAGTCGTTAACAAGGCCGCCATATTAGAAGATTACGTCGAAATCACAACAAATCGCGAAACTCGCAAATCAAGTCGATAATCATTCCAGTTACGGTTCGGGTCGATCAACGGTCCAAAACGGATCACAATCACGATTCGGATAGGCTCAAACACAAACGAATAAACTCAACAGTATTCCGAAATTTCAAATATTCATATTATATTCCTCGGTCGTCCAAATAATGATCCGGAACCGCCCACGAACTCGAAATCACGCATACAACAACTCTCGAGAAGAGACTCAACTCAAATTCTCGGCCAATAATTAAGTCGTGATCAAAGCCGACGATTCAATCAATTATCAGAAATCTGCGATTATACGCTAACTCACGAATTAAACTGATTACATTTCTGATTCTGTTCCGGGTCGTCACACAATTCAGCTAGAAACAAACCCAAAATTGCCCCAAAAGGAATTTGAACGGAATTGGATTCCGACTCTAATCTCCCTTTCGAGCCGTTTCAGAGCTCGAAGGTGGCCCCAAATGACTCACGATGAGATGGGGAGCAAAAACCCCTCTCAACTCACCGCCTAATAACACTAGCTCTGCTGTGTATGGCAGAGGCCAA
This sequence comes from Geum urbanum, assembly GCA_946800695.1. NCBI lineage: Eukaryota > Viridiplantae > Streptophyta > Magnoliopsida > Rosales > Rosaceae > Geum > Geum urbanum. Next base: position 57,832,898 of record OX326997.1, read on the forward strand.
ACGACTCTGATCAGAATCAATCGATTCTGATTCCAAATTGATGCAAAACCTGCAAATTCAATCCATACAAGTTTATACAACCTATAAAGAGGTTCTCATGACCTTGAATCCTTACTTGAACCGGCCAAAACACACGCCATTGACAGTGATCCTGAAACCCCAACTTCATCGGCTTAATCCTCTCCTCTCCGGCCAAATCATCGACAGTCAAGCCCAGAAATGGGTTGGGGACGTCAAGCCACTTCGAACCCGACAAGCCTCGAGGACGGAGGTGGCCAGATGGCATAGCGTCGTCGGTGCTGCCCTACACGACCTTGGTCCCTCTCTCTCCTCGCAGGAGAGACGGGTTGACCTGAGACAACCCAAACCAGAATAGTGACTTGCCATAAAAGAAACATCTCATTTAAATATGTTTCCAAATACGGTAACTTCGATAATTACTTTTTGACAAACTTTCGTTGATTATAAATTTCTCGTCATATCTCTAATTTCAATGGTTCTCGCATCTACAAACTCGTCTCGACAAATTCTACAACTTCTACCTGAAGTCAACCAATTTTGACAATCTGATAAAAAGTTACTGAAAAGCTCTCAATAATTACCGACTGTGACAAAACTAACTATCTTTCTTGATTAACCTTAAATAAATCTTAAAAATATATATATATAATTTTCTGAACAGGATGTTACACAGTGATGGTGATTGGGGAGGTAACATGAAGGATCGAAGAAGTACCTCTTGTGGCATCTTCTTTGTTGGGAAAAATTTAGTTTCATGGCACAGTAAGAAGCATAACTGCATCTCACTTTCAACTGCAGAGGCGAATACATTGTTGTTGGCAGCTGCTACACTCAAATGTTGTGGATGAAGAACATGCTGAAAGACTATGGCATACCACAAGGAAAGCTCACTATCATCTGTGACAATACCTGTGTAATTGACATTTCCAAAAATCCAGTTCAGCACTCCAGAACCAAGCACATTGATCACTTCATTCGAGAGCTAGTGGAACAAAACATTTTGGAACTTTAGTTTGTACCAATAGATTGCCAACTTGTCGATCTTTTCACCAAGCCTTTGGACATTGCTCGCTTTGAATACTTGAGGACTGCCATTGGTGTTTGTGCTTTAAAGTACTTCATGCATAGCTTTCGGACTCTGGAATAACCTCCATCTTCATCATTCCTCTAGGTCTACATTTCAAGGTACGCAAGAGACTCATGAGTTCAGTGAACATCAAATCATGCTATATGGATTTTGTGAGCTTTGTGCCTTTCTCATGATAAATAAGTTCTCTGCTAACTTATATAAATGTTTTTTAAGTGTCACCAAGTACTATGTTAGCTAGAACTTGTATTATATTAGTAGTGCCTTTGTAAGTGAGTTGTTGTCAGTGGAACATGACTGAGGCAACTCTAGTTGTAGTTGACACCATTCCCTAATAATTATCTCTCCTAATAGGTTGTTTTTTTTCACTAAGTCAATTTCTTTGAGCCTACAAAATGTCATATCCTATTCTCTTGGTACCTCAAAAACTGGCCAACTACATTATTATCCCTTTCATTACCCTTTACAGCATCATGTGAGTAAAAGGTTTCTCAATGTGCAAGGTCACAGAAGTGAGTCTTCACAAAAAAAAAGGTGGAAGTGGAAGAAATTCAATGTTATTGTCAACACAGACTCAAACTAAAAGTACAAAAGAATGTTCACACTATTCCAAAATGTAAGGACAATTCAAATCAATGGAGTTCAATTAGATTGATCAAATCAATGGATTGCTCTTACACTGCTTAGGAATTCAAATACATGAGTCGTTTTTCAGAAGATTATTCACTATTTAAAGAAGACAATGCCTATCTCAATCAGATTTCTTGCCATTAGTTCTCACATGATGACTATCTAACTTCAGCGTAATTATCTTAGATCACCATTTTATCTTTATTTTGAACTGCATGAATATGTCCTGCAATGAGAAGAAAGTCACAATATATCAGTATGGTTCAACATCTGAGACATAGCTGCAAACCATAATGCTTTGCTGATACGAACCTGTATTCCTGCCTCAATGATAATACCAATGAGGAATTTGGGAACAATGCTAGCTATGGCCATCATCAAGCTCTCAAAAACTATGGCACTTGCATAAAGGCACAACACAAAGAAAACACATAAAGTTGGACCACACCCAAACCACCAAAGCTATGACTGTCAAATAACACTCTTAAAGAAGTTACTAAACATTCATTATCAACTCCACCACAACCAAATACAAACAAAGCAAGAATCAAAGTTATAAAGAAGGTTTTAGTTTCTCTATATCAAACCTTAGCACACAACAGTGGAAAAAGAGAGCAAAGACAAGCAAAGTCCACAAATTCGTAGTGGGAGTGTTGTGTGGGAAGATATGTGCAGCATTCTGCATCATCTTATCATTCACCCGCAAGAATAGAATTAAGGTCAATAAATAGTCTAGTCAAGCTAAAGATCTGCATCAAGATTTAAAGATGTGTACATGTGTAGCAGCATGGGCTTTGAGACCATCAATCTAGCTGTAACCTACACCATCACTAAATTGCTCTTTCTATCTATAAAGAATGTGTAGCAGGCATCATACAAGTAGTGTTAGTGAAAGGACCCAACCCCGATTTAGCTCCCTAAATCGGAATCAAACCCTTTCGAAAACACGAACCAACAAAAACTTTTCGAAATTTGGGCAGAGTTTCGTTACTACCGTGGAATTACCTTAACCTGCACGCTGAAAATACACTTCATCCTATGCCACAAAAAGCAAACCGTGGGCACCAAATCCCATCCGGATTTCTCAATATCTCAACAGTAAAGTAAACAATACAAAATATGGTACTTTACTGAAATCCGGGTTTAAAATCGTATAACATATACAACAGGAAACTCAGAGCGACTTCTAATACATAACCATATATGTATACCACAGTAGGTAGAACAATAAACCTACTGGAAGAAACAAAGTAGCTCGAGCACTATGCCTCCGACCACGACGTGTGACATCAGAGTCCGAACTGCAAACTGGGCACGGAAACCGAAAAGCCCAGGGGAAAGGCAAATAAAAACGATAAACGTTAGAGTGAGTGGACGAAAATAACATATGCCTTTCACCAATTTATAAACATACTCAATACAAATCAGTGCGAGTTCGGAAAACACAACACAAATATATATATGGAGGTTGTCGGGCGAATCTCTCAAGCCCGACGTCAGGTGAATCGCTCAAACCTGACGGTGAAAGGCCAGGGGAATCTCTCAACCCCGGCGGCACTCAGGGGAATCTCTCAACCCTGCTTCAGAGGAATCTCTCAACTCTGGGCCAGAGGAATCTCTCAACTCTGGTAGCATCGATGCAATAAATGCCAATCACCAATAACACATAATAACATACCTCCGAAAATAACATATATCACAATCATCGTATAATTAAATACGGAAATCAATAAATCCACGAACTCGCAAAATCAACAGTAAAAATAGAAACTTGTCCACTCACAGTCTGGCGTAACGCGATTCGCGTTAACCCATGATCCGACGGAAAATCCCTCGCCAAACGAACGATCACGAACACCTGAATAATCACAATGTCCAATTCTCACAAACATAATTCGACAATTCAAAACAAATTACGAGAAACCACCGTTCTCGGAAACACGTAATCCGATCACGACAAATTGTCGGAAATCCGTAAATCATACCACAATACCTCGCTGTAATTTCGGACGCTCAACTCGAAAAACAAACCTCCCCACTGCGATCGGGGCGCGATTTCGAGTCAAATGACATGCGACTTGTCGAAAGTCAAAAAGTCAACTCTGACCGTTGACCGCCGCCGTTGACCGCCGTCCACGGCGGCGCCACTGTTGACCGGAGAGTTTCACGGCGGGACAACCTCTATTCCACTCAAAATCTTGCACTGAGCAACTTCCATAACTGCACCGAAGTCCAATTCAAACTCTAACTAGGTCAATTTCATGTAAAACCGAATTGGTTCATAAATTTCAATCCCAAAATTCTCAATCCAAAAATCGAATTAGAACACCATGTTTATATGGTTAGAATCACAATGAAGAGGGCTACAAAACCCAATACCTCTTGAAGTTCAATTCGGCCGAAATCTCCAAACCCGAATCAACCCAAAATTCTCCAATTTCTCGCCGGAATTTCTCCCTCCACCGTGAGCCACGCCGTGCGTGGTGGCCGGGAGTAAGCTCGGAAGGCCAAGGCGCACCGACCGCCACCTCCCCCGTGGCCGGAGATGGCCGATCGGCAACGCACCGTCGCCACCGTACACCACCGTCGCGAGTTCCTTCCAAGGCCGAGTTGACTCGGTCAACTCACCAGTCAAAAAAATAAATAGTAAGGTTGACTTCCCCTTAATGGCAGGTTACTATTTATACACTTTCCCAAAATGGAAACTCAAACTTATCCATTTCGATAAACTTCAAACACGCGTAACTTACTCGTCGTAATTCCGATCCCAACAATTCTCGCGACCACAAACTCGTCTCGACGTACTCTTCAATAATCACCTGAAGTCAAACATATCGGCCAACCGAATAAAAAGTCAACCATTCGAACCAACACACATTTAAATCAACTAAACAATCCACAATCGGCAAAATTCGCAACTAATTCCTTGTAACTCCAAATCATGCTCCGGAAGTTCCCACAAACTCGAAATTAAATTCTGAATAACTTCCGTGAAGAAGCTGAAACCAAATTCTCGTTCGGTAATTTAGTCGCGAGCAAACCTGCCAGTTTAATCCGTTTCCGTCGAAACTTCAAATATTCATAACTAATTCCTCGGTCGTCCAAATAACGATCCGGAACCGCCCACGAACTCGTAATCACACGTACAACGACTCTCGAGAAGAGACCCAGCTCCAATTCTCGGCCAATAATTTAGTCGTTAACGAGCCTGGCGATTCAATAACTGTCGAACAATTCTGTGACTACACACAAACTCATCAATCAAGCTGATCATACTGCTGATTCTGGTTCGGGTCGTCACAGTTAGTCTCATACTAAACATTAAAAACTGATTATGCACACCTTTATAAAATGTAATACTAGAGCTGAAAAAAGAAATAACATATACGTTTGGCAGATAAGGCTTCTCCTCATCATCAAAGGCCTTCCTCAGGACCCATTTCTCAATCCTTCCTTCCTACTTCTTGATCTGAAATTTTACATATGATTGTAATTGCCAAGTGATTATAATTTTGCGTAAAAATTGAAACTTTAGAAGGAAAACCATAAAGGTGTATAGGCCAAAGGATATTGGTGGTTTGGGGCTGAAGAAAACTACAGAGATAAAACCTAGCTCTTCTGGCTAAAGTGGGGTGGAGACTTGGTAAGAATGATAATGGTTTTTGGGCAAATGTTTATAAGGCCAAATATCTTAAGCTTCATAATCTATGATCTAATGAGTTTGTCAATAAGGGTGATTGTTCAAGCACTAGGAGGAGTGTTTGTTTCGGTGCTAAGTTGTTAAGAAAAGAGATTAAATGGAAAATTAGTGATGGTTCAACTGCTAAATTTTGGAGTGATTGGTGGGTTGATTCTGACTACTTACATACGCATGCTCTTCCTGACACTATTATTGATATTAATTGCATTGTGAATCAGTTTTGGAAGAATGGAGAATGGAATTTGAAATAGTTGAGTGTTGTGCTCCCAAGGATAAAATTCTAAAAGTCCTGAGAATTGTTCCTGGATATGAAGGTTGTGGTAATGATACTCAAATTTGGGGTCTCACATCAAATGGAAGTTTTAGTGTGAAATCTGCTTATCATGTTAAGTTTCATACTCTTGAAGCTGCTGATCTTAAGTGGAAAGCTGTATGAAAACTTAATGTTCTTCCCAAACAAAAAACTTTCCTTTGGTCTATGCTGCATAAAAAGTTATTGACTAATTTGCAAAGACAATGGAGAAGATTGACTGATAATGCTATCTGTGAAACTTGGAGTGATGCAGACGAATCTCAAGTGCATCTGTTTAGAGATTGAAAGGTTGCCAAGCAGGTGTGGGATGATCTGAATTTGCCTAGTTGTATTTTAAGATCTTTTATGTTAGATTGGAATGGATGGATTCTTGCTCAGCTGCATTACAAACAGATTTTCATTGACAAAATACAATGGTGTGACTTTTTTGTCACAGTCTGTTGGTACATTTTGAAAGGACCCAATCCCGATTCAGTTATCTAAATCGGAATTAAAGCCTTTCAAAAATACGAATCAACAAAAAAAAATTTCGAAATTTGGGCAGAGTTTCGTTACTAGCGTTGAATTACCACAACCTGCACCCAGAAATTAACACTTCGTCCAATGCCACAAAAAGCAAACCGTGGGCACCAATCCCATCCGGATTTCTCAACATCAATATAATCAACAATAGTAAATAAACTGTACTATGTATATATGTATATCCGTGAAAATCCGCACAACATGTATCAGAATGTATCAGAGCGACCTCTAAAGTAAAACATATACAATATGTACATCAGTAGACGAAACAAGAACCTACTGGAAAACACAGGTGACTCTGATCACTAGCCTCCAAACCGCGACGTGAAACACCAAATCTGAACTGCAAACTGGGCACGTAAACCGAAAAGCCCAGGGGAAAGACAATAAACACGTTAGAGTGAGTGGACGAAAATAAATGTCTTTCACCAGTTTATATATATGTTTAAAATAACATATGCGAGTCCAGGTAAATAAAATATAACAAGTACACGAGGTAAAACCATAATCCTCCAGCGTATTGAGCATGCAAGTATAAATCCCACGGGGTCACTCATGGACACACACCGTGCTAGTACAGTCCGAATCACGAGGTCCTTAGTCCCCGTGATTCTAAGCCAGAAATGGCCTCGGTTCCGGGGAAACGCCCCTCGCCGGTCAGGTAGGGATAACGACGCCCCTCCTGGATGGCCTACCATCGAGGATCAGCCGAGAGGCAATGTGTATCGATACAACAACGTAACCAAGACTGTACTCTGTGAAAACCAAATCACAAACAGTTCGATGCAAATGCATGAAACAATATAAAATGTATGCATATTCATAAACGTATATCCGTATACACATATTCATATAATCGTAAACACACGCTTATATAATCATAAACTCGTATGAAATCTCATGCTCGTAAAACCATAATCATGCTGCATGCTCAAAATCATAAATCACATAAAAGACTCGCAAGATTTTCGTAAAAAGAAATTGTCCACTCACAGACTCTCGAAACGCGCACACGCGCTACACTCGTGGTCCGGCGGAAGATCCCTCGCCTGAAGCACGATCACGATCCAGATCTCGATCTCCTGAACATATTCATAAAACATAACTGATCAAAATCGTAGTCCACAACACTGTACTAATGCACGGAAACCAACCGTTCCCGGAAATACGAAATGCAGTACAAAATGTATAACGGTAATCCCGAAATCCCCACTCGAAATCTCGACTGACAATCGGCTAACCAAATCAACCCGAAAACCTCTGTACGATAACCAGGGCGTGATTATGAGAAAAATGACACTAATTACATCGAAATCTGAAAAGTTCACTTTTTCTCGCCGTTGACCGTCGCCGCCGGTGGCGGCGCGCCGTCAACGGTGGAGTTTTGCTGCCAAAATTTTCAGATCAGTCCATCTCAACCATGCGAATCTCTTTCCCTTCTATCACTAAGCTCAATTCACAAGGGAACCACTTCAATTTCTCAAAACCAAATCGAAAATCGCAACCCGAATCCCTAATCGGGTTCGATCCCAAACTTCACCAACTCTAAAATAAATCATGTGGGAAGCTTCACAAGGTTAAGGGGAGTCAAACCCCTCTAACCTCCACCCTCAAAACCCACCGGAACCACCGTCACCATTACCGGCGACGTAGCTCAACTCGGACCCAATCGGGTTCAACAAAAACGTGATCAAAACCCAACAATTCATACATCAAACAATTTGAAATCACCTAAGGAAGCTACTCATACCCTTGTTGAAGTCGTTGGTGGCCGGAATTTGGTCGCCGGAAAGTGACTTCTTGTTTGGGAAACTTTCCCTTTCGGTCCGATGGCTCACTTTCCAAATATGGAAAGTCAATAAAATTCCAATTTGGTCAACGCCCAAAATGAAGTTTCGACTAATTCTCGACTATCTTTCGACTTTTCAATATTTATACTCGTCCCTTGGGTCGATCAACGGTCCGGAATGAATATACGATGTGATTCGGATAAGCTCGAAACAATCGGATAAACTCGTCGGAACCCGAAACTTCAAATAATCATAATATATTCCTCGGTTATCGGAAAAATCTTCTGGAACCGCCCACAAACTCGAAATCACATGCTCTACAATTTCCGTGAAGACACTCAACTCAAATTCTCGACCGAAAATAAAGTCGCGAATCGAATCGGCAAACCACATAATATCGCAAAACTGCGACTATAACCAAATCTCGAGAATCGTGCCAAACACATATCTGATTCTGGTTCGGGTCGTCACAATTCTACCCCCCTTAAAAAAAATTTCGACCTCGAAATTTACGTACCTGTCATGTGAACAGATGAGGGTACTACTCCCGCATACGCTGCTCGGTCTCCCAGGTGGCCTCCTCAACAGAATGGTTCTGCCACAAGACCTTCACCAACGGAATCACACGGTGCCTCAACTCCTGCTCACGACGATCGAGAATCTGTACTGGCTCCTCAACATACGATAAGTCCTCTCTGATCGGCAACTGCTGTGGGGCTAACACATGTGAAGGATCTGAGATGTACTTCCGCAACATCGAAACATGGAAGACATCATGTACACGAGCCATCTCTGTCGGTAACTCAAGTCTGTAAGCAACAGCTCCAACCTTCTCTGTAATCTCGTACGGACCAATGTACCGCGGTCGAAGCTTGCCACGCTTCCCGAAACGCACAACTCCCCTCCACGGAGATAGTTTCAGGAAGACCCAATCACCAACCTCGAACTCTAAACTCTTCCTCCTCACATCCGCGTAACTCTTCTGCCGATCCTGGGCAATCTTCAGTCGATCCCGAATAACCTGTATGTCCTCCATCGTGGTTTTCACCAAATCAGGACCAATGAGCCAATGCTCGCCCACCTCACTCCAACACAATAGAGTGCGACACTGCTTCCCGTACAGAGCCTCGTACTGTGCCATCTCAATACTGGCCTGATAGCTGTTGTTGTAGGCGAACTCGATCAAGTGTAACTGCTGATCCCAGTTTCCGCGAAACTGCAACACACATGATCTCAACATATCCTCAAGTGTCTGAATGGTCCGCTCGGACTGCCCATCAGTCTGAGGATGAAAAGCTGTACTAAACCGCAACCTCGTGCCCAAAGCTCGCTGTAAAGCCTGCCAAAACTCAGAGGTGAACTGACTATCACGGTCAGAAACAATCGACACAGGCACACCATGCAAGCGAACAATCTCGGATAAGTACAACTTGGCCAATTTGCCCACTGAAATCTTCCCTGGAAGTGCAAGAAAATATGCGGATTTCGTCAATCGGTCAACAATAACCCAAATGCCAGTGTTGCCCGCCGAAGTACGCGGCAACTGATAGACGAAATCCATCGTGATATGCTCCCACTTCCAAAATGGAATCTCAAGTGGCTGTAGTTTCCCTGCAGGTTTCTGCCTCTCCGCCTTCACCTGCTGACAAATCAAACACCGACTCACGTACGCAGCAATCTCCCGCTTCATGTTGCGCCACCAATAGTACGCTCGAAGTGTACAAAACATCTTCATACCTCCGGGATGCATCGCATATGCTGAACTGTGGGCTTCGTCCAGAATCTCCTTCTTCAAGTCCTCGTCCCTAGGTACACATAATCTGCCCTTGAACAACAACGTACCGTCGTCGCTCAATCGGAACTCTGTAGGCACACCATTCCGAATCATGGTCTTCTTGCCTAGCAAGTAAGGATCTGAATCCTGTGCCTCCCGTACCTGATCAACCAATACCGGTCGAACCTGAAAACTGGCCAACAAAGCTCCATCATCATTATCATACCTAAACACAACACCCGTAGCTCGAAGCTCGGCTAACATCGACACCCTGGCCACACATGTGAAACAATGAAGCTCCGGATTTCCGGCTAAGTGCATCCGCTACAACGTTGGCCTTCCCTGGATGATACTCAAACGTGCAATCGTAGTCGTTGATCAACTCCATCCATCGGCGCTGCCTCATATTTAGGTCCGGCTGTGTCCGCAAGTAGGTGAGACTCTTGTGGTCAGTGAAAATCTTACACTGAGCACCATACAAATAATGTCTCCAACTCTTCAACGCTAATACGATAGCGGCTAACTCCAAATCATGCGTCGGATAGTTGACCTCGTGCGGTTTCAGCTGTCTGGAACCATATGCCACGACTCTGCCATGCTGCATCAACACACAACCAAGACCCAACTTCGACGCGTCGCTATACACAACAAACTCACCACTGTCGTCTGGCAATGTCAGAACCGGTGCGGTAGTCAATCTCTCCTTCAGGAGCAAATAACTCTCCTCGCACGCATCAGACCACTCAAACTTGATGCCCTTCTTCGTCAATCTGGTCAGTGGTGTAGCTATCTGGGAGAAATCCTGTACAAACCGTCGATAATAACCTGCTAACCCCAAGAAACTCCGGATCTCCGGCACAGTAGTGGGTCGACTCCAATTCAGCACAGCCTCAATCTTGTCAGGATCAACACTAACTCCCTCGGCCGAAATCACGTGGCCCAGAAACTTCACACTATCCAACCAGAACTCACACTTGCTAAAATTCGCGAACAGCTGATGGTCCCGAAAAGCCCGCAACACCGCTCGCAAGTGCTTCTTGTGCTGGCCCACACTCCTCGAATATATCAGGATATCATCAATGAATACAATCACGAACTTGTCCAAGAACCGTCGAAACACCCGATTCATCAAGTCCATGAAAGCTGCGGGGGCGTTGGTCAACCCAAACGGCATAACCAGAAACTCATAGTGCCCATACCGCGTCTTGAATGCTGTCCTGGCAACATCGGAGTCTCGGATCCTCAACTGGTGATATCCAGATCGAAGGTCAATCTTCGAAAAGACTGCTGCTCCCTTCAACTGATCGAACAAGTCATCAATCCGAGGCAACGGATACTTGTTCCTCACTGTAATCTGATTCAGCTTCCGATAGTCGATGCACAAACGCATGGACCCGTCCTTCTTCCGCACGAACAACACTGGAGCACCCCACGGAGAAACACTCGGTCGAATGAATCCCTTCTCTAACAACTCCTGAAGCTGAATCTGCAACTCCTTCAACTCTGCAGGTGCCATTCGGTACGGTGTCTGGGAAATCGGTCCAGTACCTGGCAACAACTCAATGGTAAAGTCAATCTCCTGCACAGGAGGTATACCAGGTAACTCCGCTGGAAACACATCTGGAAACTCAGACACAACCTCAATACTACCAAGATCCGGCACTGCAGCTGTAGTATCCACAACATGGGCTAAGTACGCAACGCAACCCTTCTTCATCAATCGATCCGCCCTCACTGCGGAAATCAAACACGGTAGGGAAGTGCTCTTCTCGCCACGAAACAGTATCTCAGGCAACCCTGGTCGTCGAAACGCGACCTCCTTCCTGTGGCAGTCAAACATGGCCCAGTGCGACTCCAGAAAGTCCATACCCAATATCAGGTCAAAATCCACAATATCAAGCAGTAACAGATCTGCAGCTAAACCATGGCCATCAACAAACACCTCACAATCTCGGTAAACCCAACCGATGCTCACAACCTCACCTGACGGATACAACACTCTCCACAACCCCGGAAGTGGAGATGCAGGTACCGTAGCCAATGATGACAGTCTAAATGATATGAATGAATGTGTGGCACCTGGATCTAACAATGCAACTACTGGAATACCAAAAACATGTAACGTACCGATAACGACTTCCGGTGATGCTCTGCCCTCATGCATAGTCATAGCATGAACTCTCGCCTGTCCGGCTGGTCGTCCTCGCTAGGGCTGACCCTGCTGTCTACCCTGACCTGCAGTCTGTGCTGGTCGAGCTCCCGAAGTGGCACCTCGCTCAACTCCGGAACTCTGGGCCGCCTGTCCACCAGTACCAAACGACTGAGGACACTCTCTCGAATAATGACCCACCTGGCCACAGCTATAACAAATAACGGTGCTCCGCTGACATACACCAAGATGACGCTTGTTGCAGAAGCTACACAAGGGATACTCCCGCGGTACAGCAAAAGTGCCACCTGTACGTCGAGGATAACTAGAACCGCTGGAACCTCCACTAGCCTGTGGTCGCTGCGGTCGATCTCTCCTCCATCCCGGTCTCCGTCTAGGTACACTAGCTGGTGGTCGATATGACCCACCGCCCGAGGATGAAGCTGAACTGGAAGTATCAGAACTCAACCTCTTTGAAGGCCCCTGACTCGGTCCACCTTCCTCGAATCGTCTCGGCTGGTATCTATGCTGTCTCTCCTGCTCAATGTCCTCGCCTCGGAGAGCTGCACTGACAAACTCATCAAAGTTGTTCCTCGGCATCGTAGTCAACGTCGCCTTGATGTTCAGATTCAATCCCAGCTCAAACCTGCGACACTTGTCTTCCTCTGTAGCCACCATATCCCGCGTAAAACGAGACAAACGAGTAAACCGATCCCGATACTCAAGTACAGACAAACTGCCCTGCCTCAAGTTTGTGAACTCCTCGTACTTGCGCTGCTGGATAGCCTGATTAAAATACCTCCGCATAAACAGATCACGGAACAATGTCCACGGAGTATCCACAGGAACTCTGTCAGTGCTGACCCACCAAAAGTATGCATCACCCTCAAGTAAACCAACTGCTGCCACTGTCATCTGCTCAGGTGTAAACTGCAGACGCTCACAAACACGCTCAATCTGAACCAACCATGCCTTGCATATCTCTGGATCAACTGAACCCGAAAACACAGTAGCACCCGCAGTGCGAGCCTTGACCACAGGGTCAAAACGCTCTTCCAAACGCAGCACTCGCATCAGCAAGTCGCGCGTTCGGCGATCCTCATCAGGATCATCATCCCGGTCAACACGGGGACCACGTAGAGGAGGCATCCTATTGATACAAGACAAGCATTATGCACAAGCAGAAAGAACATAATCATGAAACCGCAGATATTTGAGGACATACAACACCCGAAGTATTGATGAGTACCGCTGGCCAGTCGGGTCATCACTCCAGTCATGCTGTACCAACTCAAATACCCTAAGCGTCACAACTACAAGAGTCTACAGAATCTGACAACCTAATGCTCTGATACCAAACTGAAAGGACCCAATCCCGATTCAGTTATCTAAACCGGAATTAAACCCTTTCGAAAATACGAACCAACAAAAATTTTTTTTGAAATTTGGGCAGAGTTTCGTTACTAGCGTTGAATTATCACAACCTGCACCCAGAAATTAACACTTCGTCCTATGCCACAAAAAGCAAACCGTGGGCACCAATCCCATCCGGATTTCTCAACATCAATATAATCAACAACAGTAAATAAACTGTACTATGTATATATGTATATCCGTGAAAATCCGCACAACATGTATCAGAATGTATCAGAGCGACCTCTAAAGTGCAACCTGTACGTCGAGGATAACTAGAACCGCTGGAACCTCCACTAGCCTGTGGTCGCTGCGGTCAATCTCTCCTCCATCCCGGTCTCCGTCTAGGTACACTAGCTGGTGGTCGATATGACCCACCGCCCGAGGATGAAGCTGAACCGGAAGTATCAGAACTCAACCTCTTTGAAGGCCTCTGACTCGGTCCACCTTCCTCGAATCGTCTCGGCTGGTATCTCTGCTGTCTCTCCTGCTCAATGTCCTCGCCTCGGAGAGCTGCACTGACAAACTCATCAAAGTTGTTCCTCGGCATCGTAGTCAACGTCGCCTTGATGTTCAGATTCAATCTCAGCTCAAACCTGCGACACTTGGCTTCCTCTGTAGCCACCATATCCCGCGCAAAACGAGACAAACGAGTAAACCGATCCCGATACTCAAGTACAGACAAACTGCCCTGCCTCAAGTTTGTGAACTCCTCGTACTTGCGCTGCTGGGTAGCCTGATTAAAATACCTCCGCATAAACAGATCACGGAACAATGTCCATGGAGTATCCACAGGAACTCTGTCAGTGCTGACCCACCAAAAGTATGCATCACCCTCAAGTAAACCAACTGCGGCCACTGTCATCTGCTCAGGTGTAAACTGCAGACGCTCACAAACACGCTCAATCTGAACCAACCATGCCTCGCATATCTCTGGATCAACTGAACCCGAAAACACAGTAGCACCCGCAGTGCGAGCCTTGACCACAGGGTCAAAACGCTCTTCCAAACGCAGCACTCGCATCAGCAAGTCGCGCGTTCGGCGATCCTCATCAGGATCATCATCCCGGTCAACACGGGGACCACGTCGAGGAGGCATCCTATTGATACAAGACAAGCATTAGGCACAAGCAGAAAGAACGTAATCATGAAACCACAGATATTTGAGGACATACAACACCCGAAGTATTGATGAGTACCGCTGGCCAGTCGGGTCATCACTCCAGTCATGCTGTACCAACTCAAATACCCTAAGCGTCACAACTACAAGAGTCTACAGAATCTGACAACCTAATGCTCTGATACCAAACTGAAAGGACCCAATCCCGATTCAGTTATCTAAACCGGAATTAAACCCTTTCGAAAATACGAACCAACAAAAAAAAATTTCGAAATTTGGGCAGAGTTTCGTTACTAGCGTTGAATTACCACAACCTGCACCTAGAAATTAACACTTCGTCCTTTGCCAATAAAAGTAAACCGTGGGTACTAATCCCATCCGGATTTCTCAACATCAATATAATCAACAACAGTAAATAAACTGTACTATGTATATATGTATATCCGTGAAAATCCGCACAACATGTATCAGAATGTATCAGAGCGACCTCTAAAGTAAAACATATACAATATGTACATCAGTAGGCGAAACAAGAACCTACTGGAAAACACAGGTGACTCTGATCACTAGCCTCCAAACCGCGACATGAAACACCAAATCTGAACTGCAAACAGGGCACGGAAACCGAAAAGCCCAGGGGAAAGACAATAAACACGTTAGAGTGAGTGGACGAAAATAAATGTCTTTCACCAGTTTATATATATGTTTAAAATAACATATGCGAGTCCAGGTAAATAAAATATAACAAGTACACGAGGTAAAACCATAATCCTCCAGCGTACTGAGCATGCAAGTATAAATCCCACGGGGTCACTCATGGACACACACCGTGCTAGTACAGTCTGAATCACGAGGTCCTTAGTCCCCGTGATTCTAAGCCAGAAATGGCCTCGGTTCCGGGGAAACGCCCCTCGCCGGTCAGGTAGGGATAACGACGCCCCTCCTGGATGGCCTACCATCGAGGATCAGCCGAGAGGCAATGTGTATCGATACAACAACGTAACCAAGACTGTACTCTGTGAAAACCAAATCACAAACAGTTCGATGCAAATGCATGAAACAATATAAAATGTATGCATATTCATAAACGTATATCCGTATACACATATTCATATAATCGTAAACACACGCTTATATAATCATAAACTCGTATGAAATCTCATGCTCGTAAAACCATAATCATGCTGCATGCTCAAAATCATAAATCACATAAAAGACTCGCAAGATTTCCGTAAAAAGAAATTGTCCACTCACAGACTCTCGAAACGCGCACACGCGCTACACTCGTGGTCCGGCGGAAGATCCCTCGCCTGAAGCACGATCACGATCCAGATCTCGATCTCGATCTCCTGAACATATTCATAAAACATAACTGATCAAAATCGTAGTCCACAACACTGTACTAATGCACGGAAACCAACCGTTCCCGGAAATACGAAATGCAGTACAAAATGTATAACGGTAATCCCGAAATCCCCACTCGAAATCTCGACTGACAATCGGCTAACCAAATCAACCCGAAAACCTCTGTACGATAACCAAGACGTGATTATGAGAAAAATGACACTAATTACATCGAAATCTGAAAAGTTCACTTTTTCTCGCCGTTGACCGCCGTTGACCGCCGCCGCCGGTGGCGGCGCGCCGTCAACGGTGGAGTTTTGCTGCCAAAATTTCCAGATCAGTCCATCTCAACCATGAGAATCTCTTTCCCTTCTATCACTAAGCTCAATTCACAAGGGAACCACTTCAATTTCTCAAAACCAAATCGAAAATCCCAACCCGAATCCCTAATCGGGTTCGATCCCAAACTTCACCAACTCTAAAATAAATCATGTGGGAAGCTTCACAAGGTTAAGGGGAGTCAAATCCCTCTAACCTCCACCCTCAAAACCCACCGGAACCACCGTCACCATTACCAGCGACGTAGCTCAACTCGGACCCAATCGGGTTCAACAAAAACGTGATCAAAACCCAACAATTCATACATCAAACAATTCTAAATCACCTAAGGAAGCTATTCATACCCTTTTTGAAGTCGTTGGTGGCCGGAATTTGGTCGCCGGAAAGTGACTTCCCGTTTGGGAAACTTTCCCTTTCGGTCCGATGGCTCACTTTCCAAATATGGAAAGTCAACAAAATTCCAATTTGGTCAACGCCCAAAATGAAGTTTCGACTAATTCTCGACTATCTTTCGACTTTTTGATATTTATACTCGTCCCTCGGGTCGATCAACGGTCCGGAATGAATATACGATGTGATTCGGATAAGCTCGAAACAATCGGATAAACTCGTCGGAACCCAAAACTTCAAATAATCATAAAATATTCCTCGGTTATCGGAAAAATCTTTCGGAACCGTCCACAAACTCGAAATCACATGATCTACAATTTCCGTGAAGACACTCAACTCAAATTCTCGACCGAAAATAAAGTTGCGAATCGAATCGGCAAACCACATAATATCGCAAAACTGCGACTATAACCAAATCTCGAGAATCGTGCCAAAAACATATCTGATTCTGGTTTGGGTCGTCACAATTTAGAAGTGGAGAAATAAAATAAGTTTTTATCCTAGCTTCGTTATGTCTTTACATCCCGGGAGTGTTGTTGTCTCTGCTGATAATGAGTGGTCTACTAGCCAGTTGAAGAAAAGGCGGATTACTGAGAAGCAGTTTCATGACATTGAGCTTTAGTAGAAGAAACCATTAAAGGGTTTTGTGAAGTTGTATGTGGATGGTAGCAGAGATAATAGTGGTAACATTGGTGCTGGTGGTGTCATCATAGGAGATTCTGGTGAATGGATCATTGGATTTCAAGATAACATTGGTCATGGCAGTGTTCTTGAGGCTGAAGCTTGGGGAATGCTACATGGATTGAAGACTGCTATTCAACACAAGTTCTTGAAGATAGAGATTGAATCTGACTCTTCTGCAATTTTGAGGATCACTCGTTGGGAGCAAGTTTGATGTGTTGCGAAAGTCTTCTACAGCAATTTGATGAAGTGACTATTAGTCATATATACAAAGAATGCAACATGGTGGCTGACATTTTGGCTAAGACTAGCATCACTCATGAATTGGGGTTGCTAATGTTTAAGAGCCCTCCCACATATGTCATGGATAGCTATCTTAGGCAGTTTGCATGTAGCTTAATTTTGTTCCTCTTTTTTTTCTGGGCTTTTTTTAAGCTTGAACTCTGGATCGATGCTCATTGCAACATTGATGAACTCCTTGTCCAAGAAAGGGACTCGAGCTTCTAATCCCCAAGCAGCTGTAGATTTGTTTGCTCTAAGGCAATCATACATGTGCATTGCATTTGCATACAACGAAAGAGCAAATCCCTGTTATTCTAAACCCCAGGTCTTAAGATTAGTATGTATATTTTGATGCAAGGAAATAAGCAGATAGTACCTTTCTGCAAGTTTCATGGTGAAATTCTTCCTTGTTGAGCGCTTTATGGAAGTACAAGTACCCACCAAAAATCTCATCAGAGCCATCACACGAAATCACCATCTTAACCCCCAAAGACTTGATCTTTTCTGACATGAGGAACATAGGGGTGCTGCCTCGAATAGTGGTGACATCATGTCTCAACGTGGTATATAACATCCATTATGGCATCAATTCCATCATATCACACACCAAGTACAAATGGATTAGTTTTTTGGCCAGTGATACACATAGAAGCATACTCACTACCAACATAAACACTTTAGGCAACGAAATTGAAAACAACGCGCAACGACATGGGGAATTCGTTGCCTATAGTTGACAATAGGCAACGACATGAATTTTCGTTGCCTATTGTAAACTATAGGCAACGACATCTTTGCCTATAGTAGTAAAATCGTTGCCTAAAGTCCATTTTATAGCCAACGAAAAAAATCGTTGCCTATAGTTTTCGTTGCCTAAAGTATGGTTATAGGCAACGAAAAAATCGTTGCCTATAGTTTATAGGCAACGAAAAATAATTATAGGCAACGAATTACTATTTCGTTGCCTATAATTAGTATTATATCAGATCTAGCCAGCAGCTATTCAAATCAAAATAGGTGGAAAAATCTGAAACGTTCTGGAATCGCCAGTACATTTCAGGATGGACAAGAGTTGGATGAGGCTGGATAGAACTGATGCAAGATATGGGCAGGGAATTAGGAGATTTCTGGAATTTGTGGCGGCTAATTGTGGAGAGTTGCCAGTGCATTATTGTCCATGTAAACAATGTCGGTGTCGCGGCAATCGTTGTCCCATTGCTACAGTTGAGCGACACCTTCATAGAAACGGATTTTGGAATAAGTACACCCGTTGGATTTATCACGGTGAAGCATCAGCAGCCGATCCGCATGATCATGGACAATTTGCTGATACTGCGAGGTCATCCAATTATGATCCCACCAGGAGGTTCATCGACGATATGTTTCCTCATGAGAGCGGTGTATTTCATGATTCTGAAGCACCCGTATATGTTCCTCCAGAAGTTGAGAATTTCCCTCACATTGAGCCAGTCCAGCCATTACCTAGAGTTTATGTCAACACACGTGGTATGGACAAGTACCACAACCTGATTCAGATGCATCAAACTCCGTTGTACCACGGATGTCCTAAGACAGTCCTTGAAAGTGTGATGGCAGTGATGCAGCTAAAAGTGGAGACCAAGAGCACCGTGGCAGCGGTCGATAGGTGGCTTCAGTTGACTGGTGATCTGCTGCCCCCCGGTCATCGTCTTCCCCCCACTCATCGTAAGATACGACATGTCCTCAAAGATCTTGGACTTTCCTACACCAAGATTCACGCATGCATGTATGATTGCGTTCTCTTTTGGGGTGTAGACGATGACGGGAAGGATCTATCGAAGCTTGAATACTGTCCGGTGTGTGGTACGGAAAGGTGGAAGTACACTCCTGCAGGAAACAAGAAAGCAGTGAAGATACTTCGGTATTTCCCACTTATTGATAGGCTGGAAAGGTTGTTCATGTGTGCATTCACGGCGAAAGCTATGAGATGGTGGGCTGAGAGGACTTTGCCTGACGATGATATCCTTAGACACCCTGCTGATGGTCAGGCTTGGAAGCACCTGGTGAATGTGTTTTCTGATTTTGCAGCTGAAGTCCGAAATGTTTGGCTGGGGCTATCGACTGACGGATTCAACCCCTTCGGCAACATGAGTCAGAAGTACAGCATATGGCCCGTTATATTGGTACCGTACAACCTTCCTCCGTGGATGTGCATGAAGAAAGAATATAATATGCTGACTCTGTTGATTCCAGGGCCGGGTTATCCAGGAAAGTGTCTGGATGTGTACATGAGGCCATTGATTATAGAGCTTCAGCACTTGAGTACAGTTGGTCATCCCACTTACGACAGGTTTAAAAATGAGATGTTCCGAATGCGTGCTATGCTTGTGGGCACAATCAGTGATTTTCCAGGTCGAGGGATGTTGTCGGGAAACCCAACCAAGGGGTACAGGGCCTGTCCAGAGTGCATGACTGCCATGTTTGGACAAGCTCATTGCTCGAAGATTGTCCATATGCGTCACCGATGTTGGCTTCCACGACATCACCCATTTCGCCAGGACGCCCAGGCTTTTGACGGCACTATAGAAGAAGGTCTGCAACCCATGGGATGGACTAGAGATGAAATCTTAGAAGTCCTGAATGAGTATAATTTTGGGCCATTGAGCAATCATCCTGAGGTTGTTGCGACTATACCGAAGATACCCGACAGGTATAAGTTCTGGACACACAAGAGCATCTTCTGGGAACTCCCGTACTGGCGGATGTTGCCTATCAGGAACTATCTAGATGTCATGCACATAGAGAAGAATGTGTGTGAAAGTGTGGTGGGCACCGTTCTAAATTGGCAAGGTAAAACCAAAGATGGCCCTAAAGCTCGCGTTGATTTGGAAAAAATGAAACTGCGGGAACATCTGTGGTTGAAAAAGAAGGGGAGAAAGATGCCCCAAGCTCCTTACACGGTCACGCGTGACGAGAAGCATGAAATTTTTGTGTGGATGGCTAACGTCCAGTATCCTTATGGGTTTGCTGGAAATATAAGTCGGTGTGTTAACTACAGGGACAATAAGATTTATGGATTAAAGAGTCATGACTGCCATGTACTACTTCAACGCCTCTTCCCTATTATGATTCGAGGGTACTTTGATGATGAGGTGGTAGAGCCGTTAGTGGCGCTGTCAAGGTTCTTTCAAAAGTTATGCACCAGAGAAGTGAAAATGTCAGACCTCGAAGAAATGCGAAAGGACATCATTTTTATCATGTGCAAGTTGGAGAGGATTTTCCCCCCAAATTTCTTCGACATCATGCCTCACTTGATGATGCATCTTCCCGAGCAATTGATGCTCACCGGTCCCGTTCACTACACTTGGATGTATCCAATGGAGAGGTATATACCCCGCATTTGTATGATGTTTGCTAATTAAGTCTTTATATATTAATTTATTCTTGTTCTACGTACAACAATAATAACAAGCTGTTTTCATCATTGTAGACAACTGGGAGAGTACAAAGGGTATGTACATAATACATCTGCACCTGAAGGGTGTATCGCCGAAGCATATCTTGCGAACGAGTGCGTAACGTACGTCAAACTGTATTTGGGAGCGCTTGAGGACCCACATTCGAATATGTCGGTAGATGAACCCCAGTTCAACCTTTCTGTAGTCTCTAATGATGTTTATCCACAGAGTAGGTTGCACGGGGAGTGGGAGTTGACACCATATGAGTTAGACATTGCACACTGGTGTGTACTCATTAATTGTAAAGAAGTTAAATATTGGAAAGACACACACCTTGGAAGTCCAGAGGTTCGCGGGGATGTTGCGTACCACAACCGGACCTTTGCAAATTTTTTTGGCACATGGGTGAGTATATATTCATTTAGTCATAATATATATGACGTGTAAAAGCAAATTGTGACGGTTATTTATATGAAATGTCGTATCTAATGTTGACGGTTATTTATTTCAGATGAACTATGTAGAAGATGATGGTTACCCACAATGGTCACACGCATTGAGGCTCTTGGCTATGAAACCTATATCATCAAAAGTTTACGCGATGTGTAGGGTCAATGACGTGAAATTTATGTGTCAAGAAAGAGACAATAGGGTGAAGACACAGAATTGTGGGGTAATGGTGCATGGTGGGGATAACGACCCTGACTACTACGGGGTACTCCATTCAGTGGTTGAACTCATGTATGGTGAGCGCATGAAAGTTTACTTGTTTAAGTGCAGATGGTTTGATACTCGTCCGGAGAACGTTCGCATCGATCAATATGGATACATTTCCGTGAATACTGCCACAAGTTGGTATGAGGAGGATCCTTTCGTTCTTGCCACATCGGTCAAACAAGTGTTTTACCTTGACGATCTTATGAACAGACCCCCCTGGAAAGTAGTAAACCATGTGCAAGCTAGGAATGTGTACAATGCTGCCACACTTGGTGAAAATGAAGATGACGAAGAAGTTGCAGCATACCAAGAGGGAAATGGAATTGACATTCCGGAATCCGATACAATTCGCCATTATAATGTTCGACCTGGTATTGTGGTTCAAAATTCTGGAGCAGCACTTCTAAATGTTAATCCAAATGACTTTGATGAAGACTCGAGTGACGAGGACGAGGAGCGACACCTATTACCAGACTTCAACTATCAAACTGCGTCAGACTCTAGCGATGATTCTGATTATCAGCCTTAGTTAGAGATGTAATTGAGTATAGTCTTCGAGCTTGTATTGAGTTGATTAACTCCTAAATGTATATATGTGTTGATCGAATCGAAGTTTACTTGTGTAATTTGATGGATTAGTTTAACGGTTATTTTCATGTATGTTGTGGAAAACATGTGAATTTCGTTGCTTATAAATTGAAGTTCGTTGCCTTTAACATTGATTTCGTTGCCTTTAACATTGATTTGGTTGCCTTTAACATTGATTTCGTTGCCTTTATCATGGATTTCGTTGCCTTTATCATGCATTTCGTTGCTCATAGTATACGCAACGAAAATTTCGTTGCCTATAGTATATGCAACGACATATTTTGTTGCCTTTAGGATCCAGTCGTTGCCTAAAGTATACGCAACGATACGCTTCGTTGCATAAAGTCTTGAATTCGTTGCCTAATGTATATGCAACGAAAAATTTGTTGCCTATAAGTCCTCCTCGTTGCCTATACTATAGGCAACGATGCCACCATTTCGTTGCCTATAAGTCCTGGAATATATTCCCAGCTCGCGACCAGCGCCGCCGCAACTAGCATTCTCTCCGCAAACCTCGCCGGATTTCTGCCCTCTCCGCAACCCGAAAAGTACGGTTCGCATTCTCCCTCTCTCCTTACTTGAATAAACAACGTGATTTTAGTTGGATTTGTGTTGGGTTGTTTGTTAGGTTGATTTTAGATGGATTTGTGTTGTGATTTAGGTTAGGTTGTGTTGGATTTGTGTTGGGTTGTTTGTTAGATTGATTTTAGTAGGATTATATTGTGGATTAGAGGATTATATTGTGGATTATATTGTGGATTAGGATTATATTGTGGATTGTGGATTAGGATTATATTGTGGATTATATTGTGGATTATATTGTGGATTAGGATTATATTGTGGATTGTGGATTAGGATTATATTGTGGATTATATTGTGGATTATATTGTGGATTAGGATTATATTTAGTTTATGTAATTAGAATTGGGAATAATTAGAATTGGGAATAATTAAGTGTGATTTTAGTTTGGTTATTTAGTTTAGGTAATTAGAATTGGCCGGGAATAAGTGTGATTGTTAGTTTGGGTTGTTCATTTTAGTTAGACAAAATTTAAATTTAGGTTATTGTTGCCTCAATTGTACGTAAGGTATTCATTATGTTATTTTGTTGCAGACATTAATAAAAATGTCCGTGTTCAAAAGATTGATTCCCGGGAAAAGTGGGAAACAAAAAGGAGCTTCCTCCTCGTCACCTCAAGGAGCGACACCTCAAATGTCCTCCGGGTTGAACCCTCAAGGACCCAGGAGTGGGTCTAGGTCCGTTGGTCAGAGTTCTGGAAGCACCGTACCGGACAGTCTTGAGACCGTCTATGTACATTCCAATCGTCATCTCCAACTATATACAGCATCCCAGGATCCCCAAGGTCCACGTCACTCGGTGTCTCATGAACGACCCTCCCGCAACAGCAGCCGAAACTCCACCACGGAATCCGGTCGTCACTCAGTCAGCGGCGAACGCCCAAATAGTACGAGGGTACTATGGCCAAACCAGCAGGACCCACCGCGTATGCCACCTCTTCCTCCCAATGCGGCGACGCCACAACCTAATTCCGGATCATCTGGGCCATCCGGCAGTGCATCCCGCACGGATTCTGTGCACTTATGCCCGCCAAGGGACTTGTTCTTCCCTACGGTTATTCCGAAGATACCTCAGCTCGACCCTAACAACGTGGTCGTCTATGATGAGGACCCGTTCACGACGCCTGAGGAAGCATACACATATGAGCCGTTCTCTCAACCTCTGTTGAGTGTGAGGGTTAAGGGTCAGCTCACTTACGAGAATGGTAAGTTTATGTTCATTTACTAGATACAGTACATTAAATTAGGTTCTATTTCTTAATTTCCTTCTTTTGTACCGTGTCTTAGGCACCGTCGTCAACCCTAAAGCTAAACAGAGCAGAGGTACCACAACCGGGAAGGGTATTGAAGATCGAGTTGGTGACAATCGGGCTCATATTGATTATGAAGATGATGGGGAGGCTATCGAGTATTCTGACAAAGGGATGTATGCTAGCCAAGCAGGATTTGTCATACGTGATTTCGTCCCGATGTTGTGGGACTCGTGGGGTTCAGTTGATGCTGAAGTGAAGGCCCGAGTGCATAATGCACTGTCGGTGAGTTAAATTTACATTAATTTGTCATAAAAATAGACGTTCTTATATATTATTGGAAGGCACCAAACATACATATTTATGAGGCTAATTATGTATACGTGTATTGCAGCAATGGTTTATTATTGACGATCGGCTGAAGGAGCCCGGGGGGTGGTGTGAACGAAAGCTCACGTCTAGGTGATGTGATTTTGGATTTATATAAGGCTAAGTATCCTTATATGATTTGTGAATACGTTAGATTTGTGAATATAAAGTGTTGGTTATATGATATTTTTGTTGCATCAATATAGGTATCGAGAGTGGAAGTCCCACTTGAAGAAGTTCTGGGAGGAGAACATAGATAAAGGCCGAAATGGCACTCCAAGTGAGTTCAGATACCGGGAGTACGAGTGGAACTGGCTTATAGCCCACTGGAAGCATCCCAAGCTTGTGGTATGCACATGAATTGATTTGCGTACCTAAATCTAAACTAATATTATTATTATTAATTTACCTACATTTTATGTTAGTAGGTAAATCTCTATCTATGTTATTAATTTAATATGTAGGTAAATCTCTAATATATTGTGTAGGTAAATTAAATTATACAATTTACATTGTTTATACGAAGTAAAGATAGTGAACTGTATTAGTGATTGAGATGCTAGAAATTAAAACCAAAAATAACAAAGATTAAATTATTTCCCTGCAGAATAACATGAAAAAACCTAGAAATTAAAGGAAACAATTCTAGGTCAGAGGACTAAATATGTGAAAAATAAATGGGTTGGATTTTAATCAAAAAAATTAATGTTGCGAGGATATTCTCTAATTTATGCTATATATATAATTGGCTAATAATTGTGCACATTTTCTTATTCTACAAGCACATTTCGAAACAAAATGCTAAAAACCGAGCGCAGAACGTGAACCCACATCATTGCGGTTCCCGAACGTATGAGAGATGGACTCGACGTGGGGCAAGGTTGGAACCACAGACCGATCCTCTCGTGTATTCCATCCGACATGGGTATCCGAACAACCCTGAATATGTTGTAAGTATCTAATAAATATTTGTCCATATTTGATACATCTCATGTTTAATTAATTCTTGTATTTTACTCAATTATTAATGCGTCACCGATTTTGCATTGTCTATTAGGAGAGATTGGTTGAGTCGATCCCGAAGGTGCGTGCTAAAGTAGCTCGAGAGCTGCATCAGGGGTGCACGGAGGAAGAGGTGACCCAGTATGCATCTCAGGTTGACCACATGACGCCCATTAATGCGGCGAGGTGCGTGTCAGATGCGATTCCCGTTGGAAAGAACAAGTTTTGGGCCAAGGGGATGGGTTACAGAGGAAATGGAGTCTTGAAGATGACTCCAGAATTCTCCAGCGGGTCCAGCAATTCTAGGTCGTCCGGCGTACAAGAGCAGATTCGGAGGCAGGAGGAGCAGATTCGGAGGCAGGAGGAGGAGTTGGAGGAGATGAGGCGTGCCAGGGAAGCCATGGAGCAGGAAAGAGCCCGTGAGAAGGAGCAGCACGACCAAATGTGGGCATTCTTTCAATCTCAGCAACCTCGGGGGGCTTCGCAGCCGCACCCACAGACTCAGCCAAATCTG
This sequence comes from Geum urbanum, assembly GCA_946800695.1. Lineage (NCBI taxonomy): Eukaryota > Viridiplantae > Streptophyta > Magnoliopsida > Rosales > Rosaceae > Geum > Geum urbanum. The sequence continues at coordinate 57,858,909 of OX326997.1, forward strand.
TTCACGCCTACAACACAGCCGCAGTATTTTGGGGGTCACCAGCAGCCGCCGTTATATGGGGACCACCAGCAGCCGCCGCAGCAGCATCAGTTTTGGACGGGTGCCGAGCAGCCGCCGCCTCCGCCGCCGCAGCATCAGTTTTACGGGGGTGACCAGCAGCCGCAGCTTCATCAGTTTTATGGGGATGACGACCAGCAGCACCAGGAGGGTTCACACGAGGACTTCCTCAATTCTGTTAACTTTGATCAGTAGCACGTAGCTAGTTTTTGATTTCGGTTGAAATGTGTACGCTGTTGTGGTTTGAACTCATGTAAATGTTGCAGATTCTGGAATTGGGCCCAATCCAGAATCAAGTATTTTTTTTAAAAATTACACACACTATAGGCAACGAAATGGACCAATTTCGTTGCCTATAGTTTGCCAGAAATGCAAAAATTCAAACTATAGGCAACGAAACTCTTAATTATAGGCAACGAAATCCTAAAGTATAGGCAACGACGTCGTTGCCTATAGTTTGAAAGGTGACCTGTTGTGTAGGGTTTAGGCAACGAAGAAATCGTTGCCTATAGTGAAACTATAGGCAACGATTTAAGCTGGTCGTTGCGTATTGTTGAAAACCCTAACCCCTAAACCCCGAACTATAGGCAACGAATGGGTTATTGATTTCGTTGCCTATAGTATAGTCAACGATGTATAGGCAACGAAAGTATAGGCAACGAAAATTCGTTGCCTATAACTATAGGCAACGAATTTTGGACTATAGGCAACGATTTGAGATCGTTGCCTATACCTGTTATTCTGGTAGTGACTCTTCTTATCGCAAGCAAGTTTTATAAAGATACCTGAACAAAGAGAGAGAGAGAGTTGGTAAGATATCACTATCAGAAAATTGCACTTAAGCAACGAAACACAAGGTATATATGTTACAAACTCTCTCTCTAACACAAGTCGCCTAATATCTCAAACTGCATTACTTTCATTGTTGTATTGCATTGTTAAGTTAATCGTAAGGTATATATATGTTTTACTTTGATTAATTAGGTAATTAAAATATGCATGTGCTAGGTAATATATATAGTTAATATATATGTTAGAATAATTAGTTGAAATATACATATATAATTAATGCATGTATTTATATAAAGTTAATAATATAGTTAATATATATGATTAATATATATATATATATATTAGCTAGATTAATTATAGGATAAGATTAATCAATTCATTACAAGTACGTGTTATGTGCGATGTATTTGATAATATATATATAAAGTATATTAGATTAATGAATTATTGGTTGAAAAATTACATAATTAAAAGATCGTTCGATTTATTATCCTTGCGCAGAAATATGGACAAGAGTTGGATATAATTGGCGAACAGAAGTGATGTGTGGTATATGGATGACATCAGAGACTTTGTGAATTTTGCAACAGAACATGGTCAGGGAAAGAAGCGTTTCAGGTGTTCGTGCAGAAAATGTCTCAACCATCAGTTTGCTTTGTCTAACGTTATGGCTCCACACCTATATGAATACGGTATGATGTGGACTTACACTACGTGGAGTGAGCACGGTAAAGTAGTAGACTTAAGCTCAGGGTACAATTACCATGGTGCCTCATCCAGCGGTAGCACCGACCCTGCTTGGAACCCAATTGTGGATTTGGTCCATAATACTTTTCCAAAATTTATTCATGGTGGACACCAACACCAAGAGAGAGGTTACGATACCACTCATGATGACACATTCCCCGCTGCCAGCTTGGTCAGTGACACTACAGAGATGGATAGGTACAACAGGATGCTACTCGAAGCCTAGACCCCGGTGTACCCTGAATGTGTAGAGAATATGTTACAATATATAATGGAGGAAGTTAAGATAAAAGTGAAAAATAAAATGTCAGACAATGCTTTTGACAAAATATAGGAGCATATGTGTAAGTTGTTACCTAATCATCACAAACTTCCAGAAAGTCATTATAAGATTATAAAGATCTTGAGCAGCATTGGCCTAAAGTACAGGAAAATTAAGGCCTACATAAATGATTGTGTGCTGTTTTACAAAAGTATGAACATTTAGACTATTGTCTCGTATGCAACTAGTGCAGATATCAGAACCAGAATAGGAGGAGTTCGAAGAAGAAAATTCCTGTAAAGGTACTTCCCTATTTTTTGTTAATTCCCAGATTACAGTGCCTATATATGTCTCTATACATAGCAGAGGCGATGAGATGATACGTAGAATAGAGAGTAGATGACGATATGCTCCGACACGCAGCAGATAGGGAGACTTTTAAATATTTCGACAGGGAATTCAAAAGACTTTGCAGTAGAGATTCGAAATGTTAGACTCGGTCTATCTACATATGGATTCAATCATTGGGGTGGTAAATGCACCGTTGTTAGCACTTTGCCCGTTATTCTCATGCCGTACAACCTACCTCCATGGATGTGCATCAACGAGGAATTTAATTTCCTTAGTGTGCTAATTCCAGGTCCTAAATCTCTGAGAAAGTATTTAGATGTCTACCTCAGACCATTGATCAACGAGCTCAAGCTGTTGTGGGAACATGGAGTTTCAACGTATGACAAGTTCACTAACATGATGTTCATGATGAGAGCAGCCATCATGTGGACAATCAACGATTTTCCTGCATATGGGATGTTGGCATCTTGCACAGCCATAAGATACAATGGTTGCCCTGTCTGTTTGGACGATGTCAACCAGTTGGCACGCAGGGAAGGTATGTTACCTGGGTTACCGTAGATGGCTTCCTCATGATCACCCGTAGCAATAGGATGAGACTCATTTTGACGGGACGGTAGAGAATAATCCTAAACCACGACAGTGGTCTGGCAGAGAGATTTTAGAGAGGTTGAACTACTTCTCTTTTGGTGTGTTGACCAACGACAAAGAAGTGAAGAGACTTAATCGACACCCTCCACACGATCTCAACTATTGGCATCACAAGAGTATTTTCTTTGATTTGCCCTACTGTTCTAAGTTGAAACTCCAGAACAACCTTGATGTCATGCACATAGAAAAGAATGTGTGTGACAGCATGGTGGGAACCATTTTGGGTATTAAGTTGAAGACCAAAGATACTCTGAAAGCGCGCAAAGATTTGGAATCTATGAATTTAAGTCATCACTTGTGGTTGAGGATGGATAGAAGAGGTGTGTACAACAAGATGCCAGATGCACCTTACACAATGAAACCAACACAAAGGGGTTCTGTATACAGCTGGTTCAAGACTGTTCGTTATCCGTCTACTTATGGAGCGAATATTATAGAAGCAGTTGACGAGGTGCAGGATAAGTTCATTGGTCTGAAGATTCATGACAATCACGTTATGATGCAACGTTTGATCCCAGTGGTAATTCGACCATATTTGCCTCGTGATGTTGTCGAACCAATAGTAGCATTGTGTATATGGTGGCAGAGGTTATGCACCAGAGAGTTGTAGAAGTCAGATGTCCTCAAACTTCAATACAAAATAGTGCACATCCTTTGAAAATTAGAGATGATTTTTCCCCCTGCTTTCTTTGACATCATAATTCACCTCATGATCCACCTTCCCCAACAGGTGCTCCTTTCTGTCTGGTCCACTACACTTGGATGTATCCTCAAGAAAGGTACATACAATTATTTATAATGGTTGTTCATTTTTTTTTCATTTCGTTTTTTGTGTTTCTATTATTCTTCAAATTATTAATTGTATGATTTTGCAGACAATTCGGACAGTATAAAGGATTTGTGACAAATAAATATGCCCTGGATGGCTCCATAGCAGAGACATATCTAATGCATGAGTTTATTACCTACTGCAATAGGTACCTTAAGGATTCAGTCCAGGCCAATCCAAATGTCCGCCACAATCTTTCAGTCGTCAAAAATGTTGTACGACCGTTTATAGGTGTATTAAAGAAAAGATCAACTAAAAAAGAACTTGAAGAAGTTCAGTGGATAGTATTGCGAGACTGTGATACGGTCGACCATTATATAAAGTACTATAGAGAGTACATTCAGATGATTAAACCGGATAAGACTCATGCTTGGGTTGAAAAGATGCTTAAGAAGAAGTTCCACGATTATTTTCGACAGTTGGTACGTATTTTAAATTATTTTAAAACTATTTTCTCATATATAAAACGTATGACATGTGGTGTTTGTTTATGCAAAGTGTTTTTCCTTAGTTTGTATATGCAGGTTTTTTAGTTTCCTTCATTTTTAGGGGAAACTATGTCAAATTTTTCGGTAAAAATTAAATTACATATTCATATATATTCTTCACATTTTTGCAGATGGATGATCTACAAAAATTCGATAACCACAAGGGGTGGTGGTCATGGGAAAAGCATATGTTGGCCCATAAGCCTATTAAGCACTATATTTATTCTGGCTATTGTGTGAACGGTATAAAGTTTCATTCATTGACTCAAGATGAAGGAAGAAGCACCAAAAACAGATGGATCGCAGTTGGGGAAGGCGATGTTGTCTATTATGGAGTTCTTGAACATGTTGTTGAACTACTATACGAAAATGATATCAGTGTTTTTCGATTCAAATGTAAATGGTTCAAGCGTACGAAGAAAGATATGGGACTTTTATCAGCCGATACAAACTCAAGCTAGTATGAGGATGAGTCATTTGCTCTTGCCACCTTAGTTAGACCGGTGTTCTATCTGGATGATCCGAGAACTAGTGAAGGCTAAAAAATAGTAAATCATATGTCACACCGAGGAACATGGAGTGCAACTACACTTGATGGGACGTCAACGATGATTTTGAAGTGCATAAAGACAATGTATATCAAGAGCCTAATACTTCAGTCATCCCCGATGTAATGGAACTGGTTCGGCATAACGAACGCTTACCCCCGATTGATGGCACCACAGATCTTACTACAGAAGAGATTAGAGAGTTAGTGTAGAAGCGGTAGAAGTCAAGGAGCCCGAGGACGAGGACGACGTCAGATACAATTCAGACGATGTAGAGTATGATGATGAGGAGCAATCAGATGATAGTGAGAAGGATGATTCAGATGATGATGATTATGAGGATGAGGATTGATATGAGGCTGGATTAGTATAGTTAATAATTATATCAGACCAGGCTATAAAATTATGAATCGAAAGAACGAAAATGGAATTGGAAAGGCCGGATACTGATGCTTGAAATAAAATTACGTTTGAAATTAGAAAAAAATTAAAAGTAAATAAAATTTACTCTTGGCCGACGAAAATGCATTATTTCACCATCTAAGGTTCATTACCTAGACGACACTACCAGTATACTCGTCGTCTAGGTGAACCCTAACCCTAACCCTAAACCCTAACAATAATACCTTTACCCTAAACCCCAAAACCTTACATGACAAAACTAAACGATTAGCCATCTAAGTGAGTACTTAGGCGATGAATTCACTCCTTTCGTCCCCTAAGTCCAATTTTTTGGACTGTTCATGTTTTTTGCCAAATTTTTTGGATCCCATTTAAAACTGCTTAGGTGACAAAACATGTTTTTTCGTCACCTAAGTGCACTTAGGCAACGAATTCACTCGTTTTGTCGCCTAAGGCCAAGTTTTTGGGCAATTCATTTTTTTTGCCAAATTTTTCGGGTCCCATTTAAAAACTACGTAGGCGACGAAATTTTTTTTTCGTCGCCTAAGTCGATTGATATATCCCAAAAAGTCGATCCAGTTTTCTCATTTCTCTCTCTCTCTCTCTCTCTCTCTCTCTCTCTCTCTCCTTTCCCATCGTCGGACGCTCTCTCTCTCTCCTCTCCCGCCGTCGAACTCCTCTATCTCCTCTCCTCTTCTCTCCCCGCTAGACTTCTCTATCTCCTCTCATCCAGCTCAGCAGAGATGATGGCGAATATAAAGGAGACGGTTGACCGCATTTACAAGGACTGGAAGTACGATCTCCACAAGTACTACCAGTGACACAGCGCCTCGCCTTTGCCTTGGAACTTCGGAACGACAAAGAAGATGAGTGGCAATGGTTGGTCGGACACTTTCAGTCCGACAAGTAAAAGGTTCGTCTTCATTTTCTTTAATGTAATAAAAATTACATAATTTATTATTTTTAACCATTATTTTATTATTTAATTATCATTGTTGTGTACGTAACAGACAAGGTCGAATGCCAACATGGAATATCGGAATAAGAAGGGCAAACACCATGTATCGGGCTCATGAAAGTTCATTTACATCGTGAATGAGCACCAAGATGCTGGTTCGAAGCATTGCTTCTTGGATGCCAGCGTCCAAGATTATTTGAAGCTCGGGGTCGTCAATGAAATGAGTCAACAAAGGGTAAATAACTCACATTTCTAAAATCAATTGAATTTACTCGTACTTTCAAAGCATATTGAGATTTAGTATAGCGCCAATTACCTTTTGAAGAAATTGAATTATGATTAGTGCATGATTTAGTTAGGTTGTACTATTGGAATATGATTTTGAACTTAAAATTTGTTATGCTTTAGTTTAGTTGGTTAAATTATGATTTTCAACTTGAGAAATCTGGATAGGAATCAGTGCTCACAGTGTAATTGTGTTCTTGTAATTGGTTATTCGAAGTGTAATCTTGCCTACAAGTTTTTTGGTTTTCGACAAATTTTAGCGAAAATTATGCCAAATTGTTGTTAGAAATTAATATTATATTTATGTATTCTTCACTTGATTAATTTCAGGAGAGTTTGATACAAATGGTCGAGGAGGAATTGGCCGCGACTCGGCTGGCCAACTGAAAGATGACGTCTGAATAGAAGCCTCCCCTATCGATGGAGAGTCAGATCGCTATTTCCGATGTTGTTTACGGCAACCGACCTGGGCTTTGACGGGCGGTGAAGAATACATAAATATTCGTGGGCTTCGATAGACGGTGCAGAGAGATTTTTCTGCTTCATCCGCTTCGTCAACTCGGCGCGGTAAGGACGATACCGAGGCGCTCCGAGCTGACCTTCGATTGGCACAGGAATCGGTCAATCGTGCCTGGGAACATTCGAGTTTAATGGAGACAATGTTCATTGCTCATAACCGTAAGATGGCCGCCTTCTACAAGGCATGCATGCAAATGAGGTTGCCCGTTCCTGATTTTGATGACGAGTGTGGTCCCCCCCCCCCGTCCCATTTCTAGCCCCAGCGACGATGATCCGAGCAGCAGCAGAGGAATTGGCAACATGTCTACCCCGGTTTAGTTTCGTAGTTTTTTTTGTTATTTTATTATTATTTCTATCGATGTACTTACACTTTTTATCTTTAATGAATATTTTATCAATAGTTTATTACTTTAATTAATAGATTTTTATATATTTTAAATTTATTTATAATTCTGATAAAAAAAATACAAATTTTAAAAAATTCAACTTGGGTGACGAACACTCTTCATTTCGTCGTCCAAGTGAATTACTAAGACGACAGACCGTTCGTCGCTTAAGTTTACACTTAGATGACGAACGGTTTCGTCACCTAAGTGGTCACACCTACACGACAAACAAGTTCTCGTGTAGGTGCATCACTTAGACGATGACCAATGATCGTCGTCTAAGTGTTCTCACTTAAACAACGAAATCAAATCGTCTTTTAAGTGGCACCACTTAGACAACGACTCTAACTGTTCATCTCTTAAGATGATTCTTAGACGACGACCACTGTTGTCATTTAGAGGAAGATTGTTTCGACGTCTAAGTGCTTAGATGACGGACCATCTTTTGTCGCCTAAGTAGTTTCTTAGGTGAAGAAACAAAAAGTTTTCGTCGCCTAAGTATTTGGGCTACCATTGTTACACGACGAACTTTAGGCAACAAAATCTATGTCGCCTAAGAACCTGGTCAATGAAAAACACCACTTAGGCGACGAAATTGCTTTGTCGCATAAATGTGTTTTTCTAGTAGTGTATAACATTGTGGAGGTACCAGTCATACGGGCCCAGAAAGTGTGGCTCGGAGGTGGGCGAGCATGAGCAGAGAGACGGCGAAGAGAGGATGACGAAGCATCTCCAGCTTGTCGATTAGAGGACAAGCAAGGCTGCAGGGAGGCTGAGCTTAGGTGACCGTGGACGAGCTCAGACAGTTAAACTGAGGCCGTGATGGCAAGGAAGGCAACAATTTTGGAGAGACCGTGGACGAGCCTAGACGGCCGAACCAAGGCCGTGATGGTGAGGAAGGTAGCAATGTTCGAGAGTCTAACTCTACATTTGTATGTGCGTGCGTGCGTATGAGAGAGAGAGAGAGAGAGAGAGAGAGAGAGAGAGAGAGAGAGAGAGAGAGAGAGAGAATTATTTAGAGAGAGGCGGCATCTATCTTCTTCATTCTTTTTTTTCATTCTTTTAGGATTTAGAGAAACCATTGCAACTGTGCAGCAAGTCATAGTAGCACTCATTCGATATGACAAAAACTGAGATGAAAAATTGAGCTACATAGTGACCACTCAATCTGACCAAGTAGGTACGAAGTAGGTAAGTACCAATAATGATATGGAACGAGACACGGAACATGATGAATATCATCTCCATCACATTCACAATCATTGTATGATCTCTCCTGAACCTGAAACAAAACACATCCAAAACACAAATCAATAACAAAAATTGACTAGTAGTGAACTCAATAGATGCTGAATTACCACAGTAGCAGTGTTGTTTATTTTATTTTTACTTTCGATTTGAGGAAAGTTGCAGTGATTTTTCCCATGCACGCAGTTTCAACTTGTCATCCAATTCATAATAATAAATTAATCTCACAATAATAGACATGAAATGAGAAACCGACCTTGAGGTGAAGCGGTGGATAACGACAAGATAGTTAGGGTTTGACGACGACTGGAAGTTGTCGGAGGCTGAGGGAGACATTGCAGGAGTTGCGCAATGAGGTCGATTAGGTGCACCATACGACATCTGGCCGGTGGTTTCCCTGCAGTCAAGGGAGGCTCCGTGAGGTGGCATGTGAGCTATGAGAGTCGCGAGCGGTAGTATCGATGGCGACAATAAAAGGTGCGGTGCTATTTGAAAAGCGGCAGGGTGAGGCGCGATTGTAGGTTGGTTGAGGTTGAAATGAATAGAGGCGGTGCATGGAGTCAAACCGTGGCTAGAGGTGGTGCGAGAGTAGATGAGCGACGACAAAGGATAGAAGAAGGCGCGGCGGTTGAGAGGAGCAGAAGCGCGGAGAAGAGGAGGTCGGCAGAGGCAGCGGCGCAAGGTTAAACAACGTTAGAAACGCGAGCGACGACACTAAAGAGAGAGATTGGATGGCCGACGACAGTGGCTGATACTGTGTTTGAGAGAGAGAGAGAGAGAGAGTCAATCCCAAACATATAGTTACAATTGAAAAAGATGGCATAGTAGCAGACTCTGAGAGACACACTAATACTATCGTATAGAACATTTTTAAGGCTAATTCAGTAGTAGTGTAAATATATAGTAAACATTTAGCAACAAATTCAAAAAACTTAGTACTAGACTTAAAGAAACATAAGAACATTTTTAAAATATCAGTTCAACATAATTACAGTTACAATCTTGAAAAACATGATAGCAATTTTGAAACATTATAGGAACACATTTGTCACTCGGAACCCTTTAACTGCCATTGTACTTTCTAGATAACGCAGTATCAAATTACACAGTAGCACCTTAAATTTTGTGTGGTGCCGCGGAAGAAACCATTGCAACTGTGCAGCAAGTCATAGTAGCACTCATTCGATATGACAAAAACTGATATAAAAAATTGAGCTACCGAGTGGCCACTCAATCTGACCAATAATGATATGGAACAAGACACAGAACATGATGAATATCATCTCCATCACATTCAAATTGATTCTATGATCTTTCATGAACCTGAAACAAAACACATCCAAAACACAAATCAACAACAAAAATTGACTAGCACTACCAACATAAACACTTTAGGCAACGAATTTTAAAACAACGCGCAACGAGCTGGTAAATTCGTTGCCTATAGTATACTATAGGCAACGACAAGGGTTTTCGTTGCCTATAGTATACTATAGGCAACGAGTTCGTTGCCTGTTGAAGTAAAATCGTTGCCTAATGTTCGGTTTATAGGCAACGAAAAAAATCGTTGCCTATGCAAATCGTTGTGATAAATTCGTTGCCTATAGTATACTATAGGCAACGAAAACCCTTGTCGTTGCCTATAGTATACTATAGGCAACGAGTTCGTTGCCTGTTGAAGTAAAATCGTTGCCTAATGTTCGGTTTATAGGCAACGAAAAAAATCGTTGCCTATGCAAATCGTTGCCTAAAGTATGATTATAGGCAACGAAAAAATCGTTGCCTATAGTTTAATAGGCAACGAAAAACAATATAGGCAACGAAATAGTAATTCGTTGCCTATAATTATTATTATACAGATCTAGCCAGCAGCTCCTCCATTCAAATCAAAATCGGTGGAAAAATCTGAAACGTTCTGGAATCGCCAGTGCATTTCAGGATGGACAAGAGTTGGATGAGGCTGGATAGAACTGATGCAAGATATGGGTAGGGAATTAGGAGATTTCTGGAATTTGTGGCGGCTAATTGTGGAGAGTTGCCAGTGCATTATTGTCCATGTAAACAATGTCGGTGTCGCGGCAATCGTTGTCCCATTGCTACAGTTGAGGGACACCTTCATAGAAACGGATTTTGGAATAAGTACACCCGTTGGATTTATCACGGTGAAGCATCAGCAGCCGATCCGCATGATCATGGACAATTTGCTGATACTGCGAGTTCATCCAATTATGATCCCACCAGGAGGTTCATCGACGATATGTTTCCTCATGAGAGCGGTGTATTTCATGATTCTCAAGCACCCGTATATGTTCCTCCAGAAGTTGAGAATTTCCCTCACATTGAGCCAGTCCAGCCATTACCTAGAGTTTATGTCAACACACGTGGTATGGACAAGTACCACAACCTGATTCAGATGCATCAAACTCAGTTGTACCACGGATGTCCTAAGACAGTCCTTGAAAGTGTGATGGCAGTGATGCAGCTAAAAGTGGAGACCAAGAGCACCGTGGCAGCGGTCGATAGGTGGCTTCAGTTGACTGGTGATCTGCTGCCCCCCGGTCATCGTCTTCCCCCCACTCATCGTAAGATACGACATGTCCTCAAAGATCTTGGACTTTCCTACACCAAGATTCACGCATGCATGTATGATTGCGTTCTCTTTTGGGGTGTAGACGATGACGGGAAGGATCTATCAATGCTTGATTACTGTCCGGTGTGTGGTACAGAAAGGTGGAAGTACACTCCTGCAGGAAACAAGAAAGCAGTGAAGATACTTCGGTATTTCCCACTGATTGATAGGCTGGAAAGGTTGTTCATGTGTGCATTCACGGCGAAAGCTATGAGATGGTGGGCTGAGAGGACTTCGCCTGACGATGATATCCTTAGACACCCTGCTGATGGTCAGGCTTGGAAAAACCTGGTGAATGTGTTTTCTGATTTTGCAGCTGAAGTCCGAAATGTTTGGCTGGGGCTATCGACTGACGGATTCAACCCCTTCGGCAACATGAGTCAGAAGTACAGCATATGACCCGTTATATTGGTACCGTACAACCTTCCTCCGTGGATGTGCATGAAGAAAGAATATAATATGCTGACTCTGTTGATTCCAGGGCCGGGTTATCCAGGAAAGTGTCTGGATGTGTACATGAGGCCATTGATTATGGAGCTTCAGCACTTGAGTACAGTTGGTCATCCCACTTACGACAGGTTTAAAAATGAGATGTTCCGAATGCGTGCTATGCTTGTGGGCACAATTAGTGATTTTCCAGGTCGAGGGATGTTGTCGGGAAACCCAACCAAGGGGTACAGGGCCTGTCCAGAGTGCATGACTGCCATGTTTGGACAAGCTCATTGCTCGAAGATTGTCCATATGCGTCACCGATGTTGGCTTCCACGACATCACCCATTTCGCCAGGACGCCCAGGCTTTTGACGGCACTGTAGAAGAAGGTCTGCAACCCATGGGATGGACTGGAGATGAAATCTTAGAAGTCCTGAATGAGTATAATTTTGGGCCATTGAGCAATCATCCTGAGGTTGTTGCGACTATACCGAAAATACCCGACAGGTATAAGTTCTGGACACACAAGAGCATCTTCTGGGAACTCCCGTACTGGCGGATGTTGCCTATCAGGAACTATCTAGATGTCATGCACATAGAGAAGAATGTGTGTGAAAGTGTGGTGGGCACCGTTCTAAATTGGCAAGGTAAAACCAAAGATGGCCCTAAAGCTCGCGTTGATTTGGAAAAAATGAAACTGCGGGAACATCTGTGGTTGAAAAAGAAGGGGAGAAAGATGCCCCAAGCTCCTTACACGGTCACGCGTGACGAGAAGCATGAAATTTTTGTGTGGATGGCTAACGTCCAGTATCCTTATGGGTTTGCTGGAAATATAAGTCGGTGTGTTAACTACAGGGACAATAAGATTTATGGATTAAAGAGTCATGACTGCCATGTACTACTTCAACGCCTCTTCCCTATTATGATTCGAGGGTACTTTGATGATGAGGTGGTAGAGCCGTTAGTGGCGCTGTCAAGGTTCTTTCAAAAGTTATGCACCAGAGAAGTGAAAATGTCAGACCTCGAAGAAATGCGAAAGGACATCATTTTTATCATGTGCAAGTTGGAGAGGATTTTCCCCCCAAATTTCTTCGACATCATGCCTCACTTGATGATGCATCTTCCCGAGCAATTGATGCTCACCGGTCCCGTTCACTACACTTGGATGTATCCAATGGAGAGGTATATACCTTGCATTTGTATGATGTTTGCTAATTAAGTCTTTATATATTAATTTATTCTTGTTCTACGTACAACAATAATAACAAGCTGTTTTCATCTTTGTAGACAACTGGGAGACTACAAAGGGTATGTACATAATACATCTGCACCTGAAGGGTGTATCGCCGAAGCATATCTTGCGCACGAGTGCGTAACGTACGTCAAACTGTATTTGGGAGCGCTTGAGGACCCACATTCGAATATGTCGGTAGATGAACCCCAGTTCAACCTTTCTGTAGTCTCTAATGATGTTTACCCACAGAGTAGGTTGCATGGGGAGTGGGAGTTGACACCATATGAGTTAGACATTGCACACTGGTGTGTACTCATTAATTGTCAAGAAGTTAAATATTGGAAAGACACACACCTTGGAAGTCCACAGGTTGGCGGGGATGTTGCGTACCACAACCGGACCTTTGCAAATTTTTTTGGCACATGGGTGAGTATATATTCATTTAGTCATAATATATATGACGTGTAAAAGCAAATTGTGACGGTTATTTATATGAAATGTCGTATCTAATATTGACGGTTATTTGTTTCAGATGAACTATGTAGAAGATGATGGTTACTCACAATGGTCACACGCATTGAGGCTCTTGGCTATGAAACCTATATCATCAAAAGTTTACGCGATGTGTAGGGTCAATGACGTGAAATTTATGTGTCAAGAAAGAGACAACAGGGTGAAGACACAGAATTGTGGGGTAATGGTGCATGGTGGGGATAACGATCCTGACTACTACGATGTACTCCATTCAGTGGTTGAACTCATGTATGGTGAGCGCATGAAAGTTTACTTGTTTAAGTGCAGATGGTTTGATACTCGTCCGGAGAACGTTCGCATCGATCAGTATGGATACATTTCCGTGAATACTGCCACAAGCTGGTATGAGGAGGATCCTTTCGTTCTTGCCACATCGGTCAAACAAGTGTTTTACCTTGACGATCTTATGAACAGACCCCCGTGGAAAGTAGTAAACCATGTGCAAGCTAGGAATGTGTACAGTGCTGCCACACTTGGTGAGAATGAAGATGACGAAGAAGTTGCAGCATACCAAGAGGGAAATGGAATTGACATTCCGGAATCCGATACAATTCGCCTTAATAATGTTCGACCTGGTATTGTGGTTCAAAATTCTGGAGCAGCACTTCTAAATGTTAATCCAAATGACTTTGATGAAGACTCGAGTGACGAGGACGAGGAGCGACACCTATTACCAGACTTCAACTATCAAACTGCGTCAGACTCTAGCGATGATTCTGATTCTGATTATCAGCCTTAGTTAGAGATGTAATTGAGTATAGTCTTCGAGCTTGGTTCACCCTGGTTCACCTTGGTTCACCCTGGTTCACCCTATAGTCTTCAGCTTGGTTCACCCTGGTTCACCCTGGTTCATCCTGTGAACTTGAATGGCGATACACCCTGGTTCATCCTAATGTCTGGTTTTTAGGCAACGAAAAAAATCGTTGCCTATTCAAATCGTTGCCTAAAGTATGGTTATAGGCAACGAAAAAATCGTTGCCTATAGTTTTATAGGCAACGAAAAACAATAGTTTTTTTCAGAACACAGTCCAAAACACTTAGTTTTTTTCTTCAGAAAACTTGGTTCCAAATACGCGAAGGAACACCTAACCCAACTCTTCACCTAACTCGACCCTCCAACTTCGGATCTGCCTCGTCTCTGAAACCTAGATCGACCATGACCTAAGAAATCTCACATCGTCCTTTCTCTTCACTCCCGTGAGTTTTGTCTCGCCCTTTCTCCGAATTGATCTCCTCTCCACCCAAATCGACATTCCTAAATTGCAAAATCCATACCAGGATTGGGATTAGGTTCGAACTCGTCAGCACCGTTAGTGGTAAGGTCGAGGACGGGGTGGGAGTCGAGGTCAGAGAGGGATGTCGAGAGAGGCGACGAGGTTTTGGGTGGTAAGGGAGGTCGTGATTTTGATGATGCTGTGGAGCTTGTCGATTCAGTCGACGATGTGGCAGACGGTGGAGCCGAGCCCGGTCGTGATTTTGATGATGCTGTGGAGCTTGTCGATTCAGTCGACGATGTGGCAGACGGTGGAGCCGAGCCGAAGATGGCCAAGCATGGTGTGTGTGTGTGTGTGTGTGTGTGTGTGTGTGTGTGTCCAGCTCGTCGAACGCGAAGAGGATGAGCTTTTCGAAGTCAACAACAAGCGTAAGCTACTCAACCTTCACTCGTTTTTTATTTTCGTTCAAGTTTTTCAATTCTCAATTTTGCTCACTGCAATTTTATAGATCTATACACGTATTCATGGTTTCAATCACTCTTGGTTTCAAGTTTTAGATGAATGTTTATGTCACTTCTTTTGTTTAACCTCGGTTTGATTTAATATGTTCGCACAAATTTAATATGTTCACTCAAGCTTTTGGAGAGTTTCGGTAAGCAGATGTCACAATTTCTTGCTTCCTTTGGTGTAGTAGTGTTGGTATTGCTTGTATTGGACTACTAAGCTTTCATTTCAGCTCCTCTTTAGTCTTTACTGACTATATAATCATCAATTTCAGGTATGGGAAAACACTGCTGGCACATACTCTATGTTAACACACATGCATCATACTGACGAGAGTTCTAAAAACAGATTTGTGATCATTCAGATGCATTAATCACTAGTTTTCAGGATTTATTAGTCATATATGACTAACTGGTGTGTTTGCATACTTGTCAGAGATGTTTCATCTAGTGTGGCTCTACCAATCATCGAGATCGTCGACGAGATCATCGCGCTTGACAAAGAATCGCGTCGACGTAATGTCAATCTCTCTCTTCTAGATTTTTTTTTTCACTCTGTAACTGTTAGTGATTGAATATTGACTAGGCTTTGTTCTGGTGTGAAATTTCAGGCAAGTTCGAGCAGGACAATCTCTGGAAAGAGTTGAAGAAGATCGACAAAAGAATTGCGCAGCTCAGAATTGTCAGTATTTTCTCTACCTCTTGAACATTTTATCTTTTATTTAGTCTTTATTTACATTAGAGATTTGGTTGTGTAAGTACGTGTCTTCCTAATTCTATAAAAGTATAAATAGATTAGGGGATTTTGCAGTGGAACTGAGTGTCGAAAGTTTAGCTTGATTTTCTTATGTATGGAACTGAGCCTGAAAATTTTTTTGGTATAATAGTCGGGGCAAGACTAAACTGAGGTGATTAAGGAGAAGGAGGAGGATAAGAAGTTGGCTGCTGAGAAGGAGGTTGAAGTTCGTGAAGCTCTAAACCTGTTAAATTCTGAGCTAGAACTTGTTGGAAACCTTGTGCACGATAGTGTTCCTATCCATGATGATGAGGTAATGTCTTGGCACATATTTTTCTTGACTGGGCCTCCTTTTCATATCTAGTTTGAAATGTATTGTTATTGTACCTGTAGGCCAATAATACTGTGGTGAGGTCATGGGGTGAGAAACGGGAGGAGCTGACACTTAAAAATCATGTTGAGCCTGGGCATTCATTGCGGACTTGAAGAAAGGTATAGTTGCTTCCACCAGCTCACTGTAACTGGTGTGTTTGCATACAATGATTAGAAATTGAATAAAGCCCAGTTACTATTAAAATTGAATAGAATGGCTACTGTTTTGGATGAAATAGATGGCGAACTAATGCGGCACATAGTGCATATAACTGTTTTGCTTAAAGTGATTGTCATTTGTTTTACCTATAATATGTTCGATAAAATGCAAAGTCATTACAATAATTAGTATTATGTGAGGAAGTTTATGATATGATTATAGTTTATTCCAACTCTCAAACCTCTTCTTTGCCAAGATCAGAAGATCTGGGCCTCTTCTGGTGTAAGTTTTGTTGGGTTTGTGTAAAGATTGTATTTTTTGTACCTGCTTAATTGTTTGCATCTAAATCTTCGTTCTTTGGTATGCTTTTTTCCGTTATGTATTGTAAATGTGTCTACTTATTGTGTTATTGTAGATTTACATATAAGATAGAGATTTATTTTTACAGTTTGTTTGCATTGTGGTTGAATTTGACCTTTTCTTTTAGTAGCAAGAGAAGGAAGAGAGAACAGTTCGATGATCAAAGTGAACTTTCTGGAAGTTTGAGAGTTCCAAATGAGCCTGAAGATGACGCTAAAGAAGCCAGTAGTGTTCTTCTTAAGTAGGTACAATTTTTTCTTTGAACTTGTCATCATGCTAAAGAAGCCAGTAGTGTTCTTCATAAGTTGGTACAATTTTTTCTCTGAACTTGTCATCATGAGTGTTCCCGGAACTCTACTGTGATCCCACCACCACTCTCTACTAGTAATGCTTCTCTCTGCTGCCAGGTTCCCCTTTTCTTCTATATCATATCTTATCTTGTATTTTTATTTTTTTCCAAGCTTCTTATTGCTGCTTCGCACTTTTTGCAGTGCAAATCAGGGTTTCGAGAATGCGGTGCATGTGTTACTTGTTGATGGGTATAATGTGTGGGGAGTTATTGGGCCAAGCTCAAGAAGCATTTTGTAAATGGGAGACTTGATATTGCTCGACAAAAGCTCATTGATGAACGTGTAACTTTTAGCTTGTTGAGAGGTATGTACTTTTCTGTACAGAATTACTACGAAATGTACCACAATCTGTGTTAGTGATCTCTGTATTTATATATTGAAAGTATGTTTCTGTGCATGTCCATGTAGCACAGTTTAGAATCATATGTGATCTGTTTACAAGCAGCTTTTGGGCTTTAATCAAACTTCTTTTGGAAATTCATTGCACTAGTTATGGTACCTAATAAATAACTTGGTAACTAGATGGGTGGAGTCTACGACTCTGTCCGCTATATGGGTCTTATACTCTGTGTTAAAGTGTAATCTTATTCTAACACCATTATTACCATTATTTGTGATTGAAATAACAACATGCAGAAATAGGATGGCAAACTTCAATATGCTCAGATTTTACGTAGCTGAAGGCAACTGATATATCATGGTCTATATAATTTGGTTTCTGCTATTCTACTGAGTGGTTCCCTTTACAGTTTTTAGCTCTTTTCATAGTTTATGTGTTTCTTACTTTATTTTCCCTCTGTTTCAACTTGCGAGGAAATTCAATAAGTCTGACCTTAGACTCCACATGGAATGGATTGGTAGCAAATGGGTGAATGACCCTAAGGTATGTTCATATTTGTTTATTTGGCCATATTTGGGAATCCTTGTTTTCTTTTTCTGTGACTTTGGTATTCAAACAGAGAATCACTTGGTGTGACCATTATCAGTTATGTTTGGACAAAGGGAAAGATGACGATGAATGTATCACTCAGCACATCATATCAGTCGCTCTCGTATATTAGATTAGAGTCTTCGCTCGGTGGCAGTTCATGTACGATAGTGATATTTGACTAGTGTCTTTACTTATGTATGTTCCATTTTGCACAAATAGATGTTCATGAATTTTGATGAATGACTATTGTATGTGCGCACTTTTGGTAAAAAATGAATTGAATGAATTACCAGACTTATGTATGTTCCATTTTGCACAAATTGATGTTCATGAATCGCCGGAGTAGATATATAGCTAGGGAATGGACCAATCCAGAATCAAGTATTTTTTTAAAAAAATTACACAAATTATAGGCAACGAAATGGACCAATTTCGTTGCCTATAGTTTGCCAGAAATACAAAAATTCAAACTATAGGCAACGACGTTCTTGACTATAGGCAACGAAATTCTTAATTTTAGGCAACGAAATTCTTCAGTATAGGCAACGAAGTCGTTGCCTATAGTTTGAAAGGTGGTCAAAGTTGACCTGTCGGTGGGTTTTAGGCAACGAAGAAGTCGTTGCCTATAGTGCAACTATAGGCAACGATTTACCCTAGTTGTTGCGTATAGTTGAAAACCCTAACCCCTAAACCCTGAACTATAGGCAACGAATCTGTTTGGTTTTTCGTTGCCTATAGTATAGTCAACGATGAAAAGGCAACGACAGTATAGGCAACGAATTTTCGTTGCCTATACTTATAGGCAACGATTTTCTAACTTTAGGCAACGATTTGAGATCGTTGCCTAAAGCAGTTATTCTGGTAGTGAGATGTTGAATTATATAGTACTAAACTCAATAGATGTTGAATTACCACAGTAGCAGTGTTGTTTAGTTTACTTTTACTTTCGATTTAAGGAAAGTTGCAGTGATTTTTCCCATGCACACAATTTCAACTTGTCAGCCAATTCATAATAATAAATTAATCTCACAATAACAGACATGAAAATGAGAAACCGACCTCGAGGTGAAGCGGTGGATAATGACGAGATAGTTAGGGTTTGACGACGACTGGAAGTTGTCGGGGCCGAGGGAGACGTTGCAGGAGTGGCGTAGTGAGGCCGATTAGGTGCACCACATGACAGCTGGTAGTTGCACTGCAGTCAAGGGAGGCTCTGCAAGGTGGCGTGCGAGCTATGAGAGTCGTGAGCGGTAGTATCGGTGGCAGAGATAAAAGGCGCGGTGCTATTTGAAGAGCGGAAGGTTGAGCCGCGGTTGTAGGTTGGTCGAGATTGAAATGAATAGAGGCAGGCAGAGGAGTAGATACGCGACGACCAAGGAGAGCAAAAGGCATGGCGATCGAGAGGAGCAGAAGTGC
This sequence comes from Geum urbanum, assembly GCA_946800695.1. NCBI lineage: Eukaryota > Viridiplantae > Streptophyta > Magnoliopsida > Rosales > Rosaceae > Geum > Geum urbanum. Next base: position 57,878,302 of record OX326997.1, read on the forward strand.
GGCGAAGAGGAGGTCGGTAGAGGCGGCGGCGCAAAATTAAACAACGTCAGAAATTCGAGCAACTACATTAATGAGAGATTGGATGGCCGATGACGGTGGCTGATACTGCGTGAGAGAGAGAGAGAGAGAGAGAGAGAGAGAGAGAGAGAGAGAGAGAGAGAGAGAGAGAGAGAGAGAGAGAGAGAGAGAGAGAGAGAGAGAGAGAGAGAGAGAGAGAGAGAGAGAGAGAGAGAGAGGCGGCATCTATCTTCTTCATTCTTTTTTTCCATTCTTTTAGTGTTTAGAGTTAGACCTAGTCATTTTTATTGTTTTTACTACTTTTTGGGTTTAGGATTAGGGTTTAGATTTAGTGAAAGGACCCAACCCCAATTTAGTTTCCTAAACCGGAATCAAACCTCTTCTGAAAACACGAACCAACAAAAACTACAAAAATTTCGGCAGACTAACGCTACTAACGCGGAATTGCCATTAACCTGCACCCGGAAAATACACTTCATCCTATGCCACAAAAATCAAACCGTAGGCACCAATCCCATCCGGATTTCTCAATATCACAACAGTAATGTAAAGTAATTAATAAAACGATACTTTACAGAAATCCGGGGAAAAATCGTATAAAAGTATAACATAAGAATGCTCAGAGCGACTTCTAGTATATATATACAAATAGTAGGCCAAACTAAGAACCTACCATAAAAGAAACATCGCTCGAATACTAAGTCTCCGACTACGACATGCGACACCAGAATCCGAACTACAAACTGGCCACGGAAACCGAAAAGCCCAGGGGAAAGGCAAATAAAATCGTTAGAGTGAGTGGACAAAAATAAACATATGTCTTTCACCAATTTCATATACAATAAACAAGTATAGCGAGTTCGGAAAATATATATGGAGGTGCCAGGCGAATCTCTCAAGCCCGACGGTGATAGGCCAGGGGAATCTCTCAACCCCAGCGGCATAACAAGGGAATCTTTCAACCCTGCCCAGAGGAATCTCTCAACTCTGGTCCAGAGGAATCTCTAAACTCTGGTCAGACTACCGGTGATCAGCCGAGTAGCCAAAGCATCGATGCAAGTATGCCATCACCATAAAAATATAAAATAATACCTCCAAAAATAATAAATAAGCTCAACATCGTATATAAACAAATACGGAAAATCACGAACTCGCAACGACTGTGAAAATATAAAAGTGTCCACTCACAGGTGAGCGTAACGCGATACGCGTTAATCCCGTGATCCGGCGAAAAATCTCTCGCCAAACGAACGATCACGATCCCCTGGATAATCATAAAATCCACTGCTCAAAACATAACTCGATACCTCAAATCATATCACGAGAAACAACCGTTTCCAGAAACATATAATTCAATATCGACGAAAACATCAAAATTCGATAATCACACCAAAAAATCTCACTATAATTTCCGATGCTCAATTCGAAAAACAAACCTCACCATTGCGATCGGTGCGCGATTCCGAGCGAAACGACATATAACTCGTCGAAAAACGCGTTGCCGGAAAAGTCGTCGCCACAGACGGCGCCGCCGCCGGAAAATCACACCAGCCCAGAAATTTGCAACCTACTCATGGATTTGAAGATCTCGACATTTCCAACAACTTTCCAGTTCAAAGTTAAGGCCAATTTTGACCAGAAAACCTCCAAAACTCACCTCAAAGTCACAAACCCTTACCGGAATTTCAAACCGACCGATCTCTCTCCTCCGGCCACGGCAACCTCCCAAACCACTTCCAATAGCTTCCTCTCCTCATGGCTAACAAAACCCCTCAAAGTTCCACCACCATCTCGGCCTCCACGCCGTCACCCGAAATCAAAGAAAACTCGCCGGAAAATGCCGATTTTCACCGTGCCAATTCTTCCTCCTCCGGCCACCTCACGGGTCGATCCACCTACCAAGTTGAAGAGGAGTAGGAGCCCAACAAGTTCCATGAAGGGACCCCTGCCAATCGTGGCCGGAATCGGCCTCCACAACGGCGAGAAGTCCACGGGCAAAACGGGTCGCCCCTTGACCCGTGGTCAACGTGGGTCAAGGTCCAATTTCCCCTTATGGAAAGTTTCCCATTTCGGCAAGTATTCTCCCGTATTGATACCGTACGCGTATCAAATTCCAAACGGATAAATACGACAATAATCGACACCCAAAAATATTCACAACTTATTCCTCATAACTCGAAAAAATCATCCGGAAGTTCCCACGAGATCGAAATTAAATTCTCTACAACTTCCGCGAAGGATCCTAAATCAAATTTTTGCCCGATAATTTAGTCGCTAACGAAGCCGCCATATTAACCGATTACGTCGAAATCGCGACCAATTGCGAAATTCACAAATCAAGTCGATAACTATTCCAATTTCGGTTTGGGTCGATCGACGGTCCAAAACGGATCACAATCACGATTCGGATAAACTCGAATACGAATGGATAAACTCGACGATATTCTGAAATTTCAAATATTCATATTATATTCCTCGGTCGTCGAAATAATAATCCGGAACCGCCCACGAACTCGAAATCACGCGTACAACAACTCTCGAGAAGAGACTCAACTCAAATTCTCGGCCAATAATTAAGTCGTGATCAAAACCGGCAATTCAATCAATTTACGGAAAACTGCGATTACGCGCAAGCTCGTGAATTAAGCTGGTTACACTACTGATTCTGTTCCGGGTCGTCACATTTAGGTCTAGGGTTTAGGTTTTAGAAATGTTATTTTTTTACATGACAAGACAAATGTGAACTCCACGAGACAACGTATGAGGTACTTGATCTCAAATTAGTTTTGACGAAGCAGCAAATTGCATTTTATAGTTGAGGGCAATATGGTCACAACAGCATAACACATAGATCGAGATCGAATTCAGATCAGAAAGTTCTTATTTTCTCACAGCATGCTTAGATTAGTCCGATTGTCTCATCCAACGGTCACATTTTTTAAAATGATAACTTGTTAGTAATTTAGTTTCATTAAGGTTTGGTTTTTATATAAGCAATAAACATTGTAAGTAACATTAGTAGTTATATATGTAATTAAAGACACACAAGAAATGAAATGATCTAATGAGATATGTGTCCATACACATGTGTGAACCTCGTAATAAAATGGGTTTTCCAAAAAACTTACCCTCATTGGAGTTCGTTTAAAGATTGGTCAATGAGGTCAAATACTACTGACAGACTAAAATAACTTTTTTCAAGGATTTTGTTCATTCTCATATGGGAGGAGTACCTAAATTAATTTTTTTTATCATTTTTAGATGGTAAGATAGATATGAACTCTACGATAATGCGTGTGTGGAATTCTATCTCAAATTAGTTTTTTACGGACTTGTAAATCAAGTTTTACTCAAAAGAGCCTTGGTGTCACAATAGTGACACGCATGGATCGAGAATGAATTCAAGTTGAAAAATTCTAGTTTTAAAATAACATCTTAACATTATTCCAATCATCCTATCCAATGGTCAAATTTATGAAAATGATTAGTTTTAGGCAATTTACGAAATTTGTCGTTTCAGGTAGCAAAAGAAATGTTAAAACTTAATTATACGACATAGGACTATCATCTGATTTAGTGCATATTTCAAAACCATCAATATTTAAGATGGCTACCATTAAAATATAAAAGTTTTGCATACTCATTGAGACAGTTTAGGTGATAAATTTATCGATTGGATTGTGTCGTAACTCAAACGACCGTCGTCTCATCGAAGAACTCAATCTAGTGAGCTCCTTGGAGAATTGTCTACAACTTCTCATTTGCTTGAATTGGCAAAAAAAAGGAATTACAAAGTTTTTGCCTAATATTCAAATGACACTCGACCGACATGTGATTAACGTACTCATTGCACCGAATACTCAGATGATGGACGACTATCGTCCGACTTTAACAATATTACAAGACAATCAAACTTTGAGATGGCCATCCTTGAAAATTGCAGCTCAATGATTCACAACATTTGTACAAAGTATTCAAACGACGGACATCCATCGTGTTACTTGAGTAATATTTTAAAACCACTATAATTTGAGGTATCTACCCTCAAAAACTACAAATTTTGGATGCTCGTTGTTGAAAACTAAAAATTATCATAGTTTCAAGCTGCATGACACGACACACATTTTGGGAATGTCGTATCTCTCATATAAAATCAGTCAGACAACGAACATTTCAATTGTGTCGTTTGAGGGGCATCGTATGATGCTATGTTTGTACTACTGAAAGTATGGTTTGATGCATCAGAACTGCTCAGAGACTCACTGCTTTTGAATTGCATCATCATCAACAAATTCTTCGTTGACGTTCTCAGCCAGCCATGGCGTAGCGCTCAGATTCTACCTCAAACAATCCCCTCCCTCCACCTCCACATCCACCTTCCCAGACTCTACCAATGCCCTCTCCCCACCTCACCGAGGTGTAGAGGCTCATCAACCTCGAGAATGATTTGGAGCTACTACGAGAGGATGTGTCTGAATTTTTCACCCACATTGAGATGGTTCGTGCAGATGTCTCTCGTCTTCTTGGGATGGTTGCAGATCTGATTTCCATGTCTGACATCTATGATCGGCAAGGATTTGACAAGAAGGTTGCCAGCAAGCGCCACAGGGGTGGCTAAGATTTAGCATTCACACACAAAGGGAGTACCAGCACACACTATGTTTTGATCTGGTAGCATGCAGTTAGGGGGAGTGATTTTTGATGTTGTTGCTAGTTTGGTTATTTTTTATTTTATTTTTTATCCTAGTTCTAAACAATGTAGGAGTTAGTTTTAATTTTTAGAACTTCTATTTGGGGTTGTAAGACATAAGTCGGATTATGGGATTTAGTAGGACTTATATGTTGGTATATGCTGTGGATTGGTACTTGTGCTTTGTTTTGCAGGTTCATATGCAAGTATTGTGTATGGAATGCCAAAAGGGAGTTTGTAAGTATGGCTTGGTTTGGCGTCCCATATACAAGACTTGTATAATTGAACAACAACGAGTCATGAAGAGATGATCTCTCTCTTGAACTAGATGGATAAGGTAAAACTTGGTTTCCTTATCTAAATAGTGAATAAATTTTCTTATTAGTTGATAAGCTTTACGTGAGGAAGTTATTGGCTAAAATAAGATTGTGATATATTGATGTAAATCTGATTTGTTTTAGAAATTGATTATGGATATTAATTGATCTGATCCCTTCGAAGAATCCTGACTTGAATGTGATTGAAGGTTAGGAGGATTCTATTTCTTATTGAGAAACAGAGTTTAGGTTACAAAGGATATAAATAGGATTTATTTTATCACTCTGTGATCCATGCTTCGGTTTTTAAGAAAAGAGAAACACTGAACTTTACTTGAGATCAAAAGTTATTTTCTCTGGAGTGTATCTGTATGTGTTATTTTGTTTGGTTTGATTTGCAGCTTCAAGTACAGAGAGATCATCTTGACGAGAACTGCAGCTGTTCTATATCAAGAAAGCATAGAGCTTTCCTAGTGTGATCAAAAAAGCTGAGAAATAGGTTACATTGAAGGTTCAGAACATCACTTATTAGTATAGCGTAATCTATTCTTTTGTAATTGTTCTTCTTTGTAAACTAGTTTTTTAGTGAAAACTTTGGAGCTTAGTTTAAAGTCCCGCAGTGTTTTTACCTCTTGGAGGTTTCACTGCATCAACACATCGAGTGTTTGTTTAGTTCTTCGCTACGATTAGGTCCACAGAATTTACACTAAGCAAGAGGTGATCGATCCAAACTATGGCTTATCATGATCAATATACAAAAGCTAGAGAACTTCCCAAGGCTGCTAAAGTATCGAATGGTAAAGAGAAGTGGGAAGCACCACACTTGGGGATTTTGGCTTTCAATGTCGATGTAGCTTTCATAGCCAAGGAGGAAAAGGATTGGAGGAGTAGTACGTGTGGAATTATCAGGGGCATATTGTTGCAGGTTTTGCCGTGCCAATCAGTCCAACATCTTCTGCTTACCAAATGGAGCTGTTAAGTATCAAACAGGCCTTAATGTTAGCTGAAACACTCCCTAAGGTTTTGATTTGCATCATTTTAGATTGTCAACAGGCAGTACATGTAGTAAATGCAAATAGGAAGGACTGTTCATCAGAGAGGAGTACGTATAGTGCAAGATGTATATCAAAAGTCCTGAGGAAGAGGGGGGTCGGCATTGAAGTGAAGTACCGACCAAGAGAAGGCAACCGAGTAGCACATATATATACTAGCTAACTATGGCTATAATGCTTCATGTAACCACTGTTGGTTGTCAAATGCTGCTGATTTCATTCAGGCCGGGTGCCCTAACTTATGATGTAAATATCTAATAAAAGTTCATGTTTCCCCTTCAAAATTATTAAAAAATAAAATAAAATAAAATAAATGTTTGACATCATCCTTAACGGTCACATAATACATTCCTAATCCTATTCGGACAAAGATGGATATGTCCTAAAACAATTAGGATGGGTTTGCCGACTTCTCGAGCCGCGTGTTATAATTATCTGAGACTTCACACTCACTTTTCCTATTCCAACTTCACTTCCAGTTACTCGATCCGACACTTACGACTCGCTCACACTTCTAATTTGCTCTCTCCTTGCTTCTTCTCTGACTCTTGTCCCTCTTGGTTCTCCTGCAATCCTCGTCATCAGGAGCCCTAGTTTTCTACTTCTTTTGCGATCGATCTGCAGCTCTTCCCGGTAAGATTGATTGATTCCGACCAAACCCTACTTGGGTATTTGTCCGTGAAGGTCGAACCCACTCCACTTGGGAGAAACCCTAATTTCAATTTCCTCTGCGATCGAAGATGATGGAAGTTGCAAGGCCCGTAAAACCCCCCACTAGTACAAAGTTGAGGATTCATCCATCTCTTGTATCCAAACAGAGACAGCAGAATCAGAATCAGAATCAGAATCAGTTGGTTGCTGATTTGGGTAAAAAGGCTTCGACGATTATTACTACTTTTTGTAATGGTGGTACCAAGAGAAAACTAGCGAATCCTCCTCCGGCTTCTTCGCAATCGCAGCAATCCAGTAAGCGTCTCAAGATGCTCGCTCATCAATCCATAAAAAATAAACAGGAGTTTCAATGGCTCAACGATATGTTTAAATGCCGATCCAAACAGCTTCAAACTCCTCCTCCTCCTCAAGATACTCCCAAATCCTTGTCGCCCAATAAGCAGCAAGTAACAAGTACAAGCAACAACATTGATGTTGCTCAGACCAATCTCAGAGAGGCTCTCCGTCGTTGTAGAGAAACCGCCCAATATAAGCAACTACAGCAAGAACAACAACGACAGAAAGAGAAAGAAAAAGATTCTGAGGAGAAGCAGAGGAAGCTAGAGAGGGAAAGACTACGACAAGAAGCTCGAGTTGCAATGGACAATGTTAAAAAGACTCTTGATTTGGAGCCAAGCTGGTCCAGCGTCCTAAGCCAACTGCAAACCTTACCGGGATTCGACGCTGCCTCTTGGGGTTGCAGTCTTGTCGATTACAACTTCTACTTCCCTCACCGTGCTGGACAACCTAATTACAATTACTAGCTAGCTACTTCAGTTTATTCAGTTGTATATTTAGTAACAACATTCTTATGTACAGTTCCAGAAGCGATATATTGGTTGAATACTTGAATATATATTGATTGTAGACTTGTAGCTCAGTTTCTCTTCAATGAAATAAAATGGAATTGATCGATTTCAATTACATTGCTGTTTCTCTGTTTACTTTGCTAAATAGAACGATCAGGTTTGTCTGATTTCATTCTCAAAAAAGAAGAGGTTTGTCTGATTGATTTTGAAAATACCAAATGAAATGAGATTAGCTTATACTGGAGCAGAAACTTTCTAAAGATATGTGGCAGCAGGAGCAATAGTTACAAATCTTCTCCCAGATGTTATGAAACTGGATGGTAACTTGATATTTTGCCATGAATTTCCTCTAACAGAGATAAAGTTTCATTCATTGAATGAATTCCGTTAAACATAATTGAAGCTAGCTAAGCTGTGCCGAGTTTAAGTTCAAAAGTTGATAGAAAAACAACATGGCACAACCGATTTCTGTAACGATGCCTTGCACAACTCTGCTTGTAAAACATTATGAAGTACGTATTGTTCATCAATACAATTACAACATACAATGTGAATACAATTACCACAACAATGTGAAAAATGAAGGTATTATTGAACTAACCTGTTTGGGAGGAACAAAATTGAATAACAGAGCCATCTTGAATCCTTCTCATTTATTTGCTTCAATGAATTCTCTATACTCACGCTTCATCTTGACCCCCGATACAGTCCTATACACAAGATTTTATAATTAGCCAGTTGCCAGATGCAACTTACATGTGGTGTTGTGGATCATACATACTAGAAATTCTCCAAGACCTTAAGTTGCAATGTGTATCACTAGATCTAAGATATAGCTTTTATACAAGTAACTTATTAGATATAAAAAGACACCCAATGACCAAAGAAATGTGACTGGATATAGCATGGTTGATAGTCACAGGGAAGAAACGAAAAAGATTGATCTAAGAATAAGAGGCATACAACTCAAGTAAGGGGAAAGGACACAAAATTATGAACAAACGCTAACCTTATCATCCCCTTGTTTTTGAAAAACTGAACACAAGGTGTACCCATAATACCAGCGGCCTCAGCTACTTCTTGATCTTCCTCAATATCAATTTCAACAAAATGTACATTTCTATCAAATTCATCTATCACCTGCATAAGAAGAGTCGAGCTATAGATTATCGTATTCTATTATGATTTGACACGTTAGCTAATAGATATAAAAAAAGCAGGCCATAGTAACTATAAATTTCATAAAAATGCAGTTCTTAGCCACCCTACCACATCCCCACAATCTTAAATGAGGACAGAACACTATTTGGAGAGGTATAGCAAAAGTCAATAAGTTAAAGTTGACTATGACCACCAACCTTAGTTCAATTAGCATGGGTATGATGGGATAAATGGCACATCCAAGTTTCGATTTCCCTTCTAACCGAAGAAAAAACACCTTTCTAAGCATTACCCTATTAAGGCCAAATCAATTCCCAAGATATGTAAATAGTTCAGAGGGAATTTATTTTGGTAGTCTGAGTCCGCACATCATGATTCCCAACATCAGATTTTGGTGTTCTGTTATGACTTATGACTAGCTGCAACCATCACAAAAATTCTGAAAGCCAATAAACTATTCACTGCTGCTGCTTTCTAATCCCAGTGAACTTATACATTCATCGAAGTTTGAACACATCACATTCTAATTATGTGTCCACTATAATGCATTTAGTCACATCGTGTAAGAAAGATCAACGTTATTATAACACATGAAACTAGCAAAGGAAACAAATACTACGTGATACCATACATACCTTACTAAGAATTGGTTTTAAAGTCCTACATGGACCACATGTGGGTGCTGTGTATAATACACATATAAGCCTTGGACTTTCATGGTACAACTTCCGTAGGGCATACTGAAAAGAAAAAGGAACACACACAAAAAAAGAAGTATAAGACACAGAAACACATGAATATTACATATTCTGAATTAAGAATATAGTTTGTAAAATTTATTTCATAAATAACCCAAAAAGAGATGTCATCAATTTTTGATTGTGCAAACAGAACATTATTTGTTCTAGCTTGTTTTTAAATATGCAAAAGAACACATGCCTGGCCCTTATGCTTTGTAAGGGTGATGTCAAAATGTTCTTGAACATCTCTGTCTGTGAGTTCCTTTTTAGCTTCTTCAGCTTGGGGCTGTCAAAACGTAAAATACATGAGAGAGATGGGGAGAAGAATAATGGAAAATAGCACAGTATGAATGCAATTAACTACTGATTCAAATGAAATTGATAGACCACATTTGTGATTAAAACAAATTAACTTCTTTTACCAAAATAACTTTAAATTGATAAACCACATTTGTGATCAAAACAAATTAGTTACTTTTTCTTTTCAATGAGAAAACAGTTATATACATCAAGTAAACAAATGGTGGACAGTACTGCAGTAGACAGTCATAAAAAATTGTTAATATTAATTGCAGGTGAGATGTTTTTCTTATGAGGCTATTTTCTATATTAAAGAACATAATTATCTCTATAAGAATTTTATGGACATGACCGTGTAATAGATTTAAACCTCTAAATAAGGTAAAGTAATCCAATAAATAATAAATTATACTTCTAGAAATTTCAAGATGGAAAATTTTAGAGTGTGTCAAATACCTGGTGAAACTCAATGATGAGATTTTTACCCACAAGATATCTCTCAACTGATAATGCAGCAATGCACCCAGAACCTGCAGCAGTTACAGCTTGCCTCCATTCATGGTCCTATCAAGGTGTGTGCCAATCAGAACCAAATGGGTTGAAAGTTGCATAACTAAATAAACCAGCATTGTCTAACCATTCTAAAAGCTGAATTGATACATTTAACTGAAGTTCTGGCTGAAATACCTGTACATCTCCAGCAGCAAATACACCTTCTACTGAGGTTTTTGCAGTACCCTCCTCTACTAAGACATAGCCGGAACTGTCAAGCTCAACTTGGCCTTCCAACAGTTGGCTATTTGGTGAATGGCCTATACCATAGAACAACCCCTTTGCCTCAATCACAGATGTCTCTTCATTTTTAAGATTTCGAATTAATACTCCTGACATCTGGCCCTTTGTATTGCTCACGATATCCACAGTCTCTGTGTTGAAGTGCACCGTGATATTTGGGTTGTTGTACACTCTGAAACATTCGCGATAATCAACCTGTTAAACAAACATTCAGGGAGTTGAAAACTCACGCATACAAGGCGTCCATTAGTAATTTAGTTTAAATAGAATCACCATCAAGCCAGCCAAATAGAATATATAAAACAGAAATGATTTATCCTGTGATGAATTTGTTCTACAGCTAAGCAAATGAGAAACACCCGAACATCCCAAAAAAATAACAGAGTTGACCAAATCAGTAATTCGCCACACTTCTCTTTATACCAGAAATAAACAATGACCTATGTAGAAATTGTAACAGTCACCAGATTTTTGTTTCTACCATTATTCATGGCAATGACTGATAGTCTTTTTCAACCAAATGCTATGAGTAAGCTAGTGTATATTCTTATACTAATGGCCTTGTGTGTTAGTGTGAGTGAATGGGGGGAAGTGGCATACGACATGAAACCAGATAAATTCATGTTATTTAGAAACTCTATTTTTGTTATCTATAAGAGCATCTCCAACAGTCTCTTTAAAATTTCTCTATCATAGAGATGCAAAAGCTAAAATCTCTAAACAATTTTGCCTCCAACTCCAACAATTACTTCAAATTTTACTCTATAATTTAATGTTTTTCTCTATAATTTAATGAAATCAAAATAAATTATATTTTTAATGAAATTTTATATCAGATTAAATTATTTCTTAAGAAAGAGAAGAGTTAAAATAGAGAGATGATGAAGAAAGGGAGTGAAAATATTAAATAAGCATTAAATTTTAGAAAAAATTGGATAGGTTCAAAGTTTTTTATTTTTCTATACATATAAACTTTTGTGTTCTCTCTCTTAACACTTTCTCTAAAATAAAGAGAGGTTTAGAGTAGGTGCTGGAGCTGAAAACATCTTCTTTTCTAAAATGGATGAATTCGCCATTATAAAGTAGCTGTTGGAGATGCTCTAAGAGTACCAAAATAGTTCAATACTGCTGTGAAGCATTTTCTACATCAACTGACAAATGAACTTGTATTGAGCAATGAAACGGACAAATTTAACCTTTTCCTTTTGCAACAGTTACCTCTGTATTGAAATAAACAAGGAGCAAAAGAGCATCAGAGAAACTTTCTGTTACAGAAAATAAGAGAACATACAAGACAGAAACAGAACAGTAGAGCATAACAGATGGTGATTGAAAGTGAAACAAGTTCACCATCAATGCAAAATATTTAAAGCAGTGAACCTTTAATACGAAAGTAAAAGACATAACAAAGAGGGGAATTTTGAAACAATCTATTCTACTGACATGACTCATGAGACAAAGGAGCAAAGTGGAGTCATTCAGAAATCTAACATGTGTATCACTTATTGTATGTATAGTGATGAGTTTCAAATGGTGCAAATGTACAAATAATTCATGAATGACCAAATAAAATATATGATATAAAAGATATATCAAAAAACAATCAGAAGATCAATACAAATAAACTGTCTTTCTATCAACACTCACCTATCTTGCATAGCTCTGGAAGCCCTCAATTGATCTCTACGTACAAGCAAGTGAACATGTCGAGCATATTTAGTAAGATACAAAGCTTCCTCTGTGGCTGTATCACCCCCGCCTACCACAGCTAGAACCTGCCCCTTAAATAATGGTGATGCTCCATCACATATTGCACAAGCGCTGATTCCCCTACTCCAAAATTCATCCTCACGGGGTATCCTGAGGCGTTTTGCAGTAGCTCCTGTGGCAAAGATTAAACTATTGCACTTAACCTGAAAAGATAAAGCAGAAATTAGAACTAGATATTAAGCTCGCGTATCAAAAATCCTACTTCCTAATACTGATAGATGTAGTATTATGCACCCATTACCAACAAGAGATAAGAAAATTAGAATAACAATAATGCATTACTAACACCATATTGATGACATAAAAAATATAGGATCATAATGCACAAGAATGGAAATCACTTCAGAAGATAGGATCTATTTTATGGAGTAAAATTCATAGCTAAGTGAAGCCGGTATCCAAATGTAATAAATTTAGGCAGTTTTCCAAAACTGAACCATATATATCCTAAGATAACAACAGCCCCTTGACCTGCAATAGAGCAGATGAATAGTGACATGACACTGGGATCATGCCCTCCAGAACGAGTATATCTCTAGAAATCAGAAGTACAAATGGAAAAAGACTAACTACGAAATTCAAGATGCTATAATAATAATAATAATAATAATAATAATAATAATAATATAAACAGTCAAAAATACTGATTGCTCCATAATATAACTATGATACTTTAATACCATCAATAAATGTTCAGAACATTGCAGCAAGCTACGAAGTGACTTGAGAATTGTCATGAAGTTCACTTGAGAATTTCATACCAAATCAAACATTGGTTTCAAACTCATCTAGCAATCAAAATCATTATTTGACAACACAATTATGAAATAAATGAGGTGAACAAGAATCATCAAACAGCATATACGAATATACGCATCAGCGCAAAAACAAAAAATCACCTTGCGGTCACTACTTTGAATAGTAAAAGGTCTGGTGGTGACATCAATAGACTCAACATCTTCTTGGTACAGCTCTGCTCCCCACCGCTCAGCTTGCCGCCGCATCCTACACCAAAAAACAAAAGAAAAAGAAAAAGAAAAATGCTGAGCTCCCTATTCACCATTCAAAATGGAACGCCTATCTCCCTAATTAGTCCACATAATTTAAAATTGGAGCTTAACTGACTTGTCCATTAAATCAGGACCAGTAATTCCATCTGGAAATCCCGGGAAGTTCTCAACCTCAGTAGTAGTCATCAACTGTCCACCGGGACCGGACTGATATCCCTCAAACACAAGAGGCTTCAAATTCGCCCGGGCCGCGTAGATTGCCGCGGTGAACCCAGCCGGACCTGAGCCAATAATCACCACATTCTCCACATCTGCTGCAAAAACAAACACACACACGGGTCAAACAAATGTATAAGCGATTGCAACCATTGCAACCCCACTCAGGTACCTGGGGGTGGAGGAGGCGAGTCGGCGGAGGAAGCTCGGAGGAGGTGATGAGGTCGATTTGAGCGCGGGGGGGAGTGGAGGCGGAGGGTGCGTGGGCGCGTGAGAGAGGGAGGAAGAGAAAGAGCAGTAGAAGGAGACATGGTGACGACGACTCGGTGGTGAGTCGGAACAACGATGGTGGTTCCTCCTATCTTCACACCCGCAGCCATATTGGTTATTTGTTTCAGACCATACAAAGTCTAAAGTACACACAACACACTGTCTCTACTACTACTACTGCTACTTGCCTTTTTTTCCGTAACCGAATTTTGCGATGACGATGGTCTTTTTTCTTTCTTTTTTTGTTTTGTTTTTTTGGGGAGCTGTGAGAGTTATCTTTACGTGCGAGATAGCGCGTGAAGGACACTGTTGGCTGGCTGGGGGTGGAGGGTAGACTGGTAGAGCAGTGAGACTGACGGCACGTGTGTCTTTCTTTCTTATAAGTTTTAACCAACCCTCAGTTGGCTTGGTGTATCCGTACGTCCAAAACGAACGACGGAAAGCCTCGATAATTCCGTAGTCGTGTGACTCGTGTCCATAGAGAATGGCTAACCCCACGGTCAATGCTCGGTCCTAAGCTCAGCAGATTAATTCACTTTTAGAAACAAACAAAACAAAGCTGCGGCTATTTTGGGAAAAGGAAAAGAGTATGAACAAGGTCAATCCGCTCAATCGAAAAATAAAAAATAATATATATAAAGAAGTTATCTCAAGTGTTATAACGAACGTAGGAAAGAACACAAATTTACGTGGTTCATTAACGATATGTTAGCTACGTTCACGACCAAAGGAGAACAAATTTATTATCCTTGAGGAAACTAGATTACAGATTATGAAATACAACACTAGGTTAATAACCTAAAGAATATATATATATATATATATATATCTCCGAATAGTATGCCTAACAGAAAACCAAAGTACAGCATGACTTAGATTACATTTAGCTTTGGGGGTGTTGCCCCCGACCCCCCACTAGGGCGTTGCAAAAGGGAGTATGTGTAGGCTATGGGGATGGGGGTAAAGGGTACAGAATCTGGTCCACATCCGAAAGAAGGGTGATACTTAGTAGAAACGTAGTCTTTGATGAAAATTCTATGTTTAACCCTTCTGTGAAGTCTGTTGATGTATCAGAAAATGGTAGTGTTGAGAAACAGGTAGAGCAGTAAGACAATCAAGATGAGAGTGAATTATAGCAAGAAGAACAACATCAACACTCACATTCAGAAACAGAGCCACTAGTAATTAACCAGCACAGTTTGGCTCTTGATCGACCTAAGAGAGCAAACTTTGGGAAGCCTCCCACGAGTTATGGTTTTGAGGACATGGTGGCTTATGCACTACAGGTTGCTGAAGAGGTGGATCCTGACGAGTCATCCACTTACAAGGAAGCACTTACATGTATTGAGTCTACTCAATGGCTTGTTGCAATGGGAGATGAGATAGTGTCACTTCACAAGAATCAGACTTGGGAATTGGCCAAACGACCTCAGGAGAGAAAAGTTATCACTTGCAAATGGGTTCGCCCCTGGACCCCGACTCGCTGACCGGGCAGTGAGGCCCCCGTATACTACCGGCATACAAACCTGATTCAAGGCATATTCTAACAAATCTCCACCTTGACTTAAATCCTCTCACATATAACCGATGTACCAGATGCACCATAATAGTGCCAGATGTACTACCATCTCCTCTACCTCAAATGTTGCCCCCAAAAGGCAGCTAACAGCTTCTAACATTTAGAAAGTCCAAATAATGTTGGAACTTGCTCTGTGGAACTGACTTGGTGAACATGTCAGCTGGATTATCAGCAGTACCGAATTTGATCACCTTAATCCTCTTCTCACTCCTCAGAAAATGATACCTGACATCGATGTGCTTAGTTCTCTCATGATGAACTTGATCCTTGGCTAAACAGATTGCACTCAGACTATCACAATACATTATAGCTTGATCGTGATGTAGACCCAAATCATTAACCAATCATTTCAACCAGATTCCCTCTTTGGCTACTTTTGTCAATGCCATATACTCTGCTTCTGTAGTAGACAATGTCACTGTAGGCTGCAAAATAGCTTTCCAACTAACAACAAAACCACCAAGAGTGAAAACATAACCAATCATAGATCTTCTACTGTCAACATCTCCAGCATAATCAGAATCTGAATAACCTGTTACTAAACACTGTGTATCACCTCCATAAATGAGACCAACATCGGGCATACCTCTAAGATACCGAAAAATCCTCTTCACAGCTTGCCAATTCTCCTTGCAAGGCTCACCCATAAACCTATTAACAACACTGACAGCATGTCTAAGATCGGGTCTAGTGCAGACCATAGCATACATCAAACTTCCTATTGCACTAGCATAGGGAACTCGAGACATGTACTCCTTTGCCTCAGCAGATTTAAGTGCAAACGCAGTAGACAAATGAATGTTTGAAGCACTTGAAGTATCTATGGGTTTTGTTGTAGACATGCCAAATCTCGATAGTACCTTCTGAATATAATCCTTCTATGGTAGAAAAAGCCTCTTTTGACTTCAATCTCTGTAAATCTTCATTCCCAGAATTTTCCTAGCTGCACCCAAATCTTTCATCTCAAACTCAACACTAAGAAGACCCTTCAACTTCTGAATATCTGACTTGTTATCTGCAGCTATCAACATATCATCTACATAGAGGACCAGACAAATGAAAGAATCATTTGTTACCTTGTTATAGCAGACACAACAATCATACGAACTCCTCGTGTATCTAATCTCTATCATATAGCTATCATACCTCTTGTACCACTGCCTCAGTGATTGTTTTAGTCCATACAGAGATCACTACAAGAAAAACGCACTTAGACCACGGAACCTTTACGGTTTCTTGTTCTAAGTGTAACTTAGACGACGGAAACAATGTTCATTGTCTAAGACGCACTTGGACGACGAAAAGACTTTTTCCGTCGTCCAACTGGCCACTTGGACAACGAACCGACACGCCGTGGTCTGAGTGGCCACTTGGACGACGGGGTCTAAGTCCGTTGTCCTTGTATACACTTGGACGATGGAAACGTGTTGAGTCCGTCGTCTAAGTGGTCACTTAGATGACGCACCGACGCTCCATCATCTAAGTGAAGCATTATATAATATCCATGCCGAACTCTCTTCCTCTTCGCTCACTGTCTCAACTTCATCTCCATATATATGTCGATCATTCAATTCTCTCTCTTGATTAGACTCTCCTCACGCGTATGTACATAGCGCATGCAAAATTTAGCTAGGTAGCACTATATCCGAGCATCCATTCTCCATATATCGGAGAAGGCTAGATATGCACATACGTAGTTAATTTCCCAACACCATTTAACGTTTATATATATAATTAATTGTATGTTTGATTGATTGCATTAATTGTTAATAATTAGTAGTCTAATATATATTTATAATTAAGTTAGGTAATTGATGATATATATATATTAGTTAACTAATATAGACCAATAGTACGTATATATGCATGGATGTTTAAAAATTTGGTTAATATTTAGTTAAAACATACATGCATGTTAGACATATTAAAGTAATTGATGTAGAGTACGTATATTCACCAATAATTAATAAAGGTAATTATTGACGGTAATTAATTAATAATTTAATTTAATATATTAAGGTAGTTTAAAATTTGTGTATATATATAATAGTTTCATATATAATTACTTGAAAATCTGTATATATATATAGAATAGTTGACTAATATAATAATTAATTATTAAATTTCGTAGAAGTATAGACAAGAGTTGGATGAAGTTGCGGAATAGAAGTGATGTCCGGTATATGAATGAAATTAGCGAATTTGTGAATTTTGCAATAGAACATGGTCATGGAAAGAAGCATTTCAGGTGTCCGTGCCAAAAATGTCTTAACTGTCAGTATGTGGAGGTTAATGTTATGGTGCAACTCCTGTACGAAAATGGTATGATGTAAAGTTACACTACGTGGAGCGAGCAGGGTACAGTTACCATGGTGCCTCATCCAGCGGCAGTGGTGTCGGCCCCCCTGCTTGGAACCCAATTGCGGATTTGGTCCATGATGCGTTTCCGGGATTTAGTCATGGTGGACACCAACACCAAGAGGGAGGTTATAATACCACTCTTGGGCATGATGACACATTCCTCGTTGCTAGCTTGGCCACTGACACTACTGAGATGGATAAGGACAACAGGATGCTACTTGAAGCGTAGACCCCGGTGTACCCTGAATGTCGAGAGAATGTATTGCAATATGTGATGGAGCAAATGAAGATAAAAGTGAAGCACAAAATGTCAGTCAGTGCTTTTGACGAAATTCGGGAGCAAATATGTAAGTTGCTTCCTGATGATCACAATCTTCCTAAATCCCATTATAAGGTTAGAAATATCTTGAGCAGTCTCGGCCTAAAGTACAGGATAATTGACGCATGTCCAAATGATTGTGTGATATTTTACAAAGAGTATAAATATTTGGACTATTGTCTCGTATGTGGCCAGTGGAGATATGAGCTGAATAGGAAGAGTTCGAAAAGGAAAATTCATGTGAAGGTTCTTCGATATTTTTCATTGATTCCCAGATTGTAGCGTCTGTACATGTCTCTATACACAGCAGAGGTGATACGATGGTACGCAGAAAAGCGAATAGATGACGATGTGCTGAGACACGCCGTGGATGAGGAGGCTTTCAAACATGTGGTAATAACCTTGGGGTAGTAATGTTAAACTCGGACTATCTACAGATTGATTCAATCCTTGGGGTAGTAATAACTCTGCCGTCAGCACTTGGCCAGTTATTCTGATGCCGTACAATCTGCCTCTATGGATGTGCATGAACAAGAAATTTAATTTCCTTACTATGCTAATTCCAAGTCCTAAATCTCCGGAGAAGTGCTTAGATGTCTACCTCAAACTTTTGATCGACGAGCTGAAACTGTTGTGGGAAAATGGAGTCCCAACTTATGACAAATTCACTGACACGATATGCACGATGAGGGCTGCCGTAATGTGGACGATCAACGATTTTCCAGCGTATGGGATGTTGGCAGCCTGCAGGATGAAAGGATATAATGGATGTCCTATATATTTGGACGACGTGAACTCTAGTTGGCACGCGGGGAAGGTGTGTTACTTGGATCACTGTAGATGGCTTCCTCACGACCACCCGTGGCGATAGGATGAAGCTCATTTCGACGGGACAGTAGAGAATAATTCTAAACCCCGTAATTGGTCGGGCAAAGAGATTTTAGAGAGGTTGAGCTATTTCGACTTTGGTTTGTTGACCAATGACGTGGATGTAAAGAAATGCAATCCAATACCTCCACATGATCTCAGCTATTGTCATCACAAGAGTATATTTTTTGAACTCCCTTACTGATCGAAGTTGAAGATGAGGAACAACTTGGACGCGATGCACATAGAAAAGAATGTGTGCGACAGCGTGGTGGGAACAATTCTCGGTATTAAATTCAAGACTAAAGATACTCCTAAAGCGCGCAAAGGTCTAGAATCTATGAATCTACGTCATCCCTTATGGTTAAGGAGGGATAGGAGAGGAGTGTACAACAAGATGTCAGCTGCACCTTACAGAGTGAGGCCGACACTTAGACGTTCTGTATTTCATTTGTTTAAGAGTGTTCGTTATCCAACTACTTATGTAGCTACTATAATTGGAGTGGTGGACGAGGTGCAACACAAGTTTGTTGGTCTAATGACACATGACTATCACGTTATGCTGCAACGTTTGATTCCAGTGGTAATTCAGCCATATTTGCCTCGTGCAGTCGTAGAACCAATAGTGGCATTGTGCACATGGTGGAAGAGGTTATGCGCTAGAGAATTAAAGAAGTTAGATGTGGCAGAACTGCAACAACAAATTGTGCACATCATTTGCAAACTAGAGAGGATTTTTCCCCCTGCTTTCTTTGACATCATGATTCACCTAATGATCTACCTGCCCGAGCATGTGCTCATTTCTGGTCCGGTCCAGTACACTTGGATGTATCCTCAAGAAATGTACGTACAACTCATTAATTATGCAAGTTTTTCAATCCATAATTTATTCCACTGGAGATTACTAACTATATGTACTTATTCTTATTCTATAATGTATTCATTGAACGTTTGATTTTGTAGACAGCTTGGATAGTATAAAAGATTCGTCAAAAATAGGTCGCCCCTGGATAGCTACATAGTCGAGACATACCTAATGCATGAGTGTATTACTTACTGCAGTAGGTACCTCAAAGATCCACCACCTTCCACCGCCTACGATCTCAATTCCCGCATCAATCAATCTCTCGTCACAAATGTCGTACGACCATTTAGATTTAGAGGAGTATTAAAGGAATCGTTAACATGAGAAGAACCTATTGAGGCACATTGGGTAGTTTGTGAGACTGAAGAAGTTGAGCCGTACATGATTGGGTACAGGGAGAGGCTTCAGGCGTTAAATTCGGACAAGAGTTCGGTGTGGTTTGAGAAAATGGTTAAGAAAAAGTTCCCCGATTATTTCTTCCAATGAGTACGTAGGTATGTCTCGGTATTTAGTTTATATACATATCGATCATGTTTGTAGAAAGTAAACCCTTTAATTATATATATATTTCCCATTTTCCCAGATGATTGATTTACAAAAATGAAAGGACCCGACCCTGATTCAGTTACCTAAACTGGAATTGAACCCCTTCTGAAAATACGAACCAACAAAAACTTTTCAAAAATTTCGGCAGAGTTTCGTTACTAACGTGGAATTGCATAAACCTGCACCCAGAAAATAACACTTCGTCCTATGCCACAAAAGCCAAACAGTAGGCACCAATCCCATCCGAATTTCTCAACATCATAATATAAGCAATAACAGTAAACATACTGTACTATATATAATATATCCGAGAAAAATCCGTATAAACACCTATCAGAATGTATCAGAGCGACCTCTAGTGTAAATATATACAATATACACATCAGTAGGCGAAACAAGAACCTACTGGAAAACACAGGTAGCTCAGATCACTAGCCTCCAAACCGCGACGTGAAACACCAAACCTGAACTGCAACTGGGCACGGAAACCGAAAATCCCAGGGGAAAGACATGAAAACTGTGTTAGAGTGAGTGGACGAAAAGATAATTGTCTTTCGCCGAACAATATATATATATATATATTATAAAATCATATGCGAGTCAAAATGCATAAATAAAGAAAAGGTACACGAGGGAGACTCTAACTTTTCACGCGTACAGAGCATGCATAAAAATCTCACGGGGTCACTCATGGACACATTCGTGCTAGTACAGTCAGAATCATGAGGTCCCTGGCTCACACGTGACTCTAGCCAGAAAAGGCCTCAGGTCAAAGGTCTGCCTCCCCCCGGTAAAGGCTTCGGGTCAGGAGTCACAGCCTCCCCTGGTAAACATCCTCGGGGATCAGCTGGGATGCGGGTGTATCGATACAACAACATATATAAGGACTGTACTCTGTGTAAATCAAATCGTAAATAGTTCGATGCAAATGCAATAAACAGCATATAAATGCATATACGTAATGTATAATGATATAATCATAATCGTCTAACACATGCTCGTATAAATCGTAATCTCCTATGCATGCTCAAGTTCGAAAATCGTATAAAAAGACTCGCAATCAATCCATGAAAAGAAATTGTCCACTCACAGGTGAGCAAAACGCGCACTCGCGCTAATCTCGTGGTCCGGCGGAAGATCCCTCGCCTGAAGCACGATCACGATCCCGATCTCGATCTCGACCTCCTGAATATTCACAAAACATAACTGATCAATATCATAGTCCATAACTCTGTACTGAATCACGGAAATCAACCCTTTCCGGAAATATGAAATGCGGTACAAAATGATTAACGAAATTCCCGAAATCTCCACTCGAAACCCTCGACTGAAAATCGGCTACCCAAATCAATCCGAAAACCTCTAGAAGATAATCAGGGCGCGATTACAAGAAAAACGACATTAAAAACATCAAAATCCAAAAAGTCAACTCCTCGCCGGAGCACCACCGTTCACCGCCGCCGCCGCCGGCGGCGCGCCGTCAACCGTGACATTTTCCAGCGAGGAAGCTTCATAAATGAAGCTCTCCTCCAACCAAACATGTTCTTCCACTACCACAATGGCCAATTCTCATCGGAGCACCTCCAAATAACCTCAAAATCAAACGGAAATCCAACTCCGGCAACCCATTCGGGTTCACCGGAAAACTCAATTTCAGTTCAATCAATCCTCAGGGGAAGCTTCCCTAGGGCAAGGGGAGTCAAAAAACCCACTCCCACTCCCCCGCCACCAAAACCCACCGGAAAACTGTGACGACCCGGACCAGAGTCAGCAGTATGTTCAGCTGTATACATGAGTTACTGCATAGTCGCAGAGTTGCAACAGTTGTTTTAATCGCCGAAGCTTCTTAACGACTTAATTATTGGCCGAGAATTGGAGCTGAGTCTCTTCTCGAGAGTCGTTGTACGTGTGATTACGAGTTCGTGGGCGGTTTCGGATCGTTATTTGGACGACCGAGGAATTAGTTATGAATATTTGAAGTTTCGACAGGAACGGATTAATATGGCGAGCTACTTAGCGACTAAATTACCGGACGAGAATTTGGTTTCAGTTCCTTCATGGAAGTTGTTCAGAATTTAATTTCGAGTTTGTGGGAACTTCCGGAGCATGATTTTGAGTTACGAAGATTCAGTTGTGATTATTTTCGTTTGTTGATTAATTAGTCGATTTAAATGTGTGTTGGTTCGAAAGGTTGACTTTTTATCCGATTGGCCGATGTGTTTGACTTTGGGTGTTAATTGAAGAGTATGTCGAGACGAGTTTGTGGCCCCGAGAATTATCGGAATCGGAGTTACGACGCGAGAGTTATGGATATTCAAAGTTCGTCGAAAAGTCAATTAAGGAAGTTGCTATTTTGGGAAAGTATAAATAGGGGTTTCCATTTATGGTAAGTCAAATATGCATTCATGGGGGTTGACTGGGTCAACCCAGTTTGACCGAGGAGCTCACGACGGTGGCGGCATCCTCCACGGCCTCGCCGGCGGCGAACCTAATCCGGCCACCTCACGGCCTAGTTTTTGTCCCGTTATTTCCGTCTTGACGTCCCGAAGCTAGCCCTGGTCTCCTTTCACGGCAAGCCTCACCGTGGAGGAAGAATTTCCGGCTTGAAAACGGTGAAATAATGGTGAATTCGGGTTGCTCATTTTTGGCCGATTCGAGCTGCAATTCTTAGTGGGCTTTGAAGCTCTCATCACTAGCAAGCTACCATGTAAGTTTGGAGTTCTAATTTTGATTGTGGAAGGAGAATTTTGGATTTGAAATTT
This sequence comes from Geum urbanum, assembly GCA_946800695.1. Classification (NCBI taxonomy): domain Eukaryota; kingdom Viridiplantae; phylum Streptophyta; class Magnoliopsida; order Rosales; family Rosaceae; genus Geum; species Geum urbanum. The sequence goes on from OX326997.1 coordinate 57,901,460, forward strand.
GTGTGTTCATTCGGTTTTGCTTGAAATTGGATGTGTTAGAGTGAGAATTGGACTTCGGTGCAGTTGACAAAGTTGCTCAGTGGGTGATTTTGAGTGGAATAGGGGTGGCTCCATCGTGAAATTTCATGTCCGGCGGCGACGCCGCTGTGGACGGCGGTCAACGGCGGCGGCGGTCAACGGTCAACAGGTTTGACTTTTTGGGTTTTCGACAAGTCGCATGTCATTTGACTCGAAATCGCGCCCCGATCACAGTGGGGAGGTTCGTTTCTCGATTTGAGCATCTGAATGTATAGCGAGGTATTGTGGTGTACATATACGGATTTTAAACGATTCGTCGACATTGAATTGTGAATTTCCGAGAACAGCGGTTTCTCGTGGTTTGATTTGTATTGTCGGATTTCGACTTTGAATAATGGATTTTGTGAATATTCAGGTGTTCGTGATCGTTTGTTTGGCGATGGGCATTCCGCCGGATCACGGGTTAACGCGATACGCGTTACGCCAGTCTGTGAGTAGACATTTCTTTTCACGGAAATGATTGCGAGTCTTTTATATGATTTACGAATTTGAGCATGCGTATGAGATTTCAGATTACATGAGCATGTGTTTTTACGATTATACAATTATACTTATACGAATATACGTATACGAGTATATATACACTTATATGTTGTTTCATGCATTTGCATCGAAATGTTTGTGATTTAGTTTACACAGAGTACAGTCGTTATATGTTGTTGTATCGATACACTCGCATCCCGGCTGATCCCCGAGGATGTGTACCGGGGGAGGCTGTGACTCCTGACCCGTGACCTGTACCGGGGGGAGGCAGACCTCTGACCTGAGGCCTTTCTGGCTAGAATCACGTGTGGGTCTGGGATCCCGTGATTCGGACTGTACTAGCACGGTGTGTGTCCATGAGTGACCCCGTGGGATTTTTACTTGCATGCTCAGTATGCTGGAGGATTATGGTTTTACCTCGTGTACTTGTTATTTCTATTTACCTGGACTCGCTTATGTTATTTTAAACATATATATCAACTGGTGAAAGACATTTATTTTCGTCCACTCACTCTAACGTGTTTATTGGCTTTCCCCTGGGCTTTTCGGTTTCCGTGCCCAGTTTGCAGTTCAGGCTCTGGTGTCGCACGTCGTGGTTGGAGGCATAGTACTCGAGCAATCTTATTTCACCCAGTAGGTTTATTGTTCTACCTACTGTGGTATGCGTATATGATTATGTATTAGATGTCGCTCTGAGCTTTCTGTGGTATATGTTATACGATTTTACCCGGATTTCAGTAAAGTATATATTATATGTATTGTTTACTTTACTGTTGATATATTGAGAAATCCGGATGGGATTGGTGCCCACGGTTTGCTTTTGTGGCATAGGATGAAGTGTATTTTCCGCGTGCAGGTAATGGTAATTCCACGTTAGTAACGAAACTCTGCCCAAAATTTCGAAAAGTTTTTGTTGGTTCGTGTTTTCTAGGGGGTTCGATTCCGGTTTAGGTAACTAAATCGGGGTTGGGTCCTTTCAGCTTGGTATCAGAGCATTAGGTTAAAGGTTCTGTAGACTTCTGTAGTCGTGTTTACTAAGGATATTTGAGAATGTACAGCATGTCTGGAATGGTGACCCGACCGGCCGGCGGATAATCATCAATATTCCGGGTGTTGTATGCTTTCAAATATTTGAAGTTCCATGATTACGTTCAACTTGTTGTGAATGATATTGTATTCATTAGGATGCCTCCTGACGTGCTTTCCGTGTCGTTTCGGTTGTGGATCCTGTTGAGGATCAATCGACGCGCGATTTTTCAAAGAACAGTGGATTCAGATGAGTATTCAGAGTTCAGAGAATTGTGTGGCACGGTTTGCATGGGGATGTGTATATGAGCATCTATGTGTTGCCTCAGAACTGAGAATTGTGGCAGTGATGTTTGCCTGAGTCAGATTGTTGTGTTTGGTGGGCTGATATTGTGTGAGTTCCAGTTGCGACTCCATGGCCTACATTCAGGGTGTTGTGTATACGGTAATAGTTTTATCAGGCTAACCAGCAAGTGTTATGTGGAGTGTTTACCCACCTGAGGCAGAGATGCAGTGTTCATATGTTTGTGCCGTTGCACGAGTTATGTGGCTTCAGAAGGAGCTGTGTATAACGTTCGAGATGAGTTTGAACCTGAGTATCAGAGAGAGTCTGATTGATATGCCTCGAGACATCCGTGAGGAGCTTAGTGTGTTGCACTCAGCGGCGAGGCTATTGTGAGGGAAAGATGTGTACGGTTTTTGATGTGATGGTTTGAGGAAAGTGGACTTAGTTGAGATTTTGATGAGGTTGAGTTCTGATACTTCGGGATCAGTGACTTCATCAGGCTGTGGTCTTTTCGATATTGTTGAGAGCCATCAGATCAGGCAGAGGATTCGTTTGACGATGGCGGAGATTACGGAGTAGCGGACTTGCTCCTGTGGCATGAGTTTGGGCGATCGTTGGTGATCCTTTCATGCAGCAGATGCCGCTGTGAATGGTGTTCGTGGTACACTTTCAGTTGCTGTTTCGGTGGCCAGGAGGGTCACGTTACGAGGGAGCGTCCTCAACCAGCTATTGTAGCGGTTAGATGGCTCAGAGTTTACAGGGAGATCCTCATGTAGTTCCTGCAGTCTGATCAATGTACCCTTTTGACGAGTTAATCAGCAAGTCGCAATTGACGTGGGCGGTCAGTTGGGCATGTTGGAGTTGGTGCCACGACCTTGTTTGAGTACGGACTTTTCTCCGAGGTTACTGTTGTTTGATATCCATGGATATTGTACCTGCATCTCCACTTCCGAGGTTTTGGAGAGTGTTGCATCCATCCGGAGGTTGCGAGATCCTTGTTGGAGGTTATGACTTAGCCGTGGATCTGTTATAGCTGGATATTGTGGTTCCCGAGTGTCCAGGTGTACTTTAAAGGAGTTACCAGGTGTTCCTCCAGTTCGGGAGACCGACTACATTATTGAGCTTGTACTAGGCGCTGGACTCATTTTACCGGCATCTTGTCGTTCGGAGCCAGCAAAGCTGATGGAGCTACAGTTTTGATTCCAGGAGTTGCTAGAGGAGGTTTCAGGAGATTTCATACGATTCCGCGTATGTGCGTGGTGTGCTCTTGCATTACGTGTACGGATGTTAGACGATTTGACGAGGTGGTGAATTGACTACCGGAAGCTCGATTTGCTTCAGAGGAGAGTGAGTATCCTCTGCTTTGGATGCGTGAGTGGTTTGATCAGCTCACGAGAGCTTCAATCTTGTCGAAGATTGATTTCGGATCCGGATACCATCAGTTGTGGACCGGTGAGGCAGTTGTGGCTATGTTGGCTTTCGGATCTCCGTGTGGGCATCACTAGTTTTTGGTCACACCATTGGTTGACCAATGCCCCGTAGATCGTGTGGACTTGATGGACCGGGTGTTCAGACAGTTTCTGGACGAGTTTGCGGTCATGTTCGTTGGCAGTATCCTGATTCACTCCAGGAGTGTGGACCAGCACCTGAGGTAATTGTGAGTGGTTTTGCGGACTTCACAAGACGATCAGTTGTTTGCGAAGTTCATCCAGTATGAGTTTTGGTTGATTAGTGTGAAGATTTTGGGCTGTGTGATGTTATCCGAGGGAGTTGACGTAGATCCTGACCAGTTAGAAGCCGTGTTGATTTGGGGATTACCCTACCATTGTACCAGAGATCAGACGTCTCTTGGGTTTAGCAGGCTATTACCGACGGCTTGTGCAGGATTTTTCCGGATTGCCACTCTACTTTCCGGATTGACGAAGAAGGTGTCAAGTTCGAGTGGTTCGATGCACGCGAGGAGAGTTACTTACTCCTGCATGATGGTTGACCATTGTTTCGGTTTTGGACCTTACCTGACGATCGCGACGAGTTCGTGGGTTATGGCGTTGCATCGAGATTTGGTTTTTGGTTATGTTTTGATGATGTGCAGCAGAGCGGTGGCTCATTGTTCCAGGCAGTGGAACTTTGCATAGCTACGTATCCTGTGTATGATTTGGGTGTACCTGTCCTTATGTTTGCATCAGGGAGTTCGAGACACTACAGCTATGGCGTGCAGCGCGGTGTAGGACGTACACCGATCACTTGAGTTTCATCCACTTGCATTTTCGGCCAGATTTGGGCTCGAGGTAGTGTAGATGGATGGGGTCGACTATCGACAATGGCTGCACCTTTGAGTTTGTTCGAAAAGGCTAGTGGTTGTACTTTGACTATCCGTCTGGAATGTTGTTGCTGATGCATTCGGTTGAGAGTCAGGAGCTTCAGTGTTACGTGTGTGTGTGTGTGACTCGAGTTTCCGTATTTGCCGAGTGTGGGCTACGAGAGCTGAGTTCGAGTATGATGGTGTTGAGGCTCGTGATTTTGCGCGCGTTTGGCGTTAGTGACGCGGAGAAGTGTCAGGTACTTCGAGTTTATTACTCGTAACACAACATGAAGAGCAATGTAGCAGTTTGTGTGTGCAGATGCCACATTTGTCGACTAGTGATGGCTAGGAGGCAGAGACTTGCCGAGATGTGTTAGCCATTTGAGAATTTTGGTTAGACGTGACGTTTGTTGTTGTGATCTTGTGTGTGTTTGTTTGCACTTTGGTTTGTGGTGCCAGTGGTTGGATCATTGTGGACCATTTGATGAACTCAGTACAGTTCCTTGTACTCTCGGTGATGATTTTAGTGGCAGGAAGTCATGGCTGTGTTTGATGGAGGTTGTCCATCTACGTGGTGTACCTGTGTCCCAGTTCGCCGATCGACGTAGTCAGCTACAACTGAGGGTTGGCGAGCTTTACAGTGAGCATTGGGGACCAGATTACGGTTTGGTATCCGTTTTTATCCTCAGATTGACGAGCGATCTTTGAGGACTTTTAGACCTTGGAGGGTATGTTGTGGACCTCAATATTGCAGTTCCGGAGGATTCGAGACCAACAGTTTCAGCGGTTTGAGTTGCTTGCAGTACCAGTTTGTGGACCACTATGGTTTTGAGGTTGTTTGATGTTAAGTTGAGGTATGTTGTTGTACTCCATTGTGTTGGAGCGAGTTTGGGTTGAGTACGAGTTGACATTTGATTCAGATTTTGTGAAATGTGTTACCACAGACTTTCAGATTAGCGGAAATGGGTTGATAATTGCTTGAGTTCGATGTTTGAGCTGTGTTGATATGAGTGTATGAATTGTGTTAATGTAAGCAGACTGAGTAGTGATTTGCCATATTATTTTGATCTGTGTGTGATCGCAGGCGAATTTGTGTTGTGCCGTATAGTTCGGCATCGCCTATAGCGTTGGTTTTTGTGTGTATTGTGTTCCGTGTGGCGGAACAATGTTTCAGGTTTGTTTCGCATTGTGTACCCTATCTGTTCCTTGTGCAGGAACACTTGGCGATTGTGTGAGCCAGTACCGATTTGAGATTTGGGGGTACAGAGATTCCAGCACGGAGCTACTTCCTATTGTGGAGTTTGTTATCAGAGTTGTTCACTCGACATTGCCGTTGTAGAGTTGAGCAGTATGCAGAGGCAGTGCTCCTACCTTGGGTCGGCAGACTTGGAAATTTCGAGGTCGAAATTTTTCTAAGGGGGGTGGATTTGTGACGACCTGGACCAGAGTCAGCAGTATGTTCAGCTGTATACATGAGTTACTGCATAGTCGCAGAGTTGCGACAGTTGTTTTAATCGCCGAAGCTTCTTAACGACTTAATTATTGGCCGAGAATTGGAGCTGAGTCTCTTCTCGAGAGTCGTTGTACGTGTGATTACGAGTTCGTGGGCGGTTTCGGATCGTTATTTGGACGACCGAGGAATTAGTTATGAATATTTGAAGTTTCGACAGGAACGGATTAATATGGCGAGCTACTTAGCGACTAAATTACCGGACGAGAATTTGGTTTCAGTTCCTTCACGGAAGTTGTTCAGAATTTAATTTCGAGTTTGTGGGAACTTCCGGAGCATGATTTTGAGTTACGAAGATTCAGTTGTGATTATTTTCGTTTGTTGATTAATTAGTCGATTTAAATGTGTGTTGGTTCGAAGGGTTGAATTTTTATCCGATTGGCCGATGTGTTTGACTTCGGGTGTTAATTGAAGAGTATGTCGAGACGAGTTTGTGGCCCCGAGAATTATCGGAATCGGAGTTACGACGCGAGAGTTATGGATATTCAAAGTTCGTCGAAAAGTCAATTAAGGAAGTTGCTATTTTGGGAAAGTATAAATAGGGGTTTCCATTTATGGTAAGTCAAATATGCATTCATGGGGGTTGACTGGGTCAACCCAGTTTGACCGAGGAGCGCACGACGGTGGTGGCATCCTCCACGGCCTCGCCGGCGGCCTAGTTTTTGTCCCGTTCTTTCTGTCTTGACGTCCCGAAGCTAGCCCTGGTCTCCTTTCACGGCAAGCCTCACAGTGGAGGAAGAATTTCCGGCTTGAAAACGGTGAAATAATGGTGAATTCGGGTTGCTCATTTTTGGCCGATTCGAGCTGCAATTCTTAGTGGGCTTTGAAGCTCTCATCACTGGCAAGCTACCATGTAAGTTTGGAGTTCTAATTTTGATTGTGGAAGGAGAATTTTGGATTTGAAATTTGTGTGTTTATTCGGTTTTGCTTGAAATTGGATGTGTTAGAGTGAGAATTGGACTTCGGTGCAGTTGACAAAGTTGCTCAGTGGGTGATTTTGAGTGGAATAAGAGTGGCTCCACCGTGAAATTTCATGTCCAGCGGCGGCGCCGCTGTGGACGGCGGTCAACGGCGGCGGTCAACGGTCAACAGGTTTGACTTTTTGGGTTTTCGACAAGTCGCATGTCATTTGACTCGAAATCGCGCCCCGATCGCAGTGGGGAGGTTCGTTTCTCGATTTGAGCATCCGAATGTATAGCGAGGTATTGTGGTGTACATATACGGATTTTCGACGATTCGTCGACATTGAATTATGAATTTCCGAGAACATCGGTTTCTCGTGGTTTGATTTGTATTGTCGGATTTCGACTTTGAATAATGGATTTTGTGAATATTCAGGTGTTCGTGATCGTTTGTTTGGCGAGGGGCATTCCGCCGGATCACGGGTTAACGCGATACGCGTTACGCCAGTCTGTGAGTAGACATTTCTTTTCACGGAAATGATTGCGAGTCTTTTATATGATTTACGAATTTGAGCATGCGTATGAGATTTCGGATTACATGAGCATGTGTTTTTACGATTATACAATTATACTTATACGAATATACGTATACGAGTATATATACACTTATATGTTGTTTCATGCATTTGCATCGAAATGTTTGTGATTTAGTTTACACAGAGTACAGTCGTTATATGTTGTTGTATCGATACACTCGCATCCCGGCTGATCCCCGAGGATGTGTACCGGGGGAGGCTGTGACTCCTGACCCGTGACCTGTACCGGGGGGAGGCAGACCTCTGACCTGAGGCCTTTCTGGCTAGAATCACGTGTGGGTCTGGGATCCTGTGATTCGGACTGTACTAGCACGGTGTGTGTCCATGAGTGACCCCGTGGGATTTTTACTTGCATGCTCAGTATGCTGGAGGATTATGGTTTTACCTCGTGTACTTGTTATTTCTATTTACCTGGACTCGCTTATGTTATTTTAAACATATATATCAACTGGTGAAAGACATTTATTTTCGTCCACTCACTCTAACGTGTTTATTGTCTTTCCCCTGGGCTTTTCGGTTTCCGTGCCCAGTTTGCAGTTCAGACTCTGGTGTCGCACGTCGTGGTTGGAGGCATAGTACTCGAGCAATCTTATTTCATCCAGTAGGTTTATTTTTCTACCTACTGTGGTATGCGTATATGATTATGTATTAGATGTCGCTCTGAGCTTTCTGTGGTATATGTTATACGATTTTACCCGGATTTCAGTAAAGTATATATTATGTGTATTATTTACTTTACTGTTGATATATTGAGAAATCCGGATGGGATTGGTGCCCACGGTTTGCTTTTGTGGCATAGGATGAAGTGTATTTTCCGCGTGTAGGTAATGGTAATTCCACGTTAGTAACGAAACTTTGGCCAAAATTTCGAAAAGTTTTTGTTGGTTCGTGTTTTTGAGGGGGTTCGATTCCTATTTAGGTAACTAAATCGGGGTTGGGTCCTTTCAAAAACCTCCCCCCAATACCGGCGAACTCCGGCGACCTAACCCGATTCGGGTTCCATGAAAACTCAACCAATTTCCATCAAACCAAGCACAAACCTACTCGAAATCAAGAGAGGAAGAAGACCTTACCCTTGCCGAAGTCAGAGGTGGCCGGAAAATAGGTCGTTGGACGGTGAAGACCAAAACGGAAAGTTTCTCCCTCGGTCAACGGTCAACAGTTTCCAAAAATGGAAAGTCAACAACGGTCAACGCCAAATAGTGATTTTCGACGATTTTACGACTATTCCCGATATTTATACTCGCGCCTCGGGTCAATCGACGGTCCGAAATGAATATTCGAAATGATTCGGATAAGCTCGAAACAATCGGATAAACTCGTCGGAAACCGAAACTTCGAATAATCTCAAAATATTCCTCGGTTATCGGAAAAATCTTCCAGAACCGCCCTCGAGCTCGAAATCACGTACTATACAATTTCCGTGAAGACACTCAACTCAAATTCTCGGCCGAAAATATAGTCGCGAATAGAGTCGACGAACCACATATATAACGTAAAACTGCGAGTAAGAACAATCTCGAGAATCGTGCCGAATACGCAACTGATTCTGGTTCGGGTCGTCACAAATCTACCCCCCTTAAAGAAATTTCGACCTCGAAATTTACGTACCTGTCAAGTGAACAGATGAGGATACTGCTCCCGCATACGTTGCTCAGTCTCCCAGGTGGCCTCCTCAACTGAGTGGTTCTGCCACAACACCTTCACCAATGGGATCACACGGTGCCTCAACTCATGCTCACGACGATCGAGAATCTGTACTGGCTCCTCTACGTACGATAAATCCTCTCTGATCGGCAACTGCTGTGGGGCTAATACATGTGAAGGATCTCAGATGTACTTCCGCAACATCGAAACATGGAAGACATCATGAACGCGAGCCATCTCAGCTGGTAACTCAAGTCTGTATGCAACAGCTCCAACCCTCTCCGTAATCTCATACGGATCAATGTATCGTGGTCGAAGCTTGCCACGCTTCCCAAAACGCACTACTCCCCTCCACGAAGATAGTTTCAGGAAGACCCAATCACCAACCTCGAACTCTAAACTCTTCCTCCTCACATCCGCATAACTCTTCTGCCGATCCTGGGCGATCTTCAATCGATCCCGGATAACCTGTATGTCCTCCATCGTACTTTTCACCAAATCAGGACCAATAAGCCAACGCTCGCCCAACTCACTCCAACATAATGGAGTGCGACACTGCTTCCCGTACAGGGCCTCGTACGGTGCCATCTCAATACTGGCCTGGTAGCTGTTGTTGTAGGCGAACTCAATCAAATGTAACTGCTGATCCCAGTTTTCGCGAAACTGCAACACACATGATCTCAGCATATCTTCAAGAGTCTGAATGGTCCGCTCGGACTGCCCGTCAGTCTGAGGATGAAAAGCTGTACTAAATCGCAACCTCGTGCCCAAAGCTCTCTGCAACGCCTGCCAAAACTCAGAAGTGAACTGACTATCTCGGTCAGAAACAATGGACACAGGCACACCATGCAAGCGAATAATCTCTGATAAGTACAACTTGGCCAATCTGCCCACTGATATCTTCCCTAGAAGTGCAAGAAAATGTGCGGATTTCGTCAGTCGGTCAACGATAACCCAAATGCCAGTGTTGCCCGCCGAAGTACGCGGCAACTGATAGACGAAATCCATCGTAATGTGCTCCCACTTCCAAACTGGAATCTCAAGTGGCTATAGTTTCCCTGCAGGCTTCTGCCTCTCCGCCTTTACCTGCTGATAGATCAAACATCGACTCACGTACGCGGCAATTTCCCGCTTCATGTTGCGCCACCAATAGTACGCTCGAAGTGTACGAAGCATCTTCGTACCTCCGGGATGCATCACATACGGTGAACTGTGGGCCTCATCCAGAATCTCCTTCTTCAAGCTCTCGTCTCTTGGCATACATAGCCTGCTTCTGAACAACAACGTACCGTCGTCGCTCAATCGGAACTCTGTAGGCACACCATTCCGTATCATGGTCTTCTTGCCCAATAAATAGGAATCTGAATCCTGAGCCTCTCGTACCTGATCAACCAATACTGGTCGAACATGAAAACTGGCCAACAAAGCTCCCTCATCATCATACCCGAATACAGCACCCGTAGCTCGAAGCTCGGCTAATATCGACACTCTGGCCACACACATATGAAACAACGAGGCTCCGGATTTCCGGCTAAGTGCATCTGCTACAACATTGGCCTTCCCTGGATGGTACTCAAATGTACAATCGTAGTCATTGATCAACTCCATCCACCGGTGCTGCCTCATGTTCAGATCCGGCTGTGTCCGCAAGTAGGTGAGACTCTTGTGATCAATGTAAATCTTACACTGAGCACCATACAGATAATGCCTCCAACTCTTCAACGCTAACACGATAACGGCTAACTCCAAATCATGCGGCGGATAATTGACCTCATGCGGTTTCAGCTGCCTGGAACCATATGCCACAACTCTACCATGCTGCATCAACACACAGCCAAGCCCCAACTTCGACGCATCGCTGTACATAACAAACTCACCACTGTCGTCTGGCAATGTCAGAACCGGTGCGGTAGTCAATCTCTCCTTCAGGAGCAAATAACTCTCCTCGCACGCATCAGACCACTCAAACTTGACGCCTTTCTTCGTCAATCTGGTCAGTGGTGTAGCAATGCGGGAGAAATCCTATACAAACTGTCGGTAATAGCCTGCTAACCCCAAGAAACTCCGAATCTCTGGCACAGTAGTGGGTCTACTCCAGTGCAGCACGGCCTCGATCTTGTCAGGATCAACACTAACTCCCTCGGCCGAAATCACGTGGCCCAGAAACTTCACACTATCCAACCAGAACTCGCACTTGCTAAACTTCGCGAACAACTGATGGTCCCGCAAAGTCCACAACACCGCTCGTAAATGCTTCTTGTGCTGGCCTACACTCCTGGAATAGATCAAAATATCGTCAACGAATACAATCACGAACTTGTCCAGGAACCGTCTAAACACCCGATTCATCAAGTCCATGAAAGCTGCGGGGGCGTTAGTCAACCCAAACGGCATAACCAAAAACTCATAGTGCCCATACCGCGTCTTGAATGCCGTCCTGGCTACATCAGAGTCACGGATCCTCAACTGGTGATATCTGGATTGAAGGTCAATCTTCGAAAAGACTGCTGCTCCCTTCAGCTGATCAAACAAGTCATCAATCCGCGGCAACGGATACTTGTTCCTCACTGTAATCTGATTCAGCTTCCGATAGTCGATGCACAAACGCATGGACCTATCATTCTTCCGCACAAACAACACCGGAGCACCCCACGGAGAAACACTCGGTCGAATGAATCCCTTCTCTAACAACTCCTGGAGCTGAATCTGCAACTCCTTCAACTCCGCTGGCGCCATCCGATACGGTGTCTGGGAAATCGGTCCTGTACCCGGCAACAACTCAATGGTAAAATCAATCTCCCGTACAGGGGGTATACCAGGTAACTCCGCTGGAAACACATCCGAAAACTCAGAAACAACCTCAATAGTACCAAGATCCGGCACTGCAGCTGTAGTGTCCACAACATGGGCTAAGTAAGCGACACAACCCTTCTTCATCAACCGATCTGCCCTCATCGCGGAAATCAAACACGGTAGTGAAGTGTTCTTTTCGCCACGGAACAGTATCTCTGGTAACCCTGGTCGTCGAAACGCGACCTCCTTCCTGTGGCAGTCAAACATGGCCCAGTGCGACTCCAAAAAGTCCATACCCAAGATCAGATCAAAATCCACAATATCAAGCAGTAACAGATCTGCGGCTAGTCCATGACCATCAATAAACACCTCACAATCTCTGTACACCCAACCGATGCTCACAACCTCGCCTGACGGATACAACACTCTCCACAACCCCGGAAGTGGAGATGCAGGTACCGTAGCTAATGATGACAGTCTAAATGATATGAATGAATGTGTGGCACCTGGATCTAACAATGTAACTACTGGAATACCAAAGACATGTAACGTACCGATAACGACCTCCAGTAAAGCTCTGCCCTCACGTAGAGTCATAGCATGAACCCTCGCCTGTCCGGCTGGTCGTCCTCGCTGGGCCTGACCCTGCTGCCTACCCTGACCTGCAAACTGCGCTGGTCGAGCTCCTGAAGTGGCACCTCGCTCAGCTCCGGAACTCTGGGTCGCCTGTCCATCAGCACCATATGACTGAGGACACTCCCTCGAATAGTGTCCCACCTGGCCACAACGATAACAAATGACAGGGCCCCGTTGACATGTGCCAGGGTGATATCTGTTGCAGAAGCTACACAATGGATAGTCTCTCGGTACAGGAAATGTGCCACCGGTACGCCGAGGATAACTAGAACCTCCGGAACTCCCACCAACCTGTGGTCGCTGCTGTCGATCTCTCCTCCATCTAGATCTTTGCCTCTGTACACCAACTGGTGGACAATAAGATCCACCGCCTGAGGATGAAGCTGAACCGAAAGTATCAGAACTCTGCCTCTTCGAAGGCCCCTGACTCGGTCCACCTTCCCCAAACCGTCTCGGCTGGTACCTCTGTTGTCTCTCCTGCTCAATATCCTCGCCTCGGAGTGCAGCACTGACAAACTCATCGAAGTTGTTCCGAGGCATCGTAGTCAGAGTCGCCTTGATGTTCAGATTCAATCCCAGCTCAAACCTACGATACTTGGCTTCCTCAGTAGCCACCATATCCCGCGCAAAACGAGACAAACGGGTAAACTGATCCCGGTACTCAAGTACAGACAAACTGCCCTGCCTCAAGTTTGTAAACTTCTCATACTTGCGCTGCTGGGTAGCCTGATTAAAGTACCTTTGCATAAACAGATCACGGAACAATGTCCACGGAGTGTCAGCTGGAACTCTGTCGGTGCTAACCCACCAAAAGTATGCATCACCCTCAAGTAATCTGACTGCGGCCACTGTCATCTGCTCAGGAGTATACTGCAGACGCTCACAAACACGTTCAATCTAAACCAACCATGCCTCGCATATCTCTGGATCAACTGAACCCGAAAACACAGTAGCACCAGCAGTGCGAGCCTTGACCACAGGGTCAAAACGCTCTTCCAAACGCAGCACTCGCATAAGCAAGTCGCGCGTTCGGTGATCCTCATCAGGATCCTCTTCCCGATCAACACGGGGACCACGTCGAGGAGGCATCCTACTGATACAAGACAAGCATTAGATACAAGCAGAAAGAACGTAATCATGAAACCGCAGATATTTGAGAGCACACAACACCCGAAGTATTGATGAGTACCGCTGGCCAGTCGGGTCATCACTCCAGTCATGCTGTACAAACTCAAATATCCTAAGCGTCACAACTACAAGAGTCTACAGAATCTGACAACCTAATGCTCTGATACCAAGCTGAAAGGACCCGACCCCGATTCAGTTACCTAAACCGGAATTGAACCCCTTCTGAAAATACGAACCAATAAAAACTTTTCAAAAATTTCGGCAGAGTTTCGTTACTAACGTGGAATTGCATAAACCTGCACCCAGAAAATAACATTTCGTCCTATGCCACAAAAGCCAAACCGTGGGCACGAATCCCATCCGGATTTCTCAACATCATAAAATAAGCAATAACAGTAAACATATTGTACTATATATAATATATCCGAGAAAAATCCGTATAAACACGTATCAGAATGTATCAGAGCGACCTCTAGTATAAATATATACAATATACACATCAGTAGGCGAAACAAGAACCTACTGGAAAACACAGGTAGCTCAGATCACTAGCCTCCAAACCGCGACGTGAAACACCAAACCTGAACTGCAACTGGGCACGGAAATCGAAAAGCCCAGGGGAAAACATGAAAACTGTTAGAGTGAGTGGACGAAAAGATAATTGTCTTTCGCCGAACAATATATATATATTATAAAATTTTATGCGAGTCCAAATGCATAAATAAAGAAAAGGTACACGAGGGAGACTCTAACTCCTCACGCGTACAGAGCATGCATAAAAATCTCACGGGGTGACTCGTGGACACATCTGTGCTAGTACAGTCAGAATCACGAGGTCCCTGGCCCACACGTGACTCTAGCCAGAAAAGGCCTCAGGTCAAAGGTCTGCCTCCCCCCGGTAAAGGCCTCGGGTCAGGAGTCACAGCCTCCCCTAGTAAACATCCTCGGGGATCAGCCGGGATGCGGGTGTATCGATACAACAACATATATAAGGACTGTACTCTGTGTAAATCAAATCGTAAATAGTTTGATGCAAATGCAATAAATAGCATATAAGAGCATCCGCACCCGTTTAGGACATCCTATTTCAAGGAATTCCTATTTTCAGGACTTCCTGTTACTATTCAGCAAATAGGACTTCCTATTCAGTTTTTTTGCGCAGCAGTGCAACAAATAGGAATTCCTATTACTATTCATAATCATAAAATAAAATTTTTATTAATTATTTTTAATATGTTTATCCAATAACTAGGCGACACATGTCATTATCATGTACATTATTGAACGAAGATTTCCGGTAAGATTTCCGACGAATCATATTGTGACACGTGTCACATCCACGTGTCACTGTCGGATAAATTATTGATGCAGATTTCCAGTGAGATTTCCGACAAATGATAATGCGACACGTGTCACATCCACGTGTCACTGTCGGCTAAATTATTGATGAAGATTTCCGGTGAGATTTCCGACAAATCAGGATGTGACACGTGTACTCATCCAGAAGTCACTGTCGGCTAAATTATTGATGAGATTTCCGGTGAGATTTCCGACAAATCAGGATGTGACACGTGTACTCATCCTTGAACATCAGATTATCATAATTTTGCTATAAAATCACCCACGCTGGCTCCAATACATGAAACCTCACAACACGCATAAGTCACTTGCTATTCTACATCTAAACACAATTCTACCTTTTTTCTCATCCAGAAGATGAATCACAATGATTACGAAGAGTCTTCCAGGAGGAGGCGCCAACAACGTCGGCAAGCTACCACAATGATGAATTCCTTCATCAATGATGCAACCATGATAGTTTCCACGTTTGATGCTGAGCCACCCCGCCGCCGCCTTCCAAACCATCCAAGGCAAAGGGAACCTAGGGGTCAGAATCTGCTTGAAGATTACTTCGTGGAACGCCCTGTTTTCCACGAGCAAGATTTTCGCCGGAGGTTCCGAATGAGCACGCACTTGTTCAACCGGATCAAGACAGACCTCTGTAATCACGACCCATTTTGGCATCAAAGAGCAGATGCCACTGGATTGCAAGGACTCCTCCCTGAGCAAAAGATGACCGGTGCTATACGAATGTTGGCGTATGGCGCAGCCGCAGATCAGTGTACTGAGTACACAAGGATGGGGGAGTCAACAACGTTGGAATGCATGAAGAAGTGGTGCACACAAGTGGTCTTGCTCTACAAGGACCGTTACCTCCGCGCTCCAAATTCGGGTGACATAACTCGACTTTTAAGAAGGGCCAGGCAACGAGGATTTCCTGGTATGATTAGAAGCATCGACTGCATGCACTGGGAATGGAAGAATTGCCCAACAGCTTGGCAAGGGTCATACTCGGGGCGGAAGGCTCGTCCGACAATAATCTTAGAGGCGGTGGCCTCATATGACACGTGGATATGGTACAGCTTCTTTGGGACGCCTGGAGCACAAAATGATATTAATGTGCTCAACTCCTCTGATGTCTTCGATGAACTCCTTGCCGGAAGAAGCCCGCGATCGACATATAAAGTCCATGGTATGACTTACCACCATACTTATTATCTAGCTGATGGAATATATCCCAGGTATTCCTCGTTCGTCAAGACAATATCCAATCCGCAAGATCAACCACAGAAGCTGTTCGCAAGGAAACAAGAGGCATATTGTAAAGATGTGGAGAGGTGCTTTGGCATCTTACAATCTCGTTGGGCTATCATTCGTCACTCAGCCATGTGTCATCACAAATCGACATTAAAAATGATCATGTTGGCTTGCATCATAATGCATAACATGATTGTCGAGGAAGAATTTGTGGAAGACGATTTTGAGGAGAACGAGGAAGAAGATTTACAAAACCCAGTGACTGCTTCCACACAATATGATGGGCCGGTGGATGAAAATGGTAACCGAATTCCATTTGAGCCAGTGGGAAGAGATCAACATCATCAACGGTTTAGCGACCGGCTCATCGATTTACAATCAGTTTATCTCCATGGTGAACTTCAAAAGGACTTAGTGAAGCACAACTGGTTTCTTGAAACCGATGAACATCTCTAAATATGTGTGTTTGCAATTTGTGTGTTTCCCTTTTGTATGTGTGTTTCCCTTTTGTATGCGTGTTTCCTTTTTGTATGTGTGTTTCCCTTTTGTATGTGTGTTTCCCTTAATAATCAATGAATTTAAATTTGAAGCTCGATCTAAATAAATAAAGTGCGTTTTTATTTCTTGAAATTGAAATTACATGAAGTGAAATTACATGAATTGAAATTACATGAATTGAAATTACATGAAGTGAAATTACATGAATTGAAATTACATGAATTGAAATTACTAAACTAATCACTAAAATCAAGATTGCGGGGACGATAACAACCGGTAAAGCTAGCATCGCCGACTTCTCCTTCATCGTCATCTACTTGCTGAAGGATCTCTGATTTCCGCTTCATGAAGTACTTCTTTGAATTTTGGGTCATAGCCTCGAAATTCATTGTCATGATTCTTGTTTCTTCTTCTCGTGCCCTTAATTTGTAGTTTTTCTCATCAAGTATTCGTTGACTTTCATCATTTGCCCTCGTCCAATCGGCAAACATTTTTTGATTAGCCGCAATGCTCTTCAAAGTCTCATCTCTAACTTCACTCGATGGTGTCATGGCCTTCTTTCCCCTTCTTTTTGCTTCCTTGGCCGCCTTCACTCCTTGAGGTCTAGGCGGGCTTGAGGTTCCTCCAAGGTTGATTTGTGATGTTGGCATCACTTCATCTTCATACAAGTTGACGATAGGAGATACTTCATTAACGGTAGGTGTTTCTTCGAAGTATGAATTTTAAGAAGGTTGAGTGGTAGTTTCGATGATTCTAAAGGTAGGATGATTTTTGACCTCTTCCCAACACGCAAAGTGCGCAAACTACTTCTTTTTTTCCCCCACATAAAACGTTTGGGCTTTTCTTAACTACAAAATAAATTACAGGTAACGACTTAATATTTCACATTATATATTTCCAAAAATTAATAAAATTTGAAAGGACCAACATAAATAAATTACTACCTCATCATGAAGATTTCCGCCGGATTCCGGATTCCTTCTTGCGTATGCGAGCGCTGCTTTCCATTGCGACAAGTTTGGCTTCAACTTAGCAAAACGAGATGCAAGGGCACTTTGTGACCTCGGTTCCGCCCTCGCTTCCCCCTCTGTAATCACCCAATTTTGTTGGTAATCGGCGTAATTTTTTCCCACAATTTGTCGACCTTTTGTTTGTTGCCGGAGATAGGGCACACACTATGCCGACAATATGAAATGCATAATTGTACATCTTCGGACATGAGCCAATTGGTCGACATTTTTGGCAAAAAATGAAAGAGGATTGTGAGATAGGGAGAGAAGAGAAGGAGGAAGAAGATGCTAAGTGGTGCACAAATGGGTGTGAAATTTTTAGAAAATGAAGGTTGTATTTATAGAAAAGTAGTAGGGATTTTTTACAAATTTTTTGGAATTTTTTTGAAATTTTTGAGAATTATTTCAATTGGCCGTTCTGAAAATTCTTAAAATTCTGAAAAATAGTCAGTTGCCGTTGCATTTGAATTACCACCGTCCGATTGAAATTTGAATTCAAATTGGACAGCCCAGATTGATCGGCCCGTTGCCAGCCAATCGGCCCGACAGGCTGACACGTGTCAGTCTGTGATTGGCTGGTAACTGTCCGGTAAAAAAAAAATACATTTTAACTGGCGCGTGTATTACACGCGCCAGATTAAAAAAAAAACAGTTCCCGCCTGACGTCACCCACGAGCGTGGGCTCCGCCAGGAGAACCTCCTCTCCGGCGTGCTCCTCGCGAACGTCCTCGAGGACGTTCTCCTCGTCGCCGTGCGGTCAACCCCCGACGTTAGCCACGGTGCACGCCCAAAATGCCGAGGACGTCCGATTTCCGGCGGGCCACCACTGAAATCGGCGAGGACGTCCTCCGGGCATGCAAACGATGCGGATGCTCTAAATGCATATACGTAATGTATAATGATATAATCATAATCGTCTAACACATGCTCGTATAAATCGTAATCTCGTATGCATGCTCAAGTTCGAAAATCATATAAAAAGACTCGTAATCAATCCGTGAAAAGAAATTGTCCACTCACAGGTGAGCAAAACGCGCACTCGCGCTAATCTCGTGGTCCGGCGGAAGATCCCTCGCCTGAAGCACGATCACGATCCCGATCTCGATCTCGATCTCGATCTCCTGAATATTCACAAAACATAACTGATCAATATCATAGTCCATAACTCTGTACTGAAAGGACCCAACCCCGATTTAGCTCCCTAAACTGGAATCGAACCCCTTCGAAAACACGAGCCAACAAAAACTTTTTGAAATTTGGGCAGAGTATCGTTACTAACGTGGAATTACCATCACCTGCACGCGTAAAATACACTCCATCCTATACCACAAAAAGCAAACCGTGGGCACCAATCCCATCCGGATTTCTCAATATCTCAACAGTAAAGTAAATCAATAAATATATACGTACTTTACTGAAAGTCCGGGTTTAAAATCGTATAACATATTCATCAGAGAACTCAGAGCGACCTCTAATACATAACCATATAAGTATACCACAGTAGGTAGAACAATAAACCTACTGGAAGAAATAAGACCGCTCGAGTACTATGCCTCCGACCACGACGTGCGACACCAGAACCTGAACTGCAAACTGGGCACGGAAACCGAAAAGCCCAGGTGAAAGACAATAAACACGTTAGAGTGAGTGGACAAAAATAAATGTCTTTCACCAAATAATATATGTTATAAAACATATGCGAGTCGAAATATAATAAATCAAACCAAATAGTATACGAGGAGACGCTGACTCCAACTCGTAAACAGAGCATGCAAGTAAAATCTCACAGTCAGAACCACGGGGTCCCTAGCCCACACGTGATCCTAGCTGCAGCAGCACAGTCGGAACCACGGGGTCCCTAGCCCACACGTGATCCAGAACCACGGGGTCCCTAGCCCACACGTGATCCTAGCTGGTAACATCCTCGGGGATCAGCCGGGATGCAGTGTATCGATACAACCTCATAAACTACGACTGTACTCTGTGAAAACCAAATCATAAACATTTCGATGCAAATGCATGAACAACATATAAGTATATGTATACTCGTATACGTATATCCGTATAAGTATAATCGTATAATCGTAAAACACATGCTCATGTAATCCGAAATCTCATATGCATGCTCAAGTTCATAAGACGTATATCAAGACTCGCAAATAATCCGTGAAAAGAAATGTCCACTCACAGACTGGCGTAACGCGTATCGCGTTAACCCGTGATCCGGCGGAAAGTCCCTCGCCAAAACAACGATCACGAACCCCTGAATATTCACAATGTCCAATATTCAAAATCATAATCCGACAATACAAATCAAACCACGAGAAACCACCGTTCTCGGAAACACGAAATCCAAAGTCGACGAATCGTCGAAAAACCATATATACCACCTCAATACCTCGTTTTACGTTCGGACGCTCAACTCGAAAAACGAACCTCCCCACTGCGATCGGGGCGCGATTTCGAGTCAAATGACATGCGACTTGTCGAAAGTCAAAAGTCAACTCTAACCGTTGACTGCCGCCGTTGACCGCCGTCCACGGCGGCGCCACTGTTGACCGGAGAATTTCACGGCGGAGCTACCCCTATTCCACTCAAAATCACCCACTGAGCAACTTTGTCAACTGCATCGAAGGCCAATTCTCACTCTAACCTGTCCAATTTCACGAAAAACCGAAAGTCCACACAATTTTCAAATCAAGAATTCTCCATACACAAATCGAATTGAAACTCAAAACCTACATGGTTAGATTCGTGGAGAGAAGAGCTTCAAAGCCCAGTCCATGGTTTAGTTCAACTCGGCCGGAATTGATTCAACCAAAACATGCAAAATTTCTAAACTTCTAACCGGAAAATTCCATCCCTCCGGCGTCCCACGCCGTCGACGGTGGTCGAGAATAAGTCGGGGAGGCTGAGGCGAGCTGGAAGGGAGAAGGACCAAGCTCAAAGGCGGCCGGACGGCAAGCCACAGCCGTGGCCGAGCACCACCGTCGCACCTCCTCTCTCTCACCCCGATTGACTGGTCAAAGCTGTAATGAATAGTTGACTTTCCCCTTAAGGAAACCCTTCTATTTATATACATGACCAATATGGAAACTTCCCAAAAATGGAAACCTCAGAATTACATATTTCGACAAACTTTAAACTCCCGTAACTTTCTCGTCGTAACTCCGATTTAGATAATTCTCGCAACCACGAACTCGTCTCGACATATTCTTCAATAATCACCCAAAGTCAAACATATCGGCCAAACGGATAAAAAGTCAACCCTTCGAACCAACACACATTAAATCGACTAAACAAACAACAAACGGAAATATTCGCAACTAATTCCTCGTAACTCCAAATCATGCTCCGGAAGTTCCCACAAACTCGAAATTAAATTCCGAACAACTTCCGTGAAGAAACCGAAACCAAATTCCCGTCCGATAATTTAGTCGTTAAGTGGCCCACCATTTAAATCTGGACTTCAAATATTCATAACTAATTCTTCGGTCGTCCAAATAACGATCCGGAACCGCCCACGAACTCGTAATCACATATAGAACGACTCTCGAGAAGAGACCCAGCTCCAATTCTCGGCCAATAATTTAGTCGTTAATAGGATCCTGGCGAGTAAATCCGTTATCGGAAATCCACGTCGATACGCTAACTCGCGAATTGAGCTGATTATACTTCTAATTCTGGTCCTGGTCGTCACAGTACTGAATCACGGAAACCAACCATTCCCGGTAATATGAAATGCGGTACGAAATGATTAACGAAATTCCCGAAATCTCCACTCGAAACCCTTGACTGAAAATCGGCTACCCAAATCAATCCGAAAACCTCTGGACGATAATCAGGGCACGATTACGAGAAAAACGACATTAAAAACATCAAAATCCAAAAAGTCAACTCCTCGCCGGAGCACCACCGTTGACCGCCGTCGCCGTCGCCGGCGGCGGCGCGTCGTCAACCGTGACATTTTTCGGCGAGGAAGCTCCAGAAATGAAGCTCTCCTCCAACCAAACATGTTCTTCCACTACCACAATGGCCAATTCTCATCGGAGCACCTCCAAATCACCTCAAAATCAAACGGAAATCCAACTCCGGCAACCCATTCGGGTTCACCGGAAAACTCAATTTCAGTTCAATCAATCCTCAGGGGAAGCTTCCCTAGGGCAAGGGGAGTCAAAACCCCCACTCCCACTCCCCCGCCACCAAAACCCACCGGAAAACCTCCCCCCAATACCGGCGAACTCTGGCGACCTAACCCGATTCGGGTTCCATGAAAACTCAACCAATTTCCATCAAACCAAGCACAAACCTACTCGAAATCAAGAGAGGAAGAAGACCTTACCCTTGCCGAAGTCAGAGGTGGCCGGAAAATAGGTCGTCGGACGGTGAAGACCAAAACGGAAAGTTTCTCCCTCGGTCAATGGTCAACAGTTTCCAAAAATGGAAAGTCAACAACGGTCAACGCCAAATAGTGATTTTTGACGATTTGACGACTATTCCCGATATTTATACTCGCGCCTCGGGTCAATCGATGGTCCGAAATGAATATTCGAAATGATTCGGATAAGCTCGAAACAATCGGATAAACTCGTCGGAAACTGAAACTTTGAATAATCACAAAATATTCCTCGGTTATCGGAAAAATCTTTCGGAACCGCCCTCGAGCTTGAAATCACATGCTCTACAATTTCCGTGAAGACACTCAACTCAAATTCTCAGCCGAAAATATAGTCGCGAATAGAGTCGACGAACCACATATATAACGTAAAAATGCGACTAAGACCAATCTCAAGAATCGTGCCGAATAGGCAACTGATATTTGTTCGGGTCGTCACAAAAAATCTGAAAACCACGGGGGGTGGTGGTCCTGACCAAAGCACTTGCTAGCAGGAAAGCCGATTAAACACTATATTTACCCCGGATGTTTTGTGAAAGGTGTAAAGTTTCATTCATTTGCCTGAGATGAAGGAAGAAGAACACAAAACAGTGGGGTAGCGGTTGGGAAAGACAATGATCTATATTACGGGGCTATTGTATATGTCGTTCAGCTATGTTACGGGAATGATGTCAACGTTTTCCTATTCTAGTGCAAATCGTTCAAGCGTACAAAGGAAGACCTAAGACTTTTATCAATCGATACAAACTCAAGATGGTATGATGATGAGCCTTTTGCTCTCGCTACCTTAGTTAGGCAGGTATTCTATCTCGATGATCCGAAAGCTGGTGAATGGTGAAAAATAGTGAACCATATCTCTCATCGAGGAATATGGAATACTACGACAACTGAAGGGACACCGGAGACTGAAGATGTTGATGAACTAGAAGCAGAAATTTCTGCCTATCAAGAGCCTAATATTTTTGTCATCCGCTCCGACATAATGGACCTGGTTCAAGGTAGTGAACGCTTACCCATGCCTGATGGTTGTACAGATCTAACTGAAGATGAGTTTATTGATGCAATTAATGAGGTAGATGAAGAAGACGCGTAGGATGAGGACGAGGACGAGGACTCAGGTTATTCGTCCGATGATGTTGAGTATGATGAGGAGGAGGAGAAATCGGATAACGGGGATAAGGATGATGACGATTATGACGAAAAGTACAATATAACGATGAGGAATATTAATTGGTAATTAATTATTGTAATTATTGTAATGATGCATGATCGATTAATTAATATATATATTATGAGGAGAAGTATGTACAACTATTAATTTTATACTTAATTAATTTAATAATTAATTAAATAGCGTGGTCTCTTCGACCGATGTAAATTAAAATTAATTAATTATTCCGGAATCCATCGATAATTGAATCACATTAATTTTCATGAAACCATAACACAGGGACAAAAGAACGACTTTTCGTAGTCCATACTAAGGTAATTAAACATAATAGTAATTAAGTTTACATATATAAAATTCTAAATCCTAAAAATAGTACTTAGACGACACAAAAGGGTCAAACTGTCGTCTAAGTATACCCTAAACCCTAAGGCCCTAACCCTAAATTAAGGAAATTTTCAGTTAGACGATGCACACGTGTGTTTGCGTCGTCTAAGTGAAGATTTCGTAATTTCATCTAAGACAACAACCATCTAGACCAATGCATATTTTTTTCGTCGCGACCATAGAGTAAACAATTCTTGGAGCTAGTGTGAGCTTCAACTGTTCGAAAATAGAAGTTACGAATTTTCGTGTATCCACGTTTTCGGTTTGTAAAAATTTCAATTTTGCGGTTGACTGTGCCGATGAAACCCTTCGTGAACTTACTATTTTCTGAAAATTATTCTATTTATATATTGTCTTATGGCAAATGTATCCAACGGTTGTTTTGTCCAAATTCAATTTCGTTAATATCGATATGCAATGAGCCTATACTTACTAACACTTAAGTTATACAGATTAGTAGATACTTAACAAGTTTAAAGATGTAAGATTATTCGTCGTCAATTGTTTATATATACGACTCTTTAATCGATATTTTACGACTCTTTCATTCGAATGACAAATCAAAAACTTCCTTGCGAATTATTTTTAAAAATTAATTTTACGGAAATTTCACCTGGACCACGGAGATAGACCATCTCCGTCGTCCAGGTGATCACTTAGATGACAGAAACGGACCATCACTGGTTGAAAATAATGTCGGTTCATTTTCCACCACCAAATTTTTGGGGAACGGTTCAAAATTCACCTAGACGACGGAGATGCTTATTTCCGTCGTCTAAGAGTAAATTATTGTAAATTATGATAATTATGATTAATTTAGTAATTAATTATTTTAATTATTGTAAATGCATGATAATTATTATTGTAATTATTAAAAATTATATTTATGATTGTAATTATATATTGTTTGAATTAATATTATAATTGGTAATTATTATTGCATGCAAATAAAATTTGTAATTATTGTTGTAATTATAGTAAATTTGTAGTAAATATGGTAAATTATTGAATTATTAAAAATAATAAATTGGTAATTATGGCATTGTATTCGGACTAGCCAATAATTCTGGAAAAATTTGACAAGCAGCTGTGTTCAATTTTGCTCGATTCTGAAAATTTGCATGTGTTCTTTGTGAATATGTGAAATTGTGTAAATAGAAAGCATGTGTATATTCAAAATTTACATACTTATTTATAATTCAATACTTGTTTATATTTATAATTTTATTTTATTTTTCAGTTATACATGTTAAAGGTAATCTTTGATTTAAATTTAGTACATAAGTTCGGTTGATTAAGTCGCACTCTTTGGAATAGAAGGCGCCTCATTTCCTAGCTTATCTCCTTAACCCCTCGTGATGTGTGGATTTCATCACCGCACACCATAACGTAAGTGAAGTTATGGACATGAGGTTGAGGGCGGAGTTTGCAAAGGACTTGAAGGAGTGTAAATTTTTGAAAGATTGGCTGAATGTCAGACATGATGTCTAGAAACGGGTTATGACTGGTGATAGGTTTTGGATCAAAGAAAGACTAACACCAATAAAGTATATACCATTGGCCCGGTTAGCCTCAGGGTGTTTTGTTGAAATTAGTCATGCCTCTCGCTTTATCTCTATCCCTAAATGGCCATGTTTTTAGATTAAACCAAGGCTGATTGATTGAAAATTAATAATTTATCGCGCAGGTCGCACGTCCATTGAACGACCTAAAAACCAAGCTAGTGTACTCTCTTTAAATCTTAAACGCACTCAATACTTGTAAATAATGCATGTCGAAAATATTTATTTATTAAAAATAATAAATGGTTAATTATGATAATTTATTAATTATTATAATAAATTATATAATTATTAAAAATAACAAATTGATAATTATACCTAATTTAGTAATTATCATAAATTTTTATATATAATTGTTATGGTAATAATATTTTAACAACTCCTAGGTTAAAATGGCTCTGTGGGGTAAAAAAAATCCCCAAAAAGAGGCCGAATATGCTCTACTCCGACGCTTGGCAGAGTAAGTCGGTTGGCAGTTAGAGAAAGACAATGTTGTGCCTCCTTCAGACCCTTCAGCTGGTCCTTCGACAGCGGCGACTGGAGAAATTCTCGCTGCCCCAGCTATCCCAACCGGTAATGATGACGCCTATTCCGGTCCGACGTCGATGTCAGATAGTGCTCAGGCGTCGTCGGCCTCCTCCGAGTCTATCCTCTAGAGCGTGCGGCTCAAGGTCAGGAGGGCCTCGATATACCCTCAACCCAAAAGGTCTTGAGGACTTGTAAAATGCAGAAAATCCGAGAAGTTGTTCAAGGCGACCTGGCAAAAGATCCAGTTTCCGTACGACGATTTCACCGATGGCCCTCCCACCTCTCAGCTAGCTAGTCTGTCCTCGCATAGCATCGGGTCAATCCTTCGCAACAAGGTTCGTATGATTGCGCCTACCTGGAAGGAGTTGTCGGCCAAAGAGAAGGTGAAAGTGTTTAAAGAACTTTCGGTACGTAATATGTGCAATTTTAAATTTATTTTCTAATAACTAATAAAAATCGTAATTTCATAATATATACGATTATAATTTTTTATTCTTTTCTTATAGGAACAATATGAGCTGAATTCCACACCGGAGATGCTTAGGCATATCAACAGCACCGCCAACGCCATCTACCATGATTGGAAGTACAAACTTCATAAGTATATGAAGATATTGGTCGAGTGCCTACCCCCGTAGAGCTGCGTGAGGATAAGGAAGATGAGTGGGAGTGGTTGGTCAACCACTTTGAAGCAAAATAATATAAGGTGATTAATTTTTATTTAAATTGACAAAATAGAATTATTATTATTTTAGTTATTTATTAATTTTTTAATGATTTATGTTGTCCAACATAATTCTCGAAAATCAACAAGACCAACTAGGAGAAGAAGTACAAACATCATACCTCTGGCTCCAAGCAGATGATCCAAATTTCCAAGGAGCATAGAGATAAGGGCTCCAAACACCCTTATCTGGATGGTAGCGTCAGCGCTTACGTGACGCCTGGACTCGACAATGAAGCGAGTCAATACAGCGTAAGTGCCGTATATATTTCTTCTTAATTAGTGTAATTATTATTTAATTATTTATTAAACTATCGTACAAATTTATTATTATTTTCATGCGAGGTTGGTAGAACGGGCGCAAGAGGAATTGGCCAACACGCAGCTTGCACACCTGGATTTACCGCCAGAAGACCTGCCTCCTCTATTGATGGATAGCCAAATTGCAATCGCCGATGAGGTATACGGTCTTCGAGCTGACAAGGAGGTTAGGGGGATGGGACGCAAGGTGCAATGAGATTTGTCATGTGACACATCTACGGGATGTTCGGCGTGGAGAGGTGCTCGGGATGCATCGGTCCAAGCAGCCCTTCAGGAGGCTCGACTCGCACGGGAGGAAACGCAATCTATGCGTCAGAGGCTTGATGAGCAATAAGCACAGATAGCTCAGCTCATCGCCATCATGGAAAATCAAGCTCAACAACAGTGTCAACCTCCTTTGAACCCATACCCCAACGACGACGACACGGCTGGAGGCGGGGGACTCAGCGGTGCGTCTGCTCCTCCTGTATTTTAGTATATTGTATTCTAGCTACATAGTTTATCATAATATCGTATTTTCTATTCCGAACGATTTAATTTGATGTATACACAAATATTAATTATTTAAATGATAATTTAGTATTTTAATGAATTTATTAATATTTAATTATTTAAATGAGAATTTAGAATTTTAATTAAATTATTAATATTTTACTTTAAATTCAAATTTTAATTAAAAATTAATAAATAATCACTTAGACTACAGAGATATTCATATGCGTGGTCTAAGTGTTCACTTAGCTAGATATCCGTGGTCTAAGTGAACACTTAGACTATGAAGTTTTTGTGTGGTCTAAGTTCTCACTCAGACCACGCAAAAACTCCCTAGTCTAAGTAACCACTTGGACGATGGAAAGGTCCATTTCCGTTGTCCAAGTGGAACTTAGGCCGCGGACTATTTTCGCGGTCTAAGTGCAACTTGGACGACGCAACAATCATTTTCTGTCGTCCAAGTACCTGGACAACGGTACTTGGAGGACGTATCTTAGACCACGGAGATTTAGTCGTCTAGGTACTTGGACAACGGAAATGCTCACCTAGACGACGGAAATGGTCCGCGGTCTAGGTGCGTTTTTCTTGTAGTGGATTTCTTCAACCTGCAAACATAATCTTCTTTTCCAGGAACATGGAAACCCTCTGACTGAGTCATGTATATCTCCTCCTCCAACTCTCCATGTAGAAAAGCTGTCTTTACATCTAGTTGTTCGAGCTCCAGATTCTGATATGCAACTATGACCGGTCAGCATGTCACCCCAAGACCCCGACTCGCTGATGGGTCAGCGAGGACCCCGTATGCTACCGGCATACAAACCTGATTCAAGGCATATTCTAACATAAAGCATTTTGAGGAATTCGGCTAGGCTTCACGCCCCACAATTCATAAGTTTTAGAAATTTATCACGTATGGCAAGATTATTGGATCTTTTTGTTAATTTTGACTGAACTTACCATAATCTCTCTCTCTCTCTCTCTCTCTCTCTCTCTCTCTCTCTCTCTCTCTCTCTCTCTCTCTCTCTCTCTCTCTCTCTCTCTCCCCTTTTTCACATCGCCCTGGGCTCTATGTAGGACATCCAGAGATTACACTAGGCCCCAAGGGTTCGCCCGGGGCTGATCTCTCTCCTCCGGCCAATTTCCTTCTCTCTACGTCATATTGGCTAATCTAAGATCGTTCCCTATGTCCTCGCTCCCCAGCATCTCGTCTATCGATGTCAAGATGAAGAACAATCGAGAAAAATCAGAAGAAAAAAAACAAAAACTGTGACGACCCGGACCAGAATCAGCAGTATGATCAGCTTGATTGATGAGTTACTGCATAGTCGCAGTTTGTCGGCAGTTATTTGAACCGCCAGCTTTCTTAACGACTAATTATTGGCCGAGAATTGGAGCTGGATCTCTTCTCGAGAGTCGTTGTACGTGTAATTACGAGTTCGTGGGCAGTTCCGGATCATTATTTGGACGACCGAGTAATTAGTTATGAATATTTGAAGTTTCGACGGAAAAGAATTTAAATTGCAGGTTTGTTAGCGACTAAATTACCGGACGGGAATTTGGTTTCGGCTTCTTCACGGAAGTTGTTCAGAATTTAATTTTGAGTTTATGGGAACTTTCGGAGCATATTTTGAGTTACGAAGAATTAATTACGAATATTTCCGTTTGTTGATTAATTAGTCGATTTAAATGTGTGTTGGTTCAAAGGGTTGACTTTTTATCTGTTTGGTCGATATGTTTGACTTCGGGTGATTATGGAAGATTATGTCGGGTCGAATTCGTGGCTGCGAGAATTATCGGAATTGGATATACGACGAGAAAGTTACGCGCGTTTGAAGTTCGTTAAAATGGATAATTGTAGGTTTCCGTTTTGGGAAAGTATTTAATGAAGTATAAATAGTGGACTTGCCCCTTTGGGAAAGTCAAAGACTGAAATTATTGCATTGACCAAGTTGACTTTGTTTGACCGTGAGGGGGAGCTTATCACGACGGCGACGGTGAGCTTCACGGTGGCTCACCGTCCGGCCACCTTGGAGCTCGGCTCCGGTCCCAAAAGCCTCGTCCCGGTCATCCCGTCCCATCTCCGGCCTCCGTTGATGGCGTGGGACGCCGTAAATGGTGAGAATTCCGGCAAGAAACGGTGAGGTTTTTGATGAATTCGGGTTCCTCAAATTCGGCCGAATTGAACTTCAAGAGGTACTGGGTTTTGTAGCCCTCATCTCCATGATTCTAACCATATAGGTATGGTGTTCCAATTTGATTTGTGTGTGGAGAATTTTGGGTTTGAAATTTGTGAGACAATTTGGTTTTACATGAAATTGGATGAGTTAGAGTTTGAATTGGACTTCGATGCAGTTATGGAAGTTGCTCAGTGGACGATTTTGAGTGGAATTGGTGCAGCTTCGCCATGAAATTCTTCGGCCGGCGGCGGTCAACGGTCAAAGGGTTGACTTTTTGACTTTCGACAGGTTGCATGTCATTTGACTCGAAATCGCGCCCCGATTGCAGTGGGGATGTTCGTTTTTCGAGTTGAGCGTCCGAACGTTAAGTGAGGAATTGAGGTGTTATATATGGATTTTCGACGATTCGTCGTATTCGAATTACGTGTTTCCAAGAACGGTGGTTTATCGTGATTTGATTTGAATTGTCGAGTTATGACTTTGAATAATGGACTTTGTGAATATTCAGGGATTCGTGATCGTTTGTTTGGCGAGGGACTTTCCGCCGGATCACGGGTTAACGCGTTTCGCGTTACGCAAGTCTGTGAGTGGACATTTATTTTCACGGATTGATTGCGAGTCTTTTATATATGATTTACGAACTTGAGCATGCAGATTGATTATGATTTTACGAGCATGTGTTTCACGATTATGCATATACGAATATACGTATACGAGTATACATGTATATATATGTACAGTCTCAGTATATGTTGTGGTATCGATACACATTGGCTTCTCGGCTGATCCCCGAGTACGCTCCGGGAAGGACAGATATCCTGACCCGAGGCCTTTCAGGCTAGGATCACGTGTGGGTCTGGGATCCCGTGATTCAGACTGTGCTATCGCATGGAAGCCCACGAGAGTCTCCGCGATATATTTTACGTTGCATGCTCTGTACGCGTGAGGAGTTAGAGTCTCCCTCGTGTACCATTTGATTTTATGTGCATTTGACTCGCATATGTTTTAATAATATATATTACTTGGTGAAAGACATTTATTTTCGTCCACTCACTCTAACGTGTTTTATGTCTTTCCCCTGGGCTTTTCGGTTTCCGTGCCCAGTTTGTAGTTCGGACTCTGGAGTCGCACGTCGTGGTCGGAGGCATAGTACTCGAGCGGTCTTATTTCTTCCAGTAGGTTTATTGTTCTACCTACTGTGGTATATATATATGTTTATATGTTGTGGTCGCTCTGAGTAATCCGTTGTTGATGTTATACGATTTTTAACCCGGATTTCAGTTTAGTGCATATATATTTACTACTTTACATTATTGCTGATATATTGAGAAATCCGGATGGGATTGGTGCCCACGGTTTGCTTTTTGTGGAATAGGATGAAGTGTATTTTCCGCGTGCAGGTAATGGTAATTCCACGTTAGTAACGAAACTCTGCCAAAATTTCTACGGTTTTTGTTGGTTCGTGTTTTCGAAGGGGTTCGATTCCGGTTTAGGGAGTTAAATCGGGGTTGGGTCCTTTCAGCTTGGTATCAGAGCATTAGGTTGTAGGTTCTGTAGACTTCTGTAGTCGTGTTTACTAAGGATATTTGAGAATGTACAGCATGTCTGGAATGGTGACCCGACCGGCCGGCGGATAATCATCAAATTCTGGGTGTTGTATACTTTCAAATATTTGAAGTTCCATGATTACGTTCCACTTGTTGTGAACGATATTCTATTCATTAGGATGCCTCCTGACGTGCTTTCCGTGTCGTTTCGGTTGTGGATCCTGTTGAGGATCAATCGACGCGCGATTTGCCAGAGAACAGTGGATTTGGATGAGTATTCCGAGTTCAGAGAATTGTGTGGCACGGTCTGCCTGGGGATGCGTATATGGGCTTGTATATGTTGCCTCAGAGCTGAGAATTATGGCAGTTGGTGTTTGCCTGAGTCAGATCATTGTGTTTGGTGGGCTGATGTTGTGTGAGTTCCAGTTGCGACTCCATGGCCTACATTCAGGGTGTTATGTATACAGTAATGGTTCTATTAGGCTACCTAGCATTCGACGGTGGAGTGTTTACCCACCTGAGGCAGAGATGCATTGTTCCTATGTTGTTTCGGTTTGCACGAGTTATGTGGCTTCAGAGGAAGCGATGCACGAGGTTCGAGATGAGTTTGAACCTGAGAATCAGAGAGAGTCTGATTGATGTGCCTCGAGATATCCGTGAGGAGCTTAGTGTGCTGCACTCAGTGGCAAGGCTATTATGAGGGAAAGATGTATGCGGTTTTCGATGTGATGGTTTGAGGAAAATGGATTCAGTCGAGTTTTTGATGGGGTTGAGTTCTGACACTTCGGGATCAGTGACTTCATCAGGCTGTGGTCTTTTCGTTTGTGTTGAGGGTCATCAGGTCAGGCAGATATAATTCGTTTGACGATGGCGGAGATCACAGAGTAGCGGATTTGCTCCTGTGGCATGAGTTTGGGTGATCGTTGGTGATCTTTCCCACAACATGTGTTGCGGTGACGTATGTTCATGAAGCACTTTCAGTTGCCATTATGGTGACCAGGAGGATCACGTTACGAGGGAGTGCTTTAGCCAGCTGTTCTAGCGGTTCGGTAGCTCAGAGTTTACGAGGAGATCTTCATGTTGTGCCTGCAGTCTGATCAATGTATCCTTTTGACGAATTATTCAGCAAGTCGCATTTGATGTGGGCGGCTAGTTGGGCATGTTGGAGTTCGTGCCATGACCTTGTTCGAGGACGGACTTTTCTCCAAGGTTATTGTTGTTTGATATTCATGGCTATTGTACCTGCATTTCCACTTCCGAGGTTTTGGAAAGTGTTGCATCCATTCGGAGGTTGCGAGATCCTTGTTGGAGGATATGGGTTAGCCGCGGATCTGTTATAGCTGGACATTGTGGTTTTGATGTGACTATGAGTATGGACTTACTGACGACGCATTTGGTTGTGTTCGAGTGTCTCGAGAATGAGGTTGTGTTTTGTCGACCAGATTTTCCCCAGATATTGTTTCGCGGTGATGGTCGAGCGGATGGTAGAGATGAGTTGTGTGGTTTGCTTTGCTCATGCTGTGGATACTACGGTTGCTGTGCCGACATTGGTGACATTGGGGTGGTTCCCGAATTCCCAGGTGTTGTTCCAGAGGAGTTACCAAGTGTTCCTCCAGTTCGGGAGACCGACTACACCATTGAGCTTGTACCAGGCGCTGGACTCATTTTACCAGCATTTTGTCATTCGGAACCAGCGGAGCTGATGGAGCTATAGTTTCGACTCCAGGAGTTGCTGGAGGAGGTTTTAGGAGATTTTGTGCGACCCCGCGTGTTTGCGTGGTGTGCTTTTGCACTGTTTATACGAGTGTGGGATGGTTCGACGTGGTGGTGCATTGACTACCGGAAGCTTGATTTGCTTCAGAGGAGAGTGAGTATCCTCCGCTTCAGATTGACAAGTGGTTTGATCAGCTTGCGAGAGCTTCAGTCTTTTCGAAGATTGATTTCGGGTCCAGATATTATCAGTTGAGGATCGATGAGCTAGATGTGGTTTGGACAGCTTTCGGATCTCGGTGCGGACATCAGGAGTTCTTGGTCACGTTGTTTGGTTGACCAATGCCCCTATAGATCGTGTGGACTTGATGGACCAGGTGTTCAGACGGTTTCTGGACGACTTTGTGGTCATGTTCGTTGACAATGTCCTGGTGTACTCCGGAAGTGTGGGCCAGCACCTGAGGCAGTTGCAAGCGGTTTTGCGGACTTTGCGGGACGATTAATTGTTTGTAAGTTTAGCCAGTGTGAGTTTTGGCTGATTAGCGTGAAGATTTTGGACTGTGTGATGTTATCCAAGGGAGTTGGCGTGGATCCTGATCAGTTAGAAGCCGTGTTGATTTGGGGTTTGCCCTACTATTGTACCGGAGATCGGGAGTCGCTTGGGTTTGGCAGGCTATTACCGACGGCTTGTGCAGGATTTTCCCGGATTGCCACTCTACTTTCCTGATTGATGAAGAATGCATCAAGTTCGAGTGGTTCGATGCACGCGAGGAGAGTTACTTACTCCTGCAAGATGGTTAACCATTGCTTCGGTTTTGAACTTACCTGACGATCGTGATGAGTTCGTGGATTATGGCGATGCATCGAGGTTTGGATTTGGTTGTGTTTTGATGCTGTGTAGTAGAGCGGTGACTCATGGTTACGGACAGTGGAAACCTTATGTAGCTACATATCCTATGTGTGATTTGGGTGTAGCTGTCTTTATGTTAGCATTGTAGAGTTCGAGACACTATAGCTATGGCGTGCAGCGCAGTGTAGGACGTACATTGATCACTTGAGTTTCATCCACTTGCATTTTCGGCCAGATTCGGGCTTGAGGCAGTGTAGATGGAGGGAGTCGATTACCGACTTTGGCTGCACCTTTGAGTTTGTTCAGGAAAGGTTAGAGATTGTACTTGACCATCCGTCTGGGATGTTGTTGCTGTTTCATTCAGCTGAGAGTCAGGAGCTTCAGTGGTTCATGTGTGTGTGGCTCGAGTTTCCGTATTAGCCGAGTTATGGGCTACGAGAGCTGAGTTCGAGTGTGATGATGTTGAGGCTCATGGTTTTGCGCGCGTTTGGCGCTAGTGGCACGGAGATGTATTGGATACCTCCAGTTTACTACTCGTGACGCAACATGAAGAGCTATGTAGCTACTTGTGTGTAAGGATGCCACATTTGTTGACTGGCGATGGCTAGGAGGCAGAGACTTGCCGAGATGTGTCAGCCATTTGAATTTCCGATTAGACGTGGCGTTTGTCGCTGTGATCTTGTGTGTGTTTGTACGCACTTCGGTTTGTGATACCAGTTATCAGGCCATTGTGGACCGTTTGATGAACTTGGTACATTTCCTTGTACTCTCGGTGATGATTTTAGTGGCAGGAAGTCATGGCTGTGTTTGATGGAGGTTGTCCATCTACGTGGTGTACCTGTGTCCCAGTTCGCCGATCGAGGTAGTCAGCTACAACTGAGTGTTGGCGAGCTTTGCAGCGAGCATTGGGGACCAGATTATGGTTTGGTATCAGTTTTTATCCTCGGATTGGTGGGCGATCTTTGAGGATTATTCAGGCCTTGGAGGGCATGTTGTGGACCTTGGTATTGCAGTTCCGGAGGATTCGGGACCAGCAGTTTCAGCGGTTTGAGTTTGCTTGCAGTACCTGTTTTTGGACCACTATGGTTTTGAGATTGTTTGATGTTGAATTGAGGTATGTTGTTGTACTCCATTGTGTTGGAGCGAGTTTGGTTTGAGTATGAGTTGACGTTTGATTCTAATTTTGTGGAATGTGTTACCATAGACTGTCTGGTTAGCGGAAATGAGTTGATAATTGCTTGAGTTCGATGTTTGAGTTGTGTTGGCATGAATATGTTGAGTTGTGAATTGACACGTTGTTTTGATTTGTATGTGGCCATAGGCGAGTTTGTGTTATGCCGTATGGTTCGGCATCGCCTATAGCATTGGCTTTTGTGCGAGTTGTGTTCCGTGTGGCGGAACTGTGTTTCAGGTTGGTTTTGCATTGTGTACCCTGTCTGTTCCTTATGTAGGAACACTTGGCGATTGTGTGAGCCAGTTCAGATTTGTGATTTGAGGGTACAGGGATTCCAGCACGGAGTTATCTCCTATTGTGGAGTCTGTTATCAGAGTTGTTCAGTTGACGTTACCACTGAGCAGTTGGGCAGTATGCAGAGGCAGTGCTCCTATGTGTAGTCGGCAGACTTGGAAATTTCGAGGTCAAAATTTTTCTAAGGGGGGGTGGATTTGTGACGACCCGGACCAGAATCAGCAGTATGATCAGCTTGATTGATGAGTTACTGCATAGTCGCAGTTTGTCGGCAGTTATTTGAACCGCCAGCTTTCTTAACGACTAAATTATTGGCCGAGAATTGGAGCTGGGTCTCTTCTCGAGAGTCGTTGTACGTGTAATTACGAGTTCGTGGGCGGTTCCGGATCATTATTTGGACGACCGAGTAATTAGTTATGAATATTTGAAGTTTCGACGGAAACGGATTTAAATTGCAGGTTTGTTAGCGACTAAATTACCGGACGGGAATTTGGTTTCGGCTTTTTCACGGAAGTTGTTCAGAATTTAATTTCGAGTTTGTGGGAACTTTTGGAGCATGATTTTGAGTTACGAAGAATTAATTACGAATATTTCCGTTTGTTGATTAATTAGTCGATTTAAATGTGTGTTGGTTCAAAGGGTTGACTTTTTATCCGTTTGGTCGATGTGTTTGACTTCGGATGATTATGGAAGATTATGTCGGGTTGAATTCGTGGCCGCGAGAATTATCGGAATCGGATATACGACGAGAAAGTTACGCGCGTTTGAAGTTCGTTAAAATGGATAATTGTAGGTTTCCGTTTTGGGAAAGTATTTAATGAAGTATAAATAGTGGACTTTCCCCTTTTGGAAAGTCAAAGACTGAAATTATTGTATTGACCAAGTTGACTTTGTTTGACCGTGAGGGGGAGCTTATCACGACGGCGACGGTGAGCTTCACGGTGGCTCACTGTCCGGCCACCTTGGAGCTCGGCTCCGGTCCCAAAAGCCTCGTCCCGGTCATCCCGTCCCATCTCCGGCCTTCGTTGATGGCGTGGGACGCCGTAAATGGTGAGAATTCCGGCAAGAAACGGTGGGTTCCTCAAATTCGGCTGAATTGAACTTCAAGAGGTACTGGGTTTTGTACCCCTCATCTCCATGATTCTAACCATATAGGTATGGTGTTCCAATTTGATTTGTGTGTGGAGAATTTTGGGTTTGAAATTTGTGAGACAATTCGGTTTTACATGAAATTGGATGAGTTAGAGTTTGAATTGGACTTCGGTGCAGTTATGGAAGTTGCTCAGTGGACGATTTTGAGTGGAATTGGTGCAGCTCTGCCGTGAAATTCTTCGGCCGACGACGGTCAACGGTCAACGGGTTGACTTTTTGACTTTCGACAGGTTGCATGTCATTTGACTCGAAATCGCGCCCCGATCGCAGTGGGGAGGTTCGTTTTTCGAGTTGAGCGTCCGAACATTAAGTGAGGTATTGAAGTGTTATATATGGATTTTCGACGATTCATCGTATTCGAATTACGTGTTTCCGAGAACGGTGGTTTCTCATTATTTGATTTGAATTGTCGAGTTATGACTTTGAATAATGGACTTTGTGAATATTCAGGGATTCGTGATCGTTTGTTTGGCGAGGGACTTTCCGCCGGAGGCATAGTACTCGAGCGGTCTTATTTCTTCCAGTAGGTTTATTGTTCTACCTACTGTGGTATATATATATATATATGTTTATATGTTGTGGTCGCTCTGAGTAATCCGTTGTTGATGTTATACGATTTTTAACCCAGATTTCAGTTTAGTGCATATATATTTACTACTTTACATTATTGCTAATATATTGAGAAATCCGGATGGGATTGGTGCCCACGGTTTGCTTTTTGTGGCATAGGATGAAGTGTATTTTTCGCGTGCAGGTAATGGTAATTCCACGTTAGTAACGAAACTCTGCCAAAATTTCTACGGTTTTTGTTGGTTCGTGTTTTCGAAGGGGTTCGATTCCGGTTTAGGGAGCTAAATCCGGGTTGCGTCCTTTCAAAAACAAAAATGGACTGCTCAAATGCACTGGATTTTATTATAATTTTTTTTAATTTCACACTTTACTATAAACTAACAGAAATATGTTCAAATTCTAAAAGATTCTACGAAAGTTTTCATGGCACTGTTTTGACGTCTAAGTTACGGTAAAATTATCGATCTAAAAAAATTCTAGAATAATTGTGTCATATACTACAAGAAAAACGCACTAGACCGCAGAGCGTTTCCGTCGTCTAGGTGCGTTTTTCCGTCGTCTAAGTACTTAGACGATGGAACCTCCGTGCTCCAAGTTCCGTACTCCAAGTGCTGTCGTCCAAGCACTTGGACGACGGAGACGGTGAATTCCGCGGTCCAAGTGCGACTTAGACCGCAGAGATTATCCGCGGTCCAAGTAAGCACTTGAACGACGGAGAACCATTCTCCGTTGTCCAAACTCCGCGGTCCAAGTAAAATCCTGGACGACGGAGAATGGTTCTCCGTCGTCCAAGTACTTACTTGGACCACGGAGTTTTTGGGGTTTCTCCGCGGTCTAAGTTCTCACTTAGACCACGGTTCTCCGCGGTCTAAGTTCTCACTTAGACCACGGAGAATTGATTTCCGTGGTCCAAGTGAAAACTTAGACCGCGGAGAAACCCCAAAAACTCCGTGGTCTAAGTTCTCATTTGGACCACGGAGATCAATTCTCCGTGGTCTAAGTGATTATTTAATTTTTTTAAAATTAAATTTTAATTTGTAGTAAAATATTAGTACTTTAATTAAAATACTCCAATCTCATTTAAATAATTAAATATGTTAAAATTAATTAAATATAATAAATTGTTAATTACTTAAATAATAAAAATTAATTTATACATACATGAAATTAAATATCGTTCGGAATCGAAAAAAAAAACGATATAATAAACTACACAAATTAACTACTAAAATACTGGAGGAGCAGATGCGCCGCTGAGTCCCTCGCCTCCAGCCGGGTCGTCGTCGTCGGGGTATGGGTTTGGAGGAGGTTGACACTGTCGTCGAGCCTGATTTTCCATGAGGGTGACGAGTTGGGCTATTTACGCTTCCTCCTAATCAAGCCTTTGACACATAGATTGATTTTCCTCCTGTGCGAGTCGAGTCTCTTCAAAGGCTGCTTGGACGGCCGCAAACTAAGTACTTTTCCTCGCCGAACCTCCCGTAGATGATGAGTCGGAGGTCGACAAATCTCGAATCACCTTAGGTCTCATCCCCCTAACCTCCCTTCCAGCTCTACGACCGTATACCTCATCGACGATTGCAATTTGGCTCTCCATCGATAGAGGAGGCAGGTCTTCGGGCGGCAAATCCGGGTGTGCAAGCTGAGTGTTGGCCAGTTCCTCCTGCACCCGTTCTACCAACCTTGTCTAAAAAATAATAATAAAAATAAAATAATTATAATAAAATAATAATTAAATAAAAACTACGCTAATTAAAAGCACATATATATATATCACTTACGCCGTATTGACTCGCTTCATTCTCGAGCCCAGACGTCACGTACGCGCTTATGCTAGCATCGAGATAAGGGTGTTTGGAGCCCTTATCCCTATGCTCCTTGGCTATTTGAATCACTTGCTTGGCGCCGGAGGTATGGTGTTTGTTCTTCTTCCCCCGGTTGGTCTTGTTGATTTTGGAGAATTTCTATTGGACAACATAAATCATTAAAAAATTAATGAGTAACTAAAATAAAAATAATTCAATTCTCTTAATTTAAATAAAAAAGTAAACACCTTATATTCTTCATCTTGGAAGTGGTTACACAACCACTGCCACTCATCTTCCCTATCCCCACGTAGCTCTACGGAGGTAGGCACGGGGCCGATATTGTCGAAGTATACGTGAAGCTTGTACTTCCACTCACGGTAGATGAAGTTGGCGGTTTGGTTGATATGCCTAATCATCGCCGGTGTGGGATCCACCTCATATTGTTCCTATCAGAAATAAATAGAAAATAATAAGCGTATATATTATGAAATTACAATTTTTATTGGTTATTAGAAAATAAATTTAAAATTGTACGTATTACGTACGGAAAGTTCTTTAAACAATTTCGCCTTCTCTTCATCTGGCAACTCCTTCCAAGTAAGGGCAGTCATACGAACTCGGCTGCGAAGGATTGACCCTATGCTATATGCTGAGAGACTAGCTAGCTGAGCTGTGGGAGGGCCACCGATGAATTCGTCGTACGGCAACTCGATCTTTTTCCCGGTCGCCTTGAAAATTTTCTCGAATTTTCCGCCTTTGACGAGACTGCGAGTCCTTTTGGGTTCCAGGTCAGTCTGGGCCCTCCTGAGCTTGCACCGGGCGCTATAAAGGATAGATTCAGAGGAGGCCGATGTCGACGACACCTGAGTACTTTCTGCTGAACCGGGCGTCCGACCGGAATGGACGTCGTCATCACCGGTCGGGATAACTGGGGCAGCGGGAATTTTCTCAGTGGGCGCTGTCGACGGACTAGCTGAAGGGTTCGGAGAGAGCGCGTCGTTGCCCTCCTCTAAATCCCAACCGACTTGCACCGCCAAGCGTCGAAGCATAGCATCTTCGGCTTCCTGTTGGACCTTTTTCTTTCCCGACGGAGCCATTTAAACCTAGGAGTTGTTAAAATACCTGATTACCATAATAATTTAAAAAAAAATTACGTACACTAGCTTGGTGTTTGGGTCGTTCAATGGATGTATGACCCGCACAATAAAGTGTAAAATTTCAATTAATCAGCCTTGGTTCAATCGAAAAACATGGCCAGTTAAGGATAGAGATAACGCGAGAGGCATGACTAATTTCGACAAAACACCCCGAGGCTAACCAAATCAATGGTATATACTCTATTGGTGTCGTCTTTCTTAGATCCAAAACCTGTCACCAGTCATAACCCGTTTCTAGACACCATGTCTGACATTCAGCCAATCTTTTGAAATTTTATACTCCCTCAAGTCCTTTGCAAACTCCGCCCTCAACCTCGTGTCCATAACTTCACTTAGGTTATGGTGTGCGGTGATGAAATTCACACATCACGAGGGGTTAAGAAGATAAGATAGGAAATAAGGCGCCATCTATTCCAAAGAGTGCGACTTAATAAACCAAACTTAATTATGTACTAAATTTAAATCAAAGATTACTAATTTACTACAAAATTCCCATAATTATCAATTAATTATTTTTAATAATTCACTAATTTACCATATTTACTACAAATTGACAATATTAGAACAATATTTACAAATTATAATTACATGC
This sequence comes from Geum urbanum, assembly GCA_946800695.1. Classification (NCBI taxonomy): domain Eukaryota; kingdom Viridiplantae; phylum Streptophyta; class Magnoliopsida; order Rosales; family Rosaceae; genus Geum; species Geum urbanum. The sequence continues at coordinate 57,941,562 of OX326997.1, forward strand.
AATAATAATCACCAATTAAACTATTAATTAAAACAATATTTAATTATAATAATTAATTATTATTTATCATTCATTTACAATAATAATTATTCATTTACCAATATAATTAATTATTATTACCAATAATAATTCTTACTAATATATTATTACTAATAATTATTCATTTACTAATAATTATTACTAATATATTATTACTAATAATTAATTTTTACTGATAATTATTTATTTACTAATAATTATTATTACTAATATATTACTAATTAATTAACCAATTTATAAATTAATTAATTAGTTTAATAATAATGATGTTAAAAAATATAATTATTACCTAAAAGATGAGCCGCCGGAAAGTCGCTGGAAAGTTGCGGGAAAGTTACCGAAAATTCGCCGGAGAGAGAGAAACGCCAGAATTTTAGTCGCCGGAGAGTTGCCGGAGGAGGGAGGCCGGAGCTTTTGAGAGAGAGTGAGAGGAGAGGAGAGGAGAGGAGGATAAATGAGATGGGATGAGGAAAAAAAAGAATGAGCAGTGGCTATATAGACTTTCACTTAGACGATGGAGCCCTATTTTCCGTCGTCTAAGTGCACTTGGACAACCAGAAAAGGGCGTTTCCGTCGTCTAAGTCAACCGTTTCGAATTTTTGAAACGGCACCCAATTAATCGGCACCTTTTCAAATATTGATTTAGACGACGGAGAATAGATTCTCCGTCATCTAAGTCAAAATTCGAAACGATGTCGAAAATTAACGATGTACAATCAACCGCCATAATATTTGAACCTGAACGACAGAGAATACAATCTCCATGGTCCAAGTTATATTTACGTAAAAATAATTAATTTGCAAGGAAGTTGTGTAATGACCCAGAACAGAATCAGCAGTGGAATCAGATTAATCTACGAGCTCGCGTGTTATCGCAGGTTCCGACAATCGTTTGGATCGCAGGATTTGATAACGACTTAATTATTGGCCGAGAATTGGAGCTGGGTCTCTGTTCGGGAGTCGTTGTACGTGTGATTTCAAGTTCGTGGGCGGTTCCGGATCCTTATTTGGACGACCGGGGAATTAATTATGAATATTTGAAGTTTCGACGGAATCAGATTATAATGGCGATCTTCTTAGCGACTAAATTACCGGTCGAGAATTTGGTTTTGGCTTCTTCACGGAAGTTGTTCAGAATTTAATTTTGAGTACGTGGGAACTTCCGAAGCATTATTCTGAGTTACGAAGATTAAGTTGTGATTATTTCCGATTGTTGATTAATTAGTCGATTAAATATATGTTGGGTTGAATGGTAGACTTTTTATCGGTTTAGTCGATGTGTTTGACTTTGGGTGATAATTGAAGAGTACGTCGAGACGAGCTTGTGGCCGCGAGAATTATCGGAATCGGAGTTACGACGCTAGAGTTACGGATGTTTAAAGTTTGCCGAAAATGTACTTTTGGAGGTTTCCTTTTTGGGAAGGTTTAAATAGTGAGGTTTCCAAAACAGGCAAGTCAACATTTCATTTAATTTCTTGACTTGGTCAACTCGGTTGACTGAGGTGGTGCGATGGTGGTTCGGCATCGCCGGCGGCGAGCTTGATCCGGCCACCCCGTGGCTTGGTTCCTATCCCGTTCTCCTCGGCTCAACCTCATGAGACTAGGCCCGGCCTCTTTTTCCGGCATGGTCCACGGTGGAGAGAGAATTATCCGACCAAAAATGGAAGAAAACTTGGTGATTCGGGTTCAATGATTTAGACCGATTCGAGCTACAATTTGTTGTGGGCTTTGAAGCTCTTCTCACATACAAGCTACCATGTAAGTTTGGTGATCTAATTTTACTTGAGCTTGGAGAATTTTGGATTGGAAAATTTGGTACCAATTCGGTTTATCATGAAATTGGACTAGTTAGAGATTGAATTGGCCTTTGTTGCAGTTATGAAAGTTTCTCAGTGGATGATTTTGAGTGGAGTGAGGGTTTCTCCCCCGTGAAATTTTCCGGTCGGGTAGCGGCGCCACCGTGGGCGGTGGTCAACGGCGGTCAACAGTTTGACTTTTTGGGTTTTCGACAAATTGCATCTCATTTCACTCGAAATCGCGCCCCGATCGCAGTGGGGAGGTTCGTTTCTCGATTTGAGCATCCGAAAGTATAGCGAGGTATTGAGGAGTAAATATCGAATTTTCGACGATTCGTCGACTTTGAATTTCGTGTTTCCGAGAACGGTGGTTTCTCGTGGTTTGTCTTGAATTGTCGAGTTATGATATTGAGAAATGGATTTTGTGAATATTCAGGGGTTCGTGATCGTTCGTTTGGCGATGGACTTTCCGCCGGATCACGGGTTAACGCGAACTGCGTTACGCTAGTCTGTGAGTGGACAATTTATTTTCACGGATTGATTGCGAGTCTTTTATATACGTTTTACGAACTTGAGCATGCAGTATGATCATGGTTTCACGAGCATGAGATTTCATACGAGATTATGATTATTATGAGCATGTGTTATACGATTGTATTACGTATATGCATTCATATGCTGTTTATTATAATTGCACTGGATTATTTATGATTTGATTTACACAGAGTACAGTCGTAGTTCATGTTGTTGTATCGATACACACGCATCCCGGCTGATCACCGAGGGTGCATACCAGGAGGGGTACCGTACCTTGTGCCGATGTAGTTCCGGGTGGGTACTGGTTTCTGTACCTTGTGCCGATGTAGTTCCGGGTGGGTACAGATGTTTGTTTCTTGTGCCGATGTAGTTCCGGGTGGAAACAGATACCCTGACCTGAGGCCTTTCTGGCTCGAATCACGTGTGGGTCTGGGATCCCGTGATTCGGACTGTACTAGCACGGACGTGTCCATGAGTGGCCCTGTGGGATTTTTACTCGCATGCTCTGTACGCTGGAGGAGTATGAGTTTACCTCGCGTATTTTATTATATTTATTCATTCGACTCGCATATGTTTTTATAACATATATTACTCGGTGAAAGACATTTATTTTCGTCCACTCACTCTAACAGTTTTCATGTCTTTCCCCTGGGCTTTTCGATTTTCGTGCCCAGTTTGCAGTTTGGACTCTGGTGTCGCACGTCGTGGTCGGAGGCATAGTGCTCGAGCTACCTTGTTTCTTCCAGTAGGTTTATTGTTCTACCTACTATGATATACTTATATGTTTATACATTAGAGGTCGCTCTGAGTAATCTGTTGTTTATGCTACGATTTTACCCCGGATTTCAGTAAAGTATAGATATATGTACTATCCTACATTATTGTTGATATATTGAGAAATCCGGATGGGATTGGTGCCCACGGTTTGCTATTTGTGGCATAGGATGAAGTGTATTTTCCGCGTGCAGGTAATGGTAATTCCACGATAGTAACGAAACTCTGCCAAAATTTCTACGGTTTTTGTTGGTTCGTGTTTTCGAAGGGGTTTGATTCCGGTTTAGGCAACTAAATCGGGGTTGGGTCCTTTCAGCTTGGTATCAGTGGGGAGGTTCTAGGTTCTGTAGACTTCTGTAGTCATGTTTACTAAGGATATTTGAGAATGTACAGCATGTCTGGAATGGTGACCCGACCGGCCGGCGGATACTCATCAATATTCCGGGTGTTGAATACTTTCAAATATTTGAAGTTCCATGATTACGTTCCACTTGTTGTGAACGATGTTTTATTCATTAGGATGCCTCCTGACGTGCTTTCCGTGTCGTTTCGGTTGTAGATCCTCTTGAGGATCAATCGACGCACGATTTGCCAGAGAACTGTGGATTTGGATGAGCATTCCGAGTTCAGTGAATTGTGTGGCACGGTTTGCCTGGTTGTGTGTGTATGAGCATCTATATGTTGCCTCAGAGCTGAGAATTTTGGCAGTTGATGTTTGCCTGAGTCAGATTGTTGTATTTGGTGGGCTGATATTGTGTGAGTTCCTGTTGCGACTCCATGGCCTACATTCAGGGTGTTGATTATACGGTAATGGTTTAATCAGGCTATCCAGCAATCGAATGTAGAGTGTTTACCCACCTGAGGCAGAGATACATTGTCCACATGTTTGTTTCCGTTTGCACGTGTTATGTGGCTTCAGAGGAAGTAATGCACGAGGTTCGAGATGAGTTTGAACCTGAGCATCAAAGAGAGTCTGATTTTTATGCCTCGAGACATCCGTGAGGAGCTTAGTGTGCTGCACTCAGTGGCGAGGCTATCGAGAGAGAAAGGTGAACGCGGATTTCGATGTGTTGATTTGAGGAAAGTGGACTTAGTCAAGATGTTTTTATGAGGTTGAGTTCCGACACCTTGAAATCAGTGACTTCATCAGGCTATGGTCTTTCCGGTTATGTTGAGGGTCATCAGATCAATCAGAGGATCCATTTGACGATGGCGGAGATCACAGAGTAGCGGATTTGCTCCTGTGGCATGAGTTTGGGTGATTGTTGGTGGTCCTATCACGCAGCAGGTGTTGTGGTGACTTGTGTTCGTGGGGTGCTCTCAGTTGCTATTGTGGTGGCCAGGAGGGTCACGTTGCGAGGGAGCGCTCTCAGCCAGCTGTTTTAGCAGTTCGACAGCTCAGAGTTCGCGAGGAGATCCTCATGTTGTACCTGAAGTTTGACCAATGTAGCCTTTTGATGAGTTAATCAGTAATGTCGCAATTGATGTGGGCAGCTAGTTGGTCATGTTGGAGTTCGTGCCATGACCTTGTTTGAGGACAGACTTTTCTTCGAGGTTACTGTTGTTTGATATCCATGGCTATTGTACCTATATCTCCACTTCCGAGGTTTTGGAGAGTGTTGCATCCATCAGGAGGTTGCGAGATCCTTGTTGGAGGTTATGTGTTAGCCGCGGATCTGTTATAGCTGGACATCGTGGTTTTGATGTGACTATGAGTATGAACTTACTGACGATGCATTTGGCTGTGTTCGAGTGCCTCGAGAAGGAGGTTGTGTTCCGATGACCAGATTTTCCCAGGATACTGTTTCGCGGTGATGGTCGAGCGGTTGGTGGAGACGAGTTGTGTTGTTTGCTTAGCTCATGTTGTGGGTATTATGGTTGCTGTGCCTGACATTGGCTATGTTGAGGTGGTTCCCGAGTTTTCCAGGTGTGTTCCGGAGGAGTTACCAGGTATTCCTCCAGTTCGGGAGACTGACTACACCACTGAGTTTGTACCGAGCGCTAGACTCATGTTACCGGCATTTTGTCGTTCGGAGCCAGCAGAGCTGGTGGAGCTACAGTTTCGACTCCAAGAGTTGCTGGAGGAGATTTCAGGAGATTTTATACGACCCCTTGTATTTGCGTGGTGTGCTCTTTCATTGTTTGTACGGATGATGGATGGTTAGACATGGTGGTGCATTGACTACTGAAGCCTGATTCGCTTCAGAGGAGAGCGAGTATTCTCCGCATCGGATAGACGATTGGTTTGATCTGCTCACGAGAGCTTCAGTCTTTTCGAAGATTGATTTCGAGTTGGATACCATCAGTTGGGGATCTAGGAGTCAGATATGGTTTGGACAGCTTTCGGAACTCGGTGCGGACATCAGGAGTTCTTGGTCACGCTGTTTGGTTGACCAATGCCCCGTAGATCTTGTGGACTTGATGGACCAGATGTTCAGACGATTCTGGACGAGGTTGCGGTCATGTTTGTTGGCAACGTCCTGATGTACTCCGGGAGTGTGGGCCAGTACTTGAAGCAATTGCGAGCGATTTTGCGGCCCTTACGTGATGATCAGTTGTTGGCGAAGTTCAGCCAGTGTGAATTTTGGTTGATTTGCGTGAAGATTTTGGGTCACGTGATGTTGTCCGAGGAAGTTGGCGTGGATCCTGATCAGTTAGAAGCCGTATTGATTTGGGGATTGCCCTACTATTGTACCAGAGATCGGGAGTCTCTTGGGTTTGGCAGGCTATTTGTGATGGCTTGTGTAGGATTTTCCCGGGTTGCCACTCTACTTTTCGGATTGACGAAGAAGGAGTCAAGTTCGAGTGGTTCGATGCACGCGAGGAGAGTTACTTACTCCTGCAGGATGGTTGACCGTTATTTCGGTTTTGACCTTACCTGACGACCGCGACGAGTTCGTGGGTTATGGCGATGCATCGAGGTTTGGATTTGGTTATGTTTTGATGGTGTAGCAGAGCGATGGCTTATGGTTCCAAGCAGTGGAACTTTGTGTAGTTACGTATCCTGTGTATGATTCGAGTGTAGCTGTCCTTATGTTAGCATCGGAGAGTTCGAGACACTACTGTTATGGCGTGCAGCTCAGTGTAGGACGTGCACTGATCATTTGAGTTTCCTCCACTTGCATTTTCGGCCAGATTTGGGCTTGAGGCAGTGTAGATGGATGAGGTCGACTAACGACCATGGCTGCACCTTTGAGTTTGTTCGGAAAAGGCTAGAGATTGTACTTTGACAATCCGTCTGGGATGTTGTTGTTGATGCAGTCAGTCAGAAACCGGGAGCTTCAGTGTTTCATGTGTGTGTATGGCTCGAGTTTCCGTGTTAGCCGAGTTGCGAGTTACCGGAGCTGAGTTCGAGTGTGATGATGTTGAAGTTCATTGTTTGGCGCTAGTGGATGGAGATGTGTCTGATACTTCGAGTTTACTACTCGTGACGCAACATGAAGAGCAATATAGCAGCTTGAGTGTGTGGATGCCACATTTGTCGACTGGCGATGGCTAGGAGGCAGAGACTTGCCGAGAAGTGTCAGCCATTCGAGATTTCCGGTTGAACGTGGCGTTTTTTGCAGTGATCTTGTGTGTGTTTGTGTGCATTTGATTTGTGATACCAGTTGTCAGACCATTGTAGACCATTTGACGAACTCGGTACATTTCCTTGTACTTTCAGAGATGATTCCAGTGGTTGGCTGGCAGAGCTGTGTTTGACGGAGACTGTCCGTCTACGTGGTGTACATGTGTCCCTGTTTGCTGGTCGAGATAATCAGCTATAACAAAGTGTTGGCAAGCTTTACAGCGAGCATTGGGGACCAGATTACGAGTTAGTACTGGTTCTTATCCTCAGATTGGCGGGCGATCTTTGAGGACTATTCAGACCTTGGAGGGCATATTGTGGACCTCGGTATTGCAGTTCCGAGGGATTTGGGACCAACAGTTTCACTTGTTTGAGATTGCTTGCAGTACTAGTTTGTTGACTACTATGATTTTAATGTTGCATGATGTTGTTTTGAGGAACGATGTTGTACTCCATTGTGTTGAAGTGAGTTTGGTGTGAGCTGACGTTGGATCCTGATATTGTGGAATGTACTACCACAGACTTTCGGATTAGCGGAAACGAGATGATAATTGCTCGAGTTTGATGTTGAGCTATGTTGATATGAGTGTGTTGAATTGTGATTTGCCACGTTATTTTGATCCGTATGTGGTCATAGGCGAGTTTGTGTTGTGCCGTATAGTTCGGCGTCGCCTATAGTGTTGGCTTTGGTGTGTGTTGTATTCCGTGTGGCGGAACTACGTTTCAGGTTTGTTACGTGTTGTGTACCCTATCTATTCCTTATGCAGGAACACTTGGCGATTGTGTGGTGCCAGTTCAATTTCGTGATTTGAGGGTACATGGATTTCAGCACAGAGTTATCTCCTATTGTGGAGTTTGTTAACAGTGTCATGCAGTTGAGGTAGGCACTGGGCAGTTGAGCAGTATGCAGAGGCAGTGCTCCTACTTTTAGTCGGCAGACTCAGAAATTTCAAGGTCGAATTTTTTTTTAAGGGGGGTGGATTTGTGACGACCCAGAACAGAATCAGCAGTGGAATCAGATTAATCTACGAGCTCACGTGTTATCGCAGGTTCCGACAGTCGTTTGGATCGTAGGATTTGATAACGATTTAATTATTGGCCGAGAGTTAGAGCTGGGTCTCTTCTCGAGAGTCGTTGTACGTGTGATTTCGAGTTCATGGGCGGTTCCGGATCGTTATTTGGACGACCGAGGAATTAATTATGAATATTTGAAGTTTCGACGGAATCGGATTATAATGGCGATCTTCTTAGCGACTAAATTTCCGGTCGAGAATTTGGTTTCGGCTTCTTCACGGAAGTTGTTCAGAATTTAATTTCGAGTTCGTGGGAACTTCCAGAACATTATTCTGAGTTACAAAGATTAAGTTGTGATTATTTCCGATTGTTGATTAATTAGTCGATTAAATATGTGTTGGGTTGAATGGTTGACTTTTTATCGGTTTGGTCGATGTGTTTGACTTCGGGTGATAATTGAAGAGTACGTCGAGACGAGCTTGTGTCCGCGAGAATTATCGGAATCGGAGTTACGACGCTAGAGTTACGGATGTTTAAAGTTTGCCGAAAATGTACTTTTGGAGGTATCCTTTTTGGGAAGGTTTAAATATTGTGGTTTCATAAACAGGCAAGTCAACATTTCATTTAATTTCTTGACTTGATCAACTTGGTTGACCGAGGTGGTGCGATGGTGGTGCTGGCGGCGAGCTTGATCCGGCCACCCCGTGGCTTGGTTCCTATCCCGTTCTCCTCGGCTCAAGCTCACGAGACTAGGCCCGGCCTCTTTTTCCGGCATGGTCCACGGTGGAGAGAGAATTATCCGACCAAAAATGGAAGAAAACTTGGTGATTCGGGTTCAATGATTTAGACCGATTCGAGCTACAATTTGTTGTGGGCTTTAAAGCTCTCCTCACATACAAGCTACCATGTAAGTTTGGTGATCTAATTTTACTTGAGCTTGGAGAATTTTGGATTGGAAAATTTGGTACCAATTCGGTTTATCATGAAATTGGACTAGTTAGAGATTGAATTGGCCTTTGTTGCAGTTATGAAAGTTGCTCAGTGGATGATTTTGAGTGGAGTGAGGGTTGCTCCGCCGTGAAATTTTCCGGTCGGGTGGCGGCGCCGCCGTGGGCGGTGGTCAACGGCGGTCAACAGTTTGACTTTTTGGGTTTTCGACAAATTGCATGTCATTTCACTCGAAATCGCTCCCCGATCGCAGTGGGGAGGTTCGTTTCTCGATTTGAGCATCTGAAAGTACAGCGAGGTATTGCGGTGTAAATATCGGATTTTCGACGATTCGTCGACTTTGAATTTCGTGTTTCCGAGAACGGTGGTTTCTCGTGGTTTGTCTTGAATTGTCGAGTTATGATATTGAGAAATGGATTTTGTGAATATTCAGGGGTCCGTGATCGTTCGTTTGGCGAGGGACTTTCCGCCGGATCACGGGTTAACGCGAACTGCGTTACGCTAGTCTGTGAGTGGACAATTTATTTTCACGGATTGATTGCGAGTCTTTTATATACGTTTTACGAACTTGAGCATGCAGTATGATCATGGTTTCACGAGCATGAGATTTCATACGAGATTATGATTATTATGAGCATGTGTTATACGATTGTATTACGTATATCCATTCATATGCTGTTTATTATAATTGCACTGGATTATTTATGATTTGATTTACACAGAGTACAGTCGTAGTTCATGTTGTTGTATCGATACACACGCATCCCGGCTGATCACCGAGGGTGCATACCTGGAGGGGTACTGTACCTTGTGCCGATGTAGTTCCGGGTGGGTACTGGTTTCTGTACCTTGTGCCGATGTAGTTCCGGGTGGGTACAGATGTCTGTTTCTTGTGCCGATGTAGTTCCGGGTGGAAACAGATACCCTGACCTAAGGCCTTTCTGGCTCGAATCACGTGTGGGTCTGGGATCCCATGATTCGGACTGTACTAACACGGACGTGTCCATAAGTGTCCCCGTGGGATTTTTACTCGCATGCTCTGTACGCTGGAGGAGTATGAGTTTACCTCTCGTATTTTATTATATTTATTCATTCGACTCGCATATGTTTTTATAACATATATTACTCGGTGAAAGACATTTATTTTCATCCCCTCACTCTAACAGTTTTCATGTCTTTCCCTTGGGCTTTTCGGTTTCCGTGCCCAGTTTGCAGTTTGGACTCTGGTGTCGCACGTCGTGGTCGGAGGCATAATGCTCGAGCTACCTTGTTTCTTCCAGTAGATTTATTGTTCTACCTACTGTGGTTTACTTATATGTTTATACATTAGAGGTCGCTCTGAGTAATTTGTTGTTTATGCTATACGATTTTACACCGGATTTCAGTAAAGTATAGATATATGTACTACTTTACATTATTGTTGATATATTGAGAAATCCGGATGGGATTGGTGCCCACGGTTTGCTTTTTGTGGCATAGGATGAAGTGTATTTAGGCAATATTGTTTTTGTTGGTTCGTGTTTTCGAAGGGGTTTGATTCCGGTTTAGGCAACTAAATCGGGGTTGGGACCTTTCAAGTTGCCGATTTGTCATTCGGATGAAATAGTCGTAAAATATCGATTAACGCAATCGTATATATAAAAAATTAAATTAGAGACAACAAATAATTTTACGTCTTTATACTTGTTAAGTATCTACTAATCTTTATTACTTAAGTGTTATTAAGTATAGGCTCATTTGCATATTGATATTAACGAAATTGAATTTGGACAAAAACAACCGTTGGATACATTCGCCGTAAGATAATATATAGTTAGAATAATTTTCAGAAAATAATAAGTTCGTGAAGGGTTTCATCGGCACAATCAACCGCAAAACTGAGATTTTGACAAACCGGAAAAGTGGATACAAGACATTTCGTAACTCCTATTTTGGAACCGTCAAAGCTCACACACTAGGAATTATTTACTCTATAGTCTTGACGAAAATAATATGCATTGGAAGATGGTCTAGATTGTCTTTGTCTTTGAAAAATTTACGAAATCTGAACTTGGACGACGCAAATGAGCTTCTCCGTTGTCCAAGTAGTCACTTGGACGACGAAGACGCCATTCTCAAGCTTCTCCGTTGTCCAAGTAGTCACTTGGACGACGAAGACGCCATTCTCCGTCGTCCAAGTAGTCACTTAGACGACGCAAACATTCACCTCCATCGTCCAAGTTAAAACAAATGAATTTAGGGTTTAGGGTCTAACTGGTTAGGGTTTAGGGTTGTGCTTCACTTGGACGACGCAAATATGGAGTCTCCGTCATCTAAGTGTGTCCCTTCAATTCTTCTGATTCAATTCGATCAAAAAAATCATCGATCGATCCGATCTGTTCCTCGATCGATCCGATCCGATCCTCGATCGTTCCGATCCGATCCGAATCGATTAATTAATTAATTTTAATTTACGTACGTCGATCGATCCGATCCGAGCATGCACACATGTAATTAATTAAGTTCAAAATTAATAGTTGTACATACGTACGTACGTACTCCTCCTCATAATATTTATATTAATCATTGATCGATGATGCATCTTATATATATTACAATAATTACAATAATAAATTACCAATTAACACTCCTCGTCACTACAATATTGTACTCTTCGTCATAATCGTCATCGTCCTCGTCCCCGTTATCCAATTACTCATCCTCCTCATCATACTCAACATCGTCCGACGAATAACCTGAGTCCTCGTCCTCGTCCTCATCCTGCACGTCTTCTTCATCTACCTCATTAATTGCATCAATAATCTCATCTTCAGTTAGATCTGTACAACTATCAGGCATGGGTAACTGTTCACCATCTTGAACCAGGTCCATTATATCGGAGCAGATGACAGAAATATTAGGCTCTTGATATGCAAGAATGTCTCTTTCTGGTTCAGCAGCATCTTCAGTCCCCGGTGTCCCTTCAATTGTCTCCGTATTCCATATTCCTTGATGAGAGATATGGTTCACTATTTTCTACCATTCACCATCTTTCGGATCGTCTAGATAGAACACCTACCTAACTAAGGTGGCGAAAGAAAAAGGCTCATCTTCATACCAGCTTGAGTTTGTATCGACTAATAAAAGTCTCAGGTCTTCCTTTGTACGCTTGAACCATCTGCACTTGAATAGGAAAACATTGACATCATTCCCGTAACATAGCTGAACGACATATACAATAGCCCCGTAATATAGATCATTGTCTTTCCCAACCGCTACCCCACTGTTTTGTGTTCTTCTTCCTTCATCTCGGGCCAATGAATGGAACTTTACACCGTTCACAAAACATCCGGGATAAATATAGTGTTTAATCGACTTCCCTGCTAACAAGTGCTTTAGCCAGGACCACCACCCCCCGTGGTTTTCGGATTTCTGTAGATTAATCATCTGCGAAAATGGGTTCATTTAAGGGTTTACTTTCTACAAACATGATCGATATGTATATAAATTACTAAATACCGAGACATACGTATATACGTACCCATTGGAAGAAATAATCAGGGAACTTCTTCTTCACCATTTTCTCAATCCACGCCGAACTCTTTTCCGGATTTAACGCCTGAAGCCTCTCCCTGTATGACATCGTATACGGCTCAACTTCGTCACAGTCTCGCAACACTACCCAATGTACCTCAATAAGTTCTTCCCGTGTTAACAATTCCTTTAATACTCCTCTAAACGGTCGGACGACATTGGTGACGACAGAAAGATTGATGTGGGCACTGGGATCAACGGCAGTGGGAGGTGGTGGATCTTTGAGGTACATGTTGCAGTAAGTAACACACTCATGCTTTAGGTATGTCTCGGCTATGGAGCCATCCAGGGCCGACCTGTTTTGGACGAATCATTTATACTGTCCAAGCTGTCTACAAAATTAAATGTACAATTAATACATTGTACAATAAGAATAAATACATATAGCTAGTAATCTCCAATGGAACAAATTATGAATCGAAAAACCTGTATAATTAAGAAATTGTACGTACCTTTCTTAAGGATATATCCAAGTGTACTGGACCGGACCAGAAATGAGCACCTGCTCGGGCAGGTGGATCATTAGATGAATCATGATGTCAAAGAAAGCAGGGGGAAAAATCCTCTCTAGTTTGCAAATGATGTGCACAATTTGTTGTTGCAGTTCCACCACATTCACCTTCTTTAATTCTCTGGCGCATAACCTCTGCCACCATCTGCATAATGCCATTATTGGTTCTACGACGTCACGAGGCAAATATTGTCGAATTACCACTAGAATCAGACGTTGCAGCATAACGTGATAGTCATGTGTCTTCAAACCAACGAACTTGTGTTGCACCTCGTCCACTGCTCCAATTATAGTAGCTACATACGTAGCCGGATAACGAACGCCCTTAAACCAGTGAAATACAGAACGTCTAAGTATCGGCTTCACTGTGTAAGGTGCAGCTGGCATCTTATTGTACACTCTTTTCCTATCCCTCCTCAACCACAAGGGACGACGTAGATTCATTGATTCCAGATCTTTGCGCGCTTTGGGAGTATCTTTAGTCTTGAACTTAATATCGAGAATTGTTTCCACCACGCTGTCGCACACATTCTTTTCTATGTGCATCGCGTCCAAATTTTTCATCAGCTTCAACTTCAACCAGTAAGGGAGTTCAAAGAATATACTCTTGTTATGCCAATTGTGGAGATCATGTGGAGGAATTGGATTGCATTTCTTTACATCCGCGTCATTGGTCAGCACACCAAAGTCGAAATAGCTCAACCTCTCTAAAATCTCTTCGCCCGACCAACTACAGGGTTTAGGATCGTTCTCTACTGTCCCATCGAAATGAGCTTCATCCTGTCACCACGGGTGGTCGTGAGGAAGCCATCTACGGTGACCCAAGTAACACACATTCCTCACGTGCCAATTAGAGTTCACGTTGTCCAAACATATAGGACATCCATTATATCTTTTTGTCCTGCATGCTGCCAACATCCCATACGCTGGAAAATCGCTGATCGTCCACATTACGGCAGCCCTCATTGTGAACATCGTGTCAGTGAATTTGTCATAAGTTAGGACTTCATTTTGCCACAACAGTTTCAGCTCATTGATCAAAGATCTGAGGTAGACATTTAAGCACTTCCCTGGAGATTTAGGACCTGAAATTAGTACAGTAAGGAAATTAAATTCCTTGTTCATTCACATCCACGAAGGCAAGTTGTACTGCATCAGAATAACTGGCCAAGTGCTGACGGCGAAGCTATTACTACCCTAATGATTGAATCCGTCTGTAGATAGTCTGAGTCTAACATTTCTAAACTCTGCAGCAAAGTCTCCAAATTCTCTGTCGAAATGTTTGAAACCCCTTCCTATCCGCGGCGTGTCGCAGGACATCGTCATCTATTCGCTTTTTTGCGTACCATCGCATCGCCTCTGCTGTGTGTAGAGACACGTACAGGCGCTGCAATCTGGGAATCAAGGGAAAATATCGAACAACTTTCACATGAATTCTCTTTTTCGAACTCTTCCTATTCAGCTCATATCTGTACTGGCCATATACGGGACAATAGTCTAAATCTTTATACTCTTTGTAAAAAAGCACACAATGATTCGGACATGCGTCAATTATCCTGTACTTTAGGCCGAAGCTGCTCAAGATATTTCTAACCTTATAATGAGATTTAGGAAGATTGTGATCATCAGGAAGCAACTTACATATTTGCTCCTAAATTTCGTCAAAAGCACTGACTGACATTTTGTGCTTCACTTTTATCTTCATTTGCTCCATCACATATTGCAACACATTCTCTCGACATCCAGGGAACACCGGGGCCTGCGCTTCAAGTAGCATCCGGTTGTACTTATCTATCTCACTAGTGTCAGTGGCCAAGCTAGCAGCGGGGAATGTGTCATCATGCTCATGAGTGGTACTGTAACCTCTCTCTTGGTGTTGGTGTCCACCATGACTAAATCCCGGAAACGCATCATAGACGAAATCTGCATTTGGGTTGCAAGCAGGGGGCCGGCACCACTGCCGCTGGATGAGGGACCCTGGTAACTGTACCCTGAGCTGAAGCCTACTGAGCTGAAGTCTACTGCTTCACCATGCTCGCTCCATGTAGTGTAACTCCACATCATACCATTTTCGTACAGGTGTTGCACCATAACATTAACCTCCACATACTGACAATTAAGACATTTCTGGCACAGACACATGAAACGTTTCTTTCCCTGACCATGTTCTATCGCAAAATTCACAAATTCGCTAATTCCATATATATACCGGACATCACATCTATTTCGCAACTTCATCCAACTCTTGTCCATACTTCTACAAAATTTTATATATAATTAATTAACTATTACATATTAGTCAATTAACTATTAATTATACGTACTCTACATCAATTACTTTAATATGTCTAGCTAACATACATGCATGTATGTACGTTTTAACTAAATATTAACCAAATTTTAAAACATCCATACATATATATACGTACAATAGGTCTATAATTAACTAATATATATATCATCAATTTCCTAACTTAATATATTAATTATATATAATTATATATTAGATGTACTAATTAATTATTAACAATGCAATCAATCAAACGTACATGCAATTAATTATATATATAAACCTACGTTAATGGTGTTGGAAAATTAACTACGTACGTACCTGACCTTCTCCGATATATGGCAAATTAATCGAT
The DNA here is from genome assembly GCA_946800695.1 of Geum urbanum. Classification (NCBI taxonomy): domain Eukaryota; kingdom Viridiplantae; phylum Streptophyta; class Magnoliopsida; order Rosales; family Rosaceae; genus Geum; species Geum urbanum. Next base: position 57,956,967 of record OX326997.1, read on the forward strand.
GGTCGGAGCCGAAGATCGATATATATACTGTTATCTAGCTACCTAGGTAGCTACCTAGCTAGGACGTCGTCGTTTGAATTGCATGCACACGTGAGACGCTGATCAAGACAGGAAGAGATTATGATCAGTTGAGAGATGAGTGAGCGGAGAGGAAGAGAGTTCGGTATCGTCCTTATATAATGGTTCACTTAGACGACGGAGGTGTCGGTACGTAGTCTAAGTGGCCACTCGGACCACGGCATGTCGATCCGTTGACCAAGTGTGCACCTGGACAACGGAGAAAATAATCTTCGTCGTCCAGGTTCACACTTGGACTGCGAAGAATTCTCCGTTGTCCAGGTGAGCACTTGGACGACGGAGATTATTTTCTCCGTCATCCAGGTGCACACTTGGTCAACGGAGAATTCTTCGTGGTCCAAGTGTAGACTTGGACGATGGAGATTATAATCTCCGTCGTCCAGGTGCACACCTGGACCACGGAACTTTTACGTTTCCGTGGTCTAAGTGCAGTTTTCTTGTAGTATTCAATTATGATACTTTTTTGTTTATAAATGATTAAAAAATGGTGGTGAAATTATCGATCTCAAAAGTGTATTGAAATACAGAAAAAACACAAAGGATCCACTACAAGAAAACAGCACTTAGACCACGGAAACGTAATTGTTCCGTGGTCCAAGTGACACCTGGACCACGGAAAAGACTCTGTGGTCCAAGTACCACCTGGACGACGGAGATGGTATTCTCCGTCGTCCAGGTGATTACCTGGAGGACGGACCTACACGCCGTCGTCCGAGTACGTAACGTACTTCCACTTAGACGACGTACCGACACCTCCGTCGTCTAAGTGAAGCATTATATAAGCCCGATGCCAAACTGAATTCATTCCTCGATCTCTTCATTCCATTTGAAGAAGAATTGAAGGAGAAGGGAGAAGGAGAAGGGAGCTAGCTAGCTAGAAGGCCGAGAAGAATCAGGATCGATAAGGGATCTCCGCTGACTAGCTAGGTAGCTTAATTAACGTACAGATATCGAAAAGGCCAGCAGGTACGTACGTACGCAGTTAAAATTTGGTTAATTAATATATATTTAGTGAAAATGTACGTACATACATGCAAGGATGTTAGCTATATATATATATGTACAGATCGATTAAATTACGTACGTACGTACGTAATTGATGGATCGATATGTAGATCGAGTACGTATAATTAAGCGTAAATTAATGGACAAATATATATATATATGTAATAATTAATTAATTATAATATTTTGTAGCAGTATGGACAAGAGTTGGATGAAGTTGAAGAATAGATGTGATGTCCGGTATATGGATGGAATTAGCGAATTTATGAATTTTGCGATAGAACATGGTCAGGGAAAGAAACGTTTCAGGTGTCCGTGTCAGAAATGTCTTAATTGTCAGTATGCGGAGGTTAATGTTATGGTGCAACACCTGTACGAAAATGGTATGATGTGGAGTTACACTACATGGAGCGAGCATGGTGAAATAGTAGAGTTCAGCGCAGCAGACTTCAGCTCAGGGTACAGTTACCATGGTGCCTCATCCAGCGGCAGTGGTGCCGGACCCCAGCTTGCAACCCAACTGCAGATTTTGTCCATGATGCGTTTCCGGGATGTAGTCATAGTGGACACCAACATCAAGACGGAGGTTACAGTACCACTAATGAGCATGATGACACATTCCCCGCAGCTAGCTTGGCCACTGATACCAGTGAGATGGAAAAGTACAACCGGATACTACTTGAAGCGCAGACCCCGGTGTTCCCTGGATGTCGAGAGAATGTGTTGCAATATGTGATGGAGCAAATGAAGATAAAAGTGAAGCACAAAATGTCAGTGAGTGCTTTTGACGAAATTCAGGAGCAAATATGAAAGTTGCTCCCTGATGATCACAATCTTCCTAAATCTCATTATAAGGTTAGAAATATCCTGAGCAGCCTCGGCCTAAAGTACCGGATAATTGACGCATGTCCGAATGATTGTGTGTTATTTTACAAAGAGTATAAAGAGTTGGACTATTGTCTCGTATGTGGCCAGTGCAGATTCCAGTTGAATAGGAAGAGTACGAAAAAGAGAATTCCTGTGAAAGTTGTTCGATATTTTCCCTTGATTCCCAGATTGCAGCGCCTATACATGTCTCTACACACAGCAGAGGCGATGCGATGGTACGCAGAAAAGCGAATAGATGACGATGTCCTGCGACACGCCGCGGATGGGGAGGGTTTCAAACATTTCGACAGAGAATTTGGAGACTTTGCTTCAGAGGTTAGAAATGTTAGACTCGGCCTATCTACAGACGGATTCAATCCTTGGGGAAGTAATAGCTCCGCCGTCAGCACTTGGCCAGTTATTCTGATGTCGTACAACTTGCCTCCGTGGATGTGCATGAACAAGGAATTTAATTTCCTTACCGTACTAATTCCAGGTCCTAAATCTCTATCGAAGTGCTTAGATGTCTACCTCAGACCTTTGATCGACGAGCTGAAACTGTTGTGGGAAAATGGAGTCCCAACTTATGACAAATTCACTGGCACGATGTTCACGATGAGGGCTGCCGTAATGTGGACGATCAGCGATTTTCCAGCTTATGGGATGTTGGCAGCCTGCAGGACAAAAGGATATAATGGATGTCCTATATGTTTGGACGACGTGAACTCTAATTGGCACGCGGGGAATGTGTGTTACTTGGGTCACCGTAGATGGCTTTCTCACGACCACCCGTGGCGACAGGATGAAGCTCATTTCGACGGTACGGTAGAGAACAATCCTAAACCCCGTAGTTGGTCGGGCGAAGAGATTTTAGAGAGGTTGAGCTATTTCGACTTTGGTGTGTTGAGCAATGACGCGGATGTAAAGAAATACAATCCAATTCCTCCACATGATCTGAGCTATTGGGATCACAAGAGTATATGAACTCCCTTACTGGTCGAAGTTGAAGTTGAGGAACAACTTGGACGCGATGCACATAGAAAAGAATGTGTGCGACAGCGTGGTGGGAACAATTCTCGGTATTAAGTTCAAGACTAAAGATACTCCTAAAGCGCGCAAAGATTTGGAATCAATGAATCTACGTCGTCCCTTGTGGTTGAGGAGGGATAGGAAAGGAGTGTACAACAAGATGCCAGATGCACCATACACAGTGAAGCTGACGCTTAGACATTCTGTATTTCACTGGTTTAAGGGCGTTCGTTATCCGGCTACGTATGCAGCTACTATAACTGGAGCAGTGGACGAGGTGCAACACAAGTTTGTTGGTCTAAAGACACATGACTATCACGTTATGCTGCAACGTCTGATTCCAGTGGTAATTCGACCAGACTTGCCTCGGGACGTCGTAGAACCAATAGTAGCATTGTGCAGGTGGTGGCAGAGGTTATGCGCCAGAGAATTAAAGAAGTCAGATGTGGTGGAATTGCAACAACAAATTGTGCACATCATTTGTAAACTAGAGAGGATTTTCCATCCTGCTTTCTTTGACATCATGATTCACCTAATGATCCACCTGCCCGAGCAGGTGCTCATTTCTGGTCCGGTCCAGTACACTTGGATGTATCCTCAAGAAAGGTACGTACAACTAATTAATTTATTTGTTCCACTGGAGATTATATATATACTAGCTAGCTATATGTACTTATGTAATGTGTACGTTTGATTTTGTAGACAGCTTGGACAGTATAAGTCATTCGTCAAAAACAGGTCGGCCCCCGATGGCTCCATAGCAGAGACATACCTAATGCATGAGTGTGTTACTTACTGCAACAGGTACCTCAAAGATCCACCCCCTCCCACTGCCTCCGATCGCAGTGCCCGCATTAATCTTTCTGTCGTCACCAATGTCGTCCGACCGTTTAGAGGAGTATTAAAGGAATCGTTAACACGGGAAGAACTTATTGAGGCACATTGGGTAGTGTTGCGAGACTGTGACGAAGTTGAGCCGTACATGTTGTCATACAGGGAGAGGCTTCAGGCGTTAAATCAAAACAAGAGTTCGGCGTAGATTGAGAAAATGGTTAAGAAAAAGTTTCCCGATTATTTCTTCCAATGGGTACGTACGTACGTCTCGGTATTAATTATTTAAATACATATCGCTCCTGTTTGTAGAAAGTAAACCCTTATATTAATTTACCCTTTTTCGCAGATGATTGATCTGCAAAAATCTGATAACCACGGAGGGTGGTGGTCATGGCCAAAGCACTTGCTAGCAGGGAAGCCGGTTAAATACTATATTTATCCCGGATGTTTTGTGAACGGTGTAAAGTTCCATTCATTGGCCTGAGACGAAGGAAGAAGAACACAAAACAGTGGGGTAGCGGTTGGGAAAGACAATGATCTATATTACGGGGCTATTGTATACGTGGTTCAGCTATGTTACGGGAATGATGTCAACGTTTTCCTATTCAAGTGCAGATGGTTCAAGCGTACAAAGGAAGACCTGGGACTATTATCAGTCGATACAAACTCGCACTGGTATGAGGATGAGCCTTTCGCTCTCGCCACCTTAGTTCGGCAGGTGTTCTATCTCGACGATCCGAAAGCCGGTGAAGGATGGAAAATAGTGAACCATATCTCTCACCGAAGAATATGGAATACAGAGACAATTGAAGGGACACCGGCGACGACTGAAGATGCTGCTGAACCAGAAAGAGACATTCCTGCCTATCAAGAGCCTAATATTTCTATGGTCCGCTCAGATATAATGGACCTGGTTCAAGATGGTGAACGGTTACCCATGCCTGATGGTTGTATAGATCTAACTGATGATGAGATTATCGATGAGGTAGATGAAGAAGACGAGCAGGAAGAGGACGCGGACGAGGACTCAGGTTATTCGTCGGACGATGTTGAGTACGATGACGAGGATGAGCCGTCGTCTAACGGGGATGAGGACGATGATGATTATGACGAAGAGTACGGTCATACGACGAGGGAGATTAATTGGTAATTAATTACTGTAATTATTGTAATATATATATGATCGATGTCGGTTTACGGTAAGAGATTAATCCGAATTATATATCCTGGACAACGGAGAAATTAATTGCAGGTTGTCGCCAAATCTCAATCTCATATAAAACGTACCCTAGCTAAATCCTGGACCCTAAATCTAGCAGTTCGGATCGATCGATAGATCAATTTTTTAATTATATTTTTGAATCAGAATAATTGAACGGACACACAAATGACCGGGGACGACCTAAACCGTAAACCCTAAGGCCCTAACCCCTGAATTCGGGGTTTAGAACTTGGACGACGGAGAATGGTCATTATCCGTCGTCTAGGTACACACTAGGACGACGGATATACACATTCTCCGTCGTCCAAGCTTACAAACCCTAAACCCTAAACCCTAAGGCCCTAACCCCTGAATTCAGGGTCTATACACCTGGATGACGGAGAACGTCATTCTCCGTCGTCCAGGTTAGAACCTGGAAGACGGATAACTTCATATCCGTCGTCCAGGTGCAGATTTCGTAATTTTTTCTAAGACAACGACCATCAAGACCTTCTTCCAATGCATTTTCTTTTCATCAAGACTTTAGAGTAAACAATTCTTGGTGTGTGAGCTTCGACGCCACGAAAATCGGAGTTGCGAAATGCCTTGTATCCACGTTTCCAGTTTGTGAAATTATCGGTTTTGCGGTTGACTGTGCCGATCAAACCCTTCCCGAACTTATTAATTTATGGTCCTTTGAAGACAATTATATATTATGTTACGACGAACATATCCAACGGTTGTTTTGTCCAAATTCAATTTCATTAATACTCTGTTGCAAATGAGCCTCTACTCATGAACACTTAAGTCGTAAGGATTAGCCGATACTTAACAACTTTCAAAACGAAAATCTATTCGTCGGTTCAAATTTAACTGTTCATATATACGAAACGTTCATCGATATTGGACGACTATTTCACTCCAATGACAGATCGCTAAATTCCTAGCGAATTAATTTTAAACTTTTTTTTTACGTAAATTGAACCTGGACGACGGAGAATGACTTTATCCGTCGTCCAGGTGAACACCCGGACGACGGAAAACGTCCTTCTCCGTCGTCCAGGTTCAATTTACCATGGCGGTTCGATTATTTATTTCTTTTTTTTCCAATGAATTTTTCACCTGGACGACGGATATGTGGATGTCCGTCGTCCAGGTGATAACCTGGACGACGGAGCACGTCAATATCCGTCGTCCAAGTAGAAAATCATGGCGGTTCGTTTTACCGCCTCAATTTTCGGCGCCGCTTGAATTTCCACTTAGACGACGGAGAATCAATTCTCCGTCGTCTAAGTCCAAATTTATGGCGGGTGAAACGTCCCGCCCATTAATTACGCGCCGCTTCGAAACATTTTAACCTTTCACTTAGACGACGGAAAACACTGTTTCCGTCGTCCAAGTCCACTTAGACGACGGAGAATAGTGCTCCGTCGTCTAAGTGAAAGCCTATATATAGGCCGAGCCTCATCTTCTTTTCCTCATCCCTTACAACTTTCTCTCCTCCATCTCCTCTCTCTCTCTCTCTCATTCCGGCGATTCTCCTCCGGCAACGCTCCGACGACATTTTTTCCGGCGTGGTTCCTCCTCTCCGACGACACAACTCCGGCGATTTTCTCGAAAACTCCCGAAAAACTCCGATTCGGTAAATTTCTATTTTTCCCTTATTAAAATAATTTTTATTTAATTAATTAGTTTTAAATATTTCTTAAATGATTATTGTAATGTTATTAATTAATTATTGTTATTAATACTAATTAAATGAATAATTGTAAATTTATTGTTATTAATTATATTTAGATTAATTATTGTTATTAATTAAATAAATGATTACATATTGTTATTAATTAATTAAATGGTAAATTATTGTTATTAATAATAATTAAATGAATAATTGTAATTACTTGATAATTTATGAAATGAATAAATATTATTGTAATTATTTATTAATTAGTTGCATGATTAAATAAATATGAGATTAAATTTATTATTAGTACGTGTTCGATTTAAATTTAGTACATAGGCTTGGTTTATTAAGTCGCACTCTTTGGAATAGATGGCGCCTCTTTTCCTAGCTTATCTCCTTAACCCCTCGTGATGTGTGGATTTCATCACCACACACCATAACCTAAGTGAAGTTATGGACACGAGGTTGAGGGCGGAGTTTGCAAAGGACTTGAGGGAGTGTAAATTTTCGAAAAATTGGCCGAATGTCGGACATGGTGTCTAGAAACGGGTTATGACTGGTGACAGGATTTGGACTAAGAAAGACTTTTGTCGAAATTAGTCCTGCCTCTCGCGTTATCTCTATCCCTAACTGGCCATGTTTTTCGATTTAACCAAGGCTGATTAATTGAAAATTTACACTTTATAGCGCGGGTCGCACGTCCATTGAACGACCGAAAATGCCAAGCTAGTGTACTCTATTTAAATCTTAAACGTACCTAATTAATTAGCGTAAATTTTTAAGTTGTAATTATTATGGTAAGTAGGTATTTTAACACCGTACTCTTAGGTTTAAATGGCTCCGCCAAAGACGACATCCGGCAAGAAGAAATCCCAACAGGAGGCAGAAGATGCCATGCTCCGAATGTTGGCGGCCCAAGTCGGTTGGGTTCAACAGGAGGGCAACGACGCTCTTAATCCGGACGGATCATCTGGTCCGTCCGTAGCGCCCTCTGGGGAAATTCCCGCTCCCCCATTCATCTCGAGCGGTGATGACGTCGACCCCTTCCAATCTCCGACGCCCGGTACCGGTTCAACGGGAAGTACTCAGGCGTCCTCGACTGCCGAATCAATCATGTACAGCGCCCGCCGTAGGCAAAGGAGGGCCCCCACTGACCTGGAACCGAAAAGGACTCGGGGTCTCGTTAAAGGGGGCAAAGCGGAGCGTATTTGCAAGGCGACCGGTAAAAAGATCGACTTGCCGTACGACGAATTCACCGGTGGCCCTCCCACAGCTCAGCTAGCAAGTCTCTCGGCGCATGGGATAGGGTCAATCATCCGTAACCGGGTTCGTATCACTGCCCCTACTTGGAAGGAGGCGCCGGATCATGAGAAGGCAAAAGTCTTCAAAGATCTTTCGGTACGTAATACGTCCAATTTAGTTATTATATAATATTGTTAATCTCGGCCTAAAATTTCATAATATATACGATTATAATTTTCTATTTATTTTTTATAGGAACAATTTGACGTGGATCCGACACCGGCTATGTTGAGGCATATCAACCAAACCGCCAACTCCATCTACAAAGATTGGAAGTACAAGCTCCATAAGTACTTCCAAGATGTCGGTCCCGTGCCTCCCCCGGTAGAGCTGCAAGGGGAGAGAGAAGATGAGTGGGAGTGGTTGTGTAACCACTTTGCCGATGAACAATTTAAGGTATTAATTAATTTATTTTATTTCAAATAATATAATTGAATTATTTAAATTGTAGTTATTCATTTTTTAATGATTTAATTATGTTGTGTAACAGAAATTCTCCGGTGTCAACAAAGCCAACCGGGGGAAGAATGAGAAACACCATACTACCGGCGCCAAGCAGTTCATTCAAATAGCCAAGGAGCACAAGGATAAGGGCTCCAAACACCCTTATCTTGATGCAAGCGTAAGCGCGTACGTGACGCCAGGGCTCGATAATGAAGCGAGTCAATGCGGCGTAAGTGATATATATATATATGTGCTTTTAATTATAGTAATTATTATTTAAATATGATTTCATTATAATAAATTAATTATTCTTTTGTAGGCAAGGGCGATAGAGCGTGCGCATGAAGAGTTGGCTAACACTCAGCTTGCGTTCCCAGATGTGCCGCCGGAAATCCTGCCTCCTCTATCCTTAGAGAGCCAAATTGCAATCGCGGATGAGGTCTACGGTCGTAGAGCTGGCAAGGAGGTTAGACACTTTGGGCCTAGGGTGGTACGAGATTTGTCGATGACCTCCGTCTCATCATCTTCGGGAGGTTCGGGGCAGCGGAGAAGGAGTCAGGCTGCGGCCGTCGAAGCAGCCATTCAAGAGGCTCGACTGGCACGAGAGGAGAATGAGTCAATGCGGCAAAGACTTGACGAACAACAAGCACAAATAGCCCAACTCATCGCCCTCATGCAACAAAATCGAGAAGTATGTCAACCTCCTCCGAACCCACACCCCGACGACAACGACCCGGCTGGAGGCGGAGGACCCGGCGGCGCATCTGCTCCTCCAATGTATTAGCTAGCTAGTTAATTATCGCGTTTCTTTATTTCCGAGTTCCGAACAATATTTTATAATTTTTGTGGGTTTTTAATTTGGATGTGTATATATGTACAAATTAATTAATTATTTAATTAATACATTAATTAATATTAAAATTTTAGTTTAATTAATTATTTTCGACTATTTTTCATTATTTAAATTAAATTAATAATAAATTAAATTAATAATATTTAATTTCAATTTATTTTTTTTAAATTAAATATTCACTTGGACGACGGAGATTATGTTCTCCGTCGTCCAGGTACACAAACCCTAAACCTAACCCTAAACCCTAACCCCTAACCCCTAAACCCTAAACCCTGCCATTCTCCGTGGCCCAGGTGTTCACCTGGACGACGGAGAATTAGTTCTCCGTCGTCCAGGTGACTACATGGGCCACGGAGATTGCTCGTTTCTCCGTGGCCCAGGTGTTCACCTGGACGACGAAAAATTAGCGTTTCCGTCGTCCAGGTGAACACCTGGGCTACGGAGAAACGAGAAATGTCTGTGGCCCATGTAGTCACCTGGACGACGGAGAGTTAGAGTTTCCGTCGTCCAGGTGCATACATGGGCCACGGATAATGTCCGCGGTCCAAGTGAACTTGGACGACGGAGCACTAAATCTCCGTCGTCCAGGTTCTTGGACGACAGCACTTGGAGCACGGACCTTGGACGACGGAAAACTGTACCTAGACGACGGAAATGGTCCGTGGTCTAGGTGCAGTTTTCTTGTAGTGGGAGGGGGTGTGCTTTGTAAGAAAGTGGTACCAATTTCACCTCCCTTACAAAATCTACTAGTAATTAAAAGATAAAACTGACAAACCGACCAGAAAATTATATCAAGAGGAATTTTCACCAGTGGTACCTAAAAAATGGACCATTCATCACTTTGGTACCTTACTTATGAAAACTATTACTTTGGTATGTACCTCACTTATGAAAACTATAGCTTTGTAGGTACCCCTCACCCCTGGCACTGTTTCCATGGCACTGTTTTGACGTCTAAGTTACAGTAAAATTATCGATCTCAAAAAAAAAATTCTAGAATAATTGTGTCATTCAATTATGATACTTTTTTGTTTATAAATGATTAAAAAATGATGGTGAAATTATCGATCTCAAAAGTGTATTGAAATACAGACAAAACACAAAGGAGGAGGTGTTCTTTGTAAGAAAGTGGTACCAATTTCACCTCCCTTATAAAATCTACTAGCAATTAAAATATAAAAGTGACAAACCGACCAAACAATTATATCAAGAGGAATTTTCACCAGTGGTACCTAACAAATGGACCATTCATCACTTTAGGTACCTTACTTATGAAAACTATCACTTTGGTATGTACCTCACTTATGAAAACTATAGCTTTGCAGGTACCCCCCCCCCCCCCCGGTCCCTTCCCCATGTTGTTCAAACACAATTTGGCCATCGCACCATCATCATCGAGTTGTTGTTAGAGGGGACGTTAAGCTTGATCGTTGGAGAAAACCTTGTGGAGCTTCAAATTACGTCTGACTTTTTCGTGCTCCCACAAGTAGGCGCCGTCTGTGAGAATCGATAGCAATGATATCAAAGACAATGACAATGAGGTGTTGCACCACAACGATTGCAACAGAGCTAAATATGAACTAGAAGATAGCGAAGTTGATGAAAGAGCTGAGAGAAGGCAAAGAGAGAAAAGGCCAATCTCCGAAGTCCAGGTGGTAAGGGTGTTATGACCCGGAACATCAGTATACGATCATCGGTACTTATGAAGTTAGTCGATAATTAATTACGTTAATCGTCAATGGTAATTAGTTTTTACCGTTGGTAACTTTCTCTGGCGTTTTGTCAAGATTTTATCGATTTTTTTTTCAAGAAATTTCTTAGGATAAAGTTGTAGAGTTTCTTGATACGAGTGGCCACATCAAGTGTTGAAATTAGAGTTACGATGAAAAAGTTATAGTTAGCGGAAATTTTACAAAAATATCAAAAAACGTTTTATCGCAAGTATAAATACGGGTTTCTATTTTGGGAAAGTGAGAAGTTTCTTTTTTCTGCAAGAGGGTTGACCCGCGTTGCCCGAGCTCACCAACCCAGAGTCACCAGGAAGGCGACGGTGACGGCGCGACAATTTTCGGCCACCTTCGGCCGTGATTTTTGGTGGAAACGGTTGGTTCTTCTCCTCTATTGATTCATAGGTGCATCTCTGACATTGGTGGCCAGGGGAGGGAGAATTGAGGCCGAAAAAGTGGCATTATCTAGGTTGTTTTTCTCGACGACGGTGGGGGCGCTCACGGCGGCATTGGACATCAAACCTAGAGGGATTTTGAAGCCTTAGAAGAGACAGATCGATTGCGATGGGTCTTGGACCCTGCAGTGGCCGGACGGTGACGAACAAAGAAAATGTTTTTTGACAAGGGTTTGTAATTTCAACAGTGGATTTCGTTAATTTCCGGTTTGATTTTGATGTTGTGTTGTCCTACAATGTTGTTAGGCTTGTTGAGATGAACATTTTTGTATGTAGATTGCTTGATTTGGTGCCGGTGGGATTCTGGCCGCCGCCGTGGGTGGTGGAGCTCCAGTGAGGTGGAATTTTGTAAATACAGGGATTTTTCTCCCCTCATCCTCCCTAATCGATTGGGACCAGCCGCGAGCCCAGATGTGGCTCGACGATGTCGTTGCCTCGTCGAAAATAATTTTTGGCGAGTTTGTGATTTAAGCGTTTCGAGTTGATTTTCGGTCGAATTCCGGCATAATTGGATCTTGTTGTAGTTGAACAAGATGCTCAGCTCGATGAGAGCTTTCCGTTTTTGTGTCGATCTCTGGCACCGGCGATGGTCGCCGGTGCTGGCGCATGAGCTTCATGACCAAAAAATTATTTCCAAAAACTTGTCAAGTTATATGTCCTTAGGTTGATATCGACGATATAAACATAGTCGTGAGGTTTATTTATCAATTAGGTTTCGTTGACCCAGTGGGTGGGAGGTGGTGACACAATGGCAGTGCGACTGATGAAGAAATTAGGTTGTCTGATATCATTACGACCATTTCGTCATAACAAGTTTGGATACCATCTTCGACTAGATTAGTCGAAATTGATTCTGGATCATGTATTTCCTCGATTTACATGTTTATTTATTGCTTTTGACGATTTTCGATAAGGTTCGAGACATCATAGCATTAACCAATCATATTACTTGTTTTGTATGAATTTCTATCTCTTTTAGCAGCTGGCTGTAATCAGAAACTTCAGTATCAAATTACTTTAGATTGACTTCAGGACAATGATAAGCAACTTCTCAAAGCATAATACAGTTGTTTTGGATAAGAAAATATCTAGTTGAGTATATAAGTACTATGTTCTTCCAAATAAGATAAGGCTGTCTATAAGGTCTGATAGCACATTATAAGGTGTCATTTAATCTATCTGCAATAAAACCATGTCAATACTCCGAATTTGATCCACCCTCTAGGAAGTGTGCTTAGAAAATGAATCTAAAAACTACAACGATTCAAATCTCTAAAATATATATCACACACACACAAAGACTCACTTAGACCATCTCTTACCATGAAAATCTCATAACTTATTATGAGATTACTATTCATTATAAGATTTTCCCATCTCTAACCATCAAGATTTTATACCTCAAAATGAAATGAACTCTTCCCATCTTTAACCATACCATAGCTCATACCTCATATCTTAAAACTCATAATATTTATTATTTATTTATTTTATTATATAATATTTTATACTTATAAACTATATAATTTTGAGATATATTTATTTAATCATTTTAAAAATAATTAATTAATGTAACATTTGTTTATCTATATTTTGAGTGAGACTTTTTGCACCACGTGTCGATCGATTTGAGAATAATCTGATTATGAGTAAATATGATATCTAAAGGATAATTTAGAAGTATTTTTTTGTACCACGTGTCAACCTATAATTGATGGCACGTGTCGTTTCCTAAACATTCTTGACTTTCTTTATAAACGGATCCCTCCTTCCTTCGTCCTCACTTATTCACCTCTTCCACAATTAAAACTGTGGTTTCTACTTTTTCTGCTCATACTTTGAGTTTGTTTCAACTATGCTGAATAGGTTCAAGAAAATACTCAAGAAGGATGAAGAAGGTAACAACATGAGTAATCATGAGGATGATTTCATTATGACTGCAACTGCCTCACATTTGTAGATGATGGAAGAAGAAAACTCATAATGTGGTGGTTCTTCCAATGGTCGAATGTATATTCAGAGAGATCGAGAAGAAATAGACCGAAAATTGAAAGCTCTACACTTCTATCAATCCTGTGTATAGGTTTCAACCAAACCATTTTCGTAGGCGCTTTCGGATGCGACCTAAGTTGTTCGAACGTATAATGCATGAGGTGAGCAACTACGATCCATATTTTGTCTAGACCATGGATTCTATATGTAGAGTCGGATTCTCAACTGAATATAAGCTAACATGTGCTATGAGGATGCTCGCTTATAGTTTGCCAGCCAACTTGTGTGATGAGTTCCTTGATACCATCGAATCTACTGCTCTCGAGATTTTGGATCACTTTTCAAAAGCTATCTGGAAAGTTTATCGCAAGAAGTATCTTTGTTGACCAGACAAAGCAGATCTCACCAAATTGCTCAAAAAAGCTGATGACCATGGATTGACGAGTATGGTGGGGAGCCTTGATTGTATGCATTACCAATGAAAAAATTGCCTTACTGCTTGGCATGAGCAATATTAAGGCCACAAAGGTAAACCTACTATTATCTTAGAAGCGGTGGCTTCATATGATACATAGATATGACATGTATTTTTTGGACTTTCAGGGTCTTTGAATGATTTAAATGTCCTGAGAATGTCACCATTGGTTGACGAATTGTGCCAAGGTAAAGCTCCTCGAGTGAAATACATTTGGGCAAAAATACGTACCACTAATGCTATTACCTTGTGGATGACATTTACCCCAACTAGGCGACTTTAATGAAAGTAATCCCAAACCCAGCCACTCCAGAGACAAAGCATTTTACGAAGATGCAAGAGGCATATAGAAAAGACGTGAAGAGAGAGTTTGGTATTCTGCAAGTACGTTTTGCAATCGTGAGGGGACCAGCTCGTCTTTGGGCTAGAAAGAGTCTCCAATACATCTTGATGATGTGCATAATTTTGCACAACATGATAGTAGAGGATGAGTACGAGGAGGATGAGCCTTTCGACTTTGATGATATCCCAACTCGCCCGAGGCGCACAAAGATATATGATAGGATAGATAATGATATGAATGTGCACCGCAATACTTGACGAGTGCAAGAATATATGCAACGTTACGATGACACTCGATGTCCAGTGATCCATGATTCACTGAAAAATAATTTAGTTCAAGGAATTAGATTCACAAACAAAAGATGACATATAGTTGGGATATACGTGGCAACTGGTGGTTATTTAATTTCAAGCCTATATTGGTTGAAGTCTTTCAAGCAGTACTCTTTTCCCTCTCAAGCACCTGTAATCGTAACAAAATTATTATATTTTTGAATCTATCCACTATTTATAAATATGAGATTTAGTAGATAATAAAAAAAGTTGTACTGTCTTTTGAGAGAGGAACATTTTCTTCCACTTTTCGGATTTCCCACCGGCAGTACAAAACAAATTTAGCTTTCCGAGATTTCGTGAATCTTTTCGCATTTATCATTAACTAAGGAAAACATGGCATAGAAATAACAAACAAAGAAAAAAATAGAATAGCAACCAAAATTAGGATGAGACTCCTTGAAATAAATTAAAGAACAAGCAACTAATAACTTATAAGTTACCACAAAAATAAAGGACACTTAATTAGAAAGATAATCATGTGATTAAAATTTGTAGCATAGTTATTTAGCTAGAACATCTTTATTGGTACATCTTGAATCTGCACCAATTATAATTTCTTTCACATTGAAAAAAGCAATAATTATAGTGTCATGGCGCTTATACAAACAATAAAAATCACTTCTAGAAAATAATGTTAGCTATTAAAATTACACAAACAAAAGATGACATACAGTTGGGATATGTGTGGCAACTCGTAGTTGTGTAATTCCAAGTCTATGTTGGTTGAAGTCTTTCAAGAAGTACTCTCATCCCTCTCAAGCACTTGTAATCATAACAAAATGTTTAGACAAAACATCAAGAAGAGGTAAACAATGATTTATAAATCTCTTCTCTTAGAACATTTAAGAGAAAGCAGCATGTTGCTCGAAACTATTATTGGCTAATTTTTTAACAAATTTTTCATCCATGATCTAGATTCTTATGTTATTTAGATGATAAAATGCCTTCTACTACAAAACCAACAATATCATGAGAAACAATAAATGGAAAGCTTATGCCTAGAATTACAAAAACAACAACATTATTAAAAATTTAACTATAAGACTCCGTATAATCAACAATAAATGACAAGCTTATACTTACAAAACGATTTTTTTCTTATTGCCAAATAAACCACAAGGTTATTCATTTTATATGGAATGGCAAGTGAAATTTACTATTTAAAAGATTCTCATACCTTTGCTAGAACTCGGAGACGAAGAACACAATTGGTTTGAAATAGTGACCTAAGAGCAAACATATCCTTCAGTTTGATGGGCAGTGCGGTGGTACGATTGAAGCGACGGAGATGAGGTTGGGGATCCAGTGAAGGCAATGGTAATTTTGTTCCTTGGTTGAAACTAGAGAATGTATCTCACGTTGAGGTAGAGGCTATAGTTGAGGCTCAATTTGCGGCTAAGGTTGGGGCTCGATCGGGTTGCAGAGCTTCTGAGTGAGACTGAGATGTTGTGTGCAACATCTGCAAATCTTGTGCGACATCTAGATGAGAAACGGGAATGACATTGATACTTGAGGGAGTGTGAAAACCTGGGAGACTCGAAGTGGGTTGGGTCAGCGAAGGCTGAGATTGAGGTGGCGGCAGGTTCATCGATGGCGGGGTCTGTGACGACCCGGACCAGAATCAGAAGTATAATCACCTTGATACGTGAGTTACTGCGTAGTCGCAGCTGTTCGACAGTTATTCGAATCGCCGAACTTGTTAAAGACTAAATTATTGGCCGAGAATTGGAGCTGAGTCTCTACTCGAGAGTCATTGTACGTGTGATTACAAGTTCGTGGGCGGTTCCGGATCGTTATTTGGACAACCGAGGAATTAGTTATGGATATTTGAAGTTTCGACGGAAACGGATTAATATGGTGAGCTACTTAGCGACTAAATTACCGGTCGAGAATTTGGTTTCGGCTTCTTCACGGAAGTTGTTTAGAATTTAATTTCGAGCTCGTGGGAACTTCCAGAGCATGATTTTGAGTTACGAAGATTTAGTTGTGATTATTTCCGATTGTGGATTGTTTAGTCGATTTAATGTGTGTTGGTTCAAAGGGTTGACTTTTTTATCCATTTGGCCGATGTGTTTGACTTCAGGTGACTATTGAAGAGTACGTCGAGACAAGTTTGTGGCCGCGAGAATTATCGGAATCGGAGTTACGACGAGAAAGTTACGGGAGTTTAAAGTTTGTCGAAATATGTAATTTTGGGGTTTCCATTTTGGGAAGTTTCCATATTGGTCATGTATATAAATAGAAGGGTTTCCTTAAGAGGAAAGTCAACATGTGGTCATTTAATTCTTGACCGGTCAACTCGGCTGGAAATGGTGAGTGCGACGGTGGTTGGTGGCTCACGGTGGTGATGCACTTTCCGGCCACCCCAAGGCTTGGGGTTAGCCTTGTTCGACGCGTCTAGGGCCCTTGGTGAGGAATCCGGCCACCTTTTCCGGCGTAGCTCACCGGAAGGAGGAGATTTTCCGACGGAAAAGTGGAGGAAATTTGTGAATTCGGGTTCATTGAATTAGGCCAATTTGAGCTGTAATTTTTAGTGGGCTTTGAAGCTCTCCTCACCTACATGCTACCCTGTAAGTTTGAAGCTCTAATTTTGCTTGAGTTTGGAGAATTTTGGGATTGAAAATTTGTGTACAATTCGGTTTATCATGAAATTGGATGTGTTAGAGTGAGAATTGGACTTCGGTGCAGTTGACAAATTTGCTCAGTGGACGATTTGGAGTGGAATAGGTGCAGCTCCACCTTGAAATTCTCCGTCCGGCAGCGGCGCCGCCGTGGACGGCGGTCAACAGTCAACGGTCAACGAGTTGACTTTTTGGACTTTCGACAAGTTGCATGTCATTTGACTCGAAATCGCGCTCCGATCGCAGTGGGGAGGTTCGTTTTTCGAGTTGAGCGTCCGAAGGTAAAGCGATGTATTGTGGTGTACATATGCGGATTTTAGACGATTCGTCGACATTGAATTTCGTGTTTCCGAGAACGGTGGTTTCTCGTGATTTGTATTGTACTGTCGGATTATGACTTTGAATATTGGACATTGTGGATATTCAGGTGTTCGTGATCGTTTGTTTGGTGAGGGGCATTCCGCCGGATCACGGGTTAACGCGATACGCGTTACGCCAGTTTGTGAGTGGACATTTCTTTTCACGGATTGTTTGCGAGTCTTTTTATAAATGATTTATGAACTGGAGCATGCGGATTGATTATGATTTTACGAGCATGTGTTTTATGATTATGCATATACGAATATACGTATACGAGTAAACATATATATATACTATGTTTAAAGCATGTGCATAGAAAAGATTTATGATTTGGTTTACACAGAGTACAGTCTCAGTATATGTTGTGGTATCGATACACATTGGCTTCTCGGCTGATCCCTGAGTACGCTCCGGGGGGGACAGATATCCTGACCCGAGGCCTTTCTGGCTAGGAATCATGTGTGGGTCTGGGATCCCGTGATTCAGACTGTGTTATCGCGTGGTAGTCCATGAGAGATTCCGTGATACATTTACGTTGCATGCTCTGTACGTGAGTGGTAGCTGATGTCTCCTCGCGTACTATTTGATTTTCATGCATTTGACTCGCATATGATTTTATATGTATATATTACTTGGAGAAAGACATTTATTTTCGTACACTCACTATAACGTGTTTATTGTCTTTCCCCTGGGCTTTTTGGTTTCCGTGCCCAGTTTGCAGTTCAGGCTCTGGTGTCGCACGTCGAGGTCGGAGGCATAGTGCTCGAGCAATCTTATTTCATCCAGTAGGTTTATTGTTCTACCTACTGTGGTATGCGTATATGATTATGTATTAGATGTCGCTCTGAGCTTTCTGTGGTATATGTTATACGATTTTACACCGGATTTCAGTAAAGTACGATTATATTTATTGTTTTACTTTACTGTTGATATATTGAGAAATCCGGATGGGATTGGTGCCCACGGTTTGCTTTTTGTGGCATAGGATGAAGTGCGTGCAGGTAATGGTAATTCCACGCTAGTAACGAAACTCTGCCCAAATTTTGAAAAGTTTTTGTTGGTTCATGTTTTCGAAGGGGTTTGATTCCGATTTAGGAAGCTAAATCGGGGTTGGGTCAATGATGGTTTGGAATAGTGTGAGTCGGGATCGAAAGCATACATGTTTTGACTAGGTATTGTGGAGCGATGTGAGGCGACTGACCAAGGTTGGGTGAGTTAACTCAGTTAAGTTAGGCTTGCATATTGGGCTAGAGGAAGAGATTGAATAGATTTATAAGAATTAGGCTCCTCAATAGTATTTGGAGATGCACAAGGTGTGATTGTGGAGCGACACTAACCAAAATTTGGCTCAAGAGGAGATGACTCAACGTCAGAATAATTATGCAGAAAACAAGTTTCATGGAAAATTACGTCACGACTAGTTAAGACTTTGTGAGTTGAGAGATCATGGAGCTTGTAGGCCTTTTGACCAATGGGATAGCCAATAAAAACACATTTGACTGCTAGGTGCTAACTTATGTGGAACATTGATATTTGTAGTATAAGCTAGACACCGAAAAACGTGAAGATGATAGAAATGAGAGATTTTGGAATAAAGACGTTCTAAAGATATTTTAAAAGAAAGAAGTGGAGTAAGTAAACGATTAATTACATGAACCACACTAGGCATGCATTCTCTCCAAAATCTTAGAGAAAAATACCTTAAAATCGGAAAGCGCATGCAACTTAAAGAATAAGACGATATTTACATTCTACTACCCCATTTTGTTGAGGTGTATAAACACAAGAAATGTTGAAAAACTACTCCGTTATCTTTGAAAAATGTTTGAAGAGAAAGAGACTCGGTGTCATTATCACAATGAAAACTTTTAATTGAAGACGAGAATTGAGTGGAGGCAAATGCAAAATTTTTGTTTTACTAAAGATTGAGTTTTATATTGATGACGCATTAAGAAACTCCAAGTAAAACAAGAATAATCATTTACAATTAATAGTGAGAAAATAATGAGCACCGGTAAGCAAATGATGTTTTTAAGGACCCCAAATATCACAATGAATAAGATGAAATTCTTTGGTAGATGAAATAGAACTAGAAGTAAAAGAAAGACAATGTTGCATTACTAATGGACAAATATCACAAGCATGATCAGACTTTACAGAAATATTTAGAAATTTTTTAGAAATATATTCTACAAGACGAGATGAAACGTGACCTAAACGACGATGTCAAATGTTGGTAGGTGACATGATGAGATGACAAATGGACCGATTGGGTGATGGGTGATTTGGTTTTTTCATGGTATTTTTCGCCGCTATTGTCATCAAATAATAGAGACCGTCATGGTGCTTTTTCAAACCAATCATCTTTCTCGATACCAGATTCTGTAAATACACCAAGCATGATAAAATGTCACTGAGCAACTCAATCCTCTTGTAAGTCTACTAACAGACATTAGGTCAACTTTAAAATACGGCACGCCCAACACATCATATAAATAATAAGATTTATTCAATTGAACTGATTCAGTAGAAATAATTTGTGGTTCTTCACAACTCGGTAGTAATACAGGAGATAGTGATTGATTTTTGGTGCAACATGCTAATAAGCCTGGCAACAAAATGATTGATATGCTATGTTGCACTACTATCAATAATCCAACAACGAAATGAAACTTCAGTCAAAGCTGATTTCATGTCACATGCATGTGCTTCACATGTCATGACAAAAGAGAAAGTTAATGAAAGGATGAACGAAAAAGTAGAGTACATCAAATAATGCTACATGATTTTTAGTTATGCTCCATTTGATATCACGAAAAGATGATATATTAACTAAATTGTATGAATTGTACGTAATTACAACGTACAATAGCTACCACTCCAACCAACCTTATAACAAAGAAAGGTATAAACTAATTAAGAAAAGAAATTAGGAACCTGATATGCCAGGATTAATAATATCTATATATTTACAATGTAATATTTGTACAATCAATTACAATACAATCATAGCTAGCCGATCGAGTCTCTTACTTTTTACACTATTTCGAGGATTAGTATATCTCTCCAAATTGAATTCTCCCATTTACCTAGTCATGAGTAACTCGCATGGTCAAATAAACAAGAATAC
Source organism: Geum urbanum (assembly GCA_946800695.1). NCBI lineage: Eukaryota > Viridiplantae > Streptophyta > Magnoliopsida > Rosales > Rosaceae > Geum > Geum urbanum. Next base: position 57,977,702 of record OX326997.1, read on the forward strand.
AATACAATAACCGGGGTATGGCTTGTGTGAATTAAGTTCATGATGAATCAGTCTCAATCTCATCGTCTAAATTATATTGACGGTGGATGATTATTGTTATTATTCAAAAGTTTGTCTTGGTTCATGGTAAACTGGGTTCACTTAAGAACTTCTTCCTGGTAAGGAATGAAAAAAAAAAATAACGCTTAATTGTCAATTTGCTATCCTAGGAATCACTTCAGCGTCAATTTGTTACCTTAGAAATTTTTTCTGCCAATTTGCTATCCTACGATTTATAAACTTGTCAATTTGCTACATTGTTATCTAATTACTTGACTTTCATCAATTTATTCATCAAATTATAAATATTTGAAAGCATTTTAGTACTCTAAATCCTCTATTCTATTGATTTGAATGGAAAAAAATTATGAAAAACTATCATAAAACTTAAACCTATGGTGGAAAATTTGCCAAATATTTTGCCTAATTTGATGCATAGGTAACAAATTGACTAATTTTTAAAATCTAAGGTAGCAAATTAGCAAAAAATTCTTAATATAGTAAATTAATTAGTACAAGAATTATTTCTAAGGTAACAAATTGATAGTTTTATCAAAAAACAAAGATGAGGTTGGTGAGAATGAAAAACAAAAAGCCTATCGACCAAGGACAAAATTAGCCTACATTTTTGGAAATGCTTAGAGATCGAAAATAAAGGAGAGACCATGGGAAGGGGAATTTGTTTGACTAAGTCAAGAAAGGCCAGCGCACAAACAAATGAAAATGTTGATTGATTAATTTAGTGTCTAAATCCCCTGAATATTTCAGTGATATGATATTCGAAATTACTATTCGAAATTAATCAAATTTTGTATATTTGTAGCATAAGGGCAGTTATGAACTTGTGCATGTGGTAGTTATATGTACGTGCATGATAATGATGATATATACACCAAGAACCATTTCTTGTACCTTACTTAATTTGACAACATGCTTAATTAGTACGTAGTTTTAGAATTCAACTTGTAATTATGAGACAGCCTATACTTATACTTGCACGTAGTACATTCTGTTTGGAGATCGGAGTAATTGTATCATTGTATGCATGTTACTTAGTTTAAGAGAGTGACCGGATAGAGCGTGTTCTGTACTGGCTTAATTAGGTTTGCATTGGTAATCCATTTGTCTTAATTTGAGAAAATGATCGAGACATGCATGGACAAACACGAAGTCAAAAGGGCGTTTAATTAATTTACTTGCTAACTTGTAGAAAATATACATACTCCGATCCCAACCGAACTAAGGAATCAGAAGATTGCAAAAGAAATCAAAACATTTGATTTGTTGAATTAGAAACCAATGATGATGGGAATGGAAACTAGAATTAGCACGACCGGCGTCTTCAGTCTTAACAAGATTATTGTGCTTTCTTGCAAACATTTGTTCATCTTGTACTTTCTTTTTGGTAAAATTTGGTGGTTACATATCTACTGACTGTTTCTACCGAATTACGTGCGGGGGCGTAACGGGGCAGAAGCAACACGAATACACTTCCACGGATACTCCTTCCTTCTCTTGGTGCGTCCGAACGCTGGGGCTGTTCGGATGGGCGGGCGCTCTCCCTTCCTTCGTGCACGCGGGCTCCTTCCTTCGGGCGGTGGATTCTCCTGTCGGGCGTTTCCTCTCTTCTGTCGGGTGGTCGGGTGCGCGCGGCTGTTAGAAGAATACAACAACGAAGCAGGCGGTCAGGGGTCAAGACCGGGTGGCCCGCCTTCAACGCTCCGATGCCTAAGTCAGATGATGTATTGGATATAACAGTCAAGCGAACGTGCGAGTTGGGATGCCGGGATATAAATTAGTTGTCTTACCTGTAATAAATACCTTACATATATAGGTGGTTGGGTTTGGAGCTCACTTGTGTTCCTCGATGTGGGACTGGTGCACTTGTTGGTGTGTGATCCGCGCGTTTGAGCGTGCGCCTGGCGGGCGCGTGTGCGCTCGGATGGAGTGGGTCTGGTGAGCGAAGTTGGAGCCTTCCTGGTGGTCTTGCGTGTGGTGTGGTAGGTGTCGCTAATCTGCTTAAGTGGATAAGTATGTTAATCGTACAACTAATGATGCAATACTAACAAGTCCCCCAAGTCCCCAAGTCAAAGAGAACTTTCTTGACTGGGGAGTTGAAAAAGGGTTCGTGCTATTTAAACAGAAATACTTATCCGATTGAACAGTGGTGTGCGATCCTGTAACCCCCAAGTCCCCCAACTCTCCGGTCAAGAAAGGGGTCGCATGACGGAGTGGGACCTGGGCGTTCGAGCGTGTACCTGTTCGTTCAATCGTGTACCTGTCCCTGTATTCTAGGCCCGGCGTCCAAACTGATCTTGCTAGGTTGGACCCGCGCGCCCGGATGGGGTTTGGTTTTGTGAACATAAATAAGTACAGATATACAGATAACTATGCAAGTATGAATGTGTGGTTATGATGTATGGATGTATGGTATGATGCATGAATGTGTGGTATGATGTGTGTGTATGCAAATGTTTTTCGTAACACCGGCGTTGGGATGGCGCGGTGCACCGCGTACATCAACGGGGATGCCGTTCCGTACGGTGTAGCGTCAACGGAGGGATCAAGACCGCGACCTATAAGTAACGCGCTACGGAGAGGACGGACCGTATGCCCGTGCCGTTCTTCGGCTTAGCACCCTCAGAGAGGGGGCGAACCCCATGCCTCCATTATGACAGCCAGCTTGCTTTCGCGACCGGGGAGGGCGTACCTTTGCCCGCGCTCATCAATCCCGGAACGCGCAAGGAGGGGTCAGACCGCACGCCCTTGGCGTTCCGAGTCGGGGCCGAATGTTAACGTTGCGCTCACACGGAGAGGAAACACCCCACGCCCGTGCCGCCCATCGACTTAGCACGCCCAGAGAGGAGTTGGCCCCATGCCTCTGTCATGATAGCCGGCTTGCTCTTCGATCATGTAACGGTGCGCTCACGGAGGGGACGGACCCCATTCCCGTGCCGCCCATCGAGCTCAGCGCGCGCTCAGAGAGGGGGCGGACCCCATGCCTCTGCCGCCTGATCCGGCTTGCTAATGCGTGCGCGTACGTAGAGGAAGAACCCCATCCCGTACGGCGCAGATCTTCACTCGGGGCACGGCCAAAAGGGAATTCAGGTGTTAGCCCTCTTTCGGGGCGCCCGAGTGGTACATGTACTAACCTGATGGTTTTTGGCGAGCGCCCGGTCGTGTGAGTGGTGTATGCGCCAGTAGAAATGGTTGGTATCGTGGCGTGTTGTCCTTGCCTTGGGTTTGGTGGTGCTCAGATGAGACGTTTTGAGGTGACATTCCTTTTGACTTCTCTTTGGGAACCGGTGTAATAAATGCTAGCCGTCGCATTTAATGCTAGCGTGCCCTTGCATTAAATGCTGGTGTTGTGATGATTGCTCGGAGGGTAGACGTCACGCGCGTGGGAGCGTGGGAGTGGGGCATGGGCGTCACGTGTTGAGCTGTTGGAGACCGTGCTAGGGTTCGAAATCGAAGTGGGAAGTGGAAGAGTTGGCGCGGTTACTGAAGAGGGCAAGTAAACCGCCCGGGCCATGCGTCACGATCCGACGGTGGACACGCAAAAAACGGACGACTGGCGTTCGTTCGCGTATCCCGTCCGAGTAATATATATAGTGCTTCCCTTGCCTTCGTCTTCTCCATCACTTTCATAACTTACCGAAATTCTGCTGGAATCATCTGCGATCTGCATCCGTTTTAAGCTTGTCGTCGTTCGTGTCCTCCGATACCGGAATACCTGTTCAACGTGAAAGACTCAGCCCACAAACTAAATCTGGTGAGGCTCTCGTCCCTGGTCCTGTTTTGTTTTTTGTTTCTGTGGTGTGTGTTTTTCTGGGTTTTGAACTAAAGGATAAGGTGTGTTCTTGGGTGGGGTGTGTTTGATCTGTTTGTGGGTGATTATTTGTGGGTTTGGTGTTTCTGTGTGGGGAGGGATTTTTTTCTAAGTGTTGGTTGTGTGCGTGCGTTCGTCTTTAGGATGGAACCAATTGAGATACCGAGCGATCAGTCACGTGAGCGGATCTACATTTCGGGGTTGGGGTGGATTAGTTGTGGGTCGGGCGGGTCGAGTACGTCGAGTACGTCGTCGTACGAGTCTGTTTTGAGTGTCGTGCCCCTGCAATGTATTTTGCCTGACACATCTCCCGTGCAGTCAATGGAAGCTAGCCAAGCGTGCGTTAATGTGGGATTGGAGAGCTCGTCTGGATCGTCGGGCGGGCACTCGGGTGGTTCGAATCCCTGGGGTGAGGAGAGGGCGGAGGGAGGAGATTCGCTTCCTCGGCTTGCGAGAGGTGGACCCGTCCACTGGGTGTTTCCTGATGGGACGCCCGTCCAGGAGCCTGAGCGTGCGCCATCCGTTTCAGAGATGGCCAGGTGGGCGAGGGAGTACCACATCCCCAACTCTGTAGAACTGCGAGTGCCTGACGGGGGCGACACGTTCACTCGCCCGTCGCCCGGTCATGTCTGCCTGAGCGGGTTCCATCTCAAGGCAGGGATCAAGTTGCCGCTGCATCGGTTCTTCCAGTACATGCTGGAGCTGCTGAAGATCTCGCTTGGTCAATGCGGGCCCACGCTCACCCGCACGCTTGTGGCCATGTTCAACATCTTTCGGGTGAGCGGCATGGACCAGCCCACTCGGGCGGAGTTCCTGCATTTCTTCGGTCTTCGCTACTCTACGCGTAAGAGGGACTGGGGGACCATCACCGTAGAGCCCCGCGTGAAGTGGTGGTTGACGGATCAGCCGAGTTCTTCTACCTCCTGGCGTACGATCAACTGCCTGGTAGGTGGTGACTGGGAGTTGGGTTCCTTTTCGTCCGAGTATGCCACCAACGCCCACTTGATTGATCGAGTCCCCCAAGCCTTCCATCCCCTTGATACAAATGAGTATCCGATGACGCCTGCTGAAGAGGCCTGGGTCAACCGCTTGAGGTTTGTATTTGACCCAGCGCCCGAGGCGAGATCGTTCTTCGCCGCCTGTCATTGGGATCTCATCGAGCAGACGCACCTTGCTGAGCTGCCGCGTACGTGGGTCTTGTAGTTCGTTGTCTAGGAGTAGGAGTAGATTTGACCAACTATTCTTCTGTCGCTAACCTTCCGTTTGTTGTCTTTGTAGTTAAGAAGAAGATGTCTGGCAAGAACGTCGCTGCGGATGATGTGGCCAAGCGCCGCTTGGTCGCCCTTCGAGAAGCTGCCAGCAAGGTCCGAAAGGTGGTGGATGACGGACGAGGTGGTCTGGTGTTGGGGGAGGCCACGCAGCCCAAGATCCCCATTCCTGATGTGGCTGACTTCGCTCCAGCTATCCCGGCGGATGCGCGCCGCCCGCCGCCAAGCCACGCTAGTGGTTCGAAGGCGCAGGCCAAGGCTGATCATGCTGAGCAGCACCGGGAAAAGCGCCAGGAGAGCCGTGATCAGCGCCGGCAGGACCGGAATGAACAACGGGACAGGCGGGAGACATCTCGCACGCCCCATACAGTTGCTCGTTCTTCTCCTACGCCTCAAGCGTCCGTTCGTACCTCTACAACGCCCCAAGCGTCCATCCGGCCGCCCAGCCCCTCGCGGGTATCGGAGCAGGGAGGAGCCAGTGGGCCTTCCTTGAAGCGTCCTCGGACGAATAATCCGGCCGTCAATCCGTCCGCCGAGTCGTCCGATCTGTTCGCCTTCTATACGCCGTTGATGCAGTCCATCGACCTGAGCGTGAAGGCTGTTGATGCGATGGCGCCGGAGGTGGCGCAGGGAAATAAGGATGATATGGACAAGGCCTTCAATCTTTGCATGGTGCTGCAGCGCAAGATGTACCTGGCGCGCGAGCGCTTCGCCAACAGGTGCTATGCAGAGGAGGCGCATGCGGAGATACGCAAGCTCACCGATGCTTGTAAGAAGTACGAGTATGAGCTGGGCAAGTATGGGCAGCTGGCGGATCGCCTGCGCCAAGAAGTCCGGGCGGCGACGGAAAAAGGCCAGGAGGCGAGTGAACGGGAGGCGCTGCACAAGGCAGAACGTGATACAGCCCTTGCTGCCCTGGAAGAGGGAAAGGTCGAGGCGAACAGCCGGGTGGCGGAGGTGGAGTCCCGCCTGATGGCTGAGGCGCAGGCCCAAGTTCAGAAGGCGCGGGCGGAGGCGGTTGCCGACTTCAAGAATTCTTTGGAGTTTAAGGGGTTGGTGGACGCTGAGGCCGATGTTCAAGTCGCCCAGTTCCAGGAGATGGTAGCGCCTTTTCTGAAGATGGAGGAGTATGATGCCTTCCTGGCGGAGCAAGCGGGCCTGACGGGCGGTGCTAGTGGGGCGGGTGCGGGTGGTGCAGGCGCGGAGTAGAGTAGCTTTTTCTTTTCCTTGTTTTTTCTTTTGTAATAGAGTAGATCTTTTTGTAAGCTGGCCTTCGTGCCTTTGATTCTTGCTGGCCGAATGAATGAAATTTCTCTGTCTGTTTGTGTGCCTTGTCTCTTTTTGTTGAATTTTGTTTGGCATCCTTTGAGTAACTTGTGCAGCCGCGCGCTTCTCTTTTACATCTTTGCGAGTAGCCTATCCCCAGTCCCCCGAGTATGTGGGCGGGCGGGGTAAGGACAAACAAATGCAGCAGTGGTCACACTCAACGAAAGTACAAAGTAAGACCTAATGGAAGTACTTCCTTAAGTGCTGGATGTTCCACGGGTGGCGTAGTCGTTGACCCTGCATGTCCATGAGGTAGAAAGTGATGTCGCTTATTACCTCGTCAACGACGTACGGGCCTTCCCACAACGGGCGAAGCGCCTTCACCTTCTGTTGGATCGCCTTCATCACCCAGTCCCCCAGTTGGATTGGGCGAGCCCGTATGCGCTGATTGTATAGTCGGGCGATCCTCTGCTTGTTGGCGGCGTTGTGCAGGTGCGCCATGTCTCTTCGTTCTTCCAACATATCATTATTCAGCCTTAGCCCCTCACTGTTCGTGCGCGGGTCGTACCCCTCAATCCGTGGGCTCTGGTGGGTGATTTCTAGGGGTAGCACGGCCTCCGTTCCGAACGTCAGGCTGAACGGGGTCTCGCCTGTAGCTGCATTGGCCTTCGTTCGGATGGACCACAGAATTTCTGGGATGACCTCGGGCCAGCGCCCGTAACCCGCATCCCCAGGTTCGATGTCTTCGATCTTCCTCTTGATGCCAGTCTTGATGATTTTGTTCGCTGTTTCCACTTGTCCGTTCGTCTGGGGGTGTGCTGGCGATGCGAAGATGAGGTCCATTCCCTGGCGTTTATAGAAGGCTATCAGTCTGGGGTTGTTGAATTGTGGCCCGTTGTCCGTGATGATGCTGATCGGCGTCCCATAGCGACAGAAAAGGAAGCGCCAGAGGAAGCGTTCCACCTTCTCCGTGGTGATCTTCGCCATGGGCTGGGCTTCGATGAGCTTCGTGTGGTAGTCGATGATGACGATCAGATATCTATATTGCCCTTTCGACTTCGGAAGCTCTCCGATCAGGTCCAGTCCCCACTGTGCGAATGAAACGGGCGACAGGAGGTTGGACAGTGGGATGGCGGGCGCATGGTGGTGATGTGCGTGGAGTTTGCACTGGTGACACTTGCTTGTCAGTGCCGTGGCGTCCGCGTGGATGGTGGGCCACCAGAAACCGTGCCGAAGGGCCTTGTGCGCGATCGATCTGGCGCCCGCATGATGGCTGCACGTGCCCAAATGGATCTCTTTTAAGATCGAGCCGTCCTTTGCTGGAGTGACGCATTTGAGGCTAGCCCAAGTCCTCCCTTGTCGATAAAGTGCCCCATCCCACACGCTGAAATTGGCCGCCCGTGCGACGATGGTCCTGGCCTCTCTCTTATCTCCTGGCAGTTCTCCCCTTGTCTTATAGGCAATGAGCACGTCCATGTAACTATGCTCGTGCGATTCGATTGCCAGAACCTGCTCCGCTCCTGAGATGCTCGGTCGGCGCAGCACTTCGACGATATGCTGCCCCGGCCCCGTGTGCACGGTTGCCGTGGCCAATCGGGCCAATTTGTCTGCCTTCGCGTTGAATCCCCGACGTATGTGGCTGATGTTGACGTATTTGAATCCTTTGATCAGCGCCTGCACATGCTTTAGATAGGCGATCATGGACTCCTCCTTTGCCTGGAATTCTCCTCCGACCTGGCTCACCACCAGCTGTGAGTCACTGAATATGTTGAGGTCGGGCGCCTCCGAATTCTTGGCCAGTTGCAGACCTGCAATGAGTGCCTCGTACTCGGCCTCGTTGTTTGTTGCCTTGAATTCGAACTTGAGGGCGTACTCCGCGTTTACCCCTCCTGGCCCGGTTAGGATTATACCGGCGCCACTCACCTTCTTTGTGCAGGACCCGTCGACGTAGAGGTTCCATTCCGACAACGGTCGCTCTTTGACCTCCGGGTTGTCGGACGCTCCTACCGTCGGGCCATCGGGTGCCTGGGTCGGTGCCCCCTCTGCCTTCGTATACTCGGTGATGAAGTCCGCCACGGCCTGCCCCTTGATTGCCGTGCGGGGTTTGTACTCGAGGTCGAATTCGCTAAGTTCGATGGCCCACTTCGCAAGGCCACTGTGATCGGGCGATTGGAGTATCTGGCGCAAGGGTACGTTGGTGAGGATGTGGATGCTGTGCGCCTGAAAGTATGGCCTCAACCGTCGGGCAGCGGATACGAGCGTGAGCGCCATCTTCTCGATCGTTGGATATCGAGTCTCAGCGCCTGTCATGCCCTTCCCTGAAAAGAAAACGGGCAACTCCGTGCAGTCCTCCCTGCGGACGAGGGCAGAACTGACGGCCGTGAGGGAAGCAGCCAAGTAAAGGTACAGGACTTCCCCTCGGACGGGCCTGGAGAGGAGCGGAATGGATGCCAAGTATTCCTTGATCTGAAGGAAGGACTCCTCACACTCGAGCGTCCACACAACCTCGCGCTTGTTCATGGTTCTTAGGGCTTTGAAGAACGGGGCACATCTGTCCGAGTAGCACGAGATGAAACGGTTCAGGGATGCGAGCTTGCCAGTGAGGCTCTGCAGGTCCACCCTCTTGACGGGCGGCTTCATGTCGATGATCGCCTTTACTTTGGCTGGCGCGGCCTCGATTCCCCGCTGGCTGACAATATACCCTAGAAATTTGCTGTTGGTGACTCCGAAGGTGCACTTGGCGGGGTTCAGCCTCATGTCGTTCTTGATGAGGACGTCGAGCACAGTCCCTAAGTTCTGGACGTGGTCGACCGCCTGGACGCTCTTCACCAATATGTCGTCCACGTACACGTCTACGATGTTGCCAATCAGGCCGTGAAACATCGTGTTCATGAGCCTCTGGTACGTGGAGCCGGCGTTCTTCAGCCCGAAAGGCATGACAACGTAGCAATAAAGGCCCTTGTCCGTGACAAACGTTGTCGCCTCCTGGTCCGCGGGGTCCATGAAGATCTGGTTGTAGCCTGAGTAAGCGTCCATCATTGATAGGAGCTCGTGCCCTGCCGTCGCGTCCACCAGTTGATCGATCCTCGGCAGCAAGAAGCTGTCCTTCGGGCACGCCTTGTTGAGGTCACTGTAATCGATGCACATCCTCCATTTCTTGTTGCTCTTCTGCACCATCACAGTGTTGGAAATCCACTTAGGATAATCCACCTTCCGGATTAACCCGATGCCCAGTAACCGGTCCACCTCCTCGTGCATGGCTGCGTAGTGCTCCGCCTTGTACGCCCGTCTCTTCTGCTTTACTACCCGGGCGCTGGTGCTGATGCTCAGTTGATGGGATATGATATTCGTGCTGATCCCGGGCATGTCTTTATACGACCAAGCGAACACCTCCTGCTTCTCCTTTAGTAGCGCGACCAGTCGCTCGGCTATCGCGGGAGCCAATGATGCTCCGATCTGGACCGTTCTCTCCGGGTGTTCGGAGGATAGCTGGATCGTCCTCAGCTCTTCGCGTTCGGGGACGGGTGATACGGCCATCAGCCCGTCGCGTGGATCGTCGGGTACTTCTGATCCTGGCGCGGGTTCTAGGGCGAGGACCTCGTGCTTGTCTCGGGGTTTTGCTGCCTCCTCACCGTTGTATCCTCGGATATGTCCGACTCCGTGCTCGGTTGGGAAGCGCCCTAAGAGCATGTATGCCGCGATGATCATCTGCAACCTGCAGATCCCCGGTCTCCCAAGTATGGCGTTGTAGGGGGAGGGGGTGTCCATGAGGATGAAGTCCGTCCGGATCTCGCCGCGCGGGGAGTCGGGCGCGCCAATTTCGACCCGGAGGCAGTCACTCCCGATTGGGTACGACGTCTCGCCCGTGAAGCTGGCGATGCACTCGTGGTCCTGCGTCATCTTGCGTGCGGGCCTTCCGAGTGCCTTGTACGCGTCGAAATAGATCACGTTGACGGACGCCCCGTTGTCCACTAGCACCCTCTTCACAAGGAATTGGTCGATGATCGCGTCGATCACGAACGGCAGGGTGCTGTCCTTCGGGTTCTCCTCCTCGTCCCTTGCCGTGAAGCTAATGGTGGGCGCCTCCTTCCTTCCTGCCTTGGGCGCTCTCCCTGCCCTGATCGCCAGCACCTCCCTGCCCGATCGATCGGGCGGTGATGTTCTCTCCATGCGCTTGCCCCCGGATATCGTGTTGATAGTCCCACGAGTCCTGGCGTTCGTCTGGCGCCGTCGTCCTGATGTTTCTACCGAATTACGCGCGGGGGCGTAACGGGGCAGAAGCAACACGAATACACTTCCATGGATACTCCTTCCTTCTCTTGGTGCGTCCGAACGCTGAGGCTGTTCGGATGGGCGGGCGCTCTCCCTTCCTTCGTGCGCGCGGGCTCCTTCCTTTGGGCGGTGGATTCTCCTGTCGGGCGTTTCCTCTCTTCTGTCGGGTGGTCGGGTGCGCGCAGCTGTTAGAAGAATACAACAACGAAGCAGGCGGTCAGGGGTCAAGACGGGATGGCCCGCCTTCAACGCTCTGATGCCTAAGTCAGATGATGTATTGGATATAACAGTCAAGCGAACATGCGAGTTGGGATGCCGGGATATGAATTAGTTGTCTTACCTGTAATAAATACCTTACATATATAGGTGGTTGGGTTTGGAGCTCACTTGTGTTCCTCGATGTGGGACTGGTGCACTTGCTGGTATGTGATCCGCGCGTTTGAGCGTGCACCTGGCGGGCGCGTGTGCGCTCGGATGGAGTGGGTCTGGTGAGCGAAGTTGGAGCCTTCCTGGTGGTCTTGCGTGTGGTATGGTAGGTGTCACTAATCTGCTTAAGTGGATAAGTATGTTAATCGTACAACTAATGATGCAATACTAACACTGACTACTATAGAGTACGTATGTCTTCAAAATTAATTAATTAGTTGTCTCTTATGAGTTGATGTTTGATAAACTAAACTTGAGCGTTAGGTCTTTTATGAGTTGATGTACGACAAACTTAACTTGAGCGTTACATTTTAGTTTCACTACCGGAAGTCTTACTATAGCCGACGATACAAAGTCGTCGGTCTGTCCCAATTTCTCGTCGGTTATAGACTATAGCCGACGATGAGTCGTCGGCTATAATATCGTCGGTGATGCACCGTCGGTGATACTATAACCGACGACAAGATAGGGTTGTCGTCGGTTATAGTATGGAGCTATACCCAATGAGATCAAGTCGTCAGTTATAGTTCCATACTATAACCAACGAGTTCATCGTCGGCCATACCTCCTCCCCTGGTCAAACTGGTTGACCATGGAGGAAACTATAGCCGACGATATTAGTGTATATCGTCGGCTATAGTTTGTATTATTTTAAATTTTTTTGTAGGTTCTGGGTTTTATCCCAGAACCTGCATTCCCAAAAAGTCACCAATATTGTTCACATTGAAAATCCAGAACTATTGAAACTATAGTAGTAAATAAAATAAAAAACCGAAATCGTTCAAATCTACATATGTGTACTACGTACTACAGGTACTACGGGTTTCCTAAGTCTATGTGGTCACACGGATCGTCAAAACTTGGTTGAAACTGGTGTGGCGGCTGCGGCTCAGGCTGTGGCTGTGGCGCACCAAAAATGGGCGGGGCAGCTATCTGGATTCCAGATGCGTGCAACTGTGCATAACAGTGCTGCATCCATGTCCCCATCATCTGCTGCTGTTCGGCCAACCGATTCTGCTCTGCGGCTCGCGCCTGCTCCATCTCCTATATCCGATGCCGTTGAGATTCCATCTCAATCGCTTGCCTATGAAGCTGCTCCTGTAGCTCATTAGCCTTCGAAGATGATCCCGATCCGCGAGAGAATTCAGGGGTCTTCTTCAGCAGCCCTTGACCCCACTTTCCGAGCCCCCTGCAGTAGAAAGTGTTCTTCCCTGGAGGGATCGCAGTTGACATAATCCTGGCCGCTATGATCGGATCAGATTGATCAATTTGATCAATCGGGAGTTCCGCATCGGGGGTGTTGGGATAGCGCTCTCTCGCCACTTGAGTCAACACCTCCGGAATCACCTCCTAAAGTCTCGCCTAATTGACAAAGAAAAATAAAATGTTAATTAATGTAAACAATCTAAAAAAATAAGAAATATGTTTATTTTGTTATAAGGACACTTACAGCATCTTCGGGGGACTGCGGATACGCGTGCTGCATCGTATAGACAAGCGGAGGGACTTCTGGGTGGTTGGCCACCTCCTCGATCCAAACCGAGTATGATCTGGAACCGGCATGATGATTTTTTGTGTTTTTGGCCCAGTTCCTTGTGTTGACTTCAGAAATAGCCTGCTCGATTAATCCAACATCTAATATTAGCCAAATAATTTGGGGGAAGTACGATAAAACAAAAATTTAATCGATCGAAGATTGCGTACCTTCAATTTCGGGTTGTTGAAGTGAACCACAAGCCATCGCCACTCGTACTCCCTATAACGAAACTCGCTAGAGGTATCGGAACGATCGTCGCCGTACTTTTTCCAATGTTTTTTCAGCTCGCCCTTCCACTCCTTATACCTATATTAATAAAACACAAATGTTAGTAACTTACAACATTTTATGAACATAATCAAAAGAAACGAAATAATCGAAACAAATGAATCTAGTAACCTGCTCCCTTGCACTTCATCCGCCCATGTGGGTCTAATGTCGTTGTCCACGCGGAACCACCTCTGCAATGCATATATATATATATATATACATATATCAATAATATTAAAAATTTATATAGAAAATATACATAATGAATATACAATTCTACTCACCGACAGCGCAATATTAAGCTCATATTTGACGGATTGCGGCACTGAATTCCAATCTGGCCACAACATTGGGACTCTATCCCGTATGATGCTGCATGCCATCCCTACGTACTTTTGAGTGACCTTTCTCTCGATCACCTTGCCTCTATCCCCGGACGGAATCATAACTTGGCCACCACCGCTAGCCTGAATCGCGTCGTCCAGTAACTTGCCGACGACGGGGCCTCTGGTTCTCTTTTGTTTGTCACCAGGCACGATCTCGCCTATCACATATGTAGACAATTTTTTAAACATCAACACCTAATTGAATTTAAATATTACTAAGTAAAAAGATATCACTAATTAATATTTACCTGATTCGTCGGTGCGTTGTCCCGGAATCCTCACACTCCAGAGAGGTTGCGGGAAGGGTACATACGCGTATGCCTGGTCCGAGGTAATGAACCCTAGCTGTCCTGGAACAGGCATCCCCGTGGAATCGACGAGAGGTATCGTCGAGATTTCCAAGGGTAAGAATAGGGTAGACGGCGGGCATAGTCGTATCCTGGCCTAGGACTGAGTCGATCCACCAGCCTCCTCGGAAGAATGAGGAGTCTGGTCGGTGGATGGGGAATGGTCCTCGCGATGAATGTCGGGCATTCGGACCGAGGATTAAGTTGCACTATCCATTGAAAGCGTGCGACTGTCCTCATAAAGCCTCCTCGCGCTGGAGGGTCGACAAGGCTCGACCTGCTGCTGCTGAGGTTGTCCCTTACCTAAAAGTGTACGGTGCCAAGAGGTGGGAGGAATGCTGTAAGTGTTGCCGATACTGGCGGATCCTGATGCGGACCGACTTCCAGTGCCCTCATCCCCACTTCCCGATCTCCCTCTCCCTCTCAACCTCCCCCTCAACCCCCCTCGCGAAGCACCGCAATTCAACCACTTCATCGTTGCTATAAAAGTTACGTAACATACTCAATTTCATACAGTTTTTAAAATCAACAATAAAATTAAAGTTAATTCACATTCATCTACCAAATGTCAGAATATATTAATTCACATATTTCCATATTTAACTCACAATAATTCCATCACACTACAAGAAAACATCACTTAGACCACGGAAACGTAATTATTCCATGGTCCAAGTGACACTTGGACGACGGAGACTTCTCCGTGGTCCAAGTGACACTTGGACGACGGAGACTTCTCCGTGGTCCAAGTAACACCTGGACGACGGAGATAGTATTCTCAGTCGTCCAGGATCTCACTTGGACAACGGAGAAGTCTCCGATGTCCAGGTTCTCACCTGGACAACGGACCGACATGCCGTGGTCCGAGTGTCCACTTAGATGACGTACCGACACCTCCGTCGTCTAAGTAAAGCATTATATAAGGCCGATGCCAAACTCTCTTCCTCTCTCCGCTCACTCTTAACTGATCGAGTATAATCTCTTCCTGTCTTGATTAGCTAGCGCCTCACGTGTGCACGCAATGCAAACAACGATCGACGTCCTAGCTAGTTAGCTGGCTAGATATATAGCACTATATATATCGATCTTCGGCTCCGACCATCGATTAATTCGCCATATATATATCGGAGAAGGCCAGCAGGTATGTACGCAGTTAATTTTCCAACACCATTAACGAAGGTTTATATATATATATTTAATGGCATGTACGTTTGTTAAAATGCCCATTGTTAATAATTAATTAATTAGTACGTCTAATTAATATATAATTAATACATTAAGTTAGGAAATTGATGATCGATATATATATTAATTAGTTAATTATAGACACATATGTAGTACGTATATATGTATGGATGTTTTAAAATTTGGTTAATATTTAGTTAAAACGTATATACATGCATGGATATTAGCTACACATATTAAAGTACGTAATTGATCGATGTAGATTGAGTACGTATAATTAATAGTTAATTAATGGACTAATATATATATATAATAATTAATTAATTATAATATTTTGTAGCAGTATGGACAAGAGTTGGATGAAGTTGCAGAATAGATGTGATGTCCGGTATATAGATGGAATTAGCGAATTTGTGAATTTTGCGATAGAACACGGTCAGGGAAAGAAACGTTTCAGGTGTCCGTGCCAGAAATGTCTTAATTGTCAGTATGTAGAGGTTAATGTTATGGTGCAACACCTGTACGAAAATGGTATGATGTGGAGTTACACTACATGGAGCGAACATGGTGAAGCAGTAGAGTTCAGCTCAGCAGACTTCAGCTCAGGGTACAGTTACCAGGGTGCCACATTCAGCGGCAGTGGTGCCGGCTCCCCTGCTTGCAACCCAACTGCAGATTTAGTCCATGATGCGTTTCGGGGATTTAGTCATAGTGGACACCAACACCAAGACGGAGGTTACAGTACCACTCATGAGCATGATGACACATTCCCCGCTGCTAGCTTGACCACTGACACTAGTCAGATGGATAAGTACAACCGGATGTTACTTGAAGCGCAGACCCCGGTGTTCCCTAGATGTCGATAGAATGTGTTGCAATATGTGATGGAGCAAATGAAGATAAAAGTGAAGCACAAAATGTCAATGAGTGCTTTTGACGAAATTCAGGAGCAAATATGTAAGTTGCTTCCTGATGATCACAATCTTCCTAAATCTCATTATAAGGTTAGAGATATCTTGAGCAGCCTCGGCCTAAAGTACAGGATAATTGACGCATGTCCGAATGATTGTGTGCTATTTTACAAAGAGTATAAAGATTTGGACTATTGTCCCGTATGTGGCCAGTGTAGATATGAGCTGAATAGGAAGAGTTCGAAAAAGAGAATTCCTATGAAAGTTGTTCGATATTTTCCCTTGATTCCCAGATTGCAGCGCCTGTACATGTCTCTACACACAGCAGAGGCGATGCGATGGTACGCAGAAAAGCGAATAGATGACGATGTCCTGCGACACGCCGCGGATGGGGAGGGTTTCAAACATTTCGACAGAGAATTTGGAGACTTTGCTGTAGAGGTTAGAAATGTTAGACTCGGCCTATCTACAGACGGATTCAATCCTTGGGGAAGTAATAGCTCCACCGTCAGCACTTGGCCAGTTATTCTGATGCCGTACAACTTGCCTCCGTGGATGTGCATGAACAAGGAATTTAATTTCCTTACTGTACTAATTTCAGGTCCTAAATCTCCAGGGAAGTGCTTAGATGTCTACCTCAGACCTTTGATCGACGAGCTGAAACTGTTGTGGGAAAATGGAGTCCCAACTTATGACAAATTCACTGACACGATGTTCACAATGAGGGCTGCCGTAATGTGGATGATTAGCGATTTTCCAGCGTATGGGATGTTGGCAGCCTGCAGGACAAAAGGATATAATGGATGTCCTATATGTTTAGACGACGTGAACTCTAGTTGGCACGCGGGGAAGGTGTGTTACTTGGGTCACCGTAGATGGCTTCCTCACGACCACCCGTGGTGACAGGATGAAGCTCATTTCGACGGGACAGTAGAGAACAATCCTAAACCCCGTAGTTGGCCGGGCGAAGAGATTTTAGAGATGTTGAGCTATTTCGACTTTGGTGTGTTGACCAATGACGCGGATGTAAAGAAATGCAATCTAATTCCTCCACATGATCTCAGCTATTGGCATCACAAGAGTATATTCTTTGAACTCCCTTACTGAGGAACAACTTGGACGCGATGCAAGCGGAGGAACAACTTGGACGCGATGCACATAGAAAAGAATGTGTGAGACAGCGTGGTGGGAACAATTCTCGGTATTAAGTTCAAGACTAAAGATACTCCCAAAGCGCGCAAAGATCTGGAATCAATAAATCTACGTCGTCCCTTGTGGTTGAGGAGGGATAGGAAATGAGTGTACAACAAGATGCCAGCTGCACCTTACACAGTGAAGCCGACACTTAGACGTTCTGTATTTCACTAGTTTAAGGGCGTTCGTTATCCGGCTACGTATGCAGCTACTATAATTGGAGCAGTGGATGAGGTGCAACACAAGTTTGTTGGTCTAAAGACACATGTCTATCACGTTATGCTGCAACGTCTGATTCTAGTGGTAATTCGACCATATTTGCCTCGTGACGTCGTAGAACCAATAGTGGCATTGTGCACATGGTGGCAGAGGTTATGCGCCAGAGAATTAAAGAAGTTAGATGTTGTGAAATTGCAACAACAAATTGTGCACATCATTTGCAAACTAGAGAGGATTTTTCCCCCTGCTTATTTTGACATCATGATTCACCAAATGATCCACCTGCCCGAGCAGGTGCTCATTTCTGGTCTGGTCCAGTACACTTGGATGTATCATCAAGAAAGGTACGTACAACTAATTAATTATACAGGTTCTTCGATTCATAATTTGTTCCACTGGAGATTACTAGCTATATGTACTTATTCTTATTGTACGTTTGATTTTGTAGGCAACTTGGACAGTATAAGTCATTCGTCAAAAACAGGTCGGCCCCGGATGGCTCCATATCAGAGACATACCTAATGCATGAGTGTGTTACTTACTGCAACAGGTACCTCAAAGATCCACCACCTCCCACTGCCTCCGATCCCAGTGCCCGCATCAATCTTTCTGTCGTCACCAATGTCGTCCGACCGTTTAGAGAAGTATTAAAGGAATTGTTAACACGGGAAGAAATTATTGAGGCACATTAGGTAGTGTTGCGAGACTGTGACGAAGTTGAGCCGTACATGATGTCATACAGGGAGAGGCTTCAGGCGTTAAATCAAAACAAGAGTTCGGCATGGATTGAGAAAATGGTTAAGAAGTTTCCCGATTATTTCTTCCAATGGGTACGTACGTACGTCTCGGTATTTAGTAATTTATATACATATCGATCATGTTTGTAGAAAGTAAACCCTTATATTTGCCCATTTTCGCAGATGATTGATCTGGGAAAATCTGAAAACCACGGGGGGTGGTGGTCCTGGCCAAAGCACTTGCTAGCAGGGAAGCCGATTAAACACTATATTTATCCCTGATGTTTTGTGAACGGTGTAAAGTTCCATTCATTGGCCCGAGATGAAGGAAGAAGAACACAAAACAGTGGGGTAGCGGTTGGGAAAGACAATGATCTATATTACGGGGCTATTGTAAATGTGGTTCAGCTATGTTACGGGAATGATGTCAGCGTTTTCCTATTCAAGTGCAGATGGTTCAAGCGTACAAAGGAAGACCTGGGACTTTTATCAGTCGATACAAACACAAGCTGGTATGAGGATGAGCCTTTCGCTCTCGCCACCTTAGTTAGGCAGGTGTTCTATCTCGACGATCCGAAAGCTGGTAAATGGTGGAAAATAGTGAACCATATCTCTCATCGAGGAATATGGAATACAGAGACAATTGAAGGGACACCGGCGACTGAAGATGCTGCTGAACCAGAAAGAGATTTTCCTGCCTATCAAGAGCCTAATATTTCTATCATCTGCTCCGATATAATGGACCTGGTTCAAGATGGTGAACGGTTACCCATGCCTGATGGTTGTACAGATCTAACTGAAGATGAGATTATCGATGTCATTAATGAGGTAGATGAAGAAGACGTGCAGGATGAGGACGCGGACGAGGACTCAGGTTATTCGTCGAACAATGTTGAGTATGATGAGGAGGATGAGCAATCGGATAACGGGGATAAGGATGATGACGATTATAACGAAGAGTACGGTCATACGACGAGGATTATTAATTGGTAATTAATTATTGTAATTATTGTAATATATGATCGATGCATCATCGATCAAAAATTAATATAAACATTATAAGGAGGAGAATGTATGTACGTAGATCTTAATATTTTTGTACTTAATTAATTAATTACACGCGTCCATGCTCGATCAGATCGGATCGACCGACGTACGTAAATTAAATTTAATTAATTAATTAATCCGAATTATATATCTTGGACAACGGAGAAATTAATCACAGCTTTCGCCTTTTGGGTATTTTGGGCTTTGGGTTGTCAAAAAGGTGAAAGCTTTCTATTATGTCCAAGAAGCTTCCTCAAGAAGCTTTCGTTCGTTTTTCGATAAATCATGTATTTAATTTAGTTTTCCTAGCTATAAAATTGGTGACTTTTAAAAGACCTACCTTCCAAGTTCATTGTATTTTCAGTTGAGTTTCGTTTAATTATTTTTAAATAATATTTATGTGTAAATATGATTATGGGTCCCTATGATTATTGCGAGAGATGAATGAAAAAAATGTTTGAGAAATTATACTATATTATTCTACGCTCGATTATGTCATGTGATAGTATTATTGTAAGCACGATGTAGTATATGTTGTTTTAATTAGAGAGTTAAATCTATATATCATGCCAGAAGGAAAGTTCATACATAAATACCTTGAGCTATCTCCCTAAACCCTAAACCCTAAAGCTAATAGATCGGATCGGAGCGGATCGATCGATGATTTTTTCAATTATCGAATTGAATCAGAAGAATTGAACGAACACACAAATGACCTTGGACGACCTAAACCCTAAACAGTAAGGCCCTAACCCCTGAATTCAGGGTTTGTACACTTGAACGACGGAGATGACCTTCTCCGTCGTCCAGGTACTAACTAGGACGACGGAGAAGGGCATTTGCGTTGTCCAAGTGTACAAACCCTAAACCCTAAACAGTAAGGCCCTAACCCCTGAATTCAGGGTTTCTGCACCTGGACGACGGAGATGAGCTTCTCCGTGGTCCAGGTGAGTACTTGGACGACGGAAATGGTCATCTCCGTCGTCCAAGTACTCACCTGGACCACGGAGAAGCTCATCTCCGTCGTCCAGGTGCAGAATTCGTAATTTTTTTTAAGACAATGACCATCTAGGCCATCTCCCAATGCATATTCTTTTCATCAAGACTTTTGAGTATACAATTCTTGGTGTGTGAGCTTCGACGGTTCTAAAATCGGAGTTGCGAAATGTCTTGTATCCACGTTTCCGGTTTGTCAAAATCTCGGTTTTGCGGTTGACTGTGCCGATGAAACCCTTCACGAACTTATTATTTTCTGAACATTATTGTAATTATATATTATGTTACGGCGAAAGTATTCAACGGTTGTTTTGTTCAAATTCAATTTCGTTAATACTCTGGTGCAAATGAGCCTATACTTATTAACACTTAAGTCATAAAGATTAGTAGATACTTAATAAATTTAAAGACGTAAAATTATTCGTCGTTTCAAATTTAACTGTTTATATATACGATGCGTTCATCGATATTTTACGACTATTTAATTCTAATGACAGATCGGCAAATTCCTTGCGAATTAATTTTTTTTTTACGTAAATTGAACTTGGACGAAGGAGATGGTCATTCTCCGTCGTCCAAGTCCAAAACATGGCGGTCCAATGTGCCGCCTTAAATTTCGGCGCCGCTTCAAATTTAACTTAGACGACGGAGAATCTATTCTCCATCGTCTAAGTTGAAAATTATGGCGGTTGAAACGTCCCGCCGATTAATTGGGCGCCGTTTCAAAATTTTGAAACGGTTCACTTAGACGACGGAAAAGCCCGTTTCCGTCGTCCAAGTGCACTTAGACGACGAAAAATAGGGCTCCATCGTCTAAGTGAAACTCAATAAATTGCACAGTTCACCCTCTCATTTTCTTATCCCATCTCATTTCCTCCTCTCCTCTCCTCTCCTCTCAAATCCTCCGGCCTTCCTCCTCCGGCGAGTTTCCCTCTCTCCGACGACTCTACTCCGGTGACATTCCGGCGACATTCTGGCAAGGTAATAATTCTATTTTTTAATTAACATTATTTTTATTTAAGTAATTATTTAATTTGTAAATAGTTTTAAATAATTGGTAATTATAATAATTAATAATTATTATTATTATTAGTAATGATTAATTATTTAGTAATCATTATTAGTTGTTATTTGGTAATGAATAATTATTAGTTAAAATTAAATAATAGTAATAATAATTATTGTTAATAATAATTAATTATATTGGTAAATGAATAATTATTATTAAATGCATGATAAATAATAATTAATTATTGTCATTATTTATTGTTTTAATTAATAGTATAATTTGTGATTATTATTGCATGTAATTAAAAATTAGTAATTGATAATTATGGGAATTTTCTAGTAAATTGGTAGTCTTTGATTTTAATTTAGTACATAAGCTTGGTTTATTAAGTCGCACTCTTTGGAATAGATGACGCCTATTTTCCTAGCTTATCTCCCTAACCCCTCGTGATGTGTGGATTTCATCACCGCACACCATAACCTAAGTGAAGTTATGGACACGAGGTTGATGGCGGAGTTTGCAAAGGACTTGAGGGAGTGTAAATTTTAGAAAGATTGGCCGAATGTCGGACATGATGTCTAGAAACGGGTTATGACTGGTGACAGGTTTTGGATCTAAGAAAGACGACACCAATAGAGTATATACCATTCATTTGGTTAGCCTCGGGGTGTTTTGTCGAAATTAGTCCTGCTTCTCGCGTTATCTCTATCCCTAACTGGCCATGTTTTTCGATTGAACCAAGGCTGATTAATTGAAAATTTACACTTTATCGCGCGGGTCGCACGTCCATTGAACAACCCAAAAAGCCAAGCTAGTGTACTCTATTTAAATCTTAGCCGCACTTAATTAGCGTAAATTTTTTTATATAATTATTATGGTAATCAAGTATTTTAACAACGTACTCTTAGGTTTAAATGGCTCCGTCCGGAAAGAAAAAAGCCCAACAGGAGGCCGAAGATGCTATGCTCCGACGCTTGGCGGAGCAAGTCGGTTGGGAATTACAGGAGGGCAACGACGCCCTCAATCCAGACCCTTCATCTGGTCCGTCGGCAGCGCCCTCTGGGGAAATTCCCGCTGCCCCATTTATCCCGAGTGGTGATGACGATGCCTATTCAAGTCCGACGCCCGATTCAACAGGAAGTACTCAGGCGTCCTCGACCTCTGAATCTATCCTCTACAGCGTCCGGCGTAAGCAAAGGAGGGCCCCGACTGACCCGGAACCGAAAAGGACTCGCGGTCTCATCAAAGGCGGCAAAGCAGAGAAAATTTTAAAGGCGACCAGGAAAAAGATCGACTTGCCGTACGACGAATTCACCGGTGGCCCTCCCACAGCTCAGCTAGCAAGTCTCTTGGCGCATAGCATAGGGTCAATCCTTCGTAGCCGGGTTCGTCTCATTGCCCCTAATTGGAAGGAGTTGCCGGATGAAGAGAAGGCAAAACTCTTTAAAGAACTTTCGGTACGTAATACGTACAATTTTAAATTTATTTTCTAATAACCAATAAACATTATAATTTCATAATATATACGATTATAATTTTCTATTTATTTCTGATAGGAACAATATGAGGTAGATCCCACACCGGCGATGCTTAGGAATATCAACCAAACCGCCAACTCTATCTCCCGTGACTGGAAGTACAGGTTTCATCAATACTTCGAACATATCGGCTCCGTGCCTACCCCCGTAGAGCTGCGTGGGGATATGGAAGATGAGTGGCAGTGGTTGTGTAACCACTTTCAAGATGAAGAATATAAGGTGTTTACTTTTTTTATTTCAATTAAGAGAATTGAATTATTTTAATTTTAGTTACTTATTAATTTTTTAATGATTTATGTTGTCTAACAGAAATTCTCCGAAATCAACAAAACCAACCGGGGGAAGAAGGACAAACACCATACTTCCGGTGCCAAGCAACTTATTCAAATAGCCAAGGAGCACAGGGATAAGGGCTCCAAACACCCTTATCTCGATGCTAGCATAAGCGCGTAACTGGGCTCGATAATGAAGCGAGTCAATACGGCGTAAGTGATATATATATATGTGCTTTTAATTGTAGTAATTATTATTTAATTATTATTTCATTATAATTTTTTAATTATTCTGTTGTAGGCAAGGGTGGTAGAGCGTGCGCAGGAAGAACCTGCCTCCTCTATCGATTGAGAGCCAAATTGCAATGGCGGATGAGGTATACGGTCGTAGAGCTGGTAGGGAGGTTAGGGGGTTCGGACCTAAGGTGATTCGAGATTTGTCGACCTCCGACTCATCATCTACGGGAGGTTCGGGGCGGAGAAGTACTCAGGCTGCGGCCGTCGAAGCAGCCATTCAAGAGGCTCGACTCGCACGAGAGGAAAATCAATCTATGCGTCAAAGGCTTGATCAGCAAGAAGCGCAGATAGCCCAACTCGTCGCCCTCATGCAAAATCAAGCTCGACGAGAATGTCAACCTCATCCGAACCCATACCCCGACAACGACGACCTGGCTGGAGGCGGGGGACTCGGCGGCGCATCTACTCCTCCAGTATTTTAGCTAGTAGTTTATTATATCGTTTCTTTCCCCATTCCGAACAATATTTTAATTTTTATGCATTTTTCGATCATGTATGTACAAATTAATTTTATTATTTAATTAAGTAATTACAAATTTATTTTATTTAATTAATTTTAACATTTTTCATTATTTAAATGAGATTGGTTTATAAATTAAATTATTAATATTTAATAACAATTTAATTTTTTTAAAAAAAATTAAATAATCACCTGGACGACGAAGATGACATTCTCCGTCGTCCAGGTGATCACTTAGACCGCGGAGGAAGATGACATTCTCCGCGGCCCAAGTGATCACTTGGACGACGGAGAATGTCATCTCCGTCGTCCAGGTGCTTACTTGGGCCGCGGAGAATGTCTACATTTTCCGCGGTCCAAGTAACCACTTGGACGACGGAGTTGACATTCTCCGTCGTTCAGGTGGTTACTTGGACCCCGGAAAATGTCCGTGGTCCAAGTTTCACTTGGACGACGGAGATGACATTCTCCGTCATACAAGTGCCTGGACGACAGCACTTGGAGCACGGAGCCTGGAGGACGGAGCCTCCGTCGTCTAAGTACTTAGACGACGGAAAAACGCACCTAGACGACGGAAACGCTCCGCGGTCTAAGTGCGTTTTTCTTATAGTGTCAATTACTAAAAATTCAAATGAATTCATATATATGTTCATAATAATAATCCACAAATTACAACAATTCCAAAAAATTTCAGTAAATTACAAAAATTCATAAAAAATTCTTCCACTCACATAAAATTTCCATTATATTCAACAAATTTCATTATATATTCCTTCATATAAAATTCCATTAAATTACAAAAATTCAAAATAATTCCTAATTAATCCAAAAATTCGAATTCGTAATCCAAAAATTCCTAATACAACAATCTCCTATACATATATATATTTTCATAATTCAATAATATCCAATATATAATCCAAAAATTAATTAAGCTCCTCTATATATATATAATCCAATAATTCCAAAAATCCAAAAAATCAACAATAATTCCAACAATCAACAAAATTCAACAATAATATCCAATATATATAATTAAGCTCCTCTATATATATAATCCAATAATTCCAAAAATCTAAAAAATCAACAATAATTCTAACAATCAACAAAATTCAACAATAATCCAATATATATTCACACAATTCATCCAAACATCCACATTATCGATCAACAAACTAAACAAATTAAAATCTAACCTAAATTAATTAAAAAAAATTCCAAATTGGGGATTTAGGGATTTAAGGATTTAGAACCTGTTTTTTGGGTTGTAGAATCGATGAATGGAGCCTTGAGGATGGACGACGGCTTGAGGATGAATTGGCTCTTGCTTGAAGGATGGCGGCGGCGCAAAATGAAGTGTTGCCGTTTGGGAAAAATAGTTTGCAGTTTCGTTTCTGCCCAAAAAGGCTGCAGTTCTGGGATATAACCCAATAACTATAGCCAACGATATATGTATTATCGTCGGCTATAGTATAACCGACGATATTTATTATGAATATCGTCGGCTATAGTTTTTTTCCTTCCTTTTTTTTGTTTTTTCGTATGCATTTATATTTATACAAAAAGGCTATGAGTTTTTTTTTCTAACTTATAAAAAATGCTCCTTAAACCAAGTATCTACTTTAATTACATCTAACTTAAAGTCATCGTCGTACACATCATTTTACATTGCACGTTCAAACTCAAATCAACATACATACACTAAGGCGCATAGTCATAATCATCGCTTGAGTCTGACTCGGTTTACGAGTTAATTTCAGGTAAGATGTGTAAGCCCTCGTCACTTGAGTCTTCATTGTCTTCATTTTGATTAACATCAATAAGATTCGGTTGAGGAATTCGTACCACACTGCCCTGTATAACATTATTAAGGCGAATTGTTGAGGTTTCAGGAATACCAGTTGCGTTCGGCTCTTAGTATGCACTAACTTCTTCATTATCCGAGGTCACACCAAGTGTGGAGGCACTGTATATGTTTCTTAGAAGAACATGGTTAACCACTTTCCACGCGCCTTTATGCACAAGATCATCAAGATAGAACAATTGTCTCACCGCCGTGGCCAAAACAAACGGATCATCTTCATACCAGCTTGTAGCAGTATTCACCGAAAATATGCCGTATTGATTAGTCATTGTGTTCTGAGGGTCGGTATCAAACCATCTACACTTAAACAAGTGCACGGTCATGCCTTCCCCATATATTAATTCGACAACTGAATGGAGAACACCGTAATAATCAACTCCATTCTGCCTACCATGCACCATTACCCCAGAATTCTGTGTTTTTCGTCTGACATCTCTATGTTCACAAATAAATAACACGCCATTTACCTTACACATAGGATAAACTCTAGAAGTTACCGGTTTCTGCGCCAAGAGCCTCAATTCGTGTGACCACTGAGGGATACCATCATCTTGTACATGGTTCATCTGAAAATAATAATTTATTAACTTAACTATAAATATTATACGAGACATGCAATTAAATTCATATACAAGTCAATATATCTATATACGTACCCATTTGCCAAAATAGTTTGCAAACGTCTTGTTGTGGTAGTTAACATCACCGGAAATGGCAGGGCAGTAAAGGTGCATATTTTTCCAATATTGAACTTCTGGACAGTTAATCAACACCGACCAGTGGGCAATGACTAGCTCATATGGTTCCAAATTATACGAGTTGGGCAACTTTCCAGAAACTTCAACATCATCGGAGATGATCGAAAGGTTGAACTGCGCTCCATCTACTGGCATATGTTGTGGAGGGTCCTCGAAAGCTCCCAAATACAATCTGGTGTACGTTACGCACTCGTGCGCAATATATGCTTCAGCGATACACCCTTCGGGTGCAAATTTGTTCATCACATAGTCTTTCTAGTCCCTTAATTGTCTATAAAGTGGTAATTACAGAGCATGTTATGAATATTGTAAAATAAGTGAATAAATAATATTAAAGACATATATAGCCAAATTCAGAGATGCATTACGTACCTTTCCATGGGATACATCCATGTGTAGTGTACTGGACCAGTAAGCAACAATTATTCCGGGAGATGGAGCATCAGGTGAGGCATGATGTCGAAAAAGTTTGGAGGAAATATCCTTTCCAATTTGCACATGATAAAAATGATGTCCTGTTGCATTTCCAACATGTCCGATTTCTTCACTTCTCTCGTGCATAACTTCTGAAAGAATCTTGACAAAACCACTAACGGCTCCACCACCTCTTTGGGCAGGTACCCTCGAATGAAAACAGGGAAGAGGCGTTGAAGCAGTATATGACAGTCATGACTCTTTAGTCCGTACATCTTATTGTCTTTGAAGTTAACACATCGACTTATATTTCCAGCATAGCCTAAAGGATACTTGACATTACCCATCCAGCCAAAAATTTCATTTTTCTGGGCAGGCTTGACGGTATAAGAAGCTTGTGGCATTTTTTTCTTCCCATCTCTCAACCACAAATGTTTTCGCAGTTCCATTCTTTTAAGATCAATGCGTGCCTTCGGGCCATCTTTAGTTTTTCCCTCCCAATTCAACACTGTGCCGACCACACTCTCGCACACATTTTTCTCTATGTGCATGACATCTAAGTAGTGTCTGATCAGCAACTTGGACCAATACGGAAGTTCCCAAAAAATACTTTTGTGTGTCCAGAATTTATACCTGTCAGGTATTGACGCCACTATCTCAGGATGATTGCTGAGCTGCACAAAATTGTATTCATTTAGCACTTCCAATATTTCATCCCCCGTCCATCTCCTCGGCTGCTCACATGTTTCCACAGTCCCATCAAATGCCTCTATAGCCTCCCGAAATGGGTGATCATGTGGAAGCCAACAACGATGACGCATCTGTACAATCTTCCTGCGATGAGGTCTGTAACACTCAACAGTCATGCACTCTGGACAAGCCCTGTATCCCCTGGTAACGTTGCCCGACAACATCCCGCGTGCAGGAAAATCGCTAATGGTGCCAACAAGCATGGCATGCATCTGGAACATCTCATTTTTGAACTTGTCATAAGTGGGATGACCATGCTCACTCAAGTACTTGAGCTCCTCAATCAAGGGTCTCAAATACACATCGAGACACTTTCCTGGATAACCCGGCCCTGGAATTATCATAGTGAGCATATTGTATTCTTTCTTCATGCACATCCATGGAGGAAGGTTGTACGGTACCAAAATAAATGGCCATATACTTTATTGAAGACTCATGTTGCCAAAAGGGTTGAATCTGTCAGATGAAAGCCCCAGCCAAACATTTCGAACCTCTGATGCAAAATAAGAAAACTCCTTCACCATGTGCTTCCAAGCCTCTCCGTCAGCAGGGTGTATAAGTGTATCACCGTCGGGCAAATTCCTCTCGGCCCACCATCTCATAGCTTCAGCCGTGTGTGCACACATGAACAATCGTTCTACCCTATCTATCAGCGGAAAATACTGAAGTATCTTCACAGCTTTCTTGTTTCCAGCAGGAGTCAACTTATACCTATCTGTACCACATACCGGGCAATCATCAAGGGATTCAAGATCATTCCCATAAGCATCTTCACCCCAGAAGAGAACACAATCATATCTACAAGCATGGATTTTGATGTAGGAAAGGCCAAGATGTTTCAGGATCTGTCGCACCTTACGATGAGTGGTAGGAAGACGATGACCGGGGGGCAACAATGAACTAGACCACTTCAGCCAATCATCAACAGCCTTCACACTCATTTTGTTCTCCACTTTGAGCTTCATTACTCCCATAACACTTTCAAGAACAGTCTTATTACACCCGTTGTACAACGGGGTCTGTTGGAAGGCAATGAGGTTGTTGTACTTGTCCATACCAGCAGTGTTGACAGCTGTAGGTAATTGCTGGACTGGCTCAATATGAGGGAAGTCTCCAACGGCAGGAGGGATATCTGGTGCTTGAGCAAATATACCGCTCTCATGAGGAAACATATCGTTGATCAACCTTGTTGTTGGATCATTGGATGTACTGCCACTCTCAAAAAATTGTCCGTGATCATGTTGACCAGCTGATGAGCTCTCACCGTGATAAATCCAACATGTGTACTTATCCCAAAACCCGTTTTTCTTCAAGTGCTCCAATACTTTATCGATGTGAAAACGATATCGCTCGCTGCGACACTGACATTTCATACACGGACAATAATGAATTGTCATCCCTCCACAATTAACCTTCACATATTCCACAAAACTTCTAATTCCACGGTGATATCTTACATCCCATCTTGGAAGACACATCCAACTCTTGTCCATCCTGAAAATTATATATATACCCATAATGTTATTAATTAAAATTTCACATAGATATATATATATATATCGATATTCAAACCATAAATTACATAATTTAATTAATTATTCTACTCGATCCCTAGCTAGCTAATTAATTACAAATGAACATATATATATATTCGTCTAATTATTCTACTCGATCCATAATTATTCATATATATATATATAATTTCGTCTAATTTAACTAAAATCAACATTCGATCAATCAATTAATATAAATATATATTATTATAATTCTCATAATTTTAATATATATATACCCTAACTATAATCGATCACAAAAATCTAAATATATGTAACCACACTATAATTAATCACAATTAACCGAAACATCACAATAATCACAATATTACCCATAATTAATAATCACAATTAACCATATAATAATCACAATATATAATCAATTAAATAAATCACCCTAGCTATATATATATATTCACAATAATCAACGACAATTACTACTCCAACTCAACTATCAATCACGTACTCAAAATCAACCATCAATTACTCAAACTCAACAATCAATTAACTCGATCAAAATCAACATCAACAATCGATCAACACACACACACACACATATATATATGCATGCATATATGCATCAATCTATATATATATATACCTATATATATAATTAAGTACGTACGTACCTATATATATACAATGAATCATGAACTCATTCTTGATAGTTTTCAACATCACCCAATGATTTCAGAGCATTTTCAGATTTCGCGGGAGATTTTTTTTGAATCACAGAGCTGCTGCCCAGAATGGATCTGAAATAAGCAACTATAGCCGACAATACTACAAAATCGTCGGTAATAGTTAAAAAAAGTCGTCGGTAATAGTGGAAAACTATACTCGACGATTTTCCAGCTACTATAACCGACGACAACAATACATCGTTGGTAAAAAAAATTATAACCGACGATGTACTCTAGTCGTCGGTTATAGTTGACTATACCCGACGGCAAGGGTTCTTGTCGATCTGTTTTTTGCCATGTCGTCGGGTATAGTGTTTCTGCCGGTAGTATTTGGTATTTACTTTTGATATATTTTCTATGGAAATTAGCAAGAATTCTTTTACTTTTTTATTTTGTATTATAATTTTGCATAGATACGTACATACATATGTGCCTTCTGATTCATAAAATTTATTAAGTTTTCAAGATTTTAAGCAACATCTCTAGGCAATATGCATATATATATATGGAATCCTTCAAACATGCATGTACGTACATATATATATGTATGTATGTATGTGTTCCGGATCCCAAATTAATTGAGTTTAGAGATTATGAAATTCCATCGATCTATCACAGAGCTCGTAATTAAGCTAGTAAAGCTAGCGAACCATGCTTCGGTGAAAGATGTGACACAGCAACCTTCAAAATGACGACGGGAACAAGTTTAAACAAAACTAATTAATTACATCGAACCCTTGACAGACACATCCTAATTAAAAACTAAAATATATAGAACAAAAATATAGTGCATGCCATGAAGTGTAAACTAGGTGTGGGTGGGTGTGGGTGTGTGTGTGTATATATATATATATATATATATAAAAGAAGGGAGCTAGGTAGGCTTGGTTGATACGTTTTAACATTTTCGTTGAGAGAGAGAGAGAGAGAGGAGAAGAAGAAGAAGAAGAAGAAGAAGAAGAAGAAGAGAAAGATCAGAATAAGCCTTGCATTTCTCATGAACTGTGGAGTCGTGCAGGGTTTCTGTTGCTGGGGTTGGGAGTTCTTAACGGCCCTTCTTCTCTTCTCATTCTCCCCGTAATATATATATATAAATATATATCCGTCCTCAATTAATCTTCTTTCCAATTCCAAACTTCCTTCTTCTTCTTCTTCTTCTTCTTCTTCTTCTTCTTCTTCTTCTTCTTCTTCTTCTTCTTCTTCTTCCGTCTTCTTCTTTGATCGTTCCATCATTCCAAGGCCATCATATATATATATATACACACACACACATATCGATGGAGGATCATCATCAAAAGGGTTTATTGGAATATATGAGGAAGTCTAGCCCACCGCCTTTCCTGTTGAAGACTTACATGCTGGTGGAGGATCCGGCAAGCGACGACGTGATATCGTGGAACGAAGACGGATCGGCGTTCGTGGTGTGGCAGCCGGCCGAGTTTTCCCGAGATCTCCTACCAACTCTCTTCAAGCACAGTAACTTCTCTAGCTTTGTTAGACAGCTCAATACTTACGTATGTATAGTTAATTTCATGAACCATTTTAATTTCATGCATGCTGAATCTCTAACTAGCTTATGGATTCAACACATGCATAGTTCTTACATTTTGATTACCATGTTTGTCTAGCTAGCTTAATTAGGTACGTTGCTGAGTAATTAAGGTGGCCAACTAGATTGACTTGGTTTCATAATGCCGAGTTTGATCAGTCAAACTGTTTTGGTTGTCCATTCGCCATGTCTGACCCAATTATATCACTTTTGTGCTGTAGTGACCAAATTAAAGTAGTGTATATGACTTCATAAACAAATAGATACAGTACGTGTTTGTTGAGTTTGGACTAGGAAGTTACATCGTGTGTTCCTAAAACCAATTGACTAATTAAGCACTTCAGCCATGCATAGTTGGAGTCGTCATTAGAAATTGACGGGGACCTTTGAGAAATTCTCAAAATATAAATATGTTATGTTCTATCTTCAATTTAGTGTTATTCTTTCTTTGTGACTTGGTGTTCTAATTGGAACTAACCATGCTTCTCAAATATGTGTTAATTAACCCTATAACTATATATACATAATTAATATCAGGGATTCCGCAAAGTTGCAACAAACCGGTGGGAGTTTTGCAACGACAAGTTCCGAAAGGGTGAAAAGGATCAACTATGTGAAATCCGTCGTAGAAAAGCATGGGCTACCAAGCAACAGCCAAATGCGGCGGCGGAACTAGCACAAGGGCAACCAGGAGGAGCACTAGATGATCAGTCAGATGAAGATCATGAAAGGTCTTCCTCAACTTCTTCTTCGTCCGAGTACAGCTCTCTTATTGACGAAAACAAACGGCTAAAGATAGAAAATGGTGTTCTGAGCTTTGAGCTAACCAACATGAAAAACAAGTGCAAGGAACTTTTCGATTTGGTGGCCAAGTGTGGCCTGGATCCGGAGCAAGGTCGAGAAGAGGATGACAATAGGCCAAAGCTGTTTGGAGTGAGATTGGAGGTTGAGGGTGAGACAGAAAGGAAGAGAAAGTGGGCAGAGATAATTTGTGAAAGCGCAACCATTTTACTATCGCAAGCATTCAAATAAAGTTGCATACAGAGAAAACAAGACTACATATTTACACTTCCATTATTCAAGCAAGTCTCAGAATCATAGTGATTAGTGAGCAAGCAAAGGCCCCGACCCTGTAAAATCTATATAAAATGCACTGATCTAAACAGTTCTCATTCTGTTCCATTTCAAACTACCAAGTATAGAACTAGAGACTATATATGAGCTGCAAGTAGGGTTCATCATGGGCTGGGCTGGGCTGGCCTCAACCCTAAATTTAATGCTTAAGGTTGGATTGGGCTTGGTTAACAGTCAAACATAACGAGGCTGGGCTGGGCTGGACCGAAGCCAAAATTTAGAAGTCTTAGCCCACTCATTAAGGCTAGGCCAATGAGGCTAAAGGCTAGGCCAATGAGGCTAAAGAAGTTGACCCGGCCTCTATTGGGGCCAGCCCAAGATGGACCTAAAATTGAGAAAAATTAATATATAAAAAAAGTTCAATATATAATATATTGTTATTATTGATGTATGAATATATTTACTTTGAATATATATTTTTGTGCGGAGAAAACATCGTGTTGGATGAGACGAGAAAATAAAAATAATAAGAAAAAAACTGAAAATAATCATAAATTATATTATGTTTTCTAATAAAATGACCAAAATAAGCAGATTAGACTTGGCCTAGAGGCCTTTAAAGTTATATAAATATATTTCTATATTAACTAATTTTCTTATTTGAAAAGATGTTAGGCTTGACAAGATTTATGAGGTCGAAGTTAGGCTAGGCTAAACAGACTCAAATGGACTAGTCCGACAGACTATACTGAGTTTTAAATGTATAGCCCAAACCTTACTCTATTTCAAAAAAGACTGAACCAGCCTGGCCTCAGTTAAGACTGAACTGGGCTTTGGCCTAAAAGTTGGATGAGCTAGAATAAAGGTCGAGGTCGAAGGACTAAATGATGAGATTGCAAGTCTCTTAGAGGCAAAGAAGCAAACAAACCGGGGAGGGGAGGGGAGCTCTAGCTTTTCCGTTCCCTGTTCCCCCCTAATCTTCTGAAGCCAGGACCCATTACATTTTCCTTCTCTTTTTTGTTGAGTTCAAAGTGTGTTATGCCAATTCCAACCGCCTTAATAATTAAAGAGAAATTCAAGATTTCTCTATTAAGAATATTAAGATTCACAATCATCAGATTTTTAATATTGGACTTTTGGTCACCTCCTGCAAGGGTACATGGTTTCTGAATTCAGAATTTTCTGAAACTGTCACAGCATCCATCAAAAGAAAAAACATGGATACTTGTGAGTTGTGTGAAAGATTGCAATTTACAAAGCTTAGCTATGTACAATATACTGTTATCTATATTCAGTACTTGTCAGACAAGCTCAACTCCAAGACGACAAGAGAACCGCTTCTACTGGTTACTGATGTAGTTCTGTTAAACTATGCTAAACACGATATATTTTGATAGCTGATGTAGATCTCAAGAGTTCGCGGCAAAATGATTGAATATGGTCTCCAGAGTGGACTGGCTAATACTGTACTCTGCAATGCCAAGTCGATGTCTAACAAGAAAGATATTAACATTGGTTAGGTCCAGACTAGAGAAATAGAAATGAACAAAGACTGTACAACATACTCACCTCTTCCGTTCAAGGTGTCCAAAAACATCTGCAAGAGAAAGATCCGGACCACATGGCAACTGAAACAAAATCTGTCTTAGATTCTGAAATATGCTTAATTTCCAGAATAAAATGAAAGGCATAATGCATGATACCTATCTATCTGCTAGAGCCACAGATTTTGGTACTCTTACTCTATAAAATAGAAGTCATTTCATATACCAAGAAAAAACGGCTTTCATTATTCACTATAATGCCTCAGTACAAGACATGGTTCTCTATCCAAAAATGTGCCAAAACTTGTGCCTAATAGTAAAGGTTGCAAGTTTGTTTCATGTCTTCATTACTATTCTACATGGATTTTGATTTGCAGAAGATATACTAAGATCATGATCTTGAATAAAATTCATATGACAGCCTTAATCCAGGATAAAAGTTACCTGATATTTAACACTCAAGCCATTCATACCCTGGATAACTGCACCAGGAAATGATGCTAGCACAAATGAATCAATTGCTGAAAATTTTTCATTGGACAACCACCATTCAGAAAAAATGGGCAATGGTATTCCACCTGCACAAACTCCAATAGTAAGTCAAAGCTCAAAAGCACACTATGACAAAGCAAAATATATATAATGAGAAAGCATGTACTATGGTAGTTAATAACACCGACATTCCAACCACACAGTTTAATACATCAACTACCAAAACATGTGAATTCTTCCAAAGGTTGGTAAACGGGGCTGTTTATTTGAAAAGTATATCCATCTATGATGTGAGACAGAAAATTTAAGCAACAAGACTCTCAAGTGTTCTATGTAACTAGGGAATGACAAGACTCCCCTTCACTTTAATTCACTCGATGTAATCAAGGGAACCATTGACAGGCGGGAAAGTACAACACGGATGACTGAAAATATCAATAAAACAAAAGACTTGTGCCATCAGCTAAGGCCCTACACTAAAAAACAGAATCTTGATATGATGCAAATGTAATCTTGCACAAGGACTGCGTATCATGCAATTATGTATTCATGGTTCATTAATGAAGGCGCTGCATTATCCGAAATACATATGCAATTATGTATATGTGGGATACAGGCACGGGGAGGGATAAAAAATCATATTCTGTCCAACAATCTGAGCCAATTAAGTTCCCTATCTCATTTAATCATATCTGAATTAGAAATTGGTTCACCATTAATTATAAAAACCATCACTTATCCATTTAATGGAGAATATGTTTTTTAGTGGTTTCAAAATTGTGATGATACTAGAACGGAGACCCAACAGTTCAGATCACTGCACATGAAACCCTTTTGGTGTGAACCAAAAGGGATCCCATGGTGGATGGCACTGATACTTTTGTTTCCTTGACCATAGGAACTTTATATATGCATCTCCTAATTCTACGTACGATGAACAAAGATAGTTATTTCATGTATTTGAAAGTTAATTTTCCTCGTACCATCTCGAACTAACTGCTCAAATAACTGTTCACCAAGCACCCCATCTGAAAGTGGTGTTGAAGACATAAGATGCTTTATTCTTTCTTCATTCCCAAGCCACCGTCCAATCATAATTATCATTTCTTGTGATAAACTAATCTCTGCCACTGATGCATTTTCTGAAATGATGGAATCACTGGTGCCAATGCAGACTTCAAGGCCATCTAGTAAGCTCTTTGGATGAGAAGGAACATACGAGAGCCTTTCTTGAACAACTCGGCAAAGCTTGTCCAAGGCCACAGAGCTGACTTCAATCGGTTTAATCTATGAATGATATTAAATATTAAATATTCATGTCCCCGAAAATATTATTTATCATTAAAGAATTATAATTCCAATATGCAAAGTACCTCTAGCTCAAGATAATTTCCAAATCGAGTTTTTAAATGCTGGGGACTTCCAATGCACCTTAATTGGCCTCCAACCTTGAAAATAAATATATAAATAAAACATGGAGAAGGTGAATTGTTAGCTTCAGAGTGGATCTTATAACTACTACAAGTACCATGATTCCGATACGAGTACACAGAGCTTGAGCTTCATCCATACTATGAGTAGTGAGTATTACTGCTGTCTTTCCTCGTCTGGTCGATATACGGGATATTACTTCCCACATGAATCGTTTGGCTATTGGATCCATACCTAAACAATATTTAGACGAAAGCGGGTCATTTATGTTGTCAGAACAATCAAATCAATGGAAAACAATGTTTGTGATTTTATAAGTCAAAATAGTCAGGTCAGAAATATCATATCGAACTCATGGTTAATAAGAACACTACATGGTGGTTGTGCCTATTGGTATAACCTTGATTGTATCTGCTTTATGAAGAAAGTAGAAACACAAATTCTGATGACAACAATAGCCTTGTAGCAAGATTTATATCCTCAATCAAACAGATATAGGATGGATTGATTAGAACATAATTATAGATGCGTCTCCAAACATTAATTATGCATGGCTATAAAGAAAGTACCAGTTACTTGGATATATAATCTATACAAAAAGAAAAAGTGAAGAAAAAAAACAGTAAAGAATGACTACATGAGTAAAGATTAAAAAAAACAGTAAAGAAAAAGTAATCCGCTTTATGAGTTTTAGATGAAGAAGACAGTAGGTATACCTGTTGACGGCTCATCAAGAATGACTATAGGAGGGTCTCCAATCATAGCTATTGCGACAGATAATTTGCGCTTGTTTCCCCCACTGAGGGAAAATGATGGTTTGCTGGAGTGCCTTAACAAGTCAAACTCCACTAACTTTTCCATTACAACCTGTGCACATAGTTTCAGACAGAGGATTCACTATTGGAAGCATGCCAAAGCCATCCCAGCAACATAAACATGCAGGGGATGTATTTTCTAAGAGGAGAATTGAATGCAATGAGCACTAGAAGGAGATGCATACCTCATTTATCTTATTATCTGGTACTCCTTTTATCATGGCATAAAGCTCAAGATGCTCTTGAACAGTTAAATATTCTAACAGAGCATCAAACTGTGGGCAAAACCCAATCTGCAATTGATAAAAAAATATATAAAAAAAATGAGACCTCTACACCTTTTTGGTTTTTTTCTTTAAAGGAAAAAAAATGGGATTTCTACGGCCATATCAAAATGTAAACCATTATATGTACAGAACTTGGGTCCCTCTCAAGAGATGTTCCCTTCATAGAATCAGAATGATATATTAATAGAGTCGAAGAATGACTGGAGATCAAATGGCTAATCAAATTCCAATTGGTCTGATTTCTTGCAGGGATTTACTTGAGAAGGACACAATTGATAATCCACAGAAACACACCAGGTTTTAACATATAAAAATGTCCTACTTTCAAAAGAGACAGTGAGAAGCCTATCCTATATTTATACAAGGAGTCTCTTATTAGTTTCAAAGTCAGAGAAATCTATGCATATATGAAAAAAGAAAGAAAAAAATAAAGAATATACATGTTGACGAGCAGCCTTGGGATTGGAGCAGATGTCCTTGCCAAGTATACAAGCAGTCCCATCCGTTGGAGATTCCTCACCTGCATGACAACTATATCATTACAAAAGACATGGTTTGATATCACAAGGTTGCTTATTAACACAGATAAAGCATTTGATGCCACAAAATTCAGTTCTAGGCAATCCAAGTTAAAAATTGCTTCCCTAGCATCCGCTAACAAGAGTGTCAGGCTTCAAGAAACAGTGGGACAATGTAATAAAGTCAACTAAGATGACGTGTCTATTAAAAGCTTACAAAGCTTGATGTACTGGTATCAATACTTCTTTCAAAATTATGCAAGTGGTTGATAAGAAGTTATTTCCTCTAATTTGTTCTTCTAGAAGAGACAGAACCCTCATCAAGAAAGAAAGGAAGAAAGAGAACCAGGAGTCCTCAAATGAAGGAGCTAAACAACCCCAAGACAGAATAGAAAAGGACCGGCAAAACTCTCCCCTATATTGATCAAATCTAACTTTTTAGGACACTGAAGTTTCCAGTCACCTAAAATAGGTCAAAAACTATCCAGTGTTCAACCAGTATATACCAGTCAACATTGACAGAGTTGTGGTCTTCCCAGCTCCATTTGTTCCCAAGAAACCGAAACATTCTCCCTCTTGAACTGAGAAAGTCAACGAATTTACAGCAACCTTTGTACCACGCTGCTGTCCTCCCGGATACACCTAAGAGTTGACATAAGTCATTATACAACAAGATTCTCTAGTATTACATTGTTCATCCAAGACAACCAATATCACGACAGAAAGCAGTATAAAAGTACCTTACGAAGATTACACAAGTAGAGGATGGCATTGTCAATGGCGCCAGAAAGTATCCTAGTTCTTTCTGTCTTCACATCTGTGTCCTCGTCCAGGTCCAGAGTGACAGCTTCGGTGGAGGAAGACAGAAGGGGCTCCAGATGACTTGAAGTGCCACGCTGGATACTTTTAATACTCTTCCACCACTCCTTAAGTGTGGCTAGTGTCAGTTTATTGAATGGCAAGAGTTCGAGACCGAGTACCAAAAGGAAGAAACAAATGCTCTGTATCAGGTAAGAAACTTGAATCAGGTCAGAAAAATCCTACTTTGGCACATTAATTGAAGGTTCTGATTCAGTCCTATACTTATGATGACATCTTAAACTTCTTGCCTTAAATTATGCATAGGCAAAAGTATCATGTCCATTTCTCAGAACAACAAAATATAGTAATCAACTATTTCTCTTAATTTTTGCCACATGAGAATAGAAAACATGTCCACTGTTGCTTTATAATATGCAAATCAGTGCTCTAGCATATGACAACTTTAAATTAATAAATACATAATTCCAACCACTTCAAGTGCACAAAAGTAGCATGCCCATTGCTAGAAACAAGAAAAATATAATAACCTACTATTTCTCCTTACATTGCCACATGAGTATAGAAAACAGAAAGGTAGATAGAAGGGAGCAGATGTACATACATCTGAAACCAGGTACATGTATATATTTCTGAAATTGTACATATGTATAAAATATGCTAATGAGCATCCTTCCGAGAGTGTTACTCAAGTGTTCTTCTGTTTTGAAACTTTTTGAAAGTTACTTGTTAGATGTAGGATGTTAGCTGGTGAGCAAGAATGTTACTTTAGTAGATACTCATTAGCATACTATACACATGAGTTCATTAGTAACTTTCAGAACTTTCCCAAAATATCTACATATGTACAATTTCAAGCAAACTTGCAGAGAGCATCATACTAACCTCAATACCGAGGTAGCAGATTGAGCCACCAGTAACATTCCAATCAAATGCCTTATTGCTAGATTTATCTTTCATATCTTGACGCAGAAGAGCCAGTGAAGCGAGTCCATCAGCAAAACAAAATCCTGGAGATAATCTGAAGAAGTTCTGGAAGCATATGACCAAAATGTCAGGGAATTTGCTATTCTCCAAATTATTAGCACTTGGTGTTCAATAATGAATCACCAGGCATATGAAAAGACAAGCTAGAAATTTAAGAATAGCTCTGTATCGATTAGAAACAGTTTAGACTCCATGCCACCAAAATGTTAGCAAAGTACAATACTGAAAACATACTGTAAGACTTTGAAATAATTGTTAATGGTAGATTATGACATTATGATTCGTTCTACTTCTGAAATGAATCAACATCAGTGAAAGTAAATTTTTCAAAGAAACTAACAATACTTCTAGAGAATAAAGTGAACAGGCTTCCAGCTAGTAATTACCATTTAAGAAATAGGGTATTCCCCACAATTAGAGTGTAGCAATAAAATTTATAAGAACAACAAGCATAACAAGATAGAAAAAAACCCTATGGACGTCGGAATGAAACCTTAAGAAACGAATTTGTGCTTGCTGTCGTCTTTATAAGCCCCATAATGAATGAGATAACCATAAGAATGAGTCCCGTAAAAAAGTGGACCAAGAGAACCACATTCTGGGTATGAACAGATTGAAGGTTGTTAAAAAGAAGAGTATAACATTCATA
The DNA here is from genome assembly GCA_946800695.1 of Geum urbanum. Classification (NCBI taxonomy): domain Eukaryota; kingdom Viridiplantae; phylum Streptophyta; class Magnoliopsida; order Rosales; family Rosaceae; genus Geum; species Geum urbanum. Next base: position 58,017,394 of record OX326997.1, read on the forward strand.
ATCATGAACTTAAAAGCTTAATGACCTGAAACACCCCACCTGAGCCATAGTGTGATCCGAAAAGAAAAATGTAAGACAATACGTCGAAGATGCGATGGCAAGTCCGTATGCTAAAAACATAACAACTGTCGATAACAGGCATCCCCTTCCAATAAACTGCTCCAAACCTACAAACATATTTGTACTGTTATGAGAATGCTTACGCTAAGTAATTGATAATGGAATGTGTATACAATGTCCACAGCCATAAATTGTTATAAAGAAATCACTCCACAATGGAATGAGCAGTGCTTCAGAGTAGGCTGGACACCATTGAAACTAATTAAAATCAAGAAGCACAAGTTTTATGGGTATGAGACATACCAAATATGTAAAAGAGAATTATAGCGAACGATGACGGAAAGATGAAGCTGATGAAGTCCCATATGTATGTAGATGTCCAGTATGAAAAAATGGAAACCTGAGGAAGAACATATTACAATGCAGTCAATCTCATCAGGATCCAAACAAATATAGAGTATTATAATTGATAGTTATTTTGCCTGACAAACAAATATACCCCACTAATCAGTTGTTGGTGTTTAGCTTTCACTTCATGCTCCTGCAGCAATCAACCATACATACGTTAATTTTTTCAGGATACAGTAAATAACTCGAGCATCATAAGTTAGAGATTAGTTTCTTTTGTTGTGATCACAATAATATAAATTTTATTGTGATCCATAAAACTTATTCTACAATGTAACAACTAATTGTTTAAAAGAAAAAAAAATAAAGAATGACTAAATTAAATCTCAGTAGAAACTTTCTGATAAAAGCAGATGTCATCTTCTTAAATATATGCTGCACAGTTTCAAGTTTTTGGTTTTGGTTTTGCAACTTGCATTTATATCATAAATAGTTGGGTTGGTACAGTACCTTCACTATAGGAACAGCAAATGATGCGGGAATGAAGGAAAAGGCAATACTAACAATAACTGCAGCAGAGAAAGCATCCAAATCCTACAATATCAAAACGTATTCAGATATCGTCTCTTATGTAAATGAACCATATCAAAGAACTAGAGAAGTTAAAGCATAACTATGCTATGAATTTTTTCCCAAGTAAAGTGAATTTAAGCTGCTAAAATTTCAACGAATAATTATTTAACACATACTCACAAAATCACATATAATTTACCAATCTTCCTGCAGATATAAGACAAGTTGAACATTTTCCACACTTGAGTAGAGGTATAAAACAAGAAGACTTATTTAACAGGCAATTCAGTATCATTTAAGGAGGAGTGACAAGGAAGAGTGGACAGGGAAAAAAAGAACACAACAAAAACAAACAGAAAATGAACGTGAAGCTGGAAACACAATACCCAGACAGGAAAAGCTTTTCATCATGTTAGTAGGACATTCATAAGATTTTGTGAAGTTCGGCAGACTGGCATGCAAGAGATCTATTATGTTTAATCTTCACTTTGAATACCCAGAAATTCGTCAAACCCGAGGTTCAAATGGGTCCTTCTCAAGAGATCTAGCATGTTTGATCTTCACTTTGAATACCCAGAGATTTCTCAAACCCGACGATTCGAAATGGGTCCTTCTCATGATACTTGCAATATTTAAAAGGCAGGATACTCTAGCAAACAGGTAGATAACCAGTAGGTACTATGGAGTAGTTTGGGCCCCGAATGTATGGGAGTAAACTATAGGCTTGACAGTTCTTATAACACCTCAATGGTGCCATAACATTGGAACTGCAATTTATACGATAAAATTGACTGTAGCTTCTCAACAAGATCATAGGCTCACAGCACACAAAACAAATTATAAAATAATAATAATAATATCAATAATAATATCATTAATAATAAATGAAATAATGGAGGAAAAGCATCAGAATTTTAATTCTTTTGCAATGGCTGCTCGTTAGCTTTTGCAATGGCAGCTCACAAGAATATGAATATAGACTGGCTTTTACTTTTCAATGCATAAAAAGCGAACATGAATATGAAAATTTTGTAAAACGAGAAATGAAATGGATATTTGGCTTGTTGTCCTTTTGCTTATATCACTCTACATGTTTTCTTTTGGGTCTGAATATTAATTTATATGTTACTGTATACTTTTATTTATCTACTATGCTAAAAGATTCTTATTTTGGTTAACTCTACTCGAGAACGGAACATATAACAAGGCAGAACTTACATGCCGTTGCAGATGTTGGCTTTGTGTCATTGGCAGAGGGTGATTGCGTGTTTGAATTGTCATATTCTTGTCACGAGAAGCAAGCCTAAGAATGGCAGCATTCATTAAATTGATGAAGGTTGGGGCAGCATGCTGACAGGAGCTGTTGTGTAGCACAGTGTACCCTAAAGTTCCATCATCATTCTGATCATCCATCACAACTGCTCCATACCTATACCACAGAACACCAAAATAAAAGTAAAGGCTCATCATAGTCTATCGAAAGTCAAAACATATGCTAGTTTTGATATAAGATGTAGAATCCTTATCCACTACCAAGGATAGAAATTGTAAATGTGAGAAACACTTAGAAACTGGGTCCACACACCTGGACTCGTACGATTCATTAAAGCTAGACATCAAGAATTCGCTCATTGAAAGTAAAGTAGGTCCCAGTATTTCCCCTGCTGCCTCAATTGCATCATCTAATGCCTTCTTTGCGTCGGGAAATTTAAAGACATTAGGTTTTAAGGTTTGTAGCCAACTCCCTTGAATGTATTCAGCAACCTGCAGCACTAGTAGCATGTAAGAAATATATACCATTGATCTTATAAACTATCATCAAGATATTTCGTTAAGAAATTAGCAGCATGCATATATCAAATACAAACAAAATTATAAGGCTCAAGCAATTTAAAGTGATTCACAAACCTCCTGTGCAATTGGCCAGGATAGGTTAAACGGAATTGGACCACCACCACCACCACCACGTAAAAGTGGATTAAAATGTGACGTCGTGAATGTAACAGAGTGCTGATCAGGGTGTGGCTTGAGCTTCAGAAATAAAAGACCAAAAAATAAGAAAACAGCAGGAATTACAAGCTGGAAAACAATCGTTTTACGGTCTCTGCGGGCAGATATCGCCTTCTTTATCAATAATGCTTTAGAATGCTTCCAGAACGTCGACCTCGTAATAATACAACAGCCACAGCATTGCAGACATGAGAAGTTTAAGAAATTCAACACTGTAGCAAAAACCAAACCACACGCTCTTCCCACCATTGTAAATAAGACCCCAAGAATCTCTTTATAATACGCAAAAGATTTCTTCGAGTGAAAAATCTTTTTGTGCGTAGGATCATGAGGAGCCTGAGAAATCAGAGAGTCGGCACACAGTAGACTATGCTTCTCGTGAAAATGAGAAGCTTCATCATAGTCACATCCTGCAACCCTCAAGAAAACCTCCTCCAAAGTTGTAACAGATATGCCATAACTTTCGATGCCAATATAGCCCTTCTCATCGCAACGTGTTTCCGAGTCTGATATGCATGTTTGCATGCAACTCTCGATTTCTCTAAACATACTCTCAAAGGATGTTGAGGACGACAATGGAAGCTTAAAGGAAATCTCAGTTCCAACCTTTAGAGGAAAATATAAAAAACAAATACATAATTTAGTAGTATTAATCCACTATTAGAAAGTAAACGGAGATATCCATTGCCTTTTACGAAAATTCGCGACCATAGGCACAAGGAAGTATCAGTTACCTTATCTGTACAGAGAAGAAAATAGAAAAATAGAAATTTTGTTTAACTATATTAATGATTTGAAATGGAATTTTATGATAGCTTCCTTGTGAAAACGAAAAGCTGCCCTAGACTACAAGGTGTAAGTAATTCTCGGACATAATATTATGTAACTTATAGAGTCAATGAATGTGATGAGTACCTCACTCACACATGTTGCAGATGGGATATGGCGGTAAACAATATCAGCAGCCACAGAAGCAGTTGGTGCAGACTGAGATGAAAAGGACATCACATGCTCTTGTTGTGTAGTAATAAGAGACACAAGCAAGTACAATCCAACAGAATATGAACAAATCGGATCATTACCTTGACTAGAGTTAGAGTATAACCAACCCCATACTGATGCTTCAAAAAAAGGGAACTGTTGATATGAATATCAGAGATTAAAAAATCATTTGATATGTTTATAAACCCTACAGAAATATGTATATGCGCAAACAAGAAAATAACATAATCAATATTTTTTCCCACAACAGAATTTAGACAAAAGACAATAAAAGGAATTGCAACAGTTAATCCATGTTGATTACAAAGGTTTTTTTTTTTTTCAAATAGCTCATTCTCAAAAAAAAACCCAAACACTTATCACAGGGAAGCAGACAAGTGCCTTAATAATCTCAAAAGAGCAGCTTGGGTGATAGGCTTAGAAGCACAACTATTAATGGAGAAGCAAAGCCCAGACATGCACCACAACAGCTATTGACAGGGTTAATATACGTCACTCAATAAATAATGAAGATTTAAGACGATGAAAAGCTTGCTAAAATCAGACCTTCCACAACATTTCAAAGAACCATTAGCCATGATGGCTATGCGATCTCCAAGTGCCTCAGCTTCATCCATTGAGTGTGTTGTCAGTAATACAATCCTGCCCTTTCTAATCTTTTTTATTAATTGCCAAGTCAATCGCATAGAGTACGGATCCATTCCACTAGTCGGTTCATCAAGAATTATAACCTTTGAAAAAATAAATACACTCTTGAGTAAATTCAAACATGCGAAAGTAACTGGAAAAGCCTTTAAAATGTTGACGTACCCTGCTATTTCCAATTAGTGCGATTCCAAGAGACAACTTCCTCTTCATGCCTCCAGAAAGAGCCATAACAGCTGTGTTGATTTTATCGGCCAACCCTACCTGATGATAATGACAAGGAGTAAATACAAACTCCTACTAAGTTGAACTGTTCATCATATACCAACGAAAATGTTCCACGCTTAGTGTCAACAACAATCAAATTAGTAAAGTGGGGTAACAGGCAGCCCAATATGATAACTATCATAAAGCAACTAGACTACCAAGAGACCAGCACAGTTGGAATATTAAGTTAATACCGGAATTGTTCCACCATATAATTTAAACATGTGGACTGAAATAGTATGAAAATCACATGTAGTATTGCATAGTATCAAATAGGAACAAGGACATGCGAGAACCCATTTATGCATCAAGTACTCACTTGGTCAACCATATCAATAACGACACTGTTCAGAAATTCCTCCTGCACACCTTTCAATAAAGCAAATATTTCCAAGTGCTCCTTCACCTGGATGAAGTATCCCAGTGCACAAAAATGAGAAATCATTGTTCGACCAGTATTAAATTGTGTATGTAAATAGATGCATCACCACAATTCCGATGGAACTCATCAAACAAAAGAAAATAGGGCACAGACTCACAGTGAGAACCATTACTTAGCACCAGAAAGTTGTTTATGAGAAAGAAGAATCAATGACACAAAATTTGGACTTTAGATATTGTAAAAGGACGGCACTGAGTTCCATAAAAGAATACAAATTCCAAGACTTTTCAATAGTTATTGTTTGAAGAAAGAAAGTTCCCGACAAACAAATCAGTCTAACAAACAAGCAATGCTAGAAGTCCACTTCTAAAGTCTAGAAAGCTTCGAGGCAAAAGGAATCAAAGGCATTACTAGATTAAATTGGACAATGAATTAAACGAATCACTTACCGTCAATTCTGGAAAAAGGATATCATGCTGAGGGCATACACCCAACTCTTTCCGTATCTCCTCCTACAAAATTCTTATTAATCGCAACACTCAGATAGAAATCAAAATGTACTAACAGACGATATTAGAAACATCTTAGAACATCAACCGAAACTAAAAGATTCGTCAATCTAGTGTTCCTACTTCCCGTCTATGTTACACTCAAAGTATGCTTCAACTCACAAGGGAGAAAATGAAGAAAGATGGGTTAGTGAGGAAAATAGAGGCTAAACAAAGTGGAATGTCTTTATAGATTCAGCAGCGCTAAATTATGAACAAGATAATACAAACGACTGTAGAACATTCTCTAGAGAAGGTTTGGTATCTCAAAACTGTGATTCCCTAAATGTCCTCATGTACATTACCCTGTTCCCCTAAACCATTAGCATATACAAAAATGTAACAGACCTTTTCCAACAAATACGGAAATACCACCTCATCTAATTCAGCATTATTTTATCTGTTTAGCCAACTAAATCTGTGGACTTTCTGTTAACTTGATTCTGACCAATATTACTCGTACCAAATACTAATTATAGAAAAGAGTGAGCTCACTGAGCTGTACTTTCAAAGAAAAATATAAATTTAATCCCATTTTTCAATACTGTTTGATGCTCGTGTGACGAACTGATGTGTACAAAGAAAATAACTTACCATTTCAGTTAAAATACTCTTTCCAAACACCATGGCATCCCCTGAAGTAGGACGAAGAAGGCCCACAAGCATAGAAATCGTTGTGCTTTTCCCAGCTCCATTATGTCCTGTAACTTACAAAATGAAAACTCGGAGCAAAAGAAAATGCTTTGTCCAAGTATAAGAATATTTCCCTACTCAGCTACAACAATATCGCATGCCACTTTAGTGTGAAACCTTCCAGAAAAGCATGCGTTTAAAACCTATAAGCACAGCTTCTATGAAAATTTTCAACCAACTCAAGAAAACTTAATCAGCAACATAATGGACAATATTTTTTCATGTATATAAAGATCAACTTCAGCTGATTACTCCAAATTAACTAAATAAAATATATAAAAGTAAGAGCACAAATTATGAGTCAAATTACAAAATATCCTCACCTAGAAGAGCAAGAATCTGATTTTCATACATGGTGAGCTGTAAAGAGTCAACAGCACAGCATTTCCCCTTTTTACTAGCATAAACCTTATGCAGATTCCTTATTTGAATGCATCTACAAGTTGTCTAAAATTGTTAAACAATACGTAAATCAAGTTGTATAGACAACTAAGAATCCAGGTTTTACCACACATACCTATGGTCAAGTTCTTGTTGTTTCATATCCAAAGTTATTGCTTCCACAGAGGCTTTAACATTTTTCTTTTCAGTAAACATTGCCTTCTGGGATACTTTGTCACAAAAGTTAGCTTCTGGCCTGGAATTGTGGTATTTGTGAATATTTGAATTCTTCCAATAGCACTTTTGGAAAATGAAGTTCCAGGGATATCTAACTCCATTCTCCCTGGGAAGGACCTGATGACAAGAAATTCAGTTCCAAAAAGTGAACAAATCTATTATCTAACATCAGGCACTAAATCTCAATTTTCTAAGGTCTAACCCACAGGTTTCGGTTCAAGCAATTTCAGGCTCATTCTCAGATATCAAAAAAAAAATTAATGAAGTTATTAACCAATATGAATTGAAGTCTTCACATTTAAGTCTAAGTTTGTTGGACGAGTACAGCAAACCAGCAAAGACTAATGTCATTGAGAATAGTAGATCTATCTCGTTCATTACAAGAGAATATGAAGACACAATCTTTTGTCCTACTTTTTGTAAGAAATTAACAAAACACAATATTCAATTAAACGTCATTATTCAAATTTCATTTTCACCCCAGAAATTCAAATGATTATCCAATGGAAAATTTGCCAAAATGATTCTTGTCCATCCTTCTTTCTGTCTAACTCCTAAGCTCATCTCGCACATGAAAATGGTGGATAAAGTTATGAGATAGTGTTTCCAACCAGAAACTAAAGGAACCACAAGATTAATCATATTAGGGGACAATCTTTTCTTCCAACTGGAAAAAGGGTTAGAAACACATGCATTAAGGAACAGTACTCTACTATTCTATACTTCTATCGAACATCATACATGAAAAGGCTAGGATAATTATGCATGATTGGAGAAGCTCAAGAAGCTATCTGGTCTAGCTTTAGGCACAAATCACACGATGTTGAACGTTTGTAAAACAAATAAGAAATATATAATAAAAACAATAGCATAAGACAAATAAAACAAAACAAAAATGATAATGAGAAGCTAGAGGACCGAAGAATATACCTTATCTAAGTAAAGACCAACTACACAATAGAGCAATGCGTCAAGCAACATCATCAGGAGACACACTGCAAAATTCACTCCGGATGATGCCTACAAAGATAACAGCAATCAAACCTACTACGCTTTTAGACAACTGAGAACAGTTTTGAGAGGGTAACCCTACCCGCCATATATTGCTCCAACGAAGCCCAACATGAGCACGCTCATAATCAGCAAAGTTTATTGAGCCCAGAGCAAAGGCTGTAGGTGACAGCAGAGAAGCAATGACCTTTAGAATCCTGCAAGAGGAAACTGATTCTCAGATTTCATGTGACTTTAAAGAACTTGCATATTTGCACCATAACTTAAAATTCCAGGACATGTTGCTGTTCAATGTAGTTCTGCTGCATCTCTGTAATGTAGACTTTCTGTCCACTGAGTTTTTTATACTTTTTAATCAAACTTGTTTCTTTACAATAAACAATAAAAAATAAACAACAGAAAACAAAAAGGTCAAAGGTCTGGACATACATAGGAACAGCTTCGTCATTGACAGAATAGTACGGGAAAAAAGCACCCAGAAAAGCAAGGGTCCCAACAGCAACTGCTGTCTTTGCTCGCTCGAAGAATGTAGAGATTAAAAATGACAACATAATCGCACTTAGTCCAAAAAAGAAGAAGTAAACGAACACCACTGACTTGTCACTATACTTGAAAAGGTTATCCATCGTGCAAACTGTAATAATGACAGAAGAAACTGCAAACTGCAGAAGAAGTCAAACTATTAGTAGATGTCAAACAGACACATATTTTGAATGTGATTTTGAACTTTTTATTCTGTCTCTACAATAAATATAAAAATACAATATAGCTCAAGGAGCTTTCGTTAAGAGAAAAGAGATATTGCAGATGCTGATCTTATAGCAATGGAAGCTGTGAAAAAGTAGAAAAGAGTAGAATGAAGGCTTGGTCCTCAAATTAGAATTTAAAAACACCAAGTTTCTCAGTTTTAGTAAAGGGTTTTCGTGGCACTTTCTTATCTTGGAAATTGACCATTTCCAAGACCCAAGCGCAGAAACTACTACAACCCTACCAATAACAGTTGGTAGTGTAACCCAACAAAGCAAAAGACTGATAATATGGAGTTACATCTTCATTCTGAATGTCTTCTCATATGCTAAAGGAAGAAACATTCAATGATGCCAAGACAGTGAAACAGAAACAAAACAAAAAAAATATTATAAAAAAATTAAAAAATAAAAGGAAAAAGAGAGACCAACCTGCACAGCATATGCGATGAACCACGAGAGATGGAATATCCCATCTTTGAGCCCCATCATATAGAGACCTTCTCTTATCTTCTGTTCCTGAAGAGGAATATTAAGACAATGTAACTCAGAGAACGACAAATGAATTAGCATGGCTTGAGACAGTTTATTGTCTGGTTTATTATCATAACAATCACCAAACCTTTTCAAACACAGAGTAGCTGATCAAGCGAGAAATTGGATAAAGAAATCCCAAAAGATACCTGCTCAAACCAAGGGACAAGATAAACAAAATGGAGCTTGGGAGGAAATCTAACAAATATCAATTCTGATAATTGAACAAGAAATACAAATGAAACTTAATAAATGCAAAATGCAATAATGTGAAAGTGAAGAGATACATACAGTACACCCATGACACTTTTGATGATGGACTGAAACTCATCATCAGTGTATTCACGAGTAGGAAATGGGGCTATACGAATGTTTGATGGACCATATTGTTTCCATGGAACTTTGTGAGAGGAAGGTGTGCTAGAGGACAGCGACAAAGGAAGTTCTATATCTGAGGTAGTCGATTGCTGGGCCGCAAAAATTATAAAAGAATCCAGTGCTTGCTGAAGCTGTAGCATAAGAATAATGACGTAAATTTTTACAATTATGGAACCTAGGGATGGTATCAGTCAATTTGCTTGTATATGAGGGGACTACCAGGCTCAAATCAAACAATAATTTCTCAAAACACAAATTAAAATAAACAAAACTAAATTTGGACCAGAACAAGATATCACCAAAAAAACTATACAGTGATGATATACCTTCGGTGAAAAATCGACGGACTTATTAAAGTCAAGCACATCAAATTTTAGAATGAAATGAGTGGTGAATTTCAGGTACAACATAGACAAAGAATACAGCATTTTATTGACAGCAGACAAAGAAAATTACAACCTTATGTCAAAAAAAAAACATATATAAAAAACCTCAAACTCATGTAGTATTGGTATATATGCTAACAGAGACAGCATCCATTGACTGGCTTACACCCAAAAACATGAATAAAAGCATTGCTCTTGTAAGGAATTAAAAAAGGAATGATCAATTTCATCCCCCCGTCTTTTTAAGCAATAGTAGTATACATTTACTAAAAAGCCAGGAAAAAAGAAACTTCATATGTTATAACTGATTTGATCTCGACATTTGGAAGGTGCATCTTTTGAAAAGAGAAAGAGAAAAAATAAACAAATTCATCTTAACAATCCGCATATGATTTTCATAACCAGACCCTGACTTACATAAGCACAGTTATATAAATGGACAAAACGATCTATATCAAATGGTCTATGCTTCTACCAACATATAATTATGACTTCTGAAGAGGCTCTATACACCAAATGAAGGAACAAATTAATTAAGATTTAAATGATCAATAATTGGAGAAGGAAGGAAGCAACCCTACAGATAAAAAACCACTGAAGCTGTATTGCATTGTTGGTACAGTAGTCACCCCCATTTCCAAGTCATTAAAGTAAGGGCCATTTGTGTCCATGATCGATCTAACATCTGGAAATCCCGATAAAGCCCACGTGTGATTAAGACGTATACTATAATCGAAAATTTGAGGTCCTTGATCATGAAATATTACTGCTCCTTTGATTCTTGGATGAGAGCAATTCCTAAACAAAAAGATAAGTTTATTCAGTAACACAGCCAGATTCAAAATTGTGAGTTTCACAGAATCAAACAGCTTGATCTCATTATGATATAACACACTTCCCAGCAGTTTGATGTAGCCATAAGAAATACAACAAAGTTTCCGCATATAAGTAAGATGAGAAAAACAGGAAGAAAAAAACTGGTTACGGTACATGTCTTTATTTCTTTTTCCAAAATTAAGCATTTCTGAAGAAATTATTAGCCTCAAAAGCATAATGCATTGATTCCGGTTATATTTACATATATAAAACCAAAGCTTATTCATTTCAGGAAGAAAACATTTCACCAGCACTATAAAACTGAAAGAAATTATTTTTGTATCTTCATTTGTTTCGTCTCACATTTGCTGTCTCAATTACAAGAGAAACTAATGTTAGCAAAGCTTCCCCCATAACTATAATACAAAATTTGGGCTTACATGACTTGATTGCAGGTACCATACAGATCTGAGCGTATATAGGTTTCCAGCTCTTGCTCATCTTTGTAAACTCTTGAAACAAGCTGAAAATATAAATGTATTAATTTGGGTTGAGAAATCCCTGGTCATCTTTGAACACTTAAAATGAAGCTGTAAGTATGACAATGCAATCTTATTTAGTTTTGTTCGTGAAACCCCAGCTTATCTTTGTATACTCTAGAAACAAACTGTAGGTAGATAACACTAAGTACCTTCAAGCGGGGAAATTTAATTGACATCACATTAAGCATTGACCTCGTCTCTTCTGTATCTGGCGCAAAAGCCAAAACCTCTTCTTTCCTCAATAGTAATTCCAAAATTTGCTCAAAATTAGGGGATATTCCCTTGCCCACTTCAATTAACATCCCCTTCCGGATGTACCTGAATTTTCTCATATGAGTTAGAACCTACAGTAGTTCCCACATGAAAGCATCATTTCATCGAAAGCAGAAGAAAAAGAGTACAACGAAGTGGCTACCGCATTATAAAGTTGCACTTTCTTTCTTCGTTCCCATAATCATCAATGTATTAACGTTTGCAAGATTATTTGATGAGGATAAAAACATTATCTAGACATGCCACTTTGCCTAGCTAGATATACAAAAAATAAATTCCACAAAAGGTAACAAGCATATACCAGAATTTTGCACACATGAGCATACGAAACGAAACTACAACACATACATTAGCCAGAATTTGGCAATACTTACGGCTGTGAAGGGTGAATCTGCGTATCAACACGTGTCCTTACAGCTATGAGCATCAACATTACTACTGTAGGGAGTAATATCTGCAAAAATAAATAAAAAAAAGGTTGATATATATGAGAAACGTAAAAATTAGGAAATAAAAAATAGTAGAGAAAGGTCTCCGAAAATCAAAAATTAACGCAGTTATTCAATTTGTGAAGTCAAATTAGAAATTCAACTACGAATTCTACAGTAAACCCCTTTGAAAATAAACAAAAAAGTCAATAGCGAATTGCCAATGATGACGATGATCGGAGATAAACGACCGTGATCAGAAAGCATTTAGAGGAGGAACCTCAGCGCAGGTGACGAAAGGGTGACGAACTTTGAGAAGCCAATTCTTGCGAAGCATAGCCTTGAGCTGTCTGGTTCCAGTCCCCATTCTCGATTCTCTTCTTCTTCTTCTTCTTCTCTGTTTAACTGGGAAACACTTCTGCCTGCGAGAGAGAGAGAGAGAGTGAAAGGGAAAGTGCACCAAGCGGACAAAATAGTGGAATTTTGGTTTGCTTTTTTTGATTAGAGAATAATGACATTATTTTAATATCTGGGGCGAATAAAGTAAAGGAAGATTCGGATTGAGGCAGCCCGGGCGGTTTCCGGTAGCTTATCTAGGCTACGTTTGTTTCGTAATGCTTTTCTTTTTAAGAAAAGCAGCTTCCTTTTTTTCTGTGGTAATAAGTAGCTTAAAAGTGAGAGACTTCTCTGATTTCAAAAGTGACTGGACGAGAGTTCAAAGAAACATATAGGACAAACCGCGTCAATAAAAATTTGTAGAGGGATCTTTTTGTAAGTTTGCCTAATTTTCATTACTTAACACTGTTTATCCGTGTTTTTTTTAAGTAAAAACTCTTGAAATGTACCTCTAGAGCAGCTTTTTAAAATAGTTCACAAACCTCCTTTTGCTTATAAGAAAAGTTGGTCCAATTGAGTTTACCAAACGGTGTACCCAGTCGTAAGCTGCTTTTCTTATGACAAAAGCTTTCCCAAACACAATCCTAGGCCGCCACTTCATAGGCGACAGCGAGATAAGAGACATTGACCGGTGCTTTTCATTTACTGTTATTTTTTTATTTTTTTGAGATTGTCGTAAAATCCATTCCCAACACATAATTATGCTAAGAGGTCTGTCAAAACTTATTATGTATTACTCCTTAACTAGTTAGGCCACATCTTTATATCGATTCATTGGCTCGAACCAACGCAACGATCAAAGAGAATAATTCCCCCACATCTCAATTGAAAAGCCAAGACATGAGGACTCATTGGCCCAAAGTGGCATGCCCAAACTGTCATGCATGGGCAGCCAAACTACTGCAATTCCAAACCATCGTGAAATCCCACCAGCACAATCTTGACCTGAATCTCATGACCAAAATCATCCATGCCAATAATCTCCACAGGAAACCATGCCCGAACAGAAAAAGCGTTGATCACTAATATTATAAAAATATTCACTATTGTAAGCAATAGTGACTATATATATCTATACTATATATTAAAGAAACTCATGTTGTCAACCATAGCTAACTTTTTTTTTTACTATTTTAACCTTTTGAATTAGGTGTTGGCTAATTATTTGAGGATAATTTGGTAAATGACAAATACACAAAAAGAAAAAAGAAAAAGTAAAACAGTTATTTAGTGTAAAAAGTGAGAGAGAAAAAACTGCCTTCCAAAGTTATCTGCAGGAAAAAAAATTAGATAAATTTCTACAGACTCATCAGGTGTGTTTTGCCTCTAGTATATACTAAACAAATGGACAATCACTGATAATAAGTATTAGTGAGTGTCGCATGTCATGTATACTGGCATTGGTGGGTTGTTGCTATGTGTCAGCAATGGACCAGATCAGGCCGGGCTTGAGCATCACACCTCCAAAATCAGGATTAGCCCGAGTTTTTTTTGAAATTTTGAAGCTCATGGACCACCCATATGTCGGGCCTTATCGGGCTTTTTTTATGTATTGAATAAAAAAAACTTGAAAATTAATAGTGTTTATTAATCAAATATATCGACAATTATACAATTTAAATAATATATAAGCCTCAAAAATTGATATTAAGGTAAATTAATGATTTTAGAGGTTTATAATGATAAAATAATCTATAATATTTACATTTGATGGGCTTTGCGTGAGGGGCTCGATGGGCCGGGCTTTTTCAGGCCTATGGGATTTGGACCTCGGCCTACGCCTGACTTTATGTCATAGGGTTGAAATTTTTTGGGTCTAAATTCGGATCGGGCCGGGATTTGCCTCAAAGGATCACTGGCCGCCTACAAAAATTTTGGGCCTATGGGGCAAATGGTGACCCCTAGTTGTTGCAACATAGATAGAAAATGTTGAATAAACATTGTCACACTTGACAAATTAGTGGCTAAAGAATAGTATCTTTATCTCAATTTTGTGGTAGTGATTATTGACAACAAATAATAGAATTCGAGAAATTTTTGTCATTACTAGAAAGTAGGTCAGGGAAACTTATCAAATTGTAAAGTCTAATACAACAAATAAACATCTAAGATGAGATATTTGTAAATCCTCATCTTTTCAATCTAAACTTCCTTGCCTAGAACAAAGTAACAAATGATGAGTTTCAATTAGTGTTGTGAGTATTGTATTTAAATTCAGTATAATATTACTTGCTCAACCAAATCACGTTTTTCTAGGGTTAAAAATTGTGCAAATGGATTGGTTGTTAACTTATCGAGTTGATCGGTTATTGTGTCAAATTTCAACAATAAAATGATCTCCATAAAAAATTGACAAAATTAACTAGTCATATAGTGACACGTGTCATATTCGGAATATTTGGTGGGCTAAAATTTGAATAGTGAAGATGTAAATATATGACCTAAAAATTAGCCAAAATAAGAAATTTACATATATTGAAATATACGGACATCTGCACCTAAGAATCTCCGTGTGTGTGTGTGTGTGTGTGTGTGTGTGTGTGTGTGTGTGTGTGTGTGTGTGTGTGTGTGTGTGTGTGTGTGTGTGTGTGTGTGTGTGTGTGTGTGTGTGTGTGTGTGTGTATTCAAGATGACATATATATCTAAGCCAAACTTTTCCAACAATCTCCACCTTGGCGTGATTAGAGTAATCTCCAAATGTCTCACGATCTGAATTGCAATAGCTCCACCTCGTCCACAAGCATATGCTTCAAATCTTGTGATCCCCAAACAAAGGCAAGCTCCACCAAATTGTAACTCGATCATACGAGACCAATTTTCAAGCATAGTGTAAGCTCTGATACCAACTGTTGTGCTGAAGCGAGTGACGAATACCACACACACGGGAAAAAAAATGTCGATACTCTCCCCATTTAGCCACCGGGATCCAACGGGTATGAGGTTTTTAACACAAAAGGCCTCAACATTAATGTGTGTATCAGCAAAAGATAACTCTTCACTTTTTTGATGTGAAATTCTAAATGGCTCAAATTTAAGGTAAACTTTTCCAACACCAGTAACCATATTGTGTCCACGGGTGGCAACCAAGCATGAACTAAGCTATTATAGTGCCTCAACAATCTGGTTGAGTCGTTCAAGTATACAAATAGCAACGAAGGGGGGGGGGGGGTTGGGGGGGTGGCTATAGCCGACTTGTGTATTTTGATGTGTTGCCCAAAGATTGGCTTCGATTATTAATACTAGCAGAAGACAACCCAAGAAATTTTGACAATAATAAAAGTTCTATAACATCGTGAAAATACCTACAACACAAGTCCAACGGAATTTTGATGGGGGCGAGGTTTAGGGAGATACGCTCAGACATCATGGTAGCAACTAAATTAAAAATACGGAATCTCTTAAGCTTTTGAGTTATAAGGCATTTTTGGTTAATATATTAAGGAGAGAATTTTCTTATTTTTGTCGTTTTCAGAGATTGTCCTTGAGAAATTATATGGAAGAAAAATAGTGATTACATCAGTGAGGATTACTGAAACCAACTACTGGTAGTGGGTAGCCATCCCTATATTAATTTTACAGGCTTAGATGTCAATGTAAACTCGATTTTTCGGTGGATTGAATTTAAAAAATAAAATCAGTAGGGATCAGTGATACACTCATGAATTTAAAGGTCAATGACTTGTTCCACCGAAAAGACCAGTTGCCGGCCTGGGCCTAACCGAGCTTGGCTCAAGGGGAGGTGGGGATGGTTGAGGTTGTCGGATTTGGAAAGGGCAGCGATGACGTGGACCGGAAAGCAGCATATGGGGTCGGCGGCAGGTACCCATGCACAGAGGGTTGGCGGCGCAACAAGGCTGAGGCTGGGATCATTCTTGGCGAGCCATCAAAATGGAATTTGGTATTTGTGGGCCTTAGGCCTGCTCTCTATTAGTAGAGTGGGTTCTTTGGGCTGGCCTGGGCTAAATGCAATGGGCTTGGATGTTGATCATTTTCCTATAGGTTGCCCTCCTCTGCCCTTGGGCCATTTGATTATTTAGTTTTGTGGTCCAGGTTTTCTTTCTTCCTCGACATGGGATCCGGGGGAGGTATTGCAATTACCCAAAAATTTTCATTAATTTATTAATTGGGAAAAGGAGCAATGAGTTATTTTTTTTTGTCTTGGTATGGTTGAGTAATAAGTTCAAGTAGATTTTCGATTTTTTTGAAAAATAAGATATAGTTATATATAGTTGTAATTTAAATATTACAATTTTAATTAAGATTATTAAAGTATTTTGAGGCCCACTTGTATTGATTGAGCTGGGCTCAATCTTCTTACGTAAGCCCACCTAAAGAAATAAAAAGAGAACTTAATTATAGGTTTGAAAGTTACGAGCCCATGTATTAATGCAATTAAGTCTAGCCTCACTACTGAAGGAAAAAAGAAGAAGAAGGAAGCAAACCTAATTAGGTGGGAAGGGGAGCCGCCACCTAATTGCGGGTTACAAAGAGAAAGAAGAAAAAAATAGATTGTGAGAGAGAGAGTTCAGAGGAGAGGAGGAGAGAAACAAAAGGGAGAAAGAAGAAATATAAAGAAGAAGAGGACGAAAAGCAAGAAGAAAAGGAAGAAAAGGAAGAAACGAAACGAGAGAGAGAGAGAGAGAGAGAGAGCGCTAGAGAAATTTGGGGCGGCGCCGGATCGGAGAGAGAATAGGAGACTTCCGACTGGTTCTTCTCTTCTGTTAAGGGTGACACAGAGGGACAACGCAGACTAAAGGGGTCGTCAAAACTTCAGCTCTCGACAGGGCGGTCTATTTTAGCGATGAACCGTGATTTTTCGGCAGGTAACAAATGTTTGGGAGATGGGATTATTCTATTCGGTTCAATGGGGGTTTTGGGTAGTATTTCAATGATCGAATCAAATTGCTATTAGGTAGATTAGTGTATGCAATTAATAGTAGATTGACAGTAGAGATTAAATTTTGTGGGTTGTTGTACAATGTGATTTGATACGTATTGTTAAGGTGATTGAGAGAAGATGATATACATCTAATGAATGATCATGATTTGGTTCTCTGAGAGTAGGTAATCTAGAGCCTAGTTAAGGCAATGGTAATTAACGGGTCTGTGAGAGAGATAATTAAGTTGTGTTTATGAGAATTGGGTATGAGACATCAGGAAGTTGTTATGCTTTAGATGTACGTAGAACAATTTATGTCATGTTGCTAAGTAAGAATCATATTTGTGTTAGGTGATTGACAAGACAAATTCGTCAGGTGTGCAAGTGTGTTTGATTTATTAGCGTGAAAAGATGCAACTAGATTTGAGGTGAGTCATCTCATTGTGTCGATGTTGTGAATGAAGTTCACTTGTTTGATTCATTGTAGTGTGTGTTTGTTGTGAAAAAGAATGGTCATGGAAAAAAATAGTTATTTTATTTTTAAAGTTATGAACTTGATCGTCTACGGTTCATAGGTAAGTGAAAACCCATTTTGTTTTAAGATGACATTCTTATAGTGGGTGAATGATTAGTTGTGATATATGTTGTACATTGGGTCTTGTGTTTCCCTTCTTGGATATCTTGGTGTGATGTGATTGATTTGAGGTGTGTTGCTAGTAAATAAAATGTGTGGTCGTTAGAGTCGGTTGAGGTGTTGACATTCGTATCCGTGATGTGAGGTTACGAGTGTAGTTTTGAGATGTCAAGATTCGTTGATGTGTTGTCACTCGTATCCGTGATGTGAGGTTATGAGTGCAGTTTTGAGATGTTGTCAATAGTCGTTGATGTTTTATCACTTGTATCCGTGATGTGAGGTTACAAGTGTAGTCTGGAGTTATTTGTCATTCATGTTCCGTGTTGTGAGGTCATGAGTGTTGTCAGTTGTGGTGTCATCACTCATACCTGTGATGTGAGGTTATGAATGTAGTTGTGGGATGTTTAACACTCATGTTCTGGGCTGTGAGGTCATGAGTGTCGGTTACTTGTGTTCGGGCTGTGAGGTCACAAGTGACAGTGGTTATGAAGTCGGGAGATCCGACCAGTTAGAGCTCTAAACTGTCTGCCACAATGAACGTGTTGCTGTTTTAAAAGGAGTCTCGAGTGCATTCTACTTTTATGGCCCATGAGTGGCGTGGTTTAGTTCTCTTGTTTTATTTATTGTGAGTTCTGATTTGGTTGTGGAGAGTCAAGTTGTGTTTTCTTGATGAGAAAGAATGATGTTGTGATCCTTGTGTTTTGGAATTGATGTAAGAGTCGTGAAGTTGAGACGATATTAATATTGATCTTTGTGAGTTATGTTGTCTGAGGTTTTTCTCTGAACTAATTTTGATGCGGGAGATTAAGAGTAATTTTGAAATGTGGTATTTTTAATGAAGTTTCATTAGACCTTGTTGTTTTGGAGATATGAAATTTGATTTAATTTGAATTATCTTCAAGCATGTGGTAGAATATAAATGTTAAGTGAAGCGTTGAATTGAGTTACTCATGCGGGTTTGCAAATGCTTACCGAGTTTGTTATTTTCAACCCGGTGCACTATTCAATGGTTAATCTTGCATGTTAGTTATGACTCGCAACAGAGGTAGAAGTTTCTTAGTATTGTCGTGGTGGTGGTTGTTATCAACCTTGTAATTGTTATTTGCTTCCGTTGTGTAATGTATTCGTTGGCAATTGTATTTGAATTTGTAAGCTCGAGGAATATATTGTATGAATTAAATATATGAATCAGTGTTGACATTGGTTGATTTGAGAATTTAGACTTTCTTAAAAAAAAGAAAAGGTTAAGGTCTTTTGAGTGAGTTATTCATGTTCTACGTTTTGATTTATTAATGAAAATTTTATAAGCTAAAAATTTGGGGCGTGACAACTTTCGTAACAGAGGGGGTTCCTAGCTAGTTAAGGAGTTGTGCGCCTTTAAGTTTGACAGTTACTTGCGCTACTCTGCTTTATTAGTTTAGGACCTGTGTGTCATATAGTTAAACCAAATATAGTATAGTGATATGATAGAATTTCTCTCTTTAGTGTGCGGAATAATCCGGTGAAATTTTGCATTACTATACACTTTGATTTTATAATGAATAAATTTTGCGGCCTCCTCAACAAAAGAAGAAATACACTCATAAAAGTGGTAAAGGTTGTAATTAGACACTGCGACGAGGTTCTTTAAAGTAATAGCGCACGAAGGTTACCGTTAGAACCCCTTGTGTGTGTTTATAAAAACTTGAAAAAGAAAAGAGGACAGTCGGACAGAAAACCATAGCAACAAAAACAAAAACAAAACAAAAACTGAGAGCGTCCGTCACAGACCGACTCGCATCGCAGCCACTACATTCAAATTCTGGTGAGTTTCTACCTTTTGATTTCTCTCCATCTCTTTAGGGTTTGTGTTTTGAAATTCTGATTCTTCTTTCTACTCCTGCAATTATATAATGGGTTTAAATTTTGAACTGATTTGTGTTCGCGTTAGTGTATGATGAGATAGGGATCCGGAATCTTATTTGTGGTCCAATAGAAATGGGTATTCTTCAAGAATCTGAAATTGAGACTCGAATCTTGTTTTCCTATAGTGGTTTCTGAAATGGGGATTATGAATACACGGAAAATGTTGTAGTTGATATAGTAATCTATTTCGTCTAATGTTCTTGGCAATGTGGAATTTGTTCTCGGCAATGATCTGACAGCCTTCTTCATTTGTTCATCTGGGTAAATAACCAAGTTTACAGGAAAATCTTGAATTCTGTGGTGGGGATTCTTCATTCTTGGTTTATAAATAATCAGGAATTTTATGTTGGATGTTTTCGGCAATTTAATCTGCAACTTATCTCACTGAAAAGTGTACCGTATATGGGTTTAGTTACTTTGACACTTATGAATGCATATTTTCTTGTATTGCCAACAAAATGAGCGACAAACAAGTTTGGGGTATTGAGTTGGGATGTGGTAGACCAAGTGTTTCTGTGTTATGTTACATGGCTTAATTTTGTTTCTTTGTTTGTTTTAGTCTGTATACCAGATATCAGGAAACTAAACGGCATTGGCCAAGCTAAACAAGGCACAAATGGCATCAAAAGTTGGTCGTTTGTTTCAAGATCAGAACTTCAGTGTTCACTCTAATGGTACTTATCAATTCTTTTGCTATGCCTTTCCTTTATGTGTAATTTTTTTTGTTAAGGTGTATAGGTCTAACATTTATAGTGTCTACTACAGGAGCTTCTGTTGTGGGAAAGGGTGATGTAAAATTGCAAAAGAAAGTGGGTTTTGGTGGAAGGAAACCTCTTGGAGATGTCTCCAACACAGGGAAGCCAGAGTCTACCAAGGCATCTAAAAAGCCTGCTTCTACTAATGTTCCTCAAGTCACTGCAGATGCCAGCAACAACAAAGGGCACTTTAAAGCCTCGGATAAAGTGCAGACTCATGGCAGCCGGAAGGCACTAGCTGATGTCTCCAACACAGTGAAACCACCTGTTCATAAGAAGTCAAGTGTGGTGGCACAACTACCCTGTAATTTTGAGGAGGAAGGTTTCCTGCATGATCATCAACAGTGCATCAATTCTAAGAGAGAGGCTGACCGCATGGATCAAATGGATCTGTTTATGATGTTACATGGGTCAGATTCATTCAAGAATCTTGCCTCTCCATGTGCAGCTTCTCAAACGACAAAAGTTGGGGTAAGTTAGCATTTCTCTCTCACCTTTTTGAGCTGTTGCTTTCTGGGTATGGATACTTATTGATTTCTGTTTCAGCCTGAGAGTCCCATGAGGTACTTTGATTTGGGAGAGATGCCTGAGCTGTCTATCAAGTTTGACTCTTCACCTAATTGCAAGTCTCCTGGATCACCAAATCATACCACACCTCCTATGTCACCAAATCATACCAAGTTGGCTTGAATTTTGGAGGACTGCGATTTTCGAGTGATGGAAACACCTTAGTTTCCTAGGTACATGTGTTGATCTACCGGAGATTGTTGTAGTGATTCAGAAGATTGCATTTTCATAACATCCTATAATTTCTTGGTTCTTTGATATCTGAATCTTGTTCTAAACTCATTGGTATTGTTCTGTAAATACTGTTGAAATTGATGTAGAGGGTTTGGAGTTTTTGTTACTTCCCAGTTTTGGCACTATGTCCCTCGAAATCTAATCGTTGATGCTGGGATCGCTCGTCTTCTGTAGTCTCATATTTGGTTACAAGCATAGCAGAATCCCGACTTTCTTCTATCCCTTTTATATTATGTGAAGCTTCAGACTGTTTGCTGAAGCACCGAAGTGACATGTATGTGGTTCATGCTTGCTTGTTCAATTCTGTTAACTCCTCTTAATAGGCTTTCCTTAAAAAGTTTGAAGTATGCATAACAATTTCACCATCCAAACAAATTACATAACAAATTTCACCATCCAAACAAATTACATAACAAATTTAACTCTAAATATGCAGTCTTCTGTTATCAAGTATCAACAGAGTCTTCCCCCAAAGAAAACCTCTGCTTAACTTGTCCAATTTGTATGGCTGAAGAAATGGGTACTGAACTAAAGACTCAAAGTGAGTCTGGCAGTCTGGCAACATGGGGTTTTTTTTTTCCCGTTATAGAAGCCGAAAATTCTTGGGTGCTCCGTGCACCGGTGCTTGGTAATTGCAGTATATGAATCAATCTTGGCCCTTCAACTTTCTCCACCGGATGACCTGCATGGCTTTTCAATTGTAGGGAGCAGTGGCCCAGAAGACAAAAGCACAGTCAAACATGTTATGCTGGGTAGCAAGAGTAAAAGAAAAACAAAGTAAGAATAGTAAGAAAAGTTCATTATTGCTGATTAATTTCTACCAACTCCTTAACCCATATTTGTAGGTTAGACGTAGTAAGGTATCGAAGATGTGAATTCTTTCATTTATTATATACTTGTTATAAAAAACATACTTTTTTATTTTGAAAATGATAATTTTCTTTAAGTTTTGTATGTTTAAAAACAACTATCTATTTGTACGCATCAAAAAAATAAAAACTTTTATTTGTAAATGTGAGAGAACCTTTAATTTGACATAACACTCATAATCAGAGGTGGGACATTGGAACCAAAAACCGAAAAAAAAATCCGATCCAAACTGAGTCGCGACAAAAAAAACTGTACACGATAAAAACCAAACTGAAAAAAAATCGAAACCGAAAAAAAACTGAAATATTTGGTTCGGTTATGGTTTTTAATTTATAAAAACCGAACCGAACCGAAAAACCGAAGTATGTATAAATAGATATCGTTTTGGAAATTTTGTAATATATTTTAGAAATATATGCAAAACAAAAACCTTAAACTCCTAAAATCCTAATTTCTTTATGCACAATTCTTCTCAATTTCTCTCATAAAATCTAATTAAAATGTTAGACAACTCAAAAAAAGAAATTATATAGACAATTTTTTAGTTATTTATTCAAAAGTTGTTTTTTTATGCATTATGTAAAAAACCGAAAGAAACCGAAAAAATTTGAAAGAAAAAACCGAACCAAACCGAACCGAATAATCACGGTTTTTCTTTTAAAAATTGAAAAACCAAACCGAACCGAACCGAAAAAAATATTTCGGTTTGGTTATGGTTTTTAGCAAAAACCGAACCAAACCGCCCGAATCCCACCCCTACTCATAATATTGATAACATGCGCTAACAAAAATATATTATAAAATAGAATCTAAATGTCAATTTATTACTATTTCTCTAAAAATTGACCTGCAACTTGATAGATCCTAAAAGGTTTTTTGTTAACTCAATATAAACCTCACTCTCAAGAGTTTATAAAATAATACCTAAAACACCATTCCAGGAAACTAGTTTGCTTCCACAAAAATATTATGGTACTTTGTATTTTTAGAATCAAATTGACTACATCACCATAACACAATCGGAAACATAACACACGAAGCCAATTTCAAGATCCTTACAAGCACTACAAATAGTATCCTAAGGATTATAGATTCTCTATTCTAATATAATTATTTAGAACAGGACACACACTCGGAAGATATAAGTTCCTTAAACAGCACATGCACTGAAGAAAATAATTGAATTTTTGACTCATTTTGACTTGGATATGTGCATCTAATCGTTGTGACTCTAGTGCCCTTACGAGTAAAATGTGATTTTCCACGAATACATTCTCGTGTGATACTTAATTATCTTCCAATGTCAACAAATTTGACCCAAAAAAATCAATTTAGCTACTCCTTTCATTGAAAATTAAGCAAAATCCATCAAAGGATATATAAGTTTTTGCATACAAAATGTTTAATCTCATTGACCAAAGTCTAAGCAAACTCCGATATGACTATTTTTTTTCCTGCACAATACCTATTACTACTAGGTGAATGCCTGTGTATGAACTCTTTTCTCATATAGCTAAATTCCCCCTATGACTATTAATAGTGTATAATTTGGTTTTTGGTTATATGAAAATGAAAAGTCTTTGTGAAACTAAGTCACAAAAGAATAATCATTTCACAAATTTAACCGTTAGATATGGTGATCATAATAATATACGCACTCTGTAAAAAAAATTAGAATTTTTTGACTTGATTTTGACCTGGATCTGTGAATCTCACCATTGTGACCCTAATACTCTTACGACTAAAACGCGATTTTCATCTCTGTAAAAAAAAAAGAGACCAAATTCCACGTACACATTCTCGTGAGGTTCATATCTATCTCATCATGTTAGCTTGTATTGCAATATCATTTTGTATTTTGGCGTGTATCCACCATTATTCTGCTGTGACTTCTGATATTGCGTTGTAAATTCAGGACTAACCACGCTTTTTGCTTGTTTTTGTCTCTTTGTCCAGAAGATCTTGTCATTCTCTTCGAAGCCTAACAAGTTTACTTTTGGCTTCTGGATGAATAATTGTTGTAGAAGAAAATCATTGCCAATGAGTATATCTGAGTCTTGGTTTTCTGATTGCCAAAGCTCTTTAATTACAGAAGTTTCTTCTCCAATCGAGATTTAAACTTTTTTGGCAACTGTATTCATGAAGAATTTTCTTCCTATTACAGTTTTCCTAATTGCACCTCGTTTTGGATTGGAAATCCAGAGTTTTTCAGGTATAGCAAACTTTTTTGCTAAGCTGAAGCCAGAACCATTATCTACATAGGCGTGTGGATGATACTTCTTGTATCCTAGAAATTTTAATCCAATTTCCATGTAGTTGTTAAACTTACTCGTAAAAGAAGTTGCTGCTTTGCACAAATTTGCTTTCGAAGAACCCTTCTACTATCTTTGTGAAAGGACTGCATCGCTCTTCTTTATAAGTTGAGCTTTCTGCAGATACTACTTCTTCTTTCTTAGTAGTAGAATCTACTTTTATTCTTTGTAGATCTTTTTCTAGAGTTTCATTTCTTTCTTCTAGTTCGTAGAAGTAGTCTTCATATTCTTGTTCAATAATCTGATTTATTGAACTATTGTTTTTTTTTTCTTGCTTCAGCTATGAAGCATTCTTTGTGATATATCTATCCTAACGTTTTACAAAACATGGGAAGGCCATCTTTTTCATAGCAATGACAGTAGTCATAGACAAATGATCCGGGGTTAACTTTGTAAGAAGAAATCTTTTCTTCTTTAGTACTTTCTTCCCATTTTTATTTATTTCAAGGAGATAAACCCCTTTGGGTTCATATTCCTCTTCAGAATCTGTTTCTGATTCTTTTGGCATTTTATCTTTTGTTCAGGATGAATAGACAGATACATCATCGTCTTCATCTTCCGAATAAACTGCCTTGTAGCCTTTTACGTTGGACATCTCTATGTTCTCCTCATATTCTCTTAGAAGAGCTTTTTAACTTCGCTTATCCTTCTTAGGACATTCGTTCACATAGTGTCCTTCAGCCTTGCACAACCAACATTTACATGTTCTCTTCTTTTCTGTTTCTTGAGAGAATCTTTTCTTTTAAAAAAATATTTTTCTCCTGTTTTGCTTCTGTAATTGGAACTTTTCTTAAATCTCCAATTCTTCCTTTCGTTTCCTTTGAAATGTTTATGGAAGTGCTTCCCCTTAGATTTTTGCTTATGTTGATCGCATCCCCAATTGGTTGGGATATCGGCGATTGTAGTGTAGAAATTATCAGATCCTTTAAGCTGTTTCTTTGCAGTTTTTGCTTTTATGTTGGCTTTGCATTGTTCTTGGATTCACCTTCTTCATGGAAGTTGTAGATGATATTATTGCAAGCTCGTGTATATTTTTATTGAATTTTTCAAAGGTTTAAGATAATTGTTATGAATTTTAGAAATTTTAAGTATTTAAGTGATTATTTGGAGGTCTACCATTGGTAAAATTATTTGGACCGCTTGATCAATAAGAAATATGATCTGGACCATTGATTGCTAATAGGTAAAGGTAGTTAAATACCAACTCACTCTCTCTCTCCTCCCTCCTTCCCTCTGGACCTCAACTCAACTCTCTCTCTCTCTCTCTCTCTCTCTCTCTCTCTCTCTCTCTCTCTCTCTCTCTCTCTCTCTCTCTCTCTCTCTCTCTCTCTCTCTCTCTCTCTCTCTCTCTCTCTCTGTGCCTCGCGTCTGTGTCAGAGTCATCGCCGGCCGGCGAGCCTTTCTCCGCCTCTCCTTCCCCCAAAATCAGAGACCTTCTTTCCCTCTCTCCTTTTCCAACCTCATTTTGTCCATGCATGGAGAGTAGTGAAGGAACCAACACGGTGTTTCCGGTGAGTCATTGCCACCGTTGACGGCAAGACTCTGGCCAAAATTAAATGGCGAGGCGTTATGGATTTTGAATCCCATCAATCCAGGGTTCGAACAACACCCTTCTCGCAGTGCATCTCAGCCGGAGGACGGCGAACGGTCGACAACGGAATTCGACACAATTTTTGAGCTTCAAAGGTAAATTTCGATGACTTCCGACCGAATTCTTATTTAGGTGTAGTTGAATGAAGTAATGGGCTTGCTTTTAGCTTTCAATTGACGTATGATTTGCAAGGATCTGAATGGGCCAGATTTTGGCAACAAGTGGCTGCCGACTGTGGCAGCCCCATGCGCTGTTGTGTACAACATAGCTACGGCGACCAGAACCTCGGCTTTTCACGAAGAGTGTTTTTAACCTAGTTGTATAGATTTTTGTGTAGTTTTGTGACTTTCGATATATAGATGTCCTAACGCTTCGGCTCATTTTTAGGGATCGCGTATACTCGACACACTTTTGACGCTGAAGTTCGTCGTATGTCGAGTTGAGACTCACTCTTTATGGAACTTGAGTAGTACGGCTTGATGAGCGAGATAAATTGCATGATTTTTCCTGTATGATGATGCATTCGGGTAGAGATTCTTGTTTGTTAAAAATAAATGTAAGTTTCCAATCGACATTCAGTCTCGGATTAGTTTATCCACGTTAATTTGGTCGCGCGTTATGACTTATACTAATTGAGTAAGATTTTTTGGTTGTTTTAGGTGCCCGAGTAGGACTTTCAAGTTAGTGGATCATCGAGCTAGCTATTTACTGACGATCTAGGTGAGTGGACATCTCATTTTCACTGTTGTAGTGAGTCGTCGTTATTTTTAATAATATATGTGCAAATGTTTCAGTTTCAGTTTAGTGTTCAATTGTAGTTCTAGTGTTGAGCTTATGTGTATATTTTCTTTCATTGCATCGATGCATAGCTACTTGTTTACGAGGGCCCTTAAATAGGTTAGAGGCCCTGACCTGGCATTTACATTTTAGCTACTCAGCTTTCAAGGGCCCCAGGATGGGTTAAAGGCCCTGACCTGGCACCTCCTTGAACATATAGTATTGTCTCGGATTAGAGGTCCCTAGACGACGCCTCCACAACACTTGCACATTAAGAGTTTACTCTCGACTCGCTTTTTATTTTCAGCTGTTTCATGGAAAGGCATAAACTATCTTGGTTTTTCTCATATACTTGATTATTATTTTTGTCCACTCATTCTAACGATTTCTATGTTTTTATATGCCTTTCCCTGAGCCATTTGGTTTCAAATGCCCAGACTTTGCAGATTTTCATTGGAGGTCGGGCGTGCATGCGAATCAAGGTATGGCGGTATCCCTCATAGGATTTGATTATTATCCTACGAGCTAGTAGTTTATTCGGTATAACTAGTTTAATATGTCTAGCTGCTCTGATGTCTAATAGAGTTTGTATTCTATATCGAGAAACAGTTTCTTTAAGTTATGATTTTTACGATTATTGATCTTCACTACGACCTTTGGTTTAGAATTTGTTGTCATTAAGAGTCTTTAATGCCTACTCTCAGTTTAGGCAGCTAAAACGGGATCGAATCGGGTCTTCTCACTAGAGTACTCCGACCTTTAGCCACTATGAGTTGTTCGGAGAGTTTGACATGGCCCAAGGACAACCCATGATCAACTGGGGCGTTTGTCGTGGTCCAAAGATGATCAAGTTCCGGGGGGTGTTTATTGTGGCCAACCCGGAGCCTACTCGAGAATCAGTTGAGTAACCGATGCATCGATGCGAACAACCTAACTAAAACACAACCTCCAACATGACTGAAAACTGAAAACTGAACACTGAAAATACATATATATCCTCTATATATATAGCCTCGTATATAATGAACTGAAAACTAGAATAACTATTCATAAATAAATCAAAGACTCACGTAACGACTGTGAAAAGAAAGGTGTTCACTCACCATATACAGCTAGCCCCGTGGTCCAGCAGAATTCCTCTCACCGAAATCTTGGTTACAATCTCCTAGATCAAGATACAGAAGATTTAATATCAAAAATTGATAAGGAACTCCAACCTAGCTTAAAACGACCCGAAAATCTGTAATTAAAATTAGGTCTCTGCCTCGCTGGAGTTCTGCCATGTGTGACGGTGCGTGGCCGTCATATGCCACCTCCAACAACTTTTTTGGCGACCCCCAAATCTCACATCTAGCTCCCTCCCGAAAAACTTAACAACTTTTCTTTCTTTGCCGGAGAGAGATTAGGTGGCGCTATGGCCGAAACTACCGCCACAGCCGCGAAAATCCAATTCTGGCGACCGCCACCAATGACAACGATTAACCCACCAAAATCCTCCTCTCTCCAAGACCAACAACATTCTCCAAAAGACTAATGTCCGAATACCTCATACTTGGCCGGAAATCGGCTCGAAACCCGACGGATTCCAAAATCATCGAGAAACCTTCAAGGAAGATTCCGACACCGTTGTGTCACAGTGAGACTCGAAACCACCTGGGTTATACTCCCCAAGTTGCAGGCTACCAAAGCCCCCAAACGTTGCCGGCCAAATATGCCGAAGCACCACCGAGCCTGCGGCAGCACTCCGAGGAGAGGAATTGATTCATTTTTCTCACGTTGTACATGCAAACACCCAAAAATACCCAGCAATACAATCCTTGAGTGATGGGCTTTCAATCCATACCTGAAATGCCGTCAAAATTGATCGGCCGACATGGTTTTCCAGCGGGTCGGGTCGGACGCGACGTGGGTCGTGCGAGGTGAAACCAAGTCGAGCCCTCAAACAAAAATGGGTTAGGGTTTCTATCTAATTTTCTAATTTATACCTGAAGCTCCTCACTTAATCCGACGGTCCATATTTGATCTCAGCCAAAATCGATGGCTGAGATCAAACCGACCCAAATAAATTCTCTTTTTAGTTTACTTGCACTCAACTTCAAAAATTCGTAAAAACTAGCTCGACTATCCAAAACATATACCGTAAATTTTTACGAGTTCAAAATAAAATTCTCTACAACTCTCGTGAAAGAAGTTAAATCTAAATCGCCATGGAAATAAAAGTTGTTAATAAACCCTTCATTTAGACGAATACGTAATAACGTGAATCACAAGATGCTAAACATGGTATTTTGGTTCGGGTCGTTACAACCTCCATCATACCTGAATTGACTGGCTCACAAGC
The DNA here is from genome assembly GCA_946800695.1 of Geum urbanum. NCBI lineage: Eukaryota > Viridiplantae > Streptophyta > Magnoliopsida > Rosales > Rosaceae > Geum > Geum urbanum. The sequence continues at coordinate 58,046,915 of OX326997.1, forward strand.
AGAGAAAATTGATGAGAAGTATTCCACAACCACTTTCTCTAAAACTTTCGGGGATGTATGGCGTTTGCCCATCTCCATCAACCAAAGTCAGAATCCAATTTTTGGTACGCCTGTTTGACACTTTCCTGTGGAAAAATTTAGTGTTCCCCTCATCTTCTTTCATATAGGTTACCTTTGAACATTGCTTCTAGTATTCACATTCAGCAGCTAACAGACCATCAAGCTTCTCAGTAAGAGCACTATACTCCTATTTTGTTGACTCTATGAAAGGTTGGGACAATATCTCAGTGAGCCGACCTCGTATACTCTCAATCTTGCAGTTTCTCTTTCCAAATGTAGAACGTTGCCATTTGTCCAATGTGAACCTGGTATTTGTTATATAATGAATAACTTCATATATAGGAGAGTCTAGCCATGATCAACGCCAGTCTTGTTTGATGATATCCTCACATTACTCGTGAACTGCCCGGAAGCTTTCAAACTTAAAACGCCTAGGCTGTCGAGGCATACGTATTATATCCTCTTTGTGTATTCCTTGTAACAATGGAATATGGTCTCTGTGTATCGGTGAGAGATGTGTGACAGTGCTTCTAGGAAATAGATCAATCCAAGAGCGTGTAGCAACAACACGATCCAAGCGGCAACAAACCCCTCCTCCACCCCAAGACATGGTGATACCAGTGTAGCCTAGGTTAATTAGCTCCCCATATGATAAACAGTTTTGAAAAAGTTACATCTGACCCTCTATACGTAGTTCTCCTCTGACTTTCTCATCATTGTGTATAATCTCGTTAAAGTCACCGATCACCACCCATGGAACTGACGAGACATCACTCAAAGATTTTAGAAGATCCTAGGTTTGATGCCTCTCTAACGTGGTAGGATGCCCGTAGAAGCCAGTAAATCACCATCGAGCAAACCCCGCCTCTAGATGAACAACCACATCGATATGATGCTTTGATTTAGAAAAGAACGTGACCTTAATGTTGTCTTTCCAAAACATAGCCAATCCCCCCGATTGGTCTCCTTCTTCGTCTCCATTATCTCTGAACATGGCTTCGTAGTTGAGAAACCCTAGCGTACCTCTCAAGCGAGACATATACTCAAAGTCTGAAACTTTCGTCTCGCTCAAGAATATAATCGAGGGCCTATTTTTCCTTCTCAGAAAAGTGAGAGCCTCCACCAAAGGATTGTTACCAATCCCTCGACAATTCCACGCCAAAACATTCATGATGAAGTTGGCGCAATTCTGAGAAGCACAAACCCTAGTGGCGACGACGCTCTCCTTATTATCTTTTTATTAAAATATTAAATTTTGGACGATACCCATGGTTGGTATATATATATATATATTATAGCATTGAATTTCCAATAAGAAACTAGCACATAAGATTTAATAAGCAGAGGATGCACCAAAGATCATGAAGTTCATTAAAACTACTCAATTAAGCTTGATCAAGAATTGAGATAAAATATTAGATGTTAGTCTATCGAAACCTAAGCGATTCTTATCGATACAATAATCAAACCTTAGGATCTGAATAGACAACAAAAATCAAATCTTACTTTCATAACATATGATGCCTACTTGCAGAAGTTAGTAACAAATATAGGCTTCTGATGCAAGAGGAAGAACCAAAACATACAAAAGATAGGAGAATCTAGGGAAGTGGAAGGGTATGAAATGAAGTTAGATCCCTAAATAATCACGATCAAATTTGTAACTTACATACACACACAATCATTAAAGCTCCTTAGTCAAAGTAGAATTAGTTCACAAATAGAATGCCTAACATTCAATTTTCTACCAAGATGAGAGCAATATCAGTATTCAATATCAGTCATAGATGGAGTTCTATATATGAGATCCATAATATCAAGCAATTACCAGAGGTCACGCTCAGGCATTCAACTTCACATGTCTAAGTGTAATAGATGCAAGCATTTGAATGTTGATAAGAAAGGGAGGAAGAAAAGACGAAAATGAAGCACCTTCACCTTCACTGGCCAATTGACAAAACTTCAAAGGAGCTTAATTAACAAATATGCTTAAACTGAGTAAATACTCTAAATTTTAATCAAGTAAACAACCAACTCTATCGATCATCCTCTTACCTCCACACTGGTCCTAAATATCCTCGACTACGCCACCCTAACAAAACGCTTTAGTTTTACATAAACAAATCTATTGAAGAAAAAACAACTCATCCATACGCTCGATCAAACTTCTATTAAAAAATAATTCATTGTTTGAACCTTATCTTTCACACCCATAAACAAATGAATTAGAAAATATAAATTAACAATTCCAAAAGAATGTACAATAAACAACAAACCAAACTAAAATACAATTACAGATAAAGGTTCCACAGAGAAAATATATATATATATATATATATTGCAAGCCCTCTTGAAATGGCTTCCATTATGCTCAATCAGTTCCTCTTGAAAACTATCTGCTTTGGTACCTTTGCTGAAAGGCCTAGAGTGAACCCGATGACGGAAACCGCCCAAACCTGGAAACATTCACTGAGAATTATTTTTTCTCAACAATTCAGAGAGCTGTAGATTTATGTTGTAGGAACTCTAACTTTTCGATTGATACCATATGTAATTTCAGGGAGTAATTGATTCCTTACATGTTTTTCTCTGCAATAGGTTTGATTTCCCAAAGATTCTCTCTTCTACGTGTCATATCTCTAGTGTTCTCTTTGTTTTGTACCAATTTACTCTTATTTTATCAAATTTAAGGATGCAGAGCTTAAGTTGATGGGAGGATATTTGTGACATTACGAAAGTTCTACCTTTCTAATAGCCGTGAGGCAAGTTTCCTTAATTAATAGAGATAGAGATATAATAGACCCTTTCCACTCAGGGATCCTTTTTTTAGGGGCATTTTTAGGTATAACCTTTTTAGCCATTGAATCTGTTTTAATGAAAATAAATGGATGAGACTAAAACAAAAATACATAGCCTCTCTCTCTCTCTCTCTCTCTCTCGCTCTCTCTTAATTAAGTTCTTCTGAAGCTCTCCATGGATGTAAGCAGATTGGATATCTACAAGACGGTCGTTAAACCGTTATTCATTCTGTCCATTTCCTCCAACCGGATCGAAAGGAATTCGATTCCCTTGTTCATCCACTGGACCATCATAAACTGTGAAAGCGGTAGATGGATTTTGGAGATCTTCTTCTTCGTTCTACTCAAACTCATCCTCCACGAGTTCTTCCTCAACGACCATGTTGTGCATTATGATGCAAGCCAACATGATGCTTTTTAATGTCGATAGGTGGTGACATTGAGCTGCACATTGAATAATCCCCAACAAGCTTGTAAGATACCAAAGCACCTCTCCACATACTTGTGGTATGCCTCCTATTTTTTCTCAAAATGTTTTTGTGGAAGCTCCTAAGGAATGAAAATCGTTTTGGCAAACGTGGAGTACCTTAGATATATCTGGTCAGCAAGATAGTAAGTGTTGTGATATATTATACCATTGACTTTATAATTCGCACTCGGACTTCTTCCACCAAGCAGCGCATCGAAGACATCTGATTGGTAGAGTACGTTAATATCATTTTGAGCTTCTGGTACCCCGAAGAAATTGTGCCATATCCACGTGTCATATAAGGCCACTGCCTCTAAGATGATAGTGGGATGACCCTTTGTCCTTGAGTATGACCCGGACCAAGCGGTGGGGCAGTTCTTCCACTCCCAATGCATGCAATCAATACTTCCGATCATACCAGGAAATCCTCGTTGTCTAGCCCTTCTTAGAAGTCGAGTGATGTCTGTGACGACCCAGAACAGAATCAGTATGAGAAATCAGCTTGATCTACGAGCTTGCGTGTAGTCGCAGATTTTCGACAGTTGTTTGAATCGTCAGATTTGTTAACGACTAAATTATTGGTCGAGAATTGGAGCTGGGTCTCTTCTCGAGAGTCGTTGTACGTGTGATTTCGAGTTCGTGGGCGGTTCCGGATCGTTATTTGGACGACCGAGGAATAAATTATGAATATTTGAAGTTTCAACGTAATCGGGTTTAAAATGGTGGATTTCTTAGCGACTAAATTACCGGACGAGAATTTGGTTTCGGATTCCGTGAACTCGTGGGAACTTCCGGAACATTATTTCGAGTTACGAGGATTATGTTGTGAATATTTCCGATGGTTGATTATTTAGTCGGTTAAAGTATGTGTTTGGGTGAACCGTTGACTTTTTAACCGATTTGTCGAAGTGTTTGACTTCGGGTGATAATTCAAGAATACGTCGATTCGAGTTTGTTGCCGCGAGAATTATTGGAATCGGAATTACGACGAGGAAGTTACGTGTGTTTGAAGTTTGTCGAAAAGATAATTACGGAAGTTTCTATTTTGGGAAAGCTATAAATGTGGGTTGCCATTTGTGGAAAGTCAAAAGCTGAGTTATTATTGTTGACTGGTGTTGACCGGTCAACGCGAGCTGTGGGAGGAGGTGCGACGGTGGTGCTCGGCCTGTCGGCGGTGAGCAGCCGTCTGGCCACCCCAGGCCTCGGCGCTGGGTCCATTCGGCTCGCCTTGGTCTCCCCAAGGTCACCCTAGCCACCGTCGACGGCGTGGGACGCCGTAAGTGGGATGAATTTCCGGTTGAAAAATGGAGGTTTTTGGGGGTTTTTGCTCGATCCGATTCCGGCCAAATCGAGCTGCAAAAAGGAGTGGGCTTTGAAGCTCTCATCACCTAGAAGCTACCATGTAAGTTTGGTGTTCCAATTCATCTTGTACATGGAGAATTTTGGATTTGAAATTTGTATGACAATTCGGTTTTACATGAAATTGGACTAGTTAGAGTGTGAATTGGCATTTGTTGCAGTTATGAAAGTTGCTCAGTGGGTGATTTTGAGTGGAATAGGGGTTGCTCCGACGAGAAATTTCACGGTTGGTGGTGGCGCCGCCGGCGGCGGCGATCAACGGCGGTCAAACTTTGACTTTTGGGGTTTTCGACAAGTTGCATGTCATTTCACTCGAAATCGCGCTCCGATCGCTGTGGGGAGGTTCGTTTTTCGAATTGAGCGTCCAAAAGTACAGCGAGGTATTGAGGTGTGATTTTCAGATTTTCGACAGTTTGTCATAATCGGATTACGTGTTTCCGAGAACGGTGGTTTCTTGTGATTTGTCTTGAATTGTCGAGTTATGACTATGAGAAATGAACTTTGTGAATATTCAGGTGTTCGTGATCGTTTGTTTGGCGAGGGACTTCCGCCGGATCACGGGTTAACGCGAACTGCGTTACGCTAGCCTGTGAGTGGACAAGTTTATATTTTCACAGTTGATTTGCGAGTTCGTGGATTTCATGATTTTCCGTATTTATTTTATACGATGTTGAGATATATGTTATTTTCGGAGGTATTTTTTTATTTATATTGGTGATAGCATTACTGCATCGATGCTTCGGCTACTCGGCTGATCACCGGTAGTCCGCCAGAGTTGAGAGATTCCTCTGGACCAGAGTTGAGAGATTCCTCTGGGTAGGGTTGAGAGATTCCCCTGTATGCCGCCGGCGTTGAGAGATTCTCTTGGCCTATCACCGTCGGGTTTGAGCGATTCACCTGACGTCGGGCTTGAGAGATTCGTCCGACAACCTCTATATGTATATGTGTTCCGAACTCGCATTGTTTTATATTGATTATGTATATGAACTGGTGAAAGGCATACGTTTATTTTCGTCCACTCACTCTAACGTTTTTATTTGCCTTTCCCCGGGGCTTTTTGGTTTCCGTGCCCAGTTTGCAATTCGGACTCTGGTGTCGCACGTCGTGGTCGGAGGCATAGTGCTCGAGCTACCTTGTTTCTTCCAGTAGGTTTATTATTCTACCTACTGTGGTATACTTATATGTTTATACATTAGAGGTCCCTCTGAGTATTCTGTTGTATATATTATACGATTTTACTCCGGATTTCAGTAAAGTACAGATATATTTACTACTTTACATTACTGTTGATATATTGAGAAATCCGGATGGGATTGGTGCCCACGGTTTGATTTTTGTGGCATAGGATGAAGTGTATTTTCCGCGTGCAGGTAATGGTAATTCCACGTTAGTAACGAAACTCTGCCGAAATTTTGTTGGTTGTTGTTGGTTCGCGTTTTCAGAAGGGGTTTGATTCCGGTTTAGGCAACTAAATCGGGGTTGGGTCCTTTCAGCTTGGTATCAGAGCATTTGGTTATAGGTTCTGTAGACTTTTGTAGTCGTGTTTGCTAAGGATATTTGAGAATGTACAGCATGTCTGGAATGGTGACCAGACCGGCCGGCGGATACTCATCAATACTCCGGGTGTTGTATACTTTCAAATATTTGAAGTTCCATGATTACGTTCTACTTGTTGTGAATGATGTTTTACTCATTAGGATGCCTCCTTGACGTGCTTTCCGTGTCGGTACGGTTATGGATCCGATTGAGGATCAATCGACGCGTGATTTGCCAGTGAATTGTGGGTTTGGATGAGCATTATGAGTTCAGGGAATTGTGTGGCACGGTTTGCCTGGTTGTGTGTGTATGAGCGTCTACATGTTGCCTCAGAGCTGAGAATTGTGGTAGTTGGTGTCTTGCCTGAGTCAGATTGTATTTAGTGGGCTGGTGTTGTGTGAGTTCCTGTTGTGACTCCATGGCCTACATTCAGGGTGTTGTTTATACAATAATGGTTTTATCAGGCTACCCAACAATCGAATGAGGAGTGTTTAGCCACCTGAGGCAGAGATGCATTGTTCACATGTTTGTCCCTGTTTGTACGAGTTATGTGGCCTCAGAGGAAGTAATGCACGAGGTTCGAGATGAGTTTGAACCTGAGCATCAGAGGGATTTTGACTGTTATGCCTCGAGACAACCGTGAGGAGCTTAGTGTGCTGCACTCAGTGGCGAGGCTGTCGAGAAGGAAAGGTGTACGCAGTTTTCGATGTGATGGTTTGAGGAAAGTGAACTTAGTTGATATTTTGATGAGGTTGAGTTCCGACACTTCGAGATCAGTGACATCATCAGGCTGTGACCTTTTCGATTATGTTAAGGGTCATCAGATCAAGCAAAGGATCTGTTTGACGATGGCGGAGATCACAGAGTAGCGGATTTGCTCCTGTGGCATGAGTTTGGGCGATCGTTGGTGATCCTATCACGCAGCAGGTGTTGCGGTGACTTGTGTTCGAGGAGCACTCTCAGTTGCTATTGTGGTGGCCAGGAGGGTCACGTTGCGAGGAAGCGCCTTTAGCCAGCTGTTCTAGCGGTTTGGTAGCTCAGAGTTCACGAGGAGATCCTCATGTTGTTCCTGAAGTTTGACCAATGTAGCTTTTTGATGAGTTAATCAGCAAGTCGCAATTGACGTGGATGGCTAGTTGAGCATGCTGGAGTTTGTGCCACGACCTTGTATGAGGATGGAGTTTCTCCAAGGTTACTGTTGCTTGATATCCATGGCTATTGTACCTGCATCTCCACTTCCGAGTTTTTGGAGAGTGTTGTATCCATCCGGAGGTTGCGAGATCCTTGTTGGAGGTTATGTGTTAGCCGCGGATCTGTTATAGCTGGACATTGTGGTTTTGATGTGACTATGAGTATGGACTTTTGGCAACACATCATAGCTGTGTTCGTGTACCTCGAGAAAGGGGTTGTATTTCGACGACCAGATTTCCCCGAGATACTGTTTCGCGGTGATGGTCGAGCGGATGGTGGAAACGGGTTGTGTTGTTACTTAGCTCATGTTGTGGATACTTCGGTTGCTGTACCCGACATTGGTGACATTGAGGTGGTTCTCGAGTTTCCAGGTGTGTTTCGGAGGAGTTACTAGGTGTTCTTCCAGTTCGGGAGACCGACTACACCATTGAGTTTGTACCGAGCGCTGGACTCATTTTACCGGCATCTTGTCGTTCGGAGCTAGCGCAGCTGATGGAGCTACAGTTTCGACTCTAGGAGTTGCTGGATGAGGTTTTAGGAGATTTCATGCGACCCCGCGTATTTGCGTGGTGTGCTGTTGCATTGTTTGTACGGATGTTAGATGGTTCATCAAGGTGGTGCATTGAATACCGAAGCCTGATTCGCTTCAGAGGAGAGTGAGTATCCTCCGCTTCGGATTGACGATTGGTTTGATCAGCTCGCGAGAGCTTCAGTCTTTTCGAAGTTTGATTTCGGGTTCGGATACCATCAGTTAGGGATTGATGAGTCAATTGTGGTTTGAACAGCTTTCAGATCTCGGTGTGGGCATCAAGAGTTCTTGGTCACGCCTTTTTGGTTGACCAATGCCCCACAGCTTTTCGTGGATTTGATGGACCAGGTGTTCAGACGATTTCTGGACGAGTTTGCGGCCGTGTTCGTTGGCAACGTCCTGATGTACTCCAGGAGTGTGGGCCAGCACCTGAAGAAATTGTGAGCGGTTTTGCGGACTTCGCGAGGTGATCAGCTATTTGTGAAGTTCAGCCAGTGTGAATTTTGGTTGATTAGCGTGAAGATTTTGGGCCACGTGATGTCAGCCGAGGGAGTTGGCGTAGATCCAGACTAAATAGAAGCTGTGTTGATTTGGGGTTGACCTACCATGGTACCAGAGATCAGGGGTCTCTTGGGTTTGGCAGGCTATTACCGACGGCTTGTGCAGGATTTTCCTGGATTGCCACTCTACTTTCCGGATTGACGAAGAAGACGTCAAGTTCGAGTGGTTCGATGCACACGAGGAGAGTTACTTACTCCTAAAGGATGGTTGACCGTTGCTTCGGTTTTGACCTTACCTGACGATCGTGGTAAGTTTGTGGTTTTCGAAAATGTATCGAGATTTGGATTTTGTTATGTTTTGATGTTGTGTAGCAGAGCGGTGGCTCATGATTTCAGGCAGTGGAAACCTTATGTAGTTGCATACCCTGTGTATGATTTGGGTGTAGCTGTCTGTGTGTTAGCATCGAAGAGTTCGAGACACTACAGCTATGGCGTGCAGCACAGTGTAGGACATACACTGATCATTTGAGTTTCATCCACTTGCATTTTCGGCCAGATTTGGGCTTGAGGCAGTGTAGATGGATGGGGTCGACTAACGACTATGGCTGCACCTTTGAGTTTGTTCGAGAAGGCTAGAGATTGTACTTTGATCATCCGCTTGGGATGTTATTGCTGATGCATTCAGTCGGGAGTCGGGAGCTTCGGTGTTTCATGTGTATGTGGCTCGAGTTTCCGTGTTAGTCGAGTTATGCACTAACGGAAGCTGAGTTCGAGTGTGATGATGTTGAAGCTCATTGTTTTTGCGTGCGTTGGCACTAGCGGTACAGAAATGTATCAGATACTTCAAGTTTACTACTCGTGACGCATCATGAAGAGCAATGTAGCAGCATGTGTGTGCAGATGCCACATTTGTTGGCAGGCGATGGCTAGGAGGTGGAGACTTACCGAGAAGTACCATCCATTAGAGATTTCCGGTTAGACGTGGCGTTTGTCGCTGTGATCTTGTGTGTGTTTGTGCGCACTTTGATTTGTGATACCAGTTGTCAGGCCATTGTGGACCATTTGATGAACTTAGTACATTTCCTTGTACTTTTCGAAAAAGATTTCAGTGGCAGGCTGGTATAGCTGTGTTTGACGGAGGTTGGCCATTCATGTGGTGTGCCTATGTCCCAGTCAGTTCGTTGACCGAGATAATCAGCTACGACTGTGTGTTGGCAAGCTTTATAGCGAGCATTGGGGACCAGATTACAAGTTAGTATCTGTTCTTATCCTCAGATTGGCGGGCGATCTTTGAGGACTATTCAGACTTTGGAGGGTATATTGTGGACCTCGGTATTGCGGTTCCGAGGGATTTGGGACCAGCAGTTTCACTTGTTCGAGATTGCTTGCAGTACCAGTTTGTTGACCACTGAGATATTGACATTGCTTGATGTTGTTTTGAGGAACGATGTTATACTCCATTGTGCTGGAGCGAGTTTGGGTTGAGTTTAAGTTGACATTTGATTCTGATTTTGTGGAATGTGCTACCATAGACTGTCAGATTAGCGGAAATGGGTTGATAATTGCTCGAGTTCGGTGTGTGAGTTATGTTGATGTGTATAGATTGAGTTGTGATTTGCCACGTTGTTTTGATCTGTATGTGGTCATAGGCGAGTTTGTGTTGTGTCGTATGGTTCGACGTCGCCTATAGTGTTGGCTTTTGTGTGTGTGTTGTGTTCCGTGTGGCGGAACTATGTTTCAGATGTGTTATGTGTTGTGTACCCTATCTGTCCCTTATGCAGGAACACTTGGCAATTGTGTGGAGCCAGTTCAGATTTGAGATTGAGGGTACATGGATTTCAGCACGGAGCTATCTCCTATTGTGGAGTATGTTGTCAGAGTTGTTCAGTTGACGTAGCCACTGGAGAGTTGAGCAGTATGCAGAGGCAGTGCTCCTACTTTTAGTCGGAAGACTCAGAAATTTCGAGGTCGAAATTTTTTTAAAGGAGGTGGATTTGTGACGACCCAGAACAGAATCAGTATGAGAAATCAGCTTGATCTACGAGCTTGCGCGTAGTCGCAGATTTTCGACAGTTGTTTGAATCGTCAGATTTGTTAACGTCTAAATTATTGGGCGAGAATTGGAGTTGGGTCTCTTCTCGAGAGTCGTTGTACGTGTGATTTCGAGTTCGTGGGCGGTTCCGGATCGTTATTTGGACGACCGAGGAATAAATTATGAATATTTGAAGTTTCGACGTAATCGGGTTTAAAATGGTGAATTTCTTAGCGACTAAATTACCGGACGAGAATTTGATTTCGGATTCCGTGAACTCGTGGGAACTTCCGGAACATTATTTCGAGTTACGAGGATTATGTTGTGAATATTTCCGATGGTTGATTATTTAGTCGGTTAAAGTATGTGTTTGGGTGAACCGTTGACTTTTTATCCGATTTGTCGAAGTGTTTGACTTCGGGTGATAATTCAAGAATACGTCGATTCGAGTTTGTTGCCGCGAGAATTATTGGAATCGGAATTACGACGAGGAAGTTACGTGTGTTTGAAGTTTGTCGAAAAGATAATTACGGAAGTTTCTATTTTGGGAAAGCTATAAAATGTGGGTTGCCATTTGTGGAAAGTCAAAAGCTGAGTTATTATTGTTGATTGGTGTTGACCGGTCAACGCGAGCTGTGGGAGGAGGTGCGACGGTGGTGCTCGGCCTGCCAGCGGTGAGCAGCCGTCCGGCCACCCCAGGCCTCGGCGCTGGGTCCATTCGGCTCGCCTTGGTCTCCCCAAGGTCACCCCGGCCACCGTCGACGGTGTGGGACGCCGTAAGTGGGATGAATTTCCGGTTGAAAATGGAGGTTTTTGGGGGTTTTTGCTCGATCCGATTCCGGCCAAATCGAGCTGCAAAAAGGAGTGGGCTTTGAAGCTCTCATCACCTAGAAGCTACCATGTAAGTTTGGTGTTCCAATTTATCTTGTACATGGAGAATTTTGGATTTGAAATTTGTATGACAATTCGGTTTTACATGAAATTGGACTAGTTAGAGTGTGAATTGTCCTTTGTTGCAGTGATGAAAGTTGCTCAGTGGGTGATTTTGAGTGGAATAGGGGTTGCTCCGCCGAGAAATTTCACGGTTGGTAGTGGCGCCGCCGCCGGCGGCGGTCAACGGTGGTCAAACTTTGACTTTTGGGGTTTTCGACAAGTTGCATGTCATTTCACTCGAAATCGCGCTCCGATCGCTGTGGGGAGGTTCGTTTTTCGAATTGAGCGTCCAAAAGTACAGCGAGGTATTGTGGTGTGATTTTCGGATTTTCGACAGTTTGTCGTAATCGGATCACGTGTTTCCGAGAACGGTGGTTTCTTGTGATTTGTCTTGAATTGTCGAGTTATGACTATGAGAAATGAACTTTGTGAATATTCAGGTGTTCGTGATCGTTTGTTTGGCGAGGGACTTTCCGCCGGATCACGGGTTAACGCGAACTGCGTTACGCTAGCTTGTGAGTGGACAAGTTTATATTTTCACAGTTGATTTGCGAGTTCGTGGATTTCATGATTTTCCGTATTTATTTTATACGATGTTGAGATATATGTTATTTTCGGAGGTATTGTTTTATTTATATTGGTGATGGCATTACTGCATCGATGCTTCGACTACTCGGCTGATCACCGGTAGTCCGCCAGAGTTGAGAGATTCCTCTGGACCAGAGTTGAGAGATTCCTCTGGGCAGGGTTGAGAGATTCCCCTGTATGCCGCCGGGGTTGAGAGATTCCCCTGGCCTATCACCGTCAGGTTTGAGCGATTCACCTGACGTCGGGCTTGAGAGATTCGTCAGACTACCTCCATATGTATATGTGTTCCGAACTCGCATTGTTTTATATTGATTATGTATATGAACTGGTGAAAGGCATACGTTTATTTTCGTCCACTCACTCTAACGTTTTTATTTGCCTTTCCCCTGGGCTTTTCGGTTTCCGTGCCTAGTTTGCAGTTCGGACTCTGGTGTCGCACGTCTTGGTCGGAGGCATAGTGCTCGAGCTACCTTGTTTCTTCCTGTAGGTTTATTGTGCTACCTACTGTGGTATACTTATATGATTATACATTAGAGGTCGCTCTGAGTATTCTGTTGTATATATTATACGATTTTACTCCGGATTTCAGTAAAGTACAGATATATTTACTACTTTACATTACTGTTGATATATTGAGAAATCCGGATGGGATTGGTGCCCACGGTTTGATTTTTGTGGCATAGGATGAAGTGTATTTTCCGCGTGCAGGTAATGGTAATTCTACGTTAGTAACGAAACTCTGCCGAAATTTTGTTGGTTTTTGTTGGTTCGCGTTTTCAGAAGGGGTTTGATTCCGGTTTAGGCAACTAAATCGGGGTTGGGTCATTTCATGTCTGTCTGATCTGGAGCGCGGAGATAACGGTTACCATAAAGCTGTACAACTTGGATGCACCACTTCTTCATGCATTATAGAGTTGTTGATTCCCTCATCCTTGTAATTTCAGCACACTGATCTGCAGCTGAGCCGTATGACAACATTAGTAGAGCACCTGTCATCTTTTGTTGGGAAAGTAGTCCGAGCATTACAGTGGCGTCGACTCGTTGATGCTAAAATTGGTCATAGTTGCAGAGATCCATCATTATACGGTTGAATAAATTTTGGCTCATTTGGAACCTCCGGTGAAAGTCGTGGTCGTTAAACACCGAGCGTTCGATAAAGTAATCTTCTATCATATTTTTTCCCTTGGACTCCCTCATCATTGGTTGATTTGCACGGTGGCGTGGTTGTTCATCATCAAATGTTGCATCCACCGAGACTGCGTCGGTTATGAATGCATTCATAATTTGTGCATTTCGCTGTCGTTGTTGTCGCCTCCTACTGAAAAAATTGTTCAAACCCATAGGATTCATCTTGATGAAACCGGAATGTGAAGAAGTGTTTGGAGAAATTTGTTTACAAGTAGAACTACAAGTGATTTGTCGTTGGTGTGAGTATTCAAGGAGCCGTAGATGATGATTTTATAGCCTTTTGAATTACCAGATGTTTCAAGATAACGACACGTGTCACAGCTTGATTGGTCAAAAATCTTACTGAAAATCTTCATCAATAATTTAGATGATAACGAAACTGTGCCATATCCATGTGTCGCAAACTTATTGGTCGAAAATCTTACCGAATATCTTCATCAATAATTTTGCCGACACCGACACGTGGACATGACACGTTCTCTTTGATTCGTAATCTTACCGGAAATTTGTATCAATAATTTCACCGACAAATACACGTGTCACTAAATTACTGGTCGAAAATTTATTCGAAAATCCGCTACCAATTATTTGATCGAGAATGACATGTGTCGGCTAGGTATTGGATAAAATATTATTAGGATTTAAAAAATCAAAATTTTAAATAATAATGAATAATAATATGAAGTTCTATTTTGAGCACCGTTGCACACAAAACAGAAATATGACTTCCTATTCGAAAATTTTGGAGATGAATTCCTATTTGAGAAATTTCTCACCCATTTCATGGATGCATATGCTCTTACATTATATTATCTGTCTTGTATTGCACTGAGGCAATCTGGTTCTTAGCACGGGGTTTGGACCAAGAACATCAATCTATTTGTATTTGATGGTCATAGGTTAACTTTAATATCTGATCCAAAAAAATAACCAATACTTTCACTGGAGCTTTTAAACAAATGCAGTTTAGAACTTTTGCTGGTTTTACTATATCTTTTTGTCCGAGGAAAGAATTCAGGGTCTGTTAATTAAGCCATCACTAGTTATCTTATATGAGTGTATGATGGTCGATTATTGGAGAGATATTGTCGCTCTATTAAGGTAGAAAATGCCTGTTTTCGTATTAATTGTTTTGTAAAGTCTATCTCTAAATTAGAAGACAGAAGAATTTGTTCGTTTATATAAGAAGTGGCATGGGATAATGGTTCAATACTGGTACATTAGCTTGTAACATTTCGTCTTACAAAGTAACTACTATAATTTCATATTTTCTACAGTGCTTGAGTGCATTGAACAGAGAAGGCAGCCGTTGCTCGTAATGGATGCAATATACTTCATTAGGCCTTCCAAAGAGAAGTAATTGTTAGAATATGCCTTTAATCAGGTATGGCGTCGGCGTACGTAGGTCTCGTTAAGACAAACGTCTTTGGTGAGAGAGTCTCGTGAGTAAGAGTCACTGGCGAGAGTCTTTGATGACCAGTCTTTGGCGAGGAGAGTTAGAAGTCCTTGGCGAGCAGGACTACTACTCAGGTTTTCGTAAGAAAAATGGATTCCTCAGTCATTCCGGTTTAGGATTCCTCAGATGTTTGGGTATGAGATTTCTCTGGTATTCAGGACTCTGTTAGGCTATATATATACAAGGTTATTAGCTAAGAGGGGTGTGAATGAAATCTGGTTCTATTCTGTAGGTTAGGTTTAACCTAGTGTGGTAGAAATTCTGTATTCTGTAATCCTAGGTTGTTTAACTCAGTGTGATACTCTATAATCTATAATTTGGTATCCTCAAGATAATAAATCTGTTCTCCTTCTGTCGTGGACGCAGCTAACTCGCGTTAGTGAACCACGTAAATCTATGTTATTTTTCCATTTGTTTGCTTCCGCTATAACAAACTAGTATCAGAGCTTAGGCTCCGGATGTCCGGGGTGAATGTGAAGATAGACAAATTCACGGGGAGGAACAGTTTTAGTTTATGGCAGATCAAGATGAGTGCCTTGTTAAAGCAACAAGGGTTGTGGGCACCGCTGATGAAGAAGGCAGTGGGTTCCAAATCCGCTGAGATGGCCAGTCTGGAGGAGAAGGCACACTCAACGAAGTTAGGCACTGTAATGACCCGAACCGTGAAATGTGCATATATTGGTCCGAGCTGTGATTATTGTGAATAAATCGTACTCGTGGGTTTGTTAATGACTAAATTATCGGGCAAGAATTTGGTTTAAGTTCATTCGAGGGAATTGTAAAGGATTTAATTTCAAGATCGTGGGAATTTTCGGAGAATTTTTCGGATAAGTGAGCAATGTTTTATCGAGTTTTGAAGTCGGTTGGTGAATGTGGATTTAATCGTGACCGTCCGATTTGGATCAGATTGAATTATAGCCATTGATTTGGGGATGGTATGTGTACGGTATGTATACGGTATAAATATGAAACAAATTGGGAAACTTTCTATTTTTGGAAATACCCGTTGACCCACGGGTCAAAACTGACCCGTTTTGGGCCGTGAGCTTCTCGAAATCGATGTGCCTTATTCCGGCATCTTTTGGTCGTGGTTCCTTCATGAAAGTTGTTGGGCTTGAGCTCCTCTTTCTTTTGATAGGTGGATCACTCATTTTGGTTACCGGATGAAGAAGATATGACGTGTTAAAATTTGGAGAATTCCAGCGACGGAGTTGGCGGAGATGGCGGCGATGGGGGTTGAGGTTATGGGGGTTTTGTTGCCCATGGAGAGGTGAGTCTATTCCAAGTGGTTTCAGCCCTTGACGTACCCGGTAGTGGCCGATCGGAGAAATTGAACTCTAGCAAGGTTTTCGAACTTCACTGTGAATTTTGGACATTTTCTGGTTAAAATTGGGTTTCGCTTTGAACTACAAAGTTGTTGGAAATGTCGAGATCTTCAAACTAATGTGTTGGTCGACAATTTCTGGGTTGGTGGAAATTCCGGCGGCCGGCGGCGGCGGCGGCCCCACGTGCGGCAGATTTCTGGCGAGGTGGATTTTTGGAAAGTTTTATGTCGTTTCTCTCGTTTTCGCATGCTGAACGCAATGGTGAGGTTTTTGAGTTGATTTGAGTATTCTATTTTAGGACGAGGGTTGTTTGGGTGTATTTTGGGAATTTTTGCTATCTTCGTCGATATTTCTAGCGATACGTCTTTCGAGAACGTGGGGTTCTTGACGTATTAGCTCTGTATATTGTGTTTCAATATGTATTGATTGTATCCTTTTTATTCAGGTGATTGTGATCAAGTGTTTGGCGATGGATCTTCCGCCGGACCTCAGAGTTAGCTTCGTACTGTGAGTGGACATTTTATTTTCACAGTTGAATTGCGAGTCTCGATTTATACATTTTATGAGTATATATTTATGATTATGCATTATCGTTATGCATTTATGATTATGCACTTTACGATTATGCATGTGCATGGAAAAAAATTTATGTTTTGGTTTACACAGAGTACAGTCTCGGATATAGAGGAATGTATCGATGTTTTGGCTTCTCGGCTGATCCCCGAGATGCTCCGGGGGGGGGGGGGACAGATATTCTGACGCGAGGTCTTTCAGACTTGTATTAATCATGTGTGGGTCTGGGATCTCGTGATTAGACTGTACTATGTGGAGGAGTCCACGAGTGACCCCGCAGGATTTTACGTGCATATTTTTGGATCAGGAAAAATGTACCTGGTCGGGATTTTCATGTGCATTAACTCGCATTATGCTTTATGAGCATATATACTTATATATTAGGAAAGACATATTATTATTTTCGTCCACTCACTCTAACGATTTTATTTTTCTTCCCCTGGGCTTTTCGGTTTCCTTTGCCCAGCTTGCAGTTTGAGTTTCCGAGGTTACACGTCGACGGTGGAGGCGTAGAGTTCAGGTCACTCTTCAGTTCAAGTAGGTTCTTTGTTCAACTTACTGGTTGTATATGATGTATATAGGCGTCACTCTAAATACTTATGTTGTGTTTTCAGTTGAGTTTACTCCTGAATGTTTCTGGCTTTCTTGTAAACCTTTTGGTTTATTATATGTATGATGTTGAGAAATCCGGATGGGATACAGAGCCCACGGTTTGGCTTTTGTGGAATATTCGAAGTGTGTTTCTTACAGGTTCTAATATTGGTTCACGTGTTTCAAAGTAAACTCTGGCAAAAAAAATTTAAGGTCATGTTTTCGAAGGGGTTTGATTTCGGTTTAGGCAACTAAATTAGAGTCGAGTCCTTTCAGTTGGTATCAGAGCATTAGGTTTTAGGTTCTGTAGACACTTGTAGTTGTGTTACTAAGGGTATTTGAGAATGTACAACATTTCAAAGTAAACTCTGGCAAAAAAAATTTAAGGTCATGCTTTTGAAGGGTTTTGATTTCGGTTTAGGAAACTAAATTAGAGTCAAGACCTTTCAGGTATGTTCCACGCATGACTAAGAATCTGATATCTCTGAGTTATTTGGACAATTAGAGGTTCAGTTTCAAAGGAGAAGATAGAGTTCTACGTGTCTGCAAGGGTTCTAATGTAGTTTTGAAAGGTGTCAAGTGGTATACTTTGTATATTCTGCAAGGTTCTACGATGCCAGGTTTTGTTGCTGATGCATCATCGGAGGTTCACAGGGATGACATGACCAAGCTATGGCACATGAAACTCGGTCATATGAGTGAACGAGGGATGCAAATTCTAGAATTCTGCTGGTCTGATTTTTTAATGAGTTCTGCAGGAATGTAGAGATTTCTAGGCACCATACAGTCAGGGACACACCGCAGCAGAATAGTGTGGCAGAACGTATGTATCAGACACTTCTGGAGAGAGCGAGGTGCATGCTCTCTAATGCTGAACTAGAGAAAAGGTTATGGGTAGAAGTTGTTAATACAGCTTGTTGTCTGATAGTTGTATTAGAGAATGGTAGTGTTGAGAAGCAGGTGGAGCAGCAAGTCACTCAAGATGAGAGTGAACCAAAGCAAGGAGATCAACACTCACATTCAGAATTAGAGCCACTAGTAATTAACAAGCATAATTTGTCTCTAAATTGGTCTAGGAGCGCAAACTTTGGGAAGCCTCCTACAAGGTATGGTTTTGAGGATATGGTGGCTTATCCACTTCAGGTTGCTAAAGAGGTAGATCCTCACGAGCCGTCCACCTACAAGGAAGCGGTTACATGTACTGAGTGTTAGGAAGGGATGTCACCTACTGGGGATAAGGAGTACATGTCCCCATAGAATCTATAACCATCAACTGATGTTACTCGAGCAGGTCCCCATACATCAGAGTGAACTAATTCAAAAGTTCGAGTAGATCTAGAACAAGAAGTAGGAAAAGGCAACCTAGTAGCCTTTGACTTGTGACACATATCACAGTCACTATGGTATTTACATAGGTTGGGAAACAAAAGGGATAACACATGAGATGAAGGGTGAGCCAGACGTATGTGCCATAGCTGTTGAAGGGATGAAGAGGAGGTTTCTGCAACCAATCCTTGAGAAAAGCTTGAGGAAGAGGAGATGAAATAAAGGCCATTTAGATAGACTCATTCACCAATCTTCCTCTTGGTGACTCGGTCCTGAAACACAACACTATGAGTTGAGAAAGTGACAAGACAGTCTAACAGCTGGATGAGTTTTCCCATAGACAGAAGTTTGAAAGGAAAAGAGGGGACATACAAGACCTGAGACTCTAGGTTTTTTGAAAATAAGTTCAACCTTCCTCTTCCTAATATGGGAACTTTTTTACCATTTGCAACAGACACATGTGAGGGTTTTTCAAAACAGCAAAAACCCTTTAAAACAGAGGAATCATTTGACATGTGGTCTGAGGCACCAGAGTCAACAATCCAAAAATCTGATTTCTTGCTGAGATCTAAAGCTGTAGAAATAGCACAAGTGATACCTGCTATTTCATCTGGTTTAGCTAATTCAGCATCTGCCAGAAAACCAGCAAATTCTCCAAGCACAGCAGTAACATCCTTAGAGTCACTCCCTCCTTGTTTCTGTTGAAGAAATGCAGCAAATTCATTTATAAGATTGACAGGATTTGCTGTGAAGTCAGCCATACCATCAGATGAGCTATTGCTGGCATGATTTGCCTTTGGGGTGGATGGAAACTTCATCTGACCCTTTGAGCCCTTGTGGTCCTCATTGAACTTTGGTTTCAATTCTGGATGCAGAATCCAGCAAGTCTCTTTGAGATGACCAATACCAGCACGGCCAATACGCACACAATGAGTGCACTTGAGGTCTGGTCTTCTGCCTTGATATGGTCTATTACTGGAGAAAGCCCTTGTTTCAGAGGGTTCTGTATCAACATCTCCAACAACAATATCTGCATTCATTACTTTCTTTCGTATTTCTTCTCATTGAATGGTGTTGCATACCATCTGCAGGGTAGGTAGCTCTGAAGTCATCAACAACCGACTTTTTAGATCTTCATACTTAGATCCAAGACTAGCTAAGAGTTGAAACACTTTATCCTCTTCAGCACGTTTTAACAGAACAGCTGGATCCACAGAGTGTGGTATGTAGAGGTCAAGTTCATTCCATTTCGCCTTTAAGTTTCCAAGGTGCTGAACAAACGTTAAGCTTCCTTGGTGTAGCTCAGCCAACTCCTTCTTAAGCTGGAACACTCCGGCTGCATTGTTCAGGTTTCCATACATTTCCTTGACTGTCTTCCACAGATGAGCACAAGATTCTGAATAGTTGAAGATTTCTGCAATCTTGGGATCCATTGAGTTGAGAAGCCATGACATGAGCTGATCTTGAGACAACCAGGAATCATATTTAGAAGAGGCACTGCTTGGAATATTGGTCTTCTCACTGATACAACTGAGCTTAGACCGTCCTCCAAGCGCCAGTGTAATAGCCCTTGACCATGACAGATAGTTAAACTCATTTAAGAGGACAGAAGTAAGGCGTTGATTAGGATTCATATCACCTAAATCAACCTTGCCAGATGAGGAGCATGCATTTTTGTCATTTCCTCCGGCCATGATGAGAGGAAGAGACGAGAAAAACTGACAACAGGATAAACTTTTCCAGAAGCAGGATCAAAATGGATCACTGCTCTGATACCATGTTGAATCTTAGAGAGGATTGGCTATGAGTTTTTATGATGAAGATTTTATTATATTGAATCTGAACATACAGAAAAGAATATATAAGGAGACTACACATCTATCGAGGCAACAAGCTTGCCAGAGAACTTGACCCTTCGCCACGAGATTAAGCTTCTCACGTACGCTAGCTGATGAGATTAAGCTTCTTACGTACGCTAGCTGATGAGCTCGCCAAGGACACTACTTGCAGCTCACGAGACGCTCGCCAGCAGACTACCATACTTTCCTGATCCATGAATAATAAGCTATAGGAATATTTATGACTCCAACAAAATTAGAGCTCTTGATTATAAGAATGCAATACTATTGTTCAACCGACAAGCCAAGAATACACTCGATCATTAATATAACTAGGTTTTGTTTCTGAATCATCAATATGGTTAGAACATGATTGAGTTCATTTGTTCTGAATGGAGAGCGTCAAACGGTAATGAGGGTATGAAGTAATAGTCAGAAAGATTAAAGATAAGGAAGAGCATGTCGTCCTACCTGTAAAACAGAAACAAAACAAAAAAAGCGTTCAACCATGTTGATTTTGATTCTGGCGTGTTTTCTGTACAAATCGGAAGTCATGTGAATATTGACATATCTTAAAGTCTAACAAAACATGAATTAGAGGTCTTAATCGAGTAAAGACTCAAACAAGAGAAGATTGAAAATAAAAAACATCATCATACCATGAAAACCTCATGGTCTCAAGTAAAAAGTATGCATATGCATTTCACTGTTTTTATTGAGGATAACAAAAGTGTTTTCTATCCCTGAAGTCTCTGGATTATTATTGTTCTATTTGGAAAACTATCTCACAACTTCAAATTGTTTATAAAACACTTTTAAAACACTTTTCTGGTTAAGTTACTTAATCAGTAAGTTAAGTTTTTTGTTCCCTTAAAAACTTAATCTTTAAACTTCATCTTTATCTCTGATAAAGTGAAGATATTTTCTGCTAAAGAGTAGACAAGTTTTTATGTCGCGGTCAAGTTTTAACACTTGGTCTAGGATTAAAACTTGATTAAAACTCCTTCTGATTTCCTTGGCTGAGACATTCCGGTCTCTTTCATAGGCCATTTCATTTGGTCTATATAAAGAACAAGCATGCCTTGTCTTTCTTAGTTGTTAAAATTGTTTTTGCTCATTTTCTCTCTAAGGTTGAGTCTGTTTATACAAGCTCATTTGTGCTGATCTTTATTTCTTAAAGTCTTCGCAACACACCCTTGAAACTCATGCATACATCTTGCATACCATGAGGTTGGATTGGTAGGTGCAAGCATCTCAAGTGTTCATAGTGAGTTAGTTGTGTGATAACTAAATTCATGTCCGAAATTTGCGTATCTTTCTATTCTAAATCTCTGTAAAACAAGATGGAGAAAGGATATCGCCGAAACTTTGCTATTATCAGAACTATAGTCGATCTTGTAATAAGAGTTGTTACATAATGAAAATATTTTGCAGTTTTCATCCCTGAATTCAGGAGTTTCTGCAAAGAGAAAAACATAATTGTGTTATTCGTTTCATCTACTTAAAGCACGATTTGTTTACTTTCATAAACTGTTTATCAGGATAGATCAACATCTGGTTATCCCTGATATTAGTCATACTTTATTTTTGGTAGAAAGTAGTTAAGGCCCCATTCCCCCCCCCCCCCGCTGAAGGACTTTGTTAGTGAGATCCTCTGTGAGCCGAGAATGGATCGAGAGACTCTACTTCCATCAATGTTCCACCATTCTTTGATGGATGTGATTATTTCTAATGGAAAGTCATAATGTCTTCTTTTATTTCTAATGGAAAATCATGATGTCTTCTTTTCTAATGTCACAAGATGATGGAAAACAATGGAACGTAGTTGATGATGGATATTGTCCACCAAAGATTTCATATACGGACAAACCAGATTTGCTTGTCTTAAAATCCAAAAGTCTTTGCACTGATGCTAAAAAGATTTCAGCAAGAATAAATATTAAGGCTTTAAACAACTTTTTTTCAGCCTTGTCTGAAAAAGAGAGAAAAAGAATCCTCCATCACTACCACATAATTTCTCATTGCCGACGACTTATAGAAACAAAGGCCGACAATTTTTGAAGTCGTCGGCAATAATAGAGTATTGCCGACGATTTGTTGCCAAAATCGTCGATAATAGTATTATTGCCGACGATTTTTGCAACAAATCGTCGACAATAGTACTATTACCGACAGTTTATAGCCTACAAGGTATTGCCGACGATTTTTACGAAGTCGTCGGCAATACCTTGTAGGCTATAAAGTGTCGGCAATAGAGTATTGCCGATGATTTGTTGCAAAAATCGTCGGCAATAATACTATTACCGACGATTTTGGGAACAAATTGTCGGCAATACTCTATTATTGCCGTCGACTTCAAAAATCGTCGGCCTTTGTTTCTCTAAGTCGTCGGCAATGAGAAATTATGTGGTAGTGCATTGTCAAAAGCTAAAGATGCATGGGATTCATTGAAGACTACTCATGAAGGAAACTCTAAGGTAAGAGCTCAAAAACTCCAAACTTTGACTCTTGATTTTGAACAAATATTTATGCTAGAAGAAGAATCTATTGATGATTATCATAGTCGGCTACTTAGCATAACCAACCAATGTCAAGGCCTAAGAAGTCCTCTTGAACCAAAAGCTATTGTTTCTAAGTTTTTAAGATCTGTGAGTTTCTTATTTTGCTCCTAAACAACTCACTATTGAGGAATTCCATGATATGAAGACTTACTCTCTTGATGAGCTTGCTGGTAATCTAAAGACTTATGAAGCTAAAAGAACTAAACCAAGAAGAAACAAAACTATTGCTCTTAGTTCTGTTAAGCAAGAATCTGATGTTTATGAAAACATTTTATACTTTGTTGAAGAATGTGCATACATGAAAAAATAGTTTGAGAAGTTCCTCAAAAATAAGAAACCTCATTTTTCATCCAAAAACTCTTCAAAAGGTTTTAAGTCAGGTTCTAGCTCTAGAATCCTAGAAGCAATGATGTCTCAAATGATAGATCATTCAAACCAAAATCTTCACAAAAAGAGGATGAACAAATAAGACGTTTTGAATATACTAGTGTGGGGCATAAAGCCGCAAGACTGTGCAATCAGAATCTGATTCAGAACATGATGAGGAAACAATTGCTTTCATGGCATCAGTTATTTTGGATGAATCCCTAGATGATAGTGAATCCAAAAATATTTTGGATAGCAAGTATGCATAAATGTGTGTTGCATCTACGTCTATGATTGCTAAGATTGAAACTCTTCAAAGTGAGTTATCAATAAGTGAGAAGACAAAAGTTGAAATTCAAGAGAAGTTTATTTTTATAAAAACCAAATGGAAGTTGGAAAACATTAGTCTTGAGAATAATGTGAAGTATCTTCAAGAGAGCTTGGACACTTAAACTAGACTTGTATCCACCTTGTTGGAAGAAAAACTTGATCCAGAAAACTCTCTAGATGCATCTCAACAACAGTTTCAAAAGTTTACCATAAGTTTAGAAAAGTTGACCAAACTATGTGGTCTTAGAAACCTGATAAAAATAAATCTGGTATAGGTTATGAGAAAGGTGAAAACTCACAACCCAAAAAACTTACTGTTTTTGTCAAAAGACAAAATTTATTATCTAAAAAACATTTTAAACGTTTTATTCCAACTTGCCATTACTGTGGAGTTATTGGTCACATCAGACCTTTGTGTAGAAAGTTGAACAGGAGTCAGACAAATAGTGTTCATCAAAATGACTTAATCCACTAATTTCAATCTTCTTTGGAAAAATCTATCAAAGAACTTTCAAGGATAGCAAAAGTCTTACCATCTCCACATCTGGATACACTACCACATTTCTTCCCATTGCCCATGAAATGGGAAAAGAAAGGCCGACGATATCATATATCGTCGGCAATAATAAGCATTACCAACGAAATTTTCAATCGCCGGCAATTGTTTTTCCTTATCGCCGGCAATGACATTATTGCTGACGAGTCGTCGGTAATACCTTTCTCCTCGCCGGCAATAATATGTAGTTTGGCCGACGATGTTTTGGCTGGAATACCAACGAGATAATCTCCCTATAGCCGACAATTTAATGAATCATCGGCAATAACTCTTATATCAGATCTACTCTGCAGCAGCTCATTCATTTTACAAAAATCCGGTGAGAAAGAAGGAAAACGTTCTGAAATCGTTGGGTATTGTCAAAAGGCGTTCAAAACCCGCTCGTGAAGCTATATAGCTAGGTACGTATATATATGTGGATCGATGTATATGTGTGTTGATTTAGATATATGTGTTGATTTAGAGTTGAGATTAATGGTTTGATATGCAAATAGAGTTGATATATTATTGATTTTGAGTGATTGACTGTTGATTTTGAGTTGATTTGAGATGATTTCAATGAAAATATGCTTGTGTGTATATATATGTATATAAATTTATTTTGTGATTAATTGTTAATATGTATATATATACATGTAAATTTATAATTGGGAATTGTAGGTATATATATATATATATTTTTATATGCATGGGTCAACTTTGTTTAGGGAGATATATATATATATAGACGAAGAATTAATTAAATTAGTGTAGCTAGTTTAATGATAGATATATATATATATATAGATGCATGCATGTAATGATGATTTTTTAATTAATTAATAGTGAATGTATATACATAAATATATAGTACTGTTAGAATTTTCAGGATGGACAAGAGTTGGATGAGCCTTGAAAGATGGGATGTGAGATATCACCATGGAATTAGGAGTTTTGTGGATTTTGTGAAGGCTAATTGTGGAGACACTACACTTCATTATTGCCCGTGTAAAGAATGTAAGTGTCGCAGCGATCGATTTCGTTTTCCCATTGATAAAGTCCAGAAGCACCGGAGTAAATACGGGTTTTGGGATAAGTACACTTGTTGTATTTATCACGGTGAAACATCATTAGCGGGTCCGCATGATCATGGACAATTTGCTGAGAGGGCCAGTCCATCCTATGATCCAACAACGATGTTGATCAATGATATGTTTCCTCATGAAAGCGGTGTATTTGCTGATCAAGCACCAAATGTCCCTCCCGTCATTGAGGGTTTCCCCCATATTGAGCCAGTCGAGCCATTACCTGGAGCTCATGTCAATACAAGCGGTATAGACAAGTACAGCAACCTGATTGCATTGCAACAGACTCCATTGTACGACAGTTGTAGTAAGACTGTTCTTGGAAGTGTCATGGGATTGATGCAGCTCAAAATGGAGAACAAAATGACTGTCAAATCTATTGATTCTTGGCTGAAGTGGACTGCTTCGCTACTGCCACCCGGTCATCGCCTTCCTACCACTCATCATAAGGTGTGACATATCTTGAAAGATCTTGGGCTTTCCTACATCAAAATCCATGCATGCAGATATGATTGTATTCTCTTCTGGGGGAAAGATCTTGAAGACCTTGAAGCCTGCCCGGTATGTTTTACAGAAAGGTATAAGTTGACTTCTGCAGGCAACAAGAAAGCTGTGAAGATACTTTAATATTTCCCGTTGATTGATAGGCTGGAGCGGTTGTTCATGTGTGCTTTCACGGCCAAAGCTATGAGATGGTGGGCTGAGAGGAATTTGCCTGACGATGACACCCTTATACACCCTGCCGACGGAGAGGCTTGGAAGCACATGGTCAGGGAATTTGATCATTTTGCAGCAGAGGTCCGAAATGTTTGGCTAGAGCTCTCATCTGATGGATTCAACCCTTTTGGAAACATGAATCTTCAATACAGTATATGGCCAGTTATTTTGGTACCGTATAACCTTCCACCATGGATGTGCATGAAGAAGGAATACAATATACTCACTCTATTAATTCCAGGCCCGGGTTATTCAGGAAAGTGTCTCGATGTGTATTTGAGGCATTTGATTGAGGAGCTTAAGTGCCTGAGTGAGTGTGGCCACCCCACTTACGATAGGTTCAAAAATGAGATGTTCCAGATGCATGCCATGCTTGTTGGCACCATCAGTGATTTTCCTGCCCACGGTATGTTGTCGGGCAACGTTACCAGGGGTTACAGGGCTTGTTTAGAGTGCATGATTGTTGATTGTTGCAGTCCTCATTGCAGTAAAATTGTTCAGATGCGTCACCGTTGCTGGCTTCCAGATGATCACCCATTTAGGCAGGATCAAGAAGCTTTTGATGAGACTGTGGAAACGGGTGTGGCACCCAGGCGATGGACAGAGGATGACATTTTAGAAATACTGAATGAATATGATTTTGGCCAGCTGAGCAATCATTCTAAGATAGTGTCGTCAATTCCAGACAAGCCCGAAAGGTATAAGTTTTTGACACACAAGAGCATATTCTGGGAACTCCCGTACTGGCCCAGGTTGCCTATCAGACACTACCTAGATGTCATGCACATAGAGAAGAATGTGTGTGAAAGTGTGGTGGGCACAGTTCTGAATTGGGAGGGGAAAACAAAAGACATCCCTAAGGCACGCATTGATCTGAAAGCTATGGGACTGCGGAAACATTTGTGGTTGAGAGATGGTAAGAAAAAAATGCCCCAAGCTCCTTACACTGTCAAGCCGAACCAGAAGCATGAAAGTTTTGGGTGGATGAGTAATGTCAGCTATTCTTATGGCTATGCAGGAAATTAATATAATTGTTGCTTATGGTTATATGCAAGAAATATAATTGTTGCTTATGGCTATATATGCAGGTATCATTATGGCTATGCAGGAAATATAAGCAAGTGTGTTAACTTCCGGGACAATAAGATGTACGGATTAAAGATTCATGACTGCCATGTACTGCTTCAACGCCTTTTCCCTGTTTTCATTCGAGGGTACCTGCCCAAAGAGGTGGTGGAGCCGTTGGTGGCCTTGTCAAGATTCTTTCAGAAGTTATGCACCAGAGAAGTTAAAAAATCAGACCTCAGGGAGATGCAAGAGGACATCATTTTTATCATGTGCAAGCTTGAGAGGATATTTCCCCCAAATTTTTTCGACATCATGCCTCACCTGATGATCCATCTTCCCGAACAATTGTTGCTTACCTGTCCAGCACACTACACTTGGATGTATTCTATGGAAAGGTACAAATGATTCATACATTTGTGTTTGCCTCTGTTTTTATATGTAAATTCTTATTTTTTAAGTATCATAACATGCACTTGTTAAATTGTAGACAATTGGGAGACTACAAGGACTATGTGAAGAATAAATATGCACCTGAAGGGTGTATCGCTGAAGCATATCTTGCGCATGAGTGTGTAACGTACACCAACTTGTATTTGGGAGCACGGGAGGACCCCCAACAACATATGCCGATAGATGAACCCAAGTTCAACCTTTCTATCATCTCCAATGACGTGGTAGTACATGGAAGCTTGCCAAAGTCGTACAAGTTGGATGGAAATGAGGTAGCCATTGCCCACTGGTCGGTACTGATTAACTGTCCAGAAGTTCAATATTGGAAAAACTATCATTTTCACTGCCCTGCTATTGCCGGTGATGTTGACTACCACAACAGGACGTTTGCAAACTACTTTAGTCAATGGGTAAGGGTATATGTGTTTATATATTTTTTTATATCCTTATATAGCATGTGTGTACGTGGTTTTCTTTTTCTATGTTCATAATTTCTTGTGTACGTGGTTTCTTATCTTTTTCAGATGAACCATGTAGCAAATGATGGTTACCCAGAGCGGTCAAACGAATTGAGGCTCTTGGCGATGAAACCGATAGCTTCAAAAGTTTACTCGATGTGTCAGGTCAATGGCGTGAAATTTATATGTGAAAATAGAGACGACCGACTGAAAACACAGAATTGTGGGGTGATGGTCCATAGTGGGCAGGATGGCGTTGACTATTACGGTGTTCTTCATTCAGTTGTTGAACTAATTTATGGGAACTGCATGAAAGTGCACTTGTTCAAGTGTAGATGGTTTGATACTAGCCTGGAGAACACAAGGACTGATCAGTACGGAATATTTTCGGTGAATACTGCTACAAGCTGGTATAAAGAAGACCTTTTCGTTCTTGCCACATCAGTAAAACAAGTGTTTTACCTTGACGATCTTATGAACAAAGTCCCGTGGAAGGTGGTTAACCATGTTGCTCATAGAAACATATACAGTGCTGCCATACTTGGTGAGACTGCAGATGATGAAGAAGTTATTGCATACCAAGAGTCGAACGCTTTTGACATTCCGGAATCCTCTACGATTTGCCTTAATAATGTGAGATCGGGGAGTATGGTTCGATTTACTGGAGCAGAACTTCTTGATGTTAATCCAAATGAAGTAGACAATGATTCAGATGACGAGGAGCGGCACATATTGCCAGAGGTTATCTATGAAACCGAGTCAGACTCAAGTGATGAAGATGATTGTGATTATCATCCTTAGTACGTTAATGATGTACGTATTTTAGTATATATAAACGTGCATGTATGTTTTTTATGACCGACTAGTCGAAAATACTATCACCGAAATAGAAGAACTCGCACAGCTTCGTAAATTACAAAAAGGTGGCCAACGTCATATCGATCAGCCACATCAGTGTTTATACTACATTAGACTTGAAATGGAAAATGAACACAGAGCCTTCGATAATGGTGTTATTTGTTGAAGAAATTTGGGAATCACACTATCACCGACGAGTTGATTATTAACTCGTCGGTGATTGTAGTACCGACGAGTTAATAAGCAACTCGTCGGTGATAATCCTGTTTATATTCCAGCCCGACGGGGCAGGAACCATTTCTTCAAACTCGACCTAAAACCTAAAATCGCCCCCCTCCGCCCCTCGCTGCCGACCGTGCCAAAATCAGCCCTCTCCTCCTCCCCTCTCGCCTCTCCCCCCCAAAAAACTCCAAATCTCCTCTCCCCTCTCCTCTTCCCCTCCTCCCCTACCCCCTCCCCTCCCTCCGACCGCCGGAATTCGAGCACCGCCGCCGCCCTTTCTCTCAACCCGAAGAATGACAGGTCCCATCCCCCTCTCTCTCTGAAAGGACCCAACCCCGATTTAGTCGCCTAAACCGGAATCGAACCCCTTCGAAAACACGAAACAATAAAAACCAACAAAATTTCGGCAAAGTTTCGTTACTAACGTGGAATTACCATTACCTGCACGCGGAAAATACACTTCATCCTATGCCACAAAAATCAAACCGTGAGCACCAATCCCATCCGGATTTCTCAATATATCAACAGTAATGTAAAATAATAAATATATCTATACTTTACTGAAATCCGGAGTAAAATCGTATAAAATATACAACAGAATACTCAGAGCGACCTCTAATGTATAATCATATAAGTATACCATAGTAGGTAGAACAATAAACCTACTGGAAGAAACAAGGTAGCTCGAGCACTATGCCTCCAACCACGACGTACGACACCAGAGTCCGAACTGCAAACTGGGCACGGAAATCGAAAAGCCCAGGGGAAAGACATGAAAACTGTTAGAGTGAGTGGACGAAAATAAATGTCTTTCACCACATAATATATATATGTTATAAAATCATATGCGAGTCCAGATGCATAAATAAATAAAGAAATGGTACACGAGGGAGACTCTAACTCCTCACGCATACAGAGCATGCATAAAAATCTCACAGTCAGAACCACGGGGTCCCTAGCCCACACGTGATTCCAGCTAAGGTAGTACAGTCAGAACCACGGGGTCCCTAGCCCACACGTGATTTAGAACCACGGGGTCCCTAGCCCACACGTGATTCTAGCCAGAAAGGCCTCAGGTCAGAGGTCTGCCTCCCCCCGGTAAAGGTCTCGGGTCAGGAGTCACAGCCTCCCCCTGTAAACATCCTCGGGGATCAGCCGGGATGCGGGTGTATCGATACAACATATATAACGACTGTACTCTGTGTAAACCAAATCATAAATAGTTCAAAGCAAATGCATGAAATAACATATAAGTGTATGTATACTCGTATACGCATATCCGTATATATATAATCGTAAAACACATGCTCATGTAATCCGAAATCTCATATGCATGCTCAAGTTCATAAAACGTGTATAAAGACTCGCAACAATCCGTGAAAAGAAATGTCCACTCACAGACTAGCGTAACGCAGTTCGCGTTAACCCGTGATCCGGCGGAAAGTCCCTCACCAAAAGAACGATCACGAACCCCTGAATATTCACAAAATCCATTACTCAAAGTCATAACTCGACAATTCAAATCAAATCACGAGAAACCACCGTTCTCGGAAACACGAAATCTGATTACGACAAACTGTCAAAAATCCGAAAATCACACCTCAATACCTCACTGTAAGTTCGGACGCTCAATTCGAAAAACGAACCTCCCCACTGCGATCGGGGCGCGATTTCGAGTGAAATGACATGTAACTTGTCGAAAACCCCAAAAAGTCAAAGTTGACCGTTGACCGCCACCGCCGGCGGCGCCACCACCAACTTGAAATTTTCCCGGCGGAGCAACCTCTATTCCACTCAAAATCACCCACTGAGCAACTTCTATAACTGCAACAAAGGCCAATTCTCACTCTAACCATGTCAATTTCAAGCAAAACCGAATTATCCCCAAAATTTCAAATCCAAAATTCTTCAAGCACAAGCAAAATTAGATCACCAAACTTACATGGTAGCTTCTAGGTGATGAGAGCTTCAAAGCCCAGTCCTTGTTTCAGCTCAATTCGGCTGGAAAATACAAACCCGAAATCACACAAAATCCTCCATTTTTTTGCCGGAATTTTCTCTCTCTACAACGAACCATGCCGTGAACGGTGGCCGGCACCACCACGGGGAGGCCGAGCCGAGCAAAACGAGCCCAAGGCCGAGCCCTAGAGTGGCCGGACGGAGCTCGTCGCCGGCGAGCCAACCACCGTCGCGTCACACCTCCACCATGCCTAAACTGACCGGTCAACCATAATGAATGAACATGTTGACTTTCCAATTATGGTAACCCTCTATTTATATACCTGCCAAATATGGAAACTTCCACAATTAATTTGCGACAAACTTTAAATACTCGTAACTTTTGCGTCGTGATTCCGATTCCGATAATTCTCGCGGCAACAAACTCGACTTGACATGTTCTTCAATTATCACCCAAAGTCAAACACATCGACCAAACCGATAAAAAGTCAACGGTTCAAACCAACACATATTTTAACCGAATAAATAATCAACAATCGGAAATATTCACAACTTAATCCTTGCAACTCGGAAAAATCCTCCGGAAGTTCCCACGAGCTCAAAATTAAATTCTCAACAACTTCCATGAAGAAGCCGAAACCAAATTCTCGTCCGGTAATTTAGTCGCTAAGAAATCCACAATTTAAATCCGATTATATCGAAACTTTAAATATTCATAACTTATTCCTCGGTCGTCCAAATAACGATCCGGAACCGTCCACGAACTCGAAATCACACGTACAACGACTATTGAGAAGAGACCCAGCTCCAATTCTCGGCCAATAATTTAGTCGTTATCAAGTCCGGCGATTCAACTATCTGTCGGAAATCTGCGATTACGCAGTGACTCAAGAAGTGAGCTGATCACACTGCTGATTCTGTTCTGGGTCGTCACACTCTCTCTCAATTCGATTTTTCAATCTTCAATTTTAATTACATGATATTTTAATTAAGTTGGTGTATGCATTTTAATTAAGTTGGTGTAAATTTGTATAAGTTGGTGTTGGTATAATTTTTTGTGTAGAAAATATTTTGTGTAGGATATTTTTGTGTATATATGTAGAATATATGTAGATTATATGTAGGATATTTTGTGTATATATGTAGAATATACTTTGGTAAAATTATTTTTGTGTTGGTTAATTAAGATTTGGGTTAATTGATATTTTTGATTATATTGGTAATGATATTTTTGATATTTTGGTTAATTGATATTTTTTATAATGATATTGGTAATAATATTTTTGAAAATGATTTTGGTAATGATATTTTTGATTTTTTGGTAATTGATATTTTGGTAATGATATGTAGGATATTTTGTGTATATATTTTTGTGTTGATTATTTTTGGCATATAGAATATATTTTTGGCTGTTCTGTTTAATTCTTGGATGTGCAGGAGGTTTTGCGGCAAATTGGCTTGGGGGCAACAAACAGAGAGCGACTAGATCCAGTGGAGGGAGCAGTAATCAAGCATCCTCATCTGCAATCAGCAACACGCATAGCAGCCCTATTATGAATGCGCGCACACAAATTTTGCTACGTGCGCGAGAACAGGAGGAAGCTGCACGATCCGGATCCTTGCAACCCTCAGTCCAGCCTCGACCCTCAGGCAGCAGATACTCAGACGAGCGACCCTCAACGGGCGCATCAGAAACTCCCTCCATCTGAATGCCCCCTATTGGCCCGGTGCCTACTCCCCTTTCACGGGAATCATCTGAGGTAGATGGTGCAGGCGCCTCATCGTCCAGGCCTCGTCTATTTCTGTCATCCGGTCTCTTCGTGCCCGACGAGATTCCTGTCATCCCTCAATTCGATGCTAGGGGGAGGGTTATTTTTATTGAAGGACAGCCGGAGTTCCTAACCGTGGAGGAAGTGTACGCGTTCAAGCCGTTCGACCCCGTGTATCTTTGGAGTGCGAGGTGCATGAACCAGCAAACAGACGATGCAGGTAAATTTTATTTAACAAGATTGATTACATAATTATTACTTAAGACTATAAATAGTGTCAATTAATAATTTCGATTTTTTAACATTGTATTATTAGGCAATCTCGTTAATGCCAATGGAAAACGAAAGACTAGAGGCCCCTGCACCGGGAAGAATCTTGAGCAGGCCACCGGGGGAAGGAAAACGATCATTAAGGCCAAGGTGTGAAAGGACCCAACCCCGATTTAGTTTCCTAAACCGGAATCAAACCCCTTCTGAAAACACGAACCAACAAAAACCATCAAAATTTCGGCAGAGTAACGCTACTAACGCGGAATTGCCATTAACATGCACCCAGAAAATACACTTCATCCTATGCCACAAAAATCAAACCGTGGGCACCAATCCCATCCAGATTTCTCAATAACATAACAATAATGTAAAATAATCAAGAAAACTATACTTTACAGAAATCCGGAGGAAATCGTATAAAAGTATAACATAAGAATGCTCAGAGCGACTTCTAGTATATATCTACAAATAGTAGGCCAAACTAAGAACCTACCATAAAGAAAATATCGCTCGAATACTAAGCCTCCGACTACGACGTGCGACACCAGAATCTGAACTGCAAACTGGGCACGGAAACTGAAAAGCCCAGGGGAAAGACATAAAAATCGTTAGAGTGAGTGGACGAAAATAAATGTCTTTCGCCGAATAATATATGTTATAAAAACATGCGAGTCAAAATGAATGAATATGATATAGTACATGAGGTGAACCCAAACTCCTCCAGCGTACAGAGCATGCATAGAAAATCCCACGGGGTTACTCATGGACACATCCGTGGTAGTACAATCCGAATCATGGGATACCAGACCCACACATGATTCTAGCCAGAAAGGCCTCCGGTCAGGGTATCTGTTCCCACCCGGAAATACATCGGCACAAGGAACAGAAATCTGTACCCACCTAGAAATACATCGGCACAAGGTACAGTTCCCCCTGGTAGACATCCTCGGGGATCAGCCGGGATGTAAGTGTATCGATACAACCACATATACTAAGACTGTACTTTGTGTAAATGAAAGGACCCAACCCCGATTCAGTTGCCTAAACCGGAATCGAACCCCTTCTGAAAACGAGAACCAACAAAAACCATTCAAAATTTCGGCAGAGTAACGTTACTATCGCGGAATTGCATAAACCTGCACCCTGAAAATAACACTTCATCCTATGCCACAAAAACCAAACCGTGGGCACCAATCCCATCCGGATTTCTCAACATCATATCATAATCAATAAACAGTAAACATACTGTAATATATATCATATATCCGAGAAAATCCGTATAAAACAAGTATCAGAATGTATCAGAGCGACCTCTAGAGTAAATATATACAATACATACATTAGTAGGCGAAACAAGAACCTACTGGAAAACACAAGTAGCTCAGATCACTAGCCTCCCACCGCGACGTGAAACACCAGAATCCGAACTGCAAACTAGGCACGAAAACCGAAAAGCCCAGGGGAAAGGCAAGTAAAACGTTAGAGTGAGTGGACAAAAATAAACATATGCCTTTCACCAGTTATATGCATAATCAATATAAAACAGTGCGAGTTCGGAAATCATATATGTATGGAGGTTGTCGGGCGAATCTCTCAAGCCCGACGTCAGGTGAATCGCTCAAACCCGACGGTGATAGGCCAGGGGAATCTCTCAACCCCGGCGGCATACAGGGGAATCTCTCAACCCTGCCCAGAGGAATCTCTCAACTCTGGCGGACTACGGGTGATCAGCTGAGTAGCCGAAGCATCGATGCAGTAATGCCATCACCAATAAGTATAAAACAATACCTCCGAAAATAACATATAACTCAACATCGTATAAAGTAAATATGGAAATCACAATAAATCGCGAACTCGCAAACAACAGTGAAAATATAAACGTGTCCACTCACAGATCAGCAAGCGCGTACTCGCGTTAATCTCGTGGTCCGGCGGAAGATCCCTCGCCTGAAGCACGATCTCGATTTCGATCTCGATCCCCTGAATATTCATAAAACACAACCGATCAAAACCATATCCCATAACTCTGTACTTAACCACGGAAACCAACCGTTCCCGGAAACATATTAAATGGTACAAAATAATCGACTGAATTTGCGAAATCTCCACTCGAAACCTTCAACTGAAAATCCGATACCCAAATCACTACGAAAACCTCTAGGCGATAATCATGGCGCGATTACGAGAAAAACGATATTAAATTCATCGAAAACCAAAAAGTCAACCCCTCGCCGGAGCTCCGCCGTTGACCGCCGCCGCCGGCGGCGGCGCGCCGTCAACGGTGGAATTCCACGGCGAGGAAGCTCCAGCCCTCAACATCTCGACCAACCCAACCTTTTTCATAACTACCACCAAGGCCAATTCTGTGACAACTCGGACATGAATCAGCAGTGTGATCAGCTTACTTCATGTGTTACTGCGTAGTCGCACATTTCCAACAGTTGATTGAATCGCCAGACTTGATAACGACTAAATTATTGGCCGAGAATTTGAGCTGAGTCTCTTCTTGAGAGTCGTTGTACGCGTGATTTCGAGTTCGTGGGCGGTTCTGGATCATTATGTGGACGACCGAGGAATAAATTATGAAGTTTTGAAGTTTTGTTATAATCGGGTTAAAATGGTAAATTTCTTAACGACTAAATTATCGGGCGAGAATTTGACTTTGGATCCTTCGTGAAAGTTGTTGAGAATTTAATTTCGAGCTTGTGGGAACTTCCGGAGCATTATTCCGAGTTACGAGGATTATGTTATGAATATTTCCGATGGTTGATTATTTAGTCGGTTAAAGTATGCGTTTGGGTTGAACTGTTGACTTTTTATCGGTTTGGTCGATGTGTTTGACTTCAGGTGATAATTGAAGAACATGTCGAGATGAGTTTGTTGCCGCGAGAATTATCGGAATCGAATTTACGACGCGAAAGTTACGGATGTTTAAAGTTTGTCGTAAAATTAATATGGGGGTTTCTTTAAATGGCAAGTATTTAATGTGAGGTTTCCATATCAGGAAAGTCAACTTGGTCATTAATTGCTAGCTTGGTCAACGCGGGGTGAATGTGAGGTGCGATGGTCCTCCACGGCCACCGGCGGCGTGGTTCCGTCCGGCCACCCCTGGGTGTGGGGTTGGTCCCAAACGGTGCGCCTCGGCACCCCGAGTCTATTTCCGGCCACCCCTCACGGCGAGGGTGGCGGTGGAGAGGAGAATTTTCCGGCCAAAATTGGTGGTTTTTGAGTGAATTCGGGTTGCA
Organism: Geum urbanum; assembly: GCA_946800695.1. Taxonomy (NCBI): domain Eukaryota; kingdom Viridiplantae; phylum Streptophyta; class Magnoliopsida; order Rosales; family Rosaceae; genus Geum; species Geum urbanum. The sequence goes on from OX326997.1 coordinate 58,083,100, forward strand.
TAATTCCGGCCATGTTGAGCTTAATCAAGTAGTGGGCTTTGAAGCTCTCCTCTCCATGATTCTAACCATATGTATGAAGTTCTAATTTTGCTTGTGTGTAGAGAATTTTGGATTTGAAATTTGTGAGGCAATTCGGTTTTGCTTGAAATTGACATGGTTAGAGTGAGAATTGGACTTCGGTGCAGTTATGGAAGTTGCTCAGTGGGTGATTTTGCATTGAATAGGGGTTGCTCCACCGGGAAAAGTTCATGTTGGTGGCGCCGCGGGCGGTCAACGGTGGTCAACTTTGACTTTTTGGGATTTTCGACAAGTTGCATGTCATTTCACTCGAAATCGCGCCCCGATCGCAGTGGGGAGGTTCGTTTTTCGAGTTGTGATTCGTTTTTCTCGAAAGTACAGCGAGGTATTAAGGTGTGATTTTCGAATTTTTGACAGTTTGTCGTAATCGGATTACGTGTTTCCGAGAACGGTGGTTTCTCATGATTTGTTTTGAATTGTCGAGTTATGAATTTGAGTAATGGACTTTGTGAATATTCAGGGGTTTGTGATCGTTCTTTTGGCAAGGGACTTTCCCTGGATCACGGGTTAACGCGAACTGCGTTACGCTAGTCTGTGAGTGGACAATTTCTTTTCACAGATTGTTTGCGAGTCTTATTATACGTTTTACGAACTTGAGCATGCATACGAGATTTCGATTTATATGAGCATGTGTTATACGATTATATTACGTATATGCATTCATATGCTGTTTATTATATTTGCATCGGATTATTTGTGATTTGATTTACACAGAGTACAGTCGTAGTTCATGTTGTTGTATCGATACACACGCATCCCGGCTGATCCCCGAGGGTGCCTACCAGGAGGGGTACCGTACCTTGTGCCGATGTAGTTCCGGGTGGGTACTGGTTTCTGTACCTTGTGCCGATGTAGTTCCGGGTGGGTACAGATGTCTGTTTCTTGTGCCGATGTAGTTCCGGGTGGAAACAGATACCCTGACCTGAGGCTTTTCTGGCTAGAATCACGTGTGGGTCTGGAATCCCATGATTCAGACTGTACTAGCACGGACGTGTCCATGAGTGACCCCGTGGGATTTTTATTTGCATGCTTAATACGCTGGAGGAGTCTGAGTTTACCTCGCGTATTTTATTATATTTATTCATTTGGACTCGCATATGTTTTTATAACGTATATTACCTGGTGAAAGACATTTATTTTCGTCCAGTCACTCTAACGATTTTCATGTCTTTCCCCTGGGCTTTTCGGTTTCCGTACCCAGTTTGCAGTTCGGACTCTGGTGTCGCACGTCGTGGTCGGAGGCATAGTGCTCGAGCTACCTTGTTTCTTCCAGTAGGTTTATTGTTCTACCTACTGTGGTATACTTATATGATTATACATTAGAGGTCGCTCTGAGTATTCTGTTGTATATATTATACATGCCCACGGTTTGATTTTTGTGGCATAGGATGAAGTGTATTTTCCGCGTGCAGGTAATGGTAATTCTACGTTAGTAGCGAAACTCTGCCGAAATTTTTGATGGTTTTTGTTGGTTCGTGTTTTCGAAGGGGTTCGATTCCGGTTTAGGCAACTAAATCGGGGTTGGGTCCTTTCAGCTTGGTATCAGAGCATTAGGTTATAGGTTCTGTAGACTTCTGTAGTCGTGTTTACTAAGGATATTTGAGAATGTACAGCATGTCTGGAATGGTGACCCGACCGGGCGGCGGATACTCATCAATACTCCGGGTGTTGTATACTTTCAAATACTTGAAGTTCCATGATTACGTTCTACTTGTTGCAAACAATGTTTTATTCATTAGGATGCCTCCTTGACGTGCTTTCCGTGTCGGTATGGTTGTGGATTCTGTTGAGGATCAATCAACGCGCGATTTGCCAGTGAACTGTGGGGTTGGATGAGCATTCTGAGTTCAGAGAATTGTGTGGCACGGTTTGCCTGGTTGTGTGTGTATGAGCGTTTGCATGTTACCTCAGAGCTGAGAATTTTTGCAGTTGATGTTTGCCTGAGTCAGATTATTGTATTTTGTGGGCTGATATTGTGTGAGTTCCTGTTACGACTCCATGGCCTACATTCAGGGTGTTGTTTATATGGTAATGGTTTTATCAGGCTACCCAGCATTCGAATGTGGAGTGTTTACCCACCTGAGGCAGAGATGCATTGTCCACATGTTTGTTTCCGTTTGCACGTGTTATGTGGCTTCAGAGGAAGCAGTGCACGAGGTTCGAGATGAGTTTGAACCTGAGCATCATAGAGGGTCTGATTGTTGTGCCTTGAGATAACCGTGAGGAGCTAAGTGTGCTGCACTCAGTGGCGAGGCTATTGAGAAGGAAAGGTGTACGCGGTTTTCGATGTGATGGTTTGAGGAAAGTGGACTTAGTCGAGATTTTGATGAGGTTGAGTTCCGACACCTCAGAATCCGTGACCGGAGAATTGTGTGGCCAGAGGTGGCCAGAAAATCCGGGTCGGTCGGCGAGTCAAAATCTGGGTCACATTCTTCACGGGTCAACGGGTCAAACAGTGAAAGCCAACGCCGGTCAAACTTCCAACAGTGTTTTTCGACAATTTTCGACTATTTTCGATATTTATACTCGCGCCTCGGGATGATCGACGGTCCAAAACGGATAACCATTACGATTTGGATAAACTCGATATGAACGGATAAACTCGTCGATATTTCGAAACTTCAAATAATCATATTATATTCCTCGGTTATCGGAAAAATCATCTGGAACCGCCCACGAACTTGAAATCACGTGTACTACAACTCTCGAGAAGAGACTCAACTCAAATTCTCAGTCGATAATTAAGTCGCAAACAAAACCGGCAAACCACACAATTATCGATAAACCGCGATTACGTGATAACTCGAGAATTACGCTGTTTCCTCTACTGATTCTGGTTTGGGTCATCACAAATCTACCCCCCTTAAAAAAAATTTGACCTCGAAATTTACGTACCTGTCAAGTGAACAGATGAGGATACTGCTCCCGCATGCGCTGCTCAGTCTCCCAGGTGGCCTCCTCAACCGAGTGATTCTGCCACAAGATCTTCACCGGCGGTATAACACGGTGCCTCAACTCCTGCTCACGATGATCAAGAATCTGTATCGGCTCCTCTACGTACGTCAAATCCTCTCGGATCGGTAACTGATGTGGGGCTAACCCATGTGACGGATCTGAGATATATTTCCGCAACATCGAAACATGGAAAACATCATGAACACGAGCCATCTCAGTTGGCAACTCAAGTCTGTAAGCAACAGCTCCAACCCTCTCGGTGATCTCGTACGGACCAATGTACCATGGTCGAAGCTTACCACGCTTCCCGAAACGCACAACTCCCTTCCACAGAGATAGTTTCAGGAAGACCCAATCACCTACATCAAACTCAAGACTCTTTCTCCTCACGTCCGCATAACTCTTCTAGCGATCCTGGGCAATCTTCAATCTGTCCCGGATAATCTGGACATCCTCCATAGTGCTCTTCACCAGATCAGGGCCAATAAACCATCGCTCGCCCACCTCACTCCAACACAACGGAGTGCGGCACTGCCTCCCATACAGGGCCTCGTACGGTGCCATCTCGATACTGGCATGATAGCTATTATTGTAGGTGAACTCTATCAAATGCAGTTGCTTGTCCCAATTCCCGCGAAACTGCAACACACATGACCGCAACATATCCTCAAGAGTCTGTATAGTTTGCTCAGACTGCCCGTCAGTCTGAGGATGAAAAGTTGTACTGAAACGCAATCTCGTGCCCATGGCTCGCTGCAATGCCTGCCAAAACTCAAAAGTGAACTGACTGTCTCGGTCAGAAACAATAGATACAGGCACTCCGTGCAGTCGAACAATCTCTGACAAATACAACTTGGCCAATCTGCCCACTGATATCTTCCCCGGAAGTGCGAGAAAATGAGCGGATTTCGTCAGTCGATCCACAATAACCCAGATACCAGTGTTGCCAGCTGAAGTACGCGGCAACTGATAAACGAAATCCATGGTAATGTGCTCCCAGTTCCAAACCGGAATCTCCGGTGGCTGTAACTTCCCCGCAGGTTTCTGCCTCTCCGCTTTGGTTTGACGTGGATGAATGCCTTATTGAGACGTGGGCAGAGCGTCAACTACATATCAGGTGATGTGATTCGAGTTATTTGAGTATATATCGAATTAGATTTTTGTTTATCAAGTGTTTTAATATCTCTAACATTTGTTTCTGGTGTTAATATAGGTATAAAGAGTGGAAGAACGAGCTTTCAAAACATTACACAAAGTACAAGGATCTAGGCCGAGGTGCTACCCCTAGCGAACTCTGGTTTAGGGAGTACGAGTGGCTGTGGCTGGTAGCCCACTTCGAGCACCCCAAAGTGAAGGTATGCATCCTGAATATATTTTACAACCTTAATGTATCGTATCACATAGAAATAGTTAGTTACTAATTTTTTGACATATCTTTATCCAACAAGGCGATTACCAAGACGAACAACGAGAACAGATTGAAAAACACCAAGTCCCATCATGCAGGTTCACTCAACTATTTGGGTTGGTCGGGTATGGCGCAGAAACAACAAGAAGTCAACCCGTTGGTGTTTGTTCATCAGAAGTTCTATCCACAGTGCCCTGAAGAAGCGGTAAGTCTTTGGCCTCATTATTTTGTAGTTCACATATGCATGTGTTAATAAAACTATTTTTCTCTATTAATTTATTTTGTTTAATAATATGTTATTCATATTCGCTTTTCAATTAGGTGAGAGTGGAGGATGCGATCACATAGGTCACCATGAATATAGCTCGAACCGACCATCCTGATTGCTCGGAGGAGGAAGTGACCCAGTATGCCTCTCAGATCGATACGCTTTGTGACTACCCGAACCAGAATCTGTTGCATATTCGGCACGATTCTCGAGATCGAGTTTAGTTGCAGTTTATTGTCGTATTTGTGGTTTGCCGATTTGATTCGCGACTATGTTTTCGGTCGAGAATTTGAGTTGAGTGTCTTCACGGAAATTGTAGAGTACGTGATTTCGAGCTTGTGGGCGGTTCCGGAAGATTTTTCCGATAACCGAGGAATATTTTATGAATATTTGAAGTTTCGAGTTCCAACGAGTTTATCCGATTGTTTCGAGCTTATCCGAATCATTTCGTATATTCATTTTGGACCGTCGATTGACCCGAGGTGCGAGTATAAATATCGAAAATAGTCGTAAATCGTCGAAAAATTTCAGATTGAGTTTGACTTGCTTTGACTTTCCTATTTTGGAAACTTTGACCGTTGACCGTTGGAGAAGAACTTTCCGTTTCGGTTTCAACTTCCGGCGACCAAATTCCGGCCACCATCGACCACGGGACAGGTACAGTTCGCTTCTTCTCATGATTTCGAGTGTGTTTAGCTTTGGTTCGATGGAAATTGGTGAGGTTGGAGGGAGTTCGATTAAGGCCGAGCTGGGGGAAATCGACGGTGATGGTGACGGTGGTTCCGGCGTGTATTGGTGGTGGGGCTGATGGGGGTTTTGCTCCCCCCACACCTCACTGATGCTATCTAGGTGATTGTTTTGGGACGAGGTGGAGTTTGGTGGCGAACCCGATTAGGGTTCCGATTGGGAATTTCGATTTGTTTAAATGTGAAATTGATTGGGTTAGAGGCTGAATTGGTCTTCGTGGTAGTTAAGGATGAGGTTCGCCTTGGAGAGACCTTGAGAACTGGAGTTTCTTTGCCGGTGAATCTCGCAGTTGACGGTGCGCCGCCATCGGCGGCGGTGGTCAACGGCGGCGCTCTGGCGAGGAAAAGTCAACTTTTCAGATTTCGACGTAATTAATGTCATTTTTCTCATAATCGCGCCCTGATTATCGGTCAGAGGTTTTCAGGTTGATTTGGTTAGCCGATTTTCAGTCGAGGTTTCGAGTGGGGATTTCGGGATTTCCGTAATTCATTTTGTACTGCATTTCATATTCCCGGGAACCGTTGGTTTCCGTGCATCAATACAGTGTTGTGGATTATGATATTGATCAGTTATGTTTCGTGAATATTCAGGAGATCGAGATCGAGATCGTGACCGTGCTTCTGGCGAGGGATCTTCCGCCGGTCCTCGAGATTAGCGCGAGTGCGCGTTTTGCTCACCTGTGAGTGGACAATTTCTTTTCACGGAATTCTTGCGAGTCTTTTATATGATTTACGAATTTGAGCATGGGTATTGAGATTACGGATTACATGAGCATGTGTTTTTACGATTATACGATTATACGTATACGAGTAAACATACACTTATATGTTGTTTCATGCATTTGCATCAAGATATTTGTGATTTGATTTTCACAGAGTACAGTTGTAGTTCATGTTGTTGTATCGATACACACGCATCCCCGGCTGATCACCGAGGGTGCTTACCAGGGGGGACGCTGTGCCTTGTGCCGATGTATTTTCGGGTAGGTACAGTTATCTGTTTCTTGTGCCGAGGTATTTCCGGGTGGAAACAGTTACCCTGACCTGAGGCCTTTCTGGCTCGAATCACGTGTGGGTCTGGGATCCCGTGATTCGGACTGTACTAGCACGGACGTGTCCATGAGTGGCCCCGTGGGATTTTTACTTGCATGCTCTGTACGCTGGAGGAGTATGGGTTTACCTCACGTATTTTATTATATATATTTATTTGGACTCGCATATGCTTTTATAACGTACATTACTTGGTGAAAGACATTTATTTTCATCCACTCACTCTAACGAGTTTATTGTCTTTCCCCTGGGCTTTTTGGTTTCCATGCCCAGTTGCAGTTCAGGTTTGGTGTTTTCACGTCGCAGTTTGGAGGCTAGTGATCAGAGTTACCTGTACTTTCCAGTAGGTTCTTGTTTCGCCTACTGATGTGTATATTGTATATGTTTTACTTTAGAGGTCGCTCTGATACATTCTAATACTTGTTTATACGGATTTTCTCGGATATACTTATATACATAGTACAGTTTGTTTACTGTTGTTGATTATATTGATGTTGAGAAATCCGGATGGGATTGGTGCCCACGGTTTGGCTTTTGTGGCATAGGATGAAGTGTTATTTTCTGGGTGCAGGTTATGGTAATTCCACGTTAGTAACGAAACTCTGCCGAAATTTTGAAAATTTTTTGTTGGTTCGTATTTTCGAAAGGGTTTGATTCCGGTTTAGGTAATTGAATCGGGATTGGGTCCTTTCACGCTTGATCGCCCTATAACGGCTCAGATCATGGCAAAAGCATGCGGGACTGGGAGGAATATCCACTACTGCAGGGTAATGGGCTCGGCGGGCGAAGGAGTATTGAATGACACTTCGGAATACTCTAGCAGGTTAAGAACTTCTTCTAGGAACTCTAACCTAGCAGCGGAGCTCCAGAGGACGCAGAGGGTGGTTGAGGAGATGCGGCAATTGGCCGAGCACCGGACGATGGTCGAGCAACACCGAGTTATGGTCGAGCAGCAGACACAAATGATGACATGGATGCAGACGATGTACGAGTGCCAGACTACCGGACACCCGCTCCCCACACCTCCACCGATACCTGTGTTCCAGTGTTCCACAACCACAGCCGTCGTAGTAAGACCAAGGTAGCCGCCGGAGTTCAAATGATTTCGTCATCATGGATTTCGTCGACTCTTAGTGTAGTTGTATTTTATTGTTGGTGTTTGTACTGTTGGACAATTATGTGTGTACTGTTGGATGTTTATTTGTACGGTTTGTGTTTTTCACTACAGGTTCTAGCATTGGGCCCAATCCAGAACTTGCTTTTTTTTGTAAAATGTCATCGGGTATTATTGACGAGATGGACCTATCTCGTCGGCAATAACTTTCAATTTTCGGCGAGATTCTTGATTATCACCGACGACTTTTTGAAGAATGCCGTCGACAATAAATGTGGCGATCAAACATGTTGACCCCGGCGGAGCTTCATTACCGACGACGTAACTCGTCGGTAATGCTCTTTTCCATTGCCGGCGATGTTATCTCGTTGGTGATACCTTTGAAGTATCACCGACGACTTCTTGAATATCTCGTCGGTGATAGTATCACCGACGGGTTGCTTCCAGCGACCTTATAACCGGCGACATGTCGTCGGTTATAAGTATCACCGGCGATATATGGAGAAAGGACGACGACTTTAAGTCATCGGCAATGATAAGAAATGTGGTAGTGATACCAAAAAAGAAAGTCTATTGAAAGGACTTCAAAACCTTTTAGACTTTTTCCTCGCTATCAAAAATCTTGAGATCTTTGTGGAAACAGTTCAGATGATGAAGAAAATCATATAAGTAATTTCTCATATGTTATCTCTTCACCCAAGGAAGACAACACGATTGTTTTCTATCTGCAATATTGCTCTTACAACTTTTACTACAAGAAAGTCTGGTTCATGATACATGGATAATGGATGTTCCAAACACATGACAGGAAACAAAAAATGGTTCACCTCTACGAATGAGTCTTTTCCATGTGGAAAAGTTGTGCTTGGTGATGGTGCTCAAGCTGACATCATTGGATGTGGAATGGTGAACACTCCTGGTCTTCCAAATCTTAACAATGTACTTCTTGTTAAATGATTGGAAGTCAGTCTTTTGAGTGTAGCCAAATTGTAGATGAACATGATTTTGTGACGTTTGACAAAATAAGATGCCTTGTCCTTGATGGAAAAGGAAGAATTCTTATGAAAGGTGAAAGAACAAAAGAACATTGTTACTGTGTTCTTGCAAATCTAAAATATTTCTCTGAAATATGTTTTATCAACCAAGGGAGTGGTAAGGGGTTTTCCAAAGCTTGCTGACAAACCATATGGTATGTGTGGTGACTATAAAATTTGTAAGTTTACTCGTACATCTCATTCTTCTTTAAATGTCAAAACAACTTCAAATGTGTTAGAACTATTATATCTTGATTTAGTTGGTCCAGTTTAAACTCAAAGTACTCATGGAAAAAATTATGCACTTGTTATTGTTGATGATTTTTCAAGGTTTACTTGTGTAAAGTTTCTAGCTAATAAAACTGAAACTTTTAATCAATATTTCAGTCTTGCAAAAATAATTTGAAAGGACCCGACTCCGATTTAGTTGCCTAAACCGAAATCAAACCCCTTTGAAAACACGACCTTAAATTTTTTTTTGCCAAAGTTTACTTTGAAATACATGAACTATTTTTAGAACCTGCAAAGAAACACACTTCGAATATTCCACAAAAGCCAAACCGTGGGGCTCCGTTCCCCATCCGGATTTCTCAACAACATATATATAATAAACCAAAAGATTTACAAGAAATCCAGAAACATTCAGGAGTAAACTCAACTGAAAATACAACGTACAAAAGCATTCAGAGCGTCGCCTATATACAACATATACAACTAGTAGGTCGAACAAGGAACCTACAGAAACTGAAGTGTGATCTGAACTCTACGCCTCCACCGTCGACGTGCGACACTGGAACCCAAACTGCAAACTGGGTAAAAGAAACCAAAAAGCCCAGGGGAAGACAAATAAAATTGTTAGAGTGAGTGGACAAAAATAATAATATGTCTTTCCCAAATACATGCTCATAAAAGCATAAAGCAAGTCAATGCATATAAAAATCCCAACCAGGTACATTTTCCCTGATCCATAAATATGCACGTAAAGTCCTGAGGGGTCACTCATGGACTCTTCCGCATAGTACAGTCTAATCACGGGATCACAGACCCCCTCGTGATTAATAAGCCTGAAAGACGTCGGGTCAGGATATCTGTCCTTCCCAGAGCATCTCGAGGATCAGCCGAGAAGCCAAAGCATCGTTTCATACCTATATATCCGAGACTGTACTATGAAAATCCCGACCAGGTACATTTTCCCTGATCCATAAATATGCACGTAAAATCTTGCGGGGTCACTCATGGACTCTTCCGCATAGTACAGCCTAATCAAGGAATCACAGACCCCCTCGTGATTAATAAGCCTAAAAGACCTCGGGTCAGGATATCTGTCCTTCCCGGAGCATCTCGGGGATCAGCCGAGAAGCCAAAGCATCAATGCATACCTCTATATCCGAGACTGTACTCTATGTAAACCAAATCATAAATCCTTTCCATGCACATGCATAAACATAAAATGTATACTTATATGTGCATAATTGTAATTGCATACATAAATGCATAATCATAAATATATATATATTCATAAAATGCATAAATCAAGATTCACAATTCAATTGTGAAAATAAAATGTCCACTCACAGTACGGAGCTAACTCTGAAGTCCGACAGAAGATCCCTCGCCAAACACTCGATCCCAATCACCTAAATAATAGGGATACGATCAATACATATTGAAACACAACATACGGAGCTAATACGTCGAGAATCCCGTGTTCTCGAAAGACGTATCGCTCGAAATATCGACGAGGATAACAAAATTCCCAAAATATACTCAATTAACCCTCGTCCCAAAATAGAATACTTAAATCAACTCAAATCAACTCAAAAACCTCACGACTACGATCAGGACGCGATTACGAGCAAAACGATATAAAAATCTCCAAAATCCCAAAAACTCAACCCTCGCCGGAGCTCCACCGTTGACCGCCACCGGCGGCGCAGCGTCAATGGTGAAATTCTCCGGTGACCCATACCTCAAAATCTTCCTCTCCTCAAGCCCAACATCTTTCCCCAAAGGACCACCACCATCCAACCACCACCGTGGCCGAAAATCATCTCCAAAGCCATGGAACCCAATTCGGCCGAAATACTTCACCGGTGAAATTCACCACCGTGGAGCCACCTCGTCCTCCCAAACTCAAGGGGTTTCATCCCCAACTCAAGCCCAATCGATTCCACCCAAAAACCCATTGGAAAACCACCGGAAAACCTCCCCCCGTTCACCCCGATTCCGTCCAACTTCTCCTCCAAAATCCACCACCCAAACCACCACAAATCAACACAATACATACATGAATAGAAAGCTTAGACCAAGGGGATCATTTCCCTACCTTCCTCTCCGGCAACCGTGCCATTTTTCGGCAAGAATCACGATGGCGAGTTAGCAACTCGGCGGGTCAACTCGGTTCTGGCTCGGTCAACTCTGGTCAAACGGCCCAAATGCAACTTTTCGACAACTTTTATGACTATTCTGCTATTTATACGTCGCGAACAAACCAAATTCATGATTCGGATAACTCAAACCCAAACGGATAAGTACAACTAACTCGACGATAATTTCAAATATTCATTTTATATTCTCCGATTATCCAAAAAATCCTCTGAAACCTCCTACAAACTCGAAATCAAATCCTCTACAATTTCTGCGAAGGAACTCAAACTAAATTCGTGTCCGATAATTAAGTCGTGAACAAAGCCGTCAAATCGATCAATTACGACTAACTGCGACTAATTGTAAAATGTGCAAATCAAGCCAATTAACATACCATTTCTGGTTCGGGTCATTACATAATTTCAAATTGAAGATAAGGAAATCATTAGAATGAGATCTGATCATGGCACTGAAATTGAAAATGCATCTTTCTGTGAATACTCTGATGAATATGGTGTGTTTCATGAATTTTCTAGACCTATCACTCCTCAACATAATGGGATTGTTGAAAGAAAGAATCGTGTTCTTGTTGAAATGGACAGAGTTATGATTATCTCTGCAGATCTTCAACATTCTCTTTGGGAAGAGGCTGTAACTAATGCTTGTTAACTCTAAATAAAGTCATTTTCAGACCAGGAACAAATAAGACACCCTATGAACTTTGGAGAGGAAGAAAACCAAACATCTCTCATTTGAAAGTTTTTGGAAGCATCTGCTACGTCTACAATGACAGAGACTATACCTCACCAAATTTGATCCCGAATGTGATAGAGGAGTATTCCTTGGATATGCAACGAAGAGTCATGCATATAGAGTTTATAACAAAATATCATGAAAAATTATGGAAACTGTAAATGTTGCTATTGATTATGGTCCCATTTTTACTCACACATCTTCCACTGTTGATCAGGTTATCACTGGCTCATCTCCTTCAACTGAGAAGGACATCCCCATAGATGATCAAAATCCCATATCAGATGTTGATGGAAATGAACGTGAACCAGAAACTGATCATGCCAGCACTGGGATAGATGCTACCCTTGCTATCCAGCCTCCACACAGATCAGGAACTCGACAAGTGAGGAAAGATCACTCAATTTCTGATGTTATTGGTAATGTTTTTGAACCAATGAAGACCAGAAGTGCATCACAAAAAGTTAAGCAATTTCTCAATCCTTCAATCTTTTCTTGCTTGTTTTCGAAAAGATATTAGCATCATATCACATTTTAGTTTTGTATCTACTATTGAACCAAAAACCATTAAAGAGGACTTATGTGATGTTGAGTGAATTTCAGCTATGCAAGAGGATTTGAACCAATTTGAAAGAAGTGATGTTTAGGAATTAGTACATAAACCTAGTAACAAGAACATCATTGGAACTAGGTGGGTTTACAAGAACAAAACTGATAAAAAAAAGGAACTATAATCCAAAACAAAGTACGATTAGTAGCTCAATGCTATAATCAAATTGAGGGTTTAGACTTTAATGAAACCTTTGCACTTGTTGCAAGGTTAGAATCAGTAAGACTCTTGTTGGCTATTTCTTGTCATTTGAAATTTACTCTATATCAAATGGACATCAAGAGTGCTTTTCTATATGGGGACATTAAGGAAGAAGTTTATCTCAAATAAATTCTAGGCTTTCCTGAAACAAGTAATCCAGATCATGTTTGCAAATTAAAAAAGGCTGTGTATGGACTGAAATAATCACTTAGAGCCTGGTATGACAAGTTATCCTCTTATCTCATTGATAATGGTTATGTTAGAGGTTCAATTGTCACAACTTTGTTTGTTAAAAGTACTTCTAAACATGTTATTCTTGTTCAGGTTTATGTTGATGATATTATTTTGGTTCTACCTCTGATTTGTTAATCAAAACTTTTACTAACACAATGGAGAAGGAAATCAAAATGAGCCATTGTGGCAAACTCAACTATTTTTTAAGGTTACAGGTGCAACAAAGAAATGACAGCTTGTACATTTCTCAAACTCAATATGCCAAAGATTTGGTTAAAAAGTTTGGCATGGAGACATCTTCTCCTGTTCGAAATTCAATGGGAACAAGCTGCAAAATCAATTTTGATCTTGTAGGAATTGATACTGATCCTACATATTATAGAAGCATGATTAGGAGTATTTTATACCTCCATGCTAGTAGACTTGACATTTGTTATAGTGTGGGAGTCTGTGCACGTTACCAAGCTAATCCCAAAGAATCTCTTGTCAAAACTGTTAAACGTATTATACGATATGTTTCTGGAACAACTAATTTTGGTATAATGTACTCAACTTACTCTAAGTCTTCGAAAAGTAATTGGTATTTGCTCCACCTTGTGTTAATTTATTTTCTTATCTACATATGTATTTAAAAACAAAAAAATAAATTATTATGTATATTTTTCCATTTTTCTCTTTTTACTATATTTCTAGACATTATAGTACTCATGACTCTTTGTTTTACACATACATTGGAAAATTCTTGTTAGAATTTGCATGACTATGAAAAAGACAAATGAAATCATTGAAAGAGCTAATTCTTGTTAAGACACAAAATATCAAATGTTATACAAATGTATATACATAAAGCCCCACAATCTCTTATCTTTGGGTGCCAATCAACTGAGGATCCCTGAAATGCAGTCTATCCTCCAATAGATTCGAAGGTGTTATCCTCTGAGTGTCCTTGTTACACATATTTCCCTTTTGAGCAATGCCCTCAGGAAGTCATTGATAACATCTTTGTTACATGAATCCAAGAGGACAATTTTTCAGATGGACATAAGGACAAATCTCTTCCTTAGAACATATGCAAATGAAAGCATAAAAGGGAAGCCAAAGCATACAAAGACAAATGTTCTCATCATATGCTCACAAATCGAAAAACTTGGTTGGTTTCACATAAAAGCATTGAGAGGATATATTGATGAAATACATGTTCTAAATGCTCCAAAGTTATATTTATAGCTCCCAAGATATGTGCAAAACTCGTCTCATGAATACTTATATGTTTAGCACTATTTCAGTTCTTATTTCCAAAAATAAGTACTTGTTTATATATATACATAATATCTTTCGTGTGTGTGTGTGTGTGTGTATATATATATATATATATATCTCACATAGGTATGCATATACCTAGGGGGAGTACTCATGCTTTGGGTAAATCACAAATGTGTTGTACATTAGTGTTGTTTTCAAAACCAAAAATTGTCAAGCCATGGTTTAAAGAAAAATCATTACCCAAAATTTAGGGTGTACGTACTTTGATTATACTCAAAACTGATGTTTTTATAGTCACATTTGAAAAACCTCGTTGGAATTTAACTCATCTCATTACAAGTCTACTTCTATATGTGAAATCATAAAAGTTGTTTCCAGTTCGTTTTGGATTTCTTCTTAGAACTGGTTATACTTGGTTGAGTTTGGAACTAGTTTCAAGATGACTATGGTACAAGCTATGGGCTAGCTTGTCCAGATGGATTTATTTTTTTTGGGTTAAGCTATTTGTGAAAAGGTATGGGCCTTTATGAAAAATAGGTGGTTTTATTGAGATAAAATCAGTTTTTTACCTCACTCATCCCATCACGTCGTTCCCAATTCCAAAAATCCCTCACCGGTCACTTCTGGTTGTACTCCGCTGCTGGCTACCATACCTCTCACCTCCAACTCACTCTGATACCGTCACTCTCTCATCTTGGCTATATATTCCAACAGATTTAGGATTTCTTTCTCACATGTTTTTGCAAGATGCTTTTTTTCTTGATATGCATCTGTTAGGCCTCTTTGTCATTCTGTGACACCATGGGGGAGAAATCAGTAGAGACTATGGCTATATATTTATGCATATTGTTATTTCAGCAACATCTACTGGTCTTATTTATATTTCACTTATGTCTTGGTTAAGAGTTGTTATGCAGGTACTCTTCAAAGAGATTGATATTTCTAGACATAAGCTTGGTAAAAATATATGTTTTGTTCAAAGAATATCAAATGGGAAGAATGAAGGCATGTGAATATTGACATATCTTAAAGTACGTCTAACAAAATATGGATTAGAAATCTCAATCAAGTGAAGACTCAAATAAGAGAAGAATGAAGATAAAATACCAACATCATCATACCGGCCATGAAAACCTCATGGTCTCAGGTAAAAAATATGCATATGCATTAAACTGTTTTTACTGAGGATAAAAAAAATATTTTCTATCCCTGAAGTCGCTGGATTATTATTGTTCTATTTGGAAAACTATCTCAAGACTTCAAATTGTTTATAAAACACTTAAAAAAAATACTTTTCTGGTCAAGTTACTTAATCAGTAAATTAAGTTTTTTCTTCCCTTAAAAACTTAATCTTTAAACTTCATCTTTATCTCTTATAAGGTGAAGATATTTTCTACTAAAGAGTAAACAAGTTTTTATGTGGCTGTCAAGTTTTAACACTTGGTCTAGGATTAAAACCTGTTTAAAACTCATTTTGATTTCCTTGGCAGAGACGTGTTGGTCTCCTTCATAGGCTATTTTATTTGACCTATATAAAGAACAAGCATGCCTTGTCTTTCTTAGTTGTGAAAATTGCTTTTGTTCATTTTCTCTCTAAGGTTGAGTCTGTTTATACAAGCTCTTTTGTGCTGATGTTTATGTCTTAAAGTCTTCACAAAACACCCTTTAAACTCATGTCATCTTGCATACCATGAGGTTGGATTGGTAAGTGCAAGCATCTCAAGTGTTTATAGTGAGTTAATTGTGCGATAACTAAATTCATGTCCGGAACTTGTGTTTCTTTCTATTGTAAATCTCTATAAAACAAGATGGAGTATAGCTCTTACATCTAGCGTGTGAGTCTAGTGAAAAGATAGCACCGAAACTCTGCTATTATCAAAACTATAGTCGATCTTGTAATAAGAGTTGTTACACAGTGGAAATATTTTGCAGTTTTCATCTATGAATTCGGGGGTTTCTACAAAGAGAAAAACATAATTATGTTACTAGCTTCATCTACTTAAAGCACGATTTGTTTACTTTCATACATTGTTTACCAGGATAGATCAACATCTTGTTATCCCTGAGTCACAAGGCCTAATTTCCCCCAAAGGACCTTCAAAATCTTTTTCTAATCCCTTTTTATCTTTTGTGAAGCTTGAGACAGTCATATCTTTGTCGCTGTAAAACACAAATATTTGTTAAACAAATTGGGGAGTGTCCAATTCGATCTTAATATGGACCTCGTCCTTGAACTGTAACGTACAGTGTAACAAAACTAGTTGACGCCCAAAAGTTTGAAACCGAAGTACACTGATCACTAAATCCTGATCCCACTAGGAAACTATACTGTTACATTAACGCAGTTCTTTTTTTTTTTTAAACAAAGCTCTGAACTTCATTAATAGAACACTGGAAAAAACCCAATACGAGAGCTCCAACAACTCATGTACAATGCAAATAGAATAGGAAAATTACAACTCAAGTCTAAACAACTTGTGTCAGGACAAAAAACAATCCTAAAATTTAAACGAAACATATCCTAAATTGAAGCCACTGCTGCCTCCAACATTGTTCTGTTGCACAACCTTTGACTCGCACAAAGATCACCGATGATGTTGCCATAGAAGCTAAATTCAAGGAGTACTTCCTAGAGAGCGAGGCCAAACAAATCTCAAACACAACTCAACATATAAACTAAATCCAAGACAACAACACTCTCTCCACCACCCAGACCTAGACTTATCCATGGCTGCTGCTCAAGATACAAGATCAAGAGCAAAAAGCATAAACAAGGACAAAAACAGGAACGACGGATAATAGGGGATGTAAAACCCATGCATGAGCACCTATAATCGCTTAGTTGATTGACTTGCACTGATACATTGCAACCATAAGCACCCTTAAACTATTAAAAACGCGTTAACAAAACCCACTCCATTCCCAGGCTCCCAGCATGTTTAGGATTTACAGTGATTCGAGGATCGAGGAAGATAAAAGTTCTCTGCGTCGTCGTCGTCTCCGCTTGGCTTCGTTAAGAAGAATCTATATGTTCTCCAAATGCTTCTGTGGTCTTAGTTTGGAGATCGGCGTCGATTAGGGTGTCGCCGGAAGATCGAAGTAACTTGAAAATGAAGCGAGAGTGAAATGATGGGTATGTGATCGATCAGTTTTTTTCTGATCACTTTTGTGTAATAGTGAAATCCCAATTTCTTGTGTAGATTTGTGTCTGAAATACTAGCAATATATAGTTATATTCTTGAATTCTTGGTTATCTAATCATCATGATGAGTGTAGCTACTGTCTCTCCGATTTTGAATAGCATTGATAATCTTGCGGTGTATCTGAAGAGAGGTCGATTAGATTCTGATTATAGTGACTTGGGTTTAGTAGAGTCGACAACAAGAAAAAGGCCCAAGATTGTACGTGATGAGTTTGATGAGAAATCCAGGGCTTCTTCTAGTGTTAGATTTGGGTACTTGCATAAGGATTTAGGGCTTAATGATGATCAAGTTGTACTTTTGCGCAACGAAAACACTAATAACTTGTTGTGGAACCATAAGAAGCTTCATCTGGTTCTTGATCTAGATCACACCCTTCTTAATAGCACTTCCTTTGATAAAATGTCACCAGAGGAAGAGTATTTGAAGACCCAAACACCAGCTGATCATTGTCTGTCAAATGTTCTTGTTTTGGACAGTCCCAATATGCAGTTGGTCACCAAGCTCAGGCCTTACATTAGGACCTTTCTGATGGAAGCAAGTCGGATGTTCGAGCTGTCCATATACACCCTGGGCAATAGACTTAGAGAGTATGCACTTGAAATGGCGCGGCTGCTTGATCCTGGAAACCTCTTCTTTGGTGGCAGAATCATACCGTGTAACGATGGCATAGAAGAGAATAAGAAAAGTCTAGATGTGCTGCTTGCTCGAGAATCTGCTGTATTGATCCTTGACGATACGAAAAATGTATGGAAAAAATAAAACCAGGACAATGTAGTAGAAATGCGCAGATACCATTTCTTTAGGTGTAGTTGTCTTGCAAATGTACTCAAGTTTCTTAACAGTGTCCACAACGTCTTCTTTAATAAAGTTTTAAGTTAAAAGGTTGGGATCTTGTCAACAGAGATGTGAGGTTAATATCGAGACTCCTTCAGCAAGTATTGAAGGAATGTAAAATTGTGTTCGGCCATGTCTTCCCTTTAAATGTGAAGGCATCAACTCATGAGCTGTGGAAGATGGCGGTGCAAATGGGAGCAACTTGTTCAACAGAAGTGGATGCATCAGCTACACATGTGGTGGCAGCCAATGCCGGAACACAGAAGTCTAAAGGGGCAGTAGAACAAGGCAAATTTTTGGTGAATCCGCAGTGGATTCATACTGCAAACTTCATGTTGCAAAAACAACCTGAGCACAACTTCCCTTGTTCGTAACTCCTCTGTTAGAGAAATATCCTCTCCTTCAATCAAGTCATGACATTCCTCCAATTAAGCAATGATCTTGACATTGTAATATCTGTTTTGATAGACTGTATAAATCATAGGAAGAGGATCTGTTTTGATTGTAAATGCAGTAGATGCATATATGTAACAGCAGACACCTTGCGCTGCTATAAAGCTGTACATTTGTAAACAGAATGTTCATGGAAAATCACTTTCTACATCCTCAATTAATCATTTGTTTCCAAGGAATAAAACACTACTCTTCAACCGGCTAGTCAAGACTACACTCATTATAACTATGTTTTGTTTCTTAATCTTCAATATGGTTGGAGTATGAATGATTTAATTGGTTCTGAATGAGGGCGTCAATCCGTTAGTTGTGAAACTAGTACAAATACACAACAGTAATTAGGGTGATACATATCTTGAACAAACATGCTACCAGCAAAACACAAAAAACCAAAGCGTTCAATGACAATGGTTCTGTTTTTGCATGCTTTCTGTACAAATCTTCAAATCAGGAGCTGTTAATTTGAACTCTTTTAGCAAAATTGAGGATTAACATTTCAACACTTACAACCCACAGTATAATACATCATTTATAACTACATCAGACAAGTTTATCTCCCTTTCTATATACTCTAAACATCAAGTAATATGAACCTGCAACATATAAGTAAAAGCCTTGTTGTCAAGACTACATTTCCTGAGCTTGTTGTGTACTAATGCAAATGTAAAACACTAAAACTCCACGGGTATGAAAACTGTGACATCAAGTAACTGACCAACACGCAGTCATTTATCCGGCCGGAATAAAGTGAAAGTGGCACTGGTCTCAGTCTTTGTGACCTGCATTCCATAAGTAGAAACAAATTCAGAGGAAGAAGCTCTCCCTTTTCGCTTTCCCAAATTGATTAACAAGTACGAGAACAGCATACTAACAGCCGTTTCCAGTCCACATAATGAAGCATTTTTTAAGTTCATTAAGTTATGCTCCTTAACAAGAAATGTTGACAGCAATATTGTTTTATAATTCTCTCCATCTCAACTTCTTGTTACATATTCAAGACATGGGTGTCATGATGTCTGATCAACCATTCCATTAAAAAAAACCACAGAGAAACTAGCTACCTCGAAACTTACATTCTAGTGAAGGCCACTTCACAAATCATTTAATAAGGAAAAATAAATAGTCTAGGTATTATCAGAATACAGTGCAAGAAACTCAACATTGGAGCCAAAATATCTTCCCAACAAATTCATTGTCAACATATGGCATAAAGTAACCCTTGTTTTAATCAGAGGGTTAACAGATCAAGTCAGCTAGCAAAAACAATGATATCAGTTGTATCAGGAGCTAACCACTAATTGATGACAAAAAATAATAATGAGCTAACCAGTATTCAAATGCAACTTTATAACGAGGCAAGATAAGTACAGTTTTTCATTTATTTTGGAATTATAAGAAAGAGAGAAAATACCAACCTCCGGAAGAACAGGAGCAAGAGATGTCCATAGAATGGGGTCTACTAATGGTTCGATCATGTTGTAGTTGGTCAGTAGTGGTGCTGACAAGAATGGAGTCAATGGGAAAGCATTTCTCTGGAGAGACAATCCACTGCTCATTCCTAATGCAGCACTAAGTCTCTCATTCCCACCATCATGACTTGCGGAACTCTCCGCCGTCTTCCCATAGTCCATTTTGTGGATCCTATTTTTGTTTTCATTCTCGTCATTATCTGGACACTTTTCATGTGTCATTGATGCTTTCTCTTGCAAGCTCTTATAGGCAGGTGACCGTGACAAGATGCTCATGGCAGAGACTCTGGCAACTTTATCCTTTTTAGCTACATTGTGGACACCTAAACGGGGCATCTGGTATGGTTCAGAAGGTTGACTTTCCCATTCCAATGTTTTGAGCTCACCTCCACTATCTCCAGCAAAACCAAGTTTTGTCTCCTCAGAAGATTTTATAGTGTTATCCGATTGACGAGATTTGTTGGGGCTCCACCATTTCATGTAACTGGTTAAATCAATCTTTCTCTCAATGCAAAACGTTCCCAAAAAATCACTATCTGTTGCTTGATCATCTCCTGTGCCTTCATGTAACATGGAAAAAAAATGAAACGTATACACCGATTCAGGTGGTAATACAGGGGGAATTCATTTATCGAATTCAAATATTAGTATCTGTCAGGTTGTTACACACCACTAGTGGCTTGAGTTTAAGCTGTTGATTACTTACCATAATGAATGCTATTGAAGTATTCAGATCCACCTATACGACCAAATGATGGCTCCCAGCGACTGTTATGTGATAGTGCAAAAGATAAGTTTAAAACGGATGCATAATAATTGACAGTACATGGAATTTATGAGCTCGGAGACAACTATCCTACAATGAGAAAGGTAAAGTCTGAGCTGAAATATCACTATACTACAATGGAGGATATATATTACTACGGAAGGTATGAGCTGAAACATCGTTCTACTAAAGTGATATCTATAAGAAATTGAGAACTGAATTATCGCTATACTAAATGATATCAATGAGAACGGAAATATGAATCTATGAGAACTGAAATATGACTATACTACAGCGGATTCTATGAGCTGATATATCACATTGAGAATATAACCATAGAACAGAATAAAAAATATATATGCATGTGAGTATTGTTCATGACACCGGAAGAATGAATTGTTACTACTAGTGATCAGTTATCATATATAAAATGCATTTAGTGGTCCATAACTCTGGGCAGAATGGTGTACTCAGGCAAAACCTTCAACTAGATAGAAAAGACTGGATCCACAAAAAAAATTAACAGTAACTCTGCATTGCTCAGGAAAACATTATACTTTTCAGGATTTTTTTTATGGAATCGGGTATATGATAAGAAAACTAACATTCAAATGTAAACCATACCTCGAGAGTGCACGATATTTAGACATTCCTCTTGAGAAGCCACTGCTCTTCCTGCCAGAGATAAATTTTCTATAAGCTATGCGACAGCTATCAGATCTAAATATGGTCCTAAAAAAATATACACACCTACGAAGAGATGCAAGGTATTCTTCCCTCGACACATTCTGCATCTCTTCAAGATCTCTCGTGTAATCAGTAACCTGCGGTTGAGAAAATGAACACAATTCACATTGGCCAAAAAAAAAACTGAAAATAAAGTAGTGAATGAAGCAAAATAAATATTCTTACAGGAAAATTAATCAGAGTTCCAGGTCCCCAATATTTCAAGGCAGCAAGATCATAAGCTCTAGCTGCAGCCTCTTCATCATCATACGCCCCTGAATATAAAACATTCTATTGCCTGATCAACTCGATTGATTCATACACAACAAATAGCAAGTACCTTAAAGTATTTCAGAGGAAATGAAGTCACCAAACTTACCCAAATAAACTGCTCAATTGCGCGGCAGCCAGTTCCATATACATGAGTAGTTAAAAATATAGTTAGCAAGACAAACACACAGAATATATAAGAACATAAATGCATCATATTTTGCAGAAACAAAGGGAAAAAAGGATTAAAAATAAATTTTTAAAAAAAGAAAAAGAAAAAGAAAAGGAACAGACCTTGCTTTCCCTTCTTATTCTGGTTCTGGTTCCAGGTACTCTTATCCCATAGATGAGCTTCGTAACGACCCGTCCACCTATGCCTAAACTTGCACAACAATCAATCATTTCAAAGGTTCATTTCGATCCGTGATTACAAACAACACACAAGTAAGTAAGTAAGAAACTCAGTTTAGTTTAGTTTAGTTACCGAGTGACTCCGCGGTAAATAGAGCTGCGTTTTCCGGCGGCGCACGGAGGCATTTTGCTGATGCGCTCTTTAGCCGTGCAGCCTCTCTCTTTCTTCGCTTTCTTCAGCCCTCTGTAAATCAACTGCTGATGATCGTTCGCCGCTGATTCCGAGGCCTCCGCCGCTCCTCCTCCTCCGCCGCTCTCGGTCTTCGGCGGCCCGGGATCCGAGGACGACGAAGCCATGGCTTCTTCGATTCGATTATGCTTGAATTGAAAAACCCACCCTAGAGAGAAGAGAATCTTGTGATTTGTGATCTGGTTGGAGTCGGTAGTGACTAGTGAGTAGTAGGTTCAGGAGAGTTTGTTCACTGTGGAGAAGGGGGAAAACTACAGAGAAAAGAGAGGGGGTTTGATTTTACGGGTTTGTCCTTGGTTTTGGTGTTATTCGGTGACATGATAATTGGGTTGTTGAGTTGTAACGGCTAGGATGGGAGAAAGGGTGGTTCGGTCATTTGAGGGGTATATTTGGTTTCAAAATGTGCAGGATACGACAAGACAGGCACACATGGCTGGCTAGATGCTGCTGCACTCGGCACTTGGCAGAAAGAGTCAAAAAGACAAAAGGCCAGCTCTCTACATCATGATTCCTCTTCAGGAAGCATGCTACTTTTTCTAAATTTAAACACATCCCACAGATGAAATTGATTTTTTTTTTTTAAATAAAAGTTATGTTTCTCAATCGGCATTAGATGAATTATGGAAGACAAAAATCAGACTTTTGATGAAAATATTAAAGACTACGACTGTATATATCTCATTTTTATTATAATTAGTATTTTTCGGGGAATCTAATTTAGATGTCACATGAAAATTTTGAAATATTGATCAAGTGTTTGTGCGGGAAATTAGTTTTGAAGATGGTTTGGACTTCAATGGAAGTTTGCGAAATTCAGATTCTTGGTTCCAAGGAGTAGGATCCTCAAAGAATGACTGATGCAGCAGGCAATAAGGGAGCCATAGGAAATCTGAACATGGATGACAATCCACTGTTGTGGTGTTGTTAAATACCCAAGAGTCTATGTTAATGATCCACATGATACGAACTTAGAACCTCCATAGATATATCTTTCTTTTAATTCTTTCATTTTTCTTTTCTTTTTTTGTCAAAATTGATCAAATAGTCATTCATGTTTGTCCAAAACGACAATTTGGTCACGATCGAATGTTATATATCAAAATGGTCACTTAACTTTTATTTCCGTCTATCAATTCAGTCACTCCGTCTATTTACAAATTATATATTTACTATGTGATGAATAAAAACGTCTTTCTATCCTTTAACTTCTTTATATTTATAATATTGTCATTATTACACTTTTCTAAAAATTACAAAATCTACCATTGCATTGCAAATCGATTTGCTCTGCGATTCAGGATGTACGACGACAATTGAAACCGACGTCAGAAATCTCGAGCGAGCGTGAGCCTTAAGGTTCTCGAAGAAGGCCTTGACGAGCCTAGGCATATCGCGATGTCGCGGCCTCAACACAAAGAATAGCTCGTAGGATAGTCATCGCGACGGTGGGTGGGATGGGGTTGTCTCCGCTACGACGAGGCTTACGAGAATTGACAGATGGTCAAACTAGAGATCTACGCACGGAGATGAAGTCGCGAAGGTCAACAATGAGCCATGTCACGCAATCAAAATCGCAGCACAGTCATTGCAGATCGATCGACAAGCCGCAGTAAAAAGACGGATCTAAAATTTCCAAAACCCGGCCAGTAGCGCGTATGTCGACTCTCCCTTTTCCTTTGAAGCTCTAGAAATTGTCTCCCTCTCTCCTCAGATTGGTTGTCCTCGACCCCCACTGTGACGATCTTCTTTCCTTCAGGCAACACGACTTCAGGCTCAAATAATTTTGGTAAACGTTGACCTGAATGACTAGTTTGATATATGATATTCGATAGTGACCAAACTGTCATTATGGACAAACATGAGTGACCATTTAGTCAATTTTGCCTTTCTTTTTCTGTTTACATCACACCTTACACAACTTAATCTACTAAACTGTCGGCAAATAAAAATAAATGAGTAGCAACTATACTAGTCACTCATGAGACAGCTATATCTTGGATTCCCATCATGTCCCGAGTATCAAAGAATACAGATGATACATCAAAACCCTAGCGCTAAATTTTGTATGATTGGAGAACTAAGAAAAATATATCCTTGTCTACAGATAATACAAGAATATACAAAAGTATTAGATAGCATATAATAGGCTAAAATATTTTAATAGTACCTGAACTTTGGTGGAGACATGATTGTGCTCCCTGAACTTTCAAACTTATCTTTGTGATACCTGAACTTTCTGAACCTTATCAAAGTGATACCTCGAGCAAATTTTTCGCAATTTTATTGACAAAATTTTTCAAATTTGAAGGGTAAATAAGTAATTTCACATATAATTTGATTTTTAGTTTATTATTAATTATTAAAAGAATTTTCTATGTTTTATTTCATTATTATTATTTTTTAACCATTTCAAATGTCTAAAATTTTTACATTCTATGGGGTTCAAACCTTGTACCTCTTACCAAGAGATAAGAGGCCTTACCACTGGATTACTGAAGGAAGTTGTTAATAAAACGTACATAAGTATATTTATAGTCGTTTTGATTAAAGTCTTAATAGGAAAAGTAATGATACTTTATTGGGGTTTGAACACTAGACCTCATACATATATCACTGATGCCTTTACCAATAGACCATAGTTCGATTTCTTTAACCCTTGATACGCATATCTATTTAACCCGTTCAACCCACCCCAACCTCAGACCTACCCCACCTACCCAAACGGACCCTACTCACCCAGACCCGAACCCCCGCCGCCGCATGCCCTCGGACACTGCCCTTCCTCCCAAACTCCCTCGACCTGCCTTCATAAACCCGACACCATCAAGGACGTGTTTGTCGGACCTCCGGTGAGCATCGTTCCTGGCAGTAGGCTTTCTCTATCCAACACGACATCTGCGGAGGTGGCAATGACGTCGACGACAGTGCAATGGTGATGTTAATGGAGCTAGTTCGAGTTCATGGGTTTCAGGTTTTGCTAATATAAATACATTTTTGTTGCTAATTTTACTAACAATGTGATGTGGTGTGGTGGTGGAGCAGTGATGGCTAGTGCAAATATTTTTACCATTTGAATAAATTAAAAATTACTATTTAAAACGGTAAAAAGAAAATTACCATTTAAATATTTAAAAAAATAAATGGAAAAGTAAATGAAAAAAATAATGAAAAATGAATTAAAATGGTGATAGAAGGGCAAATTAATATTTTACCCTTCAAATTTGAAATTTTTGTATGCCACGTCAGCATAAGTGATGAAAAATTGATTTTGGGTATCATCGACGTATCGTTTTGAAAGTTCAAGTATCACAAAGATAAGTTTGAAAGTTCAGAGAGCACAACCATAGGTCCACCAAACTTCAGGTACTATTGAAATATTTTAGCCCATATAATATCATTACAGACTACTTCGCAATTAGGAACTGTACAGAACTGCACATATCGTATATTACATTTAAGCTAATCATGTATGTCAATAAATTGTCATTTTACCGGTCAGGAAGTGAATTGTGTGACAGCCATTCTTGATTCGAGTAGCCTGTGATTCTCTGCTTTGGTTAATCAGCAAGGATGTAGATTCAGTATCACGAGGCTGGCTTATGGGGTCATCTTCCCTAACTTTTCTCTTCAAAAAACCTGTAAGTTGAGGAAAAAAGTAAGTAAACAGATATTTTATACAAACAAACAAACGGCGAAATTCTTGCTTACAATTTGAGAGCACAGGAAGATATTAATATAACTACTGAAGCTCCAAGGAGCCAAATAGCTTAGTAACAGAAAACAGACGTGGTTACAGGTTCTGATAATTTGTGCTGATTGATATAGATTCAAAACTACATTGATATTCTAGTAAAAGAATAAGGATCAGCATACCGATTTTTTCATTTATAATAGAAGCATATTCAGTTCCACCACTCCTTTGTGCGAAAGAAGATATATCGAGATACATTTGGCTTGAAGGTCGAATTTTGGCATCCACCATCCACTGCAATACCTGCAGAGAAACACCAGTAGCAATCAATATTTAAAACTTAGAAGCAACAAAAACAACTGATGTGAAAATTGAAATCTTGTGTCACGGTGCTGGTAGCCACAAGTATCATACTCACTAATCCCTAATGAACCAAAAAAAAAAGTTATATGTGCATGCAATCACAAAATATTGGCAGTTACATTTAGCTCACAGATGTGATTCTCAATCAGGAGTTCATTTAACTATGCAACATACCAGTAATTATAGCTTGCACATTAATCTCCATAAAAAGAAGATTTCATTACTTGATCTACCCAACATGAGCGCATAATATGATTTTGGCCTTTATTTAAGTTCTATAGGTAAGCTGTAGTTTCGACTGTCTGGATGGAAAGGTATAAAAGATTAATTGAGGCCTATGGAGGGTTGTCAAGGGACGAGCTGTGGGTGGGAAGAGCCAAATTCTGCGCATCTATCTCTATGGGCCTCTATTTCTAAAAGACTAAAAGATTAGTCTTTCTACCATTATCCTAAACTGTTAAGCACTAAGCAGTGGTAAGCTGGTTTTATCGGTTAATAATGCCAAGTTCCCCTCCCTAAATGTCCTCTTTAGTTCTTTTAAGCGGACTTCTTCCCTGCCTCCTCCTTGTATGCTTTGTGTGTATTCAATAAAAAGCTGTTTCTTTACATACATAAAATGAAACAAATATTCAATTCTATTACTACTAAGCAGTGTTTAACCTGCATAAATCATGCACCAGAACTATCAAATAAGAATATATACTTGCCTGTTTCACCATCATGTCACTTGGGTGACTACACAAATTAGTCAGATAGAATATAGCAAACATTTGCTTTATAACTTGTGACAAGTACAGAGTGAATGTTGAACTTGTACGTTACCTCAATATATTTCCTCCAACTGCCAACGGACAAAAGACTCTCCAACAAAATTGAGTAAGTATCAAAGTTGACATCACCATTGGATGCAACTATCTTGTAGAACAACTGTAAGGTCAAAGCAGAAGGATATAGAGTGAGTGAGAAATAAAAGCAGTGATGATAACCCACAAATAATAATAATAAATTTCAGAACTTATAAGCATATTGTTCAAAATGAAATATGTTGCATAAATAACTTTAGAATGCGTATATATTTTAGGTACTACGTAAACAATTAAAAAAGATGCATCATAGTGTGTTATGTAACATGTAGCCCTGTCATATAAAGGATAATATACCTTCATCATAGCCTCTATCTTTCCACTTCTTCCCAAAATCTGCAGTAGCTGATTTTTAAGCCCCACTGAAATTCTAGGGAATGAGGGTTCTATCACCTTAATCAA
Source organism: Geum urbanum (assembly GCA_946800695.1). NCBI lineage: Eukaryota > Viridiplantae > Streptophyta > Magnoliopsida > Rosales > Rosaceae > Geum > Geum urbanum. The sequence goes on from OX326997.1 coordinate 58,110,822, forward strand.
TTGAGTCGTCGTTCTCCAATCTTGTAATCTTCATTGAAAATTAACTATCAGGTTCTTAACAAATAAAGATGAACATAAAAAAATATATTAAAATTCTTTGGTCAAGTAATTGCAAACAGAAACAAACGATAGTGACAGAGCATAAATCTGCAGTAGTGGATCAACATATCAATCAAAGTCGGTTCAGTGCACCATAGCGACTGTCAGCCCACACTATATATAGCTATAACAAATGATAAGTGAAATACACATATTCAAATATTTATATAGCAAAAAAAAAACAAGGAAACACACTGATAGGTTAATGCCCAAGTTTTCATGATAAGTCTATAAATTAATGAAGGATAAAATCAACAAAGAAAGTACTTTATTCAAAATTATCTTAGGCATATAGTACACTTACAAATATAATATTTAATATGACCTAGGCTTATCTCAGCTGCAATATGCTAAGCATCATTAGCTAATTTTGTATCAGACACCAAAAAGAGGTTTCTAAAGAGCATGTTAAGTTTCCATATTTTGGCACTCTGGCACTTTACATTCTAGACTTGGGAGATCCACAAGACCAAATAACATCAAAATCAGGGATACCCATATACAATTACTCTTTTTTGTCTAAACAAATAATCAAAGTATAAAAATAATTAGAACTCAATAAATTCATAAAAAGATATTTTCATGGAAGCACGTATTACAAACACATAAATGGACAAAAGTGATTCTGAGAGAAAAAAATGGAGCAAAACAGTCCAGTGTGGTTATTCAAGTTAGAAGCACTACACCAGTGACACATGGTAAGCATAAATGACACCAAGGGTTCAAATCTCACTGGGATCATAGGATGGGTGTATTCTATTGCCCTTTTGAAAAATCAAACAGTTAAAGCACTATTAAAAAGAAACAAAAAAAAAATTGTCCGACACTCCAACAGAGACCAAATGAAGACAAAAAAAAGTGCAACTCACAAGCTACAAGCTGAAACCATTTCAAAGTAAATGGCATCATTTGAAGGAATCTCTTTTTCTCTCATGAATTCTGCCAGAACAAGAACCCTAGAGGGATGGCCTCCTTTGTTAAATGCTCTCATTAAAGCTGAACATGCGATAGAATCCGGTTTGATGCCATTGGTTTTCATTTCTTGAAATAGTGCACAAGCCTTTTCCCAATTATCTGATACAAAGATCCTAAAAAGAATTAGTTCCAAAGATATTCCATCCTATTGGTGTACATTATCCAAGCAGGTCAACTAGACTTACCTGCAGCACTATAGGCATGTAACATAGCAGTATATGTAACTACATCAGGAGGACATCCGGCCATCTTCATCATGTTGAATATAGATTCTGCTTCTGTAAGCTGTCCCTGCATTTTTTTGATGAAGAAAGGTTAGCTAATACTGCGTCATGTTTCGCAATTAAGAATTAGTCTAATAAGGCATATTAGTTTCACATGAAAAAATGGGTGTAGAACACCAAATTACTCTCAAATGTTCAAGTAGGAGATTAATTCATTTGAAAGCAGGGTAGCAATTTGACTAACTTATATATCCAGTGGTTGGCAGAAATAAGCAAAATAACTAGGGTAGTAAATTGGCAATTCTCCAAAACCGAAGAAAAATCTAATGAAAATAAGAGACAGAAAAGTGCCTTCTTGCTGTAGGCACCAAGCACGGCTGAGTAAACTTCTTTGGACGAAGGAATTTTCAAATCTATCATTTCCTTGAAAAAGGTTACTGCGTCGCTGTATTTTGACATCTTACAACAACCACTGATCAACACAGTGTAGGTAACGGCATCCTGTTTCACTTTCTTCTTTCTCATAGATAGATACAAGTTTATAGCTTTCTCATGTTCTCCCAAGTTCATGTAGCTCCCAATAGCTGAATTATAGGCAATTGTGTTGAGTTCAATGCCTCGCAGCTTGGCTGCTGAAAGTATGGCATCAATTTTCACCTTTTGGTTATATTGTCCACAAGCAGCCAAGAGGGTACATATTGAGACAATATTTGGATGAATTCCATCTTCCTCCATCTCTCGCAGGACCTCAACAGCTTCAGCTAATAAACCATTGCATCCATAGGCATTAATCAGTGCGTTGTAGCTAACAAGATTTGGCTTCAAGCGGTTTGCCTTTATGCCGTCAAAAACTTCTCTAGCCTTTATAGGATGCCCTGATCTTCCATAGGCATTAAGTAGAGATGTATAAGACACAACATCAGGCCGAAGACTACTATTCTTAATCTCATTAAAAACTGAAGTCACCTCTTTGCACATCCCATGTGAAGCATATGCACCTAAAAGTGCATTGTATGAAACAATATTAGGTTTTAGCCCTTCTGCAAGAATTGAATTAAATACAGCTGTGCAGTTGTCTATCTGCCCAATCACAGAATACAAATGAATGATGCTGGTGAATGTTACAATGTCTGGGTGACATTCTGCTGCCCTATCTCTCATGGAATTGAATATATCAATGGCTTCCCCATACTGCCCAAGCTTCACTAGGCAATATATAACAATATTGAGGGTTGTTGTATCTGGACGAATCTTTGTCCCCTTCATAAGTTCAAAATAAGATATAGCTTTTGAATACTGAGCCCCAGTTTTGTAAGCAGATAAAACAATATTGTGAGTCACAAGATCAGGTCCAACGCCATTATCTGTCATCTTCTTGCAAACTTTCAAAGCTTCTCTCCAATTACCACAAGATCCACAAGCATTGATCAAGTTGTTATATGTTGACCGACTAGGAGGGACCTGCACAAAGAAGTGAGGTCACAAGAATCTCTATAAGTTATCATATCAAGTAATGATGTCTTCCATAATTTAGAACTATAATATCCAGATCAACATCACAAAACATGTTGCATCAAATTCAGCAATATGTGATTCAACTAGCACAAATTCTTGGACACATAAAAAATTAAAAATATATCCCTGGGTGTGTTAACGTTCCAGATTAAGAAAAAGAGAATTAAAGTTGAAGACTAATGCAGTTGATTTAGTGCCATTCAGCAGGTTTAAAATGTCAAACAAATGGACATAACCGGATTTTTTAAGATTGTACTGGACTCTAAGATAGTCATTGGAAATCACAATATGGGAGGACCCGATCATCAGATACAAGCAGAAATTGCAATAGTAACATAAAGGAGTACATGGAAGGCAGTTGGAAGAGAAGATATAACTCATTCAACACTCAATTTTCAATCTAAAATTTCAAAGTAGTGAACTACGTAAATAGCCCAGCACAGCATTAGAGGCTTGGCTTTTTTATACCCAGTGCGACAAATAGTATCATGCAACCATACCTTCATTACAGAAACAACCCCCTTCCAAAAAGAAAACTCAGTGAGTGGTTATATCATGTGATACCATATGCATTTCCTACCATGCATCATTTGAGAAATCGAGACAAAAGAAAGTTGTTCATATAATATACCCATTATAAAATTGTCTAGGGAAGAGGAATATAAAAATTACACACAGCTGCACGAAGCATGTCATCCATAATGTTCATGGCCCAGCGCCATTGACCTGCTCGCCCATGTGCATTGATAAGAGCATTATAGGACTCGGCATCAGGCTTGCACCTGCCAAGAATCACTGTACCAATATTACTCGTTATAACAAATGAATTCATAAGACAAGTTCTGTTCAAATCCTTGTCTTAGTTGTGATCAATTAACTAGCTATTGTAAATTTTGTTTACACAAAGTACCTCCATTCTTGCATTTCGAAGAACAAGCCCCGAGCTTGATCGACAAGATTATGCCTAGAGTGCAATCTAATCAACATGTTATAAATATCAGTGCGAGCACAATAGTTCTTGAGTGTCTTCATCCACTTGAACACTTGCATACAGTGCTCCACCGAGCCCCTCTCCGTCAATTCCTACCAAACCAAATCTTCCGATTTCAAATTCACAATTCCGAAACCCTAAACCCTAAACAATTCCGGATTTTGTTTACCTTGATGAGAATAGGGAAATTCTTCCTGGCGAAGCGTCCGGCCCACCGATTGAGCAAGCCCTCGACATCGTCACCGCGGCGGAGCTGGTAGACGCGAGCGACAACGTCGGAGATGGACCAGTCCTTCTGAAAACGCTCCGTTTGGAGGCGTAAGCGGTGGTGTTTGGGGATGTGGTGCTTCCTGAAGCCGCTGATGTGAGTGGAGACGTGGTGAGTGCCCTTGTCGTAGTCGACGGAGACTTGCTTCTTCTCTTTGAACGCGGCATTGTCGGGCTGCTTCTGGCAGAGAATTCGGGTCTTGTTGGACCGTGAGATATGTATGAGGGGCGGCTGAGGAGGATATACGACGGCGATGGCCATTTGGGCAAGTGAGACTGTAGAAATGGAATGATGGATAATAATGGGGATATATAATATCACCTCGCTTGCTCTGGTGGTGGCCGATATATGTGGTGAGGGATGGCAACGGACCCGAACGATGACCGCACCTGAAACTACCCCGTCCAATCGAATTCGCCTTGAACCCGACCCGTTTATCCGAACTAAAATAAATAAAAACTAGATGATGTGCGCACACGTAAGTCAGTTTCTGTAGCATGAAAATAGGGAGAGAAAGTATAACAGTTATTGTAGCAAAAAATTAGGATAGCAAAAAACACAAAAATTACATCCAACAGAAAAGTAAAACAAATGTTATTTACAGAAGTACTCTTGCAGCACATAAGATAAAGGAAAAAAGTCATCCTCTAAACTTTCGTCGATATATCAATATGATGCCCGAACTTCAAAAACTATCAAAGTGATGTTTAGATTATCATAATAATATTTTCGCGATGCCTAAAGCCACTTTTCGTCACATTGCTGTTAACTTTGTTGGTTTACCATTTTTTTTTTATAAAAAAAAAGGTTCAAAAAGACCTTAGTATTTTTACATTTTCAAAAAGACCTTAGTACTTTTACATTTTCAACTAAAAAAGGTTCAAAAAGACCTTAGTACTTTTACATTTTCAAAAGGACCTTAGTACTTTTACATTTTCAACTTCTCTCTCTCTCTCTCTCTCTCTCTCTCTCTCTCTCTCTCTCTCTCTCTCTCTCTCTCTCTCTCTCTCTCTCTCTCTCTCTCTCTCTCTCTCTCTCTCTCTCTCTCTCTCTCTATTGCATATCCTTCATCTCTACCCCTAAAAACATCCACCACCTCTGTACCTCCTCCTCCTCCACATCATTATTGTCGCTCATCACTTTTGTTGAGCTACCCCTGCCCGCTGAGGTGGTCAGCCTTCCGCAATCTACAGAGTCCACCGCTGACGTCCCCATCTTTGATTTCGCAGCATACTACTACCCTGAGTCGCGACTCGGCTCAGAGTCAACTCGGTTTTCTTCATCATCTTCAATGCCACCACGTTGGCCTTCGCGGGCCCGCCTTCTAAGATACACAGTGGTCAACGCTAGCATCCCGAGGACTTCACCGTCGTCCCCAAGTGGGTCCCCACAAACTCCAACGTGGCAGTGGCTTTCAAGCTACATGTGATGGTGAGCCACTGGGACTGCATGGAGGACGAGGTGTCCGATTTCAAGAGATTTGCCGCCGAGATCGACAGCTGCGATTTTGTGGCCTCCAAGAACAACCTCGAGTTTGAATATGAGCCCCCACGCCGTACGTTGGTGTAATACCCCAACTTTGTATATGATTGTTAATATTTATGAATAATTTGAGTTCGATTTAATAGTTGTGGTAAATAATTTTTACCGTCTATAAGTGTCGAGAAGTTAAAGGTTGACTTTTTTTTATTGAATTTTAGAAGTTGCTTGACTTCGGATAGGAATTGTAGAATTTGTCAAGATCGGAGTTTCGATGAGAAAATTATGGTCATTGGAAGTTTAACGAAAACGCTGGAAATCGTATTACCGAAATTGGGAGAGTATAATAGGAATTTCCATATTTGGAAAAGGGAGACATTTCCCTTTTGGGGAGGAAACGGGTTGACCCGCGTTGACCGAAGCCTACCGACTCAAAATCACCGTCGAATCGCCATCCGACGGTGCTGCTACGCCGACCACTTTTCAGGGCCAATTTTTCGTCTGAATTGGAAGCCCTCGATGCTTAGATCCTTTCCATGTCTTTAATTTGAGGAATTGATGCAGTAATTGAGAGAATTGACGATGTGAGTTTTAGGGTTTCGAGTTGAGTTCAGTGTTGTCGCCAGCGAGGTTTCGGGCGACGATTCTTATGTCAAACATTTGGGTTTTGTGTGTAGATTTTGTTTGTGTAATGTTTTGGTGATTTGTAGGTCGAATTGTATGGATTCAAATCGAACCTGATTTGGATTCGTCGCCACTGTTCAGTGTTGTTGTTGCGACGGTTGCCAGCGGTATTGACTATCGTGGATATAGGGGTTTTGTTCTCCTCTATCTCCTCGATTGAGACCACCCTCGAACCCTCATGTGGCTCAACGACGGAGATCGTTGCCTGAAAGTAAATCCAGCCGGTTAGTTTCGGGGACGATTCTAGCTAAATGAGCCAAAATCCGGTGAAGGTTCTTTGGTTGAAAATGTCGGGCTTGCCGAGAGGAAGAGATTGAGGTGTTATCCTATGCCGCTGGCGGTGGTCGCCGCCGTCAGGCCGTATTTTTTTTTCTTCCAATTTTAGTCAAGTTTTATATCATTAGATTCATATCGATGCCACGAGAATGTTCGTGAGGTTAATAATGCGTTTAATCTTCGTCATCCCAATGGGTTGGCGGTGGTGACTAGTGTCGTTGTTAGTAGCAGTGCGGGCAACGGAGAACTAGATATACCTTATATCGTTGATTTCATATTACCATTTTGAGTTTGTCGAGAAGGTTTTCGACTTGTTCCGATTGAGATAAATTTTAGTCGAGAATTTTACTGGAATTAGCCGAATAATTTATTATTTTAGTATTTTGACGATTTTCGACAAGGGTGGAGTTGTCACAAATGGTATCAAAGTTTAGCTTCAACACTAGGACCAACCTCTCGATGCTTACTCTGTATTCACAAGTGTCTCGTATAATGTTATTGAATCTTATTGAGATTCGAATTGATGATTGTGTCATATGGAATATTGATTACTAACATCGATGAATTATTTTTATTTTGTTGGTAAACTTGCAATTTATAACTTTGAATCGTCGTGAGGACGGATGACCAAGATGGTTGACAGAGAGTCGAAGAAAAAATTAAAGGTATCGATTCAGAATAAATGTTTCTCGTCGAAGATGAGGTACGTTTTTCGAACGTAACTGAAAATGCATGTATAGTTTATCGATAGTCATCGATATGGATTTAAGTAAGATTATTATATGGAATATCTATGTTGTTTTGTTAAGAACGGAAATTGAGCAATTGATGATGCTTAGTCTAAACATGAGCTGCAATATTGTTTAGTTATCAATACCTTACTACTAATACTTGGTCAATGAAATTTGCTAACGTGAGCTATATTATCTTATGGAAGTTTAGAAACTTGAAAATGTTTCCACAATTTGAAGTGTAACTAGGCAGTGTTGTTTGAACTTGTTTCCACAGTTTAAAAAGTAGTTTGAACCGGTATCCACAATTTAAAGCGTAGTATTGCTATGTGTATTGGCCTATGTTTCTTGTAACATTGTTGCATAACTTAACTGGATCTAGAAGTTTGACTAGGTGACTCTTCCCCTACTTCAATCATCTTGTTCTAAATTAGTGGTAGTCTGGTAGATGTGCATATAAAAGTTTGTTGAATGGTCAGGCTCATGGTTAGTCCCAATAGATATGGGGTTTAAAGTTTGAACTCCCTTGTCTAGCTATTCCATGTCTCTGAGGGTCTGGTAGGCTATAGGCAAGAGCTTTGACTCTGGGTTAAAGAATTGGTCTGGAGGACTTTTAGGTGTAAAATAAATGTATAACGTTTGGTTGATTAGTTCACTCTATTCATGATAAATAACAGAGGAAGTTGGAGATCATTAAGTTTGATACTAGACCCCAATTTGATAAGTCTTGCTAAAACATGAAACTGTTCTATATATGGACAACTGTTAACAATTATTGGGTTACCCTTATTGCTGATTTGTTCTTGAATTGTTTTGTTGGTCTGTGACTTTTGATATCTTTGTGGGATCTGTTTATTTTGTAAAATTATATGCATGTTTTATTTGTTAAATTTAAGCTTTATGCACTATTCAAACTGATGTTAGAATTCATTAGCGAAACCTTAAATAAATTAGTGAAAGGTACCTCATTGTGATGATCGAAGAGACATATATATATACGAGTAGAAATTGACATATCCTCAGAGGTTTATTATATACATATTGATTCCAGAGGTGTGCTCCTGATTTGGTTTCTTGATAACATAAGATGTTTAGTGTGTGTTTGATACTGTCGTTTTCTGTTGGGATTCATTTTAGGCACACATATGTTACGTGACTGGCCATCAGGTAACTTTTCAATTTATCACTACCAATGCATTATCTGGGGTTGTAATTCGCTACCAGGTAATATGAGTGACTGAGATTGTAGTATACTGTTAGTCATCATCGCCTTCTTATTCTTTGAGTCACAACAGTCACGTATCGTTATGGATGCTAGGCTCCTAAGCGACACTTGATGACTAGAGATGTCAGATGCCTCTATCATCTTCTTCTGTTTTCGCCATCATCGGGTTTAGTTTTCTGTCAGTTAATCTCAGATTCATATGACTAGAGACGTTGTATACCTTAGTCATTACTATTTGATCATTTCATTTCATATTCAGTTACTCGTAACTATGTGGATAATTGACGATATGTCATCAAAGATCATGCACAATCCCAATGGTGGTTTGTTCACAGGTTCAAGACTTCTTTGAGTTATAGTTATTGTTTACTATTGTTTATGGATTATTCTGTTTGATTTTTTCTTTTTAGCATTCGAGATTTCTTTTGATTAGAGTCATTGAATTTGATTGTATTTGAGGATTTCGTATATAGTTTTTGAGACATTGATGTGTTAGTGGAGAAATCTGGACGAGCATTGGTGGCTCGCGATATAGGTTGGGAAATTGTGATTATAGAAGTCTATTTGGACATTTGCAGGCTTTTGGGTAGCCTAATTTTAGGAAATACTCTGCCCAATTTTCCGCAAAAATATTATGCGATCTTTGTTTTATAATTTTGAGGGGGTATATTGTCATATCTTGACTTTTTATATGATTGTTAATATTTGTGAATAATTTGAGTTCGATTTAGTAGCTGTTGTAAATGATTTTTACCGTCGGTAAGTGTCGAGAAGTTAAATGTTGACCTTTTTATTGAATTTTAAAGTTGGTTGACTTCGGATAGGAATTGTAGAATTTTTCGAAATAAGATCGTAGATGCAAGAAATCCCAAAATTGGAGTTTTGACGGGAAAATTATGGTCATCGGAAGTTTGACGAAAATGCCGGAAATCATATTACCGAAATTGGGCGAGCATTAATGGGAATTTCCATATTTGGAAAAGGGAGACATTTCCATTTTGGGGAGGAAGCGGGTTGACCCGCGTTGACCGAAGTCTGTCAACTCAAAATTGTCGTCGAATCACCGGCCGGAGGTGCTACGAAGCTGTCCACCTTTCAGGGCCAATTTATGGTTGGAATTGGAAGCCCTCGATGCCTGGATCCTTTCCATGTCTTTAATTTGAGGAATTGAAGCCGGAATTGAGAGAATTGACGAGGTGAGTTTTAAGGTTTCGGGTTGAGTTTGGTGTCGTCACCGACAAGGTTTTCGATGACGATTCTTATGTCAAATATTTGGGTTTTTTGTATAGATTTTGTTTGTGTATTGTTTTGGTGATTTGTAGGTCGAATTGTAGGGATTCTAATCCAACCTGATTCGATTCGTAGCCGTCGTTCGGCTTCGTCATTGTAACAGTTGCCGGCAGTATTAGCCGTCGTGGATAGAGGGGTTTTGTTCCCCTGTATCTCCTAAGTCGATTGAGACTAGCCTCGAGCCCTCACATGGCATGACGGTGGAGATCATCGTCAGAAAGTAAACTCGGCCGATTAGTTTCAGGGCCAATTTCGGCCAAATGAGCCGGAAACAGGTGAAGTTTCTTTGGTTGAAAATGTAGGGCTTGACGAGAGGAAGAGATTGATGCATTATCCTCCGCTGCCATAGGTGGTCGCTGGTGGTGATGCGTGAGCGACGCATTTCTGGCTAGAATTTTTTTCCAGTTTTAGTCAAGTTTTATATTGTTTGATTCGTATCGACGCTGCGAGCGTGTTCATGAGGTTAAGAAAGCGTTTAAGCTTCGTCATCCCAGTGGGTGGTCGGTGGTGACTAGTGTCACTGCCAGTAGTGGTGTGGGCGACAAAGAACTAGATATACCTTACATCGTTGACTTCATATTACCATTTTGGGTTTGTCAAGAAGGTTTTCGACTTGTTTCGATTGAGTCAAATTTTAGTTGAGCATTTTACTGGAATTAGCCGAATAATTTATTATTTTAGTATTTTGACGATTTTCGACAAAGATCGGGTATGTCATAGTTGGTGGTTGATTTCCAATTAGTTTAATTGCTTTGGCAGCGTGATAGGACATTGAAAGCCGAGGTGATGCGTAAGCGGTGTGATTGTGAAACGATGGCTGAATATAGAGGATGGCGTGAGAGTGAGAGCGCGCGGTGGCGCGAGGCAAGGATGGAGGTGCGACAATGATTTGCGACGAGAATGGGGGAGGATAGAGGTGGAGGTCGGCTTGGCAAGAACTCAAGGTTCGGCGGCGGATGGAGGACGCGACTAGATCTTGTGGGGGCGACATGCACATGAGACATAGAGGATGAGTTTGGCCATAGAGACCAAAGGGGATGCCATGAGGCCGAGGCGGAGGGGCAACTGCAGTGCTGGTGTTATTGTTGTTCTTTAAAAATGACGATTAACGATTGGAGAGAGAGAGAGAGAGAGAGAGAGAGAGAGAGAGAGAGAGAGAGAGAGAGAGAGAGAGAGAGAGAAGGTAAGGGTACTAAGATCTTTTTGAACTTGTTTTCTTTTTAAATGCCACGTCAGCAAAGTTAATAACAATGTGACGGAAAATAGTTCTAGGCATCGCGAAAATGTTATTTTGAAAGAGAAAGAAAAATTGAAAATGTAAGGGTACTAATTAAGGTCTTTTTGAACCTTTTTTTTTAAATGTCAAGTCAGCAAAGTTAACAGCAATGTGACAAAAAATAATTCTAGGCATCGCGAAAAGTATGGGTATCATTTTGATAGTTTTTGAAGTTCGGACATCATATTGATACATCGGTGAAAGTTCAGACCCTGAGATTGATTTTTTTTCCCTAAAATTAAAGATAAAACTGTAAGATTTTATAAAAAAAGAGAAACAAAGTGGCTTTTTTTAAATAAAAACAAGAGGCGAAACACACCTATAGGTTTGTAGAAATTTATTTGAAAGTTATCTGAAAACAATCTTTTTTCGGGCAAATAATTTTTGAAGTCAGTTTTTTTTATGATAGATTAGACGTGAGCAGTTTGTCTTTCACTTTTTTTTTTACAGCAATAACTGTTTTTTTTTTGTTATTGGGTATTTGTCATTTACTAAATTACCCTCAAATATTTAACCAATACCTAATTTAAAAGGTTTAAATAGTGAAAAAAATTAGTTATGATTGAAAACATAGGTTTTCTTAACATATAGTATAGATATAGATATATATATATATAGATAAAAAAATCTATATAAATATTATGATTAAATTTTTATCTTCTATATAAACATATATAAAAATATATTTAAAAATTGAATATAAATTATAAAATATAATATATTCCCTTTTAAATATAGGCAGGTCGAGTTCGGGTTTGGTATATACATATCCGTACCCGACCCGAATCTGCCACCATATGGTCGGGTTTGGAATCGGTAATTACTCGATACCCTTTATTTATCTTAGAAATAGAGTTCGGTTTGGGCGGATACCCGCGAGTTCGGGTTATTTTGTCATCCCTAATGTGGTCAACTATCATAGATCTACATTCAACACATGATATTAAATTTTCTATTAATTATTTTTTAATTATCTACTGTTGAATGCAAATCTAACGGCAACTGATCACTGTTAAAGAAATTTATTCCCTTAACATTTTAACTATTAATTAGTTTAAAGCTAAGTGAATTTCTCTTACCCGGAAGTATACGAGGTCAAGTAATATAGTATTGATATTGAAATCGATTGTTGAACCCACGAGGATTGACCACTCTAATTCCAAAGCTTAAATCGATTAGGTCCTAGATTACAGCATTACCTAAACATGCAATGTGACCCAAAACTAATGAATGAAAAAATGGAACCGTATCTTACCTAACTAAGTTCTTTGTTAACCTAACTATGTCAGGGGTGATATAATTATAATGAGTGATTGTCCGATTGAATGGTTGATTAACTAACAAAATGCAATCAAGGGGTAAAATGAAACAAAACAATGTAAATATTTGGTCGGCTATAGATGTTGTCACTAACCAACTCAATGTACCAACAATGTCCAAGTTATGAGTTTTAGTCTGATTTACATGCTCAAACGTCTTTTGGATCATAAGAACAAACAATTGTATTGTCCAAATCATCTCAGGTCACGCTTGGTTACGAGCCGAAACTCCTAAGCATTTTAGGATTCTAGAAGGTTTTGATCCATCCATGAAGCACAAAGTAAATCAAGATTAGGAGTTAGACTTTTGGTGCTAGACTCTTAATGTATTTCATGCGTAATGAGTTTGATTGCAAACACATGTAATAATTGTGGATGACATTCCTTCCTAAGCCTCTTTTGAAGCACTTAGGAAGAGGTTCTAATGAAACCTCCGAACTCTCACATATTGGGTTACGAGTCGAAAGAATCCACAATAGATACAAAGCCTTTTGGTTCAATGTAAGCTTAATTGAAAACCCCTTCAGTCCCTTGAACCTCAAAAGTGCCTATATTCATGTTGAAGAACAAGGTAAACCAAACCTTAAGCTTCACTTTTTAATTTTAAACATAAGTCATGTTTACATACTTATCTTCCTAAAGTGAGTGACTAATTCACTTAGGTTCATTTTTAACTCAAATAGACATATCTCAACTTAGTTATGGTTAAGACATGAATATGAAAACATTAAATGAAGCTCAAACATGCAAACATACCATAATCATATCACACACACAACAATCTCATTCAATAGCATGTAGTACACTAAAACAAATCCAATTTCATAACTCAAAACATCATTGTATGTACATCAAATTGGGTAGGGCTAAACTTTAGCCTTCTAAAAAGTAACTACTCACTAAGCACAACTAGGACAAAGTTTAGATACATGCTTATAACTAGAAGAGTAAAGACATAACCGAAGAATCCCTTTAACCAAAGCTCCACCAAATGACTCCCAAGCTTCTAGCTTCACATCTTCACATCTTCACATCTAGCTAGCACCCAACTTCAAGAGGAGGTAATAGTAGCTTTTAAGATTCCAAGAAGCCAAGGGAATAATGGATTACTTCCCACTCCTTTGAACTTTAAGAACAAAACCCTATAGCCAAAAGTGAGAGGAAGAACACTCAAATTAGACCAAAATGATGATGTGGCGGTAGAGAGGTTTGCCTCTTTTTTTAAAGGAGAAGCAAGGTATCTTTTAGTAATGGAGAAGTGGTGGTGTTGGCCTAGTAAGAAGAGGATAAGAGGGAAGAGATCTTGAGAGGGTTGGAGGAGAAAACTAGAGAGAAAAAGCTAACTAAAACTTGGAAGTGCGTAAAATGAGGTGTGACCTTGTGTTAGGAGAGGGAAACTCGAATTTGGCTGCCTTAGGAGGCTAATTTACAACTATTAGATGATAGGAAATGAGGAGTTGGAAGATTTAAAAGTTAGCTTTGAATCAAGGAAACCATGATCCACTATTTTAGACTTTGTAAGGCAAAAATCTGAAATAAGTGACATCATGCGATCCATCTTATTCCTCTTATCTTCAAATTAGATTGGCATGCGTAATGAGTGGATTGGGCCACCATTTGACTGGACTTAAAGTGATTGGGCTGGCAAGGGTGGTCTGGCTGACTGTGATGAGTTCCAGCGGGTTCCAAGCAACTTCCAGCGGTTTTCGATAAAGTTATTTCGTCATTTTTCCAAAATTGCTCCAAATTCTCCAATAAATTAAAAAATTATGCTCGGCTTATCCAAAAATTAACCAATTACCCTTTTTAAAAACGTTTCCGTGCCAACTCCCAATTTCCTAGTATAAAAAAAGGGTATAAGAATGATGCTTTATTCGTGAAAAGCAATCAATAAACCTAAAATTAGGGAGCAATAAACCTAAAATTAAGAGCATATTAGACACATAATTATGGTCATAATAAACTACCTCACACTTAAGTTTTGTTTGTCCTCGAGCAAACACAAAAGAATTGAAAATACACTAAGCTAGACTCAAATTATAAAAGAAACACTAGACCAAACACAAAACCTTGTAAGTGTCTCGAATGGTGAATATTTCTCTCAAAGAACCATGGCTAATAGATTGAACTCTTCTCAAGCACAATTAGAATATGAAATCAATGCATGCCTAAAACTAAAGATGCTACATGTCAAACCAAATGCATACAATGAGAAGTATTCAAACCAACATATTCTTAACTATCTAATTCACAAAATATCACTCAATGCACTCAAGTGCTTAAAGGGGTTAGTGTTTGCACTAAAAAATCAAAGGTTTGAATAATATATTACATTCCATATGTTTACAAATTCAAATTGAAATGTCAACAAATACATTACATAACAGAAACAAAATAAACAAATATAAAGTCTACCAAATCACCACCACAACAATTACTAAGAAACTTCTACCCAGCTGCAAGTCGCAACATAACCTACAAGATTAACCCCTACACCATTGAATAGTGCACCGGGTTGAAAATAACAAACCCGGTAAGCTTTTGTAAGCCCATATGAGTAACTCAATTAAACATATCACTTAATATTTAAACTCTACCACATGCTTGAATATAATCCAAATTAAATCAAATTTCGTTTCGGGACATCAGAAAACCACAGTTTTAAGTTTAAATTAATCTCTTGCATGAAAATTAGTTTAGAAGATTTCCTTGGACAAAATAGCTCACTAAAATAAATATCACATAGCATCTCAAAGTCATGACTCTTACATAAATTCCAAACACACAGAATCACATCTTTATTTCTCTCACATATCACAATACGACTCCACAACAAGAGAACTGAACCACGCGCTCAATGACCATAAAAGAAGAATGTACTCAAGACTCATTTTAAATAGCAACGTTCATGTGGCAGACAAACTAGACCTCTAACTGATCATCTCCCGACTTTATAACCACCGTCACTTGTGACCTTACAGCCCAAGCACAAATAACCGACACTCATAACCTCATAGCCCAGAACATGAGTAACAACCATCTCAAAAACAACACTCGTAACCTCACAACACGGAAATGAGTGACACAACACCTCAACTGACAACACTTATAACCTCACAACACGGAACATGAGTGGCAAACAATTCAAGACTATACTTGTAACCTCACATCATGGATACAAGTGACAACACCCCAAAGCTACACTAGTAACCTCACATCACAGTTACTAGCGACACACCTCAAATCAATCACACCAAGACATCTGAATGGAAACACAAGCTCCATCGCATTTTAGACATCACACCAGATCATTAACCAACTAATGTCATCTTAAAACAAAACGGGTTTTCACTTACCTATGAACCGTTGACGATCAAGTTCATAATTTTAAAACAGAAACTTAATTTCTTTTCGAAAATTATTCTTTCCACAACATATACACACTATCAATCAATCAAGTACACCTCATTCACAAGTAAACACAGTGAGATTACTCACCTCAAATCCTGCTGTGTCTTCTCACGCACACCAATCAAGCAAAATAACAATTCAACGAAACTTGTCTCGTTAATCCACCTAGACAATTTCAAATTCTCGCTTAGCAACAAAATATGATTTGTCCAATGTCTATGATATAACAAGCTACCTGGTGTCCTCTACCCCAAATCTGTCCAGGAACACTTCAATACCAAGACCACAGTGCATTATAAAAGAACAATTTTATTTAACACCAACTTAAATTAATGCCCATTTCTGTCGAACCAAACTAACAGTACAACTAACTCTTGTACTAACCACAGTCCTCAACATTCACTAGTTTCCAATCTACTATGAAACACTAATTAAAGCAACATCATAGCCCAAAATCCATTCAACCCGTGGAAACAATAACTAACAAACTTCTCAATCATCAAACGAAATCCAGAAATTAATTCTTAGGTCAGTATACTTTACCTGCCGAAACCCAAACTTCCCAAAACCTTGCTGGACCCCTACCCCAAACTTCTCAATTTCACTACCGATGTTCGTTGCCGTGTTCTATCGGTCGTCGCTCGCAGGTCGGGTTGTTCCTACACCGACTCCTCAGCGGACTCCATCAAACAGTGAAGGGGAGAAGGAAGTGTGAAGAACATGGTGGTGAGTTCAGCTCTACTGTTCGCGACTAGCAGCTCCTCTCTAGTTCCCTCACACTATGCACCGCTAACCCTCTCTTAACTCTCTCTCTCTTCCACGTTCTGTTTGCTCTTTCTTTTTCTCCTCTTTTTTTTGTCTCTTTGCCTCTGGTGGCCGACTTCCTTAACATAATTAACTAGGATTAATACTGTCTTTCTCTTCACATGGGCTTAATAGCATGGGCTAAGAGCAGCTGCACCGGGGAGGGACGACGAGGACGTCCGGCAGCTGGGCCCACCATTTGAGGACGTCCGACAGCGGGGCGAGGTGCAGCGGGAGGAAAGATGAAGGCCGACCGGACGTTGACCGGGAGGTCGTCCTCCCCGGCTTCCTCTGTTGAGGACGAGTGCGAGGTTGTCCGCCAGGTGGGCCCCACGCACGTGGGTGACGCCAGGCTGACGTCCCTTTTTTTTTTAACACGGCACGTGTACTACACGCGCCGGTAAGAAAGTTAAAAAAAAAATAACGGGCCAATCGGCTTGCGACACGTGGCACGACCTGGGCTGCTGCCAGATCAACGGCTAAGTTGACCTGGGCCGTCCATTTCAAACAGATCTAAGCAATCCGACGGCTGAGAAAAATTGATCATTTGTAATATTTTAAATAAATTATTTACTTTGAAACTTAAAAAAATCATAATAAATAGCTCGGACTTCCGAAAAATTCAATAAAAATACGAAAGAGTTCATATTAATGTCCTCTATAACTTTCGTGAAGAAAATGAGTCAAAAATCATAACTTAAAAAAAATGTCAATTTTGAATCGCGACGAAATAAAGAATCATAATAAACACGTTGTTATAACGAATGTATGCTCAACAAAAAACCTAAGTCCAACATGACTCGGATTACATTACCGGTCAGCGAGACCACCGTATGCTACCGGCATACAAAATTGAATCAAAGCATATTAATGCACGTCTAAATAGAACTTCCTATTACTTGGAAATTGGTTGAAAATATTACCCGAAAATAAAAAATTAAAATTTTAAATAATAATGAATAGTAATAGAAAGTCCTATTTCTGGCACCGCTGCACGAAAAATAGGAATAGGACTTTCTATTGGAGAGGAATTTCTCAAATGGGTGAGGAATTCCTCAAAATGGGACTTCCTCTCTTCCTCCATGGGTGCGGATGCTCTAATAGGAGGTTAACGTGGCTCACATTAGAATGGCTTAATAGGCTCAATTAATCCAATCTCTAATTAGACCTAGATCAGATTTATCTAATAATCTAAAACATAAAATTTATAATTCTATTATAGTTATAAATATACTTGCTCCAAATTTATTTAGACTACGCCTTTTATCAATATCACTGTCTTGGAAAGTCACCAACTATCGATCTATAAAGTAAAAACTCAAAGTTAAAAGATAATCGGAATTTTTTTGAATAATCAAATAGCGAAACATTCCGGGTTATTACAAAGGCAACATGGAGTCTCATGCATCACACTCTTACAAATCATGCAAGTTGGTTTTGCACTAATCTCCGCAATTTGATTTACATAGCCTCCATTCCAAGTTTGCTTGAACAAAAGGTCAAATTTCTTGTTCATGGTCTCTTCAAGTCACTTGATGGCATCCTCTTATAGATATGTCGCTCCCTTGACTACAACATACTTTCCCGGTTGGCATGGGTGACTTCTCTCATTGATATTTCTGGTCTCCTTACATTATGCTTCACATCCCATAGTGATGATCGCTTTGACATCTTTTCAAATAGAAAATTTGCCTCCTCCGCGGTTTTGTCCATGAAATCTCCTACAGATGCATTCACTACCAGAAAAACACACTTAGGCGACGAATCATTTTCGTCACCTAATTGGTGTCTTTTGTCGGCAAGGTACTTATGCGACGTAGATTTCATCGCTTAAAGTTCGTCGCGTAACAATCGTAGCCTAAATACTTATGAGACGATTTTTTTTTGTTTCGTCGCCTAAAAAACTACTTAGGCGACGCAAGACGATTTGTCATCTAAGCACTTAGACGTCGAACCAATCTTGCTCTAAACGACGATAATGGTTGTCGTCTAAGAATCATCTTAGGCGACGACTAGCTAGAGTCGTCGTCTAAGTGTTGCCACTTAGAAGACGACTTGATTTCGTCGTTTAAGTGAGAGCACTTAGAGGAAAATAATTGGTCGTCGTCTAAGTAATGCACCTACATGACGACCAACAGGTCATCGTGTAGGTGTGACCACTTAGGCGACGATTATTACGAAACGAAGAGTGTTCGCCGTCTAAGTTGATTTTTTTATCTGAATTATAAAATAAATTTAGAATATATAAAATTATATTAATTAAATTAATAAAATATTTATTAAATATAAAAATATATATACATCGAAAGAAATAACAATAAAATGACGAAAAAAACTACGAAACTAAACCGGGGGTAGATATTTTGCCAATTTCCCTGTTGCCGCTCGGATCATTGTCGTTGGGACAAGAAGTGGGGCTGAGGGGGGACCACACTCGTCATCAAAATCAGGAATGGGCAACCCCATTTGCATGTATGCCTCGTAGAAGGCGGCCATCTTACGGTTGTGAGGTACAAACTACGCCTCACCGACCTCGAATGCTTCTAGGCTTGATTGGCAGACTCTTGTGCCAAGCGAAAGTCGGCTCAGAACACCTCGGTATCCTCCCTGTCGCGCTGAGTTAACGTAGCAGATGAAGTAGAAAAATCTCTCTACACCGCCCGTCCAAGCCCACGAACCTCCTTGCCAGATCGGTGACCATAAACAACATCGGCAATAGAGATCTGAATCTTCATCGACAGGGGAGGCACCTATTCAGGCGTCATCTCCGGGTTGTCCAGCTGGGTCACGGCCAATTCCTCCCCGGCCATTTGTATTAATCTCTCCTAAAATTAATCAAGTGAAGAATACATAAATATAATATTAATTTCTAACAAAAATTTGGCATAATTTCCCCTAAAATTTGTCAAAAACAAAAAACTTGCAGGCAAGATTACACTTCAAATAACCAATTACAACAACACAATTACACCGTGGGCACCGATTCCCATCCGGATTTCTCAAGTTGAAAATCATAATTTAACCAACTAAACTAAAGCATAACCAAATTTAAGTTCAAATCATATTCCAATAGTACAACCTAACTAAATCATGTACTAATCATAATTTAATTTCTTTAAAATGCAATTAGTGTTATACTAAATCTCGATATACTTTGAAAGTACGAGTAAATTCAATTGATTTTAAAAATGTGAGTTACTTACCCCTTGTTGGCTTGCTTCATTGACGACCCTGGGCTTCACATAAGCTTGGACGCTAGCATCCAAAAAGCAATGCTTCGAACCCGCATCTTTGTGCTCCTTCGCGATGTAAATGAACTTTCATGAGCCCGATACACGGTGTTTGCCCTTCTTGTTCCAATTTTCCTTGTTGGTGTCTGACCTTGCCTGTTACGTACACAAAAAAGATAATTAAATAATAAAATAATAGTTAAAAATAATAAATAATGCAATTTTCATTACATTAAAGAAAATGAAGACGAACCTTATACTTGTCGGACTGAAAGTGTCCAACCAACTATTGCCACTCATCTTCTCTGTCGTTCTGAAGCTCCAGAGGCAGAGGCGAGGCGCCGTGTTGCTGGTAGTACTTGTGGAGGTCGTATTTTCAGTCCTTGTAAATGCGGCCAACCGTCTCCTCTATATCCTCCATCATCTCTGCTGAGCCGGAGATTTAAAAATGTGTCTACAAATATAAATAACAAATTAAAATGATTTATATAAATAATGCATTTATGTTTTTTAATTACATAAAAATAAAAAAATAAATAGTATTACCGATAGTTCGCGGTACACCCTCAACTTTTCAAATAGGGGAAGTTCCACGAAGGGGCAACAATAAGGATGCCGTTCTGTATGATTGAGCCGATGGAGTGCGAGGTCAGCCTCCCGAGCTACGCGGTCGTACGGGAGGTCGATCTTCTTCCCCGTTGACTCCATTATGCGCTCGCCTTTGGCGCCCTCTTCAAGTCCCTGAGTCCTTTTCGCAGGAGCGTTTACTGGCTGCCTCCTGACCGTATGTCGGGCGCTATAAAGAATCAAGTCGTCGACTGACTCATCTGGACCGTCTAACGACGCAGACGATCGTGCCCTGTCTGACGGTGCAGTCGATAGGGCCCCGTCTGTAAAGACTGAGGCCTCCTGACATTGAGCATGAGAGATTAGGCCTGTCGCCGGAGCCGAATATTGTTGCAGAGAATTTGTAACGGTTTCCTCTGAATCCTGCCTCCAACCTTTTTCTTGCGCAATGGCTTCACGTTCGGCCTCCTTGTCCGCAGCCGTGCATGCGCCTCTTCCATGGAGTCATAATTAAGCTGAATAAATTTACCCAAATTAATCAATTAATATTATATATATCATTATACCCAAATTAATCAAAGTACAATATTCCCAAATTAATTCACATATAATATATTAATACAAATATACTCAAATTTAATATATTAATCACAATACTAAAATCTAATTAAATTAATCCAAATACAATATACCCAAATTAATTCACATCTAATATATCTAAATATACTAAAATTAATTCAAATACATACACATCTAATATATTAATTCACAAATTATTTTTCAAATACAATATACCCAAATTAATTCACATATAATATATTAATCCAAATATACTCAAATTTAATATATTAATCACAATATACTAAAATCTAATTAAATTAATCCAAATACAATATACCGAAATTATTTCACATCTAATATATCTAAATATACTGAAATTAATCCAAATACATACACATCTAATATATTAATTCACAAATTATTTTTCAAATATAATATACCCAAATTAATTTATACATAATATATTAATCCAAATCTACTATATATATAATTAAACCATTTTTTATATCATATATAGATATAATTTATATATATAACCATTAATCTAATTAATATATATTAATTTGATAAATATAATGAATATATATATTAATCTAATGAATATATATATATATATATATCTATATAAACGGAGAGAGAGATAAACTGATGGGTCTGGCAGCGGAGAGGAGAGGAGAGGAGAGAGAGGAGTTTGGCAGGGCTTTAGCTGGGTAGGCGGCGGAGGAGGGAGGGAGGGAGGGAGAGAGAGAGAGAGAGAGAGAGAGAGAGAGAGATGAGAAAATTGGATCGAAGTCGATCCAGTTTTTGGGATATATCAATCGACTTAGGCGACGAAAAAAATAAATCTCGTCGCCCAAGTAGTTTTTAAATAAGACCCTAAAAATTTGGCGGAAAAATTTGAACCGCCCAAAAAAATTGGGCTTAGGCAACGAAACAAGTGGATTTGTCGCCTCAGTACTCACTTAGGCGATGAAACGATTGCATTCGTCGCCTAAGTACTCACTTAGACGATGAACCGTTTAGTTTCATCACCTAAGTAGTTTTTAAATGGGATCCAAAAACTTTGGAGGAAAAAAAATGAACCACCTAAAAAAATTGGCCTCAGACGACGAAACGAGTGGATTCGTCGCCTAAGTACTCACTGAGGCGACGAAACGAGGGCATTCATCGCCGAAGTACTAACTTAAACGACGAACCGTTTAGTTTTGTCGCGTAAGGTTTTCGGGTTAGGAGTAAAGGGATTACTGTTAGGGTTTAGGTTTAGGGTTAAGGTTCACCTAGATCACGAATAGAATTGTAGCGTCATCTAGGTAGTGAACCTTAGACGACGAAATAGTGCATTTTTGTTGGCCAAGAGTAAATTTTATTTACTTTAAATTTTTTTTCCAATTTCAAACGTAATTTTATTTCAAGCATCACTATTTGGCCTTTCCAATTCCATTTTCGTTCTTCCGATTCATAGTTTTATAGCCTGGTCAATATATAATTAAATTAATTTTATATATTCATCTGATATAATAATTAACTACATACTAATCCAGCCTCATATCAATCCTTATCCTTATAATCATCATCATCATCATCTGAATCATCCTCATCACTATCATCTGATTGCTCCTCATCATTATACTGTACATCGTCTGAATTGTATCTAACATCGTCGTTGTCCTCAGGCTCCTCGACTTCTAGGGCATTCTGCGCTAACTCTCTAATCTCCTCTAGAGTAAGATCTATGGTGCCATCAATCGGGGGTAAGCATTTGTTATTCCGAACCAGTTCCATTACGTCGGGGATGACTGGAGTATTAGGCTTTTGATATGCATTGTCTCTATGTACTTCAATATCAGTCGCCGACGTTCCATCAAGTGTAGTTGCACTCCATATTCCTTGGTGTGACATAAAATTTACTATTTTCTAGCCTTTACTAGCTTTCCGATCATCCAGATAGAACACATGCCTAACTAAGGTAGCAAGAGCGAGTGGCTCATCCTCATACCAACTTGAATTTGTATCAACTGATAAAAGTCTCATATCTTCCTTGGTACGCTTGAACCATTTGTACTTGAATAGAAAAACACTAATATCATTCTCGTATAGCATCTCAACGACATATTCAAGAACTCCATAATAGACAGCATCGCCTTCCCCAACTGCGATCTCACTGCTTTGTGTGCTTCTTCCTTCATCTTGAGTCAATGAATGAAACTTTACATCGTTTACAAAACAGTTAGAGTAAATATAGTGTTTAATCGACTTATGGGCCAACAGATGCTTTTCCCACGACCACCACCCCTCGTGGTTATCAAATTTTTGTAGATCATACATCTGCAAAAATGTGAAGAATATATATGAATGTGTAATTTAATTTCTACCAAAAATTTGACATAGTTTCCCCTAAAAATAAAGGAAACCAAAAACCCGAATACACAAAATAAGGCAAAACACTTTGCATAAACAAACTCCAAATGCCCTACGTACTATGTATGAGAAAAGAGTTTTAAAATAATTAAAAATACATGCCCATTGTCGGAAATAATCGGGGAACTTCTTCTTAAGCATCTTTTCAACCCAAGCAGGAGTCTTGTCCAGTTTAATCGTCTGAATGTACTCCCTGTAGTACTTTGGTCGATCTCGTCACAGTCTTGCAATACTACCCAATGCGCTTCTTCAAATTCTTCTTTTGTTGATTTTTGCTTTAATACTCATTTAAACGGTCGTACAACATTTGTGACGACTGAAAGATTATGGCGGGGACATTTGGATTGGCCTTGACTGGATCCTTGAAGTAACTATTGCAGTAGGTAACACACTTATGCATTAGGTATGTCTCTGCTATGGAGCCATCCGGGGCAGATTTATTTTTCACAAATCCTTTATATTATCCGAGTTGTCTGCAACATTATACAATTAATAATTTGAAGAATAGTAGAAACACAAAAAAAAATATCAAAATGATGAACAACTGTTATAAATAATTGCACGCACTTTTTTGAGGATACATCCAAGTATAGTGGACCAAACCAGAAAGGAGCACCTGTTGGGGTAGGTGGATCATGAAGAGAATCATGATGTCAAAGAAAGCAGGGGAAAAAATTCTCTCTAATTTGCAAAGGATGTGCTCTATTTCGTATTGAAGTTCGAGGACATCTAACTTCTGCAACTCTCTGGTGTATAACCTCTGCCACTATCAACATAATGCTACTATTGATTTGACAACGTCACGATGCAAATATGGTCAAATTACCACTGGGATCGGACGTTATAGCATAACGTGATACTCATGAGTCTTTAAACCAATGAACTTGTGTTGCACCTCGTTAACTGCTCATATAATATTTGCTGCATAAGTAGACAGATAACGAACAATCTTGAACCAGTTGAATATAGAACCCATATGTGTCGACTTCACCGTGTAAGGTGCATCTGGCATCTTGTTGTACACTCCACTTCTATCCCTCCTCAACCACAAGTGATGGCTCAAATTCATAGATTCCAGATCTTTGTGTGCTTTGGGAGTATCTTTGGTCTTCAACTTAATACCTAAAATTATTCCCACCACGCCGTCGCACACATTTTTTTATATGTGCATGACATCAAGGTTGTTCCGGAGTTTCAACTTGAACTAGTAGGGTAGTTCAAAGAAAATACTCTTGTGATACCAATAACTGAGATCGTGTGGAAGGTGTGGATTGAGTCTCTTCACTTATTTGTCATTGGTTAACACACCAAAATAGAAGTTGTTAAACCTTTCTAAAATCTCTTCGTCAGACCACTGTTGGAATTTAGAATTATTCTCTACCGTCCCATCGAAATGAGCCTCATCCTGTCACCACAGGTGATCGTGAAGAAGCCATCTACGGTGACCCAGGTAACATTCCTTCCCCACGTGCCAACTAGAGTTGACGTCATCCAAACAGATAGGACAACCATTGTATTCTCTAGTTGTGCAAGATGCCAACATGCCATATGCAGGGAAATCGCTGATTGTCCACATGATGGTTGCTCTCATCATCAACATCGTGTTAGTGAACTTATCATAAGTTGAAACTCTACGTTCCCACAATAATTTGAGCTCATCGATTAATGGTTTGAGGTAGACATCTAAACACTTATTCGAAGATTTAGGACCTGGAATTAGCATAGTAAGGAAATTAAATTCCTTGTTCATGCACATACACGAAGTTGTACGGCATGAGAATAATTGGTCAAGTGCTAATGACAGCGCTATTACTACCCCAAGGATTGAATCCATCCGTAGATAGGCCGAGTCTAACATTTCGAACCTCTACTGCAAAGTCTTCAAATTCCTTGTCGAAATGTTTAAAAACCTCCCCATCTGCTGCGTGTCAGAGCACATCCTCATCTACTCGATGTTCCGCGTACCATCTCATCGCCTCTGTTGTGTATAAAGACATATATAGACTCTGTAATCTGGGAATCAACGGAAAATAGCGAAGTACCTTCACAAGAATTTTCTTCTTCGAACTCCTCCTATTCCGGTTTTCATATATGCATTGGTTGCATACGGGACAATAGTTTAAATGTTCATATTCTTTGTAAAACAGCACACAATCATTTATGCAGGAGTCACTTTCCTGTACTTTAGGTCGAGGCTGCTCAAGATCTTTCTAACCTTATAATGACTTTCCAGAAGTTTTTGATAATCAGGTAGCAACTTACATATATGCTTCTATATTTCGTCAAAAGCACCGTCGAACATTTTATTCTTCACTTTTATCTGAAATTCCTCCATTATATATTGCAGCACATTCTCTGGACACCCATGGTACACCGGGAGTTGGGCTTCAAGTAGCATCATGTTGTATCTATCCATCTTTGTAGTGTCACTGGCCAAGCTGGCAACGGGGAATATGTCATCATGAGTGGTATCGTAACCTCCCACTTGGTGTTGGTGTCTACCATGACTAAATTCCAAAAAAGCATCATGGACCAAATCCACAGTTGGGTCCCAAGCAGGGCCGCCACTACCGCTGGATGAGGACTGCGATAACTGTACCCTGAGCTGAAGTCTGGTCCTGAGCTGAAGTCTACTACTTCGCCGTGCTCACTCAACGTAGTATAACTCCAAATCATATCGTGCTCATACAGATATTGAGTCATAACGTTAGACGGAACAAACTAATGGTTGAGACATTTTTTGCATGGACACCTGAAACGCTTCTTTCCCTGAGCATGTTCCGTTGTAAAATTCACAAAGTCTCTAATGCCGTTCATATACTGCACATCACTTCTGTTCGCCAACTATATCCAACTTTTGTCCATATTTCTGCGTAAGGATAATAAATCAATTTATTAATTATATAATTTTTCAACCAATAATTCATTAATCTAATATACTTTATATATATTATCAAATGCATCGCACATAACACGTACTTGTAATGAATTAATTAATCTTATACTATGATTAATCTAGCTAATATATATATTTATTATATTATTCACTTTATATAAATTCATGCATTAATTATATATGCATATTTTAATTAACTAATTAATTAAATTAAATTATTTATACTAATTAATTAACCAATTAGGATATAGCTTACAATTAGCTTAACAATGAAATACAACAATGAAAGTAATGTTAAGGTCGCCGGAAAGTATTATATATTCGCCGGAAAAATCAATCACTATACATAATTACGTACGATATTAAATTAAAAAAAATAATCGAGAGAAACAAGTTAATACCTTCACCGAAAAGAAGATAAGTGGGTAAATCTAGAACTCAGGGAGTTGAAAATTTGAGTTTTGATGAATTTTTGTTGGATATTATTCAGAGCCGTCGGCAATGGATTTTTTTTAGTGAGGAGAGAGAGCTAGCTGAGGGGGAGAGAGAGATAGAGAAGTGTTGAGGACAAAAGGAAATCTGATCGAGAGATATAATAATTGACTTTTCTTAGACGAAGAAATATTTTGTCGCCTAAGTTTCATGTTTCGTTGCCTAGGTTATCACTTAGGTGACGAAAATATTTCGTCACCTAGGTGTTCAGTTAGGCGATGAATGACCCAAGTAGTCGTCTAAGAGTTTACGTAGGTGACAGAATGTGTATCATCGTCTAAGTGTAATACTTAGATGATGATGACAAGTGGTTGTTGTCTGAGTGTGCATCTTAGGCGACCAAACGTCATGTTTTGTTGCCTAAGTGCACACTTAGGCGACGACTTGTGTTTCATCGGCCAAGTCGCACTTGGGCGAGGAACATATTAAAGTTTCGTCGCCTAAGTGCAGTTTTCTGGTAGTGATTGTCAACCTTCCTTCTCTTCTCCGTGCTTAATCCTTGGTAGAAGAGAGACAATAACATGTCTTGGGTTTGACTATGGTTAGGGAAACCAAGCTTAAGCTCCTTGAAACGCTCTCAAGTCTCATAGAATAACTCTCCATCTTCCTCACAAAATATCATCAACATTTTCCTTCTCTCATTTATCTTCCCCGGTGGAAAATATTTGGTGATGAACTTGCATTGCCTCCCATGAGTGAATCAAGTTAGGAGCAAGTTAGCTTGTTGAACCATATATTTTCCTTATCTTGCAAACTCGAAGAAAATACCCAAAGCTTCAATTGTCTCGGATCCATGTTCCTGATGTTGAACCTTGTACATACTTCCTCGAACTCCAACAAGTGATAATAGGGATCCGAATTTGGATGTCCCATGAAGATTGGTAAGGTTTGAAGAAAACTAGATTTGATCTCAAAGGATTTGCCCGCTAACGGTTGAAGAATAATGCAACCGGTATGCATTAACAAACATGGTAAAAAACTATCCCTCAAAGGTTTTACTTCAATAACTTCCTCATCCATGATGAGTTCTTCCTCGAAAAGAGGATTTTTCGAAGGCATGAAATCTGAAAAAAATACTAAGAAGCCAGTAGATATTAGTCCTCCAAACTCCTAGAGCGACTCAAAGCCTTGAGCGTCTTCCATGGTACTTCTTTGGCGCCCCCTTATGGAAACATCAATGAGCACTCGAAGAGTTTGAATGTGATTTCGGTACGTGGCATAGTGGCATTCACTATGCGATGGACACCGAAAATGAACCAAGGTAAAGGGTTACGTTATCCAATATACCAAAATCACAAAATAAGGTTCTAATGTTCTTGGGTGTTGCGGTAAGTAAGTGTGCTAAATCTAGACTCTCTAACTAAACATGCTTTAAATCAAATACACTAAATTAGATATGCTTCAAGAATGTAGCTAGATAACTTCAAGCAAGTAAACAAGCACGACTTAAGCAATTAAAAATGTAGGTAAAATTCGACGGGTTAAAGCAAGTTCCCTGTATGGAAATTTTGACATGTCGAATGTACGCTCATGTGTCTCTTCCGCACCACTCTCGACGAGTCAAGAAGAATTCTTGATGGGTCGAGCAGAATGCCTTGCAAAAGGTTAGAAGAAGAAGTCTAGCAATATATGGTTCATACCCAAAGTATCTAGCAAAGCATTCAAGAGATCAGAGACAATCAAAACAAAGTCCTAAATGGAAAAATGAACAAAAACTACAAAGCTAAGAAATAAATGTCACACAAATGTCCGGATACTCTATAATTAATGGCAAACCAAAGTTAAGAAATCAAAGTGAAATCAATCCCCGGCAACGGTGCCAAAAACTTGTTAAAGAAATTTATCCCCCCAACCTTTTGCCTATTAATTAGTTTAAGGCTAAGTGAAATTCTCTTACTCGCAAGCATACGAGGTCAAGTAATAATATAGATATTGAAATCGAGTGTCGAACCGACAAAGATTGACCACTCTAATGGCAAAGCTTAGATTAGGTCTTCGACTAAGATATTACCTAAACATGCAATGTGACCTAAAACTAATGAATAAAAAGATGGAAATGTATCTTACCTAGCTAAGTTCTTTTGTAACCTAGCTATGTAAGGGGTGGTGTAACTACAATTAGTGATTGTTCGATTGCATGGTTGATTAACTAACTAAATGCAATCATGAGGTAAAATAAAATAAAACAATGTACATATTTGGTTGGCTATAAATGTTTCCACTAGCCAACTCAATGTACCAACAATGTCCAAGTTATGAGTTTTAGTCCAATTTATATGCCCGCATGTCTTTTAGATCATAAGAATAAATCATTTTGTTGTCCAAATCATGCATTCTTAGGTCACGCTTAGTTATGGGCCGAAACTCCTAGGCCTTTTGGTATTCTAGAAGGTTTCGGTCTCTCCATGAAGCACAAAGTAAACTAAGATTAAGAGTTAGACTTTTGGTGCTAGACTCCTAATGTATTTCATGCGTAAGGAGCTTGAGTACAAACACATGTGAAGTTTGTGGATGGCTTCCCTTCCCATGCCTCTTTTTGAGCACTTAGGACTGAATTCTAATGAAACCTCCCAACTCGCACCTATAAGGTTATAAGTCGAAAGAATCAACAATAACTACAAAGCTTCTCAGTTCAATGCAAGATTAACTGAAAATCCCTTGAGTCAGTTGGACCTCAAAAGTGCTTTGATTCATTCTCAAGAACAAGGAAAACTAAACCTTAAGCTTAACCTTTTAAGTTTAAACTTAAGTCATGTTTACATGCTTATCTTCCTTAGGTGAGTAATTACTTCACTTAGGTTCATTTTTTGCTCCCCTAGACATATCTAAACTTAGTCATGGTTAAGACATGAAAATGAAAACATTGAATGAAGCTCAAAAATGCAAACTTACCATAATCATATCACACACACAAGAAACTCATTCAATAGCATGTAGTACACTAAAACAAATCCAATTTCATAACTCAAAGCATCATTGTATGTACATCAAATTGGCTAGGGCTAAACCTTAGCCTTCTAAAAGGTAATTACTCACTAAGCATAACTGAAACAAAGTTTAAATACATACTTAGAACTAGAAGAGTAAAGAGATAATCGAAGAGTCCCCTTAGCCAAAGCTCCACCAAATGACTCCAAGGCTTCTAACTCCACATCTTCGCTTCTAGCTAGCATCCAGCTTCAAGAGGAGGTAAGGGTAGTTTTTAAGATTCCAAGGAGCCAAGGGGAAAAGGATTTACTTTTCACTCATTTGAACTCTAAGAACTAAACTAAACCTTAGAGGCAAAGGTGAGAGGATGGACACTCAAACTAGACCGAAATGATGGTGTGGTGGTGGAGAGGTTTGGCTCTTCCATTGAAGGAGGAGCTAGGTATATTTTGGTAATGGAGAAGTGGTGGTGTTGGCCTAGTAAGGAGAGGAGAGATGGAATAGAGCTTGAGAGGGTAGGAGGAGAAAACTAGAGAGAAAAAGCTAACTAAAACTTAGAAGTGTGTAAAATGAAGTGTGGTGTTGTGTTTGGAGAGGGGAGCTCGAATTTGGCTGCATTGGGAGGCCAATTTGCAGCCCTTAGATGATAGTAAATGAGGATTTGGAAGATCTAAAGGTTATCTTTGAATCAAGGGAACTATGATCCACTATTTTAGGTTTTGTAAGGCAAAAGTCAGAAATAAATGACATCATGTGGTCCATCTTCTTCCTCTTCTCTTCAAATCAGATTGACATGCATAATTGGGTGGATGGAGCCTCCATTGGGCTAGACTTAAAGTGTTTGGGCCAACAAGGGTGGTCTGGCCGGTTGTGTTGAATTCTTGTGGGTTCCAGGCAAATTTAGGCGACTTCCAGTAAAGCTATTTCGTCATTTTTTCAAAGTTGCTCCAAATTCTCTTGTGACTTCAAAAATGTGCTCGACTTCTCCAAAAATTGATTTTTGACCCTTTTTAAGAGCGTTTCCGTGCCAAATCCTAATTTCCTAGCATAAAAAAGAAACATTATAAGAATGATGCTTTATTCCTGAAAAGCAAGTAATAAACCTAAAGTTAGGAGCATATTAGGCACATAATTATGGTCCTAACAATCTGACCACAAATATCACTGACAACCAGAATATCACTCATAATATCAGAGTTATTCTCCTAAGTAATGAAATTCAAATATATATATATATATCTCTCTCTCTCTCTCTCTCTCTCTCTCTCTCTCTCTCCTGTACAAAGTGAGCTCCCAGCACAGCTTAAAATAATCACTGCCACACCGTGCCACCATCTCTACATCGCCATGATGCACAACTCTCGTTGCACCATGACTCGCGAGCCTCCCTCAAGTTTCTTGAGACTGTAGCGCCATCGTCAAAGTTGGTGAGGTCGGACCATGATTCACACTCACCTCCTTGGTCACTTCTTATGTTCTTTATTATCTTGTTGAGTTGATTATGAACCTCATTTTTATAGAGAATAAATTTCTCTATAGCCTCATCTTTGCTCTTTATGAGGTACTCATAACAATATTTTGTGCTATCATCGATAAAAGTGAGAAAACACCTATTAGCAATTTTGTTTGTATTGATTTAAAATCACATATATCATTATAGATAAACTTAAAGGGTTCATTGATTCTTTCAGTGCTTTTGAAAAATGATTGGTTTATCTCAATACAAGTTTCACATTTATGCTCGAAACATTGGTAAACTTTTTAAGTTAATTTACTTCTGCATAGTCTTATAATTAACATGTCATTGCCTACCATACCATACATTAGAAGATACAAAGGTGGAAGCGCTAGCTTTATTCATATCATTGACCATGGTCATCACATTTTAATTTTAATTTTTCACCACTTGTGGCTCTATTACTAATATATATTCTATGTTATGAAACTAGAATTCATGTTCCTTTAATCAATAAACGAAAATCATCTTCACTGAGCCTTGACTCAGTCCTTAGAAACGTACAGTACGTTGTTTAGTTCCTTTTTAGAGATCAAAATTTGACTATCCTTATTTGACCCTTGATTGTTCATCCAACTTGGCGTGGTCATACCACCGCTCCAAGTCTTCTATCCCCCAGTCATAATCTTTGACTACTTCCATGCCTTGTCCGTCGTCTATGACATCATTTTTCACGACACAGTCCTTATAGCAAAATATTATATGTTTTGGACCAATTATTCACGGTTTTACTTTTGGGCCTCTGTAAGGTTCATAATTGTGTTCTTATTATGTTCCTAAGTTCATGCTTATTGCTTGCCTTTTATGAATAAAACATAATTTTTATTATGTTTCCTTGTTATGCTAGTAAATGAGTGGCACGAAAATGCTCTAGGAGATGGAATTTAATTACTTTTTAGAGAAGCCGAGCGCATTTTCGAAGCCTTTGGAAAAGATGGAGCAAAACCGGAAAAAGACAAAAAGTCAACATTGGTCAACGGTCAACTTTGTCTGGTCAACTGTTAACTCCGGCAAGTCATCATCGGTCTTGGCAAGGTCAAGTCAAGTTTGGGCCAAGACCTTAAGAGTCCAAGCCCACATGAAAGATATTTTGAGATATTGATGCACATGCAAGTCACATGACTTAGGGTGAGTCACACATTAGGACCACCTAAAAGCCCAAAGTTTGGGATCATGTTTAAGCATCTAATTTTGAATTTCAAACACAAAAATATCTCCCATATACCTAATAGGGTCTAGCTCCCCTCTTATGCCACACATATCTCACCTCATTTTCATTTTTCTCATAGTTTTAGTCTCTCTTTCTATAGCCCTCATCCATACCCAAACCCTTTAGCTCTTTCCTCTACCTCTAAAACTCACTATATCACCACCAAAATTCCTAGGAACCTCCATCACCACCACCATACTCTCATATCTACCCTCTTCACCCTAGCCTAAGGTGAGTTCATCCTCTTTGTGGAGCCAAGAAGCAAGGAGGGAGCGACAAGTAAAGAAGGACTTGAAGAACTTGAAGGCTTTGCTTAAGGGACTCTTTAGTTATTTCTTATACTTATTAACTCCTCTCTATGTATCTAGACTCCAGTTTCATTATGTGTAGTAAGTAGTCTCATTTGGGTGGCTAGGGCCCTAGTCATTTGATGTAGACAAATGATGGATTGATTTATGTTTTTGTGTATGTTGTGTGAAACATATGTTTCTGAATGAGATTACTAGTATTTGTTGATGTTTATTTGCTTGAGGTTCGTGTATGATTTCATTTATGCATGTGTTGACCTTAGCTAAGTTGATGTATGCATTAAAGAGCAAAAAATGGGACCTTGATTAAATTAGCCAATCACCTAAGGCTAGATGATCATTTAAACATGATTAGGGTCTATTCCAAGAGGGTTTACTTTAAGGTTTCATTTTCTTAGCACTAAGCAAAGACTAAAACCTCCTTGAGTCTCAATAGACTTAAAGAGATTTGGTTAAGCACACATTGAATCGAGAGGTTATTGTGGCTACTAGTTGGGTCTTTCGATTCGTAACTCACAAAGTCCTCCAATAGAGGTTCGGGAAGAGGAACCTTCCACAAATATCATATAGTACACTTGTTTGCTTTACTCATGTGACATACAGTCAAGATGTAAACTCGAAATGATTTAAGTCTTGGTTCCGGTTCACCAAATACTTCAAAGTTGGGCTCAAGTCGTATAGAGTCCGAAATGGCTTAAGAGCTTAGGTTCAAAATCAAACGTGACCCAAAAGGTTACGATTTGGACATCCACTTGTGTGAAACTGACTTTAATTACATACATAAATTTGGACATTGTTTGAGCATCAAATGGTTATTGAGGATTTCTCTAACCAACTATATTTTCTTATTGTGATCTTGTTTGCCATTTAATCTCTTTGCATTAGTTATAATCAATCAATCAACTCGTACAATCACTCACCGTAATCTACTCACCCTTTGCAATGCTAGGTCTCTAAAGGACTTTGTAGTGTGAGATATACATCAGCATTTTATTTTAGTTTTAGTGTCAAGTAGTGTCTAGTCTAGCCGTAGTCTAAGTGCTTTATCATTTCAAACTAAGTAGTCAAGCGGCTAATCCTCGTGGGTTCGACACTCGACTTCTTATAAATACTATAACTTCACCCCGTATACTTACAGGCGGAAATAATTCTTTACACTTATGGGCTAGTTCATAGTGCATAAAGTGTATAGGGGTAGTCTATCCAACAAGTTTTTGGCACAGTTGTCAGGGATTAGGCTCATCTTAATTCATTAGCTTTGGATAGCCTTGATGGCAGTGAAACCAGACATTTTTCTTAATGATTGTTTCTTAGCTTTGTAGTTTTCTTCATTTGATCACTTTGAACTTTGTTTTCTTTGTCCTTGATCTCTAGAATACGTTGGTAGGTACTTTGAGGAAAAATTATGCTAGAATTTGTGTTCTAACCTGAAAGGACCCAACCCTAGCTTAACTAGTAAACTAGGATCAAGCCCTACGACTGACCAGGTTGAGATATTGGACTAGGTTGAATCTTGATACTTTCTTGGGCCTTCTTGGACAATCTGGCACATAGGACACCTTCTCAATCCATCTTGATAATTTTTAGCCCAATCATTACGAATCTTGGCCCGTTCTTGGTAGTTCTTGATTGAATCTTGTTTTGATCTTTAAAAATGCTCTTGCCGCCTCTTTTATAATCTCCACGTGACAAATCATTTTCCTACTCTAATAAGGATTCCTCCTCGAATGAGGACTCCTATCCAGATAAGGATTCCTAATCCAACAAGGATTTCTGGTCAAAGTAGGATTCTTCATCTCTTTTGCGCTTTTTCTCAAATTAATCTCCGTGCTCCGTCTCTTTTGAGTTATTATTTAAATACAATAAAACATTTTAGTTTAAATATTACTAAGCGTAAGAAGAAAAGTAATAAAGATCGAGCATAAATACGTAGATCAAGAACTGAATTAGCTAGGCTAAACTTTGATCTAGCGTAACCAAAACGTAATTCACAGACGATAAAATGAACTAAAGTTTAAACTTTACTAAAACAACTAAACTCGCATACGCGAAAGTGAAAAGCAAGGGGCTAGTTACCAGTTATAGCTAAGTTTACTAGCTGTCGAACTCCTTGGACGTTATCGGATACTTGACATTGTCTATGAACAACAATTATACGATAACTCGTCTTTCCATCTCTCACTCTCTTTCATGTAACCAGAGCCGGGCGGAATCCTATATTTTGACAAAATAAATCTCATCAATGCAAACCTTCATAATTAATCATTTCATATACTTTCTCTTAATTGTCGAGTCCTTGATTCTTGAGAAAACCACATCATAACACTCCAGTACTGGACACAACCTCACATAAACAGTAACTACATTGCCTAAAAAAAATATGATAGACAGATTGTGACAACTTGATGTCCTTGCATTCCAAAACACGATATACATGCATATACACACACACATATATATATATATATATATATTATATTAATCCCAATTTGAACTTCCTTAACTTTACGGCATCACCAAAACTAAACCTCATTAATTCATAGTCCAAACTGAAACTAGAATTTCTCACAGGAAACTACCTTGATTGAAAACAAACTTAGCCATGTGCGGCCAAAATTAGATAACTCTACTTCTCTGGCCGTAAGAGTACAAAAGTATAGGCAAAAATATTTAGGGTAAAATATAATATTTTCATTCATTCTTAAATTAAGTATATATACAACTTTACAAGGTTCAAATAGGTAGAGAATATCTACAATAAAGAATAAATCAATTCTAATTACAATAGGAATCTAAAATATCTACAAGATTAGTTGGAGTGTAGATGTCAATCATGCCCAACTTGTCCAACCATTTACTGAAGATTTCATGTGACAATTCTTTAGTAAGAACATCAGCTAACTGATCCTCAGATGCCACAAAAGGGAATCGAATAATTTTTTTGTCAAGGTTATCCCTTATGAAGTGCCTATCAACCTCCACATGCTTAGTTCTATCATGTTGTACTCGATTATGAACAATCTTCATAGCAACTGTATTATCACAATGTAAATCCATAGGATTCTGAAGCTTGAAACCTAATTCATTCAACACATTCCTGATCTACAACAATTCACATACCCTACGCCATTCCACGATATTCAACTTCTGTACTAGAACGGGAAATTATATTTTATTTCTTACTGCGCCAAGTTACCAAACTTTTACCAATAAAAGTAAAATACCCAAAAATAGATGCTTTATTAGTATGATCACCAGTCCAGTATGCATCAGTGTAGCCTGAGACACACATCTCACTAGTGTATCAAAAATACACAACTCACTAGTTTTTATAAATTACAAACCTTTACCAGGTGTGCCTTTCAGATACCTGAGAATACGTAAGATAACACTCACATGCTCCACTCCAGGATTATGCATGAACTGACTCACCACACTGATAACATATTCAATATCAGATCTAGTATGTGATAAATAAATAAGTCTCCCAACTAAACACTGATACCTGGTCTTGTTTGCTGGAACCTAGTCTGGGAGAAGCTACAGCTTGTGATTTTGCTCAATAGGAATAGCAGCAGGTTTACAGTCTAACAATCTTGTCTCAACAAGAAGATCCAAAATATACTTCCTTTGGGACAATATAATCCTTTGATTGGACCTTGCAACTTCAATTCCCAAGAAGTATTTCAAATCACCCAGATCTTTCATGTCAAACTCCACTGACAATTGTTTCTGGAGACTTGTCATCTCGCATGGATCATCTCCTGTAACCACTATATCATCAACATGCATAATTAAGGTAATAGTCTTACCATCCTTGCTTTTGACAAACAAGGCGTGGTCACAATTGCACTGGCGATACCCAAATTTCTTCATTGCCTTGAAGAAGCATCTAAACCACGTCCTAGGTGATTGCTTCAAACCATATAGAGACTTCTTCAGGTGACATACATTTCCCTCATTACCTAGTTTGCAACTGATTCCTGGTGGAGTATCCATCTATTTAACACATTTTTTAGCAGCTAGTGACATACATATAGAAACGCCGATAGACAGGCTTCGACTTGGTGGAAATCACGACACCATACTGTGAGTGAGTGAACACTTTCATTTTTCACTGTCGATTTGCGAGTCTACATTGTGCATTTGATTTCATTTATGTAGAGCTATTACGTTATGCATTTTATGATTATGCATTTGCATGGAGGCACACATGTTGATGTTTTTTTTTCATATAGCGTACTTGCATCGATGCATTAACTTCTCGACTGATCCTCGAGATGCTCCGGGAGGACCATGGGCCTTGACCTGAGGATTTATATAGTACCTAGAAGGGCCAGGAATCTGACCTGGGTAGATTTACGGCTTGAGGTCATTTGATCCAAGTTACCGCCTCCACACATTACACAGTACCCATGAGTACCAGAAACCAGACCTGGGCGTTTACATTTTTAGACTCGCATCATTTTTCGTATATTCTACAGTGAAAGGCATTAGAGTTACGCCTTTCATTTCTTTACAAAATTTACTTTTTGTCCACTCACTCTAACGTTTTATGTTTTAATGCCTTTTTGCGGGCCCTTTGTTTTAAATTGCATAGATTACAGGAGAGTCGGCTAAAGTCGTGACTGTCCAGAATACGAGGCATGATAGTCCATTATTTCAGTTTTCATGGTTGAGATTCTTAGTGTAGGTTTCGGGTTACTCGTGTTGGGGTTATTTGTAGCGAACCTTCGTTGCAAGTCATCCTAATATGAGTCCCACAAGATTCACCCTAGATTACGTGTTAATCTGGGACGGGTCTTGTCAATTGGTATCAGAGTATTAGGTTTCATGATCATTTCGATTATCTTATATTTTTAGTGATTCTTAGAGTGCGATGGTATGACTGCAGAGGATCTCATCATATGCATTTGGGTTTATGGATCAATAATGATATAAGTTAATCTTCTATGTGTGTCTCAGATGATAGTGAGTCTCTTAGGTCTCTTCTTTCATGCCTCATGGACATAATCAATGGCTTCAGTAAAACCAGTCGTCAGTAATGTATGAGACGATTCTAGAATATTCTGTTATGACATATTCTGATGATTTTCGCGACATGGTAAGATTTCCAGGCAGTCATGGGTATCATCATGATAGTTCTTTCCAAATGTGTTGGATTTGGAGTAGTCATATGGGATGACTAATGATGGTCTCATGTGTTTACTTTCCCTGTAGTGTAGTGTTGAAAGGGAAATCAATTGTATACTTCCTTGGGGAACTTTTGTGTAGGTCGTTAGGGAGATCTTGTTATGAGATTAAGTTATCTCGATTCTCGGTTGGGAAGTCGTTAGAATATGATATGTCATTAGCTCTTGTCAGTTCACACATAATTGTGGTGTTAGAGAAAGTAAGTGAACTAGTATTTTCTGTATCACTCATATTTCGGAGGACTTGAGGATGTCCTCACTATTGTATGTGTCACTAGGAAGTAGGTTCTGGTGAGCATCACTGGATATTTCTTATTGGATCAGGCGAGTGCATTGAGAATTTAGTGCCAATAGTTTGTTCAATTATCAATTACTGATGTTGACTCAGATGTTAATTAAGAACATGAGTATGCTTCTTGTGAAGATTTTTGGTAGTGTTTTTGCAGTCGTGTGGTCAATGAAATTGTATACGTCGACCCTTAGTGTTTTATGCAATGTTTCACAATTCTTGCTCAAGAACACTTAGTGTGTCATATGCAGGCTCTTAATTCTCTTTTAAGCACG
Organism: Geum urbanum; assembly: GCA_946800695.1. NCBI lineage: Eukaryota > Viridiplantae > Streptophyta > Magnoliopsida > Rosales > Rosaceae > Geum > Geum urbanum. Next base: position 58,149,271 of record OX326997.1, read on the forward strand.
AGAGTTTAAGCACTTGCATTCAATCTAGTTTTATTCACATTGTTAATGGTTTATTCTAGTTAATTTTTATTTTCCATCCAACAAGAAATGGGAGATATTTAACGAGTTATAAGAGCTTGCTTTGTAGTACCTGTATGGAAACTTTTGGGGAGTGACATAACATTTCCTAATTACATAACCGATTCTTTTCCCTTAGATAATTCAGTATCATTGAACTCCTTCCCAGTATTCGTTTCATCTGTTTCTATATTCGAGATCTATTTGCCGACTTAACTCATGGGCATGAGTACTAATGTAGACAAGGTGATTGTGATGACAACTTTAGGAAGTAAGGTTTCTTAGGGAATTGAGTTGGTGATCGGATTACCCTCAAAGGATATACATTTGGGTTAGTGACCCTCGAGTTGGTGATTTTAGCGACTTCAACATATGATACTGCAGGTTAGTGCGTTTCTTTTCTGGCAGAAAATGTGCAGTCCCATAGTTGTCGACGTTGCCAATAGAGTATCAAGGATATGGTATAATTGTAAAATAAAAGTTGAAGTTCATAGCAGAGGTCAAGTTAATCCTTTAATATTTTTGGGATCATGTGTAACAACCCGAACCAAAAATTACACACAAATCGGCACGAATTAGGTTTATCGCGAATTAATCATATCCTGTGGTTTGTTAATGAGTTTTTCACCGAGAGAAAATTAGATTTTATTTTCTTCACGAAAGTCGTAGAGTATTTTATTTTGAACTCGTAGGAATTTTTAGGGAATTTTTCAGATAAGTGAAATATTTTTTTTATGATTTTTGGAGGTCTACGTGAAGAAAATATTCAAAAGTATTTTATTTGAGGCAGTTTTATCTGGACCATTGGATTTTGATCAGATCAAACCTCAGCTATTGATCTGATTAGCTACTTGTAGGTTTAAATAGGAATAAATCAAAAAATTCAGAAAATCATAAAATTGGGCGACCCATTATGCAGGCGACGTGACCCGACTCGACCTGAAATTGAACTTGCCAAAAAATGCCACTGTCCTCGGCGTTCTTAGTATGGTTTTGAAACTCTGACTTTCCTCTTTATATTTATCTAGGTATTGTTGAGTTTTTGGTTAATTTGGGTTTGAATCGTTGAGCTTTTATGGTAAGGTATTGTGTTTAATCACTGGTGGTGCTCCGGCCATCTTCCGGCGATGACGAGGGGTGAAAATGGTTGGGTTTCATCCTAGGAGTCGAACCTCTTTGGTTTGGGGGGCCGAGGAGCAACGACGGCGTAGAAATCGACCGAAAAATTTTTCAGAGATTTTAGGGGCGGGGCTTTCGGGCCAATTCCGGCCAAACGACGACGAGTTAGGTTTTGGGCTAGTTGGGAAAGTTGTAGGGCTCGACGAGATCTTTCCAACGAAGAACTAAATGCTCCCATTGGAGCAGTTTGCACAGGAGGCACGTGTGACTCACGCACTGCCTCTTGTGAAGGTGTATAAGGGCCACGCGCCGCCCGTCCAAGGCGGGGCTCCGGCGAGGCGAAAATTTAAAATTGACCAGGGGGTTTCCGGGATATTTTCTAAGTTAGTTTTCGCATGTTTTCTCGAATTCCAGTATTAAATAAATTTTTTATTTATTCAGGAAACCGTGATCGAAATTTTGGTGAGAAGACTTCCGTCGGACCACAGAGCTAGCTGTGTACTGTGAGTGGACACTTTTATTTTTATAGTTGATTAGCGAGTCTATTTATTATTTATATTCAACTCAGTTTTCAGTTATAATTTAAGTTTCAGTTTCAGTTTTGGAGGCTAGATATATACATACATTCAGTATTGCATCGATGCATTGGTTGCTCGGCAAATCCCGAGTAGCTCTAAGGAAGGATCAACACTTCCCCTTGGCATTCACATTGTCTTTGCGTCAGGAGTTACCAAACGAATTTAGGTGACTGGAGGTTCTGAGATTCTCGTCACCGCCTCCACTAGCATATGATACTCGAGAAGGGTCAGGTGTCCCCCTCGACATTTCCTTTTTATTATTTTTATAGTATTCTTGACTTGTCACCAGTTTTAATAATTTTATTCATGGAAAGGCATATTGTAGATTTTATGTTACATATCTTAGATTTATTTTCATCCACTCACTCTAATAGTCTTATTATTTATATGTTTTTTCCTGGACTTTTTCAAATTCCTCCGCCCAGTTTGCAATTTATATCCTGAGATAGCACGTCATCGACGAAGGCATAGTGTTCATGTCACTGTATTTATCTAGTAGGTTTCTAGCTTTACCTGCTAGTTCTGTGTATTATGTAAATTAGAAGTCGCTCTGAATATTGTATACAGTTTACTTCCGTATGTGTTATATTTTCTAATTCAGCCTTTGGATTTCTTATCACCTTCTGTAAACAGTTTATACTTCTTATGGATTCAGTGTTTGGTTGATCTGAGAAATCTGGATGGGATTTGGTGCCCACGGTTTGTTTCTATGGTCATTTTAGAAGTGTGTTTTCTTTGCAGGTTTTTTTTTGGGTTTCTTCAACTTTAGTGGAAACCCTGGCAATTTTTTTTTAGATTTTGTTGTCGTTAGGGCTAAATTTCGGTTTAGGCAAATAAATCGGGATCGGGTCCTTTCAGTTGGTATCAGAGCATTAGGTTCTAAGTTCTGTAGACTTTCGTTGTTGTGATACTCAGGACATTTGAGAATGCACAACACTTCCGGTTCAATGGCCCGACCGGTAGGCGGATCCCCATCAATTCTTATGGTGTTGTATGTTTTTAAATGTTTAAGGTTTCATGACTGTATCCTTCGTGTTTTGTTGACTAATGTGTTTTCTCATTCATAGGAGATGTCTCCTAGAAGTAGAGCCCGTGTAAATAGAGCTGAGGATCATAATGAGGATTAACGAACGTGAGACTTTCTTATGCGAGTTTTACAAATAGATGAGTGTTTTTATCTTGTAGTAAAGGCAAGAACAGCTGGAGCAACCACCTTTTCTAGTTCCACAGATCTTGAAACATGTGAGGCATGGATAGTCCAGTTAGAACATGTATGTGAGCGACTTCATTTCACTCCAGAATAGAGGACTATAGCAGCTTTTGGTTTACTTGAGTCATATGCTTACTTCTGGTGAGCTAGTACTGAGAGGGTTCATGTTGACACCCCATGACCTACATTCATAGGATTGTTCATGCACCGATATTTCAATCAGGCTACCCAATAACGGAAATATGAAGAGTACACCAACCTGAGGCAAGACAGTATGTCAGTGCTTGAGTATCAAGATAAATTCACTCGTTTGTCTCGATTTACGCATGATATGGTGGCAAGTGAAGAATCCAAATGTATGAGGTTTTAATTGGGTCTGAATTTGAACATCAAGGGAACATTGGAACCTCGAGATAACTTTGATCAGTTTTTTAGTGAAGCAATCAGAGATGAGAATGTGGAAAGGGAGAGACATCTGCAGTTTCAGTCTCGCCGCTTCAAGGAAGGTGGATCCAGCTAGGGTCTTTCAAAGAGATTGAGTTCATGTACATCAGTCTCAGCATCTTCTTCTGGCAGTGGACTTTATAGATTTCTTGCTAGTGCATCTAGCTAGAGTAGAAGACCAGATTGGAAAAGAAACTTATCACAGAGACAGAGTAGTAGAGCTAGTTCCAATGGTTCTAGTTATAAATGGAACATGTTATCCATCAGAGTCCTATAAGGTTTTTAGTTACAATATTTTGATGATGCGACTCATTTATGATTGCTTGGTTTTATGCTTTTGAGGACGACAAATCATGAAATTCAAGAAGATAAAGGATATCGTTTTCTTTAGCAATGGATACAAAATCAGAGTCTGTGCTGCACTGGTGTGGAGGCCAAATAAGTACAATAGGGATGACTTTGATGGACTCCACTATCAATGGATGAGCATGTAAGCATTCTTTATGATAATCTTAATCTGATTTTATATGGAATGTATTTTCTGTTCTTTGATCTTTCCACGAATTTGAATAAGATGATGACTATATTAGAATAAATAGGGGTAATCTTCATCATCTTTATCTGGCAACATGGCATCTGTCTTTTATGTATATATATACACTAAGATGGCTAATTCCACAATCGATTATCCTGAAGATGCGTGCTGAAAGATATATGACTTAAAGTTTCAATATTATCATGTCAAGTTTAATACTTACGTTCAGTGTTACTAGTCACCAATTTTTGATACCTTATAATTGCCATGTAGGGATATGAATCCCACCTAGCTTTCATCTCGGTTTCGAGACCAGGTCTGTAACATTTTTTATTTCATTCATCTTTTAAGTTGGGTGCTAGATTTATTCGATAGGTTTTCTACCCATGGGGGTTGTGTGGTTCCTTTTTAATATTGTTGTGTCATTACTATCTCATTGATAAAATTAGCCTATTAATATCACAGATTTTGGTTTTACTGTTGTGTTATTTTTTTTCAATATTGATGTGTCATCACAGTTTCGGATACTAAAAAGGACTCTGTCATTGATACTTCTTTATCCTCTTTTTTAGTATGTGTTAGATTTTGTGATGATGAAAGTGTGCATCTTTTTCGTTTTTGGAATGTGATACATGATTTGTTCTTTAACGAGAGATGTGGAACAGTACAAATGCTCCTAAGGAGTAAAGTTAAATTCGGTAAACAAGTGACTCTTATTCCATATAAAAAAAAGGAGGGAACTATATATTAGTTTTGTAATTTTTATATTTTTCTTTGTTCCGTGCTGCATTTATTCAATTTTTTATAATTCAAGTGTTTGACAAAAGATATTGATTTCAGTAGCTTTTGTATCTACCTCACGACAACCAACTTTTGTGCATAAAAGATGAGGATAGAGTGTTCTCTTTTAAATTTTCAGTCTGCATCTATCCCATCTTCTATTAATCATGTACTATATCTATCATTTCAGTCATGAAAGGTTGTAATCTTAGAACGTCTAATTCAGCCTTTGTTTAGTCGAAAAAGTGTAGGGTTTTTCTATGCTATGCCTTAATCTCTACAATGTAAACATCAAATTTCTCTATTTCTATTTCTAAATACAATTATGTTTGAGATTTCTTTATTATTACTATGCTTTTGCTTTATTATGATAGTGAGATATGCCAACATATTTCTTCTCACTAGCTGTTTTCAAATAGTTCTCTCTTTGTAATCCTAAATACAATTCCAATGATTCCAACTATTCAGATCTTTCTCGTTCTTATTTGAATCTAAGCTTATCAGACAACTGCATCTTGATGCAAAGAATCACATATACGACTTATACGTGGATAAAAAAAATTTCGTCAAACTGCGCTTCAGCTTGAGTATCCTACCTAAACCATTATCAAACCTAACAACCGAAACCTAGCCTATAAATCTCTCTCTAAACGATGACAACCTCCTCTCTTCTCTGTCTCACTCCCCTTGTTCTCTCTCCCTCTCTCATGGATATCTCCCATTCCTAGATTACCAACGCCATTAATGGGGAAGGCAACAAAATCTCCATCCAAAGAGTCATCGGTCTCCTCGTCCTCCACAAAGACCACCGCCTCTCTCCCATCGCGGCTGCCTCTACCGAGCATCCCCTCTGCCGCCTCTTTCTCTTCGTCTTTTGGGTCCCTCCCCATCATCACTCCCACTGCATTCAAAATTTCGTCCCTCCTGGGAGGGCGGTTGGAATCACGCGCCATCACTTCTGGTACATGAGTCAGTGACATGCTGTTCGGGTACCGAAAATGGCGGATCAGCCTGTTATGAAAACCCTAATTATGTTTCTGACAAAGATTTGAATGGACCAGTGAGTAGTCCAATACACAATAAGTACCTTGTACAAACAGTGTACAAGTACCTAGTACTTCCATTAAATTGATTGGCAATATATAAATAATGCAATGAATGAATGAGGATGTTACAACATCTCAAACGAAGAGAATTAAAACAATTTAAATTATTTAACGTGACAATGATGACATTGCCTATAATGCTTTGTGTAGGGGTCCCAGCAGCGTGTTATATACGCGCTGCATACTCAGCTATCTATTATTTGAGATTTAAAGTCTTGTCAAAGTTTTGTTCAATAAAAGACAATAAAAGTTGAATAAAGGGTAAATTATTGATAAGGTCACTTATATCTGATTTTTCTTTCATGAATAAGGTCACTTGATTTAACAAAATTTTTTTTTATTCGATTTATTTATGTTAAATGTCATTACAAAGCTCTCTTCCCTTGGTTGCTTCAGATGGAACGAAAATTTCAAATTTAAAAATTTGCCCTAGAAGACCTCTATTTTCCTCTTCACTCTAATTTCGATCCCATCCCTTTTACGGCTACACACCTCCGCCTCTGCCTACACACCGGCAACTAAACCCTAGCCCCCTCCTAACCCGCCCACAGACCTCTGAGTTCGGACTCCTTCATAGTAGCCCCGCCTCCATCTCCACTTCGATTGTCGTCGCCAGCGTGTGGTTTTGGAACATCGACGAGCCCGAACCCGCCCCTGCAGACAAACGCCGCCGCCTCCATCCCTCAAGAACCCCCCCATCCCAATTTCAGGTCTCTCTCTCTCTCTCTCTCTCTCTCTCTAACACTAAGTTTCTCCCCTCCCACAGCTTCAAACAATGGCTCCTCCAGCAGCTACAAACCCTAGCCTTCGTAAAAAGCGCCTCCCGAAGCAACATAGTGCAACTCATGCAGGTGAAGAATTTAGCGTGCTCTGTACTAGTTTGTAGTATTGTCTGTGAGTAGTATGAAGACTTGTTGTGAGTAGTTTGTAGTGTTGCCGTGATTAGTATGTAGTGTGCTCTGTACTAGTTTGTAGTGTTGTCTGTGGGTAGTATGGAGACTTGTTGTGAGTAGTATATAGAATTTATGTAAGTAGTATGTAGTGTTTTGATGGTCTATCTTATTGTTTTGTAGAAATTGCACAAATGGAAGACCCTAAAAAACCCAAGGTCCAAATAAGATTGACATTGAGAGGCTTTTGCAATGTCATGGCTGAACTTCATACAAAATTGCCTCCAAAAATAGTGAGGATCTTGCAAAAAAAAATACAATTTGGTAGTTTCATATGGTTGTTTTCACAAGGCTTGATGACGGCTGATGATTCACACAAGTCTATTGATGATATCACAAGAATGGCGGGATTCTGGGATGTTGAACATAGGGCATTCTTAATCAGTGGAAAGACACATCATCTCACAGCAGATGATGTGGAAAAACTCTTTGGTCTTCCAGCTAAGGGTATGATTCTTCTACTTTAATGTGTTAGTACGTTTGACTTTTAAGTGATTCTTCTAGTTTAGTGTTATTTACCTGTGTTTTGTTTCTGGTCTTAATGCTCTAGGCATGATCCATGATATGGATTCAAAGTCCGAGAGAAGACACGATTCAAGCTTCCTGCAAAGATACAAGATTCAGGATTCTATGCCAATTTCAAAACTTGATAAGGCTCTGGAGATGGCTGTCGTCAAAAAGAAGAATGACAAGGACGCTGCAATTTGGATGGTCATTTATGTGTTGTCGATGTTCTTCTTCGCAAACTCCCTTCTACAGTCACGTGCATCATAATCAATGTGGCTCAAGCTTTAGATGGCCTTCATAATTACAATTGGGAGAAGATGATTCTGAATTATCTGGAGAAAGGGTTGGACAAATCGAAAGAGAATCCAACTTCTCTTTCTGGTTGTTTCCTGCTAATTATGGTATGCCCTTGTTCCCTTGTTGTGTATCTAAATGGAAGAATCTATATTGGTCTCTAATAATATCTATACTAGTCTCTAATAGTGTATTTGTAGACATGAGTAGTATATTGTGTGGTTAGCAGTAGTATATATGTTAGAACGACAGCCTATGTTGAGAGTAGTATGTAGTGTAGTCTGTAGTAGTATATAGTGTGGTTAGCAGTAGTATATATGTTAGAACAACAGTTTGTGCTGAGAGTAGTATGTAGTGTGGTCAACAATAGTATATATGTTAGAACAACAATGTGTGCTGAGAGTAGTATGTAGTGTGGTCTGTAATAGTATGGAGTGTGGTCAGCAGTAGTATATATGTTAGAACAGTAGTGTGTGTGTGTGTGTGTGTGTGTGTGTGTGTGTGTGTGATGTGATGTGATGTGGTCTCTAATAGTGTATTTTTTGTGGAACAGTATTGGGTTGCAGAAAGGACAGAAATCTGTGAAAGAGTTGCAGCGAGGAAGGGTCATCCTTTCAGATTTTCACACTAGAAGCTGATGAAGCTGCACACCGAGTTAAGCAAGCTCTCTGACGAGAAGCTAGGTGACAAGATGCAGATCAAGAATGAGATGGTACGGGTGAGGGACGACACCTTATACCGTTTTGAAGAGAGCATAGATGCTCCCTCATTCAATATGTGGGTAAGTATCAATTTTTTGAATTAGTAGTATATAAATTGAACACTAGTAGTATATTCTGTTGTCTGAAGTAGTGCTTCCTCTATTCTATTGTATGAATTAATGCTTTGTGATATAAATTTGAAGGAGGAAATATCCGTGGAAGAATTGATGGAGAAGGAAAAGAGAGCCCATGAGAACCTTGTTGAAATCATCGCGTCTCTCTAGGATATGGCAGCATCATAGTCATCTCCAACTCAAAAGGAGGTTGACGACACTCAAAACATGATCGCCAAACTTGAAGACCAGAAAGTGAATATGGCAGAGCAAAATCAATTCTGGATGCAAATGGTCAACAAGTCATACATGAAAAAGAGGAATGCGCCAAGAAACTGGAGGTTATGAAGTCAAAGATGAAAGGCAAGACCTCCACCACCCAAGAGAACTCCTTGAAGGAACGAGATGAAGCTTACAAGCTGCTCAGAGAAGCCTGTACGAAGATTGCTTCATTGCAGTCAAGGAACGAGGAGCTTCGGCATGAGCTAGACCAAATTAAGCTTATGGATTCTCAAGTTCCTATTTCGGAGGGAAACAACTCTGCAGAAGAAGAGGTCACTGTCTCTCTCTGATAATGTGTTTTTCTCTTATTTCAATTTCCAGAAAGCTTAATGTGTTGTTTCAAATCTGATTATAGAATGAGAAAGAAATAGAAGAAGAAGAAACTGAAATAGGAGAAGGAGAAGAAGGAACAGAAGAAGAAGAAGAAGAAGAAGAAGAAGAAGAAGAAGAAGAAGAAGAAGAAGAAGAAGAAGAAGAAGAAGAAGAAGAAGAAGAAGAAGAAGAAGAAGAAGAAGAAGAAGAAGAAGAAGAAGAAGAAGAAGAAGTAGCATCAGAAGAAGAAGAAGGTGAAGAACAAGCCGAAGATGAAGAACTCAACCTGGTATGTTGTGTATTAGTGCATTTACTAATTTACTTTCATAATCCACAACAGCAAATGCAAAAAGGTAGAATTCTGCAAAACACTACAACAGTTTGTTGCACGTACTACTGTAGTTTTCAGAAAGTACTACTCTAATTGTTAAACAGTACTACTCTACTGGGACTTAATGCATGCTAACTAAAACTTTTTTTTTTATGTACTACTGTAGTTTTTAGAAAGTACTACTCTAGTTGTTGGATATTACTACTCTACTGAGACTTGATGCATGCTAACTAAAACTTTGATGCGTGTACTATTGTAGCTTTCAGAAAGTACTACTCTAGTTGAATAATTTTTTTTGAATTTGATGATATGCAGGGCAGCAGCAAAGACAGATATGAGATAAGATCAAAGTTCAAAAATGATGGCATGGCACAGGCAGCGACACGACAACTGAGGTTGCAAAGTAAGAAGGATGAGAAAAAGAAACGGAAGTCACCTCCTTCAATGATAAAAGTTGTCAAGAACAAGAAGAGGAAGACTACGACAAATGACCCACATTATGATTACAAAGTTACAAGAAGAAACACAAGAAAAAAAAGCACAGTCCAAGTAGTTCTTTCTGTTGTGTTAGGCTTCATGTAGTACTTTCTTTTCTGTTCTTGTCTAACATTACTGAATAGTAGTACTTACATTGTGTTAAAATAGTACCCTGGATATTTGTTAGTAGTACTTACTAGAGACTGGAGTAGTGTTAGTAATACACTACCTTTTTATGAAGTAGTACTTTCGGTTGTAAAACAGTAGTACTTACCATGTGTTGAAGTAGTACACTGAATATTTTGGAGTAGTGCTTACAACGGACAACAGTCGTGTTAGTACACTAAATTTTCGTGAAATAGTACTTTCTATTGTGAAACAGTAGTGCTTACTAGAGTAGTCGATAATATGTTTAATAGGACTTGTGCTACTTTTGTTGTATGATGAGTGTACTACTATTGTTGTTGGATAATACTAATGTAGTTGATTTCACACACAAAGAACAATTGACCAACACAAAATCACAAAAACTGAAGAACAACAAACTCGAATTAGTATGTTAAACAAATTGTACAATGGAAAATTATGTTAAAGTAGAATGTATTATATAATGAAGAATCACATTGTATGTTTATCGAAAAACACTTGATACAAGCGATTTGGACCAAGTGTACTACCAATGACTTGTATTCGTACCAACTATATCTTGTGACTATTATAGTGTATGTAAAGGAAATGGACATGCCTCAGTAAAATTATCTGTTCAGGAAGAGTGTACTGTTGTAGACTGGTGAATACACTACCTGTGAGTAACATAGACACTAGTTAGCTGCTAATGACTTTGGTACATGTCAATCTGTTGTGTCTTCCTTTTTCACCACAACGACCACATCTGATTGGCCTCGGCGCCTTACCACCTTCAATGGAAGACTTCATGCGAGTATCTTTTGGATGACTGGATAGGATTCTTGTCAATGGAGGCTTCACAATGGCCGGTTCATTCAGAGCATCATGGTAAAACTTTTCAATGTTTGATATTGGATGAATACCATTACTCATAGGCAGCCCTGTAACTTCCAACCTCATAGAAATTCTCGATATAAGAGTAAATAGACTCAATACTGGCATGTTGTATAGCAGCAAGTGCATAGGGACAGGGAAAAGAATCGTTCTGCCAATGCCGGCAGCTGCAAGTGTATGCCCTAAGATCAACCGCCACGTTCTTTAACCCCTGAACTTCATACAACATCTCACTAGACCTTTAAATTGTCCAGTGCCTCCCCACATTCATCTTAGTCTTCAAAGTCTCCTCCATTTTAGGACATAACATAGAGGTCCAAGTTTCCGATCTCATCTTCCTTTCAGCCATGTTCACTATCAATTTCTATCTCAAACCCTCGAGCATCTTAAAAATAGGAAGACAATGCAATTCACGTGTCCAATTATTGAAAGATTTAGTCACGCTCTTGGACATTTCCCCATATCTATTACCTTTGAAGAAGGCATTACACCACTTCTCCAAAATCAGCGTACTCAAGAAGTTCCTCATAAGATCTTGGCCAGAAATCAACAACTTCTGAAGGTTGAATTCATAACAAGCAACTGTTGGAGAGTATGCCACAGTCATGAAATCATGAATGATGGTTTCCACATCATAAACGCCCATTTTCTTCTCATAAAGCTTTTCCACATTCCTTTTCAAGTGATAGTAACAATAGGAATGAGGAGAGTCGGGGAATGTCGTAGCCACATCATCCAATAAACCTTCATGTCAATCCATGAAGAAAGTAATGGTCCTTCCTTGTGGCGACAAAATAGTGTAGAGATGATCGAAAAACCACTTCCAATTGGCTTTATTTTCAAAATCCACAACAGCAAATGCGAAAGGGTACTTATTAAGAGATGGAGTTAGAAAAAAAAATCACTTGGTTAGTTATTCTATCACATGGAAAACACTACAAACAGTTTGTTGAAAGTACTACTATAGTTTTCAGAAAGTACTACTCTAGTTGTTAGACAGTACTACTATACTGGGATTTGATGCATGCTAACTAAAACTTTGTTGCATGTACTACTGTAGTTTTCAGAAAGTACTACTCTAGTTGTTAGATAGTACTACTCTACTAGGACTTGATGCATGCTAACTAAAACTTTGATGCGTGTATTATTGTAGTTTTCAGAAAGTATTACTTTAGTTTTTGGACTGTACTACTGTTACTAGTTGTATACACTATCCAGAAACTGAAAAACGAATCTTCGTTCCTGTTTTTTCCAGTGGCAGAGAGCATGTATCCCTTGTACTTGCCCTTGAGATGAGCAACATCAACAAACAAAATAGGCAAGCATGATATGAACCCCTTAATACAGTCACCAAAACATAAGAAAAAGCATTTAAAACGTCTAGTGAGCGGATTCACCTCCAAGATACAATGAGATACGGGGTTGGTAGCTAACACCTATTCACGATACCACGACAACTGAGAGTAGGAGTCACCTTCGTTACCCCATACAGAACGTGCAACTAACTCTCTTGCATACCAAGCTTTGCAATAGGACACATGCAAGCCATAAGAATTTTGCAATGTTGACATGATTTCTCTAAGCTTTATAGAAGGATTGGACTTCAACTCAGATGAAACAATGGACTTGATGGCATGAGAACCAAGATGCTTACTCTTTTGGTCATGAATAACAGCAGTACATGTATGAGTGTTATTTTGCTCTCAGATGATAAAAAAGTTATTTTCCTTACATCTTAGAGCACGAACTTTCTAGGGACAGCCGTCTTCCTTCTAAGAACATTGTGCAACAATTCTATCTTCGTTATTTCTGAAGTACTTGAAGGTAAAACCAGACTCGAATGAATAACGATTCAGCTTCTCCCTAAACTCGACAACACCACCTTCAAACTTCTGATTGACATGGCTGATATAACTTGCCCATTCATTCATCAAGTAAAGAATCAGAGATTCTGGCCTAAAGCAAGTGAAATAGTCATTTGGATCAAGCAATTTATTCGAAGAAGAAGAAGAAGCATCATCAAAAGAGGATATGCCGAAATGCACAAGAGTACATGAGCTACTCTGCCCCCAATCCCTAGCAACAATATCCACAGAGGTTGCTCCAAGTTCAATCATGGTCTTCATCATCAACTTCAAGTCCTTATTGCAAGATATCATGCAATTCAGATAGTATGGCAATGAGAAACCAAGAGTGAAAGAATCCGGTCTCAAGCCAGGAAAACGCGATGACACTTCCATCACCACATCAATGAAAGTTTTAGTAGGCATAAGATCAAACATGATTGTATGGTTGTTGTAGGTGCACTTCGCATACAAATAAAAATCCATGACTGCCAATCTGCAAATCAAACAAAAAATGCTTACAAAACAGAAGTAGTATCTTTAACAGTCATGAGTAGTGTATTCACTCAACACCAATAGTACTATAAAGTCCAAACACACACAGAACAACTAACTAGTGTGTTCAATGGGATGCAGTAGTGTACTCACTCAACAGAGGTAGTACTATAAAATCCAAACTCACACAGAACAACTAACTAGTGTGTTCAATGGGATGCAGTAGTGTACTCACTCGAAAGAGGTAGTATTATCAAGTCAAAACACACATAGAACACACAAAACAGATAATTAGTGTGCTCAATGGGATGCAGTAGTGTGCTCACTCAACAGAGATAATACTATCAAGTCAAAACACACACATAACACACAGAATAGATAACTAGTGTACTCAATGAGATGAAGTAGTGTATTCACTAAACAGAGGTAGTATTCACAGTCTGTAACATCTCATAATTTATAAGAAATATAAAAAACAAACAAATCAGCCACATCAATCACACAAAAACGCATAAATCAAAATAGAAAACATACAATAATATCACCACAATGCGCCATACATAATCCAAAGTACCAAAATCAAATCAAAAAACTGAAATTTGAAATCGGTTTATCGCCGGAATCGAATCAAACAACACATCAATCAAAAGCATCAATCAAACAAAACATCTACAAGTGAACATAATGGAAACTTTACCCAAGCTTTTATCACCGGAATCCTCCGATTCGCCGGAACTTTTTCCCATAAATTTCGCCGGAATCTCCTCTCTCTCTCTCTCTAACACACAAACACAGGGATGATAGAGATAATCAAACTTCATTTTGGAGCTCTCTCTCTCTCTCTAGAACGATCGCGCTCTCCCTCTCTTCGCGTTTCAATTCGGTCGTTTCGGTTTGAATTCAATTTGAATTCAAAATCAGTAAATAATTTATATATTGGGGGGCAATTTTGAAAATTACATTTTTTTTTAAGGAATGTATAATAACTTTATATTTGTAAAACTTATACAATAAACTTATGTGTAATCTAAAACCTGTAAGCCACATTAGGTGTAATTTCTAATTGAATAAATTAGTCTAATGATTTCACCTGACTTGCGTCTTGTCATGCATGATAATCTAAACTAACCTAGAGGATGTAAATTTGGTTATTTAGAATATGCGGCTCCATTGTAAATGTTCCAAGAAGTAGCAAACCTTCATCTAACCGCATGCATCCTCTTTATTGTTTAGAGAAAACAATGGAGCTATCTGAGCAGAACCCATTCAAGTAGTAAGCTCGTGAATTCCAATCTTAATAATTTCTTATTGTTGATGCCAAAATTATTTTCCTTCGAAATCCATTATGTGAGTCAATTTGGGAATTAAGTGAAGGTTTCAGTATGTTGTCAGAATAAAAAAATATCACATAGATGAGATGTTAGATCGATGTACCAAATTTCTTTATCACTCTTTGACGACCACGATGACGACGCATTAAGTAATTTCTCTATTCATCAATATGAATGTTCTTTGTTTTACGAATGTCAAATATTCTAGATTAATTTGGAAAATTCATAAGTAATAAGTAAAATTAATCATTATAGGTGAATGGTTGACCCATATTTAGTTTAACCACTATTACAAAATATTAAGAATAATATAAAGAAATATTCATGATATTAACATATTGCATAGGAAAATGTATGCGAAACTTGCGAGAGCTATCGAACCCTAGTAATAATAGGGCAGGGGCCTCCTCTTAGTCTCGTTATGGTGTACAGCACCTGTCGTCCTCTATGGGCATTCCTGCTTAGTCTCCTCCCAGACTTCAACGCTATCGGGATGGGGTTAGTTTCAAGCGGCATATATTGTTGACCGGAATCCACCCAGATACTAAGCGGTGGTGGTTCAGGGTAGTCTTTCGGCCACACAAGTCTAGTGTAGGGTGACCGGCTCGGGGTTGGACAAGGTTCTCCCCATCGCGAGTTCGGATCTGTGTTTAGATTGGCGTCGTTCCTTTAGCGGCGTAAATCTACAGGTGAAAGAAGGGCGTAGCTATAGCCAAATTGTTGGTCTACGCCAGGCCTAGAGTAGAGACAGATCGTTGTTTGGCATTGGAAGACTCTACTTTGTCGGATCTCATTGGCCGGCTAATTCGTTGGTGATCCTCCGGCTGTGCATCCCAGAATAATGTGTAGTAGGATGATGTAGCCTACACTTGTGCCAGGGGCTATTGATTTGGACCTCAGCTTGTCATGGGCTGGGATTCTTTTGAAGTTGATGTAGTTAATAACAATGGAGATGTGATAATAGTAGAGGTCTCTGTGATAGAGGTCATTTCTTCACTGAAGTAGTTCATTACTTTGTCGATCAGTGATTTGGTTATGTTTGTTGGTCACTGACTATCCGTTTGAAATTACAAGAGGTAGAAAGTGTTGCATAGAAGTTGTATATTATTCTGTGCTTAGCTTAAATAATAATCAATATTCTTGTAGCCTATAATAAGTGGTTATATATTGTGGGCTAGCCCTCATTTTTCCATATTTACCGTATTCTTCACGTTTTTTTTTTGAAAATCGGTAGAACAAGGAATTGATAAGTTACAAAAAAGTCTATCAGTTAAATGACACAATAGAAAGAACTCTCCATAATAAATTACAAATGAGTTCACCTACACTAATACATTTTTCTTTGGTACTAGCATAGCTAAACGAACTAGATATAAGACAAAGGCTAAAGAAATCCGAACTCACACCCAATATAGCTATGCAGATCGTGGCTACTCACCTAAGACGAATGACACGAGCTCTCAACTAGAACTTCTCACAACTCTCTAAATTATTCTCAACATAAAAGAAATGTCAACTAAATCAAAAGTAAAAACAAAATACCACTTGGCCGTAAGGCTACTCCTAGGCCTATCTAAGTCCAGGCCCAACAAACAACAAGGAGTCCAACAGGCCCAGATAAAAGCTTTGACAAGAGTCTATCGTCATCCGTGAGAAACACCGACGCTGGAATCTCGCTTCGTCTACTATAGAGCCACATGATCCAACCCCATATGAAGTAAAGTATGCCCAATACCAGAGAAGATTGCTTGATATCCGAGCAGTATCACCCCCACAATAGTTGGCAGCTGCTCGTCTTCCGAGCACGGTCAATACTCATCACCATCCGTCTCAGACATGCCCGACGCTGACCGAAGAACGCCATCCAGATTCTGAAGCTTCTTGTCGAAACCCGCCGCAATCTCGCTGCTCTGCATAGGCTTGACCTGTTATTTTTGACTACCCATCACGGTGGAACTAAATCGCTCGTCCGACAGTCTATGCGACACTGCGACTCAGCCAGAGGCTAGCACAGACGAGGTCCTCAACCCACGCGAAAAAATCCTACCCTGTTTTCTCTTTTTGATTGCGCGTGAGGCGTGTTCCCTCGCATTGAAATGATGTTATCATGTTCTTGTTTGCGTTAAAAAAAATAATATAGAGAAATGGTGGGTGACTAAAGAGAGTATATTTTTGATATTTTATACAAAATTGTAGGCTTGGGATGGTTCGGGTATATATAACAATTGTTAGGAATCGAACCAAACCGAAAAAACGTTATTTTGGTTCAGGTTTATAAATTTAAACACTAGAATTGAAATAGAACCGAAATCGAATCAGTTTGTGTCGGTTTCACAGGTTCTTTCGATTTTTTCCCTGCATATTTCAAAATAGAAACAACATAACTAATAAATCTAATCTGGCCATAACAAGTTAACAACATAGCTAATCTGTCCAAGGAAACAATTACAACTGACCATATCAAAAATCACAAGTAAAGAGACTAAACACAAAGAAGTGAAAGAACCAACTCCACTAAGTCACTAACATCACAGTTCACACTTCACTGATCACAGTTTTCGGATATAACTTTTCTATAAAAACAACAGTAGGATCCAGGGGGACTGCATGTAACAATAGGGTTCTAATATCTTTTACCCCTACTTTTTCTAGGTCCGACTACTCAGTTGATGGACAACTGAGACTCAGTTGACGTTCAGATTTAAAACCGTTGCTTAAAAAAAACACAGATTCAACACATAATTAACACAGTTACTTAATAACTAACCAATGGATGCTTTGCGGGGATACTCGTACATGGTGAATACCCAAATTCCAATTGAAAATCCAAGATCTGTTTGGGAAGTACGTAGCCCCTTTTGGAGAAAGAAATATCAAGTTATGATAAGATTCAACTTATACTCAGTTGAGCGTCAACTGACTATCAGTTGAGGGTCAACTGGGTATCAGTTGATGTCAACTGACACTTATTTTATGTTCAAATAAAACTCAGGTGCATATCTTATCACTGCACTATAAAAAAATAAAATTTAGACGCTGATATATGTTATCTCTCTACCTTGTGGTTCAAGCAAACTCTTCATGTGTTGGAAGAAATACAACTAGTTATCTTCTGTCTCAAAATCACATACACAGATTGCTAAGGGAAAGAAGCCTACACATATTAAACACAAAACAGAAACACAAAAAAAGTTTAGTTAGTCTATTCATCAATAGATAATATTCAAATGACACTCAGTTGAGGGTCAAGTGACACTCAGTTGAGGGGTGTGGGGTCAATTGACACATAGTTGAATGTCAACTGTGTATCAGTTGAGGGTCGACTGAGTATCAGTTGAGGCTAAAACACATTATGTTCAACAAAAACACAACACAACAGACTTCAACTGACACTCATTTTAGGGTCAACTGGGGGAAGAAGCTATTAAAGGTTTCACAGATCAATATAGGATTCAGAGGGGAGGGTTTTGATTCGGGGAATGGAATTTGAGTTGAATTTAGGGGCTTATGGAGTTTTGGGGCTTTGAGTAGAGATTGAGAGGGAGAGATTGCAGAGAGGAGAGCCAAGAGCGTCAGAGAAGAGAGGAAGAGATGAGATATCGAAATGAGAGAGACAAAAAAGAAGATATTAGGTTTTGATATGTGGGAAAATCAGCTGTACTCAATCTCACATAAATTCAAATTAAAGCCAATAATATAGCGACGCGTGTACAACAATAGTGAAATTCGGTTATTTTCCGTTTTTTGGAGATCAGAAACTGTAAAAACTGAACCGAACCTATTCATTCGGTCCGGTTCCTCCTTCATGTCTCACCTTTTTTTCAAAAACCCGAACCGAACCGACCATTTCGGTTCGGTTCGGTTTGGTTCTTTGGGTTTTCGGTTAATTAGTCTCAGGCCTACAAAATCGTTCTCATCTGTAATGATAGTTGAGGAATAGAATGGGATGGGTGATCATAGCTTACCATTCATTAATTTTCAGGTTCACTAGTACGGATTATAAGGAAGCTTAGTGTTGGAAGTTTAACCCTACACACTTTATGCACTAAGAACTAGCCCATAAGTGTAAAAAGTTATTTTCGCCCGCAAGTATACGGGGTCAAGTTATAGTATTTATAAGAAGTGAGTAACCAACCCACGAGGATTGACCACTATAACTCATTTGCTTGACTTGATTAAGCACCCAAATTATGGATTAACTAGACATTAAGCATGACACTAAAACTATAATAAAATGTGGCGATGTACCTTGCAAGACTAAGTCCTTTGGAGACTTAGCATTATAAGGGGCAGTTAAACTACGGTGAGTGATCAAATGAAGGTTTATTGATTATTAGTCTAATGCAAAGAGATTAAAATAGCAACAAATTCATAATAAAGAAAAATGGTTGACTAGGAAAATCTCCACTAACCATTTGATGCATAAACAATGTCCTAATTTATGAAGGTGGATTATTAAAGTCTGGTTCACACAATTTATGTCCAAATCGTGACATTGTGGATTATGTTTGGTTTTGAACTCAAGTTCCTAGGTCATTTCTAACTCTAGACGACTTGAGCCTAACTTTGAAGTATTTAGTGAACCAAGATCAATACCGAAGCCATTTCAAGCTTACATCTTGATCGTATGTCACATGAGTTAAGGCAACTAGCATACAAAGTGATAAATGTGGAAGATTCCCCTTCCCGAACCTCTATTGGAGAACCCGGGAGAAAGTCTAAATGAATCTCTAAAAGGACCCAACCCCGATTTAGTTTCCTAAACCGGAATCAAACCCATTCTGAAAACACGAACTTGCAAAAACCATAGAAATTTCGGCAGAGTTTCACTATATCGCAGAATTATCATTAACCTACACCCGAAAACACACTTCATCCTATGCCACAAAAGCCAAACCGTGGACACCAATCCCATCCGGATTTCTCAAAATCATATCATCATAATATAAAGTGATAAGCAAAATTGTAACTTTACAGAAATCCGGGAAAATCATATGAAAATATGAACATCAGAGTATTCAGAGAGACCTCTAGTATATATATACATAAATACACAGCAATAGGCTAAACAAGAAACCTACTGAGAAAGAAAGGTAGCTCGAACACTAAGCCTCCAACAGCGACGTGCGATACTAGAATCTGAACTGCAAACTGGGCACGGAAACCGAAAATCTCAGGGGAAAGGCAAATAAAATCGTTTGAGTGAGTGGACGAAAATAAACATATGCCTTTCACCATTTACATTACATAAAAATATTGTGAGTTCTTAAAATAAATGGAGGTGTCGGGCGAATCTCTCAAGCCCGACGGTGATAGATTAGGCGAATCTCTCAAGCCCAGTGGGCACATCAGGCGAATCTCTCAAGCCTGGAACTGGACTACCGATGATCAGCTAAGTAGTCAATGCATCGATGCTAAGTAAATGCCATCACAAATAAAACATAAAACAATACCTCCAAAACAATAAATAATCTCAATACTGTACTGGAAATAAATACTGAAATCAAGAACTCGCTACGACAGTGTAAATAAATGTCCACTCACAGATAAGCACAGCGCGCAGACGCGCTAATCCTGAGATCCGGCGGAAGATTCCTCGCCCAACATACAATCTCAATCCCCTGAATAATCACAAAACATCACTGATCAAAATCACAATTCAATACTCTGAACCACACCTCGGAAACCAACCATTTCCGGAAACATATAACTCGGATAACAAAAGAATCGCCAAAAATCCCAAAATACTCCACATAAACCCTCGACTTAAAATCTGGCATCCAAATCAACTCGAAAACCTCAAGACGACGATTGGTGCGCGATTATGAGAAAAACGGCATAAAACTTGTCAAAATCCAAAAAGTCAATGCGTCGCCGGAGCTCCGCCGTTGACCGCTGCCACCGATGGCGGCACGCCGTTACCAGAGAGATTTTCCAGCGACCAAGACCACCACAGCTTCTTCTCCTCAAGCCCAACCTAAAACTCTTCTTCACCAAGACCCAATTCGGCCGGCAACCCCTCCAAAACCGCCTCGAAAGCACCACGGCTAAAAATCGCCGGAAAACTTTCTCGGCCGATTCTGGTGCTGTCACGCCACCAAAATGCCTCAAACCAAGGGGGTTTTCACCCTTGGCTCGAGCCCAAGCTGCTCCAACCCAAGAACCCACCGGAAATACGCCGGAGCACGTTCCACCATTAAACCTGATTTCGGCAACTTTTCCCTCCAAAAATCTCCAACCAAACCGCCACCAAATCACACCATATATACATCAATTGAAAGCCCAAAGGAAGAGCTTCAAAACCATACCTTAAACTCCAGCAACCGCGTCGTATTCCGGCAGCCACCTCGACGGCAAGTCGCGGACTCACTGAATCAACCACAGGTTGACTCGGTCAACTCGGCCCAGCTCGGTCAACTCGGTCAAACAGCCCATTTTCGCACTTTTTCGATAACTTTACGATTATTCGGCTATTTATACTTCGTGAATCAACTCTATCCACAATTCGGATAACTCAAACTCAAACGGATAAACACGACTAACTCGGCGATAATTTCAAATATTCATTTTATATTCCTTGATTATCCGAAAAATCCTCGGAAAGCTCATACGGACTCGAAATTAGATTCTCTACATTTCCCACGAACAAACCCAAATCAAATTTGTGTCCGAAAATTAAGTCGTGATCAAAACCACATATCCGATTAATTACGATAAATCTCGATTACTCGCGAATTTAAGCTAATTACTAAACCAATTCCGGTCCGGGTCGTCACAATCTCCCAATCCGCACCTATGGGGTTACGAATCAAGAGAACCAACTTCTAGCCAAAATAACATTTTAGATTTAATGTGTACTTGACTAAAGCTTCTACAGTCTATTGAGAGTTAAGGAGGCTTTAGTCCTTGCTTGGTGTTAAAGAAACTAAACATTAAGGTAAACCCTCTAGGAATAGACCATAATCATGTTTATATGCTCATCTAGTCTTAAGTGAGTAGCTAATTCAATCAAGGTCCTATTTTTAGTTACTCAATACATACATTAACTTAGTTAGACACATGCATAGGTGAAATCAATTATGAAGCTCAAGCAGATAAACATCCACAAATACAAAGTAGCTCATTCACAAACATAACTTCACAAAATATACACTAAAAACATAAAATATACATAAATCAAGGCATCATTTGTTAACATCACATGGCTAGGGTTTAAACCCTAGACTCCCAAATAGACAACTCACTACTCATAATTAGAATCAAGTTTGAATACATCAATAGAGTAAACAGAGTGAAGAAATAACCAAGAAATCTCTGCAAAGCGAGCTAAGCTCCTTCAAATTCACCCTTGTGGTTCTAACTTCATCTTCTTTGCTCTAAAGTGTCTTTAAGCTTATAGACAAGAAAATGGCAATCTCTAGAACTCAAAGAAGCTAAGAGGAAGAGGAATTACTTCCTACTTCTTTAATATCTAGATAATCACCTAAACCTTGGAGGCAAAGAAGAGAGGAGGAAGTAATAGATGGTGGTGAGAGAGAGTGGAAGAGGTTCGGTCAAGGCTTGCAAGGCTAAGTCTCTTGAATTTGTAGAGGGTTGGAAGGGAGGAAGATTGAAAGAGAAATCTAGCTTCTCTATAGAGAACTCAACAAAGAACCCTTGAGAGAAGCT
This sequence comes from Geum urbanum, assembly GCA_946800695.1. Lineage (NCBI taxonomy): Eukaryota > Viridiplantae > Streptophyta > Magnoliopsida > Rosales > Rosaceae > Geum > Geum urbanum. The sequence goes on from OX326997.1 coordinate 58,171,425, forward strand.
AGAGAGAAAACTAGAGAGAAAAGAGCTCAAAACTAGGAAAATGAGTAAAATGAAGTGTGTTTTGTATGAGGGTGTGGGGAGCTCGATCAAGAGAGGATAAGTATGAGAAAATGAGGTATTTTGTGAGCCCTTAAATGTGTTAGAGTGACCATGAATTTTGATCTAATGGCTACAACATGTGTTCCCATTTTCTTGGTTTCTAGGCTAACGTCAAAACCTTGCCTAATACTTCCAAAATTCAAGTAAATGCTTCCCCTTTCAAATTAGCTAGGGTTTTAATCTAGGTGATTTAGGCTTCACTTGGGCCTAGCTAAGAGTGTTTGGGCCTCACATGATGGTCCGGCTGGCCATAGACAATTTCGGCGATTTTTCAGCAGCTTCCGATAACTTTCGGCAATCACTTTTTGTCATTTTCCCAATGTTGCTCCAAATTTTCTCATGACTTCAAAAATGTGCTCGGCTTCTCCAAAAATTGATTAATTTCCATCTTTAAAAGCGTTTCTGTGCCAACTCTATATTTTTTAGCATAAACATGAAACGTTATAAGAACGATGTTTTATTCATAGAAGATGAGCAATAAGCATGAACTTAGGAACATAATTAGCATATAAATATGGACCTAACAAATTACCTCACACTTAAGATTGATTGTTCTCAAGCAAACAAATAAGAAAAGAAAGTAAGATAAGCTAGACTCAAAGTACAAGATCACACAAAAGTATGTAAGCATTCCGAATGGTGAACACTTCTCTCAAAGAACCATGGTTAATGGATTGAACTTCTCTTAAGCACAATTAGAATATGAAATCAATGTATGGCTAATAAGTCAAACATGCTACATGACAAACGAAATGCATGCATTGAGATGTATTCAAACTAATATGTTCCTACCGTCTAACTCTCAATGCACTCAAGTGTTCAGAGAGTTAGTGTTTGCACTCAAAATTAAATTGATCACATGTTTTCCATAAGCTTGATTTTCATCCAAATACTCTAACAATCCACAAATACAAGAATTTAAAATCAAGGTGACTTTTTAAGGTTTGTAATGGGGTTAGGGTTAATGCATTTGAAATTTGGGTATGTGGTGCTAAAATATGTTCCAAAGACTTAGTTATAACACCAAAACTTGTCAATCTTGCACTCCTCCCATTCCAAAGCATCACCATGGTCAACCTTTAGTAGAAATGGGTGGATTTCATTTTTTTGGACCCAAGCTTCATTCTAAACTACCTTTGGGATTTGTGGATAGGACAAAGGCTAAAATTCTTCACTTTTAAGCCTTCTTTTGGTGACAAGCTTCATATCGAAAAGTATGGGGGACATTAATCTAAACCTATTACATTTAAACCTCTTGCTGAAGAGCATCACATATTTTTACATTCTTTTCCTAGCTCTCAACATAACTCATTTTCTTTTCTTTTCGGAAATCTAACATACAAGTTGTTTGAATAAGTCTATCCCCATACACAAAATATGCCTTAGCCAACATCATCTTTACTCCATCTCTTGAATGCTAGCTTTGTAATCTCTACCAAGTCTTTAGAGCAAGGGTATGGAGTACTACATTAGGCTAAGTGTTTAGGTACATGCATGGAAATGAAATAAAGGCTAAATGTGGGCCCAAAAGAGCTATCTAGGGGTATCATAACTCATGCACACTTAAGAGACACATGTTTATTTGGCCAAAGTGGTGATCATCCTAATGCTTCTATCCTTTTTCAAAACAACTTATGATTTAGAAAATCCTTTGCATGGCTTCAAGCAAGTTATAGATTACATAATGATCAAACGATGTCACACATGAAAGAATATGTGCATAATGTAATCATGCATGCACAATTAGGCTCAAAATCTCACATGGGACATTTTGAATGACATATACATTTTTTAAACCGATTAAACATGCATTGTTTTCTCTTTTTAAACATGCTCAAAATTATGCATTCAACTAGCCATTAGTTCAATCTCATCATTTAAAACCATTAATTAGAACATAAACACACCAAAACACACATAATTTTTCATTCCATTTTCTCAAAATTTTCAAATTTTTATGGATTTTTATATATAGAATGATAGTGACTTAGCTTCTTACCTCACACTTTAGAATCAACTTGTTTTCAATTTGCATCAAGCCACATAATAAACATAAGTGTACACAAGATAGCATAGGCATCATCATCTCACAATTTTATTCCACTAATACATGTTTTCGTAGGAATAACAACTAGCATGCATTCACACTTAAAGAGCTATATAGTCTCTAAGAATTAATGAAGCTATTAAATTCCTATCAACCACAATGAGGGCATGTGTACTAATCATATTTCAAAGAAAAAATGACATTGTAACCAAGCACATAACATGAGGAGACCTCACACTTAGAACTTTAACACCTTGGCATGAAATGATTAGACACTTATAAAGACATTTAGTTCATAGTAACAAGCATCATACATATATCAAACAAGATCACCACAATCTAATCAAGACTCAAAACAATACACTAATGATGAATAGGTAGCTCCCTCATTGAACAAGAGTGAGCCATCAAGACATTGCAAGGCTAACAACCCTTGGAAGATGTCTACTTTTGGGGATGAGAGTTAAACCTAAGCATCCTAATATAAAATCATTCTCAATCATATTCACATATCATGCTAGATAAGTAAAGAGGGTAGGGATAAAGAAATGCAAACACTTTGTAGACCGCCTCTAAGCTCCATATGAGTTACAATGTAAACCAACGAAGGCCAAGTTAGACCTCACCATCCAAGGTTGCATAGGCTTGGTCATGATCCTCAAACGGTGCTCTCAGATTTATCTTGGCCTCAAGGAATTACTCTATGCTCTATGCCTCAAAGTCCCAAGCTCTTGATTTCCAAATCTCCACAATTGTCAACTTGGTGTAGGGGAATCCTTCGATAGGTCGAGAACCTCATTTGACGAATCGAATTTGATGCTCAGCACCATCCAGAGGGTCTCCTTCGACCGGGCGAACTAGTCCTGGGTGGGGTTTACGGGTCGAAAATTGCCAAATTTTGCTCTTCTTCAAGTTCTTGACTTTCATACCCATTCCACAATGTTCTATACTACTCCAACCTCACACTTATTCCTTTAACATACCAATGGTGTCCGACCATCATGGGTTTAAGTTTATCGACATTAACATGGTCGGTGGCTCTACGCACTTTTTATGGTGGATACTTCTTGGGTAGTATCACTATACTACTTGGTGCTAGAGGGCTTCTTGACTTATCATAAAGGTAAACATCAAAGTGATCTGTGCAATTTCCAATGGTAGACCGAAATGGATACCTCATTGATGTCTTCCTCTTCTTCTCGATCACTCTTCCAAGTAACATTCCAAACTTTTCCTTCAAAGTTGATGTAGACTTGACATGTGGGAAGGAAGTAGGTGGTTGTGACATTTTAAAACAAGGTGGAGAGTTGGAAACTAATCTTTTTTTTCAATCCTTCACTTCATCATAGAAACATTGGTTGCTAAATGGAGGATAAAGAGGCAAGAATGCATTGGTCTCAGTTCTATCATCATAATCATTACTCAATGCATCTTCTTGCTCCATGGGGAGTTCTTGGTGTCACTCTTTTTGTGGTGGGGGAAGGAATGGCGGTGATTCTTCAACTTGGTCTTCAATGCTTTGGACAAACACATTCTTTTCACTTTGACCATCCCTTTCATCTAGCTCCTTCATCCATTCCTCACAATAGCCCATAACCAGTTGCGTAGATGAGTCCAAAAGTATATTTTCCTCAATACTCCAAGTTTCATTATACACGGTTGAGCCTTCATCATCAAATGAGAAATCATCATACATGGCTCCGTGAGAAGTTTCTATCAAAGCTTCATGGTTGATAGAAGGTTCATGAGGTGCCACTTCTTCTTGATTAAACTCTTGTGCTATCTCGGATAGTACACTCACTTGAGCTTCCAATCCTTGAATGTCCCTTTGAAATTCCTCTCTCGCCCATTGAAGTTCCTCTCGTATACATTGGAATTAATTCCTCATACATTGACTTAAAGCTTTTTGTTGAGAAAGCAAATTGACAAGTATCTCCTCCAAGTTCGAATCAGGGATTTCTTCTTGAGGTGGAAATGGTGCCACCAATTGCCTAAAGTGTGCCCGGATCTCCACTTGTCGAGTTAGGTGCTCCTCAACTCGGGTGTGGTGGGTGTGAATGAGTGCTTCCAAATTTGAACTAGGGGCTTCTTCTTGAATAGGTATCAAGTGTGCTTGATGCATCCTCATGTTGTACTTGTATTCTTGAACGTACTCGGGATACTCATATCTCAAGTTGCACTCAAGAGGTGAATGCACTTTAGAACCACATAGACCATATGCCTCTACATAAGAATACGTCGGCCCATCTACTTAATAATTCCACTTTTGATAGCCACCATTGTAGGGTACTTGTTACCCATAACCCCTTGAATTTTCTCAATTGTTATACCATCCTTCCATGGTAAGTTCTTCCTCAAAAAGAGGATTTGAAGGCATGAAACCTGAAAACACACTAAGCAACCAATAGTTATTTTCCCTTCAAACTCCTACAGTGACTCAAAGCCTTAAGGGCCTTCCACGATACTTCTTTAGCACCCCTCCCCCCCGGCCCCCCTCAAGGAAACATCAATGAGCACTCTAAGAGTTCGTATGGGATTCTGATACCCGACACAGTGGCATTCATAGTGCTAAAGAATGGACACCGAGGTGAACCGAGGTAAAGCCATATGTAATCCAATATACCGAAATAGCCAAATAACGACCTAAAAATCTAGGGTGTAGCAAAAATTAGGTTTGCTAGCTCTAGACTATCTAAATACTATGCTTGAAAGTAAGACACTACTTAGATATGCTCCTATGAATATAAATAGTCAAGGTAAGAGAGGAAGAGGCAAGTGAAACAACCTCCAAGCACAACAAATTCTCAACGGGTCAAAGGTTTTGTTCGACAAGTTGAGAGCAAGCTCCTGTGTTTGACTCGGGCCACTTTCGATGGGTCGAGATTTTTCTCAATTAGGCTACTGTGTCTATCCGCACCACTTCTCGACGGATCGAGCAGAATGCCCTACAAAAGGTTAGCAACACAAGTTCTAGCAAAAATCAACCTTAAAGCTATCAACCAAAGTATTCACACGATAAAAGATGATTAAAACAAAGTCCTAAATGATAAAATGAACAAAAACTACATAGCTAAGAAAAAAAATGTCACACACATGTCCGAATACTCTGCAATCAGAGGCTAACCGAAGCTAAGAAATCAAAGTGAAATCAATCCTCGGCAATGGCCCCAAAAACTTGTTGGACAGTTTACCCCTACACACTTTATGCACTAAGAAGTAGCCCATAAGTGTAAAAAGTTATTTTCCCTCGCAAGTATACGGGTCAAGTTATAGTATTTAAAAGAAGTTGAGTGTCGAACTACGAGGATTGGCAACTATAACTCCTTAGCTTGACTCGATTAAGCACTCAAATTATGGATTAACTAGACACTAAGCAAGACACTAAAACCAAAATAAAATGTGGAGATGTACCTCGCAAGACTAAGTCCTTTGGAGACTTTGCATTACAATGGGTGGTTAAACTATGGTGAGTGATTAAACGAAGGTTGATTGATTGATGTTTTAGTCTAATACAAAGAGATTAAAATAGCAACAAATTCACAATAAAGAAGAATGGTTGACTAGGGAAATCCCCACTAACCATTTGATGCGCAAACAATGTCCTAATTTATGAAGGTGGATTATTAAATTCCGTTTCATTCTATTTATGTCCAAATCGTGATCTTATAGATCACGTTTGGTTTTGAACTCAAGTTCCTAGGTCATTTCGGACTCTAGACGACTTGAGCCCAACCTTAGAGTATTTAGTGAATCGGGATCAAGACCGAAGTCATTTCGGGCTTACAACTGGACCGTATGTCACGTGAGTGAAGTCAACAAGCATATAATGTGATAAATGTGGAAGGTTCCCCTTCCCAAACCTCTATTGGAAGACTCGGGAGAAAGTCTAAGTGAATCTCCCAATCTGCACTTTGTGAGTTACGAATCGAAAGACCCAACTAGTAGCCACAATAACCTCTCGATTCAATGTGTGCTTAACCAAAGCTCCTTAAGTCAATTGAGACTCAAGGAGAGGTCCTTCCTTAGTGCTAAGAAAACTAAACCTTAAGGTAAACTCTTTCGGAATAGACCCTAATAATGTTTACATGCTCATCTAGCCCTAATTAAGTAGCTAATTCAATAAATGTCCCATTTTTAGTCTCTTAATACATATATTTACTTAGCTAAGGTCAGCACATGGATAGGTGAAACTAATCATGAATCTCAAGCATACAAACACCCACAAACACAAAGTAGCTCATTCACAAACACAACTTCACAAAACATACACTAAAAAATATAAACCATACATAAATCAAGGCATCATTTGTTCACATCACATGGCTAGGGTTCGAACCCTAGCCTCTCAAATAGACTACTTACTACTCATAATTAGAATCAAGTTTGAATACATCGATAGAGTAAATAGAGTGAAGAATAACTAAGGAATCTCCCTAAAGCGAGCTAAGCTCCTTCAAGTCCCCCCTTGTGCTTCTAACTTTACCTTCTTTGTTCTAAAATATCTTCAAGATTGTAGAGGAGGAAATGGAAACCTCTAGGACTTAAAGAAGCCAAGGAGAAGAGGGATTACTTCCCACTTCTTCAAGCTCTAGAGAATCACTCAAATCTTGGAGGGCAAAGATGAGAGGAGGAAGTGATAGATGGTAGTAAGGGAGAGTGGATGAGGTTCAGCCAAGGCTTGCAAGGCTAGGTATCTTAGATTTGTAGTGGATTGGAAAGGATAAATATTTAAAGAGAAATCTAGCTTCTCTCTAGAGAACTTAACAAAGAACCCTAAAGAGAAGCTAGAGAGAAAAGAGCTCAAAACTAGAAAAAATGAGTAAAATGATGTGTGTTGTGTATGAGGGTGTGGGGAGCTCGACCAAGAGAGGATAAGTATAAGAAAATGAGGTATTTTGAGCCCTTAGATGTGCTAGAGTGGCCATGAATTTTGATCTAAGGGTTACAACTTGTGATCCCATTTTCTTGGTTTCTAGGCTAAAGTCCAAACCTTGCATTCAAATATGTGTTTCCCCTTTCAAATCGGCTAGGGTTTTTATCTAGGTGGTTTAGGCTTCACTTTAGCCTAGCTAATAATTTTTGGGCCTCACATGGTGGTCCAGCTGGCCATGGACAAATCCAGCGATTTTTCGGTAGCTTACGATAACTTCCGGCTATCACTTTTTGTCTTTTTCCCAATGTTGCTCCAAATTCCCTCATGACTTTGGAAACGTTCTCCGCTTCTCCAAAAAGTGATTAATTTCCATCTTTAAGAGTGTTTCGGTGCCAACTCCCAATTTTCTATCATAAATAAGAAACGTTATAAGAACTATGCTTTATTCATAGAAGACAAGCAATAACCATGAAATTAGGGACATAATTAGCACATAAATATGAACCTAACACTTAGCCACCTCAAAATCATGGGCTCTCTCTCCACTCGCACAGCTCATACAAATTGTTGGAAAAGTTGGTGTTTTAACACTATTTTAATTAACCATTTTGAAGCAATTAAATTATAATATTTATTTGTTCAAACAGTTAAATGGGTGAATGAGAAACTATCACCCAAAACAAGCTAAAGACTTTCGAATTTCCAATTAAATTGTTTTGTGATGACTAATAAACCTTAGTAATAATATGCAATTGAATGACGAACTAAATGATTTATAACGGTTTTGTAACCGCTCATAAACCTTAGTTATGATATACAATTGAAGCCTACTAAATGAATTGTTTGTAACTGATCGTAAACATTATTGACCGCAAACCAAATAGCATGTAACTGCCAAAGGATGACGAGTATAATGACAAAAAATGATTTTGGTATTAACTCGACAATAAGTGACTTATTCCTCAATGAAGCCTATATAAACTGATCATCTTCTTCTCATTTCTACATGCCATCAGAAAGCAGATCTCTCTCTCTCTCTCTCTCTCTCTCTCTCTCTCTCTCTCTCTTCCGGTGATAAAGAAAGGTCATTTCTAATTTATCGAGGTGTTTTTGTGTAGTGCAGACTCAAGAAGCTCAAAGTTATTATATCCTGGGAGACAAGCACCAAAGACGCCTTGTGCACTGGTGGAGGTGGCGTAGTTATCTTAAGGAGAGTATGTAATACACACATCTCGACTTCATCATCATCAATAACCTCCAATTTTATTCCGTATCAGTAATTGTGGAATCATATATATATATATATATTTTTTACAATTTTATTGTAGTTATATTAATTCTATTTCAGATTATATATTTAATATAACAACCATGCACTGTTCTTACAATCTTAAGACAATTATTATTTCTGTGATATTTGATATATAATTGTCAAATTATGTTGTGGTTGCCTATTCGAAATTGGTTGCCTACACGAAATCGGTTGCCTAAATGGAACTAGTTGCCTTAAGGAAATGGTTGTCTTTGAAGTTGTGTTGCAAAACAGGAAATGTTGCCTAAGAGAATTAGACTCCAATGAATTATCAATTAGCTACCTACACTAATGACAACTTTTCAAGGATAATGAAAAGTTTTCTTGGTATAAGGAACCTCTTTGTTTGGTTATATATCATATTCAAGTGATTGAATATTGAGATATTCAATAAGAAATTTATTGTGAATTTGATCAACTAATCAATTGAGAAATAATATCATATATTATCTATTGACTATTATTTGTTGATTAAGAAAATAACACTCTTATTGTGTATATTTCCAGAAATGGCAACGGAAAGTGTAAATGTACTTAATGAGCCACAAGTCACATTGATTCCTTTGGTTGGAAAGGAGGATGTGAAAACGATTGGAGTACCAATGGATATTGTCGAGGTGGTGGTCAATGTCTACCAAATTCAGAAGGGCGAGACCAAAATCTCCACAGTATTAGTGAATGATGGCAATATCTTGAAAATAGATGTAGAACTGAAATTCCAAATTAACACTCAAGACTGCACCTTAGAAGAGGTGAAAATTGCAGCAGCACACAAGTTGTTGCCTATTAGGGAGAAGGTTTGTGGGATCGTCCATTCGAGTTACACACTTCGATATGGAAAAATCCTAATTGTGGGTCAATGTTTGTACCATTTATTACTTATAGTGCAAGATATACCCATTTTTGGAAGGCATTGTCTATGTATACATGTTATTGGCAGTCATGTTCAAGGCACTATGATGAAATGACATTGCAGCCAAAATCAAACCATGATGTCATCATTATCGATGATGAAAATGAGGAAGTCAATCAAAAGGTTAGAGCAACGAGAGACTTCAAGAATGAAGACAATACATGCTATGAGTGTCTTGCACTTGATGACGTCATACACAATGGACCAGACATGAAAGATGGATAGAAGACATGGAGTTGTGGTGTGATCAAGTCAAGCTGGCAGAAGGATCAAGGATCAAGAAATGAAGTCCCAATGATGATCCATGTAAAAGAACTAAATAATGTATTTGATGTTCCTAATATATGAGTCAAGGCTCAATGATGATGTCATTCATTTAAGGATTTAGAACGAAGTTTTAGTTTTGTTTAAACACAAAATAATGTTATGTATGTTTGCCAAACTCAAAGATGAGATAAATGTATTTTTTTTATGCCAGCATCAAGTTGAAAGTTTGTTGATCAAACGACTTCATATGAATTTTGAAAATGAAGAAAATCATCTTACAATTACTTGAGAATGTGGAGATGTCTTGTCAAGGTGGAGATTCCTCCATCTAAAAGGGAAAACATGTAAAAATAATTAATAGCATTCGATATGCACATAATTATAATAATTATCGATCTTTTGTGCGCAAATTAAATAAACACAAGACACGAAAGGGAAATCTTAAAAATTGCATCGTTCTTTGAAGATATATTTTCGAGTAAATTATCCAAGTTATTGTTGGTGATGGAGTGTAACAGCTAAATTAGTAGTTTCGACTTCATTTTCATGCAGTGAATTCATTATTAATTCTTTGTCATACCACACCATCTTGTAAGGGACTTTCAGGCTAAAACTCTCTAATTTCTGTCTGTAAGGCCTTGGCTCCCTTATTAGGATTAGCGCGCAATTTGTCCTTAACGATTGAGCTGAGCATTGAATAAATGATAAGTTTCAAGTAAAGAAAATAATTGACACAAAAGCAATGAAGAACTCTTTAAACAGATATTTTCACACTTAGTGATGTTAGAATAAGGTCTCATACCTGACAATAGAAGATTTCATCATCTCATTGGTTTGTTTCCGGACCTTGAATTATTTCGGTCCAAGGTCTCATACCTGACAGTAAAAAAAGAGTCATAAGTTGGGTCTTTTTTACCTTAGTGTCATAAGTTTTTTTTTTTTTTTTAAATTATCTGTTTTTGAGTTTTTAAATAATTTTTCCTTAAATTTGTGTTAAAACTGATGAGAATGACAGTTCATAGTAAAGAGGAAAGAATATAGCCAAGACAAGTTGATCAGTATGTCTATTTTTTCTCCAGCAAAGGACAGCTCCACTAGTAACTTGAATGACGTGTGGGCAAGGTTCTAAAAATCGCTAGGCAACCCTAGACGGTGAACATACCTTCTGGCGCCTAAGCGGCTAGACGTGGATTAATCGAAATTAGACGTTTTCTAGGCGACTTAAAAGCGGTATTAATTCAATACATATATATGTGAAATAATGAATATTTAAAACACTTATATAATAAAATTAGCAATAAATATAGTTTAAATTGTCATAATCTCCACACAAAAATATATAATATAGAGTATTAATCTCAAATATCAAATTATTTGAGTTTTAAATTATTATTATTTTCACGCCCAGCATCGCCTAAACTCGCCCAGGAGCGCCTAGCCCGCCTAGACTCGCCTAGGCGCGCCTAGCTCGCCCAAAGAGCTTATTCCCTCATTTAACTTCGCCTAGCGCCTAGGCGGTCGCCTAGGTCGCCTTTTAGAACAGTGCGTGTGGGTGTGAACTCGCACAAATATAAATATTGGAATTCTTTTGAAAGACCTGTGTGGCAGGGGCCATAAGCAGGAACTGCAACGTCCCATATAGAGCGCATTAAATTCAAAATTCGGTTGAGAGACGGAAATCAACCATTGTATATGTACAGTATCAAAAATCAACAAAATTCTGGGTGATATATATTGATATTAATAATGTACAGTTTTCCATTGTAAATGTTCTATCAAACTGCTGACATACAGGTCATTGATACTAATTCTACGAGGGTGATCATTGACATGTTGGGGTTACCAATCCAACAATGTAAACATCACAGGTTCAATGCTCACTAGCATTGCAATGGTGGGGTGGGCTAAGGCTTTTTATTTAGAGCAAAAAAATAAATAAAGAAACAAAAACAAAAAGATTCCAGGTAAAATATTGTTTTGTACATAACACAACAAATGGGCAACCCATATGTTACACAACTGGGAGAGACTGAACATTGTATGCAACCTTAGTGCACCTTATATCCAAACAGCAGAAGCCCAGCTCAGCATTTAATCATACAATTGTTCTAGCAGTGAGTGTCTAATTAGGTCACAAGGTACAACTAATAATGCAAAATCTGGGATTTGTCCATCTTTAGAAACTTCATGTAAAGGAATCTCGTGTTTCACTCCTTAGGCCTGGCAAGCCAAAGAGAACTGAGGGCCCGAAGACGCGAGAAATAATCATTTATTGCAAGTAGTGCACGGGCAGATTGTCGGGTTGTCAATATACGATGCATTTGTTGCAGCGTTTGCTGGCGAAGATTATCAGCCTGGTAAATCGAAATAATATAGTAAAAAGCTGTTTCCTTGAATAAATATATAAAATAAATAAATAAAAACACACAATAACATCTTGCATTCAGTACTAGTTATATCATGAGTTATATTCAACTGTGACCACAACTCAAAAATTGCATACATATGTCACCAAATTTTGGAAAGAATTGTTTTTTTATTAGACACGGACAAGATCAACAAGCCTAGAGCAAATAAGTGATGTGAAAAAAAGGTAACAAAATAATTCTATACATAACAATAAATACTTGAGTTTTTCCTTTAGAATGCCTGTTCTTATAAGACAGAAAACGTTTGTCAAAAGCAACAAGACCCTAGTTTTATGTATACGAAACCACAGACTGAAATGCAAACATTCTTTGAACGATGTGTAGAAAAATATAAATAATCATCACTCTGTCTCATCCATAGCATCCACATTAGAAATATCATAGCAATATGACATACATGACATATCTTAATATGTCACATGAGCAGAAGCATTTGACAAGCAACCGACATTATATACAAGCAATAAGTATCGAGGGGATTCACCTGACGAAGAAACCCCTCAAGGGTGCCTAGCTTTCCCATGGCCATGGCCATTTGACCCATATAGTTTGCTACATTCCCTGATGTTCCTGACGGCCCCGGCGAACCACTGGCTAAGGTCTCAGCAAGGGATTGCTGCAATGCCTCCATCCCCTGTGACAAAGCATCTTCAGCCTGCTGGGATGATTGCTGTAAGTTGTGAATACCCACCAATTGCTGCTCTGTTAAAGGTTCCAACTGATTAACAAGCAGCTGCAGCAATGACAATATATATTAAGAGGCCAGACATCCAATTATTTAAAAGAGATGACAGAATGAGCAGGCCAAGATTGAGCAGATAATTCATGCACATTGTCTTGTAAGCATATTAACACATCTGAACTTGAGATAATAACAAGCAATGAAGGAATAAGTAGTCTTCTCTATGAACATGATCTCGAAGTAAATTTACACGATCAAATTTGGAGAAAACAGGATATCAAAATGATAACCAAAATATTTTTCACTAGAAGATAGACCTATGCAAACACTGGCTGTACCTAAACCAATATCATCCACTCTATCAAAAACCCAACAGCAGTCCAGGGGAGGGGAAAAGAATTTTCACCTTAAGAAGCTCTGATGAGCGGAAGCCACCAATCCACATAAAACACCGCTCAGCTGGTGTTTTCCACATGCCTGACAAGATGTGGAAGACATCAGCCTTTGCTGCAGTGCCCTTTATTCTGAAAATGTCATCATAGTGAGCAATGACATTGTCAATTACGGTACGGAGTTCAGTGTCACCAGCATGTGAATTAACAGCAGCCCTCAACTCATTTATCTGCCTGTTGTGCTCCTCTAGCCACCTTGCATATTCCACATCAAATGCCAAAGCACCTAGACAGAGAAAAAAAAATCAAAATAGCCAAGTTTAACCATCAAAAACCATTTCTCTGTGTGCGCGCGCGCGTGTGCGTGTGGGTGGGTGGGTGTGTGTGCGCATCATTTTTTCAATGGGATGCTTCACACCGGATAGGATCTGATATATGTATCTTATGCTCCCGGGGCCATAGAAAGATGAAACAATTCTACTAAACAATCTAACACAGAACCTACACAAAGATATTTATAAAGGTCAAAAAAACATACAACCAGACATGATACACATTCATAGTGGATGCAGGCAGTCAATATATATCAATCCAACGCAAGCTGCACACTATAGCATATATGCACTAAAATACAAATCGGCCTTCAAATATTTGATAAGAAAATACAAGAAATGTACGAAGACCAAATACCGTTTCCACTCATTGAATGGGTTTGATCTCCAGAGCTTGAAATAAATATGCCCTGAAAAAGAAAGAAAAATACAATTGATATGATAGAGCTTGAAATAAATATGCCCTGAAAAAGAAAGAAAAACACAATCGATATGATATAAAGCATCTGTACACTGCAAGAGAGGCAAAAAGTTTGATACATTAAAAGTGGGTAGATTATAGTCACAACAAACCTGCTGGCGGGCACGCTGAAGCTCTTGCTCAAGCTGGGTTAATTTCAAGCGGCTACTTTCCAGTTGTTGTACATATGCCTTTAGAGAAAAGATAACAAGAAATTTAGTTCAAAACAACATGAGCCCCTAGTGGAACCTTTAAACACAACTTACAACCAGAAAGAAAGTTTGCAGCTAAGAATATAATCATTAGTACTTTGAAATTCAGTTTTTGTCGCATCAGTGATCAATTGAAAGAGATTAAGATGACATTCATAATCAGTGACCTACTTTTTTCCGTAATCGACTCTTCCTGGCAGCTTCACGATTTTGAGCAAGCCTACGAAATGTCTATGAAACATTGATTGTAAACAGAAAGGTTAATCTATAATCCTGGTAGGATGAAACTAAAAGAATTTAGTTGAAGTTATCCAACCTTTTGATCCCCTGGTTTTTCTTTTGATCTGTCACTTGAATCAGAGGCTAGAAGACCAGTCATTTGATTCCGCTCCACCTGTGCAATTCAATTTCACCACCATAGACCAACCATGAAACTTGACCCATACTAAAGTAGACAAATATGGGAAGGTATAATCTTGCATGGGAAACAGTTTGTATATTAAGCTTCGAGAAACTGTCTCTATTTTAGAATTGGATATCCAAATGACAAATGAAGCAGCAGTGTCAAAGGAAAAATAAGCCAACACAGAAGAAACAGACTCTAAAGCTGTATATACAGAGAGTTGCATGAGGAATCACCGTTGGATTCTTATCCTCAGTTTCGTCTGTTGAAGTAAGGCTTGCATCTGCCATATTGGATTCCCCCCAGTTCTCGTGATTACTACGGGATACTGATAACAGACTTGATTGAAGATCTTTTTGTGGCAATACCTAATATCCCAGATTAAGAAAAAACTAGTGTATGCATAAAGATCATTAAGAAACAAGATAAATCCATCTGTATCCCTCTTTTTTCGTTTTGTTTTGCTGTACCCTTTTTTTTCTGGGCAGGACAAACTCAATACAAGGTTAAATAATTACCTTATTTAAAGCACCGAATTGGATATCCTTGGCTCCCAATGCCTGGTTAGTTGACTTGTTCTGATCATATACAGAACCTAACAAAAATCCACAATGTACAGTTGGAATCAAATAATACGCTTTTTTTATAGAGACAGAAATACACAACTATGAAAGTGACAAACAATTCATCAAAACAAAGATTACAGGGAGCCCTCATTCACCTCCAAAACTCAGTACAAGACGCCTTCCAATCAATAATAATTAAGGTAATATATATATATACACACATATGAATAAACTGTTTTGACAAGGAAACAGCAATCAAATTCTATCCCAAACTGCATTCACTTTGAACAATGTCATGCTCAAGGGCCGAAATAGCACATATCCACCAAGAGTTCATATCCTTTGTTAGCAGTAAACTGTAGATTTTAGGCATACCCAAACAAAGTATCTTCATTATCAGGAGCATGTGTTTCATATCTCCAAGCACCACTAACCTAATGAAATGTTGACATCAAGCCAGGTCACTTAAATCCCGACTTCAATTCAACTCAAGAGGCCTTAAAGATCCAATTGATAAATGAACAGTTGAAGGGAAAAGTATCTGCAAAATAATGCATCAGACACATGAACATACCATGATCTTTGTCATCTACATGTGTTGTTAAAAATACAACATAAAAGTAACGAGTAAATTACTAAAATCCATACTATTCAAACTTGAATGAACCTAAAGACTCCAAGAAAAGACATCACTTGAAAAATGAGAAAGATAAAAATAGATAAAGGCAACACACTTCAAAGAGACATAAAACAAAGAAATTGAGAACAGAAAGAGAAAAGATGACATCTTCACCTAAACGGCTAAAATTCTCATATGGACCAATTCTCCGAAAAAGGAGAGCTGAATTTCCATAGAAGATATACTTCCAAGGATATCAGAATGCTCTGTCCAGACCCCAAGATTCCCACAATTGGCATCGAGTCAATATACGTTTCTACTGACTCGTACTGAAAGGACAGAACCTCCACAACCACAGAACACAGTATTGGGGTGTCTCTCGCTACTAATAACTCAACTGCTACGCCCACTGTTCTTTCATTTGTTGCAGAATGATGCTTCTTGCACTCACCACTGAAAATTCCCCATTGGTTATCTAAGATCTCAAAAACTCTTCTCACAACCCCAAATAAGGCCTCAAAATATGCACAGGCCGCTTATTATTTGAATCAAGGTACGTCTCCCTCATTGTAAAAGCAAGCCATTCATCCATCCATTTTGTCTTTTCAAACTTGTTTACCACTATTTTCTGATAATAATGATATGAAAGAATAATGATTACCATCCGAAGGAAGACTAAGGAGCTCATGGCCATTTACCTAACTCAGAACAAGCAGAGAAGCTAGAGACTCTTGATACAAGATTACCCTGTGACCTGACAAGATGTCTAAGAACTCATTACCTATCTGAACTTTCCTTATTTCCTAATAAATGGATCAAACATACCATAATGTCAGTGAGACACATGAAGATGATTACTACCCAACATATACCTTAACAGACATACTGGGCCTTCTCCATTAATAATTTGAGAACATCAGCTATAAGAGTAAAAGGAAAAAGGGGCAGGGGGTATAATTTTTTTATACCAATCTAGGCCAAAAAGGAAAACGCATGAACTCCAAACCCATGAGATCCACCTACTCCAACGATACAGAAGACCGTTGTTTTCAGAACATGTTGAAAAAGTGATTGTACGTCTTTTGGAAATCACATTCTTCAAGCACCAGTCACCAGCAATTGTAAGCCTTCACTCGCTGACTGTTGCACCGACACTTCCCCATGGTGGAGTGTCGGAGTGTGACATTTCCTGACACAACCCGACACTGTGTCGTGTCGGAAAATGTTTGACTTTTACGACACTGACGACATGCCACATCAGTGATTTTTTTTTTATAATTAAAAAACAAAACAAAAAACATGGTCTAATAGACCAAAAAAAGATAAGCCCACGTATTGAAAAAAAGAAAATAGGAACAATTTTTGGGTTCTCATGATTTCATCTCCTAATGAGAATTTCTCTGATATAATAACTAAATAAGGTCTGGATTTCATAGAAATAATGTGGCTGGGGTGTTATCTGTGGATGTAACTCATAGAACTAATAGAAATCATTAGTCATGGGTTTCATAGCTATATTATCTATTTAATTTATAAACATATTAACAAAAAAATTATCAAGTTTTTCTTATTTCAAACCAAACTAAAAGCTAAAAATATAGTATTCCATCCTAAATGTTTCAATTTTGCAGCTTACGCCTTTATGCTCATGTTTTTAGTATTTCTTTTATGTATTAAAAATGTATAAATATATTAATTATTTGCCGTGTCGACGCCGTGTCGAGACTTAAGTTTTTGAGATTTTCCGTGTCGTGCCGTGTCAGTGTCACGGTGTCAGTGTCCGTGTCCGTGCAACATAGATCGCTGAGCTATTGCAACTGTGTCGATCAACACACCTTCCTCAACCTTTATGACTTCGTAATTACCTTAAAAAGACTAGTGATAAGGCAATTGGAATATATGACGAGTTTACTAAATACAGTGTTCTGTAGATTGGAATACTCCTGGAATATCTAGTGATTAATAGATGATCTGCAAAATTACTAGGGGAAATGAGTATAGCTGATGGAATCTATTACAATTTTACATAACACAGTCATATAGTACAGTTGTCCTTATATAACACCAGGGAACGCATAACATGTATGAGAAAGAAAACTTGATAATCATAGGCTAACTGACAAAGTATAGACAGTTGAAGATGACAAGGTCATCACAGTATAAACAAGAGAAAAGGTAAACACTATACTAATTTGAAGATACAAATTGCTACTTAAAGTTTGAAGAAGGAAAACAAGATAAAATCACCCACTGAAAGAATAAACTTTGAAAAACTAGCTGTTAAGTGAACTTTTAATTTGAAGATAGCGTAACATACTTCTTCCAATGTCAATAGCATCCTCTGTGCGAAATCCAAGAGTTTGCTCAAGAGTTCCAAAGTCTGAGATTCGAGAAGATCGAATGGAGCTACCCTCTGTGCCACTGAAAACACGGATTATCAAAACCTGTAGGACCATATTGACATGCAATTCAGCCGACTGGCCATTATTCCATGTTTACTATCCAGAAATTATGAAGCCAAAATGATGCAGATAATATATTCACAATCCATCTTCACTACGAAGGCAGAGACATATAGGAGTATGAAGAAAGTTCCTTAGTCTTAATGTAAATTGATGAACTAAGAAAAGAGCATACTGTCTTTAAACTACAACAAAAGTATTGATGATCCAGCATGCAGTTGAGAAAATTGTCCGTGGTATTTATACAGCAATAACTCTGAAAATCTTCATTTCCATATCCTCATAGCTTCCCCAGTTTCTTGTTTTTATTACCAATCACAAATACAAATACAAAACCCCCTTCCCTACAGACATTTTTTTACTGCTATTAAACAACAAATATGAGTTCCATAATTAAATATGATAAGTAACTTAAAACTATTTAGATATACAGTGTGTAAAAGAGAGGTACGTGTACTATACAACAATAGTATTGAAAATGTGATTGAAGAGTCACTAACATTTACAAAAATTCATACTCCAAAAGCACAAATGCATATGTCTAATAACAGCTGGCAAACTAACAGAGAGAGCAATTCAGACAGATAATGAATTGACAAGAGAATGCCATGAAAACCCATATAGCTCATGAGTTCATCAGCAAAAGAAGTTAATGGAGCCCAAGAGATAGTGATACTGACATGGGACTGGGAGTGGGTACTGGAGAAGCAAAGCTGGGCATCTCGGTTACCGCTTTATTTCCGTCATGTGAACCAATTTTGACTCTTCTACTGCCCATGGATGATCACCATCACCAGACACCTCTCCTTCACCCAACACTTACGAACCAAAGTTTCAACTTTTACGACACTTGAAATTCAATTACCAGAATTGAATATACAATCCAATTAAAGAGAGAGCAGTAATGAAGGCGAAGCTTACCAATCACCTAATACAGTAGAGACTTTATGAGGAAGGCATCGAATTTTGAGGTAGACAAAGAAGCAGAGCTCAAAGACACTCAGTTTCTACAAGTACCCAGAAGTTGAAATTGAAAATTGGAAGAAGAAGAAGAAGAACCCAACAAAACCCTATGCCGTGCTTTGACCTTTTGAGTCTTGATTGTCAATCCAAGGCTGCGAAATTGAACAGGCCCACGTTCAATTTTTGAGCAAATATATTTTATCTCTTTTTCTTTTAATTTTGTTCAAACATATTGTTAGATCTCTCATCTCTAGGGAGAGAGAGAGAGAGAGAGTGGAGGAAGCGTGACGTCCAGACCATTCCATTCTCTCCACCGTACGTCGTTTTCTTCTCGGTAATTTTTTTAATTCGGAAAAGGGAAATTTAGTCGATTTCAATGTTCGGAAAAGGCGTCCACCTTACTCATTTAAGTGGCACTTACTGATTGAAATTTGAAAATAACAAAAATGTTTAAATTTTGTTTTAGACCCCTTTCTAAGTAATTATCCACCTAGTCAACACTCAAGCAGTCTTCTTCCTCTTTTTTAAATAAACTTAGACGGCCGCCTTAACCCGCTTAACTCAAAAGTTGGCAAAACATAAACCTTTTGCATTTCAGTTTTTGACTTATTTCGGATTGGAGATGATAGTGTTGAAGAGTCTACAAAAATACAAGTTAGAAAACTTGAAGACAATATATTTTGATGACATTTCTTTATTATTATTTTTTATTATTCATATTATATATATAATACACTAAATAATTATATAATTAATTAAAAGTATAAAAAAAATAATCCGCCTAGAATCCGATTAATCTTTGCCTAGGTGTCTAAGCGCTAGGCAATAACTCTAACATCTAAATCCGCCTAACACCTTTTTGAACCATGGTCCATTCTAACTATTCGCATTTAAAAAATATCATAATCATACCCCAACTTTTGACCCCGACCATGAAACCATATCCGACGTCAACTATTCCATCCCACTCCGTCAAAAGTGTTATATTTTCACGGATAATTTCGTCTGTTTCAGTTTACCCGCCAAAACTTAAGTCTCCTATAGTTTTCACCAATTAACCCACCAAAATTGACTTTTGTTCCACGTAAAAAGCATTTGGGACCCTAATTCCCTCATTTTTCTTTTCAGTTCTATTGACTGGAAGCAAGAAGGCAGCAACTCTAATGGACTAAATGCACTTTGATTTGTGACATGAAGTAATGCACTAAATGAATAGATTAGTTTTTATGCATTACACACACATCCCGTTAGTCTGTAAAC
This sequence comes from Geum urbanum, assembly GCA_946800695.1. Lineage (NCBI taxonomy): Eukaryota > Viridiplantae > Streptophyta > Magnoliopsida > Rosales > Rosaceae > Geum > Geum urbanum. The sequence goes on from OX326997.1 coordinate 58,191,716, forward strand.
AACAAACCATTGATCATAAATAACCTAAATATAAAAGGTTCACCAATAACACTACAATCTACAAATTCGGTTGAATAATAACATTATAAGCTTACAAATCTCAAGATTGCATCAATGTTGCAAAAGTACAACCAACAAAAGCATAAAACCAACATGACAATTTCAGTCTACAAAATACAAATGCCATCAACACAAATTGGTTGTACATTACATAGGGTCCCTACTACATAATTTAATGACTTCAAGGCTTCCAAATAGTTTTTCTCCCTAAGCATTGCTACTTGCATAATCTGGTCCAGGTTTCTTCCTGGGTTGAATCCTTCTTGCTGCTACTGCACTTTAATTAAACAAGAACAATATTGTAAGTAACAATACACATCCGACTAACAGATTTGAACATCATTGAACTATCTATAAAGTGGGGGAGGTGCATGAACATTATAAGTCAAGATATACCTAAGGTGCATCAACATTCACAACATTAACACTGGACTGAGTTGGTTGTGATGGCATTTCAGTCGATAGGGACTCAACATGGGCAAGGGCCTCATTTTCAGAAATAGGGGGCTCATTTTCAGGTGCAGGGGTTGCAACTTCACGGATATTGATAACGTGTAAAACATGCATCAAATATTAACAAAAAGTAGACACTCAACACATAGTTCACACGTAAATAATTTAAAACCCTTCTTTATAGATGTAGCATTGATAAGTAAGGATCATTCTTAACCGGGGATTGAGGGTACTAATGCATGATAATGTTTATAAACAGGAAATTAAAGGTATGGGGGGTTTGATAAGAGATTCTAACATCCTAAGTATGAAAAACTTGTAACATGTATCAAACAACATAGATATTCTATATGTATCACTCATAGACAAGTAAACACAAACAAAAACCTAGAATGTCTAAAACATGCTACGGACAGAAAATAAACCTAAGCTAACATGATCATCTCATTCTTTTCACCTCACTCATTCGTAACATGCATATCAAACAATACAAGCGAAATTCTAACAGTTTAGTTCTACAAAACACATGGATATTTTCACAATTTAGTAAACCGGGATTACCCTGCATTCAAATCAAGCATTAAGCACAAATACACATGCATATTAAAAATTAAAATACTAGAACACATGAAAAGTTACTAAAATCAATGTAAGTTATAAAACTGAAATATTTCTTCAAACCAATCCATAATAACCAAACATTCATACAAGAAGAAGAAAAGAGAAGAAGTCATAAATACACTTTTTGGTTTCGGGATTGCCCTAGACTACTTGGTGTAGATGACTCTTCAATAGATGGAGGAGACAATTAGGATTGCCATGAAAGTCTCGGTGGGGATGGTGTTGATGGTGCTTGGATGTTGGTAGCCTTATTAAGAATTGTGGTGTTTTGGAGGAGAGGAAGTGTTTTGGGCAGAGTTTTGGCTTCAGGAATGAGAGATATTTTGGCTTCTGGTTGAGTTCCCCATTAAATAGGATATGAAAAATCCTAGTCCATCCCCAATTAGGAATGAATTAACTCCACCCGGGTAAATTGACCTTTACTCACTAAATCAGTGATTCCCGGAGTTGTAGATATCCAAATAGAGTGATTCTTGCGGCGCTGAAAATTAGACTTCTAGAGATTTCCAAGGACATATTATGCAGATCCTAATTCGTCTTGAACCATTCTCAGTGGTCTTTCGAAGTAGGCTGATCTACACAGGCAAATTTCCTGATTTCTAGCTTTTAATTCATCTTCTTCTCTTGGGCTTCTTTATGGCCGAATATGGACATGATCTTGGACCTTCTTGGAAAATTGAACATGGTTTTGACCCATCTTAATGATCTTTGATCCATTCTTTATAAAATCATGGTCCATCCTTTTTCATTTTTCCTCCTCATTTAAGGAACTTCCTCCTTAGCAGTTTTTGGGCTCATTTATGCATCCGTTACTCCCTCTTCTTTATTTAAGACCTAAAAACAATAAAATAAGTTAGAAATAAGAATACTAATTTCATAACTAAACTACATGCAGAGAGAAATGCGTTAAGAATCAAGCATAAAAAGCGTAGATCAGGCATGTGCTGCATCTTGAGCCTACAATTAACCACATTTCATGATTTACAACTACAACTATCATCACAACACCACACCAATTATATAAAAACATTCATGGTTCAACACAATGACATTAAATCTACTTTCTATTCAAAAAACAACCCAATAAAATATTCAAATACACACTCCCATGAGTCCCATCTTATTCAAACCATTAAGTTATGCATCAAACATCAATAAAAGCATCACCAACAACCCATAAATCATATTCAATTCCAATAATTATGGCATAAGCATTAGTCTCTAAACCTTGTTTATAAAAAAATGAAAAAATGACAAGAAAGATATCCCATAAATCTAGTCAAACCGTAGACAAGATATTTGACTTCGACGAACCCAATAATCAGATAACGACCACATATCTTAGATCAAAAATCTTCTAATAAACATACCCAAATCTGGAGAAGGATCCCCATCGAGCTTGAAATATCTCCAATAATCAGGCATAGTAACTCAATTAAAATTTGGGAGAATCAAATCTAACAAAGATGAATTTGATTCAATTAGCACGATTCTATTTTTGTTTGTGGCAGAGTAAACTGAGATAGGGTTTAAAATGGTGGTAAAGTGAAGTGGTCTTTGTGTTTGTATAGGTCAAAAGTGACAAATACCATTTAACCCTTAGATTTTAAGCAAAATTACCATTTTTGAGACAGAGTGAGATAGAATAGTTGACGTCGGGTATGGTTTTATGTTCGGGTTAAAAGTTGAGGTATGGTTTTGATATTCTATAAAGTTCAGGTGTGAATAATAAGAATGGACTAAAGTTGAGCTACTATTTGATAAAATTCCCCTATAAAAAAATTATTTAATGGCCCAATTTGAAACTCAATCTTAAAAAACCCAACCATTTATTACTTTAGTGAAAAGAAGACCTATTTTGTTTTTGACTTATATAAGTGACCAAAATATTTTTCTTATTTGCAATAATTGTATGCAACTGAGCCTCCCCTCCCTAAGAAGAATCATCACTCATCTCCACTCCGATTTGTTGCATGTCGTCACATGCCAACCAATTTTCTACAGCACATTTGTTTCATTAATCGACATTCTGTTTCTCTCTTTGTGAATCTGGGGTTTCGCTCGTGCTCTTCGTTTCTAGCAATCAGGGTGAACTCAACAAACTAAGCCTCTGGCGTTTCATTTTTGTCTGTGTTTTCTGTTGTTTGTTATTGAAGTGAACAAGTCTGAAGCATTTTTTCTCTCTGTGAATTTCAGGCGGAGGTGGAAGCTTACGTGGCAGTGCCCATAGTTCTAAAGTACAGAACATTCAAGAAGTTCATCTTTAAAAGAGTGAATTTGGATGTGATGTTGGACATGTCTACTGATGAGCTCGTCAATTTCTTCCATACTAGAGGTGTAGAGCTCACAGAAAATGTACCATCTCTATCCATATATGAAATGTATTTGTATGTATTGATATACGAGTTTGTTAGGTTTTGATTTCTACGACGTAGTCATATAGTAAAAAGTATATGACTATACTTGTCAGTATCAAACTACCAGAAACATTTTCCTAAGTTAAATCAAACTTATATTGCCCTAATCTAAAAAATTTCCAACCTAGAGAGATACTACACAGTATAGACCCATAGCATTGTATAACTTTTCTTGTAAAATTTTCTCCAAGATTATGGCTTCTAGACTTAAACCTCACATGCCTCATCTTATCACCAAATCAATCAGCCTTTAGCCCAGTGTGATATTGTTTTTCTAAAAATAAGTAGCTAATTAAAAAATGAAGCGTGTGTTTGAAAAATAAGAATTTGAAAAGTCCTTTAGCAAATAGAACCGTTTGGTAAAACCCAGATCTTACCTTTTGACCTTCTTCTTGTTCTTTTTTCCTTTTTTCCCATATCACACCCCATATCCATTCAATCATCTTCTTCGATTAGGCCCTCTCTCTCTCTCTCAGTAATGTGGAAATCCAAATGAATTAAAATAACATCTAAGTGCAAAATCTTAATATAATTCTCGCCCGGCATTAACAACCTCAGAAACGTAACTAATCCGCGATAAAGTTTAATATAATTCGATAAGCGCGTAATTTTGGTTTGGGTCGTAACGCTTTTCTACCAAAGCTAGAGCATGGAGACAAGAAGAAAGGTAGATAATGTTTATGGAAGAGACGTTATGGACATGATCGCCGACAAAACCTATACATTATTGGAGAAGATGACCGAGAGGTCGACTATGGGATGTGAGATCAAGCATTAGGAAACCTTTGGTGTCATTGAGGGGGCTACATAATCCAACCGAGAATGTACTTATGAGGTTAAGGGGGATCCCCTTATGCATGATAAGGCCATCAAGAGGCTTGAGGAATCAATGAATAAGAAGTTTAAGCTATCAATGCGCTAAAATCAAAATGAAGAACAAGTAAACTAAGTCTCATAGGTTAGAGTGGAGCCCGTGATTTGTATGATATGTGAAAGCATGGCTAATGAGACTTAATGTTGCCCATACCAAGAAGACTTTCCGGAGATCATCAAGGAGTTTAAGCAAATGATGTTTGAGCTAAAAAGGATTGATTCTAACTATAATTCATATAATTTAGGATGGAGTAACCACCCTAACTTCTTATGGGGTAGTCGCGGCCAAGGAGGACAAGGGAGTAATCAAGGTTTTAGTGGAGAGAGTCAAGGTAACAATAGTGGATCTCAAAAACAATGAGGCAGCATGGCCAAGGAGGCAAGCAAGGAAGTTTTGGAGCTTCAAGTAATGGTAACCAATGCTTTCGAAGTGGACACGAGGCTGGTTTTATCAAAGACAAGGAGGATAATTCAACAATGCCTCGGGTGATAACACTTACCAACCAAGAGTTTCCTCAGTTCCAAGGCCACAACAAGCACCTCCATTTCCTCAAACAACCCCTCCATCGCTTCAAACACCACATCCTCCCCCTTAATTAGAGTTTACCAAGTCAAGTGTAAAGGAAATATTAGACAAATTGTTAGCTAACCAAGAGTCGGAAATTCAAAGTGTGCATAAAGAGAACCAAAGTGGCTTGTACAAGTTGGAAACTCAAATGACACAAATGGCCAAGGCCTTGAGAAATTTGAGTGGAGTAAAGATTAATGAGTTTTCATCTTGTATGGAAAAGAATCTGAAACACCAAAACAAATATGATAAATGCGATGTTACAACATAGTGATATGAGAATTATGGAGAAACCCCTATTGTAGAGAGTGATTATGAGGACTTAGACACCCCTCTTATGCCCAAGATCCCTCCTAGGTTTGAAAATGGTTCTAATAGGAGGTATAAAGTTGTAAGGTTCCAAGAAGAGACCGATGTGATTTTGAATAGGGATGAGCACCCTGTGGGGTTTGATAGTGCCGAGTTTGGGTTTGATCAAGAGGATTCCGTGGTTTATTTGAGTCTATAAGGGGTTGGTAATTTTGGTTCAAGTAGTATATATGAGTTCAAGAGAGAAAACTTGTAACAACCCGAACCAAAAATTATGCACAAATCGGCACGAATTACGATTATCGCTAATTAATCATATCATATGGTTTGTTAATGACTTTTTCACCGAGTATGAATTAGACTTTATTTTCTCCATGGATATTATATAGTATTTTTTTTTGAGATCGTAGGAATTTTTGGAGAATTTTTCGGTTAAGCGAGCTATTTTTTTAATGAGTTTTGGAAGTCTGCATGGAGAAAATATTTAAAAGTATTTATTTTAGGTCGGTTTAATCTAAACCGTTGGATCTTGATCAGATAAAACCTCAGTCGTTCATCTTATCATGGGGGGGGGGGTAAAAATGTGATATTTATGGTGTAAATACGAAGAAAAATCAGAAAATACAGAAATACCTCTGCCGACCAGTATCGCCATTCAACCGACCCGAATTCGAACCCGCTGGAAAATGCCACCGTTGCCTGTAATCTTGGTATGGTTTTGAAGCTCTCCTCTCCCTCTTTCAATTTATATATGTGTTGTTGATTTTTGGGTGGTTTTAGGTCACGAATCGAGTCGATTAACCCGTCGGTTTTCAGGTTTAACCGACGGCAGTGATCCGGCCATTTTCCAGCAACGACGATGGATGGAATCGATTGGGTTTCACCCCAAGAGGTGAATCCTTATGGGTTTAGGGACCAGGGGGAGGGGCAATGACGGCTTCGAAATCTGCCGGAATCTATTTTCGGAGATTTTCGGGCCGATTTTTTGCTAAACAACGGCAAGTTAGGAGTGTTGTTGGGCTTGGTGAGACCTTTCCAACCAAGTATAAAATGCTCCCATCAGAGTAGTCACCACCAAAGGCACGTGGGACTCACGCGCCACCACCTATGGAGGCGTGCAAGGGCCATGTGCCGCCATTCACAGCATAGATCCGGTGAGGCGAAAATCTAAAATTTACTGGGGGGTTTTTGGGATAGTTTCTTAGTTGATTTTCGCACATTTTATTGAATTTTAGTATTAAATGAATCTGTTATTTATTCAGGAGACCGTGATCGAGATTTTGGCGATGGGACTTCCGCCGGACCACAGAGCTAGCTGTGTACTATAAGTGGACTCTTCATTTTTACAGTTGATTAGCGAGTTTATTTATTACTTATATTCAGCTCAGTTTTTAGTTTCAGTTCAATTTGTGCTTTCAATATATATTTTGGAGCCAGTTTTAGTTAGTTGTGCATCGATGCATTGGTTACTCGGCTGATCCTCAAGTGGCTCTAGGGTAGTAGTAGCACTTACCCCTGGCATTCATGTCGTCTTTGTGTCAAGGGTCACCAGACGACTTTCGGTGACTAGAGGTTTTGAGATTCTCGTCACCGCCTCCACTAGCACATGATACTAGAGAAGGGTTAGGTGTTCCCTTTGACGTATCTTTTATACTATATTTACAGTATTCTTGATTTGCTACCAGATTTAGTAATTTTATTCACGGAAGGGCATAATGTAGATATTATGTTACATATCTTGGATTTATTTTCGTCCACTCACTCTAATAATTTTATTAGTTTATGTGATTTTCCCTGGGGTTTTCAGTTTCCTCCGCCCAGTTTGCAGTTTGCATCATGTGATAGCACGTCAACGATGGAGACATAGAGTTCGTGTCACTGTACGCATCTAGTAGGTTCCTAGCTTAACCTGCTAGTCCTGCGTATTATGTAAATTAGAAGTCACTCTAAATACTGTAGAGTTTACTTCCATTGTGTTGTATTTTCCATTCAGTCTTCGGGTTTTTTTTATCACCTTCTGTAAATAATTTATATTTCTAGTGGATTCAGTGTTTGACTAATTTGAGAAATTCTGATGGGATTTGGTGCCCACGGTTTGTTTTTGTGGACATTTTAAAGTGTGTTTTCCTTGTAGGTTTTTGGGTTTATTGATTTTAGAAGAAACTATGGAATTTTTTTGTAGATTCGATTGTCGTTAGGGCTTAATTCCGGTTTAGGCAACTAAATCAGGATTAGGTCTTTTCAGTTGGTATCATAGCATTAGGTTGTAGGTTCTGTAGACTTTCATAGTTGTGTTATTAAGGACATTTAGGAATACACAGCATTTCCAGAGCGATAGCCTGACCGGCTGACGGATCCCCATTAATGCTCACGGTGTTGTATGTTTTTAAATGTTTAAGGTTTCATGACTGTATCCTTCATGTTTTGTTGACTAATATGTTTTCTCATCCATAAGAGATGCCTCTAGATATGGAGCCTGCATTAATATGGCTGAGGATTGTGATGAGGACCAGCGAACGCATGACTTACTTTTGTGAGTTTTATAGTTAGATGTAGGGCTGGGCACAAATCCCGCAAATCCCGGTCCCGTCCCGATCCCGGCGGGATTTGAAACTAAAAATGTTCATCCCGTCCCGTCCCGTCCCGTCCCATCAGAAAAACAATGGGACGGGACGCGGGACTGAAATTTCTCATCCCGTTAGGCCCGTCCCTTCCCATATATAAATTTAAATTGATCTTGACCTTTGATTTTAATTTTGTATTGCTATGTTTTTAATCTTGTATTGCTATATTTTTAATCTTGTATTGCTATGTTTTAATTTTCTTCTTTTCTTGTTAAACTTATGATATGTGAACTTGTGTAACAGATTATGGATGTTATTCTTGTTATGTTTGATATTATTAGGTTATGGATTGTGACTTATGAATGTAAGCAAGTTGTGTAATTGTAATTAGATCATAGATACATGTTGTGATTTATGAATGTAAGCAAATTTTTCTTCTTTTTTGTTTCCAATTTTGTGGTGGGATTGGGCCCGTCCCGTCCCTATCCCGTCCCGTCCCATGTGGGATTGGGCCCGGCGGGATTTACTCTCAAAATGCAAGGCCCGTCCCGATCCCGTCCCGCATGTAACAACCGGGACGAGACGTGGGATGACCTCAATCCCGTCCCATCCCGTCCCATGCCCAGCCCTAGTTAGATGAGCATTTTGATCCTGTAGCAAAGGCAAGAACAGCTGGAGTAACCACTTTTTCTAGTTCCATAGATCCTGAAACATGTGAGGCATGGATAGTCCAGTTAGAGCGAGTATGTGAATGACTTCATTTCACTCTACAGCAGAGGACTATAGCAACTGTTGGTTTACATGAGTCATATACTTACTTTTGGTGGGCTATTACTGAGAGGATTCCTATTGACACCCCATGGTCAACATTCAGAGAATTTTTTATGGCCGATACTTCAATCAGGCTACTCAGCAGCGGAAATATGAAGAGTTTACTAACCTAAGGCAAGGTAGTATGTCAGTGCTTGGGTATCGAGATACATTTACTCGTTTTTCTCGATTTGCGTGTGATATTGTGGCGAGTGAGGAATCCAAATGCAGGAGGTTTGAGGTGGGTTTGAATTTGGACATCAAGAGAACATTGACAACTATGCCTCGGTATAATTTTGATGAGTTTGTTAGTGCAGCAATCAGAGGTGAGGATGTGGAAAGGGAGAGACAGTTACAGTTCAGTCTCGCCGCTTTGAGGAAGGTGGACCCAGCCAGGGTTCTTCAAAGATATTGAGTTCAAGTACATCAGGCTTAGCTTCTTCTTCTGGTAGTGGACCTTATAGATTTCCCGCTGGTACATATTGCCAGAGTAGAAGACTAGATCGGAGGAGAAACCAATCATGGAGACAGAGCAGTGGAGCTAGTTCCAGTGGTTCTAGTAGTAGTGATCATCGTTATAACCCTCTTATGAAGCGGGAGTTTCCACTGTGCAGGATATGTAATCGACACCATTTGGGTCAGTGTCAGCAGGGCATCAGGGGTTGTTTTTATTGTGACCAGGAGGGTCACTTTGCTAGGGAATGTCCGCAAAGGGGTACTTATGGTGGTGCAGCAACCCAGAGTTTAGGTGGAGATCAAGGTACCACTTTTGCAGTTCGGCCAGCGCAATCCATAAGGCAAGCAAATAAGCATAATCATAATTAGCATGGATGACTAGCTGGGCAGGCCTGAGTGCATGCCATGACCCTGCTGTTAGGACCATAATATTGTGCCTATTACGCTCTTAACTTTATGCTTATAGCTTGTTTTCTATGAATAAAGCATTGTTCTTATGACGTTTCTTGTTATTGCAAGAAAATGTGGAGTTGGCTCGGAAATGCATTAAATATAAAGAATTAGATACTTATTGGAGAAGACGTATACCTTTCCTAAGTCATGAGAGAATTTGGAGAAACTTTGGGAACATGATGAAATAGCTTCACCAGAAGTCGCAAGAAGTTGCCTGAAACCCGCCTAAATTTACCACCTTGGCAGACCCAATCACATGGAGTCCAACCCAATGGAGACCTATTCATGCTTACCAATCTGATTTAGAGAGAAAGAGAAGAAGTTGGACCACATGATGTCACTAATTTGGAGCTTAGCCTTCCAAAGCATAAATAAGTGGATCATGGTCTCCCTAATTCAAAGCTAACCTTTAGATCTTCCATCTCACCATTTTCTATCATCTAAGGGTGCAAAATTAGCCTTCCTAGTTAGCCCAAATTCGAGCTCCCCTCTCACTCACACACAGGTCACCTCATTTTCAGATTTTCTATAGTTTACACTCTCTTTAGACCCTTTATCCTTATCCCAACCTTATCATAAATGACTCAAGGAGCTTCGGTCAAGCTTACATTGACTAGAAGGCACTTTGTATCTAATCATTACTTCTTCTAATTCATGTTCTAAAATGTGTGGATTAGGAAAGTCATTAGAACACACTTTCATGTCCTCTAATAGGGACTTAGGAAGGAAAACCATTCACATTCATCACAAATGAACACATATTGAACTCATTAGGCATGTGGTATGATTATGGTACAATTCTTAATTGAGTTGCATTCTAGTTTCGGTTTGCTTTATATTTGAATGTTGGACCAGAACACTTCTAGTGCCCTAATGGCCTAGGAGATTCAATTCACAACCAATTGTGACTAGAAATCACGAATTGATCAATCACGTGTGAATCAGACTAAACTCATAACTTGGACCATTGTTGGTACATTAAGTTGGCTAGTGCCAACATCTCTAGCCGACCAAATATTTACATTTTGTTTTGTTTTACTTTATGTGTTCACTTAATTTAGTTAGTAGTAAACATTCAATCAACTGGATAATCATTCATTGTAGTTCAACCATCCCTTGCAATGCTAAGTCTCCAAAGGACTTAGACTTGCAAAATACACTTCCACATCTTGCTTTAGTTTTAGTGTCATGTCTTGTGTCTAGTTAATCTGTAAGTTGAGTGAGTAATCGAGTCAAGCTAAAGAGTTTAAGTGGTCAAACCTTATGGGTTCAACATTCGACTTCCTTAGAAATACTATAACTTGACCTCGTATACTTGCGGATAAGAGAAATTCACTTAGCCTTAGATTAATTAATAGTCAAAAGGTTGAGGGGATAAATCTCACGAACAAGTTTTTGGCGCCGTTGCGGGGGATTGATTTCACTTTGATTTCCTAGCTTCAGTTAGCCTTTGATTGCGAAGTAACCGAACATTTGCTTGATAATTGTTTCTTAGCTTGTAGTTTTCTTGATTTTATCACTTAGAACTTTGTTTTCCTTGTCTTTGATCCTTATGATACTTTGGTAGGTGTGTTGAGGTGAGATTGTGCTAGAATTTGTGCTTCTAACCTTTTTGCAAGACAGTTTTTTGATCCATCGAAAATTATCTTCAATCCATCGAACCTTATTTGCAAGACGGTCCAAGGTATCTCCTTCAATTCATCGAGAACTTTTCTCGATCCATCGAAGGGCATTTGGTATAACCATCTAGGGGAGTTGCTTCGATCCATCTAAGAAGAACCTTCGACCCATCGAAACTGGGCTGTAATTGAGGTTGTTTCTTTTATTCTCTAATCTTTTTTCCTTGATTATCTATATCATTTTGGAGCATATTTAATTAGTTTTTTACTTTTATACATCGTTGTTAGTATGTGTCTAGATTTAGCGAACTTAATTTTTGCTACACCTTAGATTCTTAGGACTTTATTTGGTGATTTCGGTATATTGGATCACACATGCCTTTACCTCGGTTCACCTCGGTGTCTATAGCACAGTGAATGCCATTGCGCCATGTACCAGAATCCTATTCGAGCTCTTAGAGTGCTCATTGATGTTTTTTTTGGGGGGGGGGGTGTTAAAGAAGAACCATGGAAGACCCTTAAGGCTTTGAGTACTTTAAGAGTTTGGATGACTAATATCTATCAGTTGATTAGTGTGATTTTAGGGGTCATGCCTTCGAATCCTCTTTCCGAGGAAGAATTCATCATAGACGAGGACGTCATTGAAGCAAGACCTTTGAGGGATAGTGCTTCACCATCTTTGTCGATGCATACCGGTTGCATTGTTCATCAACCATTAGCGAGTGAATCCTTTGAGATCAAACCTAGTTTTCTCCAAACTTTACCAATCTTCATAGGACATCCACGTTCTGATCTCTATTCTTACTTGTTGGAGTTCAGGGAAGCATATACAAGGTTCAACATCCGGAACATGGATCTGAGCCAATTGAAGCTTTAAGTATTTCCTTCTAGTTTGCAGGATAAGGCAAAGACGTGGTTTAACAAGCTTCCTCCTAAGTCGATTCACTCATTGGAGGCGATGCAATGCAAGTTCATCACCAAGTATTTTTCACTGGGGAAGATCAATGAGCGAAGGACAAGGTTGGTGACATTTTGTGAGGAAGATGGGGAGTTGTTCTATAAGACATGGGAGTGTTTCAAGGAGCTTGAGCTTGAGTGCCCTAACCATGGTCAAACCTAAGATATATTATTGTCTCTCTTCTACCAAGGATTGTGCACGGAGATAAGAAGGAAGGTCGACAATGCAAGTGGTGGAGATTTCATGGACAAAACCGTCGAGGAGGTGTATGTTCTTCTTGATTAGATGTCGAAACGGTCTTTATTATGAGATGTCAAGCCTTCAAGTAATTCAATGAAGCTCTTTTGATTTTGGCACTACAAGTCTATAGTATTGATGCTGTGGAAAGCAAGGCCAATGATGTTAAATAAGTCAAGGCACCGGATTGGGGCATGAGCCGTGAAAAGAAAAAAGAAATTGAAGCCGAACAAGCTTGAGAAACTGGTATTGATAGTTGGTAGCAAGGTCACCTTGAAAAGTCTTAAGCCATTGAAGAGTGCTAATTATAAGTTGCTTGAGGTATGTCCTCAAGGAGCCATCCATTTGATAAATTTAAAGAATGGAAGAACTTCCAAGCTCCATGAGACACAAATTAAAGCGTTTGAGCCAAACACAAAGTGGAGTGCAGAGGTTTATCACTTTAAGGACCCAACCATGATGGCTTGACCTACTTATCCCTTCATGGACCATGTTTATGTCCTTAAATGGTTGGACACTATTGATATGTTAGAAGAATAAGTGTGAGGTTGGAGGAGCATATAACATAGTAGAATGGGCATGGAAGTCAAGAATTTGAAGAATGGCCAAATCTGGCAATTTTTGACCCATCGAAAAATTAACCAGAATCACTCCTTCGACCCATCGAAACTTATTGACATAATGGATCCAGGGCTTCTTCTTTGATGGATCAAAGGGTATCCTTCAACCCATCAAATTTTCAAGTCCCTTTTGGAGTCCAAATGTCATGGCTTTGCTCATATACCCTTTCGGTCTTCTCAATGATTTCAAATTCAATGCGAGGGTGCTGCTTGCTGGTCCTTCCTTCACTCGTGCAATCTTTGGATGGAGAGACCTAACTTGGTCTTGGTGGGTTAACATATACGTGCATATGGAGCTATGAGCCGGTCGACAAAGCGTTTACATCCTCTTTCTCTCTACTCTCTTTACCTACTTGCTTGACATGGATATGTTTAAGAATGATGCTATGTTATGATGCTTAGGTTTAACTCTTATCCCTAAGAGTAGACATCTTCCAAGGGTTATTAGCCTTGCAATGTCTTAATGGTTCACCCTTGTTCGATGAGGGAGCTACCTATTCATCATTACTGTATTGTTTTGAGTCTTTGTTAGGTTGTGGTGATCTTTTGTGATACATGTTGTGATACTTGTTGCTATGGACTAAATGCCTTTATAAGTTTTCGATCATTCCTTGTTAAAGTGTTAAACTTCTAAGTATGAGGTCCTCTCATGTTATATGCTAGATTACAATGTTGTTTTGTGATTAGTATGCATGCCCCTATTGTGGTTGATATGACTCTAATATCTTCATTATTTCTTAGAGACTATATGACCCATTAAGTGTGAATGCATGTTAGTCACTATACTTAGGAGAACATGTGTTAGGCGAATAAATTTGTGAAATGACAAGAATTTGAATTTGGAATTAGATTAAGATCATCATTAGTTCAGAAAGCTAGTTGTTCGAGAATGCGACGTTTTTGACGATAATGCTTACTGGTATATGAGTTTAGCTATTCATTATGATTTTTCAATGATTAGTTATTAAATAATAATCAATGTTTCAGAACGATGTATTAGAAGCCAGTGGCAGAGTTTAGAAATGCCAACATACAAGCTTTAGTTTGGTGGAAATCACAGCACAGTACTGTGAGTGGACTTTTATTTTCATAGTCGCTTTTCATTTTTTTCATCATTTCAGTATTACAGTACATTTTTCAGTATGTTTCATAGCATTTTAATTTAGAGATTTACTTTGTGATGGTTTTATTTAATAGCATCGATGGATTAACTATTCAGATGATCATTACATAGCTGGTCGGACTGGGTTAGGACAAAGACCCTGCTCGACCTTGATTTTCTCGGATTAGGACAAACACCGTAGACGATCCCATCTGTTAGTATGCTAACCTCAAGTAGAGTTAAACTCATTCGACAACAATACGAAAGGAATGCCGAAAATGACTAAATCTTTGAGCTGATAGGGCCATACCTGTCATTCCACTCAGCGTACAAACGCGGCACGCGAGCTGCTTCACGCGTCAGTCAACCAACCTATGAGGGCAAGACTGCCAAATTCCAGACTAGCCCTTGTCCTTATGTCAACTTACACCAAAATGGGATATCATCTAATCCCACATTGAAAATCAACAGGAGTAATCTCCCTCAACTGCCTATAAAAGGAAGTATTTATTTCATACTCAGGGTAAGACATCTAGAACTCCACGGTTCAATTCCTTTCTTGGCTAAACATATTTTGACTTAGGCATCAGAGCATTGAAGGCGGGCAACCCTATCTCGACCTCTCAATAAAGAATTTAGTATTTTGCAGGAAACATGACAACGTTCTGGCCCACCGGTGTCGGACGCTACAAACAGTCTCTATATACTGAACTATTGCACTTCTACCTAAAGGCCATAGTGGATTTTTTTAGAAACAATTGGCGTTGTCTTGCAATTAATAGTATATCGAACTGCCCATAACAAAAATTAAACCCTTGCCTTTTCATCTCATCAAGACATTAGGCCATGCTTAACATCCCGCCCATATCTGACCTTGTCACACCAGCCGGCCAACGTATTCATGGTCTAGAGCCACTGCTCACTGACCTTTCTATGGGCAATACCGCCCTGGGAGCTCAGAATGCAGCTGTGGTCAAAGTCGACTGTGCAAATTCCAGTGCCTTCGATCACGGGGACGAACTCACCCCCAGAGCGACCACGCTTGCCTCTTGGCGGAGATCGCGTCACTCAGGGCCGACCGAGACGCCACTAATCGACAGAACGAAAAACTCAACTAGCGGCTTGCTAAGATCCGGGTTCAGCAGATAGAGCTTGGCCACAGGGAAGAGCGATGTAATTTCATACACATCAACGCCAACTCCAGAATCGGTACTTGCATGGTTCCCCACCTCATATTGAGCACCTTAGAACGCCCTTGCCGGCAGCTGAATAAATTCTAACGCATCTAGCAGAGTTGGAGGGTGAAGTCTGACATCAGTGACACGTAGTCCCACACGTCCCTACACCCCATGGTTAACCCCATTATCAGCCGTCCCACCAGTGTCGGACGTGACAAATGAGCAAAGAAGTGGAAGGACGATCGCTACAATGGACGCGGTGACCCGGTGACTCACCTTGACTGCTTCCTATTTGCTACCGCAGGGCACATGCATAATGACGCTGCCCTTTGTTACTTGTTCCTACAATCTCTCATGGGGGACACGCTCAACTGGTATTTCGTGCTTACCTCAGGTTCTATTAACACTTTCCACGATTTCACCGCATCCTTCTTAAAACGGTATCGCCTCCAAGGACGTCACGACATTACGTATTTCATCCATGCTATCCACCAAGGTTTGGCCGAGTCTATTTATTCTTATATCACTCATTTCCAATCCGTTGCCCAGCGGTGCTGCAACCTAGACAAAGAGAGTGCCCTGCTGGCACTAATTGACGGCCTATTACCTTTGGATTTTAGGGAAAAACATGTTCTCTGAGAGCACCTGGGTTATGTCGCAGTCATGGAACTGATGGTGCAAAAGGCTGAAGTCCACACTCCCCTGACCGCCCAGTGAATACAGTGACGAACGCTACTCAAGAGGAAATTCTCAACAACAACAACCACCTGATAACGTTGCCCAAGCCCAAGGTCTGTAAAGGGCCGCTCAAGAACCACGACATTTGATGTAAGTTCCACCAGACAGAGTCTCATAACACAGAGGACTGTGCCTAGCTCAAGAAGATCATTCATGATTTATTTGACAAGGGGGAGCTTGCAAAGTACAGGGCGGGCACTCCCAGGGAGGTTACGTTCGTAGGCGTCCGGCATGAAATCGCCACTATTTACGGCGGCAAGCAAAAAGCATCCGCTCCCCCTCGAGAGATATTTTCCTTGGCCTCTGGCTCAGGAAGCAAGGTTCAATGTCGTTCCTAGGACCCAATCACTTTCTTAGAGACGGACGAATGTGGTACATCCCCAACGACATGTGCCTCCAAACACTAGATGAGTTGTCCATTTCACTCAACCACCACTTGTTTTTCTTCGGTTTGGATACGACTATCATGGTCCCCTTATCCTATTCACAGCCAGTATAGGCCACAGACAAGAACGTGGTCAACTCTGCCATCGACGGTTGCTCTAGCCCGGACATGTTAAACATGTTGTAGAAGATAATTAACATCCTCGCCAACTTGGGACCGCACTGCCCCAAAAAATTGTTGAAGTGTGCCAGAGTGAATTGAATGAAAGGATGCAAGGGATAATTGATCTCGTTCTTCAGCCACTCCGCTCCACAAGTAAACCCGATTGGCGGATCCACAAAGCTCTTTCCTTCACCCAGCGGTCTCAAAGTCACCAAGTTGGAGATATTATACAACTCATATAGCTTCTCTACCTAAGTTACGGTCATGGATTCCCCAGGATCCTGCACCAGCTGCTTCCCAAAATATTTCACTACCCGGTCGCCAAGTTGTTTCCCTCCTTAACCCTTCTGGCTCTTCTGATTCTTCTTGCTGTGACCAGACATAGTAAATGCGGTCTCCCCACTCCATGGTACCTGACGCCCCAACCCCAGCTTCATTAGTTGAACCCATCTTGGACATTGCAATCGGACGTTGTAATCAGGACTTAAAATAGGTTGAGCATTAGGAAACACACTGTTAAGTGGCTTAGGACTTAAGATCGCCCTCCCTATACTTAACTCAGAATCGCTAAAAGAATCGGACGTCTGACTAACGCTAAAGGAGGATAGGTGTATCCCCCGGATTCCGGCTATTGTTACCTAATCTACCCAGATTAAGGCAACCTACTCCTAATCTACCAAGATTACGGAAGCACGCATACCAAAGCAACAGAATGAACATCAAAAATACAACCGAAGTCTGAATATGATTACCTTTACTGCAGATGAACAACTAAATCAATGGTTGACGGCGAAGTAGTACACAAACTTTCCAGAAAAGATCGAAGATTCTCTCTCAGTAATATTTCACCTCTTCTATAAATATGCAGATATTCTATAAAGAGAGAAAAAAACGAAGCCTTGTATATAAAAACCAACACGAGAGAACGCATCTCAACCGTCCCCGGTTTACCTTTTCTTGCCATCGATTGTTACCACGTGCCCCACTTCGCATTTGAATTCAAACGATAAATGTCTCTTCAGAAGCCCGTAATCAATGAGTCATCAAAGCACGTGCATCGTGACTGCTCGAGCCATGTGCTACCCCAATGTGGCACGCATGTGGCCAAACACACCCAACGGTCACTGCATACATCTCAACTGTGTGGCCTCCACGTCGTATTATCGCCCATGGTTGACCCTTTGATTGACCAACTCAAACACATACGCATGTAACCAGCCGCTTTGGCCCTCATTCACTTACATACGGACTCCTTTATCGGTTAATCCCCCCAACTAAACAGTCTATCAACTGGCATGGTAACTCGGTAAATTGGGTACTCGAACACCCATGTACCGACCGCCCTTGATAGTAACCATAAGACAAGAGGCCTTTCACAGCCAAAATAGTCGCTGCCCCGCACACGGCCGATCACCTTTACAGACATTCTTAGCGACTGATCATCCAAAGAATGTCCTCGATGCAAAACGTTACCTTAAGTAGCCTTGGATACATGGGGACTTAAACTCCTATCAGGCCCAAAAAACCTCTAATGTAACGCTTTCCCATCAGGACGCCCAAGTGGCAGGAACACCCATATGGCATACCGCTTAAGTGGCCTAATAACCTCTCACATGTCCCGTGATCTAAGAGACCGCTCTTCATCCGAAATAAGAGGGGACTATAGGGTAGGCCATACTGTTCTAACAGGTCGTTGCTAAATAAGAACGCTTCCTTGGACTTTGTGGTTTGTTTTTCAACTCCCAAATCAAGTCTGTTGCCCTTGACTCGGGGACTTGTTAGTACACCACGTGCTAATCCCAAGTAGAGCTAACCTCATTAAACAACAATACGAAAGGAATGCGAATATGACTAAATTTTGGAGGAGATACTAAATACCAGACCAACCTTTTTTCTTATGTCAACTTACACCAAAAGGGGATATCATCTAATTCCACATCGAAAACCAACAAGAGTAATCTCCCTCAACCGCCTATAAAAGGAAGCATTTATTTCATACTCAGGGTAAGAAATCTTGGACTCCATGGGTCAATTTCTTTCTTGGCTAAACATCTTCTGACTTAGGCATCAGAGCGTTGAAGGCGGGCCAACCCCGTCTCGACCTATCACCTAAGAATTTAGAGTTTTATAGTAAACAACGTACTGGCCCACCGGTGCCGAACACTACGAACAGTCTCTATCACTACCAGAAAACTGCACTTAGGCGACGAAACTATTATAGTTTCTTCGCCTAAGTGGGACTTGGCCGAAGAAATAGTTTTTGTCGCCCAAAGAACAATTTTTGTCGGCTGAGCAACACTTAGGCGACCAAAAATTTCTTCGTCGCCTAGGTATTTTCTTAGACGACGGTTCACGCAAGTCCTCGCCTAAGTGTACACTTAGGTGACAAAAAATGTCGTTTCATCGCCTAACATGCACACTCAGACAACCGCCATTTTTTGTCGTCGTCTAAGTATTACACACTTAGACGACGATACACATTTTGTCGCCTACATAGACTCTTAGACGATGACTTGAGCCATTCGTCACCTAAGCGATAACCTAGGCGACAAAACATGAAACTTAGATGACGAAATGTTTCGTCATCTAAGAAAAGTCAATTATTCGATCTCTCGATTAGATTTTTTTATCTCCTCATCACTTCTCTATCTCTCTCTCCTTCTCAGCTAGCTTTATCTCCTCACTCAAAAAAAACCCATCGCCGGCGGCTTCGAATAATATCCACCAAAAATTTATCAAAACTCGATTTTTCAACTCCCGGAGTTCTAGTTTTACCCACTTATCTCCTTATCGGTGAAGGTATGAACTCGTTTATCTCGATTAACTTTTTTTTAGTTTAATATCGTACGTAATTAGTTACGGAAATTAATTTTTTCGGCGAATATGTAGTATTTTCTGGTGATCTTAGCATTACTTCCATTGCTGTATTGCATTGTTAAGCTAATTGTAAGCTATATCCTAATTGGTTAATTAATTAATTAGTTAATTAATTAATTAATATATATATTTTTTAATTTCATTAATTAGTTAATTAAAACATGCATGTGCTACATAATATATATAGTTAATATATATGTTAGAATAATTAGTTGAAATATACACATATAATTAATGCATATATTTATATAAAGTTAATAATAATATATATAAAAATAATATATATTAGCTAGATTAATTAATTCTTTACAAATACGTGTGTTATGTGCGATGCATTTGATAATATATATACCAAACACTCGTCAGGACTACTTGAAGTACTTGAACTTAAACTTGAACACTTTTTTATTTATTTATAAAAGAAACTGTTTACAATAATAGTGATTACAATTGTAGAGAGAGAGAGTAGAGAGAATGCGGAGCTAAATTAGGAAAATGAAAAACTTAAACTTCTAAGGGAGAGAGGTCTCCTTATAAAGACTTCCTAAAAGCCTTTCTACCGGGAACCGGTGGCTACTACTTTTAACAAACAGCCAAAAGGCCTAAACAAAGTGGCCGATAAAAACAAAAAAAGGAAAGAGCAGCCTAAATAATATGGCTGACAAAAACAAAAAAGGAAAGAGCAGCCTAAATAATATGGCCGACAAAAACAAAAAAGGAAAGATCTTCAATTTTGGTGCCATGCCGGGTGCTCATTGGGCCCCATCGATCACATGGAAATACCGAAAGAAAAGGATCTTACTGATACAATAATTTTAGGAGAAAATTTCCTTGATGAAGACGACATGAACTTTTACTTGTTCACCTTGGTTTTGCTCCTCTTCGAGCTTTGGGGCACATCTTCTTTAAGAGATTTCAGAAAATCTTTGGAAGGTTGTTCAAAGGGGACTTGGCCCAAATAGTCTTCCATGTCTTCATTTGCTTGAGTGGAATTTTCTGCTTCTTCTTCACCATCGTCTGCTTCATTTTCATCTTCATCCATTATGGATGCTGGGGTTGAGGAAGCTTTGGAGGAACTGTCTTTGAATAATACAGTCACATTATCATCAATTTGTGAGGATAATTGCTGTAATAATTTTTCCTTCAGCTCTTGGGGAGATGCCAAAGGAAAAACAGCTTTAAGATCTGCCAGAGAAGGAATAACAAAATCCCTTTTAGGGTCTTAATGGGGAGAATATTCATTTTCCATCCTTTTGAAAGCTGCAATACACTCCTTAATTTTGATTAAAGGAGGATTGTAGTCAAAACGAGACCACCATTTATAATAGAACTGGCGTTGAAGAGCAAGAACGCCAATGTCTAGTCGTTTAACCGAATAGGTCCATTGCCAAATCCAAGGAAGACTGAATTTAGCAATAAAAAGAAGAAGATTGCTTCCACTGATAACTCTAATCCCACTTAATTTTGGGTTTTTCATAATATATTCTTCATAAGAATCTGCGAGTTCTTTGGGTAAGAAGTCCTCGCTTGGTCCCATGGTCTGAAACCAGTTGTAAAACCAGAAGGGAAGTTCCTGTGTCAAAATAGTGGGTCCCAATCTTATGAACCATGTGTGCTTTTCTGCCTTATTTTGGTAATAAAAGGCTTTAGACCAGGCTTCAATATAGTCCTAGTAGTTGTAACTTTCATGGATGAATTTTAAATCCAAGGGTCTATTAGGATTAAGACCCCATTCAGAAATCTGAATAACGCGTTGAATAAACGCTTTGCTGAAAGAGATTTCTTCCAAATGTTTGTTCTGGTTCATATGATGAAATTTTACTGAACTAGTCTCAATAAGAATACTTTCATAATATTTTCTGTTTTTCTTTCCTGAGAGTGGAAAGTTGGCTTCAGATTCAAAATACCTCTTTGCCAGAGTATTAGGAGAGTTAATATATCTCTCATCTCCTTTCTGGAGGATAATAATCTGTTCTTCCAAAGATTTTTTGATTCCTGGGAGAACTGGCTCTTTAAGAGTTGCTGAAAAGCTTTCCTGAGACTTTCCAGTAGATAAACAATCTGCAGCATCAGCAGGTTCACTTCTTCTAGATTGAGAAGGAACAGGAGAACTCGAATATCTCTGCGAATAATTATCGGGGAAGTCAGGAAGGCTGCTGCTTTCTCCTCTTCCTTAGCCATGGGAAGAATGGCGACCTCCTCGCCCTCCTCTAGAGCCTTTGCTGAATTGGCTCATTTTATCCCGATAATAAATTCCCTGGTCAAAAAATCAGGGAGAGAGTTAGTTTCACCTTTAATAAACTCAATTTTGAAATCAAATATAGATAATATGGACTGCCATCTAGCAAATATTTGTTTAGAAGCTAAGTTTTTAACATCTTTTTCAATAACATCCTTAGCCGCTTTACAATCCACTCTTAATAAAAATTCTTGATTTAATAAATCATCTTGGAATTTGGTAATACAGTTAACAATAGCCAGAATTTCCTTTTTTATAGTGGAATAATTTTTCTGGGCATCATTCCATTTTCCAGAAGTATATCTGGATAATATTTCCTTTTCTGAATTAGGAAATTTTTGCTTGAGAATTCCCCCGTAGCCAATATCTGACGCGTCTGTCTCAACAATTTTTAAAACTGTTTGGTGAGACAAGAGCAAGACATGGAAGATCTTTTACTTTAGACTTAATAAGTCTCACAGCCTTAGTGTGAATTTCATTCCAGGGAGGAGGATTTTTTCTCAACCTTTCATAAAGAGGCATACTATCAATAGACAGGTTTTTATAATAATCTGCAATATAATTTAGGCTTCCTAAAAATCTCTGGAGCTGGGTTTTGTCTCGCAGCTCATCAGGAAATTTTTCAGCAAATTGAATAGCCCTGTCAATAGGAATTATTCGTCCTTGTTCAATTTGTTGACCAAGGTTACGAATTTTTGTTTGGAAAATTGACATCTTTTTAGCAGATACTACCAGACCTTCTTTTTTAATAAGATTAATAAAAGTATTTAAATGCTTGAAGTGTTGATCAAGCGATTGTGAGAAGATGAGAATATCATCTATGTAAACAATTGAAAAAGAGGAATAGGGAGTGAAAATATCATTCATTATATTCTGGAATTCAGAAGGGGCATCTTTTTAGCCCAAATGACATTACATTCCATTTATAATGACCAAATGGAACAGTAAATGCCGTTTTATATCTGTCATTTTCTGCTATCTGGATTTGCCAATATCCAGATTTTAGGTCAAACTTTGAAAATATTGCTGCTTCTTGGAGTCTTGCCAAGAGATCTTTCTTATTGGGTAATGGATATCGAATCCATTTAAGAACCTTATTTAAAGGTTTATAGTTAATAACTAATCGATGAGTTCCTCGTTCAATTTCAGCATTTTTGTTTACAAAAAAAGCTGTGCAGCTCCAAGGAGAATAAGATTTTCTGATTAGATTTTTCTGCAGAAGAGAATTTATTTCTGCTTTACAATATTCAATAAGTTCAGCATTCATTTGAGCTGGCCTAGCTTTAGTAGGAATATTTTGTTCCTTAAAGTCAGGCTCATAAGGAAGGGTAATAATATGTTTTTTCCTTTCCCAAAAAGCATTAGGAAGGTCACTACATATTTCCTTTGTAATTTTATTAGCTAAGATCTTAATTTGATCTTGTCGAGAATTGATTTGAGCAGAAATACTCATAATCTTTAAATCAGATTGGATATAATTTATTTGATTCTCTTTAAATATAAGAGTATTTTTAATCATATCAATTTCACTTGTCTGTGGTTTAGTAATAAAGTCAAAAATAATTCTTTGACCTTCAATATCATAGATAATACCTTCTGAGGTTTTGGTGAAAGGTTCAATAAGACTTAGGAACGGAGTCCCTAAAATAATTTGTTGTGTCAGACCCTTAACCATAACGAAAGGGGTCTTAAAACATATTCCAGAATTTCAAACATAAGCATTAGATAGCTTATATCTAATTCTAACTTTTGAACCATCCGCAGTATTTAAAGCTTGCGATGATTTATCATAGTATCGTGTAGGAATTATTCCTTCACTGATGCAATTTAAATCTGCTCCACTGTCAAAAAGAGCAGTGCCTTTGAGAATATAATCTTTATCTACCACTATGGTAACTTGGGAATACCATTTCTGGTAAGTTACCATATTGATAATATTAAGAAAATTTTTATCATCCTGGGAAGAAGATTCTCCAGGTTGGTCCTTCATAGTGGAAGAAAGTTCTTCATGTTCAGGAGTTATTTTTTCAATAATGTCTTTGAGAAATTTGATTTCTTTTTTCAGAATATTAATTTCTGTTCTTAGATCAGAAATAGAAATTTCTCTTTCTTTGAGAATATTTACTTCCAATTTTATGGAGTTGACTTCTTCTTGAAGATCAAAAATAGATAATTTTTTCGAAGAGTGGGTTTTTAGCCCATTAAAGACTTCTTGAAGAGAGTATGACTCTTTTGGAATAAAAGGGGAGTCTTTCGGTTTATTTTCCCTTTTAATCGTTTCCAAATAATGTTCGATCATATTTTTCTTGGTTTCAGGATCTTGGATCTCATTGATCAAGTCAAGAATAGATTTTTCTTGGGATGTAAGCACATTTATGCTTAATCCATTCATTTCAAGAATAACTTTGTAATGATTGGCATTACAACCACAGTCTGACGAAGAGGAAGAAGACTCAGAGTCAGAACTGTCAGATTCTTGGTCAATAA
This sequence comes from Geum urbanum, assembly GCA_946800695.1. Taxonomy (NCBI): domain Eukaryota; kingdom Viridiplantae; phylum Streptophyta; class Magnoliopsida; order Rosales; family Rosaceae; genus Geum; species Geum urbanum. The sequence goes on from OX326997.1 coordinate 58,215,902, forward strand.
TGTTGACCTGCTCTTCTGACTCACTGTCAGAGGGATTTAGAAGAATTGCTAATAGTTGCTTTTTTAGACCTTCGTCAGAAATTTCATTAATTTTCTTCTTGGTCCAGCACCTATTAGCATAATGGCCTGTTTTACCACATTTTCTGCAAATAATGTTGTTAGAAGAATTCTGGGAATAATTCTTCTTATAATATGGTGGTCGAGAGCTTCGTTTCTTCTTCCTTTCTGGAGGAGCTGGAGATTTTTTGTCGAAGCGTCTTTTCTTTTTTGAATAAGGTTTTGAATCTGATCTTTTATAATTTTTAGGGATTTGAAGATCAAATCCAAATTGGTCACAGAATTCACCAATTTCTTTTTTGCCAGTTAAATGTTGGCGTTTTAATTGAGCTTTTAGTTTAATATCATTGCAAAGAGATAACCCTTCAGCAACGCACTCACTAATAAGTTGACCATAGGTATATTCATAATAAGGAATGGAATTTCCTCCATGTTTTCTTAGAATACGGTCTTTGACCTTCTGGGCAAAGAGAGTAGGAAGGCCTGCTATGAACTTCTCTTTCCAGAAGTCAGCATTGGCATCTGTCCTGATCATAACCTTGGACAAGAATACATCCTTATACCACCTAAACTGAGTTAAGGTGGGGCATTTTAGATTGACTAATAAGTCTTTATTTCTTTCGAATGATACTGGGTTGGATCCTACGAAAGCTAAAAGAATAGAAGTAAGCAGTGTATAAACTGCATTTGGAATTGCAGTTTCAGTATACATAATACTGTCCTGACCTTGTTCATCTTTTATGGTCACTGGAGTCTGAACCAATTTTTCGCATTTAATATTTGTTGTTGCTGATCTGAGGTGATAATATTATCCCACCAACCAGCAATAATATATTCTGTAATCTGTCTGTCTGTATTATGAGCAGAAATACAGACTGTAGAATACATCGTCATTCTATGGAGTAACGTAATTATCTGATATTCAGATAATCCGTCAATATTCCATTCATAAATAGTTCTAGCGCTATAATTGGCTGTAATATTTGAATTTTCTTCTTCAAATAATAAATCATGTGGAGTAGGACGAGTATAATAATGTCTGGTCGAAGCAGTAGAAATAGATTTTCTGCCAAAAGCAGTACTTCTTCCAAAAACATTTTGATTAATGCTAGGAATTTGGTCTTTGTGAAGATCATGTTCCATAGCAAGAATTTGTTTTTCAAATTCACTAATATTTGATTCTTTATCAGAATCAGAAAATGTTTTGGAAAGAGTAGCTACTTGAGCTTTTTTCTCTCTTGCTTTATTGCCAATTTGTAAATATTCTAATTGTTGTGTTAGAATCGAAATAATATCAATATCCTTTTTTTCAGGGATAGTAATATTGATACTTGGCTTAATAATAGAAGGTTCTACTATTTTTGGAGTAGATTGAATATGAGAGGAAGATGATAATATTTGTTTATTATCCTGAATAATTGGGGACGGAGGAGTTTTTTCAATTTTCTCCTCAATTCTCCCAAGTTGAGAACACATAGTTTGAAGAGTCAAATTTGTATAATTATGCTGCTTTTCATGACTGAAAGCAACTGACTCAATAATAGTTTCTCCAGCCTTAATTTTCAGATGTTCTGAAGGAGGATGAATAGAAGAAATACTATTGCCTTTTGCTGTAGTCCAATTTTTCTCAAAAGACTTAAGCACATTTAAGCATGGAGAATTTTCCTTAGAACAAAGTTCTAAAAACCATATAGGAAAAGAGATAATTTTCTCTGTGGCCTCAATAGTGCCATAATAAAGGGTTTTATAATTTTGTTGTTCTTCCTTATAGAAATTAAAGAAGAACCATAATCTAAAAGGAGTATATTTGTCTTGTGCAAAATCTGCATTACAAGTTTTTCTATCATAAGTAAAGGGAATAGAAATGACATTTATCGAAGAAATATCATTGAATTCCGATAAAGTTTCCGGTTCCTCATGATATATACCTTGAGGAATCTGTTGAGAATTTGTACAAGTTCCATCAAATACCAGATTTAGAATTTTGGTATTTGATGAAGAAGCTTGCATGGATTGGTTTGGAGTGTAATATTTTTGAGACTGTATATTCTCATTTTTTCTTGATGAAATAGAAGATCGACTTTCGTCAGAAAAAGATAATCTAGTGGATCTTCTATTATTGTCAAATTTTATAATAACATCTCCATCATCAAACTGTAGAATTCTTTCCACTTTTTTCTCTTCTAACGGTTTGTGAGGAGAGACAGATTCAAGCATCCATTCGTCTGGAATTTGAATATCTTGCCATTGGATAGTCTGAGGAATAGACACGTCTGATTTAAGTAAATTGGTCTCGATTAAGACCGTTTTTCCTTTAGTATCATAATTTTTTGCCCTTGGGCTCAAGGTATTCATGGCTTTATAATATACTCTATAAGTAATATTTAGAGGTTCAGATCATTCTTTCAAATTATATCCACTTGTTTTAACATTTAATGTTAAAACATCTAGAATATTCTTGTCTGTTAAAGAGACACAAAAATCGATAATACTATTTATTATTTTTTTTTATGTAATTACAAAACATAAATGCATTATTTCTATAATTAATTTTAATTTGTTATTTATATTTCTAGACACATTTTGAAATCTCCGGCTCAACGGAGATGATGGAGGATATAGAGGAGATGGCTGACCGCATTTATAAGGACTGGAAGTATGACCTCCACAAGTACTACGAGCGACACGGCACCTCGCCTACCCCCCTGGAGCTCCGGAACGACAGGGAAGAGGAATGGAAATAGTTGGTCGGACACTTTGAGTTTGACAAGTATAATGTTCGTCTTCATTTTCTTTAATGTAATGAAAAATACATAATTTATTATTTGTAGCCATTATTTTATTATCTTTATTTTGTAACAGACAAGGTCAGAGGCCAACAAGGAAAATCGGAACAAGAAGGGCAAACATCATGGATCGGGATCACGAAAGTTTATTTACATTGCGAAGGAGCACAAAGATACGGGTTTGAAGCATTGCTTCTTGGATGCCTGAGTCCAAACTTATATGAAACTCGGGGTCGTCAATGAAGCGAGCCAACAAGGGGTAAGTAACTCGCATTTCTTAAATCAATTGAATTAACTCGTACTTTCAAAGCATATCCAGATTTAGTATAATGCTAATTGCATTTTTAAGAAATTGAATTATAATAAATGCATGATTTAGTTATGTTGTACTATTGGAATTTGATTTTAAACTTAAATTTGGTTATGCTTTACTTTAGTTGGTTAAATTATGATTTTCAACTTGAGAAATCTGAATGGGAATCAGTGCCCACAGTGTAATTGTGTTGTTGTAATTGGTTATTTGAAGTGTAATCTTGCATCCATGTTTTTTATTTTTCGACAAATTTTAGGGATAATTATGCTAAATTTTTGTTAGAAATTAATATGATATTTATGTATTCTTCACTTGATTAATTTCAGGAGGGGTTGATACAAATGGCTGGGGAGGAATTGGTTGTGACTCGGCTAGCCAACTTAGAGATGACGCCTGAACAGGTGCCTCCTCTGTCGATAAAGAGTCAAATGGCTATAGCCGATGCTCTTTATGGCCGCCAACCTGGTAGGGAGGTTTATGGGCATCGACGAACGATGCAGAGAGATTTGTCTGCTTCATCAGCTTTGTCAACTCGGCACGGTAGGGAGGATACCGAGGCGCTCCGAGCTTACCTTTGATTTCACAGGAGTCGGCCGATCGTGCCTGGGAGCATTCAAGGTCGATGGAGGCGTGGTTTGTCACTCACAACCGTAAAATGCCTGTCTTTTAAGAGGCATGCAGGCAAATAGGGTTGACCGTTCCTGATTTTGATGACGAGTGTGGTCCCCCCCGACCCCACTTCTGGCCCTAACGACGATGATCCGAGCGGCGGCGGGAGAATTGGCAACATGTCTACCCCCGGTTTAGTTTCATAATTTTTTTTCTTATTTTCTTATTATTTCTATCGATGTACGAACACTTTTTATATTTAATGAATATTTTATTAATTTAATTAATATATTTTTATATGTTTTAAATTTATTCATAATTCAGATAAAAAATACAAACTAAAAAAATAAATAAAAAATTCAACTTGGGCCACAAACACTATTCGTTTCGTTGTCCAAGTGACTTACTAAGATGATGGACCGTTCGTCGCCTAAGTGTACAATTAGACGACGAATGGTTTCGTCGCTTAAGTGGTCACACCTACACTACGACAAATATGTCGTCGTGTAGGTGCATCACTTAGATGATGACCAATTATTTTCGTCTAAGTGCTCTTACGTAGACGACGAAATCAAGTTATCTTCTAAGTGACAATACTTATACGACGACTCTAGCTGTTCGTTGCCTAAGATGATTCTTAGACGACGACCACTGTCGTCATTTAGAGGAAGATTGTTTTGACGTCTAAGTGATTAGACGATGAACAATCTTTCATCGCCCAAGTAGCTTCTCAGGCAAAGAAACTAAACAATTTCGTCACCTAAGTACTTGGGCTACGATTGTTAGGCGACGAAAGATTCCGTCGCCTAAGTACCTGACCGACGAAAAACACCACTTAGGCGACGAAAATGCTTTGTCGCCTAAGTGTGTTTTTCTAGTAGTGTATAAACTAAACTATTGCACTTCTACCTAAAGGCCATACCAAATTTTGGTAGAAACACCATCACGTTACTTTTCATATATATAGTCGTTCCCGATTAGAACAAACACCATGAACGACCACCTCAATTTGCAGTTCAGTTTATGATTTTTGTCCATTCACTCGAATGTTTTATGTTTTTATGTTTTTACCTGGGCCCTTTGTTTTAAATTGCCCAGTTTTCAGGTTTGCAAGCCGAAGTCGTGACCATCCAGAGTACGAGGCTAGATAGTTCACAACTTCTGTCTTCTCAGTGTACATTTTCGGTTAAAATTCCGGGTAGGTCAGACTTGAGTACTTGATACCAATTAGTTAGTGTTATATACTCTAATATGGGTCCTGCAAAACTAACTCAGGATTACTACAGTAATCTGGGGTGGGTCTAGTCAATTTAAAAATTAAAACGTTAGTGTGAGTGGGTCACACGCGCCTCTGGTGAACATTTTCTAATGGGGGCGTTTAATACCACTTTCATAACTGGTCTGAGGTCCAATTCGACGACATTGGGATCCAAAACCGCTGTGAAAGACGCGGATCAAAATTTTGGCAACCGCCACCAACGACAGCGCTTTGGCCCTCAAAACTTCCTTAACTTCGAGCCCAACCTAATCCCTAAACCTACGCGCCCCAATTTAAAGAAAAGTCGCCATAATCGGAGTCGAAACCTCGTGGCCCTAATTTGGCCAAAGATCTTTATGGCGTCAAAGCTCTGCCGTGGAGTTTTGACAGACTTCACCACCTACTTAGTTCAACTTACGAGGGGGAGAGCTTCAATGGCCCCCCACCCTCGACCTTCTAAACTCGTCGGAGCACTGCCACAGCCGGCGGTGACTCCCACGGGTTAAACCCGATTCGGGTGACATTAGAACACCTATAAAACCCAAAATTTCTCACATCAATTCCCTACCTGTTTCGTTGCTGGAGGTGGCCGGAAACGGCGGGTTGGGTCGGGTCGAGTGGTGCGGGACAGCGATGGTGGAACAGGTCAAGGTCAAGGGGAATTTCTGATTTTCTCAAATAAAATTCAAAAATAACCTATTTATACCCCTAAGTTCCTCAAATGATCAATGGCCCAGATTCTATCTTATCGCGATCAAACGGTTGAGATTTAACCGCCTAAAAATAAAATCGTTTTTAATAATATCTCACCCCAATTTCTGATAAACATAAGAAATAACTCACTTATCTGAAAAATATCCTGAAAATTCTTACGAGCTCGAAATTAAATACTCTACAACTTCCGTGAAGAAAGTCAAATCATATTCTTGCCCAGTGAAAAAGTCGTTAATACTACGGTAATGCGACTAATCCGCGATAAATCTTAATACGATTCAATAAGTATGTAATTTCAGTTTGGGTCGTAACAAATTGCCTAGTAATTCTGGCACGACTTGGGACGGTCCCAGTAATGTAGAATTCGGTCAAGATGTTGTTGTTCTTTCGCACTAGGGGGAAAGCGGTATCTCACTACAGGAGGCAAATAGCAAAATAGGCATTAGCACAAAACGTAATCAACAAAAAAGAAAGTGTGGCATGTAAAATCAAAGCAAGAACCCTATAACAGAAACCTAGTGGCTCAAATGACGTGGGAACTCAAGGGAAGTCTTCTACGCTCTGACGGTGACCAAACCCCCAATTCCTACCCACAAGAAGCACTCTTTGACGTCAAACGCCTACCAAGGACTACATTTGCATCAACTACTAGTTCTTGCGCGTCTTCGGTGAAAAAGTCATTGTGCCATAGTCGTATTCCCATTTGGCATAGGCAATATTGCAAAAGTAGGTTTTCTCAGCCATCATTGGAAACCTCAAGTGTGACAACACAAACACATTATAGAGCGTTATTAATACCCTTTTCATCATTGGCCTGCACTGCCCCAAGGCTATCTTCAAATGTGACAGGATGTACTGGAAGAAAGGATGAAGGCGAAGCCGGATTCCGTTCTTCAAGCGCCATTCATGGCCGCAAGTGTACCCTTCGGGCAAATCAGTAAACATGTCCCCTTAACCTAACGGCCTCAGGCAGACGGGCGTGGTATATCGTACTTCTCATAAAATCTTTCGCATTCCTTGACACTAAAAGACCCCTCAGGTTCGTGGACGGGCTCTTTATCAAGAAACAATCTCAGGAAAACTCCACCCTTGAACATCGAAAGGAGTGCTTCCTCCCTTTTGGGTGCCACAAACGTGGACGCCCCACTCTCATGCCTCGATGTGTCCGCCGCTCCTGTTGACGTACCTACCCTACTCCCTCTTGGTGAAGCCCTTTCTAGTGCTACAGTCAATAAGAGAGGTGGAACCCCAGCAGGGTAACACACATTGAGCTGGTCTGGACTGAGCGACTCTGGACTATAATCGTCATTAAGAGAATAAAAAGTCGTTGTTTGACTTATACTAAGCGAAGTCATTATAACGTCTATCTCTCGGCTCAATTGACTTATAGATACATGCTCCCTAGGACTCCTTCGTGTACCGTCTACAATCTTATATGACTCATCACTCGATATGTCCACTTGCGTCGACGGATCCATAACACAAGCACCGACGACCTATCAAACAAAATATGTAAATCAAGCCAGAATGTGTCAGGTGCTATGGGCCCATCAGCCCGCTCACTCAATCTATCCTAGCAAAGATCGAGGTGCACCCAGGAAAAAGAAAGACACCTCAACACTCCATCAATAGTATGCACTGCGCACTCAAAGGTTACGTATCTCTACTCCAATGTCAGATAACATCTAATCCATTCCTAGCATAAATAAAGGCATTTCGTACCAAAAACGATAGACAAACACCATAGATCACTGAAGAAAGGAAATATAAGATCAAAGAACCCATAAAACTACAAGGACACTATACAGGTGAATTCTTGCAGTACAAAATCATCAAAATTCATAGAGTTCAACAATAGTAATCAATTATTGAATGAGAATGAATCCACAGAACCACAGACATAAAGTCTCACATTTCTAAAAACTTGAGGAATCAAGAAATGAGAAGAACCCGAATGGTGTATATATCTCTCCCCAAATGATATCAACAATTCTCAAGAAGTCTGCAAAATATCTAAAGTGCGAAATGGACTTATGGTAAGGGTAAAAAGAGGTTTATATACTCAAGGACAAAAAAAATACTCATCAATCCTGATCGTCCACACACACACTCTACTCACCATTGCTCTGCAACGCGTGTCTTACGCCTTTTCAAATTCAAACCACAAACATCTTTTCGCACATCGCAGTTATGATGTCCTAATGGCACGTGCTCTGCACCTACCTTTTGACCCCTCAAAGCTAGCGCTAACCAATAGGTGTTACGCATGCAGAAGACCCCCTAATAGCTGCTACACACCTCAACATCATCATTAAGAGAGCTTGAATCATGACTCCTCGGTCACATCTTGAGTACATCACACACTAACCAGAGCCACCCGGACATCATGAAAGCGAATACACTCGAACACAAATAGGCGATAAACCCAACCATATTCCTTGAAGAAGGTGCACATTCGTTTTCACGTCACACGACACAAGGCAGGTTACAGTGAGTCCCGGAACCACGTTTAACTCACCCTGCCCATCCTTCAGACGTGACAGTCGTTGGGCACCTTTTATACATAAATATGGACTCCCTCAATGGCCGATGACCCTAAGCGGGACGTCCCCTGACATGATCCTCGACCTAGCAGCATTAACTACCTGAGGACTTAAACTCCCATCACAACCGAAAAAGACCTAGCTTCGTTGACCATTAGAAGACCCCATGTATTATTTTATTATAAATATTTAAAAAATTAATTTTTTGGTAGTTGCTTAAAAATCATCACAAATCAACCGTCAGATGTAACTATTACATTTATACAATATTGTAGAAAAAAAATCAACCAAATTCGGATTATTTTAGGATTCGATCGAATGAATTTAGTGATTATCAAAAAATAGTTAAAATATGAAAATGATTGTAAAAAATAATTCGTAAACCTGTTTCCGAAGTTATAGGTGTTTGTTTTGTCGTAAAAACTTAATTTATCAACTAGATAGAAATTAATTGAAATTTGACATAAAAAATTGATTTAAGACTAAAAACTTGTTATATATCTACTAATGTTGTATAAATGAAGTGTTCGTATATCTATATTTACTCCACATCAATATTAACGAAATTGAATTTGAACAAAACAACCGTTAGATATATTCATCGTAACATAATATGTAAGTGGATGAATTTTCAGTAAATATGAAGTTCGTCAAGGGTTTGATCGGCGTAGTCAACCATAAAACTGAAATTTTTACGAAACGGAAACGTTGATATACAAATCTTCACAACTCCAATTTTTGAACCATCGACACTCACAATCCAATAATTGTTTACTCTATGCCCTCGACGAAAAAATATGCATTTTAAGATGGTATACATGATCGTGCTCTTTGATTGGAGGCAATGAACTTCATCTTAGACGACGAAATGGGTATCGTTCGTCGTCTAAGTAACACTTAAACAACGAATATATTTTCATCATCTAATTGTTGATGGGTCATGGTTTAGGGGTTAGGGTTTAGGGTTAAGTGTTAAATTGGAGACCATTCATCTAAGTAGGAATTAGACGATGAATACTGATTTTCGTCTCCTAAGTGTTTACGGGTCAACGTTTATAGGTCAGGGTTTAGGGGTTAGTTTTAGGATATAGACTTAGATGACGAATTGGTAACCATTTCATTCTCTAAGTACGATTACTATGGCGACGAAATGTTTCATAGTTTTAAGTTTCACTTAGACGACGAAATTTGTCACTTGGGCGACGATTTCGGATTTTGTCATCTAAGTACCACTTAGATAATGAATTTTCTCTCTCTTAGACGACGCTTTATGTTTCATCGTCTAAGTGATACTTAGACGATAAATTTTTTGGCTTAGGCAACGAAGTATGGTTCCGTCGTCTAAGTCATACTTAGGCGAAGAAAGATTAACAGCTTCGTCTCCTAAGCGCGTTTTTCTGGTAGTGGATGGAAGTTCTTCTCACTCTGCTTATAATAGCTTGTCACTTTGTTATAGGTGTGGTTCTACCAAGCACATACACAAACAATGTCATGCACCATAGGATGTTCAGAATGCCCACAAAATGTGTAAGCAATATTTGGCACATGAGACCAACTATATTGAAGACTATAAGATGGAAGATTCCGGTGAAGTCAATCTTATTGTAACAGATGACACAAAAGCAAGTCTGGAGACTGCGATTTTTGAATAGTCTATGTATTAGGTCCATATCTCTGCTATGTAATCAAGTTTAGTTTTGGTTTTGACTTTGTTTTTAGTCATGGTTTTGAAATAAAACAATCTTTGATGTCAGTTTGATGTTGCCAAAGTAGTCATCATAAAAAAATATCTTCCTCTCAGTATATGAAAGTGTTAAGAATGGTTACTTTCATATATACATATTGCTTGAATGGTTTGAAATATACAATATTCTATGGCACTATAACACCAAAATACCAAAAAAAGAGACAAAAGAGAGGATTGTTTGATCTCAAGGAATTTTTGACTCGTCGAATGGAAGCCCTTAGATCGATTTTGATGCTTTTTCGATCCATCAAAAATTTTGCCTAGTTTTCTTTCGACCCATCTAAAGCATGTCCTCCGACCACATACAAGCACCTTCAACCTGTCGAATATTCATCTCAACATGTCGAAGGATAACTATTGTCTCGAAATTGTCCAGTTTTTGACCCGTCGAATGGATTTTCGACCCGTCAAACATCGAAGTCAAAAATTATATCGGTTTTTGGGTTTTCTTCAACCTGTTGAGAAATATGCTCGACCCGTCAAAGATGTTGTTCTGGGCAGGATTTGAATTGGTTTTCAACTCGTCGAGTAGTTTATCTCGACCCGTCGAGGTTCAAAACCGGATTTGGTGTTTTTGATGATGTTTGTACATCAGTTTTCTCGAGAATATCTTTGGATAGGTCGGAATAAAGGTTCAGAAAAAAATTAAATTTTTTTCAGTGGGTCGATACTTTTACTCGCTGTACTGTACATCAAATGTGGTTATACATTGATTTTTGGTTGTTTACATGATCAACGCTCTAATCGAACCTTGCTAAGTTTTGAAAATATTTGTGGCAACGATTTTCAATTGGAGCAAAATTTTGAGAAAGAAAAAGAATACTTGAATGTTACCTCCAAAAATTGCGGTAGAAATATCATAATAGAGAAGTTTATGAGGATTTGTAGTGGTTTATTAGGACGGTTCGAATCATTGAATCCAATACAGTCACTCATACTACTATGTGTGATTTAGCCTCATATAAGGTTTGGCATTATGATGATTATGGTATTCAAAATTTTTTATGGTCATCCGTTCTTAAGAACAACAAAGCATGTGGGAATACCACACTACTAGAAAATCCGTTTCAGGGACTGTGGCCATGGGACCAACATGGTCTCTTTTGTTAATTGCATCTTTAATAAGTCTCCTTATAGTGAACAGTAAATATGAAGGTAAATTTGGGACCAAATTTGTCACCTCAGAACAAAAATAAGTGAGAACAAATATATTATGTAACTTTTTCGTCATTTACTGTTTAGCTTCTATCATCAATTAGATTCGTTTATTGTTTATTTTTCATTTGGGAACTCTCTTCCAACCCCTATGTATTTTAACAATTATTAACGTATGAGAGTTTATGAAGATGTCAGTAACCCACACCTATCTTTATTTTCACTTTTTCACATAGAGACAATCAAGAGACCTCTCTATATATTTCTCCTTTGTAATTCATGTGGGTGAAGACTAAAGTTTTTCATTTACCAAGGTGGAGACTCATGTTCGTCCCAATGTTTACACTGAAAAACTCTTCAGTATTTCCTTTATTCAGTGTTCTAAAATTATTGTATTTGTATAAAAGAAAAGAGTAAAAAGTTAATATCCCAAAGCTTCCCATAATTCTCGCACTGACTCCTCTGCAAGCTTGTTCAACACTTCAAGACTTGGACACTCCCTCAATTGAGTCAAATCCTATCTCCTACAGACCGAGGCACATGCTTATATCACTCAATCTGGACTCACTCTCAAGTCTCAACTCGATCGATCTAGACTCTCCTAAAGCTTCTCTCTAATAAAACAAAGCCGATCATCATCCTTGACGTCTCACTCGCCGGCTCCTCTAGGTCATGTTTCTCTTCATCGTTGTCCTTTTGAGGTACACAAACAAAGGTGCCAAAAATGTTCTCTCCAGCAAGGGATACAAGATGTACAAACTCGCACTCGACTACTCTCACTAGCTCCAGAACCCTGTCACCAGCACAAGAACTGGAAAAAGATCAATAGTTGGCTTATTGATGGCAAGCTTCGGTCCGATTTCTGGAACAAGTATCATATCTCAATGATACCATCAACCAATTCTGCGTCAAGAACTTGTCTGCGCTTCAAGTGTCATTCTTTAAATTCATCCTCTAAATCTATGTATGTAAGTATCTAGTTATGAGCTTATGGCTTTGAGATTTTGGATTCAAAGAATATCGGTTGCTTAATGCTATTTTGTTTTGATTTATGTGTTAATAATTATCGCTATTGTTTTATTGCAAAAGCATAAAAATATATTTGGTTGTTGCAGGCACAATAAACACTTTGAAGGGAGATGAAAGCAGCAAACTTTGTTGAAATTGTGTAGAGGAGTAATTGTCAGAGGTGGAAGAGTAAATTCCATAGTTAAGTGATAATTAAAGAGCTCACAAGTTAGCAAGCTGTTCCAAGCCGGGCAGCTCCGTATTACTATTTTGAACTATTTGATTTTTTTTAATTAATATAAAATTTTGGGATGTTTAATGTATCAATTGCAGAAAACATTAAAAGCATGTGGCCCAGATGTATTTCATTCCAAACAAAATTAAAATATATGAAAAACTTTGGGAGATACGTTACATATAGCAATGGAAACCCCAACAATGGTGGTGAAGCTCCCAATTGTCCCTACAATGGTCACTAACCTGTTTAAGGGACTTATGAGTGTCCCTTCTATTCAGAAAGGGGACATATATCGTTATGTCCATACATGTGTTTTTTCTAGTAGTACCTAAAACCATTGGTTTAGATAGATGGACTGAGATTACTCCATTCGGTCTAGACTCGGTCTCCAAGACGAGTGCAGGACCTTCTCGGCGACATACTATTGAGGCGTAATGCGTTTTTCCCACCGGATGTGTTTATGGAAAAATCTAATGCACATCGCTCATTTTGCAAAGCTTGTTCATTAGCAAAGTTATCGGCATGACCTTCTTTTGATGTAGACACAACTTTCATTCCTTTACAAATTCCAAGGATATATTTGTGGACCAATCAAACTGGTATACAAAAAATTTACATATGTTATGGTTTTGGTTACTACATCGACGCGTTGGTCACACGTCACTTTACTATACACATGGTATGCTGCATTTTGAAAACTCCTTGCACAAATTATAAAGTTTTGGGCTCATCACTCGAACAATCCAATCAGGTTTACTAGATTGGATAATGTAGGAGAGTTTACTTCAAAATCTTTTTCTAATTACTGCATGTCAATTGGGGATTGAAGTTGAGCATCTCGGTTTCTCCATGTTAATTCATAAAATGGTCTTGCAGAGGCAAAAATTAAGCGGTTACAGCTTGTGGCCAGAGCTTTGCTAATGCATACTATTTACCGATATCTGCTTGGGGATATGCAGTGTCACATGCATCTATATGCTTATTCGCTTGAGACCTGTAACCCGCCAACCATGTAGTGCGTACCAGTTGGTAACTGAATATGAGCATGATATTTCACATCTACGCATCTTTGGTTGCGCGGTACATATGCTTACTACGCATCCACTAGGTCCAAAAATGGATCATCAATGACAATTAGGCATGTATGCTGGTTATGAATCTCCAACGGTTGTCCGTTATCTAGAAACTTTGACAGAAGATCTATTTACTGCTTGTTTTGAAGAATGTTACTTTGATGAGACATGCTTCCCGCCGTTGGGGGGAGATAGAAATGGTTCAGTTCTGGTTAAACGTAAAAAATTGACATGGTATATCCCCACTATGTCACATCGTGATCCCCACACATCTCACTGTGAGATTGAAGTGTAATGTGTTCTCTATCTTCAAAAAATATCATATTCGATGCCTGACTCCTTTAAAGATATCAAGAAAGTGACAAGATCGGTTATACCTACTGCAAATCCTGCAAGGTTGAAAGTCCTTGAAACTGGGCAAGTTAACGTAACACTTGGGCAAGGTAGCATTTCTCCTGCCCATTGTGGGGGTGTGGCGTCGGTCAAAATTTAATGATGAGTTATCCCCGAAAAGGCAAGCCATCAAGGCATAATCGTTCATTATCAACACATGAGATTGTTTCTGACTGCAATTGTGTCTAAAAGTCAACATTGACAAGCATTAGGGGACGCCTCAGAATCAATGATGATATTAGTAAACAAAGAAATCTCACAAAGTTAAATAGATGCTAGCGGTTTTATGGATAGTTCTTCCATAGTCATTGATGATTCATTTACTTATTCGGTTACTTAGGAATTGATGACGATAAACTAGAACCTTGCTCTGCTGTGGATTGTCAACGGTTAACGTAGATTAGATTGACCAATATGGAAAGTTGTAATCTAGGCTGAACTAGGCTCTCTTACTAAAGTCAAGTTTTCGGTAAGGTAGTGTTATGACCACCAAATGGTAAGCTGGTTAGACATAAATGAGTCTTGTTTGAAAGCAAAATGAGAAGAACTTGTGGCACAAGGATTTTCTCAACGCCCTAGTATTGATTATGAGGAGATGTATTCTCTGGTTATGGACATCATTACTTTCTGCTACCTTATCAATTTGGTAATGTCCAAAAAACTGAGTATGTAGCTAATCGACGTGGTTAGGGAATATCTATATGAAGATCTTGATTCAGAGATATACATGAAAGTGTCAATTGACATGGTTATACTCAATTCAAGTAACTCTAATCACGTAATGCTCATGTGTTCAAATTGAGATGTTTACTGCTCTAAGTGACTACTAGATTGGGAAGGGATATAATAATAAGAAGTTATAGCCATGAGTTTTCAGTAAACAAACAAGTTGTTTAAGATGATAGACCTTGGTAGGACTTGATTTTGTCTCAGTTTGGAGATGGAACATCGAGTTGGTAGAATACTTATTCACCAGTATGCTTATGTCCAAATCAAGCGATGTACAAAACACATTCTTTTAGCACACCAATGGTTATTTGTAGTCTAGAACCCAAAAGGATCCATTTCATTTGAATGATAATGTCGAGGAACTTTCGGGAGCTGAGATTCCATATCTTAGTGCGGTTGGAGCTTAGTTGTATCTAGCTCCATGCATATTTCTAGACATTGCCTTCTCGGTCTGCACCAACGCAACGTCATTGGAATGATGTAAAGAACATCTTCAGGTACTTGAAGGAATCTATTGACTTGGGCTTATTCTTTCCCTACAAAGAAACCAAAGAGAAACTTGAAATTCTTGAAAAAGAAATAGTTGAAACGCACCTTGTAGACTTTGGGATTTTCGACTCGTCGAGTGGTTCTCTTGACCTATCGAATGAAAGCCCTTGGATCTACTAGAGTATGTCACTTGACCCGTTGAGTGAACCCTTCGACCTGTTGAAGGAAGGTCCGGATGTAAGCATTGTACCTCAATTGGATCTACTAGAGTATGTCACTTGACCCGTTGAGTGAACCCTTCGACCTGTTGAAGGAAGGTCCGGATGTAAGCATTGTACCTCAATTGGATCTACTAGAGTATGTCACTTGACCCGTTGAGTGAACCCTTCGACCTGTTGAAGGAAGGTCCGGATGTAAGCATTGTACCTCAATTCAGTGTGGTCCCCTACTTAGAGACAATATGTGATCTCTTGGTTGGTTTTGCTGATGCTGGGTGTCTCTCTAACCCTCTTAAAGAACATTCCTAAATAGGTTATGTATTCACCATATGGAACACGATGATTTATTGGAGATCAACAAAGCAAATCATTGTTGCTACTTCTACGAATCATTATGAGATAATAGCTTTACATGAAGAGGTTAAGGAGTGTGTCTGGCTTAGGCCACTTATATACCAGATTTGAGGGTCTAGTGGATTATCATATACTACGACAACACCAACTTGCATATTTGAGGATAATGTGGCTTGCATTGAACAAATGAAGTTAGGTTACATTAAGGGTGGTCATACTAAACACATTTCGCCGAAGAACTCCTACAAGCATCAACAGCAGTGGTTATTCAATATCCGTGTGAACCAGATTGGTTTGGTGGAAAATGTTGCAAACTTGTTCACCGAGTCTTTACTAAAATCTACATTTGTGAAGCATGTGAGACGCATTGGAATGCACAGATGATCTAAACTCTAATATTGAGTTACTGATTAGGGGGAGTTAATTTCGTAGATATCAGGGGGAGTTTACATCACATGTGGTCGCTTTTGTAGTTGATGCATTGTACTTTTTTTTCCTTAAGCCAAGAAATTTTTTTACCCATGAGGTTTTTGTTTGCTTGGCAAGGTTTTTAGTGAGGCAACATGTTATGCATCATACATTGGGATCGCGACACGAGAGGGAGTGTTCCAGGAGAAATATTCTTGACATCTCGGTGTGTGTCTTGTCCTAATTAGAGTAGAAGTAGAAGAAGCCATTTGGGAACCAGAGCAATACTCTCATGTGTTGCTCTGGTTCCCAAATGGCTTCTTCTACTGCATGATTCACTAAAGGACTGGTCTTGTTTCAGAGAATCTAATCTCTAGGGTCAAGAATCACCACTGGTTCCTTAATATAAATCAAGTCCACACGTAACGGAATCTATTAAGGCACAATAACATGAGAGGGGTCGGAGATGCATTTTCGTAACAAGGACACATGGAATACGTCATGAACACATGCCAGTTATAATGCTAACTAAAAATGATAAGCAACATCACCAACATGTTCAATAATCTCATATGGTCTGATGTATCGTGGCTAAAGCTTGCCACGCCTCCCTAATCGCATAACACCATTCCATGGCGACAATTTCAAAAATACCCAGTCACTAGCCTCGAATTCTAATTTCTTTCTCCAAATATCCACATCTCTTTTGTCAATCATGTGCAGCCTTTAATCTATCTCGAATGTTCTGCATGTTCTCTGTCGTTTCTTGCACAATATTCGGACCAATAAGGCTTCTCTCGCCTACGTCACTCCAACACAGCGGGGTCCTGCACTATTTCCCGTATAAGGCTTCATATAGTGATATACCAATGCTTGAGTGAAAACTATTATTATAACAAAATTCCATCAAATACAGCTCCATTTCCCCAAAAATTGCAATATGCAAGATCTCACCATGTCCTCCAATGTCTGAATGGTTCTCTCGGACTGGCCATCTGTCTAGGGGTGAAAAGCTGTACTGAATCATAACTTGGTGCCTGTAACTTCCTGTAAAGCTCTCCAGAACTATGAAGTGAAAAGAGAATCTCGATCTGAGATGATAGACACAGGCACATCATGTAGCTTCACAATCTTCAGCATATACAACTGAGCTAATTTGCTCATAGAAAATTTCTCTGAAACTGGTATAAAATGTGCAGACTTCGTGAAATGGTCCACAACTACCCAGATACCCGTATGACCCTTGGATGTATGAGGCACCTTGTATACAAAATCCATAGTAACATGCTCTCATTTCCAAACCAGAATCTTTAGACTTTGCATCAAGCCTGAAGGTTTCTGCTGCTCCTCATTTACTTGTTGAAAAATGGGACACTGCCTCATATATGTCACTATTTCCCTCTTCATATTGGGCCACCAGCAATACTTCTTAAGAGTTCGATACATTTTCGTACTACCAGGATGCATTGCATAAGCGGAACAATGAGCTTCATCAATTATTTCTCGTTTCAACCCTTCATTGTTCGGAACACAAAGTCTACCTTTGATCACTAGTAAGCCATCCCTCCGTATTGTAAAGTCTGGTTGTCCACCGCTACGTACTGCTTCCTTTAATTTCAGCAATGAGACATCAAAATCTTGTAAGTCATGAACTCTGCCAACAAGAATAGGTCGAACCTAGAAGTTGGCAAGTAAAACTCCCGGTTCATCGTCATCTGTGAACAGGAATGCGCCAGTGGCTCGCAACTTAGAAAGAAGTGGCATCCGAGTCATTTGTATATGCGATAAATTAACTCCCGATTTTCAACTAAGAGCATCAGCTACCACGTTTGTCTTTCCAGGATGGTACTCAAAAGTGCACTCATAATCACTCAATAGTTTCATCCACCTCCTTTGCCTCAAATTCAGTTATGGTTGTATAAAGAAATACGTAAGACCTTTATGGTCGGTAAAAATTTGACACTTGGCACCATACAAGTAATGTCTCTAAATCTTTAACGCGAAAATAATCGCTGCTAACTCCAAGTCATGAGTAGGGTAATTCATTTCATGAGGCTTTAATTGTCGGGAACCATAAGCAACAACTTTTCCTTGTTGCATCAACACAGATTCCAAACCTAACTTAGATGCATCACTGAAAACTGTAAACTCCCTACTGTCATCCGGTAAAGTCAACATTAGAGTAGTAGTCAGCCTTGTCTTTAAAGTCTAGAAACTTTCCTCACAAGCCTCTGACCATTCAAATCTAATTTCTTTGCTCGTAAGTCGGGTAAGAGGTGCAGCAATAAGTGAAAAAATCTTGCACAAACTGACGATAGTATCCGGCCAAACCCAGAAAATTCCTGATATCGACAATACTGGTAGGTCTGCTCCAATTCAATACCGCCTCTACCTTGTCAGGGTCAACACTAACTCCATCTGCTGAAATCACATGGCCAAGGAGTTTAACTCGATTTAACCAAAATTCACATTTACTGAATTTGGCATACAACTGAGATTCTCTCAAGGCCCTTAAAAAAATATGCAAATGTCTTGCATGTTGCCTCTCGTATGTAGAGTTAATAAAGATATCGTCAATAAATACAATGACAAATTTATCAAGATATGCCCGAAATACTCGATTCATCAAATTCATAAAGGCAGCAGGTGCATTCGTCAGGCCAAATGGCATAACTAGGAACTCATAATGCCCATATCTAAATCAAAATGCGATTTTAGAGACATCTAACTCTCTAATCCACAACTGATGGTATCTTGATTGCAAATCAATCTTAGAGAACACCGTAGCTCCCTTAAACTAATCGAACAAATCATCAATCCGTGACAGTGCATACTTATTCTTCACTGTAACTTGGTTTAGCTTCTGATAATCGATGAATAACCTCATAGATCCATCCTTCTTTTTCACAAATAAGACTGGAGTTCCCCATGGTGATATGCTAGGATAGATGAAACCCTTATCAATTAGGTCTTGAAGCTGAATTTGCAACTCTCTCAACTCAACTAGAGCCATTCTATATGGAGCTTGAGCTATGGGGCATGTACCCAGAAGTAGCTCGATCGTGAAATCTATCTCCCTAATTGGAGGAAGACTTGGTAATTCCTCAGGAAAGACATCAGGATATTTCCTAACCACGTTAATCTGCTCAAGGTTAGGGGTGGAAATACTGTTATTCACCACATATGCTAGATATGCGGTACACCCTTTCCGCAACATCTTCTCAGTCTTCACAGCTGAAATAAGGCACGAAGAAAGAACATTTCTTTCCCGCGAAATAAAATCTCAGGGAACCCTGGACTTCTAAATACTACCTCTTTCCGATGACAATCAACCAAAGCTAGATGATTGCTCAGAAAGTCCATGCCTAGAATTAAATCAAAATCTACGATGTCAAGGGGTATCAGATCGGCACGCAGTTCAAAACCTTCAACCATCATGCAACAGTTTTGATACATTAGCCCAACTAAAATCACCTCGCCAGAGGGATGAGTCACTCGCCACATTTCCGATAAGGAAGTGGCAAATACGCTAATTTGTGATACTAATCTCATAGATATAAAAGAGTGTGTCGCCCCCAGATCTATTAAAGTAAAAACAGCCTAACCAAAAACATACAACGTACCAATAATCACCTCTGGAGACGCTATGCTCTCCTGTAAACTCATCCGATAAAGTCGGGCATGTCCAGTATGTCAAGCTGGTCGCCCTCTCTAGCTCCGGTCCTGATAAACTGGCTATCCAGGTGGTGGTGGGGTTCTAACTCTTGAATTGGCCCCCTGACTGCCATTAGAACTCTACAGCGGAAATCCATCTGAGGTGTCCCTCTGTGGACACTCTTTTGCAAAGTGGCCTATCTGACCACAACGATAGCAAGCTGAAGTCCCAAAGTGATACTGCCCAAGATGACGCTTGTTACATCTATTACATAAAGGAAAATCTCTAGGTGCTGATGGAGTAGGCTGATAACTACCAGATCTACTGAAACTGGCCCCAGACCTCTGCCTCTATGATCAACTTCGCCTCTATCTAGGAAAATAGCTAGGACGATGTGCACTAGAAGTCTGAGATCCCTCACCAAAAGATGATGTAGAACCAGATGCTCTGGAGCCTCCCTTTTTTTAAGGACCCTGGCTGGGCCCATATTCCTCAAATCATCAAGTCTGTCCCCGCTCAGATCGAAGCCTATCCTCACATCTCACAGAAGCACTAACAAACTCATGAAAATCAATGCGTGGTACACCTGACATGAATTGGGCAATCTCATGTAGCACACCTTTCCTCCACTAACCTGACAAAATTGGGATAAATGAGTGAAACGATCCCAATACTCCATCACAGACAAGTTTCATTGCCGAAGATTAATAAACTCTTCATATTTCCTCTGCTCTGTTGCTTCACTGAAGAAGCGACTCATGAACAACTCCTTGAACTCTACCCATGGGGTGGTGTTTTAATTTTTCTTAGTGCTCTCCCACAAATGGTAAGCATGGTTCTCCAATAGACCCACAACTATCGATGTTCTTTGCTCTGAAGTCAACTGGGGACACAGGCGGTCGCATACTCAACCAATCTCTATAAGCCAGTTCTCACAAGTCTTAGGGTCATGAAATCCTACAAAGTGAACTGCTCGTGCTGATTTAGCTTTGGTGACTAAATCATCACGGCCCTCACTTGGCGCTTGCATCATGCGTGTAATTAACTCACGCATCTGTTGTGCCAAAGACTGTGCTTCATCCTGTTAAGCTGGTTGTCGAGGCATAATGACTTAAGAGTCCACAAAAAGATATGTAGCTCACTCGAAGAGACTAAGGAAATGGCTCAACTAAGAGACTCTAGACAATTAACAATGTACAACACTTGGAGGTGTGATGGAGATCCGCCAACTGGTTGGGCCATCCTCCCGGGAGTGTAGTACACTATCAAATGTCTGTACTGACATGACCAAGAGTCTACATAATCTGTGATCTAATGCTCTGATACCAAGCTGAAAGAACCCAACCCTAGTTTAGCTAGTAAACTAGCATTAAATCCTAACGATTAATTAATTCTGAGAAATTCTACAAAAATTTTGACCTAATTTCCCCTAAAAACTGAACAACAAAAAAACCTGCAAGAAAAGAACACTTCTAACTAGATTCCCATAAACACACCGTGGACCACCGATTATCCATCCAGATTTCTCCAAAAAAAAAATAACATAAAGAAAAAAACCAGGAATTCAACTCAAGAATTAAAACGTATTTACAACATGCTGGTTCTGAATACAAAGAGATAATGTTCAACTACTATTCGAGCAATTGAAATTAACATAAACAAATGGAATTTAGAGTGACTTTTATGAATATAAGATACATATATATAAATCTAACAAAAGACTGGAACATACTGAATGAGGAGCTGACTGGTGGATTCAAAGCTTTCGACGACACCACTCAAACTAAGCCTGGGAGACAGAAACCGAAAATCCCATGGAAAGACATTTAAAATATAAAATGTTAGAGTGAGTGGGCAAAAATAACGTAAGCTACATAAAACGATAAATCTGTAATAATATGCTTTTCCACTAATTTATGTAAAATAATGCGAGTTCGAAATCATAAAACTGAAATACAAATGGAGGTGATCCCCCAGGTCACCCTACCTGAGTCGACTGTCTATAAGAAAAATGTTAGTGATGGGTCAGACGAGGTGTTTGTCCTAACCTCCCCTAACCGGACTACCTGGTGATCAGCCGAATAGTCAGTGCATCGATGCAACTAACTAATGCCATAATAATATAAACCTCCAAATAAACGCTTTAAAAACATACCGTAAAGCGTAAAGTATAAAAGTAAGAACTCGAAAACGACTGTGAAAATGAAAGGTCCACTTACAAGTCCACGACTACTGCTGAGGTCCAACATAATTTCCTTCACTACTAGAGTCGCGATTTCAATGTCCAATAAATACGGATCATACGATATCAGAATATGAGTAAAACTATAGAAATCGACCCTAAAAAGAACCTCGGAAGCCCCACAGAAGATTTCAGAAAATTGCCTCGTCGAAACTCCTTCATGAACGGTGGCGCGTGGTCCTCAAACACCTCCACAGGCGGGGGCTCGTGGGTCTCACGCGCCTCTGACCGAAGTGCTGTGATGGGAGCGTTCGACACACTAATCGAAAGCCCTCACAAAGCCCAACAACATTGCCCAAAAGGCCAACACCATCAGACCACCACCGTGGTAAAAAAAAAGGGCCCGAAAGCCACGATCCAAACATTCAGACATTATGCCCTCGTCGTCACACCTCCGCTGTGACGCCACCTCGGTCCAAAAGGACTACCCAGAAAGTTTCACGAGGTTGAGGGGAGTCGAAACCCCCAACTCTTGCTGAAATGACGATTCCAAGCCCTAAAACCCAATTTGGGTTCAACCTAGTCACTTCCAAAATCACAATTGAACACACCAAACAACTCAAGAGATCAAGGGTTTTTATTTCATACCTAAAACGTCGTCGGAGATGGTCGAAATTGTCGAGTTGGGTCGGAATTTCTGTTCGGGTCGGAGGGTTGCAAAACGGGTCTGCCGGTTAGGTAATTTCTGAAAGGACCCAACCCCGATTCAGTTACCTAAATCGGAATCGAACCCCTTCTGAAAATACGAACCAACAAAATTTTCAAAATTTCGGCAGAGTTTCGTTACTAGCGTGGAATTGCATAAACCTGCACCCTGAAAATAACACTTCATCCTATGCCACAAAAGCCAAACCGTGGGCACCAATCCCATCCGGATTTCTCAACATCATATATGAATCATAAACAGTAAACCGTACTGTAGTATATATATATATCCGAGAAAATCCGTATAAACAAGTATCAAAATGTATCAGAGCGACCTCTAGTGTAAAACATATACAACATATACATCAGTAGGCGAAACAAGAACCTACTGGAGAGCACATGTAACTCTGATCACTAGCCTCCAAACCGCGACGTGAAAACACCAAAACCTGAACTGCAACTGGGCACGGAAACCGAAAAGCCCAGGGGAAAGACAATAAACACGTTAGAGTGAGTGGACAAAAATAAATGTCTTTCACCAAGTAATATATACATATAAAATCATATGCGAGTCAAATGCATGAAAATCAAATGGTACGTGAGGAGACACTGGCTACCACTCACCTACAGAGCATGTAACGTAAATATATCGCGGAATCTCTCATGGACTACCACGCGATAGCACAGTCTGAATCACGGGATCCCAGACCCACACGTGATTCCTAGCCAGAAAGGCCTCGGGTCAGGATATCTGTCCCCCCCGGAGCGTAATCAGGGATCAGCCGAGAAGCCAATGTGTATCGATACCACAACATATACTGAGACTGTACTCTGTGTAAACCAAATCATAAATCTTTTCCATGCACATGCATAAAACATAATATGTACGTATATGTATATATTCGTATACGTATAATCGTATAAGCATAATCGTAAAACACATGCTCGTAAAATCATAATCAATCCGCATGCTCAAGTTCGTAAATCATTTATAAAAGACTCGCAATCAATCCGTGAAAAGAAATGTCCACTCACAGACTCGCGTAACGCGCACTCGCGCTAAACTCGTGGTCCGGCGGAAGATCCCTCGCCTGATGCACGATCACGATCCAGGTCACGATCTCGATCTCCTGAATATTCACAAAACAATACTGATCAAAATCATAATCCACAACCCTGTACTGAATCACGGAAACCAACCGTCCCCGGAAATATGCAATGCAGTACAAAACGATAAACGAAATTCCCGAAATTCCCACTCGAAACCTCGACTGAAAATCGGCTAACCAAATCAACCCGAAAACCTCTGGACGATAATCAGGGCGCAATTTCGAGAAAAACGACACTAATTACATCAAAATCCAAAAAGTCAACTTTTGGCCGGAGCTCCGCCGTTGACCGCCGCCGGCGGCGGCGGCGCGCCGTCAACTGTGGAGTTTCACGGCGAAACTTTCGAGAATTGAAGACCACAACAAGGCGAATCACTTACTCTTCTACCTTTCAGGCCAAATCACAACGGAACCACCTCAATTTACCAAAACCCGATCGGAAAATATACTTTCCGGTGACCTATTCGGGTTGCCTCAAAAACTCATCCATAGCCACAATTATTCATACCACGAGACTCAGAGAGACGAGGGGAGTCGAATCCCCCTATCCTCCTCCTCCAAATCTCGCCGGAGCATAGCTCCCCGTCACCGGCGAAAAGTTCATTTCGGCCACCAATGGTTCATCCACAAAACACAACCAATTTCCTTCAAACAAAACACAGACTTACTCGAAATCATGAGAGGAAGAAGACCTTACCCTTCGTTTGGCCATAGATGGCCAGAAAACAGGTCGTCGGACGGCAACTCCCAAACGGGAAACTTTCCTTTTTCGGTCAACAGGTCAACTTACTATTTTTGGAAAGTCAACGGTCCGGTCAAACTTCAACAGTGTTTTACGACTAATTCTCGACTATTCCGATATTTATACTCGTGCCTCGGGTCGATCGACGATTCGAAATGGATAACCATCACGATTCGGATAAACTCGAAACAATCAGATAAACTCGTCGGAAACCGAAACTTTAAATAATCATAAAATATTCCTCGGTTATCGGAAAAATCTTTCGGAACCGCCCACGAGCTCGAAATCACGTACTCTACAACTTCCGTGAAGACACTCAACCCGAATTCTCGACCGAAAATATAGTCGCGAATAAAGTCGACGAACCACACAATATCGTAAAACTGCGACTATGACCAAATCTCGAGAATCGTGCCGAATATGCATCTGATTCTGATTCGCGTCGTCACAAATCTATCCCCCTTAAAGAAATTTCGACCTCGAAATTTACGTACCTGTCAAGTGAACAGATGAGGATACTGCTCCCGCATACGCTGCTCGGTCTCCCAGGTGGCCTCCTCAACTGAGTGGTTCTGCCACAAGACCTTCACCAGCGGAATCACACGGTGCCTCAACTCCTGCTCACGATGATCGAGAATCTGCACTGGCTCCTCAACATACGATAAATCCTCTCTGATCGGCAACTGCTGTGGGGCTAACACATGTGAAGGATCTGAGATGTACTTCCGCAACATCGAAACATGGAAGACATCATGAACACGAGCCATCTCTGCTGGTAACTCAAGTTTGTAAGCAACAGCTCCAACCCTCTCCGTAATCTCATACGGACCAATGTACCGCGGTCGAAGCTTTCCTCGCTTCCCGAAACGCACAACTCCCCTCCACGGAGATAGTTTCAGGAAGACCCAATCACCAACCTCGAATTCTAAACTCTTTCTCCTCACATCCGCGTAACTCTTCTGCCGATCCTGGGCGATCTTCAATCGATCCCGGATGACCTGTATGTCCTCCATCGTGGTTTTCACCAAATCAGGACCAATGAGCCAACGCTCACCCACCTCACTCCAACACAATGGAGTGCGACACTGCTTCCCGTATATGGCCTCGTACGGTGCCATCTCAATACTGGCCTGATAGCTATTGTTGTAGGCAAACTCAATCAAGTGTAACTGCTGATCCCAAATTCCGCGAAACTGCAACACACATGATCTCAGCATATTCTCGAGAGTCTGAATGGTCCGCTCGGACTGCCCGTCAGTCTAAGGATGAAAAGTTGTACTAAATCGTAACCTCGTGCCCAACGCTCGCTGTAAAGCCTGCCAAAACTCAGAAGTGAACTGACTATCTCGGTCAAAAACAATCGACACAGGCACACCATGCAAGCGAACAATCTCGGATAAGTACAACTTGGCCAATCTGCCCACTGAAATCTTCCCTGGAAGTCCAAGAAAGTGTGCGGATTTCGTCAATCGATCAATAATAACCCAAATGCCAGTGTTGCCCGCCAAAGTACGCGGCAACTGATAGACGAAATCCATCGTAATGTGCTCCCACTTCCAAACCGGAATCTCAAGTGGCTGTAGTTTCCCTGCAGGTTTCTGCCTCTCCGCCTTCACCTGCTGACAAATCAAACATCGACTCACGTACGCGGAAATCTCCCGCTTCATGTTGCTCCACCAATATTACGCTCGAAGTGTACGAAACATCTTCGTACCTGCGGGATGCATCGCATACGCTGAACTGTGGGCCTCATCTAGAATCTCCTTCTTCAAGTCCTCGTCTCTGGGTACACATAACCTGCCTCTGAACAACAACGTACTGTCGTCGCTCAATCGGAACTCTGTAGGCACACCATTTCGTATCATGGTCTTCTTTCCCAAAAGATAAGAATTTGAATCCTGAGCCTCTCGTACCTGATCAACCAGTATCGGTCGAACCTAAAAACTGGCCAACAAAGCTCCATCATCATCATAACCAAACACAGCACCTGTAGCCCGAAGCTCGGCTAACATCGATACTCTGGCCACACACATGTGAAACAACGAGGCTCCAGATTTCCGGCTAAGTGCATCCGCTACAACATTGGCCTTCCCCGGATGGTACTCGAACGTGCAATCGTAATCGTTGATCAACTCCATCCATCGGCGTTGTCTCATGTTCAGATCCGGCTGCGTCCGCAAGTAGGTGAGACTCTTATGATCAGTGTAAATCTTACACTGAGCACCATACAAATAATGCCTTCAACTCTTCAATGCTAACACAATAGCGGCTAACTCCAAATCATGCGTCGGGTAGTTGACCTCATGCGGTTTTAGCTGTCTGGAACAATATGCCATGACTCTACCATGCTGCATCAATACACAACGAATGCCCAACTTCGACGCATCACTGTACACAACAAACTCACCACTGTCGTCTGGCAATGTCAGAATCGGTGCGGTAGTCAATCTCTCCTTCAGGAGCAAATAACTCTCCTCGTACGCATCAGACCACTCAAACTTGACGCCTTTCTTCGTCAATCTGGTCAGTGGTGTAGCTATCCGGGAGAAATCCTGTACAAACCGTCGGTAATAGCCTGCTAACCCTAAGAAACTCTGGATCTCCGGCACAGTAGTGGGTCTACTCTAATTCAGCACGGCCTCGATCTTGTCATGATCGACACTAACTCCCTCGGCCGAAATCACGTGGCCCAGAAACTTCACGCTATCCAACCAAAACTCGCACTTGCTAAACTTTGCGAACAACTGATGGTCCCGCAAAGTCCGCAATACTACACGCAGATGCTTCTTGTGCTGGCCCACACTCCTGGAATATATCAGGATATCGTCAATGAATACAATCACAAACTTGTCCAAGAATCGTCGAAACACCCGATTCATCAAGTCCATGAAAGCTGCGGGGGCGTTGGTCAACCCAAACGGCATAACCAGAAACTCATAGTGCCCATACCACGTCCTGAAAGCTGTCCTGGCAACATCGGAGTCTCGGATCCTCAACTGGTGATATCCGGATCGAAGGTCAATCTTCGAAAAGACTACTGCTCCCTTCAGCTGATCGAACAAGTCATCAATCTGCGGCAACGGATACTTGTTCCTCACTGTAATCTGATTCAGCTTCCGATAGTCGATACACAAACGCATGGACCCATCCTTCTTCCGCAAAAAAAACACTGGAGCACCCCATGGAGAAACACTCGGTCGAATGAATCCCTTCTCTAACAACTCCTGGAGCTGAATCTGCAACTCCCTCAACTCCGCAGACGCCATACGATACGGGGTCTGGGAAATCGGTCCTGTACCCGGCAACAACTCAATGGTGAAATCAATCTCCCGCACAGGGGGTATACCAGGTAACTCCGCTGGAAACACATCCGGAAACTCAGACACAACCTCAATACTACCAAGGTCCGGCACTGCAGCTGTAGTGTCCACAACATGGGCTAAGTAAGCAACAAAACCCTTCTTCATCAACCGATCCGCCCTCATCGCAGAAATCAAGCACGGTAGTGAAGTGTTCTTCTCGCCACGGAACAGTATCTCAGGTAGCCCTGGTCGTCGAAACGCGACCTCCTTCCTATGGCAGTTAAACATGGCCCAGTGCGACTCCAAAAAGTCCATACCCAATATCAAATCAAAATCCACAATATCAAGCAGTAACAGATCTGCGACTAGTCCATGGCCATCAATAAACACCTCACAATCTCGGTAAACCCAACCGATGCTCACAACCTCACCTGACGGATAGAACACTCTCCACAACCCCGGAAGTGGAGATGTAGGTACCGTAGCTAATGATGACAGTCTAAATGATATGAATGAATGTGTAGCGCCCGGATCTAACAATGCAAGTACAGGAATACCAAAAACATGTAACGTACCGATAACGACCTCCGGTTATGCTCTGCCCTCACGTAGAGTCATAGCATGAACCCTCGCCTGTCCGGCTGGTCGTCCTCGCTGGGGCTGTCCCTGCTGTCTGCCCTGCCCTGCAAACTGTGCTGGTCGAGCTCCCGTAGTGGCGCCTCGCTCAACTCCGGAACTCTGAGCTGCTTGATCACCAACACCAACCAACTGAGGACACGCCCTCGCATAGTGTCCCACCTGGCCACAATGATAACAGTTGAGGGTGCCTCGCTGACACGAACCAAAATGATACGTATTGCAAAAATTGCACAACAGAGACTCCCTCGGTGTAGCAGGAGTACCAAAAGGTCGTCGAGGATAACTGGAACCGCTAGAATCCCCACTAGCCTGTGGTCGCTGCGGTCGATCCCTCATCCATCTCTGCCTCCACCTGGGTACACTAGCTGGTGGTCGATATGACCCACCGCCTGAAGATGAAGCTGAACCGGAAGTATCAGAACTCTGCCTCTTTGAAGGCCCCTGACTCGGTCCACCTTCCTCAAATCGTCTCGGCTGGTACCTCTGCTGTCTCTCATGCTCAATATCCTCGCCTCGGAGTGCAGCATTAACAAACTCATCGAAGTTGTTCCGAGGCATCGTAGTCAATGTCGCCTTGATGTTCAGATTCAATCCCAGCTCAAACCTACGACAATTGGCTTCCTCTGTAGCCACCATATCCCGCGCAAAACGAGACAAACGGGTAAACCGATCCCGGTACTCAAGTACAGACAAACTGCCCTGCCTCAAGTTCGTAAACTCCTCGTACTTGCGCTGCTGAGTAGCCTGATTAAAGTACCTCCGCATAAACAGATCACGGAACAATGTCCATTGAGTGTCAGCTGGAACTCTGTCGGTGCTAACCCACCAAAAGTATGCATCACCCTCAAGTAAACCAACTGCGGCTACTGTCATCTGCTCAGGAGTAAACTGCAGACGCTCACAAACACGTTCAATCTGAACTAACCATGCCTCGCATATCTCTGGATCAACTGAACCTGAAAACACAGTAGCACCAGCTGTGCGAGCCTTGACCACAGGGTCAAAACGCTCTTCCAAACGCAGCACTCGCATCAGCAAGTCACGCGTTCGGCGATCCTCATCAGGATCCTCGTCCCGATCAACACGGGGACCACGTCTAGGAGGCATCCTACTGATACAAGACAAGCATTAGGTACAAGCAGAAAGAACGTAATCATGAAACCGCAGATATTTGAGGACACACAACACCCGAAGTATTGATGAGTACCGCTGGCCAGTCGGGTCATCACTCCAGTCATGCTGTATCAACTCAAATACCCTAAGCGTCACAACTACAAGAGCCTACAGAATTTGACAACCTAATGCTCTGATACCAAGCTGAAAGGACCCAACCCCGATTCAGTTACCTAAATCGGAATCGAACCCCTTCTGAAAATACGAACCAACAAAAATTTTCAAAATTTCGGCAGAGTTTCGTTAATAGCGTGGAATTGCATAAACCTGCACCCTGAAAATAACACTTCATCCTATGCCACAAAAGCCAAACCGTGGGCACCAATCCCATCCGGATTTCTCAACATCATATATGAATCATAAACAGTAAACCGTACTGTAGTATATATATATATCCGAGAAAATCTGTATAAACAAGTATCAGAATGTATCAGAGCGACCTCTAGTGTAAAACATATACAACATATACATCAGTAGGCGAAACAAGAACCTACTGGACAGCACAGGTAACTCTGATCACTAGCCTCCAAACCGCGACGTGAAAACACCAAAACCTGAACTGCAACTGGGCACGGAAACCGAAAAGCCCAGGGGAAAGACAATAAACACGTTAGAGTTAGTGGACAAAAATAAATGTCTTTCACCAAGTAATATATACATATAAAATCATATGTGAGTCAAATGCATGAAAATCAAATGGTACGTGAGGAGACACTGGCTACCACTCACGTACAGAGCATGCAACGTAAATATATCGCGGAATCTCTCATGGACTACCACGCGATAGCACAGTCTGAATCACGGGATCCCAGACCCACACGTGATTCCTAGCCAGAAAGGCCTCGGGTCAGGATATCTGTCCCCCCCCGGAACGTACTCGGGGATCAACCGAGAAGCCAATGTGTATCGATACCACAACATATACTGAGACTGTAC
Organism: Geum urbanum; assembly: GCA_946800695.1. Taxonomy (NCBI): domain Eukaryota; kingdom Viridiplantae; phylum Streptophyta; class Magnoliopsida; order Rosales; family Rosaceae; genus Geum; species Geum urbanum. Next base: position 58,246,437 of record OX326997.1, read on the forward strand.
TCTGTGTAAACCAAATCATAAATCTTTTCCATGCACATGCATAAAACATAATATGTACGTATATGTATATATTCGTATACGTATAATCGTATAAGCATAATCGTAAAACACATGCTCGTAAAATCATAATCAATCCGCATGCTCAAGTTCGTAAATCATTTATAAAAGACTCGCAATCAATCCGTGAAAAGAAATGTCCACTCACAGACTCGCGTAACGCGCACTCGCGCTAAACTCGTGGTCCGGCAGAAGATCCCTCGCCTGAAGCACGATCACGATCCAGGTCACGATCTCGATCTCCTGAATATTCACAAAACAATACTGATCAAAATCATAATCCACAACCCTGTACTGAATCACGGAAACCAACCGTTCCCGGAAATATGCAATGCAGTACAAAACGATAAACGAAATTCCCACTCGAAACCTCGACTGAAAATCGGCTAACCAAATCAACCCGAAAACCTCTGGACGATAATCAGGGCGCAATTTCGAGAAAAACGACACTAATTACATCAAAATCCAAAAAGTCAACTTTTGACCGGAGCTCCGCCGTTGACCGCCGCTGCCGGCGGCGGCGCGCCGTCAACAGTGGAGTTTCACGGCGAAACTTTCGAGAATTGAAGACCAACACAAGGTGAATCACTTACTCTTCTACCTCTCAGGCCAAATCACAACGGAACCACCTCAATTTACCAAAACCCGATCGGAAAATATACTTTCCGGTGACCTATTCGGGTTGCCTCAAAAACTCATCCATAGCCACAATTATTCATACCACTAGACTCAGAGAGACGAGGGGAGTCGAATCCCCCTATCCTCCTCCTCCAAATCTCGCCGGAGCATAGCTCCCTGTCACCGGCGAAAAGTTCATTTCGGCCACCAATGATTCATCCACAAAACACAACCAATTTCCTTCAAACAAAACACAGACCTACTCGAAATCATGAGAGGAAGAAGACCTTACCCTTCGTTTGGCCGGAGGTGGCCGGAAAACAGGTCGTCGGACGGCAACTCCCAAACGGGAAACTTTCCTTTTTCGGTCAACTTACTATTTTTGGAAAGTCAATGGTCCGGTCAAACTTCAACAGTGTTTTACGACTAATTCTCGACTATTCCTATATTTATACTCGTGCCTCGGGTCGATCGACGATTCGAAATGGATAACCATCACGATTCGGATAAACTCGAAACAATCGGATAAACTCGTCGGAAACCGAAACTTCAAATAATCATAAAATATTCCTCGGTTATCGGAAAAATCTTCCGGAACCGCCCACGAGCTCGAAATCACGTACTCTACATCTTCCGTGAAGACACTCAACTCGAATTCTCGACCGAAAACATAGTCGTGAATAAAGTCGACGAACCACACAATATCGTAAAACTGCGACTATGACCAAATCTCGAGAATCGTGCCGAATATGCATCTGATTCTGATTCGGGTCGTCACAAATTCAGATTCTTATTTTGAAAAATATCCTTTTTTATAGCCCTTGATTAGATCAGATCCAACGATCCAGATTTGATCTGATCAAGATCCAAGGGCCCAGATTAAACCGACCTAAATACATATTATTAAAATATTTTCCTCTTACGAACTTCCGATAAGGATAAGAAATAGCTTACTAATCCTAAAAATTTCTCGAAAATTCCTACGAGTTCGAAATTAAATACTCTACAACTTTCGAGAAGAAAGTCAAATCAAATTCTCACCCAGTGAAAAAGTCGTTAACAAGCTCGGTAGTGCGACTAATCGACGATAAAGCTTAATATAACTCAATAAGCGCTTAATTTTGGTTCGGGTCGTAACACAAAAGTTAAAAATATGGTGGTCATATTTAAATTTGACTAAAAAATAAGACTTTACTGTTGAAGAGGCTTTTAGATCAATACTTAAACATCAACTTAAAAACCATATAAGATTTTCAAAACAATGAACAAAGATTTTCTTTATATAAAACTAAGTTTATTCATTAAGGCCATGTAACAAAATGAGAATCTAATAGCCAATTCTAATATCCAATTAGGAATTTATTCATTAAGGTCATAGCTTGTTTCCTTATCTTAATGCAAATTTTGTTATATAAGTATAAATTACATCCATTTATTAAATTTAAGAAATTAAAATATAAGACGGATTTTCGGGCCGAGCCGGGCTGGGTGGGCTTCTTACGGTTTGACCTACGGACCGTGCCGGATTTATTACGGGCTTTTTTCATGCTGGGCCAAGTTTGAGCTTCTCGGGCCTTGTTGGCAAAGGCCCGCCAGCGAAATGATGAGGCCTAATATTATTGTGTTTTCTCGTTCAACGGTATATTATTTTCTATCGCCGGACAGTCCTTCGTTGACGGAAACCGAACCAAAATGTTAGGCGGGTCGAAGTAAAATGGTTCAAAGGTCCCATACCTATACCCGTTTCAGTAAGGAGGTTTATCAACTTATAAACTCACCTCCATTCTGTTAGCCCTATGCTCTTGAACTCATCACTCTTCTCCAATCATGGCCTGCACTACCTCATCTTTCCAGTCAAATTGCTTCAAAGACCAACAAGATGAACAACAAGACAATACAATTGCTTCCAACGTCAACAACAGAAGCACCATCGAGGGCCTCTGCTTCAAGTGCAAGATCAACCCTCCCATCTCCGCCGACTCCGACTCTGACGCCGACGCCTCCCGATTCTGCGCCGACTGCTTCCGTGGCAACCTCTTCGGAAAGTTCAGGTTCGCCGTCTCCTCCAACGCGATGATCTCTCTCACCGACAAAGTCCTCGTCGCCTTCTCCGGCGGCCCTTCTTCCAGGTCAGGTCTCTCTCTCTCTCTCTCTCTCTCATATTACGAATATTGTTATTATCTGCAATGGTTTATTGAATCTGGAGATGTGTTATTTCCGGTTTCAGGGTTGCATTACAGTTTGTACATGAGATGCATTATAAATCGCAGAAGAATTTTGATGCCAGTATGGACAGATCATTACCTGTATTCGGTGTTGGAGTCGCATATGTGGATGAATCTAGTGTTTGTTCTGTTCCGTCCAGTGAAACAGATAAGGCCATTAAAGAGATTAGATCTATCGTCGAAAGTCTAGCCCCTCCAATGAAGGAATTGTATGTTGTGCCGGTTGAGAGTGTCTACTAGTTGGAGTCTGGTGACGGTAGTGAGAGACTGAAGAAGTTACTAGAAACCGTTAGTGATGTCACTGGGAAAGAAGATCTTTGACTACATCTGCGGCTTGCAAAAGGTTGAAATCTTAGATATATGTTTCAGTTACAAAGATAAAATGAGGGTGGTGTAAATTGTTTTTGAGGGATGTTTGGTTTGCGGCAGATTGCCGCTGAAAATGGATACAACCGACTAGTACTGGGGTCATGCATTTCAAGGATTGCTTGCCATGTTATTACAGCCACTGTGAAGGTGTTTCCCTGATGCCCTACTCACAAAATTTGTGTTCATCTCAGTCTTTCTCATGGCTTTTATTATAAAAAATTTGGGCATTCATGAGATTGTGTTCGATCTATTTGGTTTGAAAAATAAGTTGCCCCATCATATCTGTTAAAGCTGTACACATGTGTCTCATTGTTTAGTATTATTATATATACTTGCTTTCTACAGGGACAAGGCTATTCTTTACCAGCAGATATACAGTATGTCGATTCAAGGTGGGAAATCCCAGTGTTGCTCCCTCTTCGTGATCGTCTTGCATGAGAGCTGAACATGCTTTGCCGCCTTGATGGGTTTGTGATTACTGTCGTCTGTACTTCAAAGTGAATATTGTTATCCCTCCCTAATGATGTATCCGATATCTTCCCTTGGCAGGGCAGTCTAGAAACAGTTGAGAAGATTAGAAGTCCTTCCAATGGCATTAATGGCTTGGTCTCATCATTTGTGTCACTCTTGCAGGTACAAAGTGGTCATGGTTTCTCTTATCATCTGTGAGTAATGTGATGTACTTGTTAGACAGTGGCATTAATATTAGCCACCGAGTTCCATTGACATCTCCACATCTGTATTCAGAAGAGTAGTTGTTCTTGTAAACTATTAAGGTCAAATTAGAAAACTGTAACTCCAGGGAAGGGTGTAACTGTACTAACTGTTTTCCCTCAAAGAAGCTGATTAGGTTGGCTTCAAAGTTCAGAAAATTCCTAGTTTCCAAGGGGTCATTTATAAATCACTCTCATTTTAGTTATAGGGATAAGAAACTTCTTCCAAATTGACATTTAATTTAGCATAAATCTTATTCCAATATGTGTTAGTCAAGTTTCATTGAACTTTCGCAAATAAACATGCAGTATGCATATAAGTGGTCTTACTCCAAACAGACATTTTCCCCTTTCACTATCAAAGTAGTTTCTTTCAAGGCACAACTAGTATTCTTGCACCTATTAAGTACAGGTCACTCATTCTTTAGCTAAGATGACTTGGATCGTGAAAGGCATGGACTAATAGTTTAAATACCAAATTATACTCATTGTTTTCCCTTGAAGAAGTGGATTAGCTTAGTGGATGACTATTCGATAATTTTTTTGACACTTGTATTTGTTTTTAAAGTAATTCACTTTATGGTTTTCTTCATTTTCACTTCATTTTTAATAAAAACTTCCGCAAGTTAAATTTCTATCTATTTTATAGATAAATTTTACTTTCTCATTTTGCCTTGCGAGTTCTTAGGACTTAAGTTGAGAATCTTACCTTAAGTTTTAGGGACACGCGACACTGTATTGTGCTTGCATTAGAGAATTTTGAAATAAAAGTACTGTCTTAATTTTACTCATACAATGATTTTTATCGAAATGAAAGTATTGTCTCATATGTACGCAGACAATGGTTATTATTGTCAATAATGTGTTGACTGTTTTTTGTTTGTATAATGGTCTACAAACCATTGTCTGATATGGCTTTTTTTTCTCAGCTCAATAGACTACAACTCAAATTTATATCAGATAATAGACAAAAATCATTGCATGAAGACCTTTTTGGCATAGTCAGCATATATTATCCACGCCAAGCCTAGATGAAAAACTCATGTATTGTAAACTCTATTGTATTGAAGTTGAAGTTGAAGTTGTATTATAATCAAGTCTGTTGAACAAACAAAGTACAAAGTACGTAACTTTAAGGAAGAAAAAATAATTTGAATGTTATATAATCGATCAAAATACCTTGGCAAAAGATAAAGAGGGTACGAACAACAAAGTTAGTAGACGATTGCAGGTCTGATGGATGGAAAAGAAGAGCGTCGTAGAAGAGGGAGAAGAGAGGAGATTGGAGACGTATGTGCGTGAAAAATCCTTTCATGGCTGACTTTAGTTTTTTTCCTATTCATTAAGCCAGGGGTTATTACCCTGGTTAAGAGAGATAAGTTGTCATCCATTAGATTTAAATGAATTGATCTAATGGTTAAGAGCGCACTTTAATTTCAAAGTAGAGCTCCGTTTTGGATAGACTATGTGTGTGTGTGTGTATATATATATATATATATATGTATATTTCCTATCAAGTGCGAAGGTTCGCATTAAAACTTCTGTGCGAAGTTGCATTTTACATAAAATTGTCAACGTAATTTGAATATTTGATTATTAGAATCACTCATCTTTTAGATACCAATGCAATGATCATGTCTGTAACATTTCAGCTCAATCAAACTTGATTTAACCATTGTTCGTGGCATTGTTTAACAATGCACATAAATTGTCTGATTTGGTTCAAAAGTTGAATGTGGTGATCAAATAGCGAAACGATATTCGACCGAGCTAAAATTTTGCAAGCATGATCCTTGCATGGGTATCTAAAAGATGAGTGATTCTAATGATCGAATTACGTTATCGATTTTATATAAAATATAATTTTGCATAGAAATTTCCGTACAAAGTATCGCATTTAATAAGAAAGGAACAATATATATATACATCGAGTCTACTTTGGATTTCTTTGCTAGATTCAATCTATCAAATACCTCAAGTTTTCAAAAAATATCTGGACCGAGTGATTCCAATAATCGAATTATGTATCAATTTTATATAAAATATAATTCACAAAACTTTTGGTGCAAATATCACACTTAATAAGAAAGAAACTATATATATACACCGAGTCTGCTTTTGATTTCTGTGCTAGAATCAATTTATCAGACATCGCAGGTTTTCAAAGAATATCTGGGGCGAAAACTAAGCCCAAAGAGAAAAAGATCATAAGAAAATTAATTCAAAGAGGCCGAAGAGTTTTCCAGTCCCGTGGTCCACTCTCGATCACTCTAAACCCAAAGAAAGAAGATTTAGTATGGATAAGCTGTAAAGGAAGTTGATCTCTTGATGATGATGACGATCAATAGAAAGCCTCATGGTGGAACAGAAGTGCACCACCTACAATTGCCATGATATGGGCCAGAAAGTAACTAAAATTCAAACACTAAATCAGCATAGATTGCCCCAATCCGAACAAACAGCCAATAGAAATCCAGCAATTAGGCACAATCAATTGAGCGGTGTATGTCCACCATTACCTTTTGTCACGAGTCAATGGCCATTAGTAGTCGCTCAAACTCCAACTCCGGATCAGCATGTAATTATGATCATGATGGATATGCATTAAAAGAAACCGACTTAAAAGTAAGTCTTGTCTAGTATTTCTGAAGAGCATACTAAAGTAAGAATTATTCGCACTAAAGATACAGTTACTTTGAATGGAAAAAGTCATGAATCGAAATGAACTGAAATCAGAGATATTATGAATCAAAGATAGTTGGAATCAAAGAAATCATGAATCAGAAATAAGTAGAATCGGAAAAATTAAGAATCAGAGACGATCCAAATAATGAAAAGGAATGCGAATAATTTCTAAATCCATATTTCTCTTTTGAAATAGAACTCCGTGATATTCATGAATCATTGCTTGATAATGTGGTAGGACTAACACTTATTTCGATTCCTTAATATGTTCGTAAACGCATAAATATTTTTATCTAAAATTATTCTGATTCTTTTATGTGTTAGTAAACACATGAATTGTTCAAAATCATTCCCATTCTTTTATGTGCTAGAAACACAGGAATGCTCTCATTCCCTCACTTCTCTTTCCGAAGTTAATCTTATTACCTCCAACAATCTCACAAAATATGATCGGGTATCAGAGTTTCATCTAGATCGAGTTGAAAACCCATGAATTTCGGCATGCACTTCCTCAGAATACCCTAAACGCACACAATTGTTTTCTCCTGATGATGGTGCTACCAGGTCAAGCCAAAACAAGTTATCAGGTCTCAATGTACAAGTACAACCAACACCATGAGAGGAGGCTCAGAGCTCAGTTGGTCAGTGCTCATAAAGCCCTGCAAACTTCAACTACCAACCACACCAAACCAGACCAAGCAGCAGTATTAACTATTAAGCATAGTACTACGTTACACAGCTATTAGTAGCATCTGCGTAGTCTGGACATGCCTTTAATGCCATACACGTGGATATTCGTTCATGGAACCTTCCTTTCCTCCAAATCTGTTTAGATCTTAAGATTTCATTTACCAAAGTCTGAAACTAGAGATTTTCAAAGAGAACAGCCAGCACAGCCCACACCGGTACGGGACGGGACCCCGAATTCAATGCTGCCATCTCCCACGATGCCGGCCCTCCATTCGGTCGGTGACAGTTAATTACGGTTTTTCTTCCTCTCAAAATTACGGGGTATTTTGCAGTTGTCTATAAAACTCTACTGATCATAATTTTATTTTGGACAATTTTCTATTTATCTCTCTTAATTTTGGCATAGACATTATGTCAATCATTTTTGTTTCAAAGTTAAATATATTATTCTTAATTTTTGTAATTCACATCAGCATTTTTTTCTCCTTCAAATTTTTATCTAATTGACCGTTAAGTGATGACATTATCATGTCAACAAGTGAGTCTCACTATGCAAAATAAATTTTAATTTTGATATTTTTTTATTTTTAAAAATTAATTTTATTTCATTTGTAATCTTTAATTTTCATTGTATACTTTTGTCTTTTATCTTTAATTTTTTACATTTTTATCTCTCATAAAAAGAAAATAAAAAATTATAAAACAATAATTAAAAAGCAATTCAAAACAAAAAGATGAGGTGGCAATTAGTCGTAGCTAGAGTTGTATGAGAGAAAAATAAACATAAGATCGCAATTATTTCTAATTTATGAATTGTCTAATTTTTGTCTTTATCTTTTTTTTTCTTTCTCTAGTAATTTTTTTAAAAAAAAATTCATTCTTTTTTAATTTTTTAATTTTACATTTTTTATGACATTGTCAATCATGGGGTTGCAAGAGAAAAAAAATATTAAAATAAAAAGGAGACGGTTAAAAATGAAAATGGAGAGTAAATATTAAAAAAAAATATTTTGAACAAAATAATAACTAAAGTGCAAAATAGGAATTTATCTATAATAGTGGGACTCACTTGTTGACATGACAATTGCCATATCACTACTTAACGATACGATTAGATATAAAATTAACAGAGGACTAAGACTCATGTGAATTATAAAGATTAAGGGTAAAACATTTAGCGTTGAAACTAAAGGGACTGACATAATGTCTAGCTAAAATTCAGGAAAGTAAACAAAAATTTGTCCATTTATTTTATAGGGGAAATTATTTAAAGGCCCAAAAATAGATAAGTTTTCTAAAAAAAACTAACTTATAACACCAAGATAAAAAATCAACTTATGACACTTTTTTTTCTACAAAAACCAAGCCGACATCATTTTCTCCCAAAAAGACCCAATAAGTTATAAAATTTATTTTTTATACCGATTTTGCCATTCTTTTCTAATTTGAATTCTAACTGTCTTTAAGAGAGAGCTGTGAAGTAGCTCTCTCTTCCCTCCTCTATTTTTGTCGGGAAGTGAATATATATATATATATATATCTCTCTCTCTCTCTCTCTCTCTCTCTCTCTCTCTCGCTTGCTCTCTCTCGCGATCGCGATGACAATTTCGCCAGAACAAAAAGTCTGTTCGATCTAGACGTCGTACGAAATTGAAAATTTCAAGCGCTGTAAGTTTCAACGCTCTCTCTCTCTCTCTCTCTCTCTCTCTCTCTCTCTCCCTCTCTAACTCGCTATCGATGATTTCATATATTAAATTATGTTGTATATCCATTTTTACTCTGTTTTTGCACGAAACTGTTTTAGTTCATAGTTATATTAATCGATTTCATAATAGTATTGATTACTTAATTATGTCTGTCTAAGTATCTTGTTTTGCTTCTCAAACTATAAACATTGCGAGATCGAAATCTACTTAATTATGTCTGGATATGATTTTGCTTCTAAAGATGTATCTAAGTATCTGTTTAGGTATCTGTCAGAGTATCTGTTAGTGTATCAGTTTAAGTATTTGTTTGGGTAGCTGTTTGGGTAGCCGACTGAGTAGCTGTCTAGATATTTGTTTTTTGTTTATAAACTGTATTTCAGTACTTACTATACAACTATGAACCTCACCTTTTTGGTTCTTTTTAGGACTCTATACAATTGCATGTGCGATAGTTGATGCCGAAAATGGCAGCAATTGGAGGTGGTTCTCGATGAACCTAAGAGATGAGATAGATAGACACAACATAAACCAGGAAACTAATACTCAGAGTAAAATAACATTTCTCTCAGACCGTTATATTGAAATTATGAATTCTCTTCCAGAGGTGTTCCCCAATGATGAGCATGGCTACTGTTTGCGGCACTTGGTTGCTAACCTCAAAGAAAACTACAGAGGACACTTGAAGGATATAATTTCTGAACTCTTCATGCAATGTGCATATGCTATAAGTGAAAGGCAATATGAGTTCCTTTTTAAGGAGCTTAAGCTAGAAACATATATGCAGAGATAACCGAATTTTTCAAGTATCTCCCAACGGAAAAATGGTGTGTTGCATTCTTGAGAAATCACTTCAGGATATGTCACAATACGGACTGGACGTTAGGCCTCCATTAACAAAGAAACAATCGAGAAGACCAAAGAAAAAGAGAATGAGGAAAATGGCTAAAAACAAACAATGTCAACAGAGTGCTCAAGATGTCACCAAATTGGTCACAACAGAAGAACATGCAACAATCCTATCAATTGAACATACAAGTCTGTGTGGATTATAAAGATGTTGTCAGAATAATTTTCTAAAAGTTTGAATATATGTTTGGATATCTATTGAAATATCTATCTGGATATCTGTCTGGATATTTGTATACAAATTTCAGATATGCAACTTGTTACTTGCAAATACAAACACAAATTTGAGGTTGTTTTTGGGTTACTCTTTTTTGTGTTTTATATTGCATCGTAAAGAAGGGGGAAAAAGTATTTTATTGCATAGGTTAATATTAATGCATTGGTTCAATAAAAGTCAAGGAAAGCTATTTGAGTATCTGGTGACCAACTGATGATGCTGTATCATTTCATAGTTTCATATATTCATTCATAAACTTCATTTCAAAACATTAAACTGAATAAAAAAAAGATACAGAAATAGTATTTCATAGGTTAACGAATTGGTTCACAAAAATTTATGGATCGCTGTCTGGATAACTGTCTGTGTAGCTGTCTATGTATTTGTCTGTGTATCTGACTGCGTCCCAATACCAACTATACAAACAGGTTTGAGTAGGTTTTGTGTTGTAAAATGGATCAGAGAGTGAAAATTAAACACTTCAATTCATAGTCTTAATGCATTGATTCTCTCATTCAAAAGTCCAAAGCAACACAAATAGTATTACACACATAGATACCCAAGCAGATACTCAATCAGATAGTAATATGATCATATTCATAATGCTATCCAAAATGTAACACTTACAAGACAGACCCATACAACTAACAACAATGTTCACACAATGATCACTACAACAAAAATATACACATTAGTTATTGTCCTACACTTGTTCTTGAGCTGGTTCAATCATTCTTCTTCTTTGATACCCATGATAGATCATGTTTCATAAACAATTCCTACAATCTAGCCTTGAATCGAGCAACATTCTCACGACTCAGATTTTTCTTTATTTCCTTGCCCAGAGCAATGTGGTACATCATATAGCAAACAATAGTTCTGAAGTCAAGGAAAATACCCACTGAATTTTGTTAAAGTCTACCTTCTGATCTTTGACCCACTGAATGCTTTCGCGTTCGTACTCTAATATAGGGATACCTAGACAAATACCCAGTCAGATACATAAATAGATATCCAGACAGATACGTAAAAGATATCCAGAAAAAAGGAAATCTATCACACACAAAACAACAACAACAAACTAGTACAACAACCAAAAATCAAAATGAAAACCTTATAAAAATGTCAAAAGCACCAACAACATACATTTCAAATTTTTTGAAAGGATATCAAGACAGATACTCAAACAGATACTTCAAAGATACCTAGAAAAATGACATCTATCACAAACACAACAACAACTAATAAAATAAACCAAATAGCCTTTTGAACACACTACATACTCTTATACTGGTACTAGAAATTCATCATATCCAACACCAAATCCTTGATCACGTACATGTGCGGCAGTGACATGATCGTCGTGGCATCACCTACGCCTTCGATCTTGGTTAAGCTTGCCAGGCCGTTGCAGCCATCGATGTTCATCTCGCATGAGCCGCAGATCCCTTCGCGGCAGGAGCGGCAGAAAGTGAGGGAGGGATCCATCTCATTTTTGATCTTGATGAGCGCGACGAGGACAATAGGGCCGCAGTCGTTGATGTCGACCTTGTAGTTCTTCAGCTCGAGTTTCTCCGGAGAATTTGTGCTCCAACAATAGATTGAGAATGTCTTCAGCTTCGAAGAGTGGCCGAAGCTGGCGGCTTCGGGACCAAGGCGTCGGTCTGCAGCTCCAAAGCTAAGGCTCTGAACAGCGCTAGTCTCGCCGCAGAAAATTTTGGAGATGAGATTCCGGTCAAGGTCCTCCATAGCAAAACCATCACTATTGTTGAGCTGTTCAGATTGTTGAGGATGGAGGAGAGCCGCTGGTTGGTTCTATTCGGATTAGGTATGGAGTTGGAAGTCAGTGATAGAGGCAAGGAGACTAACGAAAGCCAACGTCAGAAAAAAATGCCAAAGCTTATATGAGTCTGAGTCACACATAGTAGTATGAGTGACTGCATTGGATTCAATGATCTGAACTGTAGTAACCACTATGAATACTCATAAACTTCTCCATAATGCATTTTTTTTCCACATTCTACAGAGGTAACACACAAGAATTTTTGCCATTCTCACAATATGTTTTCCAAGAGAAAACCGTTGGCTCAAATGTTCTTAAAACTTAGCAGGGTTCGATCGACCTTCGGCGCATATAAGGCATAAGTGTCATAATTTCTTGTTTCTTGTGGTAGCCAAAATTGTGCTAAACTACGTCATTGTATAACCGACGCTGGACCAATCATGGTTTTCTTTGAAGAACTATATGGCATAAAGTCCATAAATAATTGCCTATTTCGCAGAATAGTGTGGGTAGTACCACTATCTGCTAAACACTCACTCTCACCTTTAGACATGCACAATAGAATGTAAATCAATTAGTCTTTGTACTCAAGACACGGCTAACATTTTAAATGAATACTTAAAGATTTGTAAAGGGTTGCGACCCTTATAGAGTGCTTGACATGGCATGACAAAAATGATGTACAAACAACATCAAAAGAACACCAATGCTAGGAACGAACCTCGATGGGGCGAAGAACCCTTCGACATGTCGAAATGGTTCACTTCGGGTCTAGGGTACCCCTCTTGACGGATCAAGGGATAACTCTTGACGGCTCAAGAGCGTCCAAAAATCGATATCGGATTTTGGGTTTATTTCGACATGTCGGGAAAATATCTCAACGGGTCAAAAATAGTTGAAAACCAATCTAGAAGCTTGGTCTCGATGGGTCGAGACTCCTCTTCGACTTGTCAAAGGTGCTTAAATGTGGACGGTGGACTATCTTTGACGGTTCAAAGAAAAACATGACAACATTTCGACAAGTTGAAAACATGTCAAAAACAATCTAGGGTTATCATCCCGACGGGTTGAAATGTCTGGGATCAGAACGTCCTCTCTTTTTCTTCATTTTTTATGATAGTTTTGTGTCATAGTACCATGGAATTTTGTATTTTTTGAACCATTCGTGTCTTATGAGGAAAATATCATTCTCAACACTTCCATATACCAAAAATAGAGAAATTTTATTACTTGTCAACTCAAAATTACATCAAAGATGTCTTATTCCAAAAAATGGTCTCTCAACATGACCAAAATAAGCCAAAAAATAAAACAAAACTTGAATACATAGCAGAAATAATAGCCTAATATATAGACAACTCAAAATCCGAAGTCTCAATGTTCTCTATCTTGTTGTTTGCTATAATGAGATTGACTTCATTGTCCTCTTCCATCTCATATTCTCCTCAAACAAAATTAGTCTTTTGTGCCAAGTATTGCTTATGCGTCTTGTCGATATTCTGGATGTCCTTGCTTGCATGACATTGCTTGTGCATATGTTTAGTAGAGCTACACTTGAAGTATGGATATTTGCCAGATGGAGAAAAGTGTGAAGAATTGTCATTATTCCTTGGACCGAAACTAGACTTATTCTTGTTGGAGTTACTGGGGTCTACATCTTGGAGATTCCAAGTCAAGTTCTAATTATGATCTCTACCACGACCTCTGTCACATCCTCCTCTCTCACCACGGGTACTGTTAGGCTCCAAACGGTTGTTCTTTTTATCCTTACTCGTCTTCACACCAGTGTTGTAATTTTCAGGTGTTTCTTGGTCCCAACATACCTTCATTATTATTGAGAATTATCTCATGATGTCTCTCATTTTTTGCCAGGATATTTATGAGATCACTAAAAGTGGTAATTCATCCTTGCTCAAACTCTATCTTGTATTGATGAATGAGAAGACTCATGGAAGAAGGGAATGTGTTCAAAGAGTTTTTGATCATAGCTTGATCAGTTTTTTCAACTCTACAAAATCTCAACTTCGATTGTAGCTCTAACATAGCTTGATTGAAGTACTCAATCTTTGGATAATCCAACAAACGGATTTGTTACCATCTCTAAGACAATTCTAGAAGCTATGTATCATGCACATTGTTGAAGTGTTGGTTCAAAAAGTCCTATAAGTCCTTGGGATCATTCTTTTTTAAGTACTCATTCTTCAGAATAGGATGGATATGACATCTCAAACACATAAGAGCTTGAGCTTTTTGAGTTACAGATGGTTGTGGTACATTCACACCAGGTGGGTGGATAGTACCAGAGAGATCCTTATCGATGAAAGTATTCTTTACATTGGAAACCCATCGATGATACTCTTTTCCATTGGCATGAAGGATGTGAAATTCAGGCCTAGTTGGCTTATTCAATGTCATCTGCAAAAGAGACAAAGGAGATAATTAGTAACGATCAAAAACTACAATCACTAATATCAAGTTTAGAGAATAAGAACCAAGATATATGGTCACAAAAATCAATGCTCTATAAAATGGTGGCTTTATACCACACCGAGAAACTGTGACAATTAAAATCAATCACAAATATCGATTTTCCTTTCTTTTTTCTTCATACCGTGATTCCCCCAGAAATGACACTAATCAAAACTTTTTGATCAAAGGGGTGAGGAAATCCCCTTCTCTCGCATAAAATTCACAATATATAGCAAACTAATAATCAACTTAAATTTAGTCCTAGATCTAGTGTTTTGAGGTAATTAAATTTTCCAACCTAAGTTGTAAATTTAAGAAGGTTAGAGAATTTACTTGGATTGATGTTATGCTCGGTGTGGGTAACGATTTGTGACAAGGAGGAAGAGCGAGTCGAACCCAAGATGCAGGAAGACAATCAATTTTGACGACTGGAGGAAGAGGAGCCGCAAGGGATGGACAGAGAAGGTGATCGGCGGTCGTGGCCGATGGTGACGGTGGTAATGGTGGACTTTTGTGATTTTAGAGTTAGAATTTAGGGTGATGGCTATCAACTCAAGAACTGTTGATAACGTGTTGAAGAAAAAAAGTAAATTGAATAAATATAGACTGAAACTGTATCTTTATTCATTGATAGATGACCTTAAATACATACAATATAATCAATTACAATTAGTATCTCTATAAATTATGGATTGATATAATCTCTACTTCTAATCTAATTAGGACAAGACACACACAGAGATACCAGAAATACACTTTCCTTGAATAATTTCAACATTTTCTATATCTTAAAACTGAAAAGGGAAGCGTGGAGAAATAAACACAACGAAAATATGACTAATGACTTATTTTGTAGCGCCAAATGAGAACTATCTCATTATAGGAGTTATAAGTAAAGTATACAATGACACTTTTGAGTTGGTCAAACAAGAACCACCTTCAACGATCGAGCAACAATAATAGATATAACAACGCAAAAGAAACATGACTTCCCTCTGCTCAATAATAACAAATCCACATGGATCCCATGTTCTATTGCCTAACTATGTCACGCCTCCGAGGTAAAGCCCAATGAAAATGCCCAGACTAATAGTCCAGGCCCAACCCACACTAAGACTTGCCCCAGCTCAATACAGTTCAACCCTTCCAAACTTGTGTAGAGGATTACCTGCCATGGAATCACGGATAAGAACCGTGCAACCACCACCCGATCGACACTTGGCCTCATCAGCAGACCACATTGCCCAGCAAACCCGCAATAAACTTGTCACCAAACCATAGCGGTTGTAGGAGGGGGTGGCTATTCATGACTCTTCTCCAAACGTAGGCTAGACCTTTGCTACATCATTTGGCTACTGTTATGGTGGGTTGGCTACTATTCTTTTCCTTGACTTGAGTAGTTTTGTTTTCTTATTTTCAGGGCAATCCCTAACTCCATAAGTGTATGAATTTTGCCCTAATCATTTAGTTTTATTTTTTTCTAGTCTGTAAGTGTCATCAAGACTATTTACTATTTTAATTTAGTTAGGAGTCTTAGAGCAGCTGCACCGGCACCGGCACGAGCCAGCACGAGCAGCTGCAAACCGGCGGGCCCCTCCTCAAGCAGCACGAGCAGCTGCACCTGGGACGTGCACCGGCGACGACTGGGCAAGGCGACCGCTCGTTGACCGGAACGGCGAGCAGCTGCACGAGCAGCCTCTGCTCGAGCCAGAGCACGAGCTGTGCTGGCGGAGCCCACGCACGTGGGTGACGCCGGCCGGCTCCTTTTTTATTTCTACCTAGCGCGTGTATTACACGCGCCAGTAAATAGTTAAAAAAAATTAACGCACGAATGGGGAGGCGCCACGTGGTAGGGCGACTGGTCAAAATTTTCTAACGGTCAGATTGATCTGGACCGTCCGTTTCAAATCAAAAATCTGATCGGATGGCCCAGATTAAATCAACTATATTTTTTTTGTTTAAAATTAAAATTGACTAATACATCTGAAATTCATAATTAATAGTTCGAGTGTCCGAAAAATTATGCGAAAATTTCTATGAGATCGGAATGAAATACTCTACAACTCTCACGAAGAAAGTGTAGTCAAATTTATTTATGAAAAATAGTCGATTTTAAAAGCTTGTATGAAATGACAAATTTGTCATTATCACTAATCGCGTAACGACGAAATTGACAAATATGTGTTGTCTTATTGGAGTAAAAATTTATTATTTTTTTAAAAAAAAAAAAATTAATTTATGAACAGTAACAGCACGTGCTATTTTTTGACACCGCTGCGCGAAAAACAGAAACTGCACCTCCTATTCGATGAACAGTGACTGCTCCACCTCAAACAGTGTCTGCTCCTCCTCAAATTGCTCGAGCAAGAGCAAAACACCGGTGCGGGTGCTCTTAGTCTCATTTTAGTGTCATTGGAGACTCATTATCTCGAGCAATTTCAATATAACAATGATATGTCACTGTTTAATTTGGTTTGATCTCTATTTAAATGTGCAATGTGGGCTAAATATATTCGACCGTGTGTCTGACCGACAATCATTACTGTAATTATGCATTATTTCTTTGAAAAAAAAACTAATTTTTGTTAGAGTTGTTTTTCCCATAATTCATTTACTCTTGGTTGACATGTGCTTGTTTGAAATAAATTCTCAAAGTGATTTTTACTATTAATATTTTTAGGAGGAAACACTTCCAAGAGAAAACACATTTCATTTGTTTCCTACAAAATTATTTTGAAGAGTTACAAATGATTCCCTAAAATTTTTCAAAACACCTTTAGGTATTCTAAAATTTCTAAAAATATTTTTATATATTTAGAAGTCTTTTAAAAAACTATACCAAACATGCTAATAATTTCCCAAAATGAAATTGTCATCCGTGATCCAATCTTCATTAATGACATATCTATTTTTACTTGTGTCACGGCAATATGTCATCTCCTTTCCAATTTTCATCTTTTTCTCTAAACGAGTAATTCGTGTCATGTTTAATTAATATGGAAACCAACCCCATCATAATCATCAAACTTCAATCATCCCATTAGAAACGAACCGTGAGAGAGGAAGGAGGCCAAAACTATATACAGGTGGATCACATGCGGTCAGCACTGTAAAATCTCACACAAAGACAGCCCATTCTCCTTTCTATTTCTCTCTCTGCCTACAGATTAAGCCAAAGAAAACGAAAGAGAGAGAGGGAGAGAAATTAAGCAGAACAAAAAGAGGTCATGGGCTTCAAGCTTAAGAGCACCACCACCACCATCACGGGAAGCACTTCTCCTAACAACAACAACACAAACGGCGAGAATTGGGGCATGGGTTTCCTTCTAGTCTTGTTCCCTGAAGACTCTAATGCCACCAACGCTATTGTTGACAAGACCAACAAGCTCTTCTCCCCAACTTCTTCTTCTTCTACTTCATGTTCAACCCCTTCGCCATCATCCTCGTCGTTTAAGAGAAGCAACTCCAATAATGTCCTTCTATCGAAAGCCCAGTCGACGATTTCTATCTGTGCCCTTCTCGTCTTCATCACCCTCCTCCTCTTCACCCTCTCCACTTTCGAACCCAACTCCAAAACCCACCCAAGCTCCACCGCTTCCAGAAGATTTCTCTCCCAAAATTCCGCCGCCGACCCCAATTTCACAAACACCAACCGCAGCCTCCTCTTCTCTTCTTCGCCTTGGTTCGGCAAAATGTGGAAGCAGAAGAAGCAGAAGCAGCGAACACCAAACCTATACGCCCTGCAGAGAATGGGTACCTTGTACAGACGCGGCACTCGAGCCATGCCCGATCTCTTCGTCGGTCACGTAGATAACGACGTCACCGACGCAGAGCTTCGTCTATTCCTCAGACTCTTGCACAGGTCCGGCCTCGCCTCACGTGCCGACATAGTCTTCATCTTCGCCTCCTCTTCCGTTTCATCGAAATCCGCCTCTGTTATCCGACAAGAGAACGAGTCTTTCTTCAAGCTCCTCCACCATTATCGACAATCGAACCGAACCGCCGCGACCCGACCCGGTTTCGATGTGACCCAGTTCGTGAAGTCTGGGAAGAAAGCGACGGAGGAGCCTCTGTGGGGGAAGAAAAGTAGCCGTAGCAGTAGTAGCAATTCGAGTAGCGAGTCAGAGGAGGTTGAGGGTGCTGAGTCGACTCAGCAGCAGTTGAGCTACGGGTCGGTGGTGGGTTTCGAGGTGGGCGAGCTCGACCCGGAAAACTCGCTGGCCGGGTTCGTGGTGGACCACCACGTGGCAATGAGTCTACGAAGGTGGGCTTGCTACCCTATGCTACTGGGCCGCGTTCGCCGCAACTTCAAGCACGTAATGCTCGTCGACGTCAAGAATTCCCTCGTCGTGGGGGACCCACTCAACCGAGCCAGGCACAAGTCCGCCGAGTCGGTCATTCTCTTGTCCGCCAAGCATTGCATTAATAAGAAAGGCTCCGTGGACCCGACGACTGCTCAGTGCCCGGTTAACACCGCCGTCATCATCGGCGGCGCGCGCGGAGTCAGGCGGCTTTCGAGTACGGTTCTGACGGAGATCGTGCGGGCGGCTGTGTGGCAACAACCGAAAAAGAGAAAGAGCTCGGCAGTGACGGAGTCGGCGATTTTGAGCGGACTGGTCGGGAATGTGTTCGTTTCGAAGAACATTAATTTGGTGACGTCGACGGAGACGGTCCCGGACGCGAGTTCGATTATTACCACGGTGGCAGCGGCAGCTGGGTCGGTTTTATCCCATGCGGTAATTCAACGCGGTAATAGTCATAATCACCGCGAGCTTAATTCAATTATTATGAAGCAAATTTGTTCTTCAGAATTAGATTCTTCTTCTGTCTATAGCGATTGTTAGCAAAAGAAAAAAAAAGAAAAAAAAAGGAAATAAGACCCAAATACAGTAGAAATTTGTTACTTTCTTCTTTTCTTTCTCTATTACTACAAATTTTTGTTGTTACTTGTTTATAATATTGATTTAGCAATAAATTTTCTTTTGTGTAATTTTGTATCATGGTCACTGAAACCACAGAGTTTCAGGCACGGAATTGCCCACAATTTTGGGGGATACATTACAAAATTAGCATTTTTATATATTTTTCGATAGAAAGTATTTTATATTTACGATTCAATGAAAATTAGTTAAAGTCTATCGAGAAATTATAATCTACTTGGGTTAAATTAATCTCGTTTTAGTTTTGCACTCAACCAACTTAGGGCTCTCTTGTTACAAGAGCTGTTGGAGATGATCTTATACTAAATTGGAGAAGTTTTGTCGTGAGCAAAACACTAATGTGTGGAAGTCACTTCTATACAAGGAGTAAAATATCGGATATCGAGAATATATCGACGGTCTAAAATTTAGATATATTGACTGAAATATCGATTCAGTGAAAATTCTGACGGAAAAAACGGAAACTAATAAAAATACATGGAAATTTGTAAGGAAACTTTTGGAAGTTATTATATGATCAATTATCTACTTTATGTGAAAAGAAAATATTGATCAAACATCAAGATATATGAATTTACTATATTACTATATGAATTAGAACGTGTTAAGTGCTGATAATTATTAAAATATAATTTAATAGTTATAATTTTAATTTTTGATGGTTAAAACGGCTAGACAATCACGCATTTTTTACAATATATTACACATCACACATCACAAAATCAAATATACAAATATTTCAAAACTACGTAGAGGACCTATGTGAGGTTCGAAAAGTTTTTAAAAAGTTTTTAAAAGTTTCAAAAATTTTGAGAAATATCGGAAATATTGCCGATGTATCAGAAATATTGATAAAAATCGAGAAATTTCGAAAAATTTAAGGATATAATGAAAGATTTTTTAGGTGATTAAAAAAATTAAAATATTGACGAAATATCACTGAAAATATCAATTTTAGATTCCTTACTTCTGCATCAAAAATACCAATTTCGGTGTAAAGCAGGATTGTTCACCATTGATCCGCATACTCTAGGTACAGTTTATGAATTTGGGTTCGAATTAGGCTAGACTTTGATTACTCTCCGGTATGACCACACAAAAAAGGCCGGTTTGGTTTTGGCACATAAGCAGCTAAGCAGTAGCTGTAAGTTGTGAAGAGGCAAACCCTTTACCTCAAGAGTCCGATGATTAAGCAAGGGGTTAAATGAAAGGCTAAAGGGAAATGATTAGATAGTGGAAGTGGGTCCTCTCAAATATACCCATTTTTCCCATTAACATGGTTAGGAAATCAAATCCCATCCTCATGATTTGTCCAGCCCTGCTGGGCATGCACATGAGTAGAAAAATATTTTACGAAAAATTTAATGTTTTTATCCATCTTAATTTTAGAGTTAATATAGTTTTACAAGTGGTTTTCCATGATTAGGAAATCAAATCCCATTCTCATGTTTTGTCTAGTCCTGTTGGGCATGCACATGAGTAGAAAAATATTTTACGGTAAATTTAATGTTTTTATCCATCTTAATTTTAGAGTTAATATAGCTTTACAAGTGGTTTCCCAAAAAGAAAATATATTTACACAATCCTATCATATCTACATATCTACAAAAGTTAATAGGAATATTATTTCTAACACTCCTCCTCAAATTAGTGCATAGATGTCAATCATGCCCAACTTGTCGATCCATCATGTGAATGTTTGGTGTGATAACCCCTTAGTGAGTACATCCACCAATTGTTCTTTAGAAGCTACAAAGGGAAAAGATATAACCTTCTTATCAAGGTTATCTCTTATGAAATGTCGACCAATCTCCACATACTTGGTTCTATCATGCTGTACAGGATTATGAGTTATCTCAATTGTAGCAGTATTATTACAATGCAAATCCATGACTTTATGAAGCTTGAAGCCTAACTTTTTCAATACATTCCTGATCTATAATAGTTCACACATTGGATTTGTCATTTCACGGTATTTAGCTTCAACGCTAGAGCGGGGAATCACATTTTGCTTCTTACTACGCCAAGTTACTAAACTTTCACCAATAAATGTAAAGTATCAAGAAGTAGACGCCCTATTAGTCTTATCACTCGCCTAATCTGCATCAGTATAGCATGTAACTCCAAACTCACAATTCTTTGAAAACAGTAGGCCTTAATCAGGTGTAGACTTCAAATAACTGAGAATATGCATCACAACATCTATATGTTCTTTACTTAGATCATGCATAAACTAACTAACAACACTTACAGCATATGCAATATCAGGTCTAGTATGTAACAAATAGATCAATCTTCCTACTAACCTCTGATACATGCCCTTGTTTGTTGGAACTTGACTAGAACACAACTCCAACTTGTGATTCATCTCAATAAGAGTATTAGCAGGTTTACAATCTAACATTCCTGTTTCAGTAAGAAGATCAAGCACATACTTTCGTTGTGACAAGGTGATTCCCAACTTGGATCTTGCAACTTTAATTCCCAAGAAATACTTTAATAGACCCAAGTCCTCCATCTCAAACTTTTGAGACATACGCTTCTTCAAATCTTCTATCTGAACTGGAACATCACTAGTGACAACCATATCATCCACATACACAATCAAAGTAGTAATCTTACCATCCTTGAGTTAGATCAAAAAGGTGTGATTAGAGTTGCTCTGCCAATATCCAAACTTTTCATTGCTCTAAAGAACCTCCCAAACGAAGCTCTTGGATATTTCTTCAAACCATACAAAGACTTCATTGCTCTACTCAAGAAAATATTTTTCACATCAAATTTTTGCAATGGTCAATCATATCGAGCTGCTAAGGCAATGCGAATGCGTACAGTACTGATCTTTGCTACGGGGAAAAATATCTCTTGGTAGTAGACTCCATATTACTGAGTATAACCTTTAGCAACTAGACGAGCTTTATATCGATCAATGCTCTCATTTGCCTTCAGCTTCATTGTAAATACTTATCTACATCCAACAGTTTTCTTTCTAGTTAGTGTAGGAACAGTCTCCCATGTTCCATTCTTTTGAAAGCCCAAAGTTCTTCATTCATAGCATGTTTCCATTTTGAATCCGCCAAGGCATCCTGTACAGTATTGGGAATAAATATTGTAGATGATTGATTAACAGTAAGTACATGTGATCTAGACAACCTATGGTGGGACACAAAGATAGCAATATGATATTTGGCTTTGGCTTCTTTGGCGGGTTCATATTGTTTTTTGGAACCTCTTTTGTTTCCCGTTGAGATCTCCTAGGTTCATTAACTTCTATACCACCTGATTCAATGTTATCAATACGTACCTCAGGTGAGACATTCTGGGAAGGCTCTTCAGTTGATGGAGTAGAAAGGGGGTCTTCACGAAATATTGCTTCATAAGAAGGTTGAACTTTAGTTGATGATGCTTCAGCTTCTATATTCGACGGGTCGAGTATATTGTTTGAGGGGTCGAAGGACACATTCTGTCCAATTTCGGTTCAATTCTTTGACGGGTTGAAGATGTTGCTCGATCGGTCGAAGGTGTCTTTCGGGTTCTTTGTTCGATGGGTCGAGGGTAATGCTCGACGGGTCTAACATAGCTCCAATGCAATTTTTTGGGCGATTTTCAACTTGAAATCTCTTTTCCAAACTCTCCAATTCTTCAAACTTCGTCAAATTCAGAGGATTTCCTTCACATACTCTCTTCTCCCTCTGAAGGGGAGACTCTGACACTCCCCTGAGTAATAAGGTTCAAATTCACAGAAAGAAACATTCAGAGAAACATGCATTTTTTTTAAAACTAGATCATCACAACAATAGCCTTTTTGAAACTCAGCATATTCAACAAAGATACACTTCACAGAACATGGATCAAACATACTTCTCAATTGTTTGTTGATGTGAACATACATAGTACAACCAAAAACTTTGGGCCCCAGATTTGGCAAATATGATACATTCAACAACTGATGCACACTACAAGAAAACTTCACTTAGACCACGGAACCGTTAAGTGGCACTTGGACTACGGAGATTATTTTCTCCGTCATCCAGGTGTACACTTGGACAACAGACCGACACGCCGTGGTCCGAGTGCCCACTCGGACTGTGGAGAAGTTCTCTGTCGTCCTTGTAATCACTTGGACGACGGAGAATTGCCAAATCCGTCCTCTAAGTGTCCACTTAGACGACGGACCGACACCTTCATCGTCTAAGTGAAGCATTATATAAGGCCCATGCCGAACTCTCTTCCTCTCCGCTCACTCATCTCTCAACTGATCATGATCTCTTCCTGTCTTGATCAGCGCCCTATGCGTGCATGCAATTCAAACGTCCTAGCTAGCTACCTAGATAACACTATATATATCTTCGGCTCCGACCATCGATTAATTCATCATATATCGGAGAAGGCTAGGTACGTACGTAGTTAATTTTTCAACACCATTAACGTAGGTTTATATATATAATTAATTGTACGTTTGATTGATTGCATTGTTAATTAATTAGTACGTCTAATATATATTTATATATAATAAATTAAGTTAGGAAATTGATGATATATATATATATATTAGTTATGGTAAACCAGTAGTACGTATATATGTATGGATGTTTAAAAATTTGGTTAATATTTAGTTAAAACGTACGTACATGCATGTTAGACATATTAAAATAATTGATGTAGAGTACGTACGTACGTATGTACAACTATAATTAACAAAGGTAGTTGAATGTAATTATTGAAGATAATGAATTAATAATTTCTTTTAATTAAGGTAGTTGAAAATTTGTGTATATATAATAGTTTAATTAATAATTACTCAAAAATTTGTGTATATATGTAGAATTAATAGTTAATTGACTAATATGTAATAATTAATTAATTATAAAATTTTGTAGAAGTATGGACAAGAGTTGGATGAAGTTGCGGAATAGATGTGATGTCCGGTATATGGATGAAATTAGTGAATTAGTGAATTTTGCGATAGAACATGGTCAGGGAAAGAAGCGTTTCAGGTGTCCGTGCCAAAAATGTCTTAATTCTCAGTATGTGGAGGTTAATGCATGTTATGGTGCAACACTTGTACAAAAATGGTATGATGTGGAGTTACACTACATGGAGCGAGCATGGTGAAGCAGTAGACTTCAGCTCAACAGACTTCAACTCAGGGTGCAGTTACCAGGGTGCCTCATTCAGCGGCAGTGGTGCCGGCCACCTAGAACCCAGCTGCATATTTGGTCCATGATGCGTTTCCGGGATTTAGTCATGGTGGACACCAACACCAAGAGGGAGGTTACAATACCACTCATCAGCATGATGACACATTTTTCACTGCTAGCTTGGCCACTGACACTAGTGAGATGGATAAGTACAACAGGATGCTACTTGAAGCGCAGACCTGGTGTTCCCTGGATGTCGAGAGAATGTGTTGCAATATGTGATGGAGCAAATGAAGATAAAAGTGAAGCACAAAATGTCAGTCAGTGCTTTTGACGAAATTCAGGAGCAAATATGTAAGTTGCTTCCTGATGATCACAATCTTCCTAAATCTCATTATAAGGTTAGAAATATCTTGAGCAGCCTCGGCTTAAAGTACAGGATAATTAACGCATGTCCGAATGATTGTGTGCTGTTTTACAAAGAGTACAAAGATTTGGATCATTGTCCCATATGTAGCAAGTGCAGATATGAGCTGAATAGGAAGAGTTCGAAAAATAGAATTCCTATGAAAGTTGTTCGATATTTTCCCTTGATTCCCAGATTGCAGCGCTTGTACATGTCTCTATACATAGCAGAGGTGATGCGATGGTACGCAGAAAAGCTAATTGATGATGATGTCTTGCGACACGCTGCGGATGGGGAGGGTTTCAAACATTTCGACAGAGAATTTGGAGACTTTGCTGCAGAGGTTAGAAATGTTAGACTCGGACTATCTACAGATGGATCCTTGGGGTAGTAATAGCTTCGCGGTCAGCACTTGGCCAGTTATTGTGATGCCGTACAACTTGCCTCCGTGGATATGCATGAACAAGGAATTTAATTTCCTTACTCTACTAATTCCAGGTCCTAAATCTCCGGGGAAGTGCTTAGATGTCTACCTCAGACCTTTGATCGACGAGCTGAAACTATTTTGACAAAATGGAGTCCCAACTTATGACAAATTCACTGACACGATGTTCACGATGAGGGCTGCCATAATGTGGACGATGAGCGATTTTCCAGCGTATGGGATGTTGGCAGCCTGCAGGACGAAAGGATATAATGGATGTCCTATATGTTTGGACAACGTGAACTCTAGTTGGCAGACGGGAAATGTGTGTTACTTGGGTCACCGTAGATGGCTTCCTAACGACCATCCGTGGTGATAGGACGAAGCTCATTTCGACGGAACGGTAGAGAACAATCCTAAACCCCATAGTTGGTAGGGCGAAGAGATTTTAGAGAGGTTGAGCTATTTCGACTTTGGTGTGTTGACCAATGACGCGATGTAAAGAAATGCAATCCAATTCCTCCACATGATCTCAGATATTGGCATCATAAGAGTATATCATTTGAACTCCCTTACTGGTCGAAGTTGAAGCTGAGGAACAACTTGGACGCGATGCACATAGAAAAGAATGTGTGCGACAACGTGGTGGGAATAATTCTCGGTATTAAGTTCAAGACTAAAGATACTCCCAAAGCGCACAAAGATCTGGAATCAATGAATCTACGTCGTTCCATGTGGTTGAGGAAGGATAGGAGAGGAGTGTACAACAAGATGCCAGCTGCACCTTACACAGTGAAGCCGACACTTAGACATTTTGTATTTCACTGGTTTAAGAGCGTTCGTTATCCGGCTACGTATGTAGCTACTATAATTGGAGCAGTGGACGAGGTGCAACACAAGCTTGTTGGTCTGAAGACACATGACTATCACGTTATGCTGCAACGTCTGTTTCCAGTAGTAATTTGACCATATTTGCCTCGTGACATCGTAGAACCAATAGTGGCATTGTGCAGATGGTGGCAGAGGTTATGCGTCAGAGAATTAAAGAAGTCAGATGTGGTGGAACTGCAACAACAAATTGTACGTGCACATCATTTGCAAACTAGAGATGATTTTTTCCTCTACTTTCTTTGACATCATGATTCACCTAATGATCCACCTGCCAGAGTAGATGCTCATTTCTGGTCCGGTCCAGTACACTTGGATGTATCCTCAAGAAAGGTATGTACAAATAATTAATTATACAAGTTTTTTAATTCATAATTTGTTCCACAGGAGATTACTAGCTATATGTACTTATTTTACAATATATTAATTGAACGTTTGAATTTGTAGACATCTTGGACAATATAAATGATTCGTCAAAAACAGGTCGGCCCCGGATGGCTCTATAGCCGAGACATACCTAATGCATGAGTGTGTTACTTACTGCAACAGGTACCTCAAAGATCTACTACCTCTCACTGCCTCTGATCCCAGTGCCCGCATCAATATTTTTGTCGACACAAATGTCGTACGACCGTTTAGAGGAGTATTAAAGGAATCGTTAACATGGGATGAACTTATTGAGGCACATTGGGTAGTGTTGCGAGACTGTGACGAAGTTAAGCCGTACATGATGTCATACAGGGAGAGACTTCAGGTGTTAAATCCGGACAAGAGTTCGGCGTGGTTTGAGAAAATGGTTGAGAAGAAGTTCTCTGTTTATTTCTTCCAATGGGTACGTACGTACGTATGTCTCCGTATTTAGTAATTTATATACATATCGATCATGTTTGTATAAAGTAAACCCTTAAATTTTCCATTTTCGCAGATGATTGATCTGCAAAAATCTGAAAACCACGGGGGGTGGTGGTCCTGGCCAAAGCACTTGCTAGCAGGGAAGCTGATTAAACACTATATTTATCCCGGATGTTTTGTGAACGGTGTAAAGTTCTATTCATTGGCCCGAGATGAAGGAAGAAGAACACAAAACAGTGGGATAGCGGTTGGGAAAGACAATGATCTATATTACGGGGCTATTATATATGTCGTTCAGTTATATTACGGGAATGATGTCAACGTTTTCCTATTTAAGTGCAGATGGTTCAAGCATACAATGGAAGACCTGAGACTTTTATCAGTCCATACAAACTCAAGCTAGTATGAGGATGAGCCTTTCGCTCTCGCCACCTTAGTTAGACAGGTGTTTTATCTCGACGATCCGAAAGATGGTGAAGGGTGGAAAGTAGTGAACCGTATCTCTCATCGAGGAATATGGAATACTACGACAGTTGAAGGGACATCGGCGACTGAAGATGCTGCTGAACTAGAAAGAGACATTCCTGCCTATCAAGAGCCTAATATTTCTATCATCCGCTCCGATATAATGGACCTGGTTCAAGATGGTGAACGCTTACCCATGCCTGATGGTTGGACAGATCTAAATGAAGATGAGATTATTGATGCAATTAATGAGGTAGATGAAGACGTGCATAATGAGGATGAGGACGAGGACTCAGGTTATTCGTCGGACGATATTGAGTATGATGAGGAGGAGGAGCAATCAGATAACAGGGATGAGAATGATGACGATTATGATGAAGAGTACAATATAACGACGAGGGATATTAATTGGTAATTAATTATTGTAATTATTGTCATATATGATGCATCATCGATCAATAATTAATATAAATATTATGAGGAGGAGTACGTACGTATGTATAGCTTTTGTACTTAATTAATTACATTGCGTGGTCGGTTCGACCGACGTAAATTAAAATTAATTAATTAATTAATCGATCCAGATCAGAGGAGGATTGGATCAATCGATAATTTTATCGATCGAATTGAATCAGATCAATTAATTTTCACGTCGATCGACTATTAAAACGGGGACAAAAAAACGAATTTTCGTAGTCCATATATACGAAGGTAATTAAAAGTACACAATTTAATACGTACTCGATCGATATATATATATATATATATATAAAGGAAAAATTCTAAATCCTAAAAACTTCACTTAGACGACGCAACTTGAAAATTCTAAATCCTAAGGCCCCAACTTGAAAATTCAGGATTTTCACTTGGGCGACACAAAAACACGTATGTGTTATCCAGGATTTTCACTTGGACGATGGAGAGTCCATTTTCCGTCGTCCAAGTGCGTTCTTGGACGACGCATACGTGTTTTTGCGTTGTCCAAGTGAAGCCCAACCCTAAACCCTAAATACTAGGGCCCTAACCCCTAAATTCAGGGGTTTTAACTTAGACGACGGAGAGGAATGTGTGCGTCGTCCAAGTGCGTACTTGGACGACAGAAACGCCATTCTCCGTCGTTCAAGTACGCACTTGGAAGACGGAGACGCTAATTTGCGTCGTCCAAGTGAAGATTTCGTAATTTTATCTAAGACAACGACCATCTAGACTATCTCCCAATGCATATTCTTTTCGTCAAGACTATAGAGTAAACAATTCTTGGTGTGTGAGCTTCGACGGTTCCAAAATAGGAGTTACGAAATTTCTTGTATCCACGTTTCCGGTTTGTCAAAATCTCAGTTTTGCGGTTGACTGTGCCGATGAAACCCTTCACGAACTTACTATTTTCTGAAATTTATTCTAATTATATATTATCTTACGACAAATGTATCAAACGGTTGTTTTGTCCAAATTCAATTTCGTTAATATCGATATGCAATGAGTCTATACTTAATAATACTTAAGTCATAAAGATTACTAGATACTTAACAAGTTTAAAGATATAAAATTATTCATCATCTCAAATTCAATTGTTTATATATACGATGTGTTAATCGATATTTTACAACTATTTCATTCGAATGACAAATCGGCAACTTCCTTGTGAATTAATTTTAAAAATTAATTTTACGTAAATTTAACTTGGACCACGGAGATTAACCATATCCGTCGTCCATGTGATCACTTGGACGACGGAGATGGTCTTCTCTGTCGTCTAGGTTCAAAAACCATGGCGGTCCAATTCTACTGCCTCAATTTTGGGCACTGTTTCAAATGCTGACTTAGACGACGGCGAATGCCATCTCCATCGTCTAAGTGAAATTTGAAACAGTCCCCAAAGTTAAGGCGGTTAACTCCCACCTGCCAATTTAATTGGGCGCCATTTCAAAATTTTGAAACGGTTCACTTAGACGACGGAAACACTCGTTTCCGTTGTCCAAGTGCACTTGGACGACGAAAAAAAGAGATCCGTCGTCTAAGTGGAACTCTTTATACAGGCCACTGCTCATCCTCTTTTCCTCATCCCATATCATTCTCCTCTCCTCTCCTCTCACTCTCTCTCAAAAGCTCCGGCCTCCCTCCTCTGGCGACTCTCCGGCGACCAAAATTCCGGCGTTTCCCTCTCTCCGGCGACTTTCTGGCGACTCATCTTTTAGGTAATATTTATATTTTTTAACATAACTGAGACTGTACTCTGTGAAAACCAAATCATAAACAGTTCGATGCAAATGCATGAAACAGCATATAAATGTATGTATATTCGTATACGTATATCCGTATAAGTATAATCGTATAATCGTAAGAAAACACATGCTCATATAATCCGTAATCTCAATACGCATGCTCGAGTTCATAAATCATATAAAAGACTCGCAAGAATTTCGTGAAAAGAAATTGTCCACTCACAGACTAGCGTAACGCAGTTCGCGTTAACCCGTGATCCGGCGGAAAGTCCCTCGCCAAACGAACGATCACGAACCCCTGAATAATCACAAAATCCATTTCTCAAAATCATAACTCGACAATACAAGTCAAATCACGAGAAACCACCGTTCTCGGAAACACGTAATTCGATTACGACAAACTGTCGGAAATTCGGAAATCACACCTCAATACCTCGCTGTATTTTCGGATGCTCAAATCGAGAAACGAACCTCTCCACTGCGATCGGGGCGCGATATCGAGTGAAATGACATGCAATTTGTCGAAAACCCAAAAAGTCAAACTGTTGACCGCCGTTGACCACCGCCCACGGCGGCGCCGCCACCCGACCAGAAAATTTCACGGCGGAGCAACCCTCACTCCATGCAAAACCACCCACTGAGCAACTTTGTCAACTGCATCGAAGTCCAATTCTCACTCTAACTATGTCAATTTCACGAAAAACTGAATGTACACACAAATTTCAAATCCAAAATTCTCCATCCACAAATCGAATTAGAACTCCATACTTACATGGTTAGAATCCTTGAGAGGAGAGCTACAAAACCCAATCCTTGTTTGAGCTCAACTCGGCCCGAATCGAAAACCACCATTAAACCCAAAATTCACAAACTTTGGTTCAAGCTTTCTCTCTCCACCGTCCACCTCATCGTGAACGGTGGCCGGCATCCACACCGGGCAGCCAAGCCGAGTCCAAAGAGGTAAGGATCAAGCCCGGAGGTGGCCGGTTAAGGAATCACCGCCGACGAGCCGTGAAGGTGACGCGCCTCCTTCCTCCTCCACGTGTTGACCAAGTCAACACCAGTCAACCCATTTAATTCATCTTTGACTTTCCCAAAGGAGCAAGTCCACTATTTAAAGCTTTCCCAATTTGGAAACTCATAATTATCCATTTCGACGAACTTTGAATACCCGTAACTTTCTCGTCGTAATTCCGATTCCGATAATTCTCACGGCCACAAACTCGTCTCGACATATTCTTCAATAATCACCCGAAGTCAAACACATCGGCCAATCGGATAAAAAGTCAACGGTTCACACCAACACATATTAAATCGACAAAATAACCAACAATCGGAAATAATCACAACTTAATCTTCGTAACTCAGAACAATGCTCTGGAAGTTCCCACGAGATTAAAATTAAATTCTCAACAACTTCCGTGAAGAAGCCGAAACCAAATTCTCGTCCGGTAATTTAGTCGTTAAGAAGGCCACAATTATAAACCGATTATGCCGAAACTTCAAATATTCATAACTTATTCCTCGGTCATCCAAATAACGATCTGGAACCGCCCACGAACTCGAAATCACACGTACAACGACTCTCGAGAAGAGACCCAACTCCAATTCTCGGCCAATAATTAAGTCGTTAACAAACCCTGGCGAGTAAATCCATTATTGGAAATCCACGCTCACACGCTAACTCGCGAATTGAGCTGATTTCACTGCTGATTCTGTTCTGTGTCGTCACAAATCCACCCCCCTTAAAAAAAATTTTGACCTCGAAATTTCTGAGTCTGCCGACTAAAAGTAGGAGCACTGCCTCTGCGTACTGCTTAAATCTCAAGTGGCTTTGACAACGGAACAACTCTGGTAACAGACTCCACAATAGGAGTCAGCTCCGTGCTGAAATCCCTGTACCTTCAAATCTTGAATCTGAACTGGCTCCACACAATAGCCAAGTGTTCCTGCATAAAGAACTGATAGGGTACACAACCCGCAATAAACCTGAAACACAGTTCCGCCACACGTAACACAACACACATAACGGCCAACACTATAGGCGATGCCGAACTATACGGCACAACACAAACTCGCCTACGATCACACACGGATCAAAATAACATGGCAAATCACTACTCAGTCTGCTTACATCAACATAACTCACACAC
Source organism: Geum urbanum (assembly GCA_946800695.1). NCBI lineage: Eukaryota > Viridiplantae > Streptophyta > Magnoliopsida > Rosales > Rosaceae > Geum > Geum urbanum. The sequence continues at coordinate 58,278,366 of OX326997.1, forward strand.
TCATATCAACATAGCTCAAACATCGAACTCGGGCAATTATCAACCCATTTCCGCTAATCTGACAGTCTGTGGTAACACATTCCACAAGATCCGAATCAAACGTCAACTCACATCAAACTCGCTCCAACAGAATGGAGTACAACATCGTCCTCAAAATGACAACACGTAACATCAAAACCATAGTGGTCCACAAACTGGTACTGCAAGCAATCTCGAACAGCTGAAACTGCTTGTCCCAAATGTTCCGGAACTGCAATACCGAGGCCCACAACATGCCCTCCAAGGTCCGAATAGTCCTCAAAGATCGCTCACCAATCTGAGGATAAGAACTGGTACCAACTTGTAATCTGGTCCCCAATGCTCGCTGTAAAGCTCACCAACACTCTGTTGTAGCTGTTTATCTCGATCAGTGAACTGGGACACAGGTACACCGCGGGAATGGACAACCTCCGCCAAACACGGCTATACCAGCCTACCACCGAAATCTTTTCCCGAAAGTACAAGGAAATGTATTGAGTTCATCAAATGACCCACAATAATCTGACAACTGGTATCACAACCAAAGTGCGTACTGGTACACAAGATCACAGCGACAAACGCCAAGTCAAACCGGAAATCTCAAATGGCTGACACTTCTCAGCAAGTCTCTGCCTCCTAGCCATCACCTGTCGAATGTGGCATCCGCACACTCAAACTGCTACATTGCTCTTTATGTTGCATCACGAGTAATAAACTCGAAGTATCTGATACATTTCTGCAATACTAGCGCCAAATGCGCGCGAAACCACGAGCCTCAACATCATCACACTTGAACTCAGCTCCCATAGCTCGCAACTCGGCTAACACAGAAACTCGAGCCACACATACACACACGCAATACTGAAGCTCCTGACTCTCAACTGAACGCACCAACAACAACATCCCAAAGGGATAGTCAAAGTGCAACTACTAACCTTTCCCGAACAAGCTCAAAGGTGCAACCATAGTCGTTAGTCGACCTCATCCATCTACACTGCCTCAAGCCCAAATCTGGCCGAAAATGCAAGTGGATGAAACTCAAATGATCAGTGCATATCCTACACCTCGCTGCACGCCATAACTGTAATGTCTCGAACTCTCTGATGCTAACACAAGGACAACTACACCCAAATCACACATAGGATACGTAGCTACATAAGGTTTCCACCGCCTGGAACCATGAGCCATCGCTCTGCTACACAACATCCAAACACAACCAACTCCAAACCTCGATGCATAGCCATAACCCACGAACTCGTTGCAATCGTCAGGTAAGGTCGAAACCGAAGCAACGGTCAACCACCCTGCAGAAGTAAGTAACTCTCCTCGCGTGTATCGAACCACTCGAACTAAACGCCTTCTTCGTCAATCCGGAAAGTAGAGTGGCAATCCAGGAAAATCCTGCACAAGCCGTCGGCAAAAGCCTACCAAACCCAAGAGACTCCCGATCTCTGGTACAATAGTAGGGCAATCCCCAAATCAACACGGCTTCTAACTGGTCAGGATCCACGCCAACTCCCTCGGCTGACATCACACAGCTCAAAATCTTCACGCGAATCGGCCAAAACTCATACTAGCTGAACTTCGCAAACAGTTGATCATCTCGCGAAGTCCGCAAAATCACTCGCAATTGCTTTAGGTATTGGCTCACACTCCTAGAGTACATCAGGATATTGCCAACGAACATGACCGCAACTCGTCCAAAAACCGTCTCAACACCTAGTCCATCAAGTCCACACGATCTACGGGGGCATTGGTCAACCAAATAGCGTGACCAAAAGCTCCTGATGTCCGCACCGAAATCCGAAAGCTGTCCAAACCACATCTGACTCATCGATCCTCAACTGATAATATCCGGATCCGAAATCAATCTTCGACAAGACTGAAACTCTCGCGAGCTGATCAAACCACTCGTCAATCCGAAGCGGAGGATACTCACTCTCCTCTGAAATGAATCAAGCTTCGGTAGTCAATGCACCACCTCGTCGAACCATCCATCATCCGTTCACACAATGCAAGAGCACACCACGCAAATACGCGGGGTCGCATGAAATCTCCTGAAACTTCCTCCAGCAACTCCTGGAGTCGAAACTGTAGCTCCATCAACTCCGCTGGCTCCGAACGACAAGACATCGGTAAAATGAGCCCAGCGCCTGGTACAAGCTCAATGATGTAGTCGGTCTCCCGAACTGGAGGAACACCTGGTAACTCATCCGGAACACATCTAGAAACTCGGGAACCACCTCAATGTCGCCAATGTCGGGTACAGCAACCGTAATATCCACAACATGGGCTAAGCAAGCAACACAATCCGTCTCCATCATCCGCTCGACCATCACCGCGAAACAGCATCTCGGGGAAATCTGGTCGTCGAAACACAACCTCCTTCTCGAGGCACTCGAACACAGCCAAATGCATCGTCAGTAAGTCCATACTCATAATCACATCAAAACCACGATATCAAGCTATAACAGATCCGCGGCTAGCCCATAACCTCCAGCAAGGATCACGCAACCTCTGGATGGATGTAATACTCTCCAAAACCTCGGAAGTGGAGATGCAGGTACAATAGCCATGGATGTCAAACAACAGTAACCTCGGAGAAAAGTCAGTCCTCAAACAAGGTCATGGCACGAACTCCAACATGCTCAACTAGCCGCCCACGTCAATTGCAACTTGCCGAATAACTCATCTAAATGCTACATTAGTCAACCTCAGGAACAACATGAGGATCTCCTTGTGAACTCTGGGCTGCCTAAACCGCTAAAACAGCTGACTGAGGGCGCTCCCTCGCAACGTGACCCTCCTGGCCACCACAGTAGCAACTGTGAGTACTTCTTGAACACAAGTCACCACAACACCTGCTGCGTGAAAGGATCACCAACGATCACTCGAACTCATACCATAGAAGCAAGTCCGCTACTCTGTGATCTCCGTCATCATCAAACGGATCCTCTGCTTGATCTGATGACCCTCAACATAATCAAAAAGACCACAGCCTGATGAAGTCACTAAATCTGAGGTGCCTGAACTCAACATCATCAAAATCTCGACTAAGTCCACTTTCCTCAAACCATCACATCGGAAATCACGTACACCTTTCCCTACTCAATAGCCTCGCCACTGAGTGCAGCACACTATGCTCCTCACGGATGTCTTGATGCACATCAATCAGACTCTCTCTGATGCTCAGGTTCAAACTCATCTCGAACCTCGTGAACTGCTTCCTCTGAAGCCACATAACTCGTGCAAACAAAGACAAACATATGAACAATGCAGCACTGCCTCAGGTGGGTAAACACTCCTCATTCGATTGCTAGGTAGCCTGATTAAACCATTACCGTATAAACAACACCCTGGAAGTAGGCCATGGAGTCGCAACAGGAACTCACACAATATCAGCCCACCAAATACAATGATCTGACTCAGGCACACATCAACTGCCACAATTCTCTGCTCTAAGGCAAAATGTAAACGCTCATACACACAACCAGGCAAACTGTGCCTCACAGTTCACTGAACTCGGATTACTCATCCAAACCCACAGTTCAATGGCAAATCGCGCGTCGATTGATCCTCAATAGGATCCACAACCGTTCCAACACGGAAAGCACGTCAAGGAGGCATCCTAATGAATAATAACATCGTTCACAACAAGTGGAACGTAATCATGGAACTTCAAATATTTGAAAGTATACAACACCCGGAATATTGATGATTATCCGCCGGCCGGTCGGGTCACCATTCCAGACATGCTGTACATTCTCAAATATCCTTAGTAAACACGACTACAGAAGTATACAGAACCTATAATCTAATGCTCTGATACCAAGCTGAAAGGACCCAACCCGATTTAGCTCCCTAAACCGGAATCGAACCCCTTCGAAAACGCGAACCAACAAAAACCATAGAAATTTGGCAGAGTTTCGTTACTAACGTGGAATTACCATTACCTGCACGCGGAAAATACACTTCATCCTATGCCACAAAAAGCAAACCGTGGGCACCAATCCCATCCGGATTTCTCAATATATCAACAATAATGTAAAGTAGTACATATATCTATACTTTACTAAAATCTGGAGTAAAATCGTATAACATAAACAACAGATTTCTCAGAGCGACCTCTAATGTATAAACATATAAGTATACCACAGTAGGTAGAACAATAAACCTACTGGACGAAATAAGGTAGCTCGAGCACTATGCCTCCGACCACGACGTGCGACACCAGAGCCTGAACTGCAAACTGGGCACGGAAACCGAAAAGCCCAGGGGAAAGACATGAAAACTGTTAGAGTGAGTGGACGAAAATAAATGTCTTTCACAACTTGATATATATGTTTAAAATAACATATGTGATTCCAGGTAAATAAAAATAACAAGTACAGGAGGTAAAACCATAATCCTCCAGCGTACTGAGCATGCAAGTAAAATCCCACGGGGCCACTCATGGACACATCCGTGCTAGTACAGTCCGAATCACGGGATCCCAGACCCACACGTGATTCTAAGCCAGAAATGGCCTCTGTTCTGGGGAAACGCCCATCACCGGTCAGGTCGGGGTTACGCCCCTCCTGGCGGCCTACCATCGGGGATCAACCGAGAGGCAAGTGTATCGATACAACAACATAACTGAGACTGTACTCTGTGAAAACCAAATCATAAACAGTTCGATGCAAATGGATGAAACAGCATATAAATGTATGTATATTCGTATACGTATATCCGTATAAGTATAATCGTATAATCGTAAGAAAACACATGCTCATATAATCCGTAATCTCAATACGCATGCTCGAGTTCATAAATCATATAAAAGATTCGCAAGAATTTCGTGAAAAGAAATTGTCCACTCACAGACTAGCGTAACGCAGTTCGCGTTAACCCGTGATCCGACGGAAAGTCCCTCGCCAAACGAACGATCACGAACCCCTGAATATTCACAAAATCCATTTCTCAAAATCATAACTCGACAATACAAGTCAAATCACGAGAAACCACCGTTCTCGGAAACACGTAATTCGATTACGACAAACTGTCGGAAATCCGGAAATCACACCTCAATACCTTGCTGTATTTTCGGATGCTCAAATCGAGAAACGAACCTCTCCACTGCGATCGGGGCGCGATTTCGAGTGAAATGACATGCAATTTGTCGAAAACCCAAAAAGTCAAACTGTTGACCGCCGTTGACCACCGCCCACGGCGGCGCCGCCACCCGACCAGAAAATTTCACGGCGAAGCAACCCTTACTCCATGCAAAACCACCTACTGAGCAACTTTGTCAACTGCATCGAAGTCCAATTCTCACTCTAACTATGTCAATTTCACGAAAAACCGAATGTACACACAAATTTCAAATCCAAAATTCTCCATCCACAAATCGAATTAGAACTCCATACTTACATGGTTAGAATCCTTGAGAGGAGAGCTACAAAACCCAGTCCTTGTTTGAGCTCAACTCGGCCCGAATTGAAAACCACCATTAAACCCAAAATTCACAAACTTTGGTTCAAGCTTTCTCTCTCCACCGTCCACCTCGCCGTGAACGGTGGCCGGCATCCACACGGGGCAGCCAAGCCGAGTCCAAAGGGGTAAGGATCAAGCCCGGAGGTGGCCGGTTAAGGAATCACCGCCGACGAGCCGTGAAGGTGACGCGCCTCCTTCCTCCTCCACGTGTTGACCAAGTCAACACCAGTCAACCCATTTAATTCAGCTTTGACTTTCCCAAAGGAGAAAGTCCACTATTTAAAGCTTTCCCAATTTGGAAACTCATAATTATCCATTTCGACGAACTTTGAATACCCGTAACTTTCTCGTCGTAATTCCGATTCCGTTAATTCTCGCGGCCACAAACTCATCTTGACATATTCTTCAATAATCACCCAAAGTCAAACACATCGGCCAATCGGATAAAAATTCAACGGTTCACACCAACACATATTAAATCGACAAAATAACCAACAATCGGAAATAATCACAACTTAATCTTCGTAACTCAGAACAATGCTCCGGAAGTTCCCACGAGATTAAAATTAAATTCTCAACAACTTCCGTGAAGAAGCCGAAACCAAATTCTCGTCCGGTAATTTAGTCGTTAAGAAGGCCACAATTATAAACCGATTATGCCGAAACTTCAAATATTCATAACTTATTCCCCGGTCGTCCAAATAACGATCTGGAACCGCCCACGAACTCAAAATCACACGTACAACGACTCTCGAGAAGAGATCCAGCTCTAATTCTCGGCCAATAATTAAGTCGTTAACAAACCCTGGCGAGTAAATCCATTATCGGAAATCCACGCTGACACGCTAACTCGCGAATTGAGCTGATTTCACTGCTGATTCTGTTCTGGGTCGTCACAGTACTCAGGCGTCGTCGGCCTCCTCTGAATCTATCCTTTATAGCGCCTGACGCAAATTCAGGAGGGCCCCGACTGACCCAAAACCCAAAAGGACTCGCGGTCTCGTCAAAGGCGGAAAATCCGAGAAAATTTTCAAGGCGACCGGGAAAAAGATCTAGTTGCCGTACGACGAATTCACTGGTGGCCCTCTCACATCTCAGCTAGCTAGTCTCTCAGCACACAACATAGGGTCAATCATTCGCAGCAGGGTTCGTATGACTGCCCCTACTTGGAAGGTGTTGCCGGATGAAGAGAAGGCAAAACTATTTAAAGAACTTTCGGTACGTAATACGTACAATTTTAAATTTATTTTCTAATAACCAATAAAAATCGTAATTTCATAATATATACGATTATAATTTTCTATTTATTTCTGATAGGAACAATATGAGGTGGATCCCACACCGGATATGCTTAGGCATATCAACCAAACCGCCAACTCCATCTACCGTGATTGGAAGTACAAGTTTCATGTGTATTATGACAATATCGGCCATGTGCCTACCCCCGTAGAGCGGCGTGGGGATATGGAAGATGAGTGGCAGTGGTTGTGTAACCACTTCCAAGATGAAGAATATAAGGTGTTTAGTTTTTTATTTAAATTAAGAGAATTGAATTATTTTTATTTTAGTTACTTATTAATTTTTTAATGATTTATATTGTCCAACAGAAATTCTCCAATATCAATAAGACCAACCGGGGGAAGAAGGATACACACTATATCTCCGGCACCAAGCAAGTGATTCAAATAGCCAAGGAGCACAGAGATAAGGGCTCCAAACACCCTTATCTCGATGCTAGCATTAGCGTGTACGTGACGCCTGAGCTTGAGAATGAAGCGAGTCAATACGGCGTAAGTGATATATATGTGCTTTTAATTAGCGTAATTATTATTTAATTATTATTTATTAAGTTTTCGTACAAATTTATATTTTTGTTTTTCAGGCGAGGTTGGTAGAACGGGCGCAAGAGGAATTGGCTAACACTCAGCTTGCACACCCGGATTTGCCGCCCGAAGACCTGCCTCCTCTATCAATGGAGAGCCAAATTGCAATCGCCGATGAGGTATACGGTCGTAGAGCTGAAAGGGAGGTTAGAGGGATGGGACCTAAGGTGATGCGAGATTTGTCCTCCAACTCATCTACGGGAGGTTCGGCGAGGAAAAGTACTCAGGCTGCGGCCATCCAGGCAGCCTTTGAAGAGACTCGACTCGCACGGGAGGAAAATCAATATGCGTTAAAGGCTTGATCAGCAAGAAGCGCATATAGCCCAACTTGTCGCCCTCATGCAAATCAGGCTCAACAACAGTGTCCACCTCCTTCGAACCCATACCCCAACGATGACGACCCGGCTGGAGGCGGGGGACTCGGCGGCGCATATGCTCCTCCAGTATTTTAGTAGTTTGTGTAGTTTATTATATCGTTTTTTTCCGATTCCGAACGATTTAATTTCATGTATGTACAAATTAATTATTATTATTTATGTAACAATTTATTATTTTAATTAATTTAAATATATTTTATTATTTAAATGAGAATGGAGTATTTTAATTAAATTACTAATATTTTACTATAAATTAACATTTAATTTAAAAAAATTTAAATAATCACTTAGACCACAGAGAATTGATCTCCGTCGTCCAAGTGCGTACTTAGACCGCGGAGTTTTTGGACTTTATCCGCGGTCTAATTTAACACTTAGACCACGGAGAATTGCTCACCCATCGTCTAAGTGATCACTTAGACCGCAAAATTTTTCGCGCGGAATAAGTGATCACTTAGACCGCAGACGTTCTCCGCGGTCCAAGTACGCACTTGGACGACGGAGATCAATTCTCCGTGGTCTAAGTTTGTACTTAGACTGCGGAGAAAGTCCAAAAACTCCGCGGTCTAAATACCCACTTGGACCACGGAGAAAAATTCTTCGTCGTCTAAGTGCGTACTTAAACCGCGGAGAAACTTCTCGGTCCAAGTCACACTTGGACCGCGGAATACTCCTTCTCCGTCGTCTAAGTTCCTGGACGACAGTACTTGGAGTACGGAACATACTCCACAGAGGTTCCGTCGTCTAAGTACTTAGACGACGGAAAAGCTCACCTAGACAACGAAAACGGTCCGCGGTCTTGGTGAGTTTTTCTTGTAGTGGCAACTTCTGATAAGAATTTTGAAACTCATTCACATAGGAAGGAGTGCGATTGATCAAGTATGCAGTAGAATGAACAACTTTTCCCGACAAGTTTCGTTTCACATTCCTACCAAAGAGAGAGGCCCGAATGACTTTCATGAACTGTCTATTATTCCTTTTATCTAATCTATTTTTTTGAGGAGTATACGCAATTGAAGTTTGGCATCGGATTCCATGAGAACTTAAGAATGCAGACATCTCATCATTCACATAATCGCCACCATTATTAGATTGAAGTACCCGGATTGGCTGTTGATACTGTGTTGCCACCATCGTTTGAAAAATTCAGTAAATCTGGAATACACTTCATTCTTGTGCTTCATTAAGGAGACCCAAGTCATCTAAGTACATTCATCAATGAAAGTTACAAAATGACGAAAGCCAGAATGCGTAGAGACTTGGGCAGGATCCCAAAGATCAGAGTGTATTTTCATAAAAGAGTCATAACATTTATTTAAGGTTGGCGAATAAGTAAGACGGTGACTTTTGACAAATTCACATGTATCACACTGGAATTTTGAAGCATGCACACGAGAGAATAGTTTAGGCTTAAGCTTCTGCAGATAATGAAAATTCAAGTGACCAAGACGACAGTGCCACAACCACACATCTTCCTTCAACTGTTGTGCTCCACTACTTATCAAATCAAGATAATATAATTCCCCCCTTCGAACACCATAAACGAGAACTTTCCTAGTCATAATGTTTTGAAAGATACGAAAGTCTGGATAGAAAGTGGTAGAACATGCCAGCTCCGCAGTTATCTGGCTAACAAATAGAAGGTTATATGCAAGAGAGGGAACAACAAGAACAAAATCAATTAATAGATTATCAGATATCTTGACAGAGCCTTCACCAAGAACATGAGATGTAGAGTCATCACCAGTAGACACAACATGATGAGGTGATGGATTAATGATTTGTAGCAGACTGGGGGTATTTGTCACCACATGATGAGAGGATGGATTAATGATTTGTACCAGATTGGGGGTATTCGTCATATGATCAGTTGCACAAGTATAAATGATCTAAGTAGTATTCGTAGATAATGCAGAGATCGATGATGCCTTACTGCTCATACCTGAATCAACTATATTAGCGGAGGTAATCGATGATCCATGTGACATCTTTATGGTTCAAGTAGTAAGAATTTCAAGATTTAGGATTTCAAGGGTATACTTCAGGATTATAGATTTTCAATTTCAAGGACTCAAGTTCAGTCTCAGGGGTTTCAAAGTTAAGGATTTCAGGTGCAGCGGAAGAAAAAAATTTGGTAGGGGTAATTCAGGATTTCAATTCAATTCAATTTAGAGTTTTTTAAATTTCAGAATTTTCGGCTCTGATGCCAAGTAGAAAAGTATTTAATGAAGAATTTAATGCTTTCATTCCTTTTAATTTTTAGGTTAATATAGCTTTACAAGTGGTTTCCTCAAAGGAAAAGATATTTACACAATCTTATCATATGTACAAAACTTAATTCTAATTACAATATGAATATTCTTTCCAACAATATTAACTTGAGAGAGGAAGAATAATAAACAGAAAAAGGGAATTGGCTCAAAATGTGTGTTAGTACGGTGACTATGGTCAGGGACGTAGTTACCTATAAATGAGGAGTGTTAAATGACACTGCTCATCTCCAAGTTATAACATGCAATTCATTATAGAAGTATGATTTCTCAAATTGCATATAGTAATTACTAACAAAATGACATGTCTTAATTCCTAAAAACTTAAGAAATTCATTAACATTAATCTTGACTTGCCTTGATTCTGGTTATAATTAGAATTAATCGACAAAATATGAATCCATAAAAGAAAGGATATTTGAACCACCAAATGGGTACAATCTGTTGCCTCTTTTCAACACCCTTAATTCTCAGAGAACAACATCCCACACCATATATAACAACATCGAATAAGGGTTTGAACTTGAAGCAAAATCGATGAAGCCCAAAAAGTAAAAAGAAGATAAGAAGTGGGTTTTAGTCCCTTGGTAACTAATTTGTTTTACAAAACAACAATAGTTTCAATTTTAGCACCAATCGTTCTAGCATACCTTCGGGGTAGTCAAGCATCAATAAGGGTTTTTCGCCCGTCACTACTCTTCCGATTTTGGCCGCCCACTTAGAATCCACATTGCAAGGTACTACTCCAGATTGTTTGGCAAATAGCTCGATCGGCACGTGCGAGGTACAATTTTTGGGTCAACTACCCAAAATTTTTAACTTCCTTGGTCGTCGGCGTGCCGAAGAGTTCTCGGCTAACTTTGACTTTCTACTCAGTTCGTAACTCAGTTTGAAGACACCAACCGAGAGAGACATAGATGGGAGGTGATGCCGGCGACGTCTTTCAGTTAGGTCACCGACAAACAAATTGAAACGTAATGGAAGAGGTCATTGTCGGAGGGGAAGAGATAATCGACGGTGAACCTTATGGATACCATGGCACAGAGATATATCGGCGGCAATAGGGATGAGGAACCAGAGTAGATAGACGGTGCGTCGATGACTTCTGGGTAACTTTTCCGGCGTCGTATCTCCCCGGCGAAACTTTTCGACGCCGAAGCGCAGTTGGAAGCAGCTGTTGATGCAGGGGCGAGGATGAGGATCTAGTGTGTGATGTTTTTGTAACCTTTGTTTGACCATAAGTCAACTATCAGATGAACGGTCGAGATTAATTTGGAGAAAGGGCGTTAATGAACTCGGCGTGAATTCTAGCCGAACTCCTCTCTCTCTCTCTCTCTCTCTCTCTCTCAAATAAGGATCCTCTAGAGGGCAACGAGTTACTCAACAACTGGTTTGTTCAATTTCTCCTTTTGCTTATTAGTCGAACCTTGGGACTAACCTTTCTAACTATTTATTAGAGAAATGGTAATAATTGTGACAACCCATCCCTGTTTGAATATCGTAAAAGTAGATAAATATTCAGGTAAATAGAGAAAAATCTCGATCCAAAAACAACTTCAACTAATCTAGTCGAAGAACTCATCCGACAAACTTGTCACGACGAATCATTCATAACGATATAGAACACACCTAATTTCTCCGTCGGCTGCACTGCCACTAGTGGACATGTCATCACCATCCACCAATTGGGTCGATGAAGTCTAAACTTGAAATTAACCTCACGACGATGTTCGTATCGGTAATATGAACCTAACGACATATAACTCGACATAATTCCAATTTTTTTTCTGACAGCCGCGCTGATGTTAGAACCATAATTATGTGCCTATTACGCTCATAACTTTATGCTTATAACTTGTTTTCTATGAATAAAGCATTGTACTTTTGACGTTTTCTGTTCTTCCTAGGAAATGTGGAGTTGACTCAGAAATACGTTAAATATGAAAAATTTGATACTTATTGGAAAAGACGTATACATTTTCGAGGCGACGAGAGAATTTGGAGAAACTTTTGGAAAATGACGAAATAGTTTCATCGGAACTCGCCGGAATTTTCCACAGCCGGCCGGCCCACCTTGGCCGACCCAATCACATAGACTCCAGCTCGGTGGGGACCCATTCATGCTTACCAATATGATTTAGAGAGAAAGAGAAGAAGTTGAACCACATGATGTCACTAATTTGGAGCTTAGCTTTCCATAACCTAAAATAGTGGATCATGGTCTCCCAAATTCAAAGCTAACCCTTAGATTTTCTACCTCCACTTTTATTATCATCCTAGGGTCAAAATGGAGCCTCCCAACTCAGCCAAATTCGAGCTCCCCTATCCCTACTCACACAACTCACCTCATTTTCATATTTTTCATAGTTTTAGTCTCTTTCTAGACCCTTTATCCTTATCCCAACCCTCTAGCACTCTCCCCTACCGCTTCTCCTCCTTTTCTAGGCCAAAACACATCCATAACCACCACCATTAGATACCTAGCTCTTCCCTCTTTTGAGTAGAGCCGAATCTCTCCACCACCACACCATCATTTTGGCCTATTTTGGGTGTTCCTCCTCTCATCTTTTCCTCTAGGGTTTTGTTTGGTCTTTAGAGTTCAAAGGAGTGGGAAGTAATCCCTCATTCCCTTTGCTCCTTGGAATCCTAAGGATTACCCTTACCTTCTCTTGAACAGTTGGTGCTAGCTTAAATTGAAGAAGTTGAGCTAGAAGCTTTGGAGTCATTTGGTGGAGATTTCGCTAGGGGACCCTTGGTTATTTCTACTCTCTTCTTGTTTTGAGCATGTATATAGTCTTCTATTTCATTATGCTTAGTGAGTAGTTTCCTTTTGGAAGGATATGGCTAAATTTGATGTACATACAACTATATTTTGAGTTATAGATTTGAATTTAGTTTAGTTTACTACATGTTGTGAATGAGTTTGATAGATTGTGATGTGATTGTGGTATGTTTGCATGTTTGGGCTTGATTCAATGTTTTCATACTCATGTCTTAGCCATGACTAAGTTGAGATATGTTTTAGGGAAGCTAAAAACGAACCTAAGTGAATTAGTCACTCACCTAAGGAAGATAAGCATGTAAACATGACTTAGGTTGCATTTGAGAAGATGGGCTTAAGGTTTGATTTTCATTGGACTTGAGCATGGACCGAAGCCTTCTTGAAATCCAAATGACTCAAGGAGCTTCGGTCAAGTTTACATTGACTCGAAGGGGCTTTGTAACTAACGTTACTTCTTCTAATTCATGTTCTAAAAGGTATGGATTAGGAAAGTCATTAGAACATACTTTTATGTCCTCTAATAGGGATTTAGGAAGGAAAGCCATTGACATTCATCATAAGTGAACACATATTAAACTCATTAGGCATGTGGTATGATTAGGATACAATTCGTAATTGAATTCCATTTGAATGTTGGACCAGGACACTTCTAATGCAGTAATGGCCTATGAGATTTAGTTCACAACTAATAGTGACTATACAAGATCACAAATTGTACAATCACGTGTGAATCAGACTAAACTCATAACTTGGATATATATTGTTGGTTCATTGAGTTATCTAGTGACGACATCTCTAGCCGACCAAACGTTTACATTTGTTTTTGTTCTTACTTTATGTTTTCACTTAATTAGTTAGTAGTAAACATTCAATCAACCATTCGTTTAACCACTCATCATAATTCAACCATCCCTTTCAATGCTAAGTCTCCAAAAGACTTAGTCTTGTGAGCTACACTTCCAAATCTTGCTTTAGTTTTAGTTTTAGTGTCATGTCTTGTATTTAGTTAATCCGTGATTTCAAGTAACATAATCGAGTCAAACTAAGGAGTTTAAGTGGTCAATCCTCGTGGGTTCGACACTCGACTTCCATACAAATACTATAACTTGACCCCGTATACTTGCGAATAAGAGAAATTCACTTAGCCTTCGACTAATTAATAGTCAAAAGGTTGAGGGGAAAAATCTCACGAACAAGTTTTTGGTACCGTTGCCGGGGATTAATTTCACTTTGATTTCTTACCTTCAGTTAGCCTTTGATTGCGAGTATCCGGATATGAGTGTGATATTTGTTTCTTATATTAGCTTTTAGTTTTCTTCATTTTATCACTTAGGACTTTGTTTTCTTTGTCTTTGATCTCTAGGATACTTCGAGGTGAAATTGTGCTAGAATTTGTGCTTCTAACTTTTTTCCAGGGCAGTTTTTTGATCCATCGAAAATTTCCTTCGACCCATCGATATTTTTTTGCAGAGGAGACCAGGGTACCTCCTTCAATCCATCGACAGATTCTCTCGATCCATCGAATGGTATTGGTCATTCCTACCTGGGGCTTGGCTTCAATCCATTAAAGCCTATATCTCGATTTATCGAAAATTGTGCTGTGCTTAAGGTTGTTTCACTTACTCTCTACCTCTTTTAAGTTGAGTATTTATATTCTTGGGAGCATATCTATGTAGTGTCTTTATTTCATGCATCGTAGTTAGTGTATGTCTAGATTTAACAAACTTAATTACCGCTACACCCTATATTCTTAGGACTTTATTTGACGATTTCGGTATATTGGATCACGCATGCCTTTACCTTGGTTGACCTCGTTGTCCATAGCACAGTGAATTTCACTTCGCCACGTTCTAGAATTCCATTCGAACTGTTAAAGTGCTCATTGATGTTTCCTTGAGGGGGGTGTTAAAGAATCCCCATGAAAGGCTCTTAAGGCTTTGAGTACTTTAAGAGTTTGGAGGACTAATATATATTGGTTGGTTAGTGTGTTTTTACATGTCATGCCTTTGAATCCTCTTTTCGAGGAAGAAATCATCATGGATGAGGACATTATTGAAGCAAGACCTTTGAGGGATAGTGCTTACCATCTTTGTCAAGGCATGCTGGTTGCATCGTTCTTCAACCTTTAGCGGGCGAATCCTTTGAGATCAAATATAGTTTTCTCCAAACCTTACTGATCTTCATGGGATATCCTCATTCTGATCGCTATTCTCACTTGTTGAAGTTCGAAGAAGCATGTACAAGGTTTAACATCCAGAACATGGATCTGGGACAATTGAAGCTTTGGGTATTTTCTTCGAGTTTGCAGGATAAGGCAAAGATGTGGTTCAACAAGCATGCTCCTAAGTCGATTCACTCATGGGAGGCGATGCAACGCAAGTTCATTACTAAGTATTTTCCACCGGGGAGGATCAGTGAGCGAAGGACAAGGTGGATGACATTTTGTGAGAAAGATGGGGAGTTATTATATGACATGGGAGCGTTTGCGAGGGGGCCGCTTGCTAGTCCTTCCTTCACTTATGCAATCTTTGGATGGCAAGACCTAACTTGGTCTTTGTGGGTTAACATATACGTGCATATGGAGCTATGAGCCGGTCGACAAAGTGTTTGCATCCCCTTTCTCTTTACTCTCTTTATCTCCTCGCTTGACATGGATATGTTTAAGAATGATGCTATATTAGGATGCTTAGATTTAACTCTCTTCCCCAAGAGTAGACATCTTCCAAGGGTTGTTAGCCTTGAAATGTCTTGATAGCTCACTCTTGTTTGATGAGGGAGCTACCTATTCATCATTAGTGTATTGTTTTGAGTATTTGTTAGGTTGTGATGATCTTGTGTGTGATACATGTTTTGATACTTGTTTCCATGGACTAAATGCCTTAATAAGTTTTCGATCATTCCTTGCTAAAGTGTTAAAGTTCTAAGTGTGAGGTCCTCTCATGTTATATGCAAGATTACAATATTGTTTTCCTTTGAAATGTGATTAGTATGTATGCGCCCATTGTAGTTGATAAGACTCTAATAGCTTCATTACTTCTTAGAGACTATATGACCCTTTAAGTGTGAATGCACGTTAGTTACTATGCCTAGGAGAATATGTGTTAGGCGAATAAATTTGTGAAATGATGATGCCTTGCTATCTTGTCGACACTTTTTGTTTACTTTGTGACCTAATGTAAATTCAGGACAATTTGATTCCAAAGTGTGAGGTAGAAGGCTAAGTCGTGTCACTCCTTATCCTAAAATCCATAAAAATTTGAAAAATGTGAGAAAATGTAATACAAAAATATGTTTTGGTATGTTTTGTGTCCCAATAGCCACTCCCAATGATGAGATTAAACTAATGGCCAATATATTGCATAATTTTGAGCATGTTTAAAAAGAGAAAATAATGCATGTTTAATCGGTTTGAAAAGTACATATGCCATTCAAAATGAGTTCACATGAGAAAAAGAAGGATTGATTTGTTTTCGAAGCTATTCATGCTCATGTGAGATTTTTGAGCCTTATTGTGCATACATAGCTACATTATGCACCTATTCCTTCATGAGTTACATCGATTAATCATAGTGTAATCTAGAACTTGGTTTAAAATGCACAAAACGTTTTCCAATTCATGAGTTATTTTCGAAAATGATAGAGGCATTAAGAATACCACCAAGGCCAAATTGCTTTTGAATCCTATGATGCATATATCCTTTAGTGAGCCAATTTGAGCTTTATGATATTTAGCTTTTTTGTTTCTTGAATACAACGCATCTTTACCAAGTGTAAACACTTACTCTTATCCTTAACTAGGCAATCGAGCAAGCGATAATGAAGTCCTATTAGGATGTACTTAGAGTTTGTACAAGTGTGAGGTGGAGGAGGTCGTTTTGATGTTTATTTGTGTTGTGTTTTGTTCAAAAAGAAAAGAAATTAAAAGAAGAAAAAAAATGAGAAAACAATATCAAAGAAAAGAAAAAAAATAGAAAGAAGAAAATAGTTTCATAAAAAGAGTATGAGTTGTATATAAAGAATAAGAGTTTTGGGAAGTATTTTTGTGTAAAAAAGAAGAAGTTAATGACACATAGATGTTTAGTAAGAAACTTCGACATGTGAATTGCTTACTAGGTTGCTTGGTTCTAGAATTCCTATACCATTCTTTCATTAAACCCATTCCTTAAGCCTTGTTACAACCCGATAAAATCCCTCTCTATTTGAAATACTTTTGCTTTTGGATTGTCGGAGCATTTGGTTGAAAATGGAGTTTATGGAGAACATGTGATTGATACAATTTTTGAGTGCAAACACTAACCCTCAAACACTTGTGTGCATTTAGTGATATCTAGTGAGTTTGATGGTTAGGAAATATATTAATTTGAATACATCTCATTATGATGCATTTGTCTTAGCACAGTGCATAACCATTTCGGCTTATTACATATGCATTGTTTTCATGTTTTAAAAGTGTTGGTCAAAAGTAGTTCAATCCATCTGGCCATAGTTCTTTGAGGGATATCGATCATTAAGTCGGGACACTTGCATACTTGTACATGCTTTGTGTGTTTTTATGCTTTGAGTCTAGCTTGGCTTATTTCTTTTCACCTTAGTTTGCTTGAGGACAAGGAAAGCTTAAGTGTGAAGTAATTGTTAGGACCATAATTATGTGCCTATTCCGCTCCTAACTTTATGCTTATAGCTTGTTTTCTATGAATAAAGTATTGTTCTTATGACGTTTCCTGTTCTTGCTAGAAAATGTGGAGTTGGCTCGGAAATGCATTAAATATGAAGAATTAGATACTTATTGGAGAAGATGTATACATTTCCAAGGTCACGATAGAATTTGGAGAAACTTTGGAAAAATGTTGAAATAGCTTCACCGGAAGTCGCCGGAAGTTGCCCGGAACCCGCCGGAATTTGTCACAGCCAACTGGCCCACCTTAGCCGGCCTAATCATATGGAGCCCAGCTCAATGGAGGCCCATTCATCCCATTTATGTTTTGCCAATTTGATTTGGAGAGAAAGAAAAGAAGTTGGACCACATGATGTCACTAATTTGGAGCTTGACCTTCTATAGCCTAAAATAGTGGATCATGGTCCACCTAATTCAAAGCTAACCCTTAGATTTTCTACCTCCTCTTTTATTATCATCCTAGGGTCTAAATGGAGCCTCTCAACTCGGCCAAATTCGAGTTCCCCTGTCCCCACTGACACAACTCACCTCTTGTTCATATTTTTCATAGTTTTAGTCTTTCTCTAGACCCCTTATCCTTATCCCAACTCTCTAGCACTCTCTTCTACCTCTTGTCCTCCCTTTCTAAGCCAAAACTCCTCCATAACACCCACCATTAGAGACCTAGATCCTCCCTCTCTTGAGTAGAGCCGAACTTCTCTACTACCACACCATCACTTTGAGATATTTCTGGTGTTCCTCCTCTCATGTTTTCCTTAAGGGTTTTGTTTGGTCATTAGAGTTCAAAGGAGTGAGAAGTAATCCCTCTTTTCCTTGGCTCCTTGAAATCCTAAGGACTACCCTGACCTCCTCTTAAACACTTGGTGCTAGCTTGGAGTGAAGAAGTGGAGCTAGAAGCCTTGGAGTCATTTGGTGGAGCTTTGGCTAAGAGACCCTTGGTTATTTCTACTCTCTTCTTGTTTTGAGCATGTATCTAGTCTTCTATTTCATTATGCTTAGTGAATAGTTTCCTTTTGGAAGGTTATGGCTAAATTTGATGTACATACAACTATGTTTTGAGTTATGGATTTGAATTTGGTTTAGTTTACTACATGTTGTGAAAAGTTTGATAGCTTGTGATGTGATTGTGGTATGTTTTCATGTTTGGGTTTTATTCAATGTTTTCATACTCATGTCTTAGCCATGACTAAGTTGAGATATGTTTAAGAAAACTAAAAATGAACCTAAGTGAATTAGTCACTCACCTAAGGAAGATAAGCATGTAAACATGACTTAGGTTGCATTTGAGAAGATGGGCTTAAGGTTTGGTTTTCATTGAGCTTGAGCATGGATCGAAGCCTTCTTGAAGTCCAAATGACTGAAGGATCTTCGGTCAAGCTTACATTGACTCGAAGAGGCTTTGTAGCTAATCGTTACTTCTTCTAATTCATGTTCTAAAAAGTATGGATTAGGAAAGTCATTAGGACATACTTTCATATCCTCTAATAGGGACTTAGAAAGAAAAACCATCCACAGTCATCATAAGTGAACACATATCGAACTCATTAGGCATGTGGTATGATTACGATATGATTCGTAATTGAGTTGCATTCTAGTTTTGGTTTGCTTTATATTTGAATGTTGGATCGAGACACTTCTAATGCCCTAATGGCCTTGGAGATTCGTTTCACAACCAATGGTGACTCCAAAAGATCTCAAATTGGATAATCACATGTGAATCGGACTAAACTCATGACTTGGACATATATTGTTGGTACATTGAGTTGGCTAGTGACGACATCTCTAGTTGACCAAACATTTACATTTTGTTTTGTTCTTACTTTATGTTTTCACTTAATTAGTTAGTAGTAAACATTCAATCAAGATTTCGTTTAACCATTCATCGTAACTCAACCATCCCTTGAAATGCTAAGTCTCCAAAGAACTTAGTCTTGTGAGATATATTCCACATCTCTCTTTAGTTTTAGTGTCATGTCTTGTATCTAGTTAATCCGTGATTTCAAGTACATAATTGAGTCAAGCTAAGGAGTTTAAGTGGTCAATCCTCATGGGTTCGACACTCGACTTGCATACAAATACTATAACTTGACCCCATATACATGCGGGTAGGAGAAATTCACTTAGCCTTCGACTAATTAATAGTCAAAAGGTTGAGGGGATAAATCTCACGAACAGCTGAATATGGCGGCGTGAAGCCCACCCGCCTTCGTCGGCAATAACCACTGACGGTGGCAATTGATACATTGTTGGAAAGCTCTCGACGAGCCAGACTAACTCATAAACTACACCATCATGTAACTAGCTCAGATTCTGATAAAAAACACCCCGAAAGTTCGGAAATCATAAAATCGACAAAAATCGCTTTTGACGATGCACTGACGCCCTTAAGCCATGGCGGGGCTTAATGGTTCTACAATGGGAAGAGGAGCATAAGTCCCTTAACACTGACTGCTAAATCTACTAGCAACCATCACCCATGGAGAATACCAAAATCGAGTTCGTAAACAATCGGTTCGATTTTCCCAAACCAAACTTGCACGCACAAAAGCCTCAAAACATGACACAAAACCCAATTGAATCATCCTTATTTTGTCGCCGGAAACACCGCCGGAGACAGCTTCAAAAATCACCATGAAACCCTAGGATTTATTCTCGTCGAATCTCTTCCCTCTGGCCTCAAAACCGTCAATCAAGGCCTAGAAAAGATACAGGAGGTCGATTTTGATCTAATCGGACAAATGGGATGATCGGAGGTAGCCTGATGGAGTCGCACCGCCATGTGATAATCCAAATCTAATTTTAACCTTTTTAGGAATCAAGTAAACTTTAGTCGAGTGTGGTGAATAGTTTTTACTATGGATAATTAGTGAAGGTCCTGTAATGAAACTTCTTATGGCATTAGTAGCTCGAGAAATCTTCTTCATGAAAGTCATTGAGCTCGTGGAGACGAGTTCATGGACTCGTGGAACCTTGAAATTATAGTTACTACAAGGAAGTTATGGTTAGAGGAAGTTTGTCGAGAAGTTACATTACGGTAACTATGCCAGTTTAAATAGAAACTTTCTGGTTATAGAATGTTTCAAGTTACCATTTTAGAAAAACCCTTTCCCTCACCTCGCCACTTTTTTTCTGATCCTCCCTGATTCTTTGTCGTGACCCTTTCGCTACCGGCGACAGGTTTGAACCACCGGCCACCAAATCAAGTGATCATGGTGTCAAAAACTTCCTCTTGCTCTCCTATACCATGTCCAACACACCCACGAATCCATTTCTCAACAATTGAGTCTAGAAATCGAAGAACATGAATCAAAAATTCAAGAACCCTAGAATTTAGGAGTGTTTGTTTTCGAGCTCAAATCGTTCAAGGAGGCCCTCTAGACTTTGTGGGCCTTGTCACCATGAAGCTAACCATACCTTGGTTGCTTCTCAATTCCATCGGAGGTGAACAAATTGACGATGAAGTTCTTGGGGGTTTTGAGATCAAAGGTAAAATTGGACAATTTATCTTGTGATTGGATGTTGTGGCTTGCAAAATTTTGAGTGTTTCAAGTTCGGGTCGCTGGAAAATAAGGGTGGTGCCATCGCTGCGGGTGGTGGTTCACTGTGGCGGTACCGGCGGAGGTCTTTTTAGGGAAAATTATGTGATTTGATTCGTATTAACGATGATTGTATTGAAGAAGTTTGCGAATGGATTTGATGGAAATTAGCGGATTGAAATGGATGTAATCGGAGTTTAGTTAATGTTAATACAATTTAGTGAGTTTATTAAGTCCAAAGTTAATTAGATTTAAAGTATTTTATTGTTTGGGAACGTATGTAGATTTTGAATTACGTTAAGGATATTTGACTTATGATTATGTTTAGAAACTCGATGGAAATTCAGAAATCATGTAATTCGAGAATGTATTTTTTATGTTGTGAATTCAAAGGTAAAATTGGATGATTTATCTTGTGAATTGGATGTTGTGGCTTTGGAATCTATTGTTGCTTGCAAGATTTTAGGTGATTTTAGGTTCGGGTCGTCGGAAAATAAGAGTGGCGCTACTGCTACCAGCAGTGGTTGACGGCGGCAGTGCCGACATTGGTCTTTTTAGGGAAAATTTTATGACATTTGATTCGTATTAACGTGAGGTTTGTAGAGATTTGCGAATAGATTTTGATGTAAACTAACAGATTGAAAGTGGATATAATTGGAGTTTAGTTAATGTTAATACAATTTACTGAGTTTATCAAGTTGAAAGTTAATTAGATGTAAAGTTACTTATTGTTTAGGAACATATGTCTATTTTGGAGTACGTTAAGGATATTCTACTTATGATTAGTTTAAGAAAATCAATGGGAATTCAGGAACCATGTAATTCGAGAATGTGATATTCTCGACAGGAATACTCGTTGAGTGACCGAGTTAATATTTTGTTATTGTTTTTGAATAATTGTTATTAAATAATGTTCGTTGTTTCAGGACAACGCGCCAAATCAACAACAACAAAGATTTTAGCTGGACAAGGAACTTAAGTCTGTGAGCGGACTTTTATTTTCAATGAAAATATGCATGCAGTTATATGCTTTATTTTGATTAAAGTTATATGCTTTATTTTGCATAACTCAGCTAATCAGTCTCAGATTAAGTTCAGTTATAATTTCAGCTTTCACTACCAGAAAACTTCACTTAGGTCACGAAATCTTAACAGTTTTGTCGCCTAAGTGGGACTTGGCCGACAAAATAGTTTTCGTCACCCAAAGAAGAGTTTTAGTCGGCTAAGCAACACTTAGGCGATGCAAAATTTCTTCGTCGCCTAGGTATTTTCTTAGACGAGGTGGTTCACACTTAGGCCACAAAAAATGTCGTTTCATCACCTAAGATACACACTCAGACGACGACCATTTGTTGTCATCCTCTAAGTATTACAAACTTAGACGACAATACACATTTTGTTACCTACGTGGACTCTTAGACGACGGCTTGAGCTATTCATCACCTAACTGACCATCTAGGCGAGGAAACTGTTTCTGTCGCCTAAGTGGTAACCTAGGCGACGAAACATGAAACTTAGGCGATGAAATGTTTCATTGTCTAAGAAAAGTCAATTATTAGATCTATCGATTAGATCTCATATCTATCTCTCCCGGATTAGGCGACGAATGATAGCCTAAGAAAACTCAATTATTAGATCAGATCACTTAGACGACGAAACCTAATCTAATAATTGAATAATTTATGATTTCTGTTAATTTGTATGTGAATAATTTGTGATTTCTGTTAATTATTGTATGCGATTTGCATTGATATATGTTATGTTCAATTATTATAAACACAATATATATATGTGTGTTAATTTTTAATTAAGGAATATATGAATTTGAGATGTGAAGATTGTGAATTTATGAATCACAATCCATATATATATATATTGTGTTAATTTTTTGAATATATATTCCTAAACTCATGTTGAAGATTGTGAGTTTAGGAATCATGAATTGGTTAAGCCAGAAAAATTCGAAGGGATCTAAGAAAAGAAATGGGTCTAGCGGCGATAGTTGCTCGTCCGCCTCTGTTAACAACACTTTTAGTGGCCATAGGACCTCTCGACACCTTCAACTGCTTCAGCAGACGCCATAGCAGGATGTAGTGGCCTGCTGACTCGCCAACATGAGGTAGCTCTGGAACGAAGACGGCCCATCCAGGCCCTCACCGGGTGGCTCAACATGGCCTACTCTTTCGGGTGTCCGTATGTGTGACGACCCGAACCAGAATCAGTAGAGTAAACGGCGTAATTCTCGAGTTATCACGTAATCGCGGTTTATCGATAATTGTGTGGTTTATCGGTTTTAATCATGACTTAATTATCGGCCGAGAATTTGAGTTCAGTCTCTTCTCGAGAGTTGTGTTACACGTGATTTCGAGTTCGTGGGCGGTTCCGGATGATTTTTCTGATGACCGAGGAATATAATATGATTATTTGAAGTTTCGGAATATCGACGAGTTTATCCGTTCGTATTGAGTTTATCCGAATCGTAATTGTTATCCTTTTTGGACCGTCAATTGTCTCGAGGCGCGAGTATAAATATCGGAAATAGTCGAAAAATTGTCGAAAACACTGTTTGGGAAGTTTGACTGTCGTTGACCGAGGCTGATCGTTGACTTTTTGTTGACCGGTTCTCCACCGCGCTGCCACCGTCGGATTTCACGATTTCGGCCACCTCCGGCCGAGATATTGGTATGAATCAATTCCTCTTTCAATTTCCTATAGTTTAGAACTTGGAATTATGGAATTTGAGATTGATTTGAGGGAGAAATGTTGATTTGAAATCTTGCAGTTTTTGGCCGGAATCGGCCTCGACGGAGGGAGGTGCTCCGGTGAATTTCCAGGGTGGATCTTTGGTGGGTTTTGGACAGTGATCATTTCCCCTTTGGTTTGGAGGGACGAGGTGGAGCAACGGCGCCGGAATCGGCCGGGAAAGTTTTCCGGCGATTCTTGGCCGTGGCTCTTTCGAGCTATTTTTCGGCCATGGTGGGGGTTGGATGGTGATGGTCCCTTTGGAAAAGTTGCTCACCTTGATGAGGAGATCAGTTTGGCAGCTCGGTCGCCGGGAAAACACTCCGGTTGACGGCGTGTCGCCGGCGTCGGCGGCGGAGCTCCGGCGACCCGTTGACTTTTTGGAATTTAGTGATTTCAATGTCATTTTTCTCGTAATCGCGCCCTGATCGTCGCCTTGAGGTTTTCGAGTTGATTTGGGTATCGGATTTTCAGTCAAGGGTTTTGAGTGAAGATTTCGAGAATTTCGTCGATTATTTTGCGCAGTATTATATGTTTCCGGGAATGGTTGGTTTCCGAGGTGTGGTACAGTGTTGTGGATTATGATTTTGATCAGATATATATTATGACTATTCAGGAGATCGAGATCGTGCTTCGGGCGAGGGATCTTCCGCCGGGCCACGTGATTAGCGCGAGTGCGCGTTTTGCTCACCTGTGAGTGGACAATTTCTTTTCACTGATAATCGCGAGTCTTTATACACGTTTTACGAGCATGAGCATGCATATGAGATTATGGTTTATATGAGCATGTGTTATACGATTATGCCTATACCAGTATGTATTACGTATATGCATTTATTTATTGCATTATACATTTGCATCGAACTATTTATGATTTGGTTTACACAAAGTACAGTCTCAGTATATGTTGTTGTATCGATACACTTGCATCCCAGCTGATCCCCGACGATGTTTACCAGGGGAGGCTGTGACCCCTGACCCGAGGCCTTTACCGGGGGGGTGGGGGGGGGGGGGCAGACCTCTGACCTGAGGCCTTTCTGGCTAGAATCACGTATGGGTCTGGGATCCCGTGATTTGGACTGTACTAGCACGAATGTGTCCATGAGCGACCCCGTGGAATTTTTACATGCATGCTCAGTATGCTGGAGGAGTATGAGTTCACCTCGTGTACTTTATTATATTTATTCATCTTGACTCGCATATGTTATTATAACATATATCATCTGGCGAAAGACATTTATTTTCGTCCACTCACTCTAACTGTTTTCATGTCTTTCCCCTGGGCTTTTCGGTTTCCGTGCCCAGTTTGCAGTTCAGATTCTGGAATCTCACGTCGTGGTTAGAGGCTAGTTGTTCGAGCTACCTGTGTTTTTCAGTAGGTTTCTTGTATCGCCTACTGTTGTATATTTTGTATATATATATACACTAGAGGTCGCTCTGATACGTTTTGATACATGTTTTATACGGTTTTTCCCGGATATACTATATATTACAGTTATGTTTACTGTTTATTGTTATTGTTATTGTTATGATATTGAGAAATCCGGATGGGATTAGTGCCCACGGTTTGGCTTCTGTGGCATAGGATGAAGTGTTATTTTTCGGGTGCAGGTAAAGGCAATTCCGCGTTAGTAGCGTTACTCTGCCCAAATTTTTACGATTTTTGTTGGTTCACGTTTTCAGAAGGGGTTTGATTCCAGTTTAGGAAACTAAATCGGGGTTGGGTCCTTTCAGTATGCCACACATTCACTGACCAGATCCTTCTCCCTCTACGGCTCAGTCTCCGCATTCCAACCCACGTGGAAAGGAGAAAAAAAAAAGATGTTTACTTATGTCAAGGATAAAGTCCGGGACCGGTTGGTAGGCTGAAAAGGTTCTCTCCTTAGTGTTGCGGGTAAAGAAGTACTAATTAAAGAAGTAGCACAGGAATTACCCAATTATGCGATGAATTTCTATCTAGTTTCGAAGACATTTTGTGAGGAACTCCAACAACTTTGTGTCGACTTTTATTGGGGTGATACGGCGGAGAAGAGAAAAATTCATTGGTGCACCTGGGACCATATGTGCAGCCCAAAAGATCAAGGGAGTATAGAGTTTCAAAATTTGTATGCCTTTAATATGGCCATGTTTGCAAAGCAGCTTAGGCGTGTGATTAAAAATCCTGATTCCTTAGTCAGTCAAATCTATATGGCGAAGTATTTTCATTCATGTTCTCTTTGGGAAGCTAAAGTGAGTGGTTCTCTTTCTTATACATGGTGTAGTCTTTTTAGCTGCTAGGCCGATATTAGACGGTGAAACTCGTTGGTTGGTAGGCGATGACACCTATTTTACGATTTGGGAAGACAACTGGTTATCCCACACTGGTCAATTTAGGCCAGACACACCGTTGAGGTACCCTATGACTATCCGCTATGTTTCTCAATTTATCTTTCCCCATCATCAGTGGAATGTACCTTTGTTGGAAAGGTTTATGAGTCTGTCAAATGTATTAGCAGTACATTCACTTCCATTGAGTCGTTGGAGAGGACCAGACATGTTGATTTGGAATAAAACCTCGAAGGGCGAATACAAGGTTAATTCTGGCTATATCACTGCTAGGGATCTAATTGTTTTACTGCAGCAGAATGTTCCTATTCCTCAGGCTCAGTCAGATCCGTATAAAAATCTATGGGTGCGAATGATTGATGTTATTTCGGATTGTATATTGTGTGAGGCAGAGGCATAAACTAAGCTACATTTATTCAGATATTGCAACTACACTAGGCCAGTGATCATCAGGCGTAGGTAACACTACTGATTCTTTTGTTGCTTGGTTCTTGGCATGTCAGACGGGTCTTCCGGCTGATCAATTTGCGAAGTTGATTGCAATGATGTGGTTTTTATGGAAAGCATGAAATGACAAGGTTTGGAACCGGGTGGAATTTGTAGGAACACTACCTTTTTTTCAACCAAAAACCTCCGAAACCTGTATGACTGCCTCAGAGGTGGAAGGCACCACCAATATATCGCTATCGTGTCAAAATGGATGAGGATTTTGATAGAGTATCAACCTGACGAGGAATTGGTATTGTAGTTCGGGACTGGTTTGGTCGGTTCATTATGGGACTGGCTCAGCACATTGAAGGACAGTATTTGCCTTTATCAGTAGAGGTGGAAGCTGCCTTCGAGGTGTGCAAGTTAAGCTTGCTGCATAATCTCCACCTAGTTTGATTTAGTTCTGACTCATCGATAGTCGTGAAGGCGACCTAAGATGTGATCTCAATAACTGTAGATTTTCAGGATTCTATGAACGACGTACGTAACCTGCTCGTGGAGACTCCAAATTCTCTTTTTGTTCATCATCCTAGAGAATGTAATATCGCAACTCATAATCTAGCTAGATGGGGATTGTTTAATGCAGTCAATAAAACTGTTTTCTTTGATGCACCGGCCTTTTAAGAAGGCATGCTTGCTGCAGATTGTACTTATTTTTTTATTTTTCCTTGATGAAATTTGCGTTTACTTCAAAAAATAAAAACTCTAACAGTTACCCTATAATGGAGATTCTATTTTAGAGTAAAAGTACATATTTTTTGCTCCAACAGTTACAATAAAACTCTCTATTTTAGAGGAAGGAATGAAAGAGAGAACCAAAAACTCTATATCTATAGAAAAATCAAAAAAATCTAGGAGCATCTCCAAAAACAGTAGTCAAATTTTTCATATTTTGTATATATAAAAACATACCACAAAGTCATTTTAGTTCCAAAGTTTTGTAGTTTTGCTCCAACAACAAAACCTTAAAATTTAGTTATACTTGAATAAATGCTAAGTTTTGATTGGTCGATCTATATGATTTATTAGATATATTTAGAAATTGAATGCATTTGTAACATAAAAAAATTAATTATTGCAATATTATCTATTATTATTATTATCTATATTCTTTGTTTTCGGTATAGGAATAGGGGATGTAATCGTATTATTTAGGGATTCCTTATTATAGGGAATGTGATAAGGGAGCTGCTGGAGTCTAAAACTCGTCAAAACACCAATAAATTGAGAAAATAGATGTTTAGGGGATCTGTTGGAGTTGCTCTAAACTCCACTGACAATCTCTAAAATTTAATGCATATTTATTATATTTTCACTCTATTTCTTCATCATCTCTTTGTTTTATCTCTTCTTTTTTCTATTTAATGATTTAATTTGATATGAACTTTAATTTTTTTTATGTTGATTTCATTAAATTATAGAGTAAAATTTGAAGAAACAGTTGGAGTTAGAGGCTATTTTTTATAGAGATTTTGGCTTTGCATCTCTATAATAGAGAAATTTTAAAAAGGCTGATAGAGATGCTCTTAGAATTCATCCATTTTAGAGTAAAAAGAGATGTTTTAGCTCCAACAACTACCCTACACATATCTCTATTATAGAGAAAGTGTTAAGAGAGAGAACCAAAAACTCTGTATCTAAAAAATCAAAAACTCTAAACCTCTACAACAATCTTTAAAATTTAATGCTTATTTAGTATTTTTATTTTCTTTCATCATCATCTCTCTATTTCAACTCTTCTCTTTCCTAATAAATGATTTAATCTAATATAAACTTTTATTAAAACTATAATTTATGTTAATTTTATTAAATTATAGAAAAAATATTAAATTATAGAGTAAAATTTAAAATAATTTTTGAAGTTTAAAGCAAATTTGTTTAAATTTTTTGATTTTTTCATCTGATCATCTCTATAACAGATTTATTTATTTTTTTAAAAAGTGTGGGAGATGTTCAAAGTGCTCAAAATCTCAAATACTCTTCCATCTATAGTAAGTGCCTTATAGAGGCCGAGAACACCGACACCAACATAGCAATCAATTAAACTATTGGCCACAATAATTTGATATACGACAATCACGAGATTCACCTCTCTAATTTTGTGGTCAGATATATATGTGTATGGAAAGTGGACCCTTGAAATTCTAAAATACAACAATTCTTCCTCCCCAAATTCATCCATACTATTATTCCACTTATAAAATATATGTTTGGTTTTTATGCATGGCTGGAAAATGAAATATCGAGTGTGAGCCGTTTACGTCACATTGCATATTATATATATAAAGGCACTTTCACTGAAGCATTTTTTTGTGTGGCTATTTTCAGATATAGACATTACATCAATTTTTTGATCACATTTTGAAATATTCATCATCCAGTTATTAGGACCACTGAAAAATTATATATGCATATATATATAACCACAAAATAGCCATTTTCAGTTCGCTCTAGATATGAACTGTATATATAACCATTTTTCTTCTTGTAGTGCTAAAGTAGAGTGGCTTACCAGGTTCACTTCTTCTTCGTACTCCATCTTGGCGATGGTGGGAGATTGTGCCGGACACTTTATTTCTTTTTCTTCTGGGGGAGCCGCGAGTGGCATATTCTGTTTCCTCGAGGGACCTACGCTACCACCCGCTCCCTTGGTTGACTTTTTGGCTGCCTAGTGAAGCACAAAAAGTAAATGTTGTGCCAGTGAAAGTAAATGGACAATTTGTGTTCTAGGAAGTACCTCTGGGGCATGTTTGTTAGCTGTTTTTCTCCACAAAGCAGCAACATGGTCACCCTCATCTCCCTTGAGGGCTTCTTTATTAGCATCAGAGATCGATGAAGAAGTTTGTGAAGCCTCTTAAATTCCTCGTGAATACCTTGGTAGAGAATTGACCCTTCATAGCCTTGAATTACTAAGTCTTCTAGTGGAGATAGACCCCGTGATTTCAAAGGAAGGTAGTAATGTATGACCAACATAGATTGCAACGACATATGAAATGGTGGGGAAGCTGATCACTTCGTCTACTTCTTCATCATCGATCGTCTACCAAGGCACCCGACCTCCAGGAGATGTACTTATTCCTCAACCCAATCAAGGGTAACAGAGCGTGTTGTGTCATGCCAAACTGTGGAGCGAAGTGATCAAAGGCGTAAAGCTCGTAGCCTGAAGTGGCCTCCAGAACCTTTACCTTCATACATGTGATGCTCTAAATGAACAAAAATCTCACCTCTAGAGCTTGCACTACCAAAATACATGACATAGATGGGGAAGCAATTTCGTCGTCTAAGTATCATTTTTTGTCTGTTAGGTACTTAGATGATGAAAGTTTCATCTTCTAAGATTCGTCGTTCATGTACTTAACGACGAAAAAAAAAGTTTTGTCGTCTTAAAGAACACTAAAAGAATGAAATAGAATTCGTCATCTAGGGTTATAGACAAAAAAAATAGAATGAACAAATATGACAAAAAATTTTGTCGTTTGAGCTTCCACTTAGGTGACGAAACTGACAAATTTTATCATCTAAGATGCACCACTTAGGCGACAAAACTACAACAATTTCGTCATCTAAGTTGTTCATCTTAGACGATGAAATTTTTCAGTTTCTTTGCCTAAGTGTTCTATTTTTTAAAAGAAAAATTTTAAAAAATTCATTAAATATTAATTATTAATTTAAATGGTGGTAGTGGTGGTGGTTAAAAATGACGGCATTTTGTGTGGTGGTTATGGTGGTGGTGGTTAAATACGGTGGCATTTTTTGTGGTGGTGGTTGTGGTGGTGGAGGTGATGATGGTTTGGTTGAGAGAGATAAGATAGATTGAGAAAAATGGTGGATCGACTGTGTTTATAGCCGACGAAACCAACAAGTTTCGTCGTCTAAATGATTTTGAATTTTGGCCAAAACTTTGGGCAGAAAATAAAACCACCAACTTTAACGACTTAGACGACGAAATATGTAAGAATTCGTCGTAGAAGAGTTTCAATTTTTTAAAAATCCCGCTAACTTTTAAGTCTTAGTGGCGAAACTTGGAAGCCTAATAGTTATGTCGTCTAAGTGTTTCAAATTTTTAGCAAAATTTTGGCAGAAAAAAAAAATGCCAAATTTTTGACATAGACGACGAAACCTAATTGATTTCAACGTCTAAGTGTTTTAAATTTTCACCAAAATTTTGGTAGAAAATTTTTTTTCAGATATTTTTAAAAAATAAAAAATAAATAAAAATTCACTTAGGCGACATAACCTATATAGTTTCGTTGGCAAAGTGAATTTTATTTTATTTTTATCTAAAAAATTATTTTTGGTCAGTTGTTTAAAAATCATCAAAAATCAACCATCAGATGTAATTATTACATTTATACAATATTGTAGAAAAAAAAAATTCAACTCAATTCGGATTAGTTTAGGATTCGATCGATTGAATTTAGTGATGATCGAAAAATAGTTAAAAGGTGGAAACGATCGTAAAATAATTCTTAGGCCTGTTTCCGAAGCTATGGGTGTTTGTCTTGTCGTAAAAACTTAATTGATGAACTAAATAGAAATTAACTAAAATTTGAAATAAAAAGTTGATGTAAGACTGAAAACTTATATATCTACCAGTGTTGTATAACGTGTTCATATGTCTATATTCACTCCACATCAATATTAACGAAATTGAGTTTGGAAAAAATAGCCATTAAATATATTAAACACAACATAATATGTAAGTGGATGCATTTTTAGTAAATTCGAAGTTCATTAAGGGTTTGATCAGCGTAGTCAACCATGAAACCAAAATTTCAACGAAATGGAAACGTTGATATACAAATCTTCGTAACTCCAATTTTCTAACTGTCAAAACTCATAGTCCAAGAATTATTTATTGTATGCACTCGACAAAAAAAAATTGCATTTTAAGATGGTATACATGGTGGTGGTCTTTGATCAAAGGCAATGAAATTCATCTTAGACGAAATGGGTATTATTCGTCGTCTAAGTAACACTTAGACGATAAATATATATATACACATATTCATCATCTAAGTGTTTACGGGTTAGGGTTTATGGGCCAGGGTTTAAGGCTTAAATTTTAGGGGTTAGTGTTAGGGTATGGACTTAGACGACGAATTGGAGACCATTTGTCATTTAAATGTTAATGGGTTAGGGTTTATGGGTCAGGGTTTAGGGGTTAACTACAACATTTTTACACATTGCCGGCGACTTAAAAGTCGCCGGTAATGTCCAAAAACAAGGCCGGCGATTTTTGGACATTACCGGCGACTTAAGTCGCCGGTAATGTAATTTTTTTTTTTTTTTTTTTTACATTGCCGGCGACATGAATTTATGTCGCCGGTAATGTCTCGAAGCTAAAGACATTGCCGGCGACATAAATTCATGTCGCCGGTAATGTAAAAAAAAAAAAAAAAAAAAGACATTACCGGCGACATAAATAAAGTCGACGGTAATGTCTTTTTTTTTTTTTTTTTTTACATTACCATCGAGGGATTGCCGGCGACGGACATTACCGGCGACAAAAATCGCCGGTAATGTTAAAAAAAAAAAAAAAAGACATTACCGGCGATTTTCCGGCGAAAATCGCCGGTAATGTCTAAAGACATTGCCGGCGACTTAAAAGTCGCCGGCAATGTCTCCAAATGTTGTAGTGGACGTTATTGTTAGGATATGGACTTAGACGACAAATTTGTAACCATTTTATCATCTAAGTACGATTACTATGGCGACGAAATTTTTCATCATTTTAAGTTCCACTAAGACGACGAAATTTGTAACTTAGGTGACAATTTCAGATTTCGTCATCTAAAAGACCCTTAGACGACAAATTTTTTCTCTCTTAGATGACCCTTTTTGGTTCATCACCTAAATAATAGTTAGACAACCAATTTTCTCTGTCTTAGGCGACGGTTTATTTTTCGTCATCTAAGTGTTTCTTTGATGACGAACTTTGTTTGTCTTAGGCGACGTTTTCTGTTTTGTCATCTAAGTGACACTTAGACAACAAAATTAGTTTTTTAGGCGGGAAATACTGTTTCGTCGTCTAAGTTAGACTTATGCGACGAAACCTTAATTGTTTCGTTGTCTAAGTCGTGTATTCTAGTTGTGTTTCTGAGGGGATGAGCAAAAACCGCTGGCTAGGTCCATCGGGAACCCTCTGCCAACGATGGTGCAAGCGGCTTCATTTGGGAACAGGTCTAGCGAGTAGAAGAAGTTGAGACACACGTAGTAGGTTAGAGGGTCGAAGGGGCCGGGTGCGACAACAGTCATTCCCAGGAGCTAATCTTTTGTGAATGCATCTACATCTGGATGGCAGAAGATTGAGAAGTAGGCCTGGATTCACAAATCCAGCATCCACAAGGGACTAGTGACCTTGTACTTCAATGGCTCCAAGGAAACCCATGCCATGCTTCGATAGAGGTAGGCAAGAACAGATTGAGTGAGGCTAACTTGATGCCCATTGTAGATAGCTTCTACTATCTTGGACCAGTTCGATACTACCTTTTCCGCTGAAGTGCAGAAGACGAACTTGTTGAGCCAGTACTCTTAGAAAGCGATACAACCTCTGTGGTCTACCATGTCCTTGTAGTGGTTGCGCCAAGCGGTGTAGGACCGGCCATGAGGTTTGCGATCGGGGCAGGTCAAGAGGTCAAAAGTATAGTAATCTAATATGGAGCCTTGTTTCCGCTACCAGGGTGAGCGAAGCATAGCTCTAGAAGTAGAACAATGCGAGCCTTGGTGCTCCGGGCATCGTACCACTTAAGGTCATCTTCGTGGATAATGGGCCATTTGGCCAATTTTTAGCTGGTATCTTTGTAATCTAAGAGCAGCACCGATGTCTCTTCTTTGTAAAAGATGAGTCGCTGACAGCAAACGAGGGATCAAAGAGGTTTGTGTTGGTCTGGGTGCAGGGGGGGTGACTATGCCAGAGGTTCTAGACAAGCAGTATCGTTGTCCTCCAGATTAAGCGAGACCAACCAATGAGCCTGGATTTTGTCTCTCCACTATTTCGCGCATGCACTTTACAAATGTCTAGGCATTTTCTTCATTAAGCACTGGGGGGGGGGGGGGGGTTGAGATTTTGAAGGTTCGCAGATAAGTTTTGAATTGGCGAAAGATCACAAAGGAAGATGAACATAGATTTTTGGATGGTGTAAGTGATCGACAGTCGTGCGGCTCTAAGTAAGTGTTGTGTCATGAGGCGTGACTTTTTAAGAGTTGTGAAGTGAAAGGGCGAAGCGAGGCTAAAGTTGTCGTTAGTCCCTAAGCGGCATGTTTTGACATCAAGATCTCTTTGATTACGTTTGGGCCTCATCTCGAGGCCTTATGGGCAATGTTTGGGCCCAAAATAAATATTTTTATTTTTTGTGGTAATTAAAGTCCATAGGCCGGTTCCCGTGGCCCGTTTAGTAATCCTAGTTCGGAAAGAAAATCAGATTGCCTCATTGTATCCCTTGTTGATTAAGGAAAACCTAATCTATTGAATCCAGTATTCAAAGTCCTTTAAAGATTCAAATTTTCTACCCTTTGCAGGTCAAGGATATGATGGAGCAATCCGTATATAAAGAGAGGATCATGACAAATCTGGGACCTCTCTTTTGCTCATACAGACAATTTTCTCTTCGCGAGGAAAACCGACATCTGGCGTAGTCAGAATCTTC
The DNA here is from genome assembly GCA_946800695.1 of Geum urbanum. Lineage (NCBI taxonomy): Eukaryota > Viridiplantae > Streptophyta > Magnoliopsida > Rosales > Rosaceae > Geum > Geum urbanum. The sequence goes on from OX326997.1 coordinate 58,312,584, forward strand.
ACCAGATAGGGCGTGAGACATTCGAAGATTCAAAGATATCATCCCTTGTGTTCTCAATACTCACTAAGAAAATTGCTCTACATTGTGTGCCAGACAGGGTGTACAAAGTATCAATTTTCATAGTTCTTGGCGAGATTATGAAGCAAGTCCTAGATCACTAGGCAAAAAGAACTCATTCAAGCGAGGTTGGTGCTCTCTTCGTTCTGGTCACTTCTTCAAGAAGTTCAGTGGCGGCGCAATTGACGTTTTGTCCTACGATAGTGACACATCTACCATACATACAAAATAGACTAACTTGTGACTTTTCCGGTACCCTAAGAATTTAGCGGCCAAACAATGGCAGTCGCAAAGCTTCAAACAAATTCAACGAAAATTCCCAACTACATGCCAAAAAAAAGTGTAATCGAAGAGAACTCCTTGTCAAGAAGGTTCTCAAGGGTGGTGGATGCTTAAAACACGCGTTGAAGTAACGCAGTTCATGTCTATGAGATTTCTTTTTTGACATGTTCATCTCATTTGGATATTCGATTACAAATTCCATGCATGTCACTACTAATGGACCACGGGATACGAATTTTTTCTTTTTTCTTTTTGATTGACAAAGGATACGATTCTATATATACTACACTAATTATTGTCTTCCATAGAACAATCTTGTGCCTTTCTTTCGTTTGAAAGAACAATTTGTATAAAGGTTTGTATTCTTAACATTATTGGAATAAATAATTTGTATCTTTCTCATTAGAAGAATAAGAACAAAATAGTAAGTTTACCTCAATTTCCCCAATTTCCCCACATGCGTGTAACTTTAGATCCCCCTAAAACTACTGCATGTGATGGCAACACACACAGAGCGCAGCAACAGAGCAAACGAGGTGATCAAATATCTACCTTTACTCTCTCTATCTCTCTTGTGCTTGATTCTGAATTTGTAGTGATCTTTGCACTGTGGATAGATTGCAAGCATTTTGTCCATTTTTAGTTGGTTTCTTTCATGATCATGGGTTCCTGTTTTACTATCGATCGATGATCAATTGCATGTGTACAATGTACTAATATGAGAGATATCATCAACTTATTCAAGAAAACCAATCAGAAATTTGGGATATTTCTTGGAAGTGTAATCTAATTTGTGAAGTGTACGTATTTGCTACAAGAAATCATGTTCAACCATATTTTAGTTATTGGCAATGTCAAGAATCTAAAGTGATCAGGGCAGAGGCTAATTTAGTGTGCAATGATAGCTAACCACTACTTTTGGTGTACTGCACATGACATTTCTCCTACACAGAAGATCAAGGCCTCAAGAGTTCGTATCACTATAAAACCGATTCTGTGATTCTGGTTTATATAAAAAGAAATGGATAGCTGTTTTGCTTACTTTGGTTTTTGTTTCCCACTATCCCCCATTGATTTTTTGAACTACAACTTGATGTAGGCATTAGTATTGAGCTGAAGTAAGAATGGACAACAAAGACGATACTAATGACAAAGGGATGTACTCACATGTAGCCGGATATGCCACCGGACACTACTCACAGCATGGATATGGGACACAAGGATGTGGCGCACAGGCATATGGAGCACAGGGATACGGGGCTCAAGGATATGGTGGTCATTCGGCTTATGGTCGCCATTCTGCTTATGGCGGGTATCCTCCGTCTGGATATCCGTCCCCCGGGGGTTATCCACCTACCGCTTACCCAGTCCACGGTAGATATCCACCGGCTGGTTATATGGGTGCATCACATCATTTAGGTAACCAAATAACAATACTATTTTTCGTATGAAAAGTGCAATAGTTCATTTTCAGAATCCAATCTTTTCATGTTGTGATGGATATAAAAAATGGAGAACGAATGTGAGTACTTAAGCTTGTGTAGTATTCCATATAGGGATTTGACTGTCAGAAGTCACAAGTCACAAGCTTGTGTTTGAGTTGTTGAAATATTGTTCCAGTTGGTCACTAGTGGAAGAGAGTGAAATTAAATTCCAGCAATTTAGAATTTCATCTCTTAAATACATGTGTTTAGATAAGTTTCTTGAGAATAATCTCTTGTATTGAGTGGCTACCAAGAGTAAAAATTTGTCACAACTTCTCTCTTTTCTCTCTCTCACGTAAACTCTAACAGCCTCGTACCTCTCCTAAGAGAAGTGGCCAGTCACCGATTTCTCCCTCGTCGCCGTCTCTCTTCCTACTTTCCCATCTCTACCATCGTCCACATCCGCTGATCCTCTTTGGATCTATTTCTTTCCGCTTCCTAGTATGTTTCTTCCTTATTTCTTTGTTTCGAAGTTTTGGGTGTGAGGCCAATGGCACCCGACGCATTACATCACCCTCCATTCTTCTTTGATCTGTCTATTAGGGCAGAGAAGGAGGCTAATGAATTTCACTTTGCTGTAATGCAAGTGTTCTCACCGACAGTCATCTTGAATGAGAAGGCTGATTTAATCTAATTTTTGATGATTAAGCTATGGAAGAGTTTCAAGGGTTCAAGCGCCATCTCCATTCGGCGCAACACCGAGGACCGTTTCCTCGTGATGTTTTGAGATGGAGGAGCGTTTAAGTGGGCGGTGAACCATAGTCCATAGTTCTTTGAGGACACTACGATTTTCGTCCAGGAGTTCGATGGCTTTCAACCTGTGGAGTCGATTTTGATCAACAAAGTCAAGGTATGGGCTAAGTTTGATTTCAAAGATGACGCTTTGCATGGTAAGGATATTTTGATTGGTTGGAAACCCTAGGAGCTCACCTAGGTACGCATGTCAACTACAATTGAGTGAGCCTTGAAGATGATGCTGAAATCCAGTTGCTAGTGGCAGTCGACCTGAGCAAACCACTGGTTACTCATTGTAAGGTGTCGGTGGGGGCTAGGGGTTGGCTGGAATGTCAAGTGAAGTACTTGACACTGAAGGGTATTTACAATGGATGTGAAATTTATAATCATCTCATGCATGGTTGTCTGATCCAATGCGCTAAGCTAGATGCGGAGTTGGAAGGTGAAAGCCAATTTCAGACAGATGAGCAGATGTGGAGGTTGAGGGATGAGATACCAGCATTCACTGGGTCGGGAGGAGGAGCGGGTGATCATCAGAAAGTAGGGATGGAAACTTGAGACAGTGAAGTTTCTTAGGAGTCTCAAGAGAGAGCTAGCAAGCGAGGAAAAATGGCTAAGGGACCGAGGCAATGGAAGGGCATCACGACTCGTCAACAACTAACATTTGCCAACTGGTTCCATCAAGAGGTCGAGGATATTGCAGAATCAACTTCTAGAGAGCGGATGCAGGTCGTGGACCCAAGGGCGTTTGCAGCCATGTAGAAATGGCACCTAGCTAACTAAGGAGTGGTATACTTTAAAATTTGACTGCCCCTCGTGCTACTCTGGTTCGTTAGTGTAGGTTTTGTTATGCGTCATATTGTTTTCCTAGTATAGACTTACTATAGGACTTCTTTGGCGGGCCTGGTAATCCGATGGGATCCTGTATTCCTATCGTAAGTTGCCGAGTGGATATAAATTTAGCGCCCTTTCAAAAAAATAAACTTCTTGAGAATTTAATAATTTTAAAATCAGGGGAATTAGAGACCCAAATTTCTTCTTTCAATTCCCTTAAATAGGTGTTTTTACATAAAGAACTCCAAATGTTAGAATTCACAAATCATGAAATTTAAAATGATGAAATCTAATTTTCATCGAATATAAATTTTAATAAGAATAAAAAAATATTTCATCCAAACACACCGTAAAGATTTAGACTAAACTGTAAACTCTATTGTCACAGAATGTATTTGTAAATTTCTGATAATAAGGATATTAAGGATCGTCTACAGTGCATTATAAGTTCAAAAAAAAATTACAATATACACAATACAGCTGTGCTTCACTCTTCCCTTTAGAAACTTTAAGCAAAACTAGATAACTATGTTTACACAACACAGAGCACTAATTTGGATCTTCAAGGATTGCTACAAACAACAAATTAAATAAGTACTCCACGGGGTCAGAGTATTCTTAACAGAGCACTAATTTTTCATTACAGCACTAACTTAAACAACCAATTAACTAAGTACTCCACGGGGTCAGAGTATTCTTAACAGAACTGTGTGTTTAGAACCAATAGAACGATCTCCACGGGGTCTACTAAACCAAGCCATGCAATCATGCATGCACTCCCAAATACCCTCCTACTAAACTAAAACATGCATGCACCGAATCAGTAACCAAATGCGAAATGAAATTTACACATAAGAGGTAGGAAATTAATTCAGTACGTTACAATTTGCCAAATGGGTGCCTACTAATTAAACCTAGCTAGCCAGGTTAAAATTACATAAAACTAAACCTAGCTAGCTAGCAAGTTAAAACCCTAAACCCTAATCTCATTGCACCCTAGATCAACCCTTTCTCCGATGTATCCATATGATATCCGAACTTCAAAAATTATCAAAGTGACGTCTAAACTCTTAAAACTACATTTATGTAATGTCTCGAGCCATTTTTCATTACAGCATCTTCTATAATGAGGACATGGCATTTTTTTTTTCAAAAACAAAGATAAAAAGACTTAAATACCCTTACACCTTTTTAAAAAAATGATTTTTTTTATTTTTCTATTTATTTTTTCCATTGATATATAGTTTGAGAGTTTAGGCATCACTTTGATTATTTTTAAAGTTCGGAATCATATTGACAACTAGGCAAAAGTTCAAACCTTATGAGTGATTTTTTTCCGAGGAGTTCCTCTCAATCTCTCGCTCGTCGTCGAGCTCGGAGACGAACCAGCCAAAATGGCGGTGTTGGGTATCAATTTCTTGGTCTCAGTCCGCTCTATTTTTCCCCATAATCCCAGCACTCATCTCTCATTTGTTTTGTTCAAATTTGAAGAGAAAGACTCAAAATTTTCAAGAATCCTAGAAATTTGGGGTCGATTGATTCAACATCAATTTCGCGGCCAAGGAGAGCTAATGAGATTTATTGCTCTCTTCCTTGTGAGTCTTTACATACCAAGGACAAGTTTCAATACAAATCGAGGAGGGAGAATTGACCAATTGAAGATTTGGACATTTTCTAATGTTTTTAGATTTAAAAGGTAATTCGGTGAGTTCTATTTGGAATTGGACATAGGTTTAGTTGATAAAGTTTTTGTTGTGTTAATTTTGAACAGGTTTTATTTTTGGTTGCCAGAATTTGGAGCATCATCGTCGCCGACAGTAGTTTTCGGCGGTGCATCTAGCTTATATGTTTTGGCAGATGTTTAATATCATTTTTTTTTGTAATTACGTACTGATTACAATGAAGAGGTTCTCGAATCAATTGTACTTAGTTTGGTTAGGACTTAGACTTTATCAGAATAATAATATGATTAGTTAACAAATTTGTTAGGATTTCAGAAATCATGTAGTTCGAGACTGTGATATTTTCGATGGGGTAAATGAGCTTCGTTAATCGATAATATTTTGGGTGGTTAGTCTCCGTTGAGCTCGAATACGAGCTCGAGATGGAGAGGAACTCCCAGAAGAAGAAGAAAGTCACTCCTAGGGTCTGAACTTTCGCCGAGTCGTCAACATGATGCCCAAACTTTAAAAACTATCAAAGTGATACCTAAACTCTAAAACTATCAAATAAAAAAATAGATAAAAATAGAAAAAGAAGAAAAAAAGAAAAAAAAAAGAAAGAAAAAAAGAGATTCTTTTTTTAAAAAAAAAAAAATAAATTGTAAGGGTATTAAAGTCTTTTACCCTTTATTTTTTAAATAAAAATAACACGTCATCGTTATAGACGGTGTTGTTACGAAAAAGGGCTCTAGGCATCACGTAAATATAGTTTTGAGAGTTTAGGTATTACTTATTGTTTTTGAAGTTTGGACATCATATTGATACATCGGTGAAAGTTCAGATCCTGGGGATAATTTTTCATTAAAAAAAAACCAAATACATAGTATACCGACTTTGATACATAAGTAGACTGAATAAAACATAGATTATCTCAACATATATCAAGATAGTAGACTACTCATGTATCAAGATAGTGTACTCATGTATCGAGGTCGCTTGCCTATATATCAAGGTCAATCTACTTTGATATACCGATGCATTAATGCACTAAATAACTTTTTCTCATATTTTTTTTTTGTTATATGCTAAAATTTGCTATGAGAACTACAAGTTACTTTGGAAGTAGTTTCTGAGATATGGGTTTGAGTCAAGCCAAAGGGGTATGAGTGCAACCATTGCATCTGTTTTTTCTTTTTCAAATGCAAAATATTTGAAATGATTACTCAAGTGATGTAACACTACCACATTTTTAACCATTGTCGGCGATTTAAAAATCGCCGGCAATGTTTTTTTATCATTACCGGTGATTTTTTCCCCAAAAATCGCCGGTAATGTCTTTTTTTTTTTTAACATTGCCGGCGATTTTTAAGTCGTCGGCAATGTCTTTTTTTTTTTTTTGAATTACCTGCGGAACATTGCCGGCGACTTGCCGGAAAAATCGTCGGCAATGTTAAAAAAAAAGAAGACATTACCGGCGATTTTTGGGGAAAAAATCACCGGTAATGATAAAAAACATTGCCGGCGATTTTTAAATCGCCGGCAATGGTTAAAAATGTGGTAGTGTAATAGACTCTTTGGTCACTCAAGTTTTAAAATTAATATTTTAGTCACTCAATTTTTACACCTTCTATCATATTAGTGACATAGTCAATTTGAAATTTTTAAAAATGGATCTACTATCTAATATTCTGTTAAGCACCAATTTTAACAACAATTTTGTAATTTTAATCATTTTTTTTCAATTTTCCAAAACAAAATACAAAAACTAAGTATACTTTGTGCACTCAGATATTCATTTGAGCATCCATATTATATGCGCTAGAGAGTTGAGAAATAAGGGACATCTTCGGCGAGGCACACGAGGGCAAGGTGTTGGTTGTGCTCAGCGTGAGGTCGGGCAAATCAATAATACCTTGGCGAATCAAATCGTGAAAGGAGAAAATGAGCCTCAACAAGGAGATTCCATAGTTGTGCTCCACATGGTGATTGATCTCTGCTAGATGTACACATTGCTGACGTCCAAGAAGAGAATGCGGGTTCTTGTAACTCATGACCAACTCGGCCTCTGTAATGCCGTCAAGATTCGAGACTATCATCGTGGAAGAAGGCCAAAGTGACGACTTCGAAACCACGTGTCGATTGATATCAGCATCATCCACGCACGACTTATCATACCGTTCCTTGAGAATCCAAATTCTAGCTTCGACTCAACCTTGGCGTTCATGTGGGTCAAAGTCCTCCTGGGCATCGTAGTTCAATTCAGGTTCCTTAGTCGAGTTAAAACTCGATCGATCGATCGAGAGAGAGAGAGAGAGAGAGATGTATTTCTAACGTTTTAAATTGATGGAGCGACCAATATGATAGATGACGTGAAAATTTAGTGGCCAAAATGATAGTTTCAAAAGAGTAATGATCAAAGTGTCTGTTTCCTCAAACTTAAAGCGAACATTTAAGAAAAGAAACTAAAAGGTTGTCCGTTTGAATAGTGTTATACTTGTCCTCTCTTTGTTGCATCTTTACTGACTAGAGAATATTACAGGGTATGGACATAATATGGAAGGTATGCTAGCTCATGGGGTGGGGTGTTACTGGTCATGGATATAATATGGGAGGCACGTTGGCTGAGGGTGCTACTGCGACAGTATTAGCATAAGGAGCTTATCATCTTATACATAGGAGTCACCATAGGGGTGGGCATGTGGGTTACTAGGGCTACAGTGGCCACCGCAACTTCAAGCATTGCAAATATGGCTACGATCGTGGTAAATTTGGTAAGCACAGGAAGTTTGGGAACCACTTTGGGTATAGAGGAAAGTTAAAAAAAATGGAAGTAATGCGATTGATAGATTGGTATTAGTGGCTGACTTTCAAAATCTAAATATCTCCAAGGATGATCTGATTTCCAATAAGTACTTCAGACAAGTTATTGTCGGATCTCATTCGATAAGATCATGCTAATAATGTAAAGCATATCATTTTGGTTTGTTGTTATTACTTACTAGAGTGGTTATCCACGTTGAGGCGTGGTTTGTCCTCGAAGTAGATTACAATACAAACATTGTAATACATGACCATTATTGGACCATGCATAATAATATGTGAGAAGTTATAGACCATAATTTATAGAAAGATTATACTTCTTGGAAAAAAAATTGCTCTAAGAAGTGGAGTTTGATTAGTGTTATACAAAAGTAACTCTAACTTCTGTGTAAACTATTGAAACAAAATAGTAATAGTTTGGCTCTCATTGTAGCTATTCATTCTCTGATATTTATTCCAACAGTAATGTTGGAAGCTCCATATGTTTCTATTGTAGGGGCTTGCACATAAATGAAGTAGATGCTCAAAAAATTTAAGTGGAGTTTGATTAGTGTTATACAAAAGTAACTCTAACTTCTGTGTAAACTATTGAAACAAAAGAGTAATAGTTTGGCTCTCATTGTAGCTATTCATTCTCTGATATTTATTCCAATAGTAATGTTGGAAGCTCCATATGTTTCTATTGTAGGGGCTTGCACATAAATGAAGCAGATGCTCAAAAAATTTAACACACCAAAGGAAATTACAAAAAAAATAGATACGTCATAGCAAAACCTTACCTTCATAGATGCCGTAAAAGAAGCCCTTGAAGCATCAAAGGTACTTTCTCCATAATTCTTAACAACCTAATTACATGTGAATTGCAAGAAATTTAATACCGTTGTCATTCGTTGAGATAGCTAATAGTACACCTTTATTAAATCTAACAGAAGAGAAGCTTGCAGAATTTTGAGACCATGAGGATTAAACAGAGGAAATATTGCTAAAAAAGTAATATGAAAGAACATACCTACTGTAATGTATACCAACAATTCACCATGCATCTTGTAAAAAGGTTGACATTGGTCATGTCCAAAAATGTAACCATGAACTTATCATCAATAGCTAAGAACCAATTCTTTCTTGGTAATATCAATCTGCACAACCCTAACTGTTTGTTTCCGACGACCATGATAGGTACGCTTTGCAGGTCTTCACTCTCATTCCATCCCGCCAAGTATGAATCCCCTTCTTTATTTACCCCATATGAGAATAGCCTGTGTTGTTCGGAGAGATCATAAACAGACATCTATAATTATCTTAATAGTAAGAAACATATATCACATGCATCATTGATGGGAGAAAGAGTTAATAAAGAATTCATAAATTATTATTGTTACCAACAATAAATCTGAACTAATTCGAGCCTCCAAAACCTTTGACTGCATAGTGTTCCTATACCGAATTTATAGCCTTTTGGTGCTTTTTGTACTTATTGAGACATTCGTTCCTAATTTTGTTGACCTCTTTGTTCAAGCTCTGAAATGTGCTGCTCCGTTCAAGCTGACCACCAAACATACCTGAAGATTATGTTTTAGACAATTAGATTGAATCAAATAAAAAACTAAAAATGAATCATGAAACTATGTCTGAAATTGAAATGATCGATCACAAAAATAATGAACACATAAACTCTAATCACACTATATGAACTATAAAGATAATGTTGAACATCTTACACAGATTTCATATTGTTAGATCTTTGATTTATATATCTCTATATCCAATAGGGTTGAAAAACTTATCCAAAATTGAAAAAACAACTCATTGGTAGATGGTAGTTCTATAGTTAACAAAAAAAATTCAAAATTGAAATTAGCGAAGTCTCTGACCTTGTTTGAGATTGTTGCGTGCGAATTTGAGAGCTTCTCGCCTATGACTTGGGTTGCACGTGGCCTTCACCATTTGGATTTTAACTGCGCCACTACCAGAAAATCAAATTTAGCCAACGAAACCATAATATTTTAGTTGTCTAAGTGGCCCTTTGATGACGAAAAAAAAATTTGGCGGACAAGAGAAAATTTTGTTGTCTAGGCTGACCTTAGACGACGAAATTGATTTTCATCGCCTAAGAAATGTCTTAGATGACGAAATCAATATATTCATCGTCTAAGATCTCACTTAGACGACGAAAAATAGAATTTGTCACTAAATATATTATCTAAGATGACGAAAATGTCTTCATCGTCTTAAAAGACGAAAACAGAATTCGTCATCTGAGTTTGCACTTAGACGACGAAATTTTTTATTTCGTCGTCTAAGATCTTATTCTAAACCTAAACACTAACCCTAAGCCATAAACCCTTTCCTCTAAACTTGGAAAGTTTTAGACGACAAAACCCATTTTTCGTCGTCTAAGTAGTACTTAGACAACGAAAATCAACCACTTTCGTCGTCTAAGTAGAATTTCACAATTTGCCCTCTAAGAGCACGACCATGTATATCATCTTAAAATGCATATTTTCTTTTCATCGAGGGTATAGAATAAACAATTTTTGGACTGTGGGTGTCGACAGTTCCAAAATCAGAGTTACGAAGATTCGTATATCAACATTTCCGTTTCGTTAAAGTTTCAGTTTTATGGTTGATTACGCTAATCATACCCTAATAAACTTCGTATTTACTGAAAATTTGTCCACCTAAATATTATGTTATAATGAATATATTCAACGATTTTTTTGAACAAATTCAATTTCATTAATATTGATGTGGAGTGAATATAGACATACGAACACATAAGTTATACAACATTAGTAGTTATATAACAAGTTTTTAGTCTTAAACTAATTTTTTATTTTTATTTTTAATTTATTTCTATGTAGTTGATAAATTCAGTTTTTATGATAAGACAAACTTCTGTAACTTCGGAAACAAGTTTACAAATTATTTTTCACTCGTTTTCGTCTTTTAACTATTTTTCGATAATCACTAAATTGATTCGATCGCAATCTAAACTAATTCGAATTTGGTTGAATTTTTTCTCTAATATTGTATAAATGTAATTGTTACATCTAACGGTTAATTTTTAATGATTTTTAAGAAACTAGCCAAAATTAATTTTCATATATTTTAAAAAAAATAATTCACTTAGGCAACGAAACTATATATTTTCGTTGCCTAAGTAAAAAAATTTAATTTTTTTTAATAAAAAAAATTAAAATTAAAAAAACCACTTAGATGACAAAACCAATAGTTTCTTCGTCCAAGTTGTTTATTTAATTTGTTTTATTAAAATCAACCACTTAGATGACGAAAAATCTTCGTTGTCTAAGTGAATTATTTATTTTTTATTTTTTTAAAAAAATTGACACTTAGGCGACGAATAACCTAAAGTTTCGTTGTCTAAGTGGTTTAACTTAGATGAACAAATTTTGGTTTCGTCGTCTAAGTGTTAACTAAAACGACAAAAAATTTCGTCGTTTTTTCCTTTATTTTTCGTCATCTAAAATTCTAAACGACGAAATAAATTTTATCGCATAAGTTGTTACTTAGATGATAAAACAAAAAAGTTTCGTTGTCTAAGTTCTTAGACTACGATTGTTTGATGACGAATCTTAGGCGACGAAAGTTTCATCGCTTAAGTACTTAGGTGACGAAATTGCTTAGTCGCCCAAGTGTATTTTTCTGCTAGTGCACCATTCTTGAAGTCTTATATTTCATTCTGAATTGTAGCTTTTTACAAAAATAAAACACTAAAATCACTAAAGTGTATCTTCCAGCTTTCCATCACACCAACTATTCATGACACTATTAAAAGAAAATTCTAGACAGTATTGAAATTATGATCCAATGGCATGGTCCATTCAAGAAGATACTAATCTTGTTAACTCAACAAATAAAAAAAAAACAAAAAAATCAGTACTCTAAAGTCACACACCAAATTAGTGAGTCTTTTCTTTTCCAAGCAGAGGAACTTCACATAATCTTCATTCCGTTTTATAATTTATGAAGTTGCAACACCAACGGCCTCTTAGTCATAATCTCTGGAAACGTCGGTTAATGAGAAGGGGGAGATACATGGCGAGTTAAGAGAACTTGCTTCTTAGTATCAGTGTCGAGGCTTTGGAGGAGTTATATAACATTTAGCATTCTTATAATAGTTTTTCCCTCAGTTATGTGTGTATCAATGAACCCCTTCCAAATACTTGTTTCATCTATTCCTACGTTTGTTACTTGTTTGCGGATATAAGTCATGGGCATGCTTATTGATGTATACAAGGTGTTTGTGATGAAAACTTCGGGAAGCAAGGTTTCCTTGGGAATGAAATTAGTTATCAGGTTGTCCTCACTCTATATACTTTTAGGCCATTGATCCACGAGTTGGTGATTCTTGCGCCTTTAACATGTTAGAACTGTGGGTTAAGTTTCCATTTTCCAATGGAAAATGGTGTTGTCCCATAGTGATGGACGATACGTTTGATCCTTTGATAGTTTTGGGATCATGTCTTTTACCGATTAGGTAGTAGTTGAATTGCATTGTTTCTCATTTAACTATAGTAAGGAGTTCAATAAGATCAGGATAGTAGCCGCCCCGACTTTCAGCAAATTCTAAATTGATGATAGTTATTTAAATTCATCCACTCACATGTGAGTTTATTTCTTAAGCTTTATTTTCTAAGAAATCACCTTAGATTTCGACTTTAACATGTTTTCAATACGTGAGTTGATCATCGCTTATTGATATCAATAACAACATGAAATAGCCAATTCTAGAATATATTTGATCAAATCCCACTGTAGTAAACTCATCATGCGGGGAGTTTCAAATTGACATTAGCAATGGAGACTCATTCACTATCTTGTGATTTTACTAATTCAGTTTTGTTTGTCGGGATTAACCTTAAATTTCTCTACTCCAGTCTCGTCATGAATTACTCATATTTATTTTATGTTGTGAACACACTTTCCTCTATAAAGGTGTTTTAAGAGATGCGCAACCAGCTCGAAAATGTAATTATCCCTATAATGAATCACGGGGGTTTGCGAGGGTAAAGATGTTGATATCAAGATTCTGGATCAGACTTATACGTTTAACGCTTGTACAGTGTGACGACCCGACCCTTGTGAAAAATTGTCAAAATAATAAAATAATAAATAAACATTTCAATCGAGGAAGTACCTGATACGAAAAATAAACATCGACTAATCTAGTCGAAAAACATATCAAACAATTGGTTACAACAAAACAATCACAAAGATATAAAACAAAATTAATTAATTCATCGGCCACACCACCACTAGTGGCAAACCCCATCACTACCACCCACCCACTCAGTCGACGAAGCTTAAATGGAAAATTAACCTCACGAATAAGTTCATGTCGTCGATATGAACCTAACAACATATAACTCAATAAGTTTTAGAAAATAGATTTCCGGTCACCCGCCGCCAAAGGGGGCAACGTGGCCACCATCGGCGACCACCGCCGGTGGTGGAAAGTGACACCTCACCAGGATGGTCTCATTGAGCTGAGTATTATGCCTAACTACATGAAAAGCTCATTCGGCCGAAAAGCTCCCCGAAAACACTAAAAACACAAACTCGTCGGAAAATGATTTCGAAGAGGTAGCGATGCTGTCGAGCAACCGCTGGGCTCGAGGCTCACCCCAATCAAGTCGTGAGCACGGGGGGAGCAAAAATCCTCCATCCTCGGTAGCCAAAGCCACCGCCAACCGCTGTACCCGACTGAGGCCAAAACGATCTTAACATAAATAGATTCGATTTCAGCGAGATGTACCTGCAACCAAAAACCACAACACATATACATAACCATGACACAAAATCTAATCAAATTATACCTAGCTCGTCGGCGATGTCGGCATAAAACTACTCGAAAACTCTAAAACTTTCTTTCATTTTCTCTCTACAATCTTAACTTCTTGAAATTGAAGGTAGATATAGGGAGGAGGCATCAAGAGCTACAAAACCCGTTCAAAATCATGGCCAGTGGTGGCCGAAATCCGTCGCACCGTCTTCACGAACTTTGTTGGCAATTTCGGTCGCGGGAGCTTCGGGTCAACGCTGGTTGGCCCGAAATTGAAAGTCTGAACTTTCAAAAAATGGAAAGTCCTATTTATACTCCGACATTTATGGTAATTCGATTTCCAATATTTCTTCAAACATCTGTTGACCATAACTTTCTCTTCGTATCTCCGATTATGACATTCTATGCATCTACGAACTCATCTTGACAAATACTACAATTTTCATCTGAAGTCAAGTAACATCGACAATTCGATAAAAAGTCAACCTTTGACCTCTCGACATTTACCAACAGTAAAAATATTATTTACCGCAGCCACTAACTCGAACTCGAATTATTCATAAATGATATAAATTACATAAAAAGGTCGGGGCATCAAAATCTACCCCCGTTAAAATAATTTCGTCCTCGAAATTATAAAACAAATATCGTAAAAAAATTCTGCTGAAAATTGAGCAGGATCTCTCCTAAAAGTAGGATGTCCAAAACCTGTAAAATATTCAAATACACTTCAATAATCACAAATTCTAACATATACCTCGAGCCACTGATGTTCGTCCGAATTTCTCCACAAACATATATCAACATATCAAAAACAATAAACAAGATAGTCGACTACATAACAAATAACATGACTGAGGTATTCGATGTCTCTAGTCATTTGAATCTGGGATTAACTGACAGGAAGCTAAATCTAATGATGGAAAAAATAGAATAGGATGATAGAGGCATCTAACATTTCTAGTCATCGAGTGTCGTTTAGGAGCTTAGCATCCAGGATGACACGTGAGTATTGTAACTCAAGGAATGAGGAGGCGATGATGACTGGTAGTGAACTACAACCCTAGTCACCCCCTATTACTTGGTAGTTAACTACAACCCCAGGTAATGCATGACATCTGGCAGTGAACAACAACCCCGATGGCGCATGTTACCTGGTAGTGAACTATAACCCTAGATAACGCATGACATCTAACAGTGAACTACAACCCCAGATGGCGCATCAGTAGTGAACTACAACCCTTAATGGCTACCTAGGGGCCCCAGTCAGGTACCATATATGTTCATATATAATAATCTCAAATATATAGCCTCTACGACTCTACTAACTCATCTCTGGATAAGACATAAGAAATGAATTGATGGAACTGACAAGAAGAGTTGAAGCACTAACTAAACTGAATATGTCTAGCCTAAATCATGGATGTATGTCATAATACTACTCAAGATAATAAAAGAGCTCGAAATCGTAGACATAAAATGTGAGAAGTTGAACTAACAAAGGTAACTTCAGCTTAATTAAGGTAAAAGGAGTGAAAAATCTAACAGTAATAAATTTCAAGTTAGTATAGTGAAAAACATAAAAGCATAATCACTCAAAGGAAACTAGAATTGACAATATAATAAAATGAATACTCGCATACGCAACACAGAAAGGTAAAGGTCCATTCTCACACCGAACATCTCATATTAACAATAAACCAATCAGGAGCACACCTCTGAAATTAATATTTATATAATAAACCTCCGAGGATGAGTCAATTTCTACTCGTATATGTACTTCATATAATTGATGATGATTTAGAAACCTAAGATATAAGTAAGCAGTAAAATGTACTCGATCAATTCCACTAAACAATCAAGTTCATTGAGGCAAGTATTTATAGCAAGATATTGACCACAAAATAGTATCGTAGGGCAAGTCTAGACTAATCATCACCAATTCCTTACAACACTACATATATATTCAAGATCATAATATTATTTGAATTTATATTGATAACTATGGATAACTATAAATACATTTCTACATATGTCAGCAAAACGTACCTCAATTTCAACGAAAAAAATTTATTCTGAATCGATACTTTTGATTTTTCTTCTTTTTCTCACCTCCCCGTCAACTATCTCGATCCTCTGTCCTCACAACGATCTACAGAGTTAAAAATTGCAAGTTTACCGACAAAATAAAAACAATGCATAGATGTCAAAAATCAGGATTCAATATAAACACAATCATCGATTCAAATATCAATACAATTTATTAACTTTATACGAGACAATTGTGAATATAGAATACACAACGAGAGGTTGGTTCGAGTGTTGAACCTAAGCTCTGATACCATTTGTGACGACTCGACCCTTGTTGAAACTCATCAAAATAATAAAATGATAAATAAATATATAAATATATAAATGGAGGAAATACCCGACACAAAAAATCAACATCGACTAATCTAGTCCAAGAACATATCAAACAATTGGTTACAATGAAACGGTCGTAACGATATAAAACAAAATTAATTAATTCGTCGGTCATAACTCCACTAATGGCATACCCGTCACCACCGCCCACCCACTTGGTCGATGAAACCTAAATGGCAAACTAAGTTCATAACTAAGTTCGTATCGTCATACGAATCTAACGACATATAACTCGATAAGTTTTGGAAAATAGTTTTCCGGTCACACGCTGCCCACACGCCACAACCGGCGACAACCACCGGCGGTGGAAAGTGACATATCACTAGAAAGCTCTCGTTGAGCTGAGTATTCTGTCTAACTACATGAAAGGCTAATTCGGCCAGAAACCGGTCGAAAAGTTCCCCAAAACACTGAAAACACAAACTCGTAGAAATATGATTCCAATAAGGCAATAACGTCGTCGAATCACAGCTGGGCTCGAGACTCACCCTAATCAACTCGTGAGGATGAGGGGAGCAAAACTCCTCCATCTTTGGCAGCCAAAGCCAATGGCAATTGTCGTACCCGGCAGAGGCCGAAACGATCTCGATGGAAATCGATTTAATTTCCACAAGATGTATCTGCAACCAAAAACCTCAACACATATACACAATCATGACATAAAATCCAATCAAATTATACCTAGCTCGTCACAGGAAACCTCGCCGGCAATGGCAGCATAAAACCACCTGAAAACCCTAAAAATTACTTTCTAAAAATGGAAAAACCTATTTATACTCCGACATTTACGGTAATTCAATTTCTGATAATTCGTTAAACTTCCTCTGACCATAATTTTCTCGTCGTAACTCCGATTACGACATTCTACGCGTCTACAAACTCGTCTCGACAAATACTACGATTTTCTTTCAAAGTCAACCAACTTCGAGAATTTGATAAAATGTCAACCTTTGACCTCTCGACATTTACCAACAGTAAAAAAATATTTATGGCAACCACTAAATCGAACTCGAATTATTCATAACTGATGTAAATTACATAAAAAGTTCAGACTATCACATACAGATAGGAATGACTAAGCTCTATCACCAGCAAAGATTTTTGTATATCGCAAACATGTGCGGAGATCAGAGAAAGATAAGTATGACTTGATTCAATGTATATTGCACGAACTCCGGGTTCTTGCGAGACTGGACGGTGGAGCATCATTAAGATGATTAAGCAATCATCAGTCATGGATGGTTTCCCTTTCCAGATCGGCCTATCTCATCTTCTCTCAACTTGTCTCTCTCTCTCCTCACTCAACACCCACCTTTGATCTCGGCCGACCAAAATCCATCAGTATCAGTTTTTTAATCCCCAAAATTCTAGTTTACCCACTTATCTCCTTATCGGTGAAGGTATTAATTTGTTTCTCTCGAATAATTTTTTTAAATTTAATACCATACGTAATTACGGGTTCTTGTTAATGTTGTTCACCTACTGTACAAGAATGATATCAACGTTTTTCTATTCAAGTGTAAATGGTTCAAGCGTACCAAGGAAGATTTATGCCTTTTATCAGTCGATACAAACTCAAGCTAGTATGAGGATGTACCATTCGCTCTTGCCACCTTAGTTAGGCAGGTGTTCTATCTAGATGATTCGAAAGCTTGTGAAAGTTAGAAAATAATAAACCATATGTCTCATCCCAAGTTCTATAACAATTGAAGGAACACCATCGACTGACACTAAAGCGCATAGAGACAATGCATATTAAGAGCCTAATAATTCTATCATCCCCGACATAAGTGAACTGATTCCTATGCCTAATGGCGTCACAGATCTTACTCAAGAGGAGATTAGAGAGTCAGAGAAGAATGCCCCTGAAGAGGAGATGGAAGATGATGACAACCACGTCGAATACAATTCAGACGATGGAGATTATAATGATGATGAGGAGGATTCAATTGATAGTGACGAGGATGATTCTAACGATGATGATTATAAGGATAAAGATTGATATATATATGAGGATTAATTATATGTAATTGATTAATTAATTAAGGTGTTCAAATTAAAATAATGTTATTTAAACAAGTTTTATATTATTGAATTAAATGCAAGATCTTCTTTCTTGAATTGTCGCACATCCTTCGATCTTGAACTAGAGACTTCTTCTTTAGGGCTTTTAGGAAGAAGGGTTACATGCATCCCACTCTCGACTTCACTGAGGACTTACCGCATCGGTGACTTCATGGACGTCAAGGCCAATGGTGCCATCGATCCACAAGGGAGGGTACTAGGTTTACATTTGCTTGGCTTTGTTTGCTACCCGGATTAGATGGAATTTTGTTTAGTTTGTCATATGATAACTAAAGTTTTGAGATATTACTTAATTTTAATTTTATTTACGGCAAGGGATCGGAATTGCGTTAGTAATTAATTAATGTGTTCCGATACATGTGTTGCTTGAAGTACAATTATGTTTGGATTTGGAAAAAAAAAATACATCTTAGATGATGAACATATATTATTTCGTTGTCTAAGGTTCACTTAGACGTCGAAATACGTATGTTCGTCGTCTAAGTGGCACTACTTAAACGACGAACATATATTCGTCATAACAGAACTTCTTAGACAATGAATATAGAGTGATTTCGTCATCTAGGACAACCCTGAACCCTAAGACCTATCCATAATCCATTTTTCCTAAACCCTAAAACTCTTTGACGACGAACGTGTTTTTTCATCTAAAGCACACTTGGTTAACGAACATCGTATAGTTTCATCGTTTAAGTGTGACTTCAACGACTAAAATGGCCACTTTTGTCATCTAAGTAGGTTTTCATAATCGAACCTCCATGAGTAAACTATTCTTGGACTACGGGTGTTGACAGTTCAAAAATCGGAGTTACGAAGATTCGTAAATTAATCAACTTTTTCATGTCGGTAAAATTAATTTCGGTTATATGCATTGTTAACTACACCGATCAAACCCTTAACGAACTTCGTATTGAATGAAAATTCATCTACTTATATATTAAATGTTGATGATTATACCTAATGGTTATTTTGTCCAAATTTGATTTTGTTAATATGGATGTAGAGTATAGACAGACATAGGAACACATACGTTATTCAACATTAGTAGATGACATGGTTAACGAGTATTAACTCGTCAATCTAATTTTTAAGTAAAATTTCAATTGAATTAAAAGTAATTGATATATAAAATTTTGACGTATGACAAAATGCTCGTCATGTCTAAAACGGTTTTACGATTATTAATATTTATGATCGTTCTCGTCGTTTAAACTTTTGTCGATATTCACAAAAATGTATCGATCGAATACTAAACTCTACCGAGCGAATTAGCATCAAATTTTTTTATAAACTATTATCGTAATGATTACATATGAAGGCTAATTTCTTCCTATTATTAAGTAGGTGGCCAAAATTTAATCTAATTTATCTAAAAAAATTATTAAATAAAATATCACTGTGGCGATGAAATTACATGATTTCGTTGTCTAGGTGACTTCTTAGGCGATGAAATATTGTAGTTTCGTCGTTTAACCCCAAAAAATTGGCAGTTCAATTTTTTGCGCCAAAATTTTGGGGGCATTTTTAAAATCGACTTAAACGATGAAGGTTCTTTAATTCATCGTCTAAGTCAACTTAGGCAATGAAACCATTCGTTTCTTCGCTTAAGTGGATCGATATATCCCCAAATTAGAAACATATCAACTTCCTATTTCTCTCGATCCTTGCTCTCTTTCCCCTTAAACCCTATCGCCCCCAAAATTCATACCGGCACTTCTCTTCTCACCGTATTCTCTCGCGCTGCCGTCGTCTCTCTCCTCTCCCCGGATTTCCTCGCGCCACCGTTGCAGAGTTTGCTCTCTCTCTCTCTCCTCTCTCCAGATTCTCTCGCACTTCCCCTAACCAGGGTCACTCTCTCTATCCTCTCGCCGAAAACCACAGTGTCGTCTCTCTCTCTCCCCATGACCTCTCCCTCTCCTTATGCCTTGTATCTCTCTCCCCATAACCTCGCTCTCCCTCCATCGTCGCCTCCGTAGCCTTATTGGGTCCACCATGCCATCGCATCCCCATCCCCTACACCACCCCCATTGGTGTCTCTCTCTCCTCTTCATATACATGAAAGGACCCAACCCCGATTTAGTTTCCTAAACTGGAATCAAACCCTTTCTGAAAACACAAACTTGCAAAAAAAAACCATAGAAAATTTTGGCAGAGTTTCACTATAACGTGGAATTACCATTAACCTGCACCCGAAAACACACTTCATCCTATGCCACAAAAGCTAAACCGTGGGCACCAATCTCATCCGGATTTCTCAATATCATAACAATAATGTAAAGTAATAAGCAAAACTGTACTTTACAGAAATCCGGAGAAAATCATATGAAAATATAACAGTAGAGTAATCAGAGCGACCTCTAGTGTATATACACATACATATACAACAGTAGGCAAAACAAGAAACCTACTAGAAAAGAAAGGTACCTCGAAGACTAAGGCTCCAACTACGACGTGCAACACCAGAATCTGAACTGCAAACTGGGCATTAAAAACAAAGAGCCCAAGGAAAGACATATAAATCGTTAGAGTGAGTGGACGAAAATAAATGTCTTTCGCCGAACAATATATGTTATAAAAACATAGGCGAGCCAAAATCAATGAATATGATATAGTACACGAGGGAGACTCTAACTCCTCACGCGTATAAAGCATGCATCGTAAAACTCTGCGGGGTCACTTATGGACACGTCCACACGTCTACGCTAGTACAGTCCGAATCACGGGATCCCAGACCCACACGTGATTCTAGCCAGAAAGGCCTCAGGTCAGAGGTCTGCCCCCCCCCCCTGTAAAGGCCTCGGGTCAAGGGTCATAGCCTCCCCCGGTAAACATCCTCGGGAATCAGCCGGGATGCAAGTGTATCGATACAACAATATATACTGTGACTGTACTCTGTGTAAACCAAATCATAAATAGTTCTATGCAAGTGTATTAAGCATAATGTAAATGCATATACGTAATACATAATTATATAAGCATATTTGTCGATGCATAATCGTAAAACAAATGCTCGAATAAATCATAATCGCATATGCATGCTCATTGTCATGCTCGTCAAACGTATAATAACGACTCGCAACAAATCTGCAGTGAAAGGAAAGGTGTCCACTCATAGACAAGAACAACGCGTAAACGCTCTAATCACGAGATCCGGCGGAAGATCCCTTGCCCAACACACGATCTCGATCCCCTGAATAATCATAAAATATAATTGATCAAAATCATAATTCATTACGCTGTACCACACCTCGGAAACCAACCATTTCTGGAAATATATAACTCGGATACAAAATAATCGACGGAAACCCCCAAATTCTCCACATAAACCCTCGACTTAAAATCTGGTATCCAAATCAACTCAAAAACCTCAAGGCGATGATTAGAGAGCGATTACGAGCAAAACGGCATAAAACTTGTCAAATTTCAAAAAGTCAACGCCTCCGCCAGAGCGCCGCCGCCGCCGGCGGGGCGTCAATGGTTACGGATTCCGGCCAAAATCTCCATATCACAAGTATTCTTCAAGCCTAACACATTTCTCTTCTACACCAAGCTCCAATTTCAAACCCACCGGCCGGAATTGAGCCCGAAACCCACGGAATCCATGGATTCCGGTGAGTTTCCGGCGAGCTCCCAAACCTCAACCAATTACCAAATTGCTTCACCCAAAAGCATCTAGAGGTTGAGGGGAACCTTTCCCCCCACAACCCCGACTCCAACCGTCGCCGGAACATCCAACCCGTATCCGGCGAAACCCTCGATTTTCCTCGAACTCGTTCTCCCTCAAAACTTCATCAATTCACATAATTCCAAGTTCTAAACCATAGGAAATCAAGAGAGGATTCTAACAATACCAAAATTGTAGCCGGAGGTGGCCGGAAACAGAAAGTCACCGGCGAGTCAAACGGTGGTGCTCCTCCTCCTCGGTCAACGACCCATTTTTGGTCAAACGACGGTCAAACTTCCCAAAACAGTGTTTTTCGACAATTTTCTGACTATTCCGATATTTATACTCGTGGCTCGATACGATCGATGGTCCAAAACGAATCACATCCACGTTTCGGATAACTCAAACTCAAACGGATAAATACAATGAAATTATGCGATTTCAAATATTCATAACATATTTCTCGGTTGTCGAAACAATTATCCAAAACCTCCTATGAACTCGAAATCACGCATACTACAATTCTCGTGAAGAGAGTCAACTCAAATTCTCGTCCGGTAATTAAGTCGTGAACCAAACCGCCAATTCAATTAATTACGATAAATCTCGATTACTAGCAAAACTCGCGGATTAAGCCGATCACTATACCAATTCAGGTTTGGGTCGTGACAATATATATAAAAATATAAATAGATTTATTGGATTAGTTTTTATATATGAAGTTGTATGTGGATATTGGATATGAAATTGGATTTTTATAATTTTTATATAAATTTGGTAATTATTGAATATTGGATGTGGATATTGGATATATATTGTATATATGTGGATATTGGATATGGATATATATATATAGATATTGTATATATATTGGTGAAATTAGATATGAAAATTGGTGAAATTGTATATATGTTTTGATGTGGTATTATATATATGTATGAAATTCGATAAATTTGGTGATGATATGTATATTAGATATGAAATTTGGTGATGATATATGTATATGGAAAAAATTGAATAAATATGGTGATATGTATATGAATTTGCAAAATGACGTAATTTGGATGAATATTAACCAAATGATGTATATCATCACCAAAATGATGTCTATGAGTATTATTTCATTAAAATTTGATTTTTTTTTCAGCTTAATCAAGATGTCTGGCGGTAGCAAGAGGCGCACGCAAGCAGAGAAGAATGCCGAGTTCCAATCCATTGAACGACAAATGGGTTGGGAGCAAACCTCGGAGGAGACCGTTACGGCTCCTTCAAATCCTTCGGCTGCCCCAATCCTGAATGCTCCAAATGAGGTGGCCACAACCTATACAGACGACCCAGACGTCACTGCTTCGGCGGCGGTGTCACAAGGTCCGGAAGAGTCGGTCGACGATTCTATTCACTACAGCGCCCTACGCAAAACTAGGAGGCAACCATCAGACCCGATCCCAAAACGGACTCGGGGACTTGGGAAGGGCACCAAAAGCGAGCGCATAGTCAAGTCAACGAGGAAGAATAACGAGGTGCCATTCGATGAGTTCACCCGAGGTCTTCTGTCCTCGTAGTTGGGTAGTCTGTGCTCACACAACATCTACTCAATCATACAGAACAACATCCGTATGATTGCCCTTTTGTGGAACAAGTTGCCTGAATTCGAAAAGTTCAAGGTGGACCGCGAAATCTTGAAAATAATATTTAATTTTATTTAATTTCATAATTAATTACGAAGTATAAATGCATAATGTCTAGGATTGTAATTTATTTATTTATTTTTCTAGATACATTTTGATGTCGAAGGCAGACCGAAGATGTTGTCGCACATCGATGACACGACTACCCGCATTTTCAAGGATTGGAAGTACGATCTCCATAAGTACTACCAGCAACACAGCGTCTTGCCTACAGCACAAGAGCTGCAGAACGAAAGGGAAGACGAGTGGCAATGGTTGGTCGCACACTTTTAGTCCGATAAGTATAATGTTCGTCTTCATTTTATTTAATGTAATGAAAATTGAATAATTTCTTATTTTTAAATATTTATTTATTATTTAATGATCTTTGTTGTGAAACAGACAATGTCGGAGGCCAACAAGGCAATTCGTGAGAAGAAGAATCTCCACCATTCTTTGGGCTCGAAGGGTTCATTTACATGGAAAATGAGCACAGAGATACGGGTTCGAAGCATTGTTTCTTGGATGCCAGCGTCTCCACTTATATCAAGCCCTGGGTCGTCAATGACGCGAGTGAATGCGACGTGAGTAACTCATCCTTCCTAAATCAATTGAATTTAATCGTACTTCCGAAATGTATCAAAATTTAGTATAACAGTAATTGTATTTTTTTTAAAATTGAATTATGATTAGGATATATTAGTTAGGTTGTGCTCCTGGAATATGATTTTGAGTTTGAGCTAGGTTATGCTTTAGTTGGTTAAATAATGATTTTGAATTTGAGAATTTTGCAGTGGAATCGGTGCCCACGGTGAATTTGTTATGTTGGAATTGGTTTTTTGAGGTGTCATCTTTCATGTAGGTTTTTGGTTTCCTCCAATTTT
Organism: Geum urbanum; assembly: GCA_946800695.1. NCBI lineage: Eukaryota > Viridiplantae > Streptophyta > Magnoliopsida > Rosales > Rosaceae > Geum > Geum urbanum. Next base: position 58,336,984 of record OX326997.1, read on the forward strand.
AGGGAAAACTATGACAATTTTTTTTTTACAAATTAATATATATCTATTGTTCACATGATTAATTTCAGACTAGGTTGCTACAAATGGCCCAGGAGAAATTGGCGAACACCCAGCTAGAAAACCCGGAGATGACACTGGAACAGCTTCCTCTTCTAGCGAAGGAGAATGAGATCGCTATTGTCGATGCTATTTACGGCCGTCGAGCTAGCAAGAAGGTTTGTGGGCTTAGACGGGCAGTCTAGAGAGATATGTCCCAGTCATCCGTATTGTCGACTAGGCACATAGGGATGGATTCTGAGGCAGTCCGAGCCATCCAAGAGCAGGCTCGATTGGCCAAGGAATCGGTCGATCAGGCCTGGGAGCAGATGATGTTGATGCAGGGTTAGCTTGTCGCGACCAACAGTAAGATGAACACCGTCTTCAAGTTCCTCAAGACGATAGAGATGCATGTTTCTAAGGAGTGTCGTCCCCTCCCTTGGGCCCCCTCTCGAGCCCAACGACGACGATCCAAGCGGCTACGAGGGAATCGGCGGGGTGTCTACTCCTGGTTTCGGTTTAGGTTCGTAGTTTCATTTTTGTATTATTATTTCTATAGATGTACATACATTTTTTTTATTTAATGAATATTTTATTAATTTGATTAATTTATAATTTTATAATTTAAATTTAATTTATAATTCAGAAGAAAAAAATAAATAACAAAATTGAACTTAGACGATGAACCATTTGTCGTCTTGGTTTAAACCCTAGATGAGAAACGTTAATCTTCGTCGTCTAAGCGGTTGGACCTAGACGACGAACAATAGTTCGCTGGTTAAGTGAATCACTTAGACGATGAACAACACTGCATCATCTACGTGGCACCTCATAGACGACGAATATTGTTTGTCGTCCAAGTGGTAATACTTAGATGATGATTACATGTATTCGTCATCTAAGATAACTCTGAGATGACGAATACTTTCTTCATTTAGAGGTGCAATATTTTGACATCTAAGTACTTATGCGACGAAATATGTTTCGTCGCCTAAGTAGCATCTTAGACGATGAAACTAAAAAGTTTCGTCGTCTAAGTACTTGGATGACGAAAACCGCCACTTAGGCGATGAAAACGCTTCGTCGCCTAAGTGTGTATTTCTAGTAGTGGTTTAATCATCCTTTGCGATGTTGAGTCTCCAAAAGACTTGACGTTATAAGATATATCTCCATATTTTGTGTTTCATTGTCGCATCAATTTTTTGTTTATCATGTAGTTAAAAGATTTAATCAGATAAAGTTATAGAACTAGGTTAGTCAATCCTCGTGGATTCGACACTCAACTTTTATATAAATTATATTACTTGATCTCGTATACTTAAGGGTGAGATAAATTCACTCTACTTTCTACTAATCAATAGGCAAAAGGTTGAGAGTATATGAAAGGACCCAACCCCGATTTAGTTTCCTAAACCGGAATCAAACCCCTTCTGAAAATACGAACCAACAAAAACCATCAAAATTTCGGCAGAGTAACGCTACTAACGCGGAATTGCCATTACCTGCACTCGGAAAATAACACTTCATCCTATGCCACAAAAATCAAACCGTGGGCACCAATCCCATCCGGATTTCTCAATATCATAACAATAATGTAAAGTAATAAATATAACTATATTTTACAGAAATCCGGGAAAAAATGGTATAAAAGTATAACATTATAATGCTTAGAGCGACCTCTAGTGTATAATTATATAAATATACCACAACAGGCAGAATAAGAAACCTACTGGAAGAAATAAGGTTGCTCGAACACTATGTCTCCAACTGCGACGTGCGACACTTGAATTCAAACTGCAAACTGGGCACGGAAACCGAAAAACCCAGGGGAAAGACATATAAACCGTTAGAGTGAGTGGACAAAAATAATTGTCTTTCGCCGAATAATATATGTTATAAAAACATATGCGAGTCAAAATGAATAAATGTGATATAGTACACGAGGTGAACTCAAACTCTTCCAGCGTACAGAGCATGCATGGAAAAAATCTCACGGGGTCGCTTATGGACTCATCCGTGCTAGTACAGTCCGAATCATAGGATCCCAGACCCACACGTGATTCTAGCCAGAAAGGCCTCAGGTCAGGGTATCTGTTCCCACCAGGAAATACATTGGCACAAGGTACAACTCCCCCCTGGTAGACATCATCGGGGATCAGCTGGGATGCAAGTGTATAGATACAACCACATATACTAAGACTGTACTCTGTGTAAATCAAATCATAAATAGTTTCATGTATACGTATAAAGCATAATGTAAATGCATAATCGTAAAACACATGCTCGTATAAGTCATAATCACAAATGTATGCTCATGCTCGTAAAATGTTATATAAAGACTCGCAATCGATCAGTGAAAAGAAAGGTCCACTCACAGACGAGCGTAACGCGAAACGCGTTAATCCCGTGATCCGGCGAAAAATCTCTCGCCAAACGAATGATCACGAACCCCTGAATAATCATAAGATCCACTGCTCAAAATCAGAACTCGACACCTCAAATAATATCACGAGAAACAACCGTTCCCAGAAACATATAATCCAATAACAACGAAATCGTGAAAATTCGATAATCACACCACAAAACCTCGCTATAATTTCCAATGCTCAATTCGAAAAAAAAACCTCACCACCGCGATCAGGGCGCGATTCCTAGCGAAACGATATATAACTCGTCGAAAAACACGTCGGGCGAAAAGTCGCCGCCGCCTCTGGCCGCCGGAATTTCAGATTTTCCCAGAAAATGTCATGCTACACATGGTCTTGAAGATCTCGACGATTCCAACAACTTTCCAGTTATAAGTTAAGGCCAATTTTGATCGGAAAACCTCCAAAAATCAACTCAAAGTTCCAAACCCTTACCGGAATTTCAAATCGACGGATCTCCCTCCTCCGGCCACGGCAAGACTTGAAACCACTTCTAAAAGCTTCCTCTCTCCAAGACTAACAAAACCCCTTAAAGAGGAGCCACCATCTCGGCCTCCACGCCGTCACCCGAAGCCATGAAAACTCGCCGGAATCTACCCAAAATTCCCAAACTTTGACAAGCCATAACTTCTTCATCCGGCAACCAAATTGAACGAATGACCTATCAAAAGAAAGAAGAGCTCAATCCCAACAACTTTCATGAAGACACCACGGCCAAAAGAGGCCGGAATCAAGCTCAACGAAGGAAAATAAAAATTGGCCTGGAATGGGTCAGTTTTGACCCACTGGTCAAACTGGTCAACGGGCCAGATTTTCCAAAATGGAAAGTTTCCAAAATTGGCAAGTATTCTTCCGTATTTATACCGTACGTGTATCGAATCCCAAACGGATAAATACGACAATATCTGACGGACGGAAATATTCACAACTTATTCCTCGTAACTCGGAAAAATCCTCCGAAAGTTCCCACGAGCTCGAAATTAAATTCTCTTTAACTTCCACGAAGGGTCCCAAATCAAATTCTCACCCGATAATTTAGTCGCTAACGAAGCCGTCATATTAACAGATTATGTCAAAATCGCGACTAATCGCGAAACTTGCAAATCAAATCGATAACCATGACAAATCGCGACTAATCGCGACTTCGGTTCGGGTCGATCGACAGTCCAAAACGGATGACAATCACTGTGACGACCCGAACCAGAATCAGTAGTGTATTCAATACGATTCACGTGAATGTGCGTAGTCGCGGTTTCAGGTTATATGTGTGATTTGTCGATTTCGTTCGCGACTTTACTATCGGCCGAGAATTTGAATTGAGTTTCTTCACGGAAGTTGTAGAGCACGTGATTTCGAGCTCGTGGGCAGTTTCGGATGATTTTTCTGATAAACGAGGAATATAATATAATTATTCGAAGCTTCAGTTTTCGACGAGTTTATCCGTTTGTTTCGTGTTTATCCGAATCATTTCGATTATTCGTTTTGGACTGTCAATTGACCCGAGGTGCGAGTATAAATATCAGAAATAGTCGTAAAATCGTCGAAAAACACTGTTTGACGTTGACCACCGTTCACTTTCCAATTTTGGAAACTGTTGACCGTTGACCGAGAGAGGAAGTTTCCCGTTTGAGCTTCGTCGTCCGACTTCCATTTTCCGGCCACCTCCGGCCACGGGAAGGGTAAGGTTCGCTTCCTCTTGTGATTCTAAGTTGTTTGGTGTTTGATTTTGTGAAAATTGATGAGGTTTTGATGGGATTCGAAACGGGTCGGTTTATCGGAATTCGTCGGTAACGGGGGGTGACTTTCCGGCGAGCCACGGTGGCGGGGAGGTGGGGGTTTCGCCTCCCCTTGGCCTAGTGAAGCTTTCCACGTGGTTTGATTGGGATTTTGTTGAGGTTTTGGAAGAACCCGATTGGGTTGCCGAAGGGAGATTTCCCGTTCGGTTTTGGGTGAAATTGAGGTGTTTCCGGTGAGATTTGACCTTGGTGGTAGTTATGAAAATGGTTGGGCTGGTTGATCTTCAATTCTGGAGCTTCCTCGCCGGAGGAAGTCACCGTCGACGGCACGCCGGGGGCGGCGGCGGCGGTCAACGGCGGTGCTCCGGCGAGGGGGTTGACTTTTGGGTTTTCGATGAATTTAATGTCGTTTTTCTCGTAATCGCGCCCTGATTATCGCCTAGAGGTTTTCGTATTGATTTGGGTATCGGATTTTCAGTCGAAGGTTTCGAGTGGAGATTTTGGAAATTCAGTCGATTATTTTGTACAGTTAAATATGTTTCCGGGAACGGTTGGTTTCCGTGATTAAGTACAGTATTGTGGACTATGGTTTTGATCAGATGTGTTTATAATTATTCAGGAGATCGAGATCGAGACCGTGCTTCGGGCGAGGGATCTTCCGCTGGGCCACGAGATTAGCGCGAGTGCGCGTTTCTCTCACCTGTGAGTGGACAATTTCTTTTCACGGATTGATTGCGAGTCTTATACACGTTTTACGAACTTGAGCATGCATACGAGATTTCGATTTACATGAGTATGTATTATACGATTATGCCTATACTAGTATATATTACGTATATGCACTTATATATTGTTTCATGCATTTGCATCGAACTATTTCCGATTTGGTTTACACAGAGTACAGTCTTTATATATGTTGTTGTATCGATACACTCGCATCCCGGCTGATCCCCGAGGATGTATACCGGGGGAGGCTGTGACTCTTGACCCGAGGCCTTTACCGGGGGGAGGCAGACCTCTGACCTGAGACCTTTCTGGCTAGAATCACGTGTGGGTCTGGGATCCCGTGATTCGGACTGTACTAGCACGGATGTGTCCACGAGCGACCCCGTGGGATTTTTATGCATGCTCTGTATGCGTGAGGAGTTAGAGTCTCCCTCGTGTACTATTTAATTATTTATGCATCTGGACTCGCACATGTTTTTATAACATATATATTATTCGGCGAAAGACAATTATCTTTTCGTCCACTCACTCTAACAGTTTTCATGTCTTTCCCCTGGGCTTTTCGGTTTCCTTGCCCAGTTTGCAGTCCAGGTTCTGGTGTTTCACGTCGCGGTTGGAGGTTAGTGATCCGAGCTACCTGTGTTTTCCAGTAGGTTCTTGTTTCGCCTACTGATGTATATATTGTATATATTGTATATATTTACACTAGAGGTCGCTCTGATACATTCTGATACATGTTTTATACGGATTTTCTCGGATATATATTATATATTACAGCCTTGTTTACTGTTTATTGTTTATGATATGATATTTAGAAATCCGGATTGGATTGGTGCCCACGGTTTGGCTTTTGTGGCATAGGATGAAGTGTTATTTTCAGGGTGCAGGTTAATGCAATTCCGCGTTAGTAACGTTACTCTGCCGAAATTTTGAATGATTTTTGTTGGTTCGTGTTTTCAGAAGGGGTTCAATTCCGATTTAGGCAACTGAATCGGGGTTGGGTCCTTTCAATCACGATTCGGATAAACTCGAATGCAAACGGATAAACTCGACGATATTCCAAATTTTCAAATATTCATATTATATTCCTCGGTAGTCGAAATAATAATCCGGAACCACTCATGAAGTCAAAATCACGCGTACAACAACTCTCGAGAAGAGACTCAACTCTAATTCTCGGCCAATAATTAAGTCGTGATCAAAGCCGACAATTCAATCAATTTACGCAAAACTGCGATTACGCGCAAACTCGTGGATTAAGCCGATTACACTACTGATTCTGTTCCGGGTCGTCATAGTATAAATCCTTCCAACAATAGCACCCGCTAAGCCTGTTTCTACCGAATTACGCGCGGGGGCGTAACGGGGCAGAAGCAACACGAATACACTTCTCCTCCTCCTGGTGCGTCCGAACAGTGGGACTGTTCGGATGGACGGGCGCTCTCTTCTCCTTCGTGCGTGCGGGCTTACTCCTTCAGGCGGCGGATTCTTCTTGTCGGGCGTTTCCTCTCTTCTGTCGGATGGTCGGATGGGCGGGTTCACGAGCGGCTGTTAGAAGAATACAACAACGAAATAGGCGGTCAGGGGTCGAGACGGGGTGGCCCGCCTTCAACGCTCTGATGCCTAAGTCAGATGATGTATTGGATATAACAGTCAATCGAACGTGCGAGTACAGTGATATGAATCGAGTGAGTCAGCTGGCTCTTGATGGGATGATCTTACCTGTAGTTAATGCCTTACCTATATAGGTGGTTGAGCTTGGTGCTTGGTGATGTTCTTCGATGTGGGACTGGTGTACTTACTGGTGCATGATCCGCACATTTGGGCGTGCGCATATCGGGCGCGTGTGCGCTCGGGTGGGGTGGGTCTGGTAAGTGAAGTTGGAGCCTCCTTGGTGGTCTTGCGTGTGGTGTAGTAGGTGTTGCTAATCTGCTCAAGTGGATGAGTGTGTTAATCGTACAACCAATGATGCAATACTAACAAGTCCCCCAAGTCCCCAAGTCAAAGAGAACTTTCTTGACTGGGGAGTTGAAAAAATGGTTCGTGCGATTAACAAGAATACTTATCTGATTGAGTAGCGGTGTGTGATCCTGTAACCCCCAAATCCCCTAACTCTCCGGTCAAGAAAGGGCTTGTATGACGGAGTGGGACCTGGGCGACCGAGTATGTATCTGTTCGTTCAATCGTGTACCTGTTCCTGTATTCTGGGCTCGGCGTCCAAACTGATCTTGCTTAGTTTGGACCCAGATGGGATCGGTCTTGCAAACATACACAAGTACAACAGATATGTAGGTATATAAGTATGTCAGTATGAATGTATGGTTATGATGTATGAATGTATGTTATGATGCATGAGTGTGTGGTATGATGTGTGTATGCAAATGTTTTTCGTGCCACCGGCGTTGGGATGGCGCGGTGCACCGTGTACATCAACGGGGATGCCGTTCCGTACGGTATAACGTCAACGGAGGGATCAAGACCGCGACCTATAAGTAACGCGCTACGGAGGGGACGGACCGCATGCCCGTGCTGTTCTTCGGCTTAGCACCCTCAGAGAGGGGGCGAACCCCATGCCTCCGTTATGACAGCCGGCTTGCTTTCGCAACCGGGGAGGGCATACCTTTGCTCACGCTCATCAATCCCGGAACGCGCAAGGAGGGGTCGGCCTGCACGCCCTTGGCGCTCCGAGTCGGGGCCGAATGTTAACGTTGCGCTCACACGGAGGGGAAACACCCCACGCCCGTGCCGCCCATCGACTTAGCACGCCCAGAGAGGAGTTGGCCCCATGCCTCTGTCATGACAGCCGGCTTGCTCTTCGATCATGTAACGGTGCGCTCACGGAGGGGACGGACCCCATGCCCGTGCCGCCCATCGGGCTCAGCGCGCGCTCAGAGAGGGGGCAGACCCCATGCCTCTGCCGCCTGATCCGGCTTGCTAATGTGTGCACGTACGTAGAGGAAGAACCCCATCCCGTACGGCGCAGCTCTTCACTCGAGGCACGGCCAAAAGGGAATTCAGGTGTTAGCCCTCTTTCGGGGCGCCCGAGTGGTACATGTACTAACCTGATGGTGTTTCTCGAGCGCCCGGTTGTGTGGGTGGTGTACGCGCCAGTAGTAATGGTTGATATCGTGGTGTGTTGTCCTTGCCTTGGATTTGGTGGTGCTCCGATGAGACGTTTGGAGGTCACATTCCTTTTGACTTCTCTTCGGGAACCGGTGAAATAAATGCTAGCCGTCGCATTTAATGCTAGCGTGCCCTTGCATTGAGTGCTGATGTTGTGATGATTGCTCGGAGGGCCGACGTCACGCGCGTGGGAGCGTGGGAGTGGGGCATGGGCGCCACGTGTCGAACTGTTGGAGACCGAGCTAGGGTTCGAAATCGAGGCGGGAAGTGGAAGAGTTGGCGCGGTTACTGAGGAGGGCAAGTAAACCGCCCGGGCCATGCGTCACGATCCGACGGTGGACACGCGAAAAACGGACGACTGGTGTTCGTTCGCGTATCCCGTTCGAGCTGTATAAATAGGGCTTCCCTTGCTTCCGTCTTCTTCTTCGCTTTCATAACATACCGAAATTCTGTCGGAATTACCTTGCGACCTGCATCCGTTTTAAGCTCTTTTCTGTGTTCGTGTCCTCGGTTACCGGAATACCTGTTCAACGTGAAAGACTTAGTCCACAAACTAAATCTGGTGAGGCTCTCATCCCTGGTTCTATTTTTTTGTTGTTTTTTTTTTCTGTGGTCTGCGTTTTTCTGGGTTTTTGAACTAAAGGATAGGGTGTGTTCTTGGGTGGGGTGTGTGTGATCTGTTTGTGGGGGATTCTTTGTGGGTTTTGGTGTTTCTGTGTGGGGAAGGATTTTTTGCTAAGTGTTGGTTGTGTGCGTGCATTCGTCTTTAGGATGGAGCCAATAGAGATACCGAGCGATCAGTCACGTGAGCGGATCTACATTCCGGGGTTGGGGTGGATTAGTTGTGGGTCGGGCGGGTCGAGTACGTCGAGTACATCGTCGTACGAGTCTGTTTTGAGTGTCCCGCCCCTGCAATGTATTTTGCCTGATACCTCTCCCGTGCAGTCAATGGAAGCTAGGCAAGCGTGCGTTAATGTGGGATTGGAGAGCTCGTCTGGATCGTCGGGCAGGCACTCGGGTGGTTCGAATCCCTGGGGTGAGGAGAGGGCGGAGGGAGGAGATTCGCTTCCTCGACTTGTGGGAGGTGGGCCCGTCCATTGGGTGTTTCCTGATGGGACGCCCGTCCAGGAGCCTGAGCGTGCGCCATCCGTCTCGGAGATGGCCAGGTGGGCGAGGGAGTACCATATCCCGGGCTCTGTGGAGCTGCGAATGCCTGGCGGGGGCGACACGTTTACCCGCCCGGCCACGTGTGCCTGAGAGAGTTCCATCTCAAGGCAGGGATCAAGTTGCCACTGCACCAGTTCTTTCAGTATATGCTGGCGCTGCTGAAGATCTCGCTTGGTCAATGCGGGCCCACGCTCACCCGCACGCTCGTGGCCATGTTCAACATCTTTCGGGTGAGCGGTCTGGACCAGCCCACGCGGGCGGAGTTCCTTCACTTCTTCGGTCTTCGTTACTCTACGCGCAAGGGGGACTGGGGGACCATCACCGTGGAGCCCCGCGTGAAGTGGTGGTTGACGGATCAGCCGAGTTCTTCTACCTCCTGGCGTAAGATCAACTGCCTGGTAGGTGGTGATTGGGAGTTGGGTTCCTTCTCGGAAGAGTATGCTGCTAACGCCCACCTGATTGATCGAGTCCCCCAAGCCTTCCATCCCCTTGATACGAACGAGTACCTGATGACGCCTGCTGAAGAGGCCCGGGTCAACCGTCTGAGGTTTGTTTTTGACCCAGCGCCCGAGGCAAGATCGTTCTTCGCCGCCTGCCATTGGGATCTCATCGAGCAGACGCACCTTGCTGAGTTGCCGCATACGTGGGCCTTGTAGTTCTTTGTCTAGGAGTAGGAGTAGATTTGACCAGTTGTTCGTCTGTCGTTAACCTTCCGTTTGTTGTTTTTGTAGTTAAGAAGAAGATGTCTGGCAAGAATGTTGCTGCGGATGATGTGGCCAAGCGCCGCTTGATCGCCCTTCGAGAAACTGCCGGCAAGGTTTGAAAGGTGGTTGATGACGGACGAGGTGGTCTGGTGTTGGGGGAGACCATGCTGCCCAAGATCCCCATTCCTGACGTGGCTGACTTCGCTCCAGCCATCCCGGCGGGTGCCCCTCTCCCGCCGCCAAGCCATGCTGGTGGTTCGAGGGCGCAGGCCAAGGCTGATCGTGCTGAACAGCACCGGGAGAAGCGCCAGGAGAGTCGCGACCAGCGCCGGCAGGATCGGGACGATCAGCGGGACAGGCGGGAGACATCTCGCACGCCCCACACAGTTGCTCATTCTTCTCCTACGCCCCAATCGTCTGCTCGTGCCCCCCCCCGACGCCCTAAGCGTCCGTCCGTCCGTCCAGCCCCCCACGGGTATCGGAGCAGGGAGGAGCCAGTGGGCCTTCTTTGAAGCGTCCCCGGACGGATAATCCGGTCGTCAATCCGTCCGCCGAGCAGTCTGATCTGTTCGCCTTCTACACGCCGTTGATGCGGTCCATCGACCTGAGCGTGAAGGCTGTTGATGCGATGGCGCCGGAGGTGGCGCAGGGTAATAGGGATGATATGGATAGGGCCTTCAATCTCTGCATGGTGCTGCAACGCAAGATGTACCTGGCGCGCGAGCGCTTCGCCAACAGGCGCTGTGCAGAGGAGGCGCAGGCGGAGATTAGCAAGCTCGTCGATGCCTGTAAGAGGTATGAGTATGAGTTGGGCAAGTATGAGCAGCTGCCGGTCGCCTGCGTCAAGAAGCCCGGGCGGCGACGGAAAAAGGCCAGGAGGCGAGTGAACGGGAGGCGCTGCTCAAGGCCGAACGTGATACAGCCCTTGCTTCCCTGGAAGAGGGAAAAGCCTTGGTGGACAACCGGGTGGCGGAGGTGGAGTCCCGCCTGATGGCTGAGGCGCAAGCCCAAGTTGAGAGGGAGAGGGCGGAGGCGGTTGCTGACTTCAAGAATTCTTTGGAGTTTAAGGAGTTGGTGGATGCTGAGGCCGATGTTCAAGTCGCCCAGTTCCAGGAGATGGTAGCGCCTTTTCTGAAGATGGAGGAGTATGATGCTTTCCTGGCGGAGCAGGCGGGGCTGACGGGCGGGGCTGGTGGGACGGGCGCGGAGTAGAGTAGCCTTTTCTTTTCCTTCTTTTTGTAATAGAGCAGGTCTTTTGTAATCGGGCCTTTGTGCCTTTGATTTTCGCTGGGCGTTTTTTTTTTGTAACCTGGCGAATGAATGAAATTCCTTTTTCTGTCCGTTTGTGTGCCTTGTCCCCTTTTTTGTTGGATTTTTGTTTGGCATCCTTTGAGTAACTTGTGCGGGCGCGCGTTTTCCTTTTACATCTTTGCGAGTAGCCTATCCCTAGTCCCCCGAGTATGTGGGCGGGCGGGGTAAGGACAAACAAACGCAACAGTGGTCATACTTCACGAAAGTACAAAGTAGGACCTAATAAAGGTACTTCCTTAAGTGCTGGATGTTCCATGGGTGGCGTAGTCGTTGACCCTGCATGTCCCTTAGGTAGAAAGTGCTGTCGCTTATCACCTGGTCAACGACGTACGGGCCTTCCCATAACGGGCGGAGTGCCTTCACCTTCTGTTGGATCGCCTTCATCACCCAGTCCCCCAGTTGGATTGGGCGAGCCCGTATGCGCTGATTGTATAACCGGGCGATCCTCTGTTTATTCGCGGCATTGTGCAGGTGCGCCATATCTCTTCGTTCCTCCAGCAGATCATTGTTGAGCCTCAGCCCCTCACTGTTCGTGCGCGGATCGTACCCCTCGATTCGTGGGCTCTGATGGGTAATTTCCAGGGGTAGTACGGCCTCCGTTCCGAACGTCAGGCTAAAAGGGGTCTCGCCTGTGGCTGCATTAGCTGTCATTCGGATGGACCACAGAATTTCTAGAATGATCTCGGGCCAGCGCTCGTAACCCGCATCCCCAGGTTCGATATCTTCAATTTTTCTCTTGATCCCAGACTTGATGATTTTGTTCGCTGCTTCCACTTGTCCGTTCGTCTGGGGGTGCGCTGGCGATGCGAAGATGAGGTCTGTTCCCTGACGTTTGCAGAAGGCTATTAGTCTGGGGTTGTTGAATTGTGGCCCGTTGTCTGTGATGATGCTGATCGGCGTCCCATAGCGACAGAAAAGGAAGCGTTCTACCTTCTCCGTGGTGATCTTTGCCATGGGTTGGGCTTCGATGAACTTTGTGTGGTAATCGATGATGACGATCAGATATTTGTACTGCCCCTTTGACTTTGGAAGCTCTCCGATCAGGTCCAGTCCCCACTGCGCGAATGGAACGGGCGACAGGAGGATGGACAGTGGGACAGCGGGCGCGTGGTGGTGATGTGCGTGCAGCTGACACTGGTGACACTTGTTCGTCAGTGTCGTGGCGTCTGCATGGATGTTGGGCCACCAGAAGCCATGCCGAAGGGCCTTGTGCGCGATTGACCTGGCGCCCGCATGATGGCTGCACGTGCCCGAGTGGATCTCCTTTAGGATCGAGCTGCCCTTCGTCGGAGTGACGCACTTGAGGCTGGCCCAAGTCCTCCCTTGTCGATAAAGTGCCCCATCCCGTACGCTGAAGTTGGCCGCCCGTGCGACGATGGTCCTGGCCTCTCGCTTATCCCCTGGCAGATGTCCCCTTGTTTTATAGGCAATGAGCACGTCCATGTAACTATGCTCGTGTGGTTCAATTGCCAGGACCTGCTCCGCTCCTGAGATGCTTGGTCGTCGCAGTACTTCGACGATGCGCTGCCCTGGCCCCGTGTGTACGGGCGCCGTGGCCAGTCGGGCCAATTTGTCTGCCTTCGCATTGAATCCTCGGCGAATATGGTTGATGTTGACGTACTGGAACCCCTTGATCAGCGCCTGCACATGTTTTAGATAGGCGATCATGGACTCCTCCTTTGCCTGGAATTCTCCTCCGACCTGGCTCACCACCAATTGTGAGTCGCTGAATATGTAGAGGTCGGGCGCCTCTAAATTTTTGGCCAATTGTAGGCCTGCGATGAGCGCTTCGTACTCGGCCTCGTTGTTGGTCGCCTTGAATTCGAACTTGAGGGCGTACTCCGCGTTTACCCCTCCTGGCCCGGTTAAGATTATGCCGGCGCCGCTCACCTTCTTCATGCAGAAGCCGTCGACGTAGAGGTTCCACTCCGACACCGGTCGCTCCTTGACCTCCGGTTTGTGGGACGCTTCTACCGTCGGACCATCGGGCGCTTGGGCCGGTGCCCCCTCTGCCTCCGTGTATTCGGCGATGAAGTCCGCCACGGCCTGCCCCTTGATTGCCGTGCGGGGTTTGTACTCGAGGTCGAATTCACTAAGTTCGATGACCCATTTCGCCAGGCGGCCACTATGATCGGGCGATTGGAGTATCTGGCGCAAGGGTATGTTGGTGAGGATGTGGATGCTGTGCACCTGGAAGTATGGCCTCAACCGTCGGCAACGGTTACGAGTGCGAGCGCCATCTTCTCGATTGTCGGATATCGTGTCTTAGTGCCTGTCATGCCCTTCCCTGAGAAGAAGACGGGCAACTCCGTGCAGTCCTCCCTGCGGACGAGGGCAGAATTGACGGCGGTGAGGGAAGCAGCCAAGTAGAGGTACAGGACTTCCCCTCGGACGGGCCTGGAGAGGAGTGGAACGGATGCCAAGTATTCCTTAATCTGAAGGAAAGATTCCTCACACTCGAGCGTCCACACAACCTCGCATTTGTTCGTGGTTCTTAGGGCTTTGAAGAACGGGGCATACCTGTCCGAGTAGCGTGAGATGAAACGGTTAAGGGAAGCGAGCTTGCCGGTGAGGCTCTGCAGGTCCACCCTCCTAACGGGCGGCTTCATGTCGATGATTGCCTTGACTTTGGCTGGCGCGGCTTCGATTCCCCGCTGGCTGACAATATACCCCAGAAACTTGTTGTTGGTGACTCCGAAGGTGCACTTGGCGGGGTTTAGCCTCATGCCGTTCTTGATGAGGACGTCGAGCACAATCCCCAAGTTCTGGACGTGGTCGACCGCCTGGACGCTCTTCACCAATATGTCGTCCACGTACACGTCTACGATATTGCCGATCAGGCCGTGAAACATCGTGTTCATGAGCCTCTGGTACGTGGAGCCGGCGTTCTTCAGCCCGAAAGGCATGACAACGTAGCAATAAAGGCCCTTGCCCATGACAAACGTTGTTGCCTCCTGGTCCGCGGGGTCCATGAAGATTTGGTTGTAGCCCGAGTAGGCGTCCATCATCGATAGGAGTTCGTGCCCTGTCGTTGCGTCCACCAGTTGATCGATCCTTGGTATCGGGAAGCTGTCCTTTGGGCACGCCTTGTTGAGATCACTGTAATCGATGCACATTCTCCATTTCTTGTTGCTCTTCTGTACCATCATAGCGTTGGAAATCCACTTGGGATAGTCCACCTTCCGGATGAACCCGATGCCCAGTAATCGGTCCACCTCCTCGTGCATGGCCGCGTAATGCTCCGCTTTGTACGCTCGTCTCTTCTGCTTCACTACCCAGGTGCTGGTGCTGACGCTCAGTCGATGGGATATGATATTCGTGCCGATCCCGGGCATGTCTTTATACGACTAAGCGAACACCTCTTGCTTCTCCTTTAGTAGCGCGATCAGTCGCTCTGCTATCGCGGGAGCCAGCGATGCTCCGATCTGGACCGTTCTCTCCGGGTGTTCGGGGGATAGGTGAATCGTCCTCAGCTCTTCGCGCTCGGGGACGGGTGATACGGCCATCAGCCCGTCGCATGGATCGTCGGGTACTTCTGACCCTGGCGTGGGTTCCAGGGCGAGGACCTCATGCTTGTCTCGGGGTTTTGTGTTCTCTTCGCCGGCGTATCCTCGGACATGTCCGACTCCGTGCTCGGTTGGGAATCGTCCCAAGAGCATGTACCCTGCGATGATCATCCTCAACCTGCAGATCCCTGGCCTCCCGAGTATGGCGTTGTAGGGGGAGGGGTGTCCATGATGATGAAGTCCGTTCGGATCTCGCCGTGCGGGGAGTCAGGCGCGCCAATATCGACCCGGAGGCTGTCGCTCCCAATTGGATACAATGTCTCGCCCGTGAAGCTGGCCACGCACTCTTGGTCCTGCGTCATCTTGCGTGCGGGCCTTCCGAGCGCCTTGTATGCGTCGAAATAGATTACGTTGACAGACACCCCATTGTCAACCAGCACCCTCTCACAAGGAATTGGTCGATGATCGCGTTGATCACGAACGGTAGGGTGCTGTCCTTCGGGTTCTCCTCCTCGTCCCTCGCCGTGAAGCTAATGGTGGGCCCCCCCTCCTTCCTTCCTTGGGCGTTCTTCCCGCCCCGATTGCTAGCACTTCCCTGCCCGTGTGCTCGGGCGACGATGTTCTTTCCTTGCGCTTGCTTCCAGATATCGTATTGGTGGTCCCACGGGTCCTGGCGCCCGTCTGGCGCTGTCGTCCTTCCGCCCTGGGGGTGGTCTGGTCGCTCTTCCTCATATTCTCGAGGGCCCTCCTCAGCATGGGACAATCGTTGGTGTGGTGGGCGGCGGCGTTGTGGTATTCGCACCAAATGCTCGGGATCCGGCCAACCGGGGCCATTGCTGCCGTTACGCCGCTCGGTGGTGGGAGCCGGCGTCGATGTAGGTGGAGAAGCTGTTCGGGCGACTGCCCGTCGATCGTGAAGACCTCCCTTCCCGCTGGTTGTTGGTGTGAAGCTGGCGGCAGATGGGCGTCCTGCTGCGCCGGTCCCCTCGGCCGGTTGTAGTGGTTGCCCCGGTGGTTGCGGACAAAGGGCTTCTGATTGTTCTGCCCCGGCGCGTCCCGGTACCTCTTGTATCCTTGGATTGGTGTCCCTCCGCCGTCCGAGGGTCACCGAGGCTAAGCGTTCTCCTCTGGTCTGTTGGTGCTAGATTCGGAGGCGGACCCGTACACTCGCGTCTCTACTAACGCCTTCTGCACGACCAGGTCCATGATCTCGTCGTAGTCGAGAAGCTCCTTCCTTACTAGTTTCTCTACGAATGGAGTGGCGAGCAGGTTGTCCATCAGGGCTACCTTGGCCACTCGCTTATCAAGGTCCCTGCACGTGCTTGCGAGCGTCCTCCATCGGTTGATGTAGCTCGACAGGCTCTCGTCCATCCCCTGGCGGACCTTGAGGAGGATGCCCGTGGTGTTGTATTTCCCCTAGAGCCGATAGCGCTTCTGAAAGCTCTCCGCCAGCTCGAGGAACGAGTGGATGGATCCCGGCGGGATCTCGTAAAACCAGCTCCGTGCTTCCTCCGCCAGTGTCTCCTGAAACAGGAAACACAAGGTTGGGTCCGAGTACCGGGTTCCGTCCGTGGTGGACCGAAACTCGTCCACGTGCGCGCGTGGATCTCCGCTCCCGTCGAACCGAGTGATCTTCGTTATTTTCGCGTGGGGGTCCCTTCCCCTCTCCAGTATATGCGCTGAGAACGGACTGACCCGGGGGGCGAACGTTCCGCCCTGACCGGCCAGCTTGTCCTTGCGCAGGCGCGAGACCTCCTCCGCCAGTGCCTCCATCCTCTGAAAAATCAGAGCGTTGTTCGTCGGGGGCGCCGACTCTTCCACGGGCGAGGGCGCTCGGGCCGCCTGGGCGTTGGTCCTGCCGAACGGGCGTTGCTCCTCGCTGGTGGTCTCCTGGGTCTCCTCGTGCTGCTCCATTTGCTGGCTGATGAGCGTGTCCAGTCGTTCCTCCAACCTTTGGCGGATTTGGCGCTCCTCTGCTCTCGAGCGCCGCCTCCCGTAGCTCCTGGACCAGGCTGCTGATGCGCCCCTCGCCATCGTCCCTGTCAGTCGCCAGTACATTCCGCCCCTGCGAGTCTGGCGGTGTCTCCCCATCGGGCGTGTTGCTGCCGTTAGCCACCGGGTTGAGCATGTGGACCTTTGATTTTTGCGGTGTTTATACGAGGTTTGCAATTTGTAAGCTTCCCACAGACGGCGCCAGATGTTTCTACCGAATTACGCGCGGGGGCGTAACGGAGCAGAAGCAACACGAATACACTTCTCCTCCTCCTGGTGTGTCCGAACGGTGGGACTGTTCGGATGGACAGGCGCTCTCTTCTCCTTCGTGCGTGCAGGCTTACTCCTTCGAGCGGCGGATTCTTCTTGTCGGGCGTTTCCTCTCTTCTGTCGGATGGTCGGATGGGCGGGTTCACGAGCGGCTGTTAGAAGAATACAACAACGAAATAGGCGGTCAGGGGTCGAGACGGGGTGGCCCGCCTTCAACGCTCCGATGCCTAAGTCAGATGATGTATTGGATATAACAGTCAATCGAACGTGCGAGTAGAGTGATATGAATCGAGTGAGTCAGCTGGCTCTCGATGGGATGATCTTACCTGTAGTTAATGCCTTACCTATATAGGTGGTTGAGCTTGGTGCTTGGTGATGTTCTTCGATGTGGGACTGGTGTACTTGCTGGTGCATGATCCGCACATTCGGGCGTGCGCATATCGGGCGCGTGTGCGCTCGGGTGGGGTGGGTCTGGTGAGTGAAGTTGGAGCCTGCTTGGTGGTCTTGCGTGTGGTGTAGTAGGTGTTGCTAATCTGCTCAAGTGGATGAGTGTGTTAATCGTACAACCAATGATGCAATACTAACAAAGCCTATGTCCGCTAAGCTCAACATTATGGGCGCCACTATCCCGCTAACATCGGGAGACTCGCCGAATTTGGTTGTGCAAGCATGTGACCCGGGCTAGGTCAAGCGGACCAAGAGTTCGGTCGTAGGCGAATACCATGCATACGTTGCTTGCTGGAATCCCACAACTCCGTCGAGCAGATAAAAAGTTAGAAAAACTCAAGCTACAGACTACAACTTGCGCCAGCACCATCATCTTGGTGCCAATTTCAAATCAAGCCAATCAGCTTCAAAAGATAATCATCTCTCTTCTACATAGTAGATTTTCTATTATTTCGGTGATCAAATCAATTAAATATGCCAATAAGCAGGAAAAACTTTTTCAGGTGACCGTCATTCCTTGTCATATTTTTGACGTCCCTATTATACAGTGACACGTGAAAACATCAATAAAATAGAACTGATAGAGTATAATTTCATTTGTTGTGTGAAATCTCTCCTCCTCCTCCTCCTCCTCCTCCTCCTCCTCTTCTTCGTCTTGTATATATATGTAAATCTGCAAATTTGAGTTCATGACAAATCAAATTCAGCATCATCTTTCTTCCTAATGTAATTCTGCAATTTTATTCTTCAATTTTATTCTCCCAAAATCAACTTTCTCTATTCGATTTTTTTGTCTCTTAGAATTCGGTCTTCAAGACTTGGATAAGTTGATTGCCTTCGGGTCTTTTTTTTCAAGAACAATTCATTATTGACCCTTTAAAGTCAATTATAATTCTCCTTAATCCATATGGTTTTGGTTTTTCTTTTGTTCGTTTATCTTACCCATAAGTATCAAAGTATGTAGAGATCAGTAGCAGTACTATTTGGTTAACTGAAAATCGATTTGGTATCAGTTTATTATGGTCTGGGTTTGTTCAGAATATCTAGGCAATCACCAATACTTGAAAATTAATTGAATATAGAACTGATATGTCATCGCCACCGATCTGTATGGTTTTGGTTTTTATAGGGCAAACAAATAGGCAACGTTCGATAATTGTTGCTATGAAGCTAAGAGTGTGAATCACTGGGAGGTAATTTGCGCTAAACGAGTTGGGTGAGATCAAATTTTTCAGATAAAAGCAGCGCAAGGTAGCTGGTAAAGAAATACTAACGGCGTTCAGTGTGTAACTGTGCACATATACTTGTCAGAATATGACTGGAGCATCAGAAATCTGAAGCGGAGTGATCGTCAGATACAACAATTTCTCAATAAAGCAGGCGACAACACACCTCCTTTGACTACGTTTGAAAAACATGTGTTACGTTACCAACTTGATCTCATGCATTAGTTATCCCATGCAAGAACGCCGATATGACACATAGACTTTTATTTACCTATATCAGCTAATAAATGCCATGCATGACTTAACGAACTCGTTATCTCGCCTCTGTTTTGCATCGCGCCAGATATGAGCATGACTTGTAAACTCGCCAGAAGTAAGCTCACCATTATTCAATCGTCAGTCATGATGCCGACTGTTTGTATAGCATTAGTTGTCCGATTAATATACTCATCCGCTTAAACAGGAAAGCAACATATACCCGACCACCCGCAAGACCACCAAGGAGGCTCCAACTTCACTCACCAGACCGACCCCATCCGAGCGCGCACGCGCCCGTAGGGCGCATACCCGAATGCGCGGATCACACACCAGCAAGTGTACCAGTCCCACATCGAAGAATATCATCAAGTAGTGGTCGGCAAAAAGCCCGGCCCGGCCCATGTATAGCCGGCACGGGCCGGGCCGGGCCGGGCCTCAACAACATTTTATTATATGCGGGCCGGGCCGGGCCGGGCTTTATCTTTTATATAAGGATCCGAGCCCGGCCCATTCAAGCGGGCTTTGTGGGCTTTTGCGGGCCGGGCCTTTGCGGGTTTTTGCGGGCCGGGCCTATCGGACTTTAATTATTAAAAAATTAAGACATTTCAAAATAAACGTAACCTTCATCCATGCACCGGGGTTTAAACGTACTCCGACGAGTCTAAATTTTACGTACGATGTTTATCACTATAAGATGGAGTTTTCTACATGTTCTCGTTTATTATTAAAACATATTTAATTCTTATATTTCTTGAATTCTCCATATGTATATTAATGTTCTTACGTTTGTTCATTTGTTATATGGAATGAAATACTTTTGTGAAACTTAATCGGACATGTTTAATTATTTTATAAAATTGACCGTTAGATTGATTGGTTAGAATATTATAACCATGCCTTTAAAATTTTATAAATTTTGGACTTGATTTAGATATCGATCCATGTATTTCGCCAAATGTGACCATAGTACTCTTACAACTAAAACGGAAATTACCCCTCCCGAAAATAATTTTTTAACATCAAATTTTGGACACATACTCTTATGGAATACATATCTATCTCATAGTATCAAAAAAATTGACATAAAAATAGATTTATCTACTCCCCCCATAGGAAAATAAGGAAAATAAGATGAGTGTATTTTAGTGTTTTCACAAATTTTGTTTAATTGTATTGACTGGGATCTAAACGTACTTCGATTAGGCTAATTTTTACGTACGGTGTCTTTTATTACAAAGTGAACTATTATATATGGCCTTCTTTATTGTTAAAACAATTTAAATTCTTATATTGCTTGAATTCTCTACATGCACACTAATGTTCTTACCTTTATTCTTTGGTTATATGGGTTGAAAGTCCTTTGTGAAACGTAATCGATCATGTATCATCATTTTACAAAACTGACTGTCAGATTAGTTGTTCATAATATTCTAAGCATGCCGTTAAAGATTTATAAATTTTGGACTTGATTTAGACCTACATCTATGAGTTTCGCTAAATATGACCGTAGTACCCTTACAACTAAAACATAAATTACCCATCCCTAAAGGAATTTTTTAAGATCAAAATTTTAACACACATTCTTGTAAATTACATATCTATCTCATAGTGTCAAAAAAATTGATATAAAAATTTAATTTATCTAGTTTCTCCATGGAAAAATAAGCAATATATAAGAGAAGGGTATTGATGTCATTTCACACACTCTCAATTAAACTCTCACCATTGAAAAATTACAAGATCTAATCTGAACCATCTATTATATTTACTGTTTTACTGTGTAAATCGATAAAAAAAATTACAATGAAACCCTAACCCTAACCCTAAACCCTAAACCCTAAACCCTAACCCCTAACCCCTAACCCCTAAACCCTAACTTACTCTAAACCTCAAAATTCCTAAAACCTAAAATCTAACTTACTCTAAACTTCAAAATTTCTAAACCTTAACTTACCCTAAATCTCAATCCCCTAAACCCTAACTTACCTTAAACCTAAACCCTAACTTAATTATCCTAAACTCTAAACAATGATTTAATAGTAAAATAGATACACAAATATAACTATATATGGAATTCCAATATTTGATCAATATATGTATATGTAATATATTAATATAGACATACACAAATATAAAAAATATATATATAGTACTAGTCACTATATTATATATATAAGTGTAGGTATAATGATATACGTACTACTATCTTATATATATAAAAAATTGACTGTCGGATTGGTTGTTCATAATATTCTAAGTAGGCCGTCCCTAATTTTTATAAATTTTGGACCTAAACCCTAAACCCTAAAACCTAAACCCCAAACCCTAAACCCTAAAAAAATTACAATAAAATCCTAGAACCGGAACCCTAACTTACCCTAAACCTCAAATTCCTAAACCTTAACTTACCATAAATCTTAATCTCCTAAACCCTAATTTACCCTAAACCTAAACCCTAACTTATGCTAAACTTTAAATAATGACTTAATAGTAAAATAGATACACAAATTTAATTATATATGGAATTCAAATATTCAATCTATCCATGTATATGTAATATATTAATATATATACACAAATGCAAAATATATATCTATATAGTATTAGTCTATTAGACTACTAGTCACTATATTTTATATATATATGTCAATATGTGTGTAGGTAAACATTAATTAACTAGGTATAAATTGTATAATGATTAAAATTCATTAAATGATTTAATGATATATGTCAATATGTGTGCGGGTTTTGACGGGCCGGGCCTAACGGGCCTTGACGGGCTTTTGGCGGGCCGGGCCCGCGGGCCGGGCCGGGCTTTAGATCTCTAAACCATGGTCGGCCCACCAACCACCTTGGCGGGCTTTTGCGGGCCGGGCCGGGTTTTTAGCCCACGGGCTTGCGGGCCTCCACCGGCCCACGAGGCCCACGGGTCAAATGATGACCCCTATCATCAAGCACCAAGCTCAACCACCTATATATGTAAGGTATTTATTACAGGTAAAGATATACTCATTCATACACCACTCGTTCACTCGATCAAAACACTCGCACGTTCGCTTGACTGTTATATCCAATACATCATCTGACTTAGGCATCGGAGCGTTGAAGGCGGGCCACCCCGTCTCGACCCCTGACCGCCCGTTTGTTGTTGTATTCTTCTAACAGCCGCGCGCGAACACGCACACCCGATCACCCGAGAGAAGAGGAAGCGCCCGAAGGAAGAGTCAACCGTCGGAAGAGAGAGCCCGTACGCCCGAAGAGAGAAAAGAGCGCCCGTCCATCCGAACAGCCCGAGCGTTCGGACGAAGAAGAAGGAAGGAGTATTTGTACTGTTCCGCTAGATTACGTCCCCGCGCGTAATTCGGTAGAAACAGTTGGCGCCGTCTGTGGGAAACTTACAAATTCCAAACCTCGTATAAACACCACAAAAACCAAAGGTCCACATGCTCAACCCGGTGACTAACGACGGCAACACGCCCGACGAAGAACAACGGCCCCAGGCGAACGCCGGGACCCGGGGGACTATCAGTACGATATCCGGGGGTAAGCGCAAGGAGGGGATATTGGCGCCCGATCGCTCGAGCAGGGAAGTGCTGACGATCGGGACAAGGAGAGCACCCAAGGTAGGAAGGAAGGAGACGCCCACCGTTAGCTTCACGGCGGAGGACGAGGAGAAAAGCTCGAAGGACAGCACCCTGTCGTTCGTGATCGACGCAATCATCGACCAATTCCTAGTGAAGAGGGTGCTGATCGACAGTGGGGCGTCCGTGAACGTGATCTACTTTGACGCGTACAAGGCGCTCGGTAGGCCCGCACACAAGATGACACAGGATCATGAGTGCATTGCCAGCTTCACGGGTGAGACATCGTACCCGATCGGGAGTGACAGTCTCCGGGTCGAAATTGGCGCACCCGACTCCCCGCACAGCGAGGTCCGGACAGACTTCATTGTCATGGACACCCCCTCCCCCTACAACGCCATAATCGGGAGGCCATGGATTTGCAAGTTGAAGATGATCATCGCAGGACACATGCTCTTGGGACGCTTCCCAACCGAACACGGAGTCGGATGTGTCCGGGGATGCAGCAGCGAGGAGGCAGCGAAACCCCGGGACAAGCATGAGATCCTCGCCCTGGAGCCCGCGCCAGGATCAGAAGTGCCGGATGACCCGCGCGACGGACTGATGGCCGTGTCGCCCGTCCCCGAGCGCGAAGAGCTGAGGACGATCCAACTATCCTCCGAACACCCGGAAAGAACGGTCCAGATCGGAGCATCGTTGGCTCCCGCGATAGCCGAGCGGCTGATCGCGCTGCTGAAGGAGAAGCAAGAGGTGTTCGCTTGGTCGTATAAAGACATGCCCGGGATCAGCACGAGCATTATATCCTATAGGCTGAGCGTCAGCGCCAGCGCCCGGGCAGTGAAACAGAAGAGGC
This sequence comes from Geum urbanum, assembly GCA_946800695.1. Lineage (NCBI taxonomy): Eukaryota > Viridiplantae > Streptophyta > Magnoliopsida > Rosales > Rosaceae > Geum > Geum urbanum. Next base: position 58,360,346 of record OX326997.1, read on the forward strand.
GGGCGTACAAAGCGGAGCATTACGCGGCCATGCATGAGGAGGTAGACCGATTACTGGGCATCGGGTTCATCCGGAAGGTGGATTATCCCAAGTGGATTTCCAACGCTGTAATGGTGCAGAAGAGCAACAAGAAGTGGAGAATGTGCATCGATTACAGTGATCTCAACAAGGCGTGCCCAAAGGACAGCTTCCCGCTACCGAGGATCGACCAGTTAGTGGACGCGACAGCGGGGCACGAGCTCCTATCAATGATGGACGCGTACTCAGGCTACAATCAGATCTTCATGGACCCTGAAGACCAGGAGGTGACAACGTTTGTCACGGACAAGGGCCTTTATTGCTACGTTGTCATGCCTTTCGGGTTGAAGAACGCTGGCTCCACATACCAGAGGCTCATGAACGCGATGTTTCATGGCCTGATCGGCAACATCGTGGACGTGTACGTAGATGACATACTGGTGAAGAGCGTCCAGGCGGGCGACCACGTCCAGAACTTGGGGACTATGCTCGACGTCCTCATCAAGAACGGCTTGAGACTGAACCCCGCCAAATGTACATTCGGCGTCACCAACAGCAAATTCTTGGGGTATATTGTCAGCCAGCAGGGGATCGAGGCCGCGCCCGCCAAGGTCAAAGCGATCATCGACATGAAGCCGCTCGTCAAGAGGGTGGACCTGCAGAGCCTTACAGGGATGCTCGCGTCCCCAAATCGATTCATCTCCCGGTACTCGGACAGATGTGCCCCGTTCTTCAAGGCTCTACGAACGACAAACAAGCGCGAGGTTGTGTGGACGCCCGAGTGTGAGGAATCTTTCCTTCAGATCAAGGAGTACTTAGCGTCCATCCCGCTCCTCTCAAGGCCCGTTCGAGGGGAAGTCTTGTACATCTACCTGGCTGCCTCTCTCACAGCCGTCAGTGTTGCCCTCATCCGCAGGGAGGACTGTACGGAGTTGCCCGTCTTCTTCTCAGGGAAGGGCATGAAGGGCGCTGAGACACGATATCCGACAATCGAGAAGATGGCGCTCGCGCTTGTAACCGCTGCCCGACGGTTGAGGCCATACTTCCAGGCGCACAGCATCCATGTCCTCACCAACGTACCTTTGCACCAGATACTCCAATCGCCCGACCACAGCGGCCGCCTGGCGAAGTGGGCCATCGAACTTAGCGAGTTCGACCTCGAGTACAAACCCCGCACAGCAATCAAGGGACAGGCCGTGGCGGACTTTATCGCCGAGTACACGGAGGCAGAAGAGGCGCCGGTCCAAGCACCCGATGGTCCGACGGTTGAAGCATCCGACAATCCGAAGATCAAGGAACGACCGTTGTCGGAGTGGAACATCTACGTCGATGGGTCCTGCACGAAGAAGGTGAGTGGCGCCGGTATAATCCTAACCGGGCCAGGAAGGGTAAACGCAGAGTACGCCCTCAAGTTTGAATTCAAGGCGACAAACAACGAGGCTGAGTACGAGGCACTCATCACCCGCGCGCGCGTAATTCGGTAGAAACACCGACGCAAGCTCCGTCAACCCCACCCCGCTATTGACTGCTCATGAACATCGCCACAAGACTTTGACGTTTGGGAGACTACAAATTAAGGTCGCCAGCCCCGCAACCTCGCTACAAGCTTCTAACGCATCAACGTTAACTAAACCGCCACACACTTTCGGTTTAGGCGATCAACCACAAGCCGCCAAGCTCACCAGCCTCAAAATAAACACTAGTAGAAAAAGATTATTAGACAATACAGATAAGACGACAGAATGTCAATTTTTTGGCATTCGAGGTCATCAGACGACAGTACAAAATTGAATTGTTGTTTGAATATATCTTGAAAAGTGTCAGTTGTAGCTTGAAAAGTTTGATTGAGATCATACGACATAATATGGTTTTGGATGTTGTCTGAGGTATATGAAAAATTAATCAGATAACATAATTAAAATATTATGTCATCTGATTATTTGGGAAGAAATTATCACACAATTGAAAATTAAATTATGTCATATGATTGTTAAGAAAAATTATTCAGACGACCAAAGACTTGTTATGTCATTTGATTGAATTGACAAGAAAACTATTAGATGACAGAAGATTTGTTATGTCACTATCAGAATACCTTCGTTTGCAGACAGAATTTTTTTCAGTTTGTTGCCTAACAAAAGCTTAGGTGGCGGATATGTGAACGGTCTGCTTTGAAAAAATATCCGTCTTCTAACAACTTGTTAGGCAACGGAAATAGTTTCCGTCGAAAATTCGACGGCCAATAACGTTTTTAGGTGACAGTTTTTTTGCGTTGTCAAATTTTTTCTTCCAAGAAACATTAAAAGGTCGGAAATTGAATTATGTTGCCAATTCCGTTGTCTTAAGGAATTGTTAGAAAACGGAAAATTTGCCGCCTGCTAGAAGTAGTTTAATTGATGGAATTTATTCACTAGCAGACGGATAATGTCCGTATGCTAGAAGAATATTCTATAACAGCCTGTAGCATTTCCAGATCGAACTCTTATTCTCACTACCACATATTTAACCATTGCCGGCGATTTTTAAATCGCCGGCAATGTTTTTTAACATTACCGGCGATTTTTTCTCCAAAAATCGCCGGTAATGTCTTCTTCTTTTTTTTAACATTGCCGGAGATTTTTCCGGCAAATCGCCGGCAATGTTCCGCCGGTAATTAAAAAAAAAAAAAAACATTGCCGGCGACTTAAATTTAAGTCGCCGGTAATGTTTAAAAAAAAAGGACATTACCGGCGACTTAAAGTAAGTCGCCGGTAATGTCTTTTTTTTTTTTTTTAATTACCGGCGGAACATTGCCGGCGATTTGTCGGAAAAATCGCCGGCAATGTTAAAAAAAAAAAAGACATTACCGGCGATTTTTGGGGAAAAAATCACCGGTAATGTTGAAAAACATTGCCGGCGATTTAAAAATCGTCGGCAATGGTTAAATATGTGGTAGTGTCTCTTCATAACTGTTCTAACACCTCCTTTCCGGTGATTTTTTGATCCACAACGAAAAAGCTAGCCCCCAAAGTATTCCCGAAGCTTCATATATTGGTTAATATTTGTATATACAAATTTTATTTATAAATATTTTGGTGTATTGTGAAGTTAACCGGTGATTGAGTTCTGGCGATAGTTTTCCGGCAAAATTTGTGATAGGTAGCTTGATATAAAGATTAGAATATATATATATATATATATAGGTTCTAGCTAGCTAGATATATGAAGAATTAAGGTTATAATTTTTCTTGGCCAGACAACTTATTATTTCGCTCATTAGAAGTTACGTACTTACGTAGAATATGGACAAAAGTTGGTTATGGTTGGAGAGAGGTGATCAAAGTTATTTACAAGGAATTTACGACTTCATGTGTTTCGCAATTCAACATGGTGGAGGAAGCTCCAATTTCAAGTGTTCGTGCAGGAGATGTCGTAACTCAAAGTATCATACAGTTGCAGATATGTTCCAGCACTTGTCTCAATACGGTATGATGTGGGAGTACATTTTATGGACTAAACACGGTGAAGAACAAGAGGTTAATACTCATACTGCGATGGCGGGGTTCAAATCAGGGTATCATGTTGGCTCATCCAACAATATTGATAGACCTGCTCTAAACTCCATTATGGAACTTGTCCACGATGCATTTCCGTCGTATAGTTCAAGTGGATACGGGTTTTCCGAGGGCCATTACGATACTCCCAAACATGAGACTATTCCGCCAACAGGCGACTTCATAGGATCCATTAATTATGATAAGTGCAATAGACTTCTACTGCAACCCTAGACACTGGTGCACCTAGATTGTAAAGTGACTGTTTTGAGTGCGATAATTGAGAAAATGGGGTATAAAGTGAAGCACAAATTGTCGAATGCAGCGTTCAACGATCTCCAGCGACCCAAAAGTAAACTGCTTCATGATGATCACAAACTTCCAGACGATTATTATAAAGTAAAAAGGATATTGAACGACTTTGGCCTTTCTTCCATGAAAATCGACGCGTGCAAAAACAGTTGTGTCTTATTTTATAAGGAACTCGCAGACCTCTAATACTACCCAGTTTACGGCAAGTCAAGATGGCTGGTCAAGCAAAAGAACAAGAAGAAGAAAAATTTTCTATGGAAGGTTCTTCGTCATTTTTCGTTGATTCCTAGACTTGACCGATTGTACATGTCTCCGTATACTGCAGAAGTAATGAGGTGGCACGGTGAAAAGAGGTTGGATGACGGTGTGCATAAACACCCCGCAGATGGGGAGGCTTTTAAGTCTTTTGACATGATATTTACAGACTTCACATCAGAGGTTCGAAATGTGAGACTAGGACTTTTTACAAAAGGGTTCAATCCTTTTAATGATGGCCAATACAGCACTTGACCCGTTATTGTGATGTCGTACAACCTACCTCCCTAGATGTGTATGAGAAAGGAGTTTAATTTCCTTTGTCTGATAATTCCGGGTAAATATTCCCCTGGAAAGTGTTTTGATGTGTTTATAAGACATTTGATTGACGAGTTGAAGGAGGTGTGAGAATTTGGGGTGCAAATTTGGAATAGTTATACTAAAACGTCATTCATCATGAGAGAAGCCATTATGTGGACCATTATTAATTTTTCGGCTTACGGTATGTTGGCATCTTGCAGGACTAAAGGGTATAAGGGTTGTCCTATCTACTTAGACGACGTTAACTCTAGTTATCACGCGGGAAAGGTGTGTTACTTGGGGTACCGTAGATGGCTTTCTGAAAATCACCAATGGAGGTTCGAAGCGGCGAGTTTTGATTGCACAGTTGAGGATGATCCGAAACCCCGAGAGTGGTCCGGTGAAGAGATTTTCCAAAGGCTCCAACACGTTGATTTTGGAGTACTGAGCAATTGTCCACGTGTTACAGCCTCAAACCCACTTGGGGTTGAAGACGAAGTTGGGTATTGGAGTCACATGAGTATTTTCTTTGAACTCCTTTATTGGTCAAGGCCAAAACTAAGGAACAATCTTGACGTCATGCACATTGAGAAGAATGTATTTGACAGGATCCTTGGAACAATTATGGGCCTTCATGGGAAGAATAAGGATACTCTTAAAGCTCATGAAGATTTGCAGGTAATGAACATACGCCGTCACTTGTGGTTAAACAAGAGGAGGTCAGGCAAGGCCGAGATCCCTATGGCACCTTACATAGTGAAACAGAACAAGAAGAAGGAAGTGTTCGCATGGTTCTGAGGTATTCGATATCCATCCAACAATGCCGCAAATATATCTCATTGTGTAAATGAGAGGGGACAAAAAAATTATAAATCTCAAGACACATGACTCATGATATGATGCAACGCCTTCTTCCAGTGGTAATTTGACCTTATTTACATCGTGACGTGGTAGAGCCGTTAGTAGCATTGTCCAGGTGGTGGCAAAAATTATGTGCAAGAGAGTTGAATAAGTCAGATGTAGTTGAATTGAAAGAAGAGATTATGCACATTTTTTGCAAATTGGAGAGGATTTTCCCCTCTGCTTTCTTCGACGTCATGATTTACCTAATGATCTACCTCCTAGAACAAGTGTTGATTTCTAGTCCGGTACACTACACTTGGATGTATCCCCAGGAAAGGTACCTTGTCTTACTCATGATTGATGGATCACTTCTTATCGCCAACTTATAGATATGAAAACGTCTTATTGAATAATTTCATCACAATTCAGACAACTTGGACAATATAAAGGATATGTCCAAAATCGCTCTAACCCAGAAGGTTCTATAGTAGAAACGTACATTAAACATTAGTGTATGACCTTCTACAACTTGTATCTCAAAGACTCCGTCGAGCCACCCCCTTCTGACTCCTCCAATACACTTGATTGCTTCAATCTTTTTTGTCGTCACAGATGTTGTACGAGCCTTCGGCCTTGTACACAAGAGTTCAGAAAGATTAAGCAGAGAAGAACTCATTGAGGCACACTGGGTTGTATTGCGGGACTGTACCGAGGTCGATCAATTAATGCTTTCATATTTCGAAACAGAAGTGCGTGACAGGAATGATGTCAGCAATCCATAACAAGAACCTGATATTGCTATTGTCCCAGAAACGGCTCTTTTACACTTGAAACGAAGATCCAGGAACTACACAACTCCAGACAAGGCCGCTTAACTCGACTGAACTAAAAGAACTAAAACACATTAATGACCACATTGATGACAAGGATGTAGGGGAAGCTGAGGAAGATGAATATGAGTAATCCAAACGACGGAATCTTGCACCATAAACCGTCATTTTAGATGAAACGTTCACCAACAGAAACAAAAATTTCCGTCTGCTAGAAAGTACTGTCAAAAGACGGTTTGCTTGTCGTCTGAACCTAAAATATGCCGTTGCATTAAATTTAAGCAATGAAATAACATCCGTCTCTCAATGAGGTTGTTAGACAACGGATTTTTAAATTTTTGTTGCCTAACACGCTTCGCAACATCGTTTAGCCAACGGATCTTAGGCAATGGAATGTGCGTTGCCTAAGTTATTTAGGAAACGGAAAACTTTTTGTTAGGCAACAGATTTGGTCCGTCTACTAACAAAAGAATTTTTGTAGTGTGTTATCTGATCGAATTAGAAAGAAAATCATTAGATGACAGAAGATTTGTTATGTCACCTGATTGAATTAGAAACAAAATCATTAGATGACAAAAGAATTGTTATGTCATCTTATTGAATTGCTAAGAAATCATTAGATAATAGAAGATAGTTGAATATATGTTAAGTCATCTGATCGAATTAGAAAGAAACTATTAGATGACAGAATAAGTGTTGTCATCTCACTGTTGATTTCATGGAACAATAAACTCTTATAAACTAAATCTCCTAAATAACCATTTTCACAAATTTGACCGTTGGATAGCAAGATCGGAGTAATGTAAGAATATTGTTAAAAATTTAGAACTTTTTTATTTGAATTCGACATCGATCGGTGTGTCTCATCGTTGTAACCCTAAAGTTCTTTAGATTGAAACTCGATTTGCGGCTCCGTCAAAAAATAAATTGAGACCAAGTTTTATACACGCAATATCATGGACTTCATATCTATCAAATCATGTCAAAAAAATATGAAAAAAAAATGTCAATTTAACTACTCCCCCCATAGGAGAATGATCAAAATCTTTCAAAAAGGTTATTTAAGTCTTTTGGTCATATTTGACCTCATTGACTGAGCTCTAAACAAACTCCGATGAGACAAATTTTTTCACAAGATCCTTATTATTATGAGGTTAATGTATGTGTATGGACATAATTCCCATCAGAACATTTTGGTTTCTCATCTATCTCTAATTCGACATATAACTATTAGGGTTACTTATAATGTTTGTTGGTTATATAAAAAATAAACCTCTACAAAATCTAAACAATAACAAGTAATCATTTTGTAAATATGACCATAGGATTAGATGATCAGACTAATCAAAGCACGTTGTAAAAGAATTAGGACTTTTTGACTTAAATTCGATCTCGATCGATGCATCTTACTATTGTGCTAATAATACACCTAAAGTTAAAACGTAATTTTTCACTCCATTAAAAATAATTTGAGACCAAATATCTTACACAAATTCTTTTGGGATTCATTTCAATATAGCCATATAAAAAAATAATAATTTCTAAACCCTACAACCTAACCCTAAACCATAAAACAAAATTTAAAAGAAAAGAAAAAAAAGGTTACATATTTAGGTTTAAGTTGGATGACTTAGATCCAAAACATCTAACACACTGCCGCTTCTCTTCACTTTGCTTCAGAACCTCTCTCTCTCTCTCTCTCTCTCACACACACACACACACACACACACACCGAAATGCCATCTCGCCCTTCGTCGAGGGTATTTCAAGCCCGTCTGCCAAACGTTCACCTCCAAGTCACTGTCTAGGGTCTGCCGCCCTGCCTCGTGGATTGGATTCTCTCTCCAGCTGCTGCTCGGTCGCTCGTTCGCCTCTCAATGTCATCCTCATGCCGCATAGCTCTAACCTCGCTAAACTTCCCGTTGAAGTTCATACCTCGCACTGCTACGCCTTGAGCTCCACCACCAGATCGGGAATTTTCCTAATCGAGAGACTCCGCCTTCAGCGCCTTAGCCAACAACACCGTCCATAGGTAAGTACCCTCAAATCCCTAATATTTCTCTTTCTCTTCTGCTTCCTTTCACTTGTAATGTATGTTGTCTGAATCTACCTGCCTGAGTTATTAAAATTAGTTTTAACAATTCTGATGTGAATTTACTTACTCCTCTTCTACCTGCCTTGTTAATCCAGATGAATTTGGAGATAAGGGTAAACCTACATCCTGTAATTGAAGCAAGTTCTGTATTTTAACTAGAGGTTATGCTCGGTTAAGCTGGTGACATTGTGAATTTGTGATGTTTTGGATTGTTTGTATTTGCGTTATTTTCATTGTAGTCGGACTTTCTAATTTGTGCAGGGAGATCCATTGAGTGTGAAAGTGAACAAACTAATATTTACGGAAATTCTTATATTAGTTGAAGGAACATACTGACTTATCTTTTTTATCTTTTGAACTTATCTCATTTATATTTTCCTTGATGATATTCGTGGATTCATGCAACTGCAAAGGATATGAACATGGCTATGGTCAAGGCCAAGGAGGCATGTGGGTTCTTGCTTGGGAATCTTGGGATGACATTGAGCTCGGTTTTAGGGGAGATTGGTGGGCTTCTTCTTGGATATGAGTTGCTTCTGTGAGTACCACTATTTGCTTTACTTTTTCATGAGTTCTTATTTGGTAGACATGGATGTTTGGTTTGGTAACTTTTGTTGGCAATGTCTAAGATGTTTACTTGATATCAATTAGATAGATAACTTTGTATACATTCATGTTATTACATATGCCTACACTCAGAGAACTAGCATACTCGAAAGTCTTTAGATATTGGTTTTATGTTTATATCATGTTACTGTAATGGAAATGTTGGTCTAGGAATTTAATTATAGTTTAAAAGAAATCCTTTTTTTATGGCAGCATTAACTCTTTAGTTTGGGCATACAAATAAGTGTTTACTTAATAATGATTCTGTTTTGTGGACTGGCAAGATACGAGGCAGTTGTAACCACTTGGAATCATTTTTGTAATAGACTATGTCGTGAAGAAGACATTTGTGGCAGCTGTGATTAAAGGCATTCGAGGTCTACTGACCAAATTTGGAAGTAAACGGATTAAAATTGTAGTGCGAAATTAACTTGCTTGTTAGGTTTTTCTTAGAATTATGTTATAGAACTACAAGATTTTGGAATGACTATGTATGAATGAAAAGGTTCTTTTGTTTGCAGATGAATGAGATTGTCACATTTATGTGTTTTCTGATAATTTCGACAACAATAAAAGCCAAACAAAAATTGAAACATAAAGGAAAATTAGACAACGTACAGTGAGTAAGGAGAGTATTAAGATTTTTTACTTCTGTCATATAAATGTATCTTTAGTTACATTTTTCAATCGAATCTGTCATATGAAATGTAACTTACATGACTATTTTTTGTCAAAGTGTCATCTAAACGAATTTTACGTTCAAAAGATGACTTCTTTTTATCAAATTAGATGATACATGTTATTATCTGTCATCTTAGTTATAATTTGATAACAGAATTTAGTGAGGTGATATTGATAGAGATTATTTCAGAAGACAGTAGATTTCCCTTTGTCGTATAAGTTATACGACAGAACATTTTCTTCTGTCATATGAGTTTATGTATGATGACAAATATCGTGTGTTGTTTGAGTTCATTTTAGACAGCAAACTTGTTGACGACATATAGAAATGATTCAAACGACGGCGCCTATGTGTCATTTGATGGACTTTTTGTACTCTCCGCTTTCAGTCTCACCCCTTGGCGCCGCCATGCGTATGTTGGCACCAAGCCACCTGCATATTTCCGCCAGGCAATGTCCAATGACAGCGCGGCTCCGTTTAAACGCCGACAGGGGGCTCGATCTCAGCCAACACACCTTGGCGATGCCAGGTGTACGTTGTCATGCGCCAAGCCGCCTACATATCTCCGCCAGGCCATGTCCGCCATCCCCTTCCCGCGAAGCCATGGCTTGCCTCAACAACAAAGCTAGCTACTTCAAATTCGTAAGCTCACCATTTCAAGCGCCGCTAGTGCCTCCAAAACCCGCCAATGCTAGGGACTCGATGTTGGAGCTCTCACTCCACCCACCGTCAGCCTTTCGCCGCTAAGGTAGTACTTTCAAAATCGCTAAGCTTCGGAGACTTTTTGTTGGATCCCGCCAGCATGCAACGCCGTCAGCCTCTCACTGCCAATCAGTCGTTGACGAATATAAACTCATGCCCTAGAGACCAAATGTTTGTGACCTCCGCTAAGCCATCCATCTCTTAGCGCTCTTGCAACGAGGCTCACAAATATATATCATCGTTTATGCCAAGGAGTCGTTTTCAATCTCAAACAAGGCCAGAGGTTAGCGGAACCAACAGACAGTAGCACCGGCCATTACTGTTGTTTCTACCGGATTACGCGCGGGACGTAATCTAGCAGAAGCAAGTACGAGTACTCTTCCTTCTCGTTCGTCCGATCGTTGGGGCTGTTCGGATGGTCGGGCGCTTCTTCTCTCTTCGGGTTTTCGGGTGTTCGGGTAAGCGTGTTCGAGTATGGCTGTTAGAAGAATACAACGACAAACAGACAGTCAGGAGTCGAGACGGGGTGGCCCACCTTCAACGCTCCGATGCCTAAGTTAGAAGATGTATTGGATATAACAGTCAAGCGAACGTGCGTGTGAGTGAGTTGGAGTGTTTAATGCTCGGGTTTGAATGTCGTTACCTGTAATAAATACCTTACATATATAGGTGGTTGAGCTTGGTGTTTGATGGTGTTCTTCGATGTGGGATTGGTCTGGTTCTGTTGATGTGTGATCCGCACATTCGGATGTGCGCCCCACGGGTGCGTGCGCGCTCGGATGGGGTCGGTCTTGTGAGTGAACTTGTAGCCTTCCTGGTGGTCTTTCTGGTGGTCGGGTAGGTGTTGATTACCTGCTTAAGTGGATAAGTATATTTAATCGGACAACTAATGCTATACTAACAAGTCCCCCAAGTCCCCAAGTCAAAGAGAACTTTCTTGACTGGGGAGTTGAAAAGGGGTTCGTGCGATTTGAACAAGATACTTATCCGATTGAGCAGTGGTGTATGATCCTGTAACCCCCAAGTCCCCCCAACTCTCCGGTCAAGGAAGGGCTCGTATGACAGAGTGGTTACCTGCGTGCTCCCGCGTACCTGTTCCTGTATTCTGGGCCCGGCCTCCAAAACGGATCTTGCTAGTTTGGAGCCGCGCGCCCGTGGAGTGTTGCTTGTAATCCACAAATAAGTGCAATATAGGTATGCAAATGTGTGAATGTATGGTATGATGTGTGAATGTATGCAAATGCTTTTCGTAACGCCAGCGTTGGGATGCCGCTGTGTACCGCGTACGTCAACGGGGATGCTGTTGCGTACGGTGTAGCGTCAACGGTGGGATTAAGACCGCGACGTACAATTAACGCGCACGGAGGGGACAAAGAGGGCTATTTCCCATGCCTCTGCCGCCTAATCCGGCTTGCCGTCACGCCCGGGGAGGGCGGGCCATTGCCCAGGACGCTCATCGGTCTCGGAGCGCGCAAGGAGAGGACGGACCCCACACCCCTGCCGGTCCGAGTCGGCGAGTCGATCGTTAACGTTACGCTCACGGAGGGGAAGAACCCCACGCCCGTGCCGCCCATCGGCTTAGCATGCCCAGAGAGAAGTCGGCCTTATGCTTCTGCCTATGACAGCCGGCTTGCCTTCGCGCCCGGGGAGGGCGGACCATTGCCCGGGACGCTTATCGGTCTCGGAGCGTGCAAGGAGAGGACAGACCCCACACCCCTGCCGGTCCGAGTCGGCGAGTCGATCGGTAACGTGGCGCTCACAGAGGTGACGAACCCCACACCCGTGCCACCCATCGGTCTCAGCGTGCGCAAAGAGGGGAAGGGCCCCATGCCTCTGTCACCTAATCCGGCTTGCTTTCTAACGTTGCGTGTACGGAGGGGAAGAACCCCATGCCCGTACGACGTAAGTTCTTCATTCGGCATGCGTCCGAAAGGGAACTCAGACGTTCACCCTCTTTCGGGGCACCCGAATGGTGTTCGTTCTAACCTGGTGGTGTGATGCTAGCTCTTTTTTTTTTGGCGAGCCCATGGTCATGCGGGGGGTGTGCGCCTGGCCGAATGGCGGGAGACGTGACGTGTCTTGCCTTGGGCGTGGTGGTGCTCTGACGAGGCGCTTTGAGGTGACATTCCTTTTGACTGCTCCTTGGGAACCGTTGTGTTAAAATGCTAACAGTTGTAATTAATGCTGGCGTGCCCTGGGCATTAAATGCTGATGACGTAGTAACTGCTCGAAGCTCATGCGTCAGGCGCGTGAGAGCGTGGGGCGTTGCATGGATGACACGTGTCGAGCTGTGGGAGACCGTGCTAGGGTTTGATATCAAGGCGGGAAGCTGAAGAGTTGGTGCGGTTACTAAGGAGGGTTAGTAAACCGCCCTGGGGCCACGTGTCGCAATCCGACGGTGGATAAGCGAAAATGGACGGCTGGCGTTCGTTCGCGTAATTCGTCAGATCAGTATAAATAGGTGCCACAATCAGACTGTTCTCCTTTATCACTCTCATATTTTACCGAAACGCTGCCAAATTCACACTGCAATCTGCTTCTCTGATCTTCTGTGTTCGTGTTTTTTTCTTGTCGGAATCTCTGCTCATCGTGCAACTTCTCAACCTACAATCTTCAAGTTTTGGTGAGGCTCGAATCTGTTTGTTTGTTGTTTTTTGGCTTTGTCTTTTTCTGTGCTTTTGGTTTCTGGGTTTTGTTTTTCTTTTTCTGGGTTTTGCATCCCAAGAACAAGGCGTGTTTTTGGGGTGCACCTAGTTTGATTTTGGTTTGGGGTAGGTTTTGGGTTTTTTGGTGTTTCTGCTAGGGTTTTTTTTTTGCTAAGTATGGGTTTGCGCGTGCGTGCGTCTAGGGATGCAGCCGATAGAGATATCAAGCGGGCAATGTATCCCTAACACTTCTCATGTGGTGCAGCCAATGGATCCCAAGCAAGCGTTCGCATCCACAGGGTTGGGGAGCTCGTTGGGGGCGTCAGACGCATCTTCGTCTGGTTCTTGGCAGTGGGGTGAGGAAGGTGTCCGACAGCAGGAGTCTGTTCCTCAGTGTGGAAGGCGGCCGTGTCCATTTGGTGCTGCCAGACAGGACGCCAGTTCAGGAGCCGGAGCATGCGCCGTCCGTCAAAGAGATGGCAAGATGGGCGCGCGACTACCACATACCGAACTCCGTGCGCCTGAGGATCCCAGGCAAGGGAGACACGTTCACCCGCCCTCCGCTCGGCCATGTCTGCCTGAGCGAGTTCCACCTCAAGGCCGGGATCAAGCTGCCTTTGCATCCATTCTTCCAGTACATGCTGGCACTGCTGAGGATCTCGCTCGGCCAATGCGGGCCTACGCTCACCGCACGCTCGTGGCCATGTTCAACATCTTCCGGGTGAGCGGGATGGATCAACCAACGCGGGCGGAGTTCCTTCACTTCTTCCGTCTGCGATACTCCACGCGCCAGAGGGACTCGGGAACCTTCACGGTAGAGCCTCGCGTGAAGTGGTGGCTGGTGGACCCACTGAGCTCTTCAACCTCCTGGCGCACGATCAACTGCTTGGTGGGTGGAGACTGGGAGTTCCACGCCTTTCCGCCCGAGTATGCCGCTAACGCCGACCAGATAGATCGAGTCCCCCAGTTCTTCCATACGCTCGACACGAACGAGTATCCGCTCACGCCTGTGGAAGAGGCCAGGATAGCTCGCCTCAAGTTCGTGTTCGACCCCGCGCCCGAGTCAAGATACTTCTGGGCCGCGTGCCATTGGGATCTCATCGAACGCATGCGTCTCGCCAGACCGCCTGGTCTGTGGGTTTTGTAGTTTTCTGCTAGGAATAGGAATAGGATAATTTTACCAAGTGTTGTATCTGTTCGCTAACCTTCCGTTTGTTTATTCTGCAGCCAAGATGACAAAATCCAAGGCGACGGACAAGGATGAGGTGCTCAAGCGCCGCATGGCCGCTCTGCTGGTCACTGCTGAGAAGGTCCGCAAGGTGGCGGATGACGGGTGCGGCGGACTCGTGCTGGGGGGGAGCACCCAGCCGAAGATTCCGATCCCCAACGTTGCTGACTGCGCCCAGCCCATTCGAGCGGATGCTCCCCGCCCGCCCCCAGGCAATGTCATTGGTTCCAAGGCTCAGATCCGAGCGGATCGCGATCAGCACCAATGCGAGAAGGAATAGCGGCAGGTGGAGCGCGATCAGTGCCGGACCGATCGGGATGACCACCGGGACAGGCGGGAGGCCGTACGTACGCCTCAGTCTTCAAGCCGTGCCCCCGTCACGCCTCGGTCTTCCGATCCACCTTCAAGTCTTCCACAATACTCCAAGCGGGGTGAGGATGAGCCTCCGTCAAAGTGGCCGCGGACGGATGGCGCTGGGGTTCAGCATCCGTTCTGCGAGCCTTTCCTCGCCGCCGTCAGTACAGCGGTTCGAGCCTGCGGTGCACTGCTGCCCCCAAATGGTGGGTTTGTGCAGGATGATATCGACCGGGCCTACAACGCCTGTGCGACCATGTAGCACCGGCTCTACAGATGGCGCCAGAAAGAGGCGAATGACCGACAGGCGGAGGTGCTGAAAAGGGAGCTGCGTGAGCTTACTGAGGCAAATAGAAGGCTGCGGCACGGGCTCTCCAAGTCTGATGAGCTGGCGGATCGCCAGCGCCGCCAAATCCACGAGGCCGTCGAGCGGGAAGCGGTTCTGAAGGCCGAGCGGGATAGCGCCTTAGCCGCGGTGGAGGAGGTGAAGGCTGAAGCGGCGAACCGGCTGGCGGAGATGGAGTCCCGCCTGATGGACGTCGAGCGTCGGGTGTGGACCGAGGAGCGCTTCCACCAGGCCCAGGCGGAGGCGGTTGATGCCTTCAAAAATTCTTTGGAGTTTTTGGAGTTGGTGGCTGCTGAAGCCGATAGCCAAGTGGCCGAGTTCCAGGAGGCGGTGACGCCCTTCCTGGACTTGGAGAGCTACCGCGCCCATCTTCAGGGGGAGGCTGGTGGGGCGTCCGTTCAGCCGGAGCAGGAGCAGCCGGAGGCGGGGACTGAGGCGGTGGGCGGAGCGGATGGTGGAGCAGTAGAGTAGCTTTTCCTTTGTTGTAGCGTAGGTTTTGTTTTGTAATAGTAGTGTAGGGCTTTTGTAATAGGCCTTGTGCCTTTTGATAAATATAATGAAGTTTCTTTTCCTCCCGTTCGTGTGTGTGCCTTCCATTTTTGTTGTTGTTTTTTTTGGCATCTTTTGAATGACTCGCGCGTACATGCGCCTTCCCCTTGTTTTTGAATGGATTTTAACCAAGTGTTACATTTATGTGAACAGCCTATCCCCAGTCCCCCGAGTATCGGTTGGGCGGGGTAAGGACAAACGAACGCGATAACAAAATGAACTAAAAAATGGATCAAGTACATCACAACAAAATTTAATGAAAATACTTCCTCAGATGTTGAATGTTCCATGGGTGCCGTAGTCGTTGACCTTGCATGTCTCTTAGGTAAAAGGTACTGGCGCTTATCACCTCGTCGACGACGTACGGGCCTTCCAACAACGGGCGGAGTGTTTTGACCTTTTGCTGGATTGCCTTCATCACCCAGTCCCCCAATTGGATTGGCCAAGCCCGAATGCGCTGGTTGAACAATCGGGCAATCCTTTGTTTGTTCACGACGTTGTGGAGGTGCGCCGTGTCCCTCTGTTCTTCCAGCAGATCGTTGCTGAGGCGTAGCCCCTCACCGTTCGTGCGTGGATCGTACCCCTCGATCCTTGGGCTCTGGTGAGTGATCTCCAGGGGTAGCACAGCTTCCGTTTCGGACGTCAGGCTGAACGGGGTTTCGCCCGTGGCCGCATTGGCGGTCGTTCAGATGGACCACAGGATCTCTGGGATGACCTCGGGCCAGCGCCCGTATCCCACATCCCCTGGTTCGATGTCTTCAATTTTCTTCTTGATGCCAGCCTTAATGATCTTGTTGGCTGCTTCCACCTACCCGTTCGTCTGAGGGTGCGCTGGTGATGCGAACACGAGGTCCGTTCCCTGCCTTTTGCAGAAGGCTATGAGTCGGGGGTTGTTGAATTGTGGCCCGTTGTCTGTTATGATGCTGATCGGTGTCCCATAGCGACAGAAGAGGAAGCGCTCCACCTTCTCCGTGGTGATCTTCGCCATTGGTTGAGCCTCGATGAATTTGGTGTGGTAGTCAATGATGACGATCAGATATCTGTATTGCCCCTTCGACTTTGGGAGCTCCCCGATCAGGTCCAGTCCCCACTGTGCGAACGGGATGGGCGACAGGAGGATGGACAGTGGGACGGCGGGCGTGTGGTGGTGATGTGCGTGCAGCTGGCATTGGTGGCATTTGCTTGTTAGCGCTGTGGCGTCCGCATGGATGGTGGGCCACCAGAACCCATACCGGAGGGCCTTGTGTGCGATTGATCTGGCGCCCGCGTGATGGCTGCACGTGCCAGAGTGGATTTCCTTCAGTATCGAGTTGCCCTTTGTTGGAGTGACGCATTTGAGGCTCGCCCAAGTCCTCCCCCGTCGATATAATGCTCCATCCCGCACGTTGAAGTTGGTCGCCCGTGCGATAATGGTCATGGCCTCCCGCTTGTCTTCCGGTAGCTCCCCCTTGCCTTGTAAGCGATGAGCACGTCCATGTAGCTGTGCTCGTGTGGTTCGATTGCCAGGACCTGCTCTGTACCCGAGATGCTCGGCCGTCGCAACACTTCGACGATCCGCTACCCTGGCCCCGTGTGTACGGGTGCCGTGGCCAATCGGGCGAGCCTATCCGCCTTCGCGTTGAACCCTCTGTGTATGTGGTTGATGTTGACGTACTTGAATCCGCTGATCAGCGCCTTCACGTGCTTTAGATAGGCGATCATTGACTCCCCCTTTGCTTGGAATTCCCCTCCGACCTGGCTCACCACCAGCTGTGAGTCACTGAACACGTTGAGGTCGGGCGCCTCTGAGTTCTTGGCCAGCTGCAGCCCCGCAATGAGCGCCTCATACTCGGCCTCGTTGTTGGTGGTCTTGAATTCAAACTTGAGGGCGTACTCCGCGTTTACCCCTCCTGGCCCGGTCAGGATGATCCCAGCGCCGCTCACCTTCTTTGTGCACGAACCGTCGACGTAGAGGTCCCACTCCGACAGTGGTCCTTCCTTGACCTTCGGTTTGTCGGACGCCTCCACCGTCGGGCGTGCGCCGACCATCGTCGCCTCTGCTTCCGTGTATTCGGCGATGAAGTCCGCCACTGCCTGTCCCTTGATTGTCGTTCGGGGCTTGTACTGGACATCGAATTCACTTAACTCGACTGCCCACTTCGCCAGGCGACCACTGTGATCAGGCAATTGGAGTATCTGGCGTAGGGGCACGTTGGTGAGAACATGGATGCTGTGCGCTTGGAAGTATGGCCTCAACCGTCGGGCGCCGGTGACGAGCGTGAGCGCCATCTTCTTGATTGTCGGGTATCGGGTTTCAGCGCCCGTCATGCATTTTCCTAAGAAGAAAACAGGCAACTCCGTGCAGTCCTCCCTGCGGACGAAGGCAGAACTGACGGCCGTGAGTGAGGCGGCCAGGTAAATGTACAATATTTCCCCTCGGACGGGCCTGGAGAGGAGCGGGATGGATGCCAAGTATTCCTTGATCTGAAGGAAGGACGCCTCGCACTCTGGCGTCCACGCGACCTCTCGCTTGTTTGTTGTTCGGAGAGCCTTGAAGAATGGGGCACATCTGTCCAAGTATTGGGAAATGAACCGGTTCAGTGACGCAAGCTTGCCCGTGAGGCTCTGCAGGTCCGCCTTCTTAACTGGTGGCTTCATGTCGATGATCGCTTTTACCTTGGCGGGCGCGGCTTCAATTCCCCGCTGGCTAACGATATACCCAAGGAATTTGCTGTTCGTGACCCCGAACGTGCACTTGGCCGGGTTCAACCTCATGCCGTTCCCGATGAGGACGTCGAGCACAGTCCCCAAGTTCTGGACGTAGTCGACCGCCTGGACGCTCTTCACCAAGATGTCGTCCACGTACACGTCCACAATGTTGCCGATCAGGCCATGAAACATCGCATTCATGAGCCTTTGGTACGTGGAACCAGCGTTCTTCAACCCGAATGGCATGACGACGTAGCAATATAATCCCTTTTCCGTGACAAACGTCGTCACCTCGTGGTCCTCGGGGTCCATGAAGATCTGTTTGTAGCTCGAATATGCGTCCATCATGGATAAGAGCTTGTGCCCAGCCGTCGCGTCCACCAACTGATCGATCCTCGGTAGAGGGAAGCTGTTCTTGGGGCACGCCTTGTTAAGGTCGCTGTAATCGATGCACATCCTCCACTTCTTGTTGCTTTTCAGCACCATCACAGTGTTGGAGATCCACTTTGGATACTCCACCTTGCGGATGAACCCGATGCCTAGCAGGCGGTCCACCTCCTCGTGCATCACCGCGTAGTGCTCTGCTTTGTACGCTCGCCTCTTCTGTTTTACCGCCCGGGCGCTGGCGCTGATGCTCAGCCTGTGGGATATGATGCTTATGTTGATCCCGGACATGTCTTTGTATGACCATGCGAACACCTCCTGCTTCTCCTTCAGCAGCGTGATCAGTCGCTCGGCTATCGCGGGAGCCAATGATGCTCCAATCTGGACCGTCCTTTCCGGGTGTTCGGAGGACAGCTGAATCGTCCTCAGCTCCTCGCGCTCGGGGACGGGCGATACTGCCATCAACCCGTCGCGCGGATCGTCAGGTACCTCCGTTCCTGGCGTTGGCTCTAAGGCAAGGACCTCCTGCCTGTCCTGGGGTTTTGCCGCTTCCTCGTAGTTGTATCCCCTGACGTACCCGACCCCATGCTCGGTTGGGAATCGTCCCAAGAGCAAGTGCCCCGCAACGATCATCTTCAGCTTATTGATCCCCGGCCTCCCAAGTATGGTGTTGTAGGGGGAGGGGGTGTCCATGACAATGAAGTTTGTCCGGACCTCGCTGTGCGGGGAGTCGGATGCGCCGATTCCGACCCAGATATTGTCGCTCCCAATTGGATACGACGTTTCGCCCGTGAAGCTGGCCACGCACTCATGATCCTGCGTCATCTTGCGGGCGGGTCGGCCGAGTGCGGTGTACGCGTCCAGGTAGATCACGTTTACGGACGCCCCACTGTCCACCAGCACCCTCTTCACGAGGAAATGATCGATGATCGCATCGATCACGAATGGTAGGGTGCTGTCCTTCGGGCTTCCTTCCTCATCCTCCGCCGTGAAGCTAATGGCGGGCGCCTCTCGTCTTCCTGCTTTCTGCGCTCGTCCTGCCCCGACCGCCAGCACCTCCCTGTTCGAGCGATCGGGCGACGACGTTCCCTCCTTACGTTTTTCCCCGGATATCATGCTGATAGTCCCACGGGTCTCAATACCTGCCTCGTGCTGTCGCCCTTCCGCCCTGGGAGGGGTGACCTGATCGTCACTCCCCATGTCCTCAAGGGCCTTCTTCAGCATGATGTAGCTGTTGGTATGGTGGGTGGCGGCGTTGTGGTACTCACACCAGATCCTCGGGATTCGGCCGACCGGGGCCATTGCTTTTGTCATGTTGTTTGGCAGTGGGATCCGACGTCGGTGCAGGCGGAGCAGTTGCTCGTTCGATTGTTAGTCAACCGCATAGACCTCTTGTCTCGTTGGTTGGTACCGTGGTGCTGGGGGTAGGCGGGCTCCCTGTGGCGCCGGTCCCCTCGCCTGGTTGTAGCGGTTGTTGTGGTAGTAGCGGGAGGATGGCCTCTGGTGGTTCTGTTCCTGTGCGTCTCGGTTCCTCTTGTACCCCCCAGCTGGCTCCCCTCCGTCGTCCGAGGGTCGTCGTGGTTGAGCGTTCCCCTCCGGTCTGTTGGTGCTGGACTCGGAGGTAGACCCGTACACTCGCGTCTCTACGAGCGCCTTCTATACGATCAGGTCCATAATCTCGTTGTAGTCGAGATACTCCTTCCTTACCAGCTTTTCTACGAACGGGGTGGCGAGCATGTTATCCATCAAGGCTACCTTAGCCACTCGCTTGTCGAGGTCCCTACACGTGCTCGCGAGCGTCCTCCATCGGTTTATATAGCTCGACAAGCTCTCATCCATCCCCTGGCGAACCTTGAGGAGGATACCCGTAGTGTTGTATTTGCCCTGGAGCCGATAGCGCTTCTGGAAGCTCTCCGCCAGCGCGAGGAACGAATGTATGGAGCCTGGTGGGATCTCGTAGAACCAGCTCCGTGCTTCCTCTGTCAGCGTTTCCTGGAATAGGAAACACAGAGTTGGGTCTGAATATCGGGTTCCGTCTGTGGTGGATCGAAACTCGTCGATGTGCGCGCGGGGATCCCCACTCCCGTCGAACTGGGTGATCTTTGTTGTCTTCGCGTGGGGGTCTCTTCCTCTCTCCAATATGTGCGCCGAGAACGGGCTGACCCGGGGGGCGAACGTCCCGCCTTGCCCGGCCATCTTGTCTTTCCGTAGGCACGACACCTCTTCCGCCAATTCTTCCATCCTCTGAAGGATCAGGATGTTGTTCGTCAGGGGCACCGATTCTTCCGCTGGTGTGGGCACGCGGGCTGCCCTGGCGTCGGCCCTGCCGAACGAGTGTCGTTCTTCGCTAGTGGTTTCTTGGGTCCCTTCATGCTGCTCCTGTTGCCGGATGATGAGCGCGTCCAGTCTCTCCTCCAGCCTCTGCCGGATCTGGCGCTCTTCCGCCCTCTCGAGTGCTGCCTCTCGTAATTCCTGGACTAGGCTGTTGACGCGCTCTTCGCTATCGCTGTCCCTGCCAAGTTCCAGTGCTTGTCGCTCCTGCGCGCCGGGCGATGCTCCTCCAATGGGTGGGACGCCGACGTTAGTCTCCTGGGCACGCATGTGGGCTTTTGCTAGTGGTATTTATACGAGGTTTGCAATTTGTAAGTTTCCTATGGACGGCGCCAACTGTTTCTACCAGATTACGCGCGGGACGTAATCTAGCAGAAGCAAGTACGAGTACTCTTCCTTCTCGTTCGTCCGATCGTTGGGGCTGTTCGGATGGTCGGGCGCTTCTTCTCTCTTCGGTTTTTCGGGTGTTCGGGTAAGCGTGTTCGGGTATGGCTGTTAGAAGAATACAACGACAAACAGACAGTCAGGGGTCGAGACGGGGTGGCCCGCCTTCAACTCTCTGATGCCTAAGTTAGAAGATGTATTGGATATAACAGTCAAGCGAACGTGCGTGTGAGTGAGTTGGAATGTTTAATGCTCGGGTTCGAATGTCGTTACCTGTAATAAATACCTTACATATATAGGTGGTTGAGCTTGGTGTTTGATGGTGTTCTTCGATGTGGGACTGGTCTGGTTCTGTTGATGTGTGATCCACACATTCGGATGTGCGCCCCACGGGCGCGTGCGCGCTCGGATGGGGTCGGTCTTGTGAGTGAACTTGTAGCATTCCTGGTGGTCTTTCTGGTGGTCGGGTAAGTGTTGATTACCTGCTTAAGTAGATAAGTATATTTAATCGGACAACTAATGCTATACTAACAACGACGACGTTGAAATGCTAGCAAAGTACGCTAGCCAGCCAGCCGTCAACTCTGTTATCGCATCACCACGTCACGTGCTATGCACGCATATTGATATCATCAATTAAATTCAAGCACCAAGAAGGGCGTTAAGCACATCATAACCCCGCCAGCCCACCACCTTCTGCCGCTAGCACCTCTAAACTCCGTTAGCTCAAAGGACTGAAAACGTTTCTCTCCTTCCGTCAAACCAAGAGTTAGCGGTCACGATGTCAAGCGCCGCCAAGCTCACCGCTCAAGCATCAGCGAAACTCTCGAATCCGCTCGAAGTGGGAACTGACGCTGATCTTTTCCCGCAAGTTTGCAAAATCTGGCGTCAATATATATATCTGTAGATATAACACAAACGCCGCCTGCTCCGTCGCATTCCACCGTCTTAAAGACATGCATGTCATCGATCTGGGTGGTACTAAACGTTACCAAGTGGCGATAGCAGTGCCGGCTTTTAAATAGGGGACGCCATGACACTCGAAGGATCACGCCAGCTCAAAGCTAACGCGTCGTTCGCTGCACGCCATCCCGCCAAAGATCATGGCGCCAAAACTTATATTTGAAAACAAATTCCAACAGCCAATTTCACAGTGACATGTCAGTGCCATGCATGGAGCACCAATCATCTTCAAAAGGCCTGAATGAAGCGTTGAAAAATTCAAAAAATTTGAACTCTCCTCTATGCCATTGATCTCGAGCGGCGTTATTTCCACCCACAATCATCACAAGTTTTCCGCTTGTTCGTCTTCACCCGCAATCAAACATGGCAACGTTGGTCATAAGTACACAGTACCAAAGAGAAGTTGGGCCCTGACGCTAGGTTTTCCAATTGAATTGCGCCAGCTCGAACATCGGACAATTTACAATTGTATTAGGGAGGATTCCGCCAAGAGATAAATTTTCTTTCTCTCTGATCTTTGTCAACGCCCAGAGCATTTATCCACTCAATTAATTAAAAATGCCTATTATTTCATAAGCTTTACATGTCTAAACGTACTCAAACACAATACTCAAACAAATAACTTACATGAACAAATTCTTCATTATCAAGCATGTTCGTAGTAGCTTTGACACTTTATATTCACACAAAATAAGTGATCACTTAAAACATGCATGTGGGCTTATATGTCATGCCATGCTATGAAACCAAATAAAATTCAAGTTCCATGCTTCAGTAACGTGACAAGAGACCTCATAGTATCAGTTCACCCATACGTCCGTTTACAATGGGCAGTGTTTTGGTTCGATAAATTCACCTACGCATCCGCCTACAATGCACTACCACATAATTTCTCATTGCCGACGACTTATAGAAACAAAAGACGACGATTTTTGAAGTCGTCGGCAATACTCTATTATTGCCGACGACTTCAAAAATCGTCTGCCTTTGTTTCTCTAAGTCGTCGGCAATGAGAAATTATGTGGTAGTGATGGGCTACGCTACGGTTCTATGAGTTCACCCACGCGCATGCCACAAATGGTAAAACGCTAAGTCATCCACACTCAGCGAATAAACATGTGTTGCTAGCCCAACTTTCGACCTAATGACACATCAATCAGCACTTTTCCTGCTTAACCTTACCACAAACGGCTCACATACATGCTTCTGATGCCAACTCACTCAACACAAGATTTGCTACATAATAGGCACTGAGTGACACAGACCCCCCAGCGACTAATTCTTCTAGGCAGGATGTCTCTTAATGCAGTACTCGACCTAACGACATTGGCTACCTGGGGACTTATACTCCTCTTGGGCCCAAAAAATCTCTAGGTCGATGCAACATGTAGACAGCCTCAAACGGCCTTAACAGAGCTGCCCAACGCACACTGTTTGATACTCTGCATTCGCTGCCCAACGCACAACAATGCAAATTCCTTTATTAACCATTAGGCGACTTCTGCTCCAACGCACATCGTCTTATGCCTTAACACAAGTTGCTTTAGTGCACATTGTTGCTTACTTAACACTCGCTGCTCTCACGCACGACGTTTCCAAGCTTGCTCGCTGCTTTAGCGCACGTTGGTCATTGCTTAACGCTCGTTAATCATCCTACACTACTACACAAGATGCATCACACAACTGGAAAAAACTGTTTCAAACAAGGGTTGAAAATTGTTGTGTTACTACATGTTTTGTGATTGATATCATCAGATGACGAGTATTTACCGGTTGTGTAAAAAAAATCCTACAACGATGTTTATTTAGAACTCGTTGTGTAATGAAATATGTCAGTTCGCTTGCGACACAGTGCAATCTTGGCATTCGACATGGTATTTAGCGCATGCATGGCATTGCAATCAGACAACAAAGTTCAGTGAAGAAAATGGCATCACAGGTTTATAGACTTTACACCGTAGTAAAACTTTGTTTGTTAATTGTCCAGACATCGTTATATTATAAACAGTGTTGTTAGATATGAATTTATTTATATGTATCTGGGTAAAACATACAACAAAATGTTCATGAAACCATTGTGTGATGCCTTGATTTATCTGTATCTAAGTTCAACATACAACAAAATGTTTCATGAAACCATTATGTACGTATTGTTATATCAGACAAAAATTGTCTAATTTTCTTGTTGTGTGACTTATGCTTCGAAGATATATGCTTTGCAATGGACATCCATATTGATCTCTTTCAGTTGTGTAAAGGTTAATTATACATATCCTCACACAACAAATTATATACGTAATATGTTGCATACTTTAAATTCAAAATATACCAAATGAACAATAACGAAGCAGTGACCTGAAATTGACCACATGAACAATGTCATGTATTGTAGGTTTGGGCTCGGGTCGGGTTAGTACCCAAAAGCCCAGAACCGAAACTGAACCAAACTTCCTTAATTCGGGTCTGGTTGAGTGAAAAAAAATGAAGGGGTTAAACATTACACATAACAACCTATATCATTATACATATTAATAACAAAAATTAGAGGGATTAAACATTACAATCCGAGCATTATTACAACAAACAAATGAACTCAACAAAACTATAAAATCCAGCACCAATACACCAAAACTGCTACCAAAACTGCAACTCATCAACACATCAAAGCTAGTTCCTCTTTCTCCTTAATCAACCAAATGAACAAGTTAGAATTCCTGATAACAAAAATAACAACGCAGGTATGTAATACAATGGAGCAAAACAAATCTAACGGAAGTATCAATTACTATCATCAATTACAATGGAGCAAACATTACCACATACGTAACTCAAAAAAAAGTGTGAAATCGAAAGAAAAAAAACCCAACTCAATCTAATCAACAATATAATATCCAAATATTCATAAACGAAATCAAATGAAGCTAGAGAATACATAGATCTTAACAAAAATCATAAGAAAAGTAGAGAGAGACGTATTTGGAAATTAGATAAAGGTGGAGACTGATTACCTAAGAGTGAGGGTTGTGACTCTTGAGAGATTGGTCAGAGGGATTTAAAGAGGTGAATAGGGCAAGAGAGACGATGAGAATGAAAGGCAAACCAACTAAATAGGGCTCTTGAGTTTAAGAAATTGGAGAAAACACTGAGATTTGATATGTGGTTAGTTGAGATTGAGTTTTTAGGATTCAGGGATTTCAGATTTCGGATGTCGATTGAGAAGAAGAGAGAAGAGGAGATGAAAATGGCGTCAAAAAAGAGGGGAGGGGATGAGGGATTTGGGTGGAGTGGATGGCTGAGATGAACATGTAGGGTTTAGATCATATATATATCAATGATTCTTTGAAATAAGGTCTATTTTGTGAAACATAGACTCGCAAAAAAAGCCTAGAGATTTGTGAAAGGGACCGCCGCATGGGGAGGTAGAGCATAGGAAAAGTGTCGTGTATGGAGGCAGAGCAGACGTCGAGCAAAGGCGGCTTGGATGTAGTAGCAGCGGAAGAGAGAAAGAGAGAGAGAAATAGAAGAGAGGGAGTTAGAATGAAGACTAAAGAGGGAGGCGATAGTGAAGAGAGCTAGGGTTGTATTTTTTCTTTAACTCTTTCAATTCGTTTCGGCGTGTTTAAGTTGACTAGGGTTACTCTTTTTGTTTTTGTATTTTTACAAAAAATCAAGTCGAAACACAAACCTTCCTGAAATTAAATAGATAGTCATTAATTATTTTGCTATTGATTTACCTATTTCCCATTGGAAAATGTCTAAAAGATATAAAATAGGTATTAAAAATTGACCGCATTGACCTGGGGTCAAAACGAACTCGGACGAAGTTAATAATTTTCCACAATGTATTTTACTACAAAATGGACGCATGACAAAGTGCTCATTTCTCATTAAACTATTTAAACTTCTCAAATGGCTTAAAGTCACCATGTGACTACTAATGTTCTTTACTTTATTTTTGTATTATATGAAAATGTATATCTTTGTGATACCGAATCATGAATAAATAATTATATTACAAAACCAACCATTGGATACGACAATAAGAATAATTTTTTGACTTGAAGTTGACCTTGATCTTTGTATCCAACAATTGGGACCCTAGTGCCTTTATGACTAAAATGTGATTCACCCCTCTGTGAAAAACTATATTAAGACCGATTTTCAAAAATATACTTGGTGAGGTTTATATATATCTCATCACATCAAAACAATTCACACAAAAAATAATAATTTAGCTACTCCTTCCATATGAAAATGAGAAAAATTCATCAAATGAGTATTTAAGTCTTTTCACACAAATTGTTTTACTTCATTGACCTGAGTCTAATTAAACAGACTCGATGAGGCTAATTTTTTTTCAAAGTTGCCTATTATTAAAAGGTGAACGCATATATATGATGACATTTCTCTCAGAAAATTTTGATTTCTTGTATTGCTTAAATTCAATATAGGACAACTAATGTTGTTGACTTTATTTATTGGTTATATGAAAATATAAATCTTTGTGATACTCAATCATGAATAAATAATAATTTGTAAAATGGACCATTAGATGTGACAATCAAAATGATCTAAGCAAACTGAAAAAAAATTTAGAATTTTTCGACTTCAATACGACATCGATCTGTGTGTCCAACAATTACGACCATAGTGTCCTTATGACTAAAACATAATTTAGCACTCTGTAAAAAAAATTTGAGACCAAACCTTGTGCACACATTCTCCTGGAATTCATTTCTATTTCATTATGTTAAAAAAATTGACAAAAATAATTATTTAGCTACTCCCATAGAAAAATGAGCAAAATATAAAAAAAGGTATATAGGTCTTTCACAAATTTAGAATGATATGCACCTAAAAGAACTCCGATGAGGCTAAATTTTTTCTAAAGTTGCCTATTACTATTAGGTGAACACACGTGTATAATGACATGAAAGGACCCAACCCCGATTCAGCTATCTAAATCGGAATCGAACCCCTTCTGAAAATACAAACCAACAAAAAAATTTTAAAATTTCGGCAGAGTTTCGTTACTAACGTGGAATTGCATAAACCTGCACCCTGAAAATAACACTTCGTCCTATGCCACAAAATCCAAACCGTGAGCACCAATCCCATCCGGATTTCTCAACATCAATATATGAATCATAAACAGTAAACAATACTGTAGTATATATATATATATATATCCGAGAAAATCCGTATAAACAAGTATCAGAATGTATCAGAGCAACCTCTAAAGTAAAATATATACAATATATACATCAGTAGGCGAAACTAGAACCTACTGGAAAGCACAGGTAACTCTGATCACTAGCCTCCAAACCGTGACGTGAAAACACCAAACCTGAATTGCAAACTGGGCACGGAAACCGAAAAGCCCAGGGGAAAGACATGAAACACGTTAGAGTGAGTGGACGAAAATAAATGTCTTTCACCGAATAATATATATATATATATATTATAAAACATATGCGAGTCCAAATGCATAAGTTAAGAAATGGTACACGAGGGAGACTCTAACTCCTCACGCGTCCGAGTACACGAGGAAGACTCTAACTCCTCACGCTTACAGAGCACGCAACATAAAAATCGTGGAATCACTCATGGACTACCACACTATAGCACAGTCTGAATCACGGGATCCCAGACCCACACGTGATTCCTAGCCAGAAAGGCCTCGGGTCAGGATATCTGTCCCCCCCGGAGCGTACTCGGGGATCAGCCGAGAAGCCAATGTGTATCGATAAAACAACGTAACCAAGACTGTACTCTGTGTAAATCAAATCATAAATCATTTTCATGCACATGCATAAAACATAATATGTACGTATGTATATTCGTATACGTATATCCGTATAAGCATAATCATAAAACACATGCTCGTAAAATCATATTCAATCTGCATGCTCAAGTTCGTAAATCATAAATAAAAGACTCGCAAACAATCCGTGAAAATAAATTGTCCACTCACCGACTCGCGTAACGCGCACTCGCGCTAATCTCGTGGTCCGGCGGAAGATCCCTCGCCTGAAACACGATCACGATCCCGATCTCGATCTCCTGAATATTCACAAAAACATAACTGATCAAAATCATAGTTCTCAACCCTGTACTGAATCAAGGAAACCAACCGTTCCCGGAAATATGCAATGCGGTACAAAATGTATAACGGAAATTCCGAAATCCCCACTCGAAACCTCGACTGAAAATCAGCTAACCAAATCAATCCGAAAACCTCTGGCCGATAATCAGGGCGCGATTACGAGAAAAATGACATTAATTTCACCAAAATCTGAAAAAGTCAACTCCTCCACCGTTGACCACCGCCACAGGCGGCGGCGCACCGTCAACGGCGAGATTTTCACCGGCGGAGAACTTGCAGATCACAAGGTCTCGACATTTCGAACCACTTTTATAACTGACACACAAGCCAATTCCAACTCTAACATCATCAATTTCATCGAAAATCAAATCGGAAAACCTAATCGGGTTCGAGCCAAACCTAAACCAATCCCAAAATAAATCACACGGGAAGCTTCACAAGGTCAAGGGGAGTCGAACCCCCCTATCCTCCACCTCCAAATCTCGCCGGAAAACGGCCAACCATCACCGGCGAAATCGAGGTAATCGGCCCGATTCGAAACCCCCAAAAACCTCATCAATTTCCAACAAACCAAGTACCATACAACTCGAAATTACTCAAGGATGCTAACTATACCTTCGTCGGGGTCGGAGGTGGCCGGAAAACAGGTCATCGGACGGCAACTCCCAAACGGGAAACTTTCCTTTTTGGTCAACGGGTCAACCTTCTATTTTTGGAAAGTCAACGTCAGTCAATGCCCGAAATGAAATTCTCGACTATTTCTCGACTATTCTGATATTTATACTCGCGCCTCGGGTCAATCGACGATTTGAAATGGATAACCATCACAATTCGGATAAACTCGAAACAATCGGATAAACTCGTCGGAAACCGAAACTTCAAATAATCATAAAATATTCCTCAGTTATCGGAAAAATCTTCCGGAACTGCCCACGAGCTTGAAATCACGTACTCTACAATTTCCGTGAAGACACTCAACTCAAATTCTCGACCGAAAACATAGTCGCGAATCGAATCGGCAAACCACATATACGACTTAAAACCGCAACTAAACACAATCTCGAGAATCGTACCGAATACGCAACAGATTCAGGTTCGGGTCGTCACAAATCTACCCCCCT
Source organism: Geum urbanum (assembly GCA_946800695.1). Lineage (NCBI taxonomy): Eukaryota > Viridiplantae > Streptophyta > Magnoliopsida > Rosales > Rosaceae > Geum > Geum urbanum. The sequence continues at coordinate 58,389,621 of OX326997.1, forward strand.
TAAAGAAATTTCGACCTCGAAATTTACGTACCTGTCATGTGAACAGATGAGGATACTGCTCCCGCATACGCTGCTCGGTCTCCCAGGTGGCCTCCTCAACTGAGTGGTTCTGCCACTAGACATTCACCAGCGGAATCACACGGTGCCTCAACTCCTGCTCACGACGATCGAGAATCTGCACTGGCTCCTCTACATACGATAAATCCTCTCTGATCGGCAACTGCTGTGGGGCTAACACATGTGAAGGATCTGAGATGTACTTCCGCAACATCGAAACATGGAAGACATCATGAACACGAGCCATCTCAGTCGATAACTCAAGCCTGTAAGTAACAGCTCCAACCCTCTCCGTGATCTCATACGGACCAATGTACCGCGGTCGAAGCTTGCCACGCTTCCCGTAACGCACAACTCCCCTCCACGGAGATAGTTTCAGGAAGACCCAATCACCAACCTCGAACTCTAAGCTCTTCCTTCTCACATCCGCGTAACTCTTCTGCCGATCCTGGGCGATCATCAACCAATCCCGGATAACCTGTATGTCCTCCATCGTGGTTTTCACCAAATCAGGACCAATGAGCCAATGCTCGCCCACCTCACTCCAACACAATGGAGTGCGACACTGCTTCCCGTACAGAGCCTCGTACGGTGCCATCTCAATACTGGCCTGGTAGCTGTTGTTGTAGGCGAACTCAATCAAGTGTAACTGCTGATCCCAGTTTCCGCGAAACTACAACACACACGATCTTAGCATATCCTCAAGAGTCTGAATGGTCCGCTCGGACTGCCCGTCAGTCTGAGGATGAAAAGCTGTACTAAACCGCAACCTCGTGCCCAACGCTCCCTGCAACGCCTGCCAAAACTCAGAAGTGAACTGACTATCTCGGTCAGATACAATGGACACAGGTACACCATGCAAGCGAACAATCTCTAATAAGTATAACTTGGCCAATCTGCCCACTGAAATCTTCCCCGGAAGTGCAAGAAAGTGTGCGGATTTCGTCAATCGGTCAACAATAACCCAAATGCCAGTGTTGCCCGCCGAAGTACGCGGTAACTGATAGACGAAATCCATCGTGATATGCTCCCACTTCCAAACCGGAATCTCAAGTGGTTGTAGTTTCCCTGCAGATTTCTGCCTCTCCGCCTTCACCTGCTGACAGATCAAACATCGACTCACGTACGCGGCAATCTCCCGCTTCATGTTGCGCCACCAATAGTACGCTCAAAGTGTACGAAACATCTTCGTACCTCCGGGATGCATCGCATACGCTGAACTGTAGGCCTCATCCAGAATCTCCTTCTTCAAGTCCTCGTCTATGGGTACACATAACCAGCCTCTGAACAACAACGTACCATCGTCACTCAATCGGAACTCGGTGGGCACACCATTCCGTATCATGGTCTTCTTACCCAACAGGTAAGAATCCGAATCCTGGGCCTCTCGTACCTGATCAACCAGTACGGGTCGAACCTGAAAACTGGCCAACAAAGCTCCATCATCATCATACCCAAACACAACACCCGTAGCTCGAAGCTCAGCTAACATCGATACTCTGGCCACATACATGTGAAACAACGAGGCTCCAGATTTCCGGCTAAGTGCATCTGCTACAACATTGGCCTTCCCCGGATGGTACTCGAAAGTGCAATCGTAATCGTTAATCAACTCCATCCATTGGCGCTGCTTCATGTTTAGATCCGGCTGCGTCCGCAAGTAGGTGAGACTCTTGTGATCAGTGTAAATCTTACACTGAGCACCATACAGGTAATGCCTCCAACTCTTCAACGCTAACACAATAGCGGCTAACTCCAGATCATGCGTCGGATAGTTGACCTCATGCGGTTTCAGCTGCCTGGAACCATATGCCACAACTCTACCATGCTGCATCAACACACAGCCAAGTCCCAACTTCGACGCATCGCTGTACACAAAAAACTCACCACTGTCGTCTGGCAATGTCAGAACCGGTGCGGTAGTCAATCTCTCCTTCAGGAGAAAATAACTCTCCTCGCACGCATCAGACCACTCAAACTTGACGCTCTTCTTCGTCAATCTGGTCAGTGGTGTAGCAATCCGGGAGAAATCATGTACAAACCGTCGATAATAGCCTGCTAAACCCAAGAAACTCCGAATCTCCGGCACAGTAGTGGGTCTACTCCAGTTTAGCACGGCCTCAATCTTGTCAGGATCAACACTAACTCCCTCGGCCGAAATCACGTGGCCCAGAAACTTCACGCTATCCAACCAGAACTCGCACTTGCTAAACTTCGCGAACAACTGATGGTCCCGCAAAGTCCGCAACACTACACGCAGATGCTTTTTATGCTGACCCACACTCCTGGAATATATCAGGATATCGTCAATGAATACAATCACGAACTTGTCCAGGAATCGTCGAAATACCCGATTCATCAAGTCCATGAAAGCTGCGGGGGCGTTGGTCAACCCAAACGGCATAACCAAAAATGCATAGTGCCCATACCGCATCCTGAATGCCGTCCTGGCTACATTAGAGTCTCGGATCCTCAACTGGTGATATCCGGATCGAAGATCAATCTTCGAAAAGACTGCTGCTCCCTTCAGCTGATCGAACAAGTCATCAAACCACGGCAACGGATACTTGTTCCTCACTGTAATCTGATTCAGCTTCCGATAGTCGATGCACAAACGCATAGACCCGTCCTTCTTCCGCACAAACAACACTGGAGCACCCCATGGAGAAACACTCGGTCGAATGAATCCCTTCTCTAACAACTCCTGGAGCTGAATCTGCAACTCCTTCAACTCCGCAGGCGCCATACGATACGGTGTCTGGGAAATCGGTCCTGTACCCGGCAATAACTCAATAGTAAAATCAATCTCCCGCACAGAGGGTATACTAGGTAACTCCGCCGGAAACACGTCCGGAAACTCAGGCACAACCTCAATACTACCAAGATCTGGCACTGCAGCTGTAGTGTCCACAACATGGGCTAAGTAAGCAACACAAACCTTCTTCATAAACCGATCCGCCCTCATCGCAGAAATCAAACACGGTAGTGAAGTGTTCTTCTCGCCACGGAACAGTATCTCGGGTAGCCCTGGTCGTCGAAACGCGACCTCCTTCCTATGGCAGTCAAACATGGCCCAATGCGACTCTAGGAAGTCCATACCCAAGATCAGATCAAAATCCACAATATCAAGCAATAACAGATCTGAGGCTAATCCATGGCCATCAATAAACACCTCACAATCTCTGTAAACCCAACTGATGCTCACAACCTCACCTGACGGATACAACACTCTCCACAACCTCGGAAGTGGAGATGCAGGTACCGTAGCCAATGATGACAGTCTAAATGATATAAATGAATGTGTGGCGCCCGGATCTAACAATGCAAGTACAGGAATACCAAAAACATGTAACGTACCGATAACGACCTCCGGTGATGCTCTGCCCTCACGTAGAGTCATAGCATGAACCCTCGTCTGTCCGGCTGGTCGTCCTCGTTGGGGCTGTCCCTGCTGTCTGCCCTGACCTGCAAACTGTGCTGGTCGAACTCTCGAAGTGGCACCTCGCTCAGCTCTGGAACTCTGGGTCGCCTGATCACTAGTACCAAACATCTGAGGACACTCCCTCGAATAGTGACCCATCTGGCCACAACGGTAACAAGTGACGGTACCCCGCTGACATGGACCAACATGATACCTATTGCACAAGTTGCACAATGGATACTCCCTCGGTGTAGCAAAAGTGCCAAAAGGTCGTTGGGTGTAACTAGAACCGCTGGAATCTCCACTAGCCTGTGGTCGCCGCGGTCGATCTCTCCTCCATAACGATCTCCGCCTCGGTACACTAGCTGGTGGGCGATATGATCCACCTCCCGAGGATGAAGCTGAACCGGAAGTATCAGAACTCTGCCTCTTTGAAGGCCTCGGACTCGGTCCACCCTCCTCCAGCTGTCTCGGCTGGTACCTCTGCCGCTGTCTCTCCTGCTTAATGTCCTCGCCTCGGAGTGCAGCACTAAAAAACTCATCAAAGTTGTTCCGAGGCATCGTAGTCAAGGTCGCCTTGATGTTCAGATTCAATCCCAGCTCAAACCTACGACACTTGGCTTCCTCTGTAGCCACCATATCCCGCGCAAAACAAGACAAATGAGTAAACTGATCCCGATACTCAAGCACAGACAAACTGCCCTGCCTCAAGTTCGTAAACTCCTCATACTTGCGCTGCTGGGTAGCCTGATTAAAGCACCTCCGCATAAACAGATCACAGAACAATGTCCACGGAGTGTCAGCTGGAACTCTGTCGGTGCTAACCCACCAAAAGTATGCATCACCCTCAAGTAAACCAACTGCGGCTACTGTCATCTGCCCAGGAGTATACTGCAGACGCTCACAAACACGCTCAATCTGAACCAACCATGCCTCGCATATCTCTGGATCAACTGAACCCGAAAACACAGTAGCACCAGCTGTACGAGCCTTGACCACAGGGTCAAAACGCTCTTCCAAACGCAGCACTCGCATCAGCAAGTCGCGCATTCGGCGATCCTCATCAGGATCATCATCCCGATCAACACGGGGACCACGTCGAGGAGGCATCCTACTGATACAAGACAAGCATTAGGTACAAGCAGAAAGAACGTAATCATGAAACCGCAGATATTTGAGGACACACAACACCCGAAGTATTGATGAGTACCGCTGGCCAGTCGGGTCATCACTCCAGTCATGCTGTATCAACTCAAATACCCTAAGCGTCACAACTACAAGAGTCTACAGAATCTGACAACCTAATGCTCTGATACCAAGCTGAAAGGACCCAACCCCGATTCAGCTACCTAAATCGGAATCGAACCCCTTCTGAAAATACGAACCAACAAAAATTTTTTGAAACTTCAGCAGAGTTTCGTTACTAACGTGGAATTGCATAAACCTGCACCCTGAAAATAACACTTCGTCCTATGCCACAAAAGCCAAACCGTGGGCACCAATCCCATCCGGATTTCTCAACATCAATATATGAATCATAAACAGTAAACAGTACTGTAGTGTATATATATATATATATATCCGAGAAAATCCGTATAAACAAGTATCAGAATGTATCAGAGCAACATCTAAAGTAAAATATATACAATATACACATCAGTAGGCGAAACTAGAACCTACTGGAAAGCACAGGTAACTCTGATCACTAGCCTCCAAACCGCGACGTGAAAACACCAAACCTGAACTACAAACTGGGCACGGAAACCGAAAAGCCCAGGGGAAAGACATGAAACACGTTAGAGTGAGTGGACGAAAATAAATGTCTTTCACCGAATAATATATATATTATAAAACATATGTGAGTCCAAATGCATAAGTTAAAAAATGGTACACGATGGAGACTCTAACTCCTCACGCGTCCGAGTACACGAGGGAGACTCTAACTCCTCACGCGTACAGAGCACGCAACATAAAAATCGCGGAATCACTCATGGACTACCACACTATAGCACAGTCTGAATCACGGGATCCCAGACCCACACGTGATTCCTAGCCAGAAAGGCCTCGGGTCAGGATATCTGTCCCCCCCGGAGCGTACTCGGGGATCAGCCGAGAAGCCAATGTGTATCGATACAACAACGTAACAAAGACTGTACTCTGTGTAAATCAAATCATAAATCATTTTCATGCACATGCATAAAACATAATATGTACGTATGTATATTCGTATACGTATATCCGTATAAGCATAATCATAAAACACATGCTCGTAAAATCATATTCAATCTGCATGCTCAAGTTCGTAAATCATAAATAAAAGACTCGCAAACAATCCGTGAAAATAAATTGTCCACTCACCGACTCGCGTAACGCGCACTCGCGCTAATCTCGTGGTCCGGCGGAAGATCCCTCGCCTGAAGCACGATCACAATCCCGATCTCGATCTCCTGAATATTCACAAAAAACATAACTGATCAAAATCATAGTTCTCAACCCTGTACTGAATCACGGAAACCAACCGTTCCCGGAAATATGCAATGCGGTACAAAATGTATAACGGAAATTCCGAAATCTCCACTCGAAACCTCGACTAAAAATCGGCTAACCAAATCAACCCGAAAACCTCTGGACGATAATCAGGGCGCGATTACGAGAAAAATGACATTAATTTCACAAAAATCTGAAAAAGTCAACTCCTCCGCCGTTGACCACCGATGACCGCGCGGCGAGATTCACCGGCGGAGAACTTCCAGATCACAAGGTCTCGACATTTCGAACCACTCTCATAACTGACACACAAGCCAATTCCAACTCTAACATCATCAATTTCATCGAAAATCAAATCGGAAAACCCACCAGAAAACCTAATCGGGTTCGAGCCAAACCTAAACCAATCCCAAAATAAATCACATGGGAAGCTTCACAAGGTCAAGGGGAGTCGAACCCCCCTAACCTCCACCTCCAAATCTCGCCGGAAAACGGCCAACCGTCACCGGCGAAATCGAGGTAATCGGCTCGATTCGAAACCCCCAAAAACCTCATCAATTTCCAACAAACCAAGTACCATACAACTCGAAATTACTCAAGGATGCTAACTATACCTTCGTCGGGGTCGGAGGTGGCCGGAAAACAGCACATCAGACGGCAACTCCCAAACGGGAAACTTTCCTTTTTGGTCAACGGGTCAACCTTCTATTTTTGGAAAGTCAACGTCAGTCAATGCCCGAAATGAAATTCTCGACTATTTCTCGACTATTTCGATATTCATACTCGCGTCTCGGGTCAATCGACGATTCGAAATGGATAACCATCACAATTCGGATAAACTCGAAACAATCGGATAAACTCGTCGGAAACCAAAACTTCAAATAATCATAAAATATTCCTCGGTTATCGGAAAAATCTTCCGGAACGGCCCACGAGCTCGAAATCACGTACTCTACAATTTCCGTGAAGACACTCAACTCAAATTCTCGACCGAAAATATAGTCGCGAATCGAATCGGCAAACCACATATACGACGTAAAACTGCGACTAAACACAATATCGAGAATCGTGCCGAATACGCAACAGATTCAGGTTCGGGTCGTCACATGACATTACTCGTTAGACCATTTTTATTTCTCGTATTACTTAAATTCATTATATGACAACTAGTGTTGTTGACTTTGTTTATTGGTTATACAGAAATGTATATCTTTGTGATACTCAAACATGTGACTACCCGGACCAGAATTAGCAGTATGATCAGCTGTATACATGAGTTACTGCGTAGCCGCAGATTGACGACAGGGTTTGAACCGCCAGGGATTGTTAACGACTAAATTATTGGCCGAGAATTTGAGCTGGGTCTCTTCTCGAGAGTCGTTCTACGTGTGATTACGAGTTCATGGGCGGTTCCGGATTGTTATTTGGACGAACGAGGAATTAGTTATGAATATTTGAAGTTTCGACGGAAACGGATTTAAATGGCAGCTTTGTTCGCGACTAAATTACCGGACGAGAATTTGGTTTCGGCTCCTTCACGAAAGTTGTTCAGAATTTAATTTCGAATTCGTAGAAATTTCCGGAGCATGATTTTGAGTTACGAAGAATTAGTTGCGAATATTTCCGTTGTTGTTTGTTTAGTCGAATTAAATGTGTGTTGCTTTAAAGGGTTGACTTTTTATCCATTTGGCCGTTGTGTTTGACTTTGGATGATTATTGAAGAGTATGTCGAGACGAGTTTGTGGCCACGAGAATTATCGGACTTTCGGCAAGTTGCATGTCATTTGACTCGAAATCGCGCTCCGATCGCAGTGGGGAGGTTCGTTTTTCGATTTGAGCATCCGAAAGTAGAGCGAGGTATTGTGGTGTACATATATGGATTTTCGACGATTCGTCATGTTCGAATTGTGTATTTCCGAGAACGGTGGTTTCTCGTGATTTGTATTGTATTGTCGGATTATGACTTTGAATAATGGACTTTGTGAATAATCAGGGGTTCGTGATCGTTTGTTTGGCGAGAGACATTCCGCCGGATCACGGGTTAACGCGATACGCGTTACGCCAGTCTGTGAGTGGACATTTCTTTTCACGGATTATTTGCGAGTCTTGATATACGTTTTATGAACTTGAGCATGCATATGAGATTTCGGATTACATGAGCATGTGTTTTACGATTATACGATTATACTTATACGGATATACGTATACGAGTATACATATACTTATATGCTGTTTCATGCATTTGCATCGAAATGTTTATGATTTGGTTTACACAGAGTACAGTCGTGGTTACGTTGTTGTATCGATACACTTGCCTCTCGGCTGATCCCCGATGGTAGGCTTTATTCCAGGGGAGGCTGTGACTCCTGACCCGAGGTCTTTACTGGGGGGAGGCAAACCTTTGACCTGAGGCCATTTCCGGCTAGAATCACGTGGAAGTCAGGGACTCCGTGGTTCTGACTGTACTAGCACGGGTGTGTCCAAGAGTGACCCCGTGGGATTTTATTGCATGCTCCGTATACGTGAGGATTTAGAGTCTCCCTCGTGTACCATTTGATTATTTATACTTTCTACTCGCATATGTTTTTAATATATATATTACTTGGTGAAAGACATTTATTTTCGTCCACTCACTCTAACGTGTTTATTATCTTTCCCCTGGGCTTTTCAGTTTCCGTGCCCAGTTTGCAGTTCGGACTCTGGAGTCGCACGTCGTGGTTGGAGGCATAGTGCTCGAGCTACTTTGTTTCATCTAGTAGGTTTATTGTTCTACCTACTGTGGTATGCGTATATGATTATGTATTAGAAGTCGCTCTAAGCTTCCTATTGTATATGTTTTACGATTTTACTCCGGATTTCAGTAAAGTACATATATATTTACTACTTTACGTTATTGTTGATATATTGAGAAATCCGGATGGGATTGGTGCCCACGGTTTGCTTTTTGTGGCATAGGATGAAGTGTATTTTCTGCGTGCAGGTAATGGTAATTCAACGCTAGTAACGAAACTCTGCCGAAATTTCGAAAAAAAATTTTGTTGGTTCGTGTTTTCGAAGGGGTTCGATTCCGGTTTAGGGAGCTAAATCAGGGTTGGGTCCTTTCAGCTTGGTATCAGAGCATTAGGTTGTCAGATTCTGTAGACTCTTATAGTCGTGTTTACTAAGGATATTTGAGAATGTACAGCATGTCTAGAATGGTGACCCGACCGGCCGGCGGATAATCATCAAATTCTGGGTGTTGTATGCTTTCAAATATTTGAAGTTCCATGATTACGTTCCACTTGTTGTGAACGATATTGTATACATTAGGATGCCTCCTGACATGCTTTCCGTGTCTTTTCGGTTGTGGATCCTGTTGAGGATCAATCGACGCGCGATTTGCCAGAGAATAGTGGATTCAGATGAGTATTCAGAGTTCAGAGAATTGTGTGGCACGGTTTGCCTGGGGATGTATATATGAGCGTTTATATGTTGCCTCAGAGCTGAGATTTGTGGCAGTAATGTTTGCCTGTGTTAGATCAGTGTATTTAGTGGGCTGGTATTGTGTGAGTTCTGGTTGCGACTCCATGGCCTACATTCAGAGTGTTGTTTATACGGTAATGGTTTATCAGGCTACCCAGGAATCAAATGTGGAGTGTTTACCCACCTGAGGCAGAGATGCATTGTCCACGTGGTTGTTCTTGTTTGCACGTGTTATGTGGCTTTAGAGGGAGCTGTGCACCAGGTTCGAGATGAGTCTGAACCTGAGTATCAGAGAGAGAGTCTGATTGATGTGCCTCGAGACATCCGTGAGGAGCTTAGTGTGCTGCACTCAGTGGCGAGGCTATTGAGAAGGAAAGATGTACGCGGTTTTCGATATGATGGTTTGAGGAAAGTGGACTTAGTCCAGATTTTGATGAGTTTGAGTTCCGACATTTCGGGATCAGTGACTTAATCAGGCTGTGATCTTTCTGATATTGTTGAGGGCCATCAGTTCGAGCAGAGGATTCGTTTGACGATGGCGGAGATCGCAGAGTAGCGGACTTGCTCCTGTGGCATGAGTTTGGGTGATCGTTAGTGATCCTTTCACGCAGCAGGGTGTTTGTAGAGTATTCTCTGTTGCCATTGTGGTGACCAGGAGGATCACGTTATGAGGGAGCGCCCTTGGTCAGCTGTTGTAGAGGTTCGACAGCTCAGAGTTACGAGGAGATCCTCATGTTGTTCCTGAAGTCTGATCAATGTATCCTTTTGACGAGTTCTTCAGCAAGTCGCATATGACGTGTGCGATTAGTTGGACATGTTGGAGTTTGTGCTATGACCTTGTTTGAGGACAGAATTTTCTTCGAGGTTACTGTTGCTTGATATCCATGGCGATTGTACCTGCATCTCTACCTCCGAGGTTTTGGAGAGTGTTGCATCCATCCGGAGGTCGCGAGATCCTCGTTGGAGGATATGGTTTTGCCGTGGATCTGTTGTAGTTGACATCGTGGTTTTGGTGTGCTTGTGAGTATGGACTTACTGACGGCGCATTTGGCGATGTTCGAGTGCCTCGAGGAGGAGGTTGTGATTCGACGACCATATTTTCCCGAGATGCTGTTTCGCGGTGATGGTCGAGCGGATGATGGAGACGAGTTGTGTTATTTGCCTAGCTCATGTTGTGGATACTGTGGTTGCTGTGTCCGACAGTGGTGACATTGAAGTGATTCCCTAGTTTTCAGGTGTGTTCCGGAGGAATTACCAGGTGTTCCTCCAGTTCGGGAGATTGACTACACCATTGAGCTTGTACCAGGCGCTGGACTCATTTTACCGGCATCTTGTCGTTTGGAGCCAGCGGAGCTGTTGGAGCTATAGTTTTGACTCCAGGAGTTACTGGAGGAGATTTCAGGAGATTGTATGCGACCCCGCGTATTTGTGTGGTGTGTTCTTGCATTGTTTACACGGATGTTGGATGATTTGATGAGGTGGTGCATTGACTACCGGAAGCCTGATTTGCTTCAGAGGAGTGCGAGTATCCTCCGCTTCGGATTGACGAGTGGTTTGATCAGCTTGTGAGAGCTTCAGTCTTTTCGAAGATTGATTTCGGATCCGGATGCCATCAGTTGTGGTTCGGTGAGTCAGATGTGGCTATGTTGGCTTTCGGATCTCGGTGCGGACATCATGAGTTTTTGGTCACGCTATTTGGTGGACCAATGCCCCCGTAGTTCTTGTGGACTTGATGGACCAAGAGTTCAGACGGTTTCTGGACGAGTTTGCGGTCATGTTCGTCGGCAGTATCCTGATTCACTCAAGGAGTGTGGACCAGCACCTGAGGTAATTGTGAGTGGTTTTGCGGACTTCGCGAGACGATCAGTTGTTTGCGAAGTTCAGCCAGTGTGAGTTTTGGCCGATTAGCATGACGATTTTGAGCTGTGTGATGTTAGTCGAGGGAGTTGGCGTAGATCCTGACCAGATAGAAGCCGTGTGGATTTGGGGTTTGCTCTACCATTGTACCAGAGATCAGAGGTCTCTTGGGTTTGGCAGGCTATCACCGACGGCTTGTGTAGGATTTTCCCGGATGGCCACTCTATTTTCCGGATTGACGAAGAAGGCATCAAGTTCGAGTGGTTCGATGCACGCGAGGAGAGTTATTACTCCTACAGGATGGTTGACCGTTGTTTCGGTTTTGACCTTACCTGTCGACCGCGACAAGTTCGTGGGATATGACGATGCATCGAGGTATAGGTTTGGCTATGTTTTGATGCGGTGTAGCAGAGCGGTGGCTCGTGGTTCCATACAATGGAACTTTGTGTAGCTACGTATCCTATGTATGATTTGGGTGTAGTTGTATTTGTGTTAGCATCAGAGAGTTTGAGACACTATAGCTATGGCGTGCAGCGCAGTGTAGGACGTACACTGGTCATTTGAGTTTCATCCACTTGCATTTTCGGCCAGATTTGGGCTTGAGGCAGTGTAGATGGAGGGAGTCGACTATTGACTATGGCTGCAACTTTGAGTTTGTTCGGGAAAGGCTAGTGGTTGCACTTTGACTATTCATCTGGGATGTCATTGCTGATGCATTCAATCGAGAGTCGGGAACTTCAGTGTTTCCTGTGTGTGTGTGATTCGAGTTTCCGTGTTAGCCGAGTGTGGGCTACGAGAGCTGAGTTCGAGTGTGATGATGTTAAGGCTCGTGGTTTTACGCACATTTGGCGCTAGTGGTGCGGAGATGTGTTTGATACTTCGAGTTTACTACTCGTGACGCAATCTGTAGAAGAATGTAGCAGCTTGTGTGTGCGCAACATGTGTGTGCAGATGCCACATTTGTCAGCTGGCCATGGCTAGGAGGCGGAGACTTGCTGCGATGTATCAGCTATTCGAGATTTCCGGTTGGACGTGGCGTTTGTCGCTGTGACCTTGTGTGTGTTTGTGTGCACTTTGATTTGTGATACCAGTTGTCAAGCTACTGTGGACCATTTGACGGACTTGGTACGTTTCCTTGTACTTTCGAAGACGATTTCAGTGACAGGCTAGTATAGCTGTGTTTGATGGAGGTTGGCCATCTACGTGGTGTACCTGTGTTCCAGTTTGCTGGTCGAGGTAATCAGCTACAACATAGTGTTGGCGAGCTTTACAGCGAACATTGCGGACCAGATTACGAGTTAGTACCGGTTCTTATCCTCAAATTGGCGAGCGATCTTCGAGGATTATTCAGGCCTTGGAGGGCATGTTGTGGACCTTGGTATTGCAGTTCCAGAGGATTTGGGACCAGCAGTTTCAGTTGTACGAGATTGCATGCAATACCAGGTTGTTGACCACTATGATTTTGATGTTGCATGATGTCATTTTGTCAGAGTTGTTCAGTTGATGTGATCATTGGAGAGTTGAGCAGTATGCAGAGGCAGTGCTCCTACTTTCAGTCGACATTCTCGGAAATTTCGAGATCGAAATTTTTCTAAGGGCGTTGGATTTGTGACGACCCGGACCAGAATCAGCAGTATGATCAGCTGTATATATGAGTTACTGCGTAGCCGCAGATTGACGACAGGGTTTGAACCGCCAGGGATTGTTAACGACTAAATTATTGGCCGAGAATTGGAGCTGGGTCTCTTCTCGAGAGTCGTTCTACGTGTGATTACGAGTTCATGGGCGGTTCCGGATCGTTATTTGGACGACCGAGGAATTAGTTATGAATATTTGAAGTTTCGACGGAAACGGATTTAAATGGCAGCTTTGTTCGCGACTAAATTATCGGACGAGAATTTGGTTTTGGCTCCTTCATGAAAGTTGTTCAGAATTTAATTTCGAGTTCGTAGGAATTTCCGGAGCATGATTTTGAGTTACGAAGAATTAGTTGCGAATATTTCCGTTGTTGTTTGTTTAGTCGAATTAAATGTGTGCTGCTTTAAAGGGTTGACTTTTTATCCATTTGGCCGATGTGTTTGACTTTGGATGATTATTGAAGAGTATGTCGAGACGAGTTTGTGGCCACGAGAATTATCGGAATCGGATATACGACAAGAAAGTTATGGATATTCGAAGTTTGTCGCAAATTAATTAGGAAAGTTTCCTTTTTTGGCAAGTCTATAAATAGCAGGTTACCATAAGGGGAAAGTCAACATTTCATTTATTAACCTTGACCCGGTCAACTCGGTTTGACCGAGGTGGTGGTGATGCTCTCGGCGGTTCACGGCGGCTCGCCGGTGACGGTGCTTTTCCGGCCACCTTAGGGTGTGTGGCTTATCTCGTTTGGAGCGCCTCGGCCTCCCGAGTTCCTTTCCGGCCACCCCTCACGGCGAGGGTGGCGGTGGAGAGGAGGAATTCCGATCAAAAAGGGGGAAATTATGGTGAATTTGGGTGCATGGTTTTAGGCCGATTCGAGCTGCAATTTTTAGTGGGCTTTGAAGCTCTCCTCACCTACATGCTACCCTATAAGTTTGGTGCTCTAATTTTGCTTGAGCTTGGAGAATTTTGGGATTGAAAATTTGTGTACAATTCGGTTTATCATGAAATTGGATGTGTTAGAGTGAGAATTGGACTTCGGTGCAGTTGACAAAGTTGCTCAGTGGACGATTTGGAGTGGAATAGGGGTGGCTCCGCCGTGAAATTTCACGTCTGGCGGCGGTCAACGGTCAACAGGTTTGACTTTTTGGACTTTCGGCAAGTTGCATGTCATTTGACTCGAAATCGCGCTCCGATCGCAGTGGGGAGGTTCGTTTTTCAATTTGAGCATCCGAAAGTAGAGCGAGGTATTGTGGTGTACATATATGGATTTTCGACGATTCGTCATGTTCGAATTGTGTATTTCCGAGAACGGTGGTTTCTCGTGATTTGTATTGTATTGTCGGATTATGACTTTGAATAATGGACTTTGTGAATAACCAGGGGTTCGTGATCGTTTGTTTGGCGAGGGACATTCCGCCGGATCACGGGTTAACGCGATACGCGTTACGCCAGTCTGTGAGTGGACATTTCTTTTCACGGATTATTTGCGAGTCTTGATATACGTTTTATGAACTTGAGCATGCATATGAGATTTCGGATTACATGAGCATGTGTTTTACGATTATACGATTATACTTATATGGATTTACGTATACGAGTATACATATACTTATATGCTGTTTCATGCATTTGCATCGAAATGTTTATGATTTGGTTTACACAGAGTACAGTCGTGGTTACGTTGTTGTATCGATACACTTGTCTCTCGGCTGATCCCCGATGGTAGGCTTTATTCCAGGGGAGGCTGTGACTCCTGACCCGAGGTCTTTACCGGGGGGAGGCAGACCTTTGACCTGAGGCCATTTCCGGCTAGAATCACGTGGAAGTCAGGGACTCCGTGGTTCTGACTGTACTAGCACGGGTGTGTCCACGAGTGACCCCGTGGGATTTTATTGCATGCTCCGTATACGTGAGGAGTTAGAGTCTCCCTCGTGTACCATTTGATTATTTATACTTTCGACTCGCATATGTTTTTAATATATATATTACTTGGTGAAAGACATTTATTTTCGTCCACTCACTCTAACGTGTTTATTGTCTTTCCCCTGGGCTTTTCGGTTTCCGTGCCCAGTTTACAGTTCGGACTCTGGAGTCGCACGTCGTGATTGGAGGCATAGTGCTCGAGCTACTTTGTTTCATCCAGTAGGTTTATTGTTCTACCTACTGTGGTATGCGTATATGATTATGTATTAGAAGTCGCTCTGAGCTTTCTATTGTATATGTTATACGATTTTACTCCGGATTTCAGTAAAGTACATATATATTTACTACTTTATGTTATTGTTGATATATTGAGAAATCTGGATGGGATTGGTGCCCACGGTTTGCTTTTTGTGGCATAGGATGAAGTGTATTTTCCGCGTGCAGGTAATGGTAATTCAACGCTAGTAACGAAACTCTGCCGAAATTTCGAAAAAAAATTTTGTTGGTTCGTGTTTTCGAAGGGGTTCGATTCCGGTTTAGGGAGCTAAATCGGGGTTGGGTCCTTTCAAATAAACAATAATTTTGTAAAACCGACCGTTAGATGCTACAATCAAAATGATCGAAGCATACTGTATTTCTTTTTGAACTTTTCGACTTCAATACACCCTCAATCCGTGTGTTCAATAATTATGACAATAGTGACATTCTAACTAAAACGTAATTTTTTACTCCGTAAAAAATAATTTGAGACCAAAATCTTATACACACAATCTCGTGGAATTTATTTATATCTCATAATATTAAAAAAATTGACAAAAAACATTATTTAGCTACTCTTTTTATAGGTAAATGAACAAAATATAAAAAGTGTATATAAGTATAGTAAAACCTCGATAATTTAATACTTGATTAATTAATAACCTCAATTAAATAATATTTTTTGTCGGTCCCAACATGGGAATTTGAATATTAATTTAATACTTGATTAATTAATAATTTCGCTAAATTAATAAATTATGTCTGTCCCGAGGTTATTAATTTATCGAGGTTTTACTGTACTTTCATATATTATTCAATGCAATCTCACCATTAAGAAAAAACCTGATCAAATCTAGACCGTTTATTCTACTTTTTACCTTTAAATTTTTACATACTTACATCAGTTAAAAAAATGACTCTAACATTTAAGGAAAAAATTTATTCTAAACCCTTTATTCATATAAAGAAACCCTAAACCCTCACTTTCAAAAAAAATATAAAAAACACTAAACCTTAACACCTATCCTAATTCTCCAAACCCCAAACTCTTAAAAAATAGTGTCTTAGACTTCACACAACGATGTGCCAGTCTTCGTTATGTGATAATTTTGACACTTAATGAAGGTTTACATCATACAACATTATGTTATATCCTATGTTGTGTGAATATTTTGACTTGGGGGGAAACAAAATGGCAACAATTAGTTGCCGCCAACATTTTCTTGATACAACGCAATGTTATATGCTTCGTTGTGTGAAAATGATGAAATTGGGAGGGAAACAAAATGACATCGAATAGTTGCCACCAACATTTTCTTCATACAACATATTGTTATATGCTTCGTTGTATGAAAATGATGAAATTGGGGGGAAGCAAAATGACATCGAATAGTTACCGTAACATGTTCTTCATACAACACAATGTTATATGCTTTGTTGTGTGAAAATGTTCAAATTGGAGGGAAATAAAATGGCATCTAATAGTTGCTTCAAACATGCTTTTCATACAACACAGTGTTATATGCTTTATTGTGTGAAAATGTTGAAATTGATAGGAAATAAAATGGCATCCAAAACAAAGCATGTATTGATACGATGATTTATTGTATTTTTCGTTGTGTTAAAATGTTAA
This sequence comes from Geum urbanum, assembly GCA_946800695.1. Lineage (NCBI taxonomy): Eukaryota > Viridiplantae > Streptophyta > Magnoliopsida > Rosales > Rosaceae > Geum > Geum urbanum. Next base: position 58,406,360 of record OX326997.1, read on the forward strand.
AATTGGGGGGAAACAAAATGGCATCCAATAGTTGCCCCCAACATGTATTAATACAATGATTTGTTATATTCTTCATTGTATGATAGTTTAGACATAAAAGAAAACTCAAACAAGCCAATTTTAGGAGCTCCATTTGAAAACACAGGCAACAGTTATGTGAATATATATATGTTGTTTGATCTGCTCAAAAGAACCATGTTTAGAGTATGTTTTGACTTCAGAAATGGAGGGAAAAATGTTGCTCATTGTATCACCATCATACGACGAAATAGTTGAAGTTTGTTATGTGATAGAGTTTTTCATTTCAAACAGACAACAATGGTGCAAAGAAACCGATGTATGATAGTAGGTATCCATTTTTTCACTATCACACAATACATTTTTTAAAGTTGTTGTGTAATTGGCGTTGTATAAAGTACTTTTTGTAGTAGTGCTAGGTACGTCTCCAAACGTGGTACTCAGTCTAGGGGGATTGTCTATCTAGGGACACATACTCCCCTCGGGCCCAAAAAAAGCCCTAGCGTCGTTGCCACCCGTCAGGTGGCCTCAAAAGGCCAAACACACGCTGCATCGCGCACGTCATTCAAACATAGACTCCCCTAGCGATTGATCACCCTAGACAAGACGTCTTCTAACGCGGTCCCTGACCTAGTGGCATTGACTACCTAGAAAATTATACTGCCCCAGGGCTCAAAAATCCCTCGTGCCATCACCACCAGTCAGGCGGCTTCAAAAGGCCAAGCGCATGCTACATCGCGCATGTCGTTCCTCCCTTAACGCTCGTTGCTCTCATAAACGACGTTTCGAGCTTAACATACGCTGCATCACGCACGTCGTTCACTTCTTAATGCATGATGCTCTAACACACGTCGTTTCAAGCCAAACACAAGCTGCATTTCGTACGTCGTTCCTTGCTTAAACACACGCTGCTCTCAAGCACTTAGTTCTACGCTTGTGCAATTGCTGCCCACACGCACATTTCTCCAAGCGCTACCCTCTACTAGGAAATTCCCTTCTAACCTTTGTTCTATGCAGGAGACCAATTCGAGGGGACTCCGGAGTACGCTACGCTACACCACCTTGTTGTGCTAAGTGTGGCCACATTGGAGGTCTCAATTTTTCAACACCCCAATCAAGATCGATCTCCTTGACATGGAGACTTAGGGAACTTGTTAATACTTCAAGGCTTAACCTCTAAATTATGTCACACATAGAACTTTAATATGGACACTACTTCAGTGTGTTAACACAATTTACAATACACATGTTTATAAAATAACCATGAAATAGTAAACTAATTTACTTCTTTAAGATTGTAATATCAAGTTTAGTTTTCTCATAAGGAACTATACCAAACCTAAATAAGTAACTTTTTATTTTATGGTCGTGTTAGATAAAATAAAATAAATGAATGGCCAAGATTAAATTGTAAATTTTAAATAAAAAGTTACTTATTAGGTTTTGTACTATTCCTTATGAGAAAAGTAAATTTTGTAGTATAATCTTAAAGAAGTAAATTAGTTTACCATTTTATGGTTATTTTATAAACACATTTTTTATTGTAAATTGTGTTAAAGCACTGAAGTAGTTTCCCTTTAATATCTAATTAGAGAAAACAAAGAGAATGAATCAAAAAGGAATATTCAACAAGTCACTTAGTCATCAACTATGAGTAAATGACTAATTTACCATCAACTATGTTAAGTGTGCAAACACTCTCACACTAAATAAGAGAAGATGTCACATTCTCTTTTTTATATAAGGAGGTCTCTCATCACACTCAACGTAATATCATCTAGTGTAAATACTTTTACTTGTTACTCTATATGCTTACTAACTTAGGCATCAGAGCGTTGAAAACTGATCAACCCCGTCTCAATCTCTAATGTCATTTGCATGTTTATGTAATAGATACCCATATCTCTAACGAAGACCTCAGAAAAATTCGGTAATAATAGTACTTTTCCAGGAGAAGACACTACGTTTGGGCCAAAAATCAGACATCTACTTGGTGAACCAACAACCATCACGCTTCGGCCGCTGCCTAATGCCGTACCTACGTGCATTTCTCCCCCCTAAAGTCTACTCTCTTATCATGAATAGAATTATATTTTGAGTTTGAATACCTTTCATTGATAGTTTGATCCTCTCTAATACAGGCCCTATCCGTTACATTTTTCTTTCAATCGAAAACTTTGGATTCCAATTGTTTAAGATAGAGAGTTGTATTATACTAGCGATCGATGTGATTTGTTTCGTCATTAGTGCCATACGTGGTTAGTCTTATGATGGGAATGTTTTATCCACTGATCGATAACAATTTGGATTTCATAGTGTATGATTGGTATGACTTGATAAGCATAACTCCAAGGTTTTCTTTTGGCTACTTCCGGCTTGTGTTATGATCAAAAGATTTATTTAATTATAAGATTTTACACAAACCAAGAGCTACGTACATGATGGTACAAGTATGTCGGTATGATACACAAACCAAAACATATTTTATAATTAAGTTCTTATTAAAGAAGGAAAATGACATATGAAATTATTAAATTAAGGAGAAATGAAGAAAACACTCAATTTCATCACTCTTTTCTTAAAAATCCAGTATAAGTTTTTAATCCTAAAAAAATTTATTATGTTTTTAAGTATGTAACAACCTCATATTATTCTCATATTTACTGCATATGTCAACGATTTCTGAAACCCCAACGATTTCTGAGAAATCCTCTCTCTCTCTCTCTCTCTCTCTCTCTCTCTCTCTCTCTCTCTCTCTCTCTCTCTCTCTCTCTCTCTCTCTCTCTCTCTCTCTCTCTCTCAAATCGAATCTCCAAATCGAATCTCCAAACTGAGCTCTCAACTTGTTGTCACCTCCTCGGACTCTGTCGTCAGCTTTCGTCGGTCTCCTTGCCTCTATCACTAACTTTCAACTCCATACCTGATCCGAACAGCACCAGCTAGAGCCTCTCCTCCATCCTCAACAATCTGAACAGCTCAACAATGACGATAGTTTTGATACGAAGGTCCTTGACCGGAATCTCATCTCCAAAATTTTCTGCGGCGAGGCTGGCACTATTTGGATCCTTCGCTTTAGAGCCACAGACTGACCCAAAGTTGAAGACGTTCAAGGACGAAGATGAAGACCTGATCGGCTCCGGCCACTCTTCCAAGCTGAAGACATTCCCGATCTACTGTTGGAGCACAAATTCTTCGGCAAAACCCAAGCTGAAGAACTACGAGGTCGACATCAGCAACTGTGGTCCTATGGTCCTAGTCGCGCTCATCAAGATCAAAAATGAGATGGATCCCTACCTCAATTTTTGCCGTGAAGGGATCTACGGCTCATGCGAGATGAATATCGACGGCTGCAATGGCCTGACGTGCTTAACCAAGATTAAAGGCGCATGTGGTGCTATGACGATCATGCCACTGCCGCACATGTACGTAATCAAGGATTTGGTGTTAGATATGATGAATTTCTATAACCAGTATAAGAGTATGTAGTGTGTTCGAAAAGCTATTTGTTTGTTGTATTAGTTGTTGTTGTTGTGTTTGTGATAGAAGTCATTTTTCTGGATATTTTTGAAGTATCTATTTAAGTATCTGTCTGAGTATCTGTCTTGATATCCTTTGAAATTTTTTGAAATGTATATTGTTGGTGTTGTTGACTTTTTTTTTAAGGTTTTCAGTTTGATTTTTGGTTGTTGTACTAGTTTGATGTTGTTGTTTTATGTGTGATAGAAGTCTTTTTTTTCTGGATATCTTTTAAGTATCTGTCTGGGTATCTGTTTATGTATCTGACTATGTATCTGTCTGGGTATCTGTTTATGTATCTGACTAGGTATTTGTCTGGGTATCCCTATATTAGAGAACGAACGCGAAAGCATTCAGTGGGTCAAAAATTAGAAGGTAGACTTTGATAAAATACCTGTGCAGTCATTCAGCAACAGTCCCCACCAATCTCCTGGCCTTGACTTCAGAACTTTTGTTTGCTACATAATGTATCACATTGCTATGGGCAAGAAAATAAAGAAAAATCTGAGTCGTGAGGATGTTGCTCAGTTCAAGGCCAGATTGTTGGAATTGTTTATGGATCATGATCTATCATGTGTATCGAAGAAGAATGATTGAACCTGCTCAGAAACAAGTGTAGGACAGTAACTAATGTGTATGTTTTTGTTGTAGTGATCATTGTGTGAACATTGTTGTTAGTTGTAGTGGTCAGTCTTGTAAGTGTTACATTTTGGAGAGCATTACGAATGTGATCATATTACTATCTGATTGAGTATTCGATTGAGTATATGTTTGAGTATCTGCTTGGGTATCTGTTTGTGTAATACTATTTGTGTTGTTCTGAACTTTTAAATGAGAGGATCAATGCATTAAGACTATGAACTAAAGTATTTGATTTGCACTCTCTGATCTATTTTACAACACAAAACCTACTCAAACCCGTTTGTATAATTGGTATTATGATGCTGTCAGATACACAAATAGCTACACAGACAGCTATCCATCAATTTTAGTGAATCAATTTGTTAACCTATGAAATATTATTTTTGTATCTTTTTTATTCAGTTTAATGTTTTGAAATGAAGTTTATGAATGAATATATGAAGCCATTGAATGATACAGCATCATCAGCTTGGTCCGGTCAGATACTCAGACAGATACTTAGACAGATACTCATACAACTTTTCTTGTATTTTATTGAATCAATACATTAACCTATGCAATAAAATGCTTGTTTTCCCCTTCTTTACGATGCAATATAAAACACAAAAACAAGAAACTCAAAAATAACCTCAAATTTGTGTTTGTATTTGCAAGTAACAAGTTACAGATCTGAAATTCGTATACAAATATCCAGACAGATACTTATACAGATATCCATAAAGATATTTCAACAGATATCCAAACATGTATTCAAACTTTTAGAAAATAATTCTGACAACATTTTTAATAATCCACAAAGACTTGTATGTTCAATCGATAAGGTTGTTGCATGTTCTTTTGTTGTGACCCGTTTGGTGACATCTTGAGTACTCTGTTGACATTGTTTATTTTTCGTCATTCTTTGGTCTTCCCGGCAGTTTATTTGTTAATAGAGGCCTAATGTCCAGTTCGTATTGTGACATATCCTGAAGCGATTTCTCAAGAATGCAGCACACCATTTTTTTCGTTGGGAGATCCTTGAAGAAGTCGGTTATCTCTGCATATCTGTTCCCAGCTTAAGCTGGTTAAAAAGGAACTCATATTGTCTTTCACTTCTAGTATATGCACATTGCATGAAGAGTTCAGAAATTCTATCCTTCAAGTATCATTTGTAGTTGTCTTTGAGGTTAGTAACCAAGTGCCAAAAACAGTAGCCATGCTCATCATTGGGGAACACCTCTGGAAGAGAATTCATAATTTCATTATAACGGTCTGAGAGGAATGTTATTTTTCTCTGAGTATTAGTTTCCTGGCTTATGCTGTGTCTATCTATCTCATTTCTTAGATTCATCAAGAACCACCTCCAATTGCTATCATTTTCAGCATCAACTATTGCACATGCAATTGTATAAAGTCCTGAAAAGAACCAAAAAGGTGAGGTTCCTAGTTGTATAGTAAGTACTGAAATTGTTCAAATAGTCACTCAATTATGTCAAGATAAACACTTTAGTAACTATCGTTTGGTATATATCAAAATGGTCACTCAACTTTCGTGTATCAATTTGGTCACTTCGTATAGTTTAGACGTTATACACTTTACCTTTGATGGATAAAAATATCTTTCAATCATTTAATTTTATATATTTACAATCATTCCATTATTACAAGTTTTTAAAAATTCTGAAATCTACCATTTGAGCTCTCTCTCTCTCTCTCTCTCTCTCTCTCTCTCTCTCTCTCTCTCTCGGTCAGCTGCTTTGGCAGCAACACCAAGAGCTTCAAGCCATCAGCCACTACCTTGTTGTCGTCATTGCCTCCTGGTCGCTGTGCCGCAGTAATCTCCCCCGCACGCTGTCGAGCCAAACCTCCCTACATCTCTCATCTCTCGACGCTGACCCGCACCGCACAATGCATCGGTCGGTGCTTAGCCTTGGTGCCTTCCTCGCTGCAGGGCCAAATTTACAACCACGCTCTTGGCTCAACTCAGACTCGAGCTCGAGCTCGCAGCCCTCCTCCGCTCAACTCTACTCAACCACATCAATTCGATTTCAATGAGCTGAGTACTGATTTGACGACGAGCAAGAACATTGCAAGCCTTCAAGACTTGGTTTTCAAACGCTGGATTGACAAAAAGCTCCATTGCATACCCTCGTGACATTGTTATATGAGATGAAAGCAATCAAATTGGGTCAATTTGAGCACAATTACCCAGTATTAAAAACTGAGATCTCGAAATGCCCAGAAAGTATAAATGAAAGATAAACCCCAAAACATAATCAAGTCTAAATTATGGGCTAGCACCATGCCCAGTCTACGAGATGGAGAAGAGAGGGTCCCTGTATACCTTTTTGGGGTGGCCAAATAAATTTTCTAGGTGCCTAGTATAAATTTCACAAGAAAAAAGAAAAAGTTAAAGTTAATTACAAAAAGACACAAGTACCCCTCAAAGCTAACAGAATTTATCAAGATTTAACGTCCGTTGAAACGAAGTGACCATTTTGATATACGGAGACCAAAGTTGGTTGACCATTTTGATATATCCCAAATGATTGTTACTAAAGTGTATATCTTGAGATAATTGGGTGACCATTTAGACAATTTTTCTTGGATATATATAGGATTTGGCCTATATATATAGATATATATATATATATAGCACTGCATCAAGTTAATGGAGACTTGGCTAGTCACATGGTTGGAGCGTACATGCCGTGTTTTATTGCATAAGGTCAAATCGATCTGGATGAAGCATGCACTCACTAAATCACTAGGGGCATATATTACCACGGATCGGATATCTTTCGGATATCTTCACATGTGAACTAGGGATAGTTGTCACTATAGATCAATATATATATATATATATATATAAATCCTCTTTTAAGTTAATTAGAGACAGTAAGTCAGTAAATAATAAAATCTGTTTGATCAATGAGTAAGACCGGAGTTTGTCTTGACTGCGGTTATTCACACTCTAATTTTTTCTCTCATTCTATTATTTTTTAGACCCATAATAATTTTTCAAAAACATAAAATGTTGAATACACCTCAATTATTAACTTAAATATCCTTGCTAAAGAAAATAAAAAATTAAATTGCACCATAATTCTTATTCTCCATCATCCTATTCTTCTCTCATGTACCGAGTTACAAATAATTAAATATATAAATAAATCCAAATACGGCAAAAAAATATCATAGTCGGCAAAGAAGCTGCTTTAACAAATGTATTTGTTATTGATCGTTAAGATATTAATAAATAACCAACTCTAATTTGTCAAGAGATCAACAAATGACATATTACTATTTGTCAGAACATAAACGGAAAAAACATGTTTGTTAAGAGTCTGACGAACAAAACATTCACTACCAAACAACTCTACGCTCGTGTTTGTCAACACCTTGGCAAATATCTATACTCGTGTTTGTTAGGACCTTGACAAATAGTGTACTATTATTTGTCAGAATGCTAACATATATCATATCAACCTTTGTCAGAACTCTAACAGATATCATATCAACCTTTGCCAACAATCCAATTTCAAAATATCCCTCGTTGATAACGACGATAACATCGACTTAAAGAAAATTGAAGAACGACTCACCTCAGTCCTTTAATGCATACACACAGTTTAACCAGTATGATTTGAGTATAATATACTTGTTTGGGTGAGTATAGGGTGAGTAAGTCAATAAATAAAATGATATAGGGTGAGTATAGAAAAATTTGGGTGTAAATAGCCGCAGCCATTGTTTTTCCAAAAGTTCATGTTGATTTGTAAGTCTTTTTACTGTCGCTAGTAAATGTACAAATATTACATCAAAAGTTTTTTTTTTTTTTTAGGTGAGCGATATAAATTTTGTTAAATTTAAAACGATTACAAGCAAGTCAGCCACCCTTCTTGGTGCCGAAAAAAACATATAGACCTTTTGCATTACGCAAGGCATTTAGACCAAACCGACATATTCTAACAATCATAATAGACGAAAAAAGAACACTACAAGAAATCAAAAACATGTAACCCAAGGACATGAAGGCATTATTTGCTAAAGTAGCAACTGGGCTACACTTTAGCAAAGCTTCAGTTACTGTAGACGACCGTTTACTCAACGGCTTTTTGGCTAGTTGAACTGTAGCTAGGATGTTCAGTGTCTCGCTTAATAACATTTGTCAGGATGAACATACCCCAGCCGGTATCTGAGTATGGTATGTACTTCCATCGCCACCGTAGTCTTAACCTGCGGCATAAGAAAACAAGATAGCTGAGTGTGACGGACTGAGGCCTTCCACTCTGAAAAATAAAAGACTTTCTTGGGTCCCAAACCAAGGAACTAAAAACATCAACAAAAGTCTAGAGACACCAGAGGCCAAAATTAGCTTTGATCCACTAGGCCTTAATGTCAAACCAGGCCCGAATATCTGGGTGGCCAGTTTGACCTAGCGAATACAGATCGCGTCACCGCCAGCCGACTCCCTCCAATCAATCTTTTGCTCCTCAGCCGGACCACGTCGTCACCACCTTGTCGATATATCCTTCAATATCGCTCACGCCGGTCTCTTTCGACCAAGCACCCAACCCTCCCAAAGTGGTTTGGCAACCCTTGCAGTTCACCCTACATTCGGTGGATTCTACTCAACACTGACAGCAATAGGCAAGACCACTTATAGGTGGTTGATAAGGTTGGAGTTCGATCAGAGACCTGACCCCACTTCACAACTATTTGGAACCTCGATCGATATTGAGCCTTGAGACTCAACATCAGTGCCATCACAAAATTCCGACGACTTAACTCACAACAAACTCAACACAAAATTCCGGCGACTCAACTCACAACAAACTCAACACATTAACGATACCAAAGGTTGTCATCGAGAAAACCCTAACTTTCTTAGGTTACCCGGCCGCTTCAAGGAAAACGGAGCCGTCGCAAGGGTTGGAATTACTCGATCAATTTACTTGAAAAATAGCAAAAGTATTCTTTCAAAAATATAGAAACGGTGTACGTATCTTTTAACGATTTGGACTAATTGATAATTTGAAATAAAATAAGAAAAATATTTAGAACAGAATGCTAGTTCTATCAATTATTTGACAACAACGGTAGGCGGCATAGTTGAGTTTCACTATTAACATGAGTAGATTGTCCAAGATCTTAATGATATCATATTGTTGAACTCATTGCATGTATTAGATGTTAATGTGATTTAAAAAAAGACGCACTGAAAGTCTAATATGGGCCTCTTAATAATGTGTAAGCAAATAGAAAAGGGTAAGTAGTAGCAATCAGTCACCAAATAGGTTATGACCAACAAAAGGATATGATCCCTCCATGTCACAATATGATCATTCAAACAACTAATTAGGGTACATTAGGATACATGTTTTTTAATGTGCTTCTCCATTTGATTCAAACAACAAAAGGATACAAGTTTTGTTGAGCAAAATATTTGGAGGGTCCTGATAAATTAAAAGTTCATTTTGGACGAACTGATGGTTCATGTCTACAAAAGTATGGGTTAGGAAAGGCATAATCATCAACACGACTTGCATCTTATAATACGAAAAGACTGGAAGGACCTGGAATTATCGCATCACTCAACAACCTAATAAGGATCTTGCTAACAGAAATAAAAGACTGATTGAGCTAACGGGAAAGACACTGCGATACCTAAGTTAATAATCAATCATGCATTCAGTAGTTCTTACCTTGTATATCTGTATAAAAAAATTATATAAAAACTCAAAAACAGATAAAAAAAAATTTAAAAAATTAACTTATGACACCAAGGTAAAAAAATATCCAACTTATGACATTTTTTTTATAAAAAAAATAGCTGACATCATTTTCTCCCAAAAAATGTCAATAAGTTATAAAAAATATTTTTTTTCTACCAATTTTCGCCCCTGAAGCTAATTACCTGTCATCATCAACCAAATCTCGTTTCCTACTTCGCACTCCCTCAACCTCCTTGATCTTCATCGACGAGGTCAACCTCCCACTCTCTCTCTCTCTCTCTCTCTCTCTCTCTCTACGACAAAACTCCTCGTTTCTCTATATTTCTCCCAACAAACGTGCATAACTGCCTTGAACAACATTAATACACAAAAACTCTTCAACCAAGAAGAAAAGACGCAACCACTCACGCATCACAACCTTTCAGTCTCTATAAATAAAAAGCACTGAACATAACTCCTTCACAAAACAAAAATATTTCTCTTCACCCTCTCTTTTGTTGGTGTTCAAAAAGATAAAATGGTCAACACCTCCAGGAACCACAAGTCCAAAAAATCAAAGAAAGAACCTGAGGACTTTGTTAAAGAGATGATCGAAGAAATGGTTCTAGAAGACAAGGAAAACAATCGTCGCCGTTGTCACAGTCAAGAAGAAACTTCTCCACCTCTAACTATGCTGCAACATTTATCCACTAGGATGACTAACCTTGAGGATGGCCTTAAGGATCTCAATGCAAAGGAAAAACTCACCAAAGAGAATGATAAGACAATCCTTCGCCTTCTTTGCCAAATCATTGATATGTTGTCTCCCCCACCACCAGGATTTGATGGAGTAAGCAGTAGTAAGAAGATGAAGCTTTGAAAAGGAAGCATTGTAGTTTATTATGTATTTTTATAATTTCTACTATTGTATTATTTTTAATATTATCAATGAATCTATTTTAGTTAAAAGAATGAATGGTGTTGTTTCATTTTTGTCCATCAATTATGTCATTTTCAAAGTCAATCTGCTCAAGTATCTGTTCATGTATCTATCATTCAAAATGAACAGACGTGACAGAAAATGACATGTCATTTTTGAACCATCATGGGTAGCTGTGTAAGTAGCTGCCTAAGTAGCTGTCTTTTGGTTCATAAACTGTGTTTCACTACCAACTATATACCCATATGTGAGTTCGTTTTGTGTTGTAAATGCATCATAGAGTGCAAAAACAAACATTTCATTTCATAGACTTTATACATAGATGCACTCATTAACAGTGTTAGAGACAGATACTCTAACAGATAATCATATGATTACATTCATAGTACTCTGAGTACTACATTCAGACAGACAGATAGTCATATGTTTACAATGTTCACAGAATGATCACTATAACAAAAATATACACATTAGTTTGTCCTACACTTTTTCATGAGCTCATTCATTCCTTGTGCCGCGATACCCATGATAGATCATGGTCCACGAACGATTCCAACAATCTGGCCTTGAACCAAGCCACATCTGCATGACTCAGATTTTGCTTTATTTTCTTGCCCAGAGCTATGTGATACATCATGTAGCAAACAATAGTTCCGCAGTCAAGGCAAGGAGGTTGTTAAGGATTAATATTGATTGACTGCACGGGAATTTTGTCAAAGTCTACCTTCTGATCTTTGACCCACCGAATGCTCTTGCGTTCGTTCTCTAATATAGAGATTTTTCTCATCATTAGTTCCTTGTCGGTGCTCTGAGAGTCATCTACCAACATTCTAGTCACTCATGTCCCTCACAGAATCCATCCACATGGACACCAACCGAACCTGCATCAATACAATAAAAAATTTGTCAACTTTTTTGTAAACTGTAAATACTAAACATTCGGGAAAGAAAAAGAAAAAGAAAAGAAAAGTAGAAAGTGAGAATAAACATTATCGTTTTTAGTGCCTCCCAAAAATGCGGGTTGTTTATCGACTTTGCATTCTTTCTCAGTGAGTCGTAATGAGACCAGCAATGCACACTTTTCTCAAAGACTAAAAGGAGGAAATGACCATGGGAAAGGATCGGGAACAAAAGCTTGCCACTATTGCCCAAAACCTTGAACAGCCACTCAAAAAGATGTTCATGCATCATCTTTACTTTGAGCTCTGACCCAGGAACCTATCAACAACAACACACAAAAATTAAAGACACATATAGGCTAAAAAAACACATTACGGAAACACACAAAAATTAAACACATAGGCTAAAAAAACATAAAAGAAGGATTACATGAGCCAATGTGTAGAAAGCATAGCAACTTTTAGCTCCCATATCATCCATTTATTCACTAAGAATAGTGGAACAACAATCCAAAATAGAGTTCGAGATCTCTTTGCCATCAATAATAAACTCCACATATTTCCGGTGAAGAACTCAAAAGAAGCAATACCATTCCAAAATAAATCTCTGTCTAAAACAACAGAAGAGCACAATTAAAATTGAAACATTACTATAAAAAAATAGATACCACACAGATAAGCTAACAAATACTCAAACAGATACACTAACATATACTCACCCGATTTTGTCAGTTTTCATCCAGTACCTCACTAACTCACTCCGGTAGCGCTCTCCCATGTACTGGAAAACATCACGTTCAACAAAAGGTATAGCCTGCTTCTCCTCCTCAGTCAGACTCGCACAGATTTTTCCTGCCTCGACCTTCTTCTTGTTGAGCGATTTCACTACCAAAGGTAAAGATACTTCGACAATTCCAAACACTCCACTAGGCACTACCTCCGCCATGTCATTTTTGTTCCTCTGCTAGTCTTGCGCTTTGCCTTGACATCATTATCAACGGGATACCAGTAGATCTCGTCCCTCTTCAAGGCTTTCCTAGACTTATCCTTTAACCTTTTAACATATGAGTATAGATAAATATTTTCTCTATTGAGTCTCTCACCTGGCCCATAAAGTGGCTTGCGAATCAAATACGTGTGGACTAACGGAAGAGATGAACGACCAACAGGAGAGGAGGAGTCAACAGGCTTTCCACTATCTTTAGAGACACAACCGTAGGAATAAGAAATGTCACTTGACTAAGAGTGAGGCTAAATAGATTGAAAGATGGTGCAAACTCTCCTCGTTGGGAACTCTTCTTCGTTTCCAACAAATTCCCTAATAGAGATACAAAAAGAATAAGAATTCAATGAAAGACAAAAATTACAGAAGACCGATATACTACATGTCTAGAGCAAAAACACAGATATTCAAAAAAGATACAAAGACAGATACCTAAACAGACACAGATACAAAAACAGATACTCAGACAGATAATCAGACATTTCAGTTTTCTGCAAAGGAAAATCACCCCACAAAAAGTAGGGTTTGTGTTATGTTCCTTAAAATTGGGCGAATTATATGAAATGAAATGACTGAGATCTATTCTTTTCAAATGTCAGAATCGGTACCAGCTAGTTCCTTTGTAACTGAAGCAACATTCTTCATCTTCTCATTGTCTTCAAGAAGCTGTTGATTGGTGCGCTCAAGTTTTTGCTTTGCATCTTCAAAATCTTTCTTTTGCTTCTCGAGGTCCTCCTTTTCATGTTGAAAAACATCCAATCTCCCTATGAAGCTCCTCATTTGTTGCTCGAGACAATTTAACTGCTTCAACAATTTGTATCTTCCCCTTGAGCTTCCTTGAGTTTGAATTCTGCTTCCTTGAGTTTCTTCTTCAACATCTTATTTTCTCCAGAAGCAACTACAGCAGCATCCTTCATCTCTCTTGGACAATTGCAGCAAGTTGACTCTTCGCATCCAGAAGTTTGTTCTCGACAACCATATTCTTTGCCCTTAATACTGCCATCACATCCCTAAAATCTATAGTAGTTGATAATTGCTTCTTAAGAGACTCATCCTCCTGGTCCAGAACATCCATTCTCATCTGAATGTATTCCTTCTGCTTCTTTTGACCATCAACCTCCATTTGCTGCTCTACAATTTGATGATGTTTGGAAGCAGATTGCTTTGCTTTCAAGTCCACATTTTCTTGCTTCAGAGACTTGAAATCTTTTTTCAAAACACCAAGTACATGCCCATGGACTAAATTGATTTTGCGCAATTCCTGATATTGAGAATCCTTAATTATCATATGCTCATCCTTCTACTTGATAATGTCTTGCAACTTCTCAGCATATTCTTCACTATCCTTCAACTCATCTTGCTTAGCACTCAACTCGGCTTCAAACTTGGCATAGTCATCCTGGGTCATATCACTGATACTTGCCAGGATAGGAATTATATCACCATCAGTTTTAATTTTCTTGGTCCTCGAATGCAAAAAATAATTGGTCTGTGTAAAAGGGATCAATAATATTAACAAGCAGTTATCTACACATATATCCAGACAGCTATTTAGACAGATATTCAGATAATTATTTAGACAGTTATCTAGAAGACAGCTATTTAGACATAACCAGACAGCTATCCAGATAGCTATTAATAACAACAAAACAGTTAGATACTCACCCTCAGTATATCCAAGATTTTGATGTTTCGGAAGTACTCCAAAATATCACCGAGGTTGTACTTGACCATGCCCACCTTTGAATACTCCTTGCAAGCTCTTGGTTTGTAAATGTTAAGGATTGAAGCAAGATAAAACTAATACCAAAAACAATAATGAAACAATAAGGGATAGATACACATACATATACTCAGTCAAATACATAGACAGATACTCAAGAAAATTTACCTGAATGATAATAGTACAACCACCAATATTCTTCGCATTGCTTCTATCAAACTTTTTCTCATCATCCATCATCATTCTCCTCCTCCTCCTGCTCCTTCATCTTCTCTGCCTTCTCCATCTTCAGCTTCTTTGCTCCCTCCTTCTTGATGACTACGTACTTCTGAAAAAAAATTCTTTGCGTAAATGTCCAATGCACTGAACAGTTATCATAGACAACAGTTGTCCAAGCATAATCCTTCATTCCTTCAATGCTGGACACGCAGTTTGCAAACCCAATCGCCAAAGTTCCTTTGGAATTAGGCAGCAGAACAGAGGCCAGAAGAGGCAAAACCAAAAGACGAACGCAATTGTCAACCCTTTCTTTGTCACCAATTATTTTCTCTAGAATACTGCTAATTGCATCGCCCCTAAATGACCTACGTTGCTACTCTGAATTTTCACGGTCTTATCGTTTAATGGAATTGGTCTTCCACAACAGCTCAAACCCAACACAGATCCGACAAAACCAGGAGAAATATGGTGAACACGCGTCGGATGGAACTGAAACTCCCTAGTCTCATTCCTGTATGCATTAGCCATAACAGCAATAAAATCATCTGATTTCAAGAAGTCTCGTTGATGAATATCACTGTCGATGAATGCTCAAATTATCTCATTAAATGGTGTATCCTTCATCTTGTTCTTGACATGATCGCTGATTTATTCTGGTTAGTAACAATGAACTTCTAGAAGTACGTAGTGCAAAAAGTAGCAGAATTGAGACTTCCAGGTTCGTTCCACCACCTGAACAATTTTCGGCTCAAATAACTTATATGCTCCTTGCTGTTGTCTAACAGCTACTTCATCATCACTCTTAGTCTATGAATCATTATAAGACGTTGATTCAGAAGACTCCACTTTCTTCTTGGCCTTGCCCTTGATATCCTGCTTCTTGATACCCTTAGTCTTCCTCTTCTTCTTCTTCTTCTTCTTCTTCTTCTTCTTCTTCTTCTTCTTCTTCTTCTTCTTCTTTAGAGTTTCCCTAATAACCTTCACAAGTCGATCTTCGGAAATAGAAAGGCCAGATGAAGAGGAAGCCACTCTTCTTTCCTTATTCTTTTTTTTTATAAACAAACTGCTCCTCATCAGAAGAAGAAGAAGAAGAAGAAGAAGAAGAAGAAGAAGAAGAAGCAAGCACATCAGATTCTGAGGATTCAACATACTTTTTTAATCTCTTCCTAGATGATCTCTCACTATGCCTTCTTTCAGATTCACTGTCTGAATCTTGTTGTGCTCTATTGTGTTTCCCCATTAAATATAGAATAACTGCAAATGATCAACACACATATATTTAGACATATATCCAAAACAGATATCCAATAGTAAGAGAAATAGATACTTCAACAGATACCCACTAAGATACTTAAAAATATCAAGAAAAAAGGCCTTCTATCACACACACTACAACAACAGCAAACTAGTACAACAACCAAAAATCAAAAAGAAACTTTTAGAAAAATGTCAACAACAACAACAACATACATTTCAAAAAATTTGAAAGGATATCAAGACAGATACTTCAACAGATACACAGATAGATATTCAAACGGATACATCAAACAGATACTTAGATATCAAGAAAAAGAACTTCTATCACAAACAAAACAACAACAACAATAACTAATACAGCAAACAAATAGCCTTTTGAACACACTACAATACATACCTTCTACAAAAAATCATGAAAAAAGTGAAAAATTACCGAAAATCAAATTGAAAATCCTAGAAAAATATAAACAACAACAACAAACATTTCAAAAACTTTGGAAAGCATAGATACGAACCACGAAAAGGAACATGCAAATAGCTTAGAAACAACAAAAATAAAAAATCGAGGAATTTCGAACAGAGATTACATACGAAAAACAATAAGAACGCCGACGAAGACAGCAGAGGCAATGGAGAGCGGACTCAACGGCGAGACGCGAACACGACGGCAATGATTTTTAAATGCATAGAGATAAAACGAAGAGAGAAATGCAACAATGAGGAAAAGAACACTACGACGACGATAACGAAGACAACAACGGCAATTTTCAAAAGCACATATATAAAACGAAGAGAGAGTAACAGATCTGAGAAAGAAAACTTAAATGAGTATAGGTACTACACGGGAGATAGAGAGTGACAAATAACGTAAATATGACGAAAATTCTGATATGTTACAAACTTAAAAACATAATTGACTTTTTTGTGATGGAAAACTTATAGTGAATTTTTGAGGAAAGATAAAGTCTAAACTGGATCTTTTTATCATTTTACCAAAAAATAAACTTGTATTTACCAACTCAGAGTAAAAAGCTTAGGCCTTCCTGACCTTACGGGAGTGAACACAATCCAAATGCCGACGACATTTATCCTTCTGCTTAAGCAGCATTACATGTGATATGGACTGGTGTAAAGACTGAATACCAGGACGTCCTGAGGCCACCTGTGGCCATCTTTGTGCAGTCACCAATTGCTGCATGGTAGAGAGCCATAGCATTGGAGCACTACTAGAATGTTTCGTATGTCCCCTTATATAATTATTAAGCTATTGCGCAAAATCTATTCATATAAAAACAGCGGGATATATGCAAAAATGAAGAGTCAAAACGAGATTAGATGAAGAGGTTACAGTACAAAGAGCATCTTCAGGGAATCCAAAAAGAGAGGCAACAAAGATCAGCTCTTCAACAAGATTCGAGTCCGCATGTTTGGCGACACAATTAGTAAGCATTGATAAAAGACTCCATAAGGCCGCATACTAAATCCCGGCTGTCAAAACTGCAGCTAAAAGCTAATCACCCCTTTCCTCAATGGAGGTTCCTTACAGATAGCCATAGTGAACAAACCCAGAAAAGTTTTGGGGAAAATGGGATGTGAGATTAGAGGAACTGGAGATTATATCCTCCAGTTTGAACAGTGGTATGAACTGATATCACAGAAATGCAAACAAACAATTTCTCTTTCATTATATCGGTCACACTGCAAATTACACAATGCATTACATATACACCCCCCTCTTTTAACAAACTAAAAACTAAAAGTACCAGAGTCAAACACAAACAGAAGTACATATGGACCAAATGAAAGAATTTGATCTGCACTGTCCTTTGGATTACCATCCGTGATAACTGAAGAACCAGCAGCAGTTCAGAAAGAAGAGAGATATATCACTCTTTAGGTAGCTCCACAATCAATAGGGATACTAACCTCACAGTGCTCATCAAGAGCAAACTGCTAGACAGCACTCGAGCCATCATCACTGACCGTAAAATCACAATTACCCCACAGGGAAGCACTGATGAAAATGAATGAAGTGAAGTATGATGCTTAAGAAAAATAAAACAAAAATACAGTAAACGCTTTCGTACTAATGAATTTGGTCTCTAGAACAAATCAGCTTTCTTCTTTTGCATGTCTTGCTTCCATTTCGGTAGTTGGTAGAAAGCATCTTTTGTCATCCCAAATATAGCCTGGAAGTCCTCATCAGAGAGATAGGCCTAGAAAACGAAACAGATATTATCATTACCAGTTCAAAACAGATGATTAAGCGTGAAAACATTCACAAATGACCAACCTCTCTTCTCTTAAAATCAATTCCAGTAACTGGATTATCTGATTTAGCCCTCAATTGGTCATAACTGAAGGTACTTTGACTGCTCTCACTGCCATTCTCATCATGCTCTTGCTTTGGTTCTGAGACAGATGTAGGTGAAACAACATCTGTTTCCTTGACTTCAGGAGCTTCCTGAGAACCGTCTGTGTCAGGAAATGCCTTTTCAATTGTTGCTTCGGCTGCAATTATTCAAATATATTAGATATTACAGGTTCAGATAGTGATTGTAGTACACATACGACATGTTCCGAACTTTAGTCAGGATCATACTTATTTAACACACAAAGGGGTTTATGTTATACTACAAATAGCATCATCAATGCAGGGTAAGATCAGTAATCCAGGAAAATTCAAACTTTTACTCTCATGGGAGAAGATAATTTATTACAAATAAGTATGAAAAGAAAGAGAAATAGACACAAAGTTTGTCACCACAAATCATGAAAATGAGGAGGAGCTGAGAATCAGCTAATAATCTAATTCAATCAAACAGAGTAGAATACCACGATATCCCTAAAATTTGACATTGATCCTTGCAAAGATGCTAAATCTATTTAATAAACCACTTCCTAATGTTAGAGAATAATATTGCCATATCAGAGTTGAGTGCAACCTATGTACGCTGCATTGCCTTCTTATTTACATGCATGATCCCCAATGTTCCTGAACTAATATTAACTATTTATTGATCTACGGTCACCATCCAAGTCTGCAAACAAATGCGGCAACCTAATCCAGATAAAGCAGAATATAGTGCAAATTGAAAGGAAAAAAATCAGGGTAATTATCAGCTTAGCAAAGGCTAAATAAGCCACAAGCATAAAACTTGAATACTTTCCTTGCAGTATAATCCCCCAAGAATTAATTTTTCCTCTGGCAAACAGTCCAATTCAAGCAAGCTTACAGCAGTATTATCCTTGTATATATTATCATCTATAATTCATAAGGTCAACCAGATATCTAACATAGAGGAAAAGGATATGGTTAGCCAGAAATAAAAAAATCAATTAGAATGAAACTACCAGCAACTGTCATTCCCTATTATGCTTAGAATCATCTAACGCAAGTGATTGACAGCAATAATAAACTTGCGGGATTAGAAGAAATCTATAAAGTGAGGGAAGAGTGCAGACATATTTCTGCTATACTTACGACTGCTGTCTGCAGGAGGACTTTGTACAGGAGAGGCATCGGGTGTTAACCTACTCTTTTCAGCTGTAAGGACGTTTGATAGTGCAGCAACAGCTGCAGCTCTTTGTGACCCTTGACTCGTTGCAGATGGCTTGGGCACAGATGGTTTGGTTCCAGGGGATGAACTAAATGCAGAAGACAAAGCAGCTAAGGCTGCTGCCCTTTGTCTAGGTCCTCCTTCACCTGAACCATTGGACTTATCCTGGCACATACAAGGTGATTTATTGAGTAATGTCTGATGTCTCATTAGTCATGCAAACTGATAGCATCAAAAATTCAATATATAATAATATAACTTGATACTTGGTCCTTACAGCTGCTTACAACTTAATATTACAGCTGAAGAGGTGCACAGAAAATATTGAGCAAGTTCTACTTCTATGTTACAACATAATACTTGGTCCAATATACAATAGTATAACATCAGTGAACGCGGAGGAGATGCAAGAACTAGAGCATAGAAAGGATAATATGTAAAACCTCAAGTGGAGCTCTTCAATCAAACACCATGGCTAGTTTATGATGAGCCTGTAATTGTTTTTCAATTTTTACAGGGTAGAATATTTTATGGAGATGACAGGCATCTACAAAATATAAAAACCTATGCATTAGCCCAAGTGTTTGGATGGGGCAGGGATTTGGGTTAGGATTAGGCAGGTTAGAGGTTCAGTCCCCCTCCAATATGACCCAAAATAAGAAAATAGCAATATATGTAGTTCTCAAGTCGAAAAATACTCAATTCAGCACTCTGCCAGTTTAGAGGGTCATCAGAAGGATCTTACATTCTTACATTATATTTTAAAGATAAGGTCCGTAAAGGAGTCTATAATCTCAGCATATCCCCATTACAATTCACTTCCTCTAAATAGTCGTCAAAGAGTGCTCAGTATTTAGTTAGTCATGAAGCAAATTACTGATTGTCTGCAACATTTCTCAGGTGAACATTATCATCCACCAGAAGTAAATGGTACTAAACAAGTAGTTGTGATTACCGAAGGGGATGATTTTCCAGGGGATGAATTGAACGCAGATGATAAGGCAGCTAAGGCTTCAGCTCTCTGCCTTGGTCCTCCTTGATTCCCATCGGATTTTTCCTGGTGCAGTAACAGGAATGCCTTATCAGTGTATTAGAGAGGACTAACATACGAAAATTCTAAAACAGTCAGAAATTATAAACGAAGTAGACGAAGAAATCAAAGGTGGAGGCCTTAAACAACAAAAACCACCATTATTTAATCATATAGTACGGGTAATAGTAGTAGGTATATGCAATATCTCATTAACACAAGTTTATATGTTGTAGATTTTTGTTATATGCTTAATGACCAAAGTGGTGTGTCCCAGTCGGGTGCGGGTTTTGTCCCACAGGCCAGCTAGCCCTTATAAATAATGAGAGACACCACTACGGTAATTAAGCATATAACAAACATCTACATGCGGAACTTTGACTAACCAGACCTGAAAACTAGGAGTTTTGCAACACAAATCAACTTTCGATAACAAACACCTAACTTCAAATGTAGCTATCATTGATCATCTTTGAAGCCGCATGACATCAAAATAATAGCAATGCTCATAAGAAAATCCCTCCTCTTTCTATATATAACAAAAATAGTTGTCATACTGAACCAGATACATTTCACAATATATTATAGTAACTTCCTATCATTGATAAATTCTACAGTAAAAAGTGAATATGATCATGAATTAATAGCAAAGGATAATAAGACCAAAATTGTTTGATTGCATAAAATGGATACCTCCACAGCATGCCCAAGTCCAAATAGAATGGACACTTTCTTCTGAAATGAGTTTCCTTGAACCTAAAATATAGCAGACATACTGTTGAGATCATACACATCAAATAAAATAAAATAACACATTAACAAAAGAGCTCTTTCAATCATATATTTTGAAACAGCAGTTAATATCCAAAAATATTTTACAACAATTCCATGTCATCCTGTGTTCATGCATTTTCACTTAAGAAAGCAAATTCATAAGCCTGAATAATCCAATCCATAATCTTTAAAGTGGCAATATTTCACACCAATCCTCTGAATCAACTTCCTGCTATCACTATAATGTTCCCAAACACAATTATTTGCTTATTCAAGCATTTTGCTGATTTACCTCTTCTTTAGCACTTCCTTATGGGTTCAAGATGAAGTAAAAGTGTAAAAAAGTTAAAACACACGTAATTAAAGTAGACATGCCATACATTCAAGTGATTGCAATTATTTCCTATTGAACCCGACACAACAAAACCGTTTTTTCCGCATAATCCATCAACAAAGTCGTACCCACTAATAATAAAGATAGTTCATTTAAGTATAGATATAATTTAGGACATACATTGGCTTTTGCATGATCCCAAGAAAAGAATGTTGTAAAGAAGCGAGGTTCATTTCCTTCAGTAACTTTGTACAATGGTACATTAGGAGACAGCCCATCTAGAGAGGCCGCCATCTCTATGTATTTCTGCACACAACATTTATAATCAATGCAGAATAATAAAAGGAAAACAAAATACAGAACAGAAAGATAAAGGACTTACAAATCAAGGTATACCTTTCCAATTTCAAAAGCACTTTGCTTTTCTTTCGAGTCTACACATTGACCAACCCAAACAAAGACTTCAGCATGTGTGTCAAGTATAAGGATATCCTCGGTCAGCAGATCATCTTGACAGAAGTTGTAAATTTCTTCCACCTGTCCAATCAGGTACATAAAATGATTAGACGACACAGTACTTGAGTCATGTTTTAATTAAATATAAGCTGTATAACTCACCTGAAACTTTCCTGGAGAACTCGCATGGAAACAGGGAAGACAACACATACAAACGTTAGAATAGCTTGGCAAACAGATCTATCCAGCTAAGATATAATTGTCTTTTTAATAAAACACTAAGGCATAACTGTATGTGATACAATAAACAAAAAGATAAACTTAAAGCCGCAGTGACTGATAGTCATACTTATTCATAGAAATCTGTACCTTTGTTGAACGAGAATGTGAACATGTGGGGATCTCTGGAGACCTCTGGAGGAACTTTATTACTGGTATAACTTTGTTTTCCTCCCAAGGGAAACCAGAAAGCTGAGCTCTCAGTTCCTTCTTTAGCATGCTTTAACATAACTCCTGGCTGTTAAGTAAAGCATAAGACTCATTAATGGTCCATACAATTATAGTGTAGATTTGAAAACTCATAATTGATGCTATGTTAACTGTTTAGAGACTAATAAATACATTATTCATGCTAAAAACAGTGGCAATGCACTGAATACATTATATCCAGTATATGCCTCACTAAGTTAATGATGCTTATATGGTTGGTTAAATTGGATTACTCCACCAACTTGGTTATGTTTACTTCAGTGAACCGTTAGAATACATACATTTACAGGCAAATAACGTAACACAAATGCCAGGAAGAGTAGATATGTGGAATATACCTTCAAAAATTCTGCAAGCTTTGCTGCCAACTGTTGCTGATCAACGGTGCTTTGATTTCCATTCCATAGAAATACTGAGGAACCAGATTGCAAAAGAAAACACTCGCTAGAGTTCAACGACGTTGCCACCTGAACAAAAAATACAATTATACATATATAATAATATCACACACACAAAAACTACATTGGCAAGAACAAGGACTATTAAAATAAGTATGAATTAACATCAAGCAAAGAAAAGTTTTCCTTAGCATGCAGTTTCACATTAATCACTGTCACTGAAAATGTATGCCATAAAAGTTAATCATCAAACATTATTCAAAGTAAAGAAAGGCAAGTCTCAATCTTCTGCAGTCTCACTGCCAACAAAGAATCTCAAAACCGCACAGCACCATCACCTCCTCCTCCACAGTTCCTGAACTTTTCAAACCAAGTAATTTCATATCTATAAAAAAAACACAATAAGCACTACTTCCCCGAAATCCTTTAGTAACCTGAACAACATCTAATCATTACAACTCACTACCAGTGCAAGGTCACTAACTCAATATTTGCTTCAGAATCAACTTAGATACCCTCAAACCCACTTGCTATTAGAATTGGTTAAAATATCACACCCGACTTACTTTAAAGATCAGAACGGATTCAAGGTACTAAAATGCTTAGACATACCTTTAAGAAGAAGAAAAGAATACAAAACAATTAATTAAAAAGTTTGCACTGTAAAAGAATTTTAAAGCATTGATAGTAACAAGATAATTGGCAGGATAGACTTCTTTGCATGCAGAGAAAAGTTTTCTATCTATTCAACTAAATCTGGAGGTTTGCTTCTAGGGAGTTATTTTTTATTTTGAAATGAAACTCTTGTACATGTGTGAGTCCCACTGCAATTTTTACCCCCTCTCCGGCTACGGTAAGGAGAAGTTCTTCCTAGTCATCATACTGATCCAGCATATAGATCTCATGACAACAAAATCCCTAAGCGTCAAAATTTCTAGCTAAGCAATTATACTGTAAACTAGAGGGGAGTTGATTATAAGTATTTGAGCTTATTCTCTTCCATAATATCTGTATAACTTCAAAGGTCATTTGCGTATAAAAGTGTAGTTTGAGCAAGCATCCTACATGATTACATAATTTGAATAAGCTCATACCGCATCAACTTGCAATATTTTATTGTTATGAATGGAGGTTCCAGATAACCGAAAGAGTGCAACGCATTCTGCTGTATAAGTTTCATCCACCAATCCTCTCTCCTTGACAATTTTTTTATAACCAGAGCTGAGGCCACCCTAAATTTGAGTTCAATTAGATACATCAGTAAAAAATTCTGGTTCCAAACAAAACAATCTATTTGGGCAATTAAAATCACATGCTGATACGAATTGAGGTGTCTGCGCAAACATAAAAAGAATACCTTAAGGACTACCATAGGCTGAAAGAGCGCAACAAACTGTGGTGGCTCTTTACCTTGGAATATGTGAGCCTGCATGAAGCCTGTGTTATATGCATGTCATAAAGAACATTCTACATCCAAATGACCAGATATTATACCTGAACTGGTCTTCCCTTCAGTGAGTTGGACATAGAATTTGCCAACTGAGAAGCCCTGCTCTGGTCCTCCTGAAATGGATGTAACAGAAATTCTTTAGCATACTTCAGATAATGTGGCTTAGCTTGCTCAGTGGATTGTGTAGAAGTACTGTAAGCAAGGGCATAAGTATTCTATTCATTTCACTGTAATCTAAATACATCTTTTACCTTCCTTGGAGGAATAAATGGCTTGAAAACATTATATTGGTGTACTAATCTTTCCAGACAATGAAAAAAATTTTTTGGTATAAATATTTCTTCCCTATGTGAGTGGATTTTCAAACACACTTCATTTAAATTTACTATAAAAGTACAGAACAAAAATTCCAGCAAAGGACAAGAAGTCCCACGATGGAAGTACCAGAAACAATAATATAAATATCCCAGCACCTTCACTTGACTTTTCTTACTACACCAAGTACATGTATCATCCAATTACAGCTCTTCGAATTGGTACAAATAAGAAAACTATTATCTCTACAATCTGCATGCTACCAGATTCTAAATGCTGCGCTCCACCTCCCAATTATTTGCATTCCCCCCTAACCAAATCCTGGATCATCTCTATTGAGAATCTCTATAATGAGGTAGTTGAGAACTTTCTTGTGATACTTAGCAAACCAACCGTTAGATGTTGAGAACTTACCTAAATTTAATTTGATTAAAAAAAATGCAAAAATACATAATCTACTCATGAAGATCTAAACAATTAAAGGTTGTTTTGCCCAAATGTATTTCAAGAGTGGGTCTTACAGCCATTGATTAGAAAGTCTCAATCAATCCTCATTAAAGCCAAATCACATTTCCACAAAACATATTCTTTCAACTCCCACTAAAGCCACAATCTAACAAAACATGTAATTTAAGGCAAAATGCAGATTTCTGTGTCTTCTTATGTACAAAGTGTATTAGGCATTATACTCCCGATATGGACAACGTGTATTACCTCGCTACTATCCTTTCCAAACCAACAACACAGCAAGTAGTCATCTTTTCTCTCACCAGAGTGATAGGTATAAAGAATTATGTAGCAATCTCCACTATAAAATTTGCCAACATCTTCCTTTGGCAATTGTGTCTTTCCACACCCATCAATGCACCATACCTGAAAAAAGATATTTCATATTCCAGCAATGAATAAGAATGCAGCCTGTCGAATTACGTCATTACACAAAGCATGAGTGATATATATCAACTATACCTCCATCTTTCCACCTCCTTCAAGTAAAGGTGGGACCTCTTCATTTACGGGAGTACCCTTTGCCATGCCCTTTACACCAACACCTTGTTGTTTCAGCAAAGCTATGCGAATACAAATACACCCTATTAGCAAACCTTATTGGAATTCATTAAAATTACTTCACAAGCTAGGATTATAATTACCTGCTACTTTTCCTCTTCCCTCCTCTGCACCAGACGTCGCTGATCCTAGTGGCCAAGAAGGGAAGTTGGACTTAAATGAACGTGTCTCATAACTTTGAATAAGGCGCGTTATTCGTGTTGATTTTGGCCGATTCTGACGAGAAACGAATTCCTGGCAGCAAAATTGCAATCACATCTTTGAACTTTGCTGAATTATAGTATTTATATGTATACAATTTCAAATGAAATCTAATCTTCTTCGCCATGAAAAAAGAAATGCAGGTCACTACCTCAGCTGCTTGGCTAGCAGCTTTTCTCTCCTCCACTTGTGTCACTCGACCAACCCAAACATATATCTCCGAACCGCAGTCCAGTAAGTAGCATTTGTTGTTTTCCAGCAAGGATTTGCATAGTTCACCTTCCACGATCTTCACTTCACCATCAGTTATGCTTCAAAACCAATTATTGCAAAGTTAGAATCTCAAGAGTGAGATAACAATGATTTAAATCTGACCACTGTCAGTAATTTCGAGCTCACGGATACATAAGCCAGGTGGAAGACCAAAGGGTAACCTTTCACACTACTACTGAAAGTTCAGCGGCGAACACTGAAATTTGGTTTTTGACTGTCACTAGAACTGAAGGATGAAAAAAGTGTTGTGTTTTGGCTCGTTGATACAGTCTAGGAAGGGATCCAAAGTACAAGTCCATGTCTAGCTAGGAATGGAGTTAACTCAGTTTTTCTATAAGTCCTAGGAGAGTTAGTTTATCCTTGGTTAAGACTTGTGTATAGACTTAAGGTTAAGTGTTAGGATTAGAATTCAATTTCCTATGATGTATTGGCAGCTGCTATATCTATATATAGGACTAGGTTAAAGGGTGATAGAGATCTAAAGTAAGAGAGCAAGTGAGATAAAAAAAAAAATAGAGCCAAGAGTGATAGAGAGATAAGGACTAGGTTAAAGGGTTTAAGGGATCTACAATAAGTACTTGTAATCGGTTAATTCTTCATAGTGCTAGTGAATCTCTCAAGAGAGATCACAAAGTGGACGGAGGCTACAGTTTTGGCTGAACCACTCTATCCTGCTGTGTTTATTTCTGCTTTCGATATTCATCTGTTTTAGTTTGTTTAGTCGTAAAACCACAGAAGATCTAGGAGGCGCTTACACTATAAAAGAAGATAGAATACCTAATTAAGTTTATAGACTGTGTGCACCTCTCTAAACCCCTCTATAGTTCTTTAAGAGGACTTCTAGTCTGCCTCCTTGTATGCTTTTTGTTTATTCAATAAAGAGCTGTTTTTTCCTTTCCTTGAATACCTGTAAAGTGTAGCAGGAGTGGCCTCGGGGACTACATCATCTTCACTGGCAACTTTCTTGCTAATTGGAGCAAAACCACCCATCAGGACCCAAAACTCACCAGAGTCAGATTCTGTATCCAGCTTTCCATCATCTGCCACAGTTAACATTGTTTTGAGAAAAAAAGTAAAGACTAAGAATGGGAAAGCACTAAGAATATGGGTCAGATTAAGCATGTTTCTTCTGTTTGAGAAAAATAGGGAATACCAAAACAAATGTCTATGGTTGTATGTACAAATCGCTACCCTATATGCACTTACCAACTATTGCAACATCACATGTTCCATGATGATATTTTTCCTTCAAATATTGGATAACTTCCAAAGCTTTAGCCCTTTCCTGGATATTGGAATTCGCACCATTAAACTGAAAGATCTTATTCTCACTGTCCAGGATGAAGACATCATCATGATTCAGAGATGAACGTGCAAAAGGAACCTACATAGTTAAACAGAAGTGTTAATCCGCTAATATCCATTATGATGAAGAAAAAATTATACTCGACCAGAGCATTAATAACTGGATACCTGCTTCATTCTGACAACTCGTTTTCCTCTGCAGATATACAGTCTAGTTTGAAACTCTTCTTGCTCCATCGTTTTAAATCCAGAGGCAACACCACCTTCCAATGGTATAATACAAGGTTTGAAGTAGGACAAAAACTTGTCAGATTCATGGCCCTGTATTTCCCTATGTTGCACCGCACGTCCTCCTAGAGCTGTGTCTAGTTCAACAGATTTAATTGCTGCTGTCCCAGCTTCATCCTATAATTAGAAGTTATGACATAAAGTCGGACCGTATTTTCAATTCAATTCTTAGGATGTTCTGAAGGACTCCCTTAAAGTTGAAGTTTAAGGACCCTTATACTTCTGTCCACTATCTACTATTTCATATGATTCCTATATTATAATTTCAATTTGTGTGATGGACTACATCTTTTTCCATGGTTATCAATGAGCAATTGATTATACAATAGGATAATATTTTATTGATACCATTCTTGCAAAACATTGATAAGATGTAATGATTCGGATCATTATATTATACTACCTAATGGTCGTAAATTGTAAAGTTTGCAAATATTTCATAAGGGAGTCCTCTCTTTATATTCGTATATGTCAAGATCAAGAGAGTGGCACACCTGACTTGAATCTTTCCCAATCCAGAAGTGTATGTCATAGAGATATGCGCCACCTCTGTTTTGTGTAGTCTACAAAAGTTGTCATATAAGTCCATGAAAATTTATGAATGTATAAGCCTCTTTATCTTAAAAGT
The DNA here is from genome assembly GCA_946800695.1 of Geum urbanum. Classification (NCBI taxonomy): domain Eukaryota; kingdom Viridiplantae; phylum Streptophyta; class Magnoliopsida; order Rosales; family Rosaceae; genus Geum; species Geum urbanum. The sequence goes on from OX326997.1 coordinate 58,434,842, forward strand.
AAAATAAAACTTTTACTTTTGCAGTTCACACCTGCAACACAATATAAGAATCTCCCATATAGAATTTTCCATGTTCAGATTTTGGCAGTGGAACTGGCTGGAAATCCTCAATTCGCCAAATTTCAGTCCCTCTGTGATGTGTTAAGTTCAACAACTTCTACTTTGGACATCATACTCAACAATTAGCGAATTAGCTCATATATTCCAAAACTGGCTCAAGATATAGCCGACTTTACTAAATCTGTCTACAACAGAAAATCTTGGCAACTACATAAGCCCTGGTTCTCCAAGGTCATAACTATATTCACACTCCTTTCGGTATTCAGTAAGTAAATTAGCAACTGTTACCACTTTCCAATCTTATGTGTGTGTGTTATGTGTTTCTAATTTTATATAAAAAAAAATTAAAAAATTAACAAATAAATAAAAAGAATCTGAAAATATCCCCAAGCCACCAGCTGTACTAAAAGGATACAGTCTTTGACCTGCTCCCTGAAAGGCTTGATCCATAGCTTTTGTAGAGCTAGCCATTGCCTGAACTTCCCTGTTGTACCGTTTCCTTCAGCAGGGAAGACTTGCTTTGGATCCTGGTTTCAATTCCTAAATGTTCAACCAAAGTTCTCACTGCAAGAAAGAAAGAATAACATACAATGAATTTTTCCACCCAAACAGGAAAAGAATGAAATATAAATGGCAGGGCAATATTGAATGCTTCATCATTATCCAGATCAAGGTGCAAGACTTGGTTACATCTAGTTTGTAACTAATCTACTCTAGTTTTTGAATTATCAGAAACGGTACAAGGAAAATGAAAGTACGTGAATCAACAGAGCATCAATAGTTCTTATTGCCTACTTGTATTAGCATTGATATAAAACTAGAACTATAATAGAGATGCTTCAATAAATCTTATACTCATACTACTACTAGATGTAACTAAGAAAAAAAAACTATTTTCATCATTGGTCAAATAGAAATTGCACATATCTCATCTCACTGTATAATGACTACTAGCGACCTAGTGATATATGTAATCTTATTTTCGTACAGGCAAGGTCATTTCAGCAGGTGTAGTTATGTTATGTATGAGAACAAAATTCGAGGTATGCACTCTACATTAAGTTTGCTCCTTGATGAAGCTTTTATCTCACTGGAGATCTTCAGAAATGAAATACAAAGCATGGACTCCTCTTCCCTGGACTGTTATCTCGAGTTAGATCTCCCCAAAGACATTTCCTGATCATATATCAGTGCATAAGTTCCATTAGTAAATCATTGCTTCCAATTCTTTCTTTGTGAAGAATTTTGTTCTTTCAACAAGCTTATGAAACCTCTGCTTAGTTTACCCCGATTCACTATCCCAAGTATTGCATTTTACTGTGGTACAAATACCTAAGCTCCAACATGACCATCTCTTTTTATAAACAGTTTGGCAATCCCCAATACTCTCGATCACATTTCAGCATGCAGATGCCTGTGAAACTTTTGGTCCAAGTCACCATATCGTGTCCCTAAAACTTAGGATTTTCCATCTTCCAGACTCCACATCCATCCCCCATTCCCACTTAAAACCCAACGACCGACTCACTTCCCGGATTTCTAAATCCTTCTAGCAGTCCTACGACGTCAAAAGATCCTGAAGAACTGCGGAACTGAACATGATTACAACAGTGCCAACTCAAAACAGTATCAAATGCAACAAATTCTGCTCTGAGCAGTGCTGCTGCTATACAGAACTGGCCAATAACACGCCTGATTCCACCGCATCAAAACTAAAATAAGAGTGTACACACACACACAAAAAAATAGCCTTTCACCAAAGGCAGTTAAAGATCTTCCAGTTTCTTTCTTCTATCAACAATTTCAACTAAACAAAGAGCATTAAGGCCTAAGTCCATCAAAACAAGAGCCGATATCAAACAAACACATGATCAAACAACTAAACAGCAATTTACAGACCAATACACCGCCATCAGATCAAATATCGAGTTCAATCAAACACTAATACAATTATAAAAAAAAAAACCTAAAAACCCTACATTATCAACAATCCTAAACAAAAACAAGGATCAAAGCAATAGATCATAATTAACGACAGAGACGATCAATCGGAAACAACATACAGCGCAATCGGAATCGTCAGAGCTGAGCTGAACTCAAGTATGAGAAGAAGAACAAAAGGCAGCGATCGATCAGAGAGAGAGAGAGAGAGAATTGACGTACCTGGAATGGATCTCTGTGTGCGACTAATGATGGAAATGGTGGGGCGAGAAATTAAAGAGAGAGAAAGAGAGAGAGTTATGGGAAGAGCTGGCAATAAAGAGAGAGAGAAAAGCGAGTGAATTATTGCTGCCTGTGTGCGCTTCTCTCTCTAACTTTTCTTCACAGAGCCCTTTCGAGAATTCTAATGAGAGAAGGAGAACGTTTGCAGAGAAGAAGAATCTACCAAAGAATTATGACGACGACGACCACGACCACGACCACGACCAAGAAGGAATGAATAACCGAAATCGAAATGGAAGGCAAATGAGAGAGAGAGAGAGAGAGAGAGAGAGGGTGGTTTGGGCCGTTTGGGAGGTGAAGACGTTAATTTAAGGCAAAGATCCGGTGAGGGTGGCACCGGCCATGTTTGCCTTTACAACTTTCTTTTGCTGATGCGGATTTTTGGATAGCAATCACGTTGCCCATTTTAATATGTTGACCGAAACAGTAAGGTAGACAACATTCTTCCTTTCGTTGCAAGAATATTCCATAACCAAAAGCCCAAAGCCCAAACTGTAAGATAAATATGATAAAGATAAATATGATCCATTACTTCTCATTTTGGCCCGTTCGAGAGGATGAAATTTTTACTCTCAACAGTCATTAACCGGAAGAGTAAAAACACAAAACATTGTGAGACTTGCCAAGAGGATGTTTCAAGAGCTCCATGGCCTCCCGAGATCACACGAACCCTAGCCACGTCTAGGGTTTTTGATAACACTAAAATTAATTATCAAATTAGCACGTAACTTTTTTTCTCAAATTTGTGATCTTGGATGTCGGAAAGTACTTGATAAGAAACTCCTTCACACACATGTCCCACGTTGTGATTGATCCAGCAGGCAAGCTAAATAGCCAACGTTTAGCTTTCTCCTCAAGTGCAAATGGAAAAGCTCTAAGCCTGAAGGATTCCTTTGAAGTTCCAGATGGACACATGGAGTAACACACAAATAGAAATGTAGTCAAGTGTATGTTCACATCTTCGGTTAATATGTCATGAAAGCGCAGAAGATGGTGTATGACGCCACTCTTCAATTCTGGGGCAGTCTAGCCTGCTGCTGGCTGTGGATAAACAATCAAAGTTGGGCCAAAGTTACCCAAATTCGAGCAAGTCTACTGACGGATGGACTGTTCAACGTTGTTGTAGTCTACACCTGCCATTGATTCTGCGTCTGAAATATGTTCGAATGATGCAGATGATGTAGGATGACTTTTCTCAAAAATAGGCGGATCATGTTCAACCCCTTCTGCATTGACCTGATTTGAATTCTGAATAATCATTGTTCGACCTCTGAGTTCAAGTTACGCAAGAGTGGAGCGGACATGCATTAGTTGCCCGAGGTATCAACAAATCAAGTGTTTGTATCATCGGAAGACAAAGGAAATGCAAAAATGTACAATGTACACGAAAAATGTTCTTAATAAAACACACAAAATGTGGAAACACACTAAAACGTGAATACAAGATGATATATAACAAAAATACAATGCAAATGATGCATAATAAAACAAACAAACGAAAATTGTATATACATGGCATATTGTTTCACACGTTGAAATTTTAAAATTGAAACATGTTAAGTCACTTTTCACACAGTGTCACACTTTGATTTATCATGGATCACACATTTACTTAATCAAAAATTAATTAAATACATCAAACAAGATCAACCTAAATGATAAAATAGTGTGAAAGCATAAGAGAAAATTTGTTAGAACCTGTCGAAAAAACCAAAGTTATATGAACAATCATGAATAGAATGACTTGTCATTTGGTCTCATGTCCCTAACTTCACTTAGGTTATGGTACCTGGTAGTGAAATCTGAGCATCACAAAATCACAAGGGAGTTACGGAACTAAAGAATGCAACGTGATTATCTTCTTACAAATTCAAACATTTCGACACTTTCAAGCATACTAGTTCTAGTTTAAAGTTTCCAAAGATTTAAAGAGAATACAAAGCATTGATCTTTAGGTCTTTCTAAGGACGTGCGACCCGTGCGATAAAGTATGCATTCTCAATCAATTGGTTTTGGTTCAATCGAAAAACATGGCCAATAGGGATAGAGGTAACGCGAGAGGCGGGACTAATTTCGAGAAAACGCCCATAGGCTAGCCGGGCCAATAGTATCTACTCTATTGATGTTTCTCTTTCTTACATCCAGAATCTGCCACCAGTCATAACCCATCTAAACACCATGTCCAACATTCAACAAAAATTTCAAGAAAACACACTCCCTCAAGTCCTTTGTAAACTCCGCCCTCAACCTCATCTGTAAAACATGAGGGGTTAAAGAGATAAACAAGAAAAAGAGGCACCATCTATTTCAAGAAGTGAGACTTAATCAACCAAGCATGTAATCAATGTAAATCTAAGACTATCATTTAACATATTTAACAAATATTATATATATATACAAACACCGATTAATATTTACAAAAATTAAAATCTAACTAACACTTATTCACATAGAAAAAAATCACGAAAATTATGGGCACACATATACATAGGCATCGAAAATTTTGTGACTAAAATTGACATGTATATATTTACATGAAAATTCCTGCAAAAAGAATTGGTTAATATTCACAAGTATAAAATATGAGCAAATAAATATATATATACACACAAAAAAATCACAAACAATTCCCAATCCCCAGCAACACTGCCAAAAATTGATAAGACTAAAACATGCATCAAATAAATACATAAAGTAAACACTTGACACATAATTCAACCATATGAAATTTAAAACCATTTTTGTGTAGATGTAGCATTGGTGAGTAGGGTATCGTTCTAAACTAGGGATTGAATGGTGCATGCAATTATTGTGTAAAAGAAAGGGGGTTTTCGAAAAAATGTTTTCTATCCTAAATTACTACCTAAAATGTCACATGCATAAACAATAATTTTCTAGGACTCTAGCATGCATAAACTCATAGACAAACAACAAATAAAAGACCCCTAAAAACTGTAATTCATGTTATGACAAAAATAAACCTAATTAATTATATACAAGTGGTCATCCCATCCTACCCATCATGTATTTATACCGATTTCATCCTCCCACTATCTACGAAATTTATAGATCCTAATTCCAAATAACATGTTATGATAATTGAATTAAAGTGCAGTGATCGCATATAAACACCCTAATTTCATAATCATCGAATTAAATAAAGATATGAGCTAACATGCAATGATCGCATATAAACATCCTAGTACCCTATTCTCTACCCAAACCGAAGCATTAAGTGTAACACATAACATGCAATCAAGAATAAAGACTCATAAACACATGGAAGATATATCGAATTCAAAAATTGCATAAAACCATAACAAAAATGTAATCTACAATTCTTCACACAAAGAAATACAAAAGCAAGAATGACTAAGGAGTAAAGGTTCCATGTATACACTTTTTGTTCAGTGCTCTCACTTGCAAACTCCTAGGAAAACTAGGAAGCTTTGGTGATGGTGGTAGGAATTTTGAGGTGGTGATGGTGTAGTTGAACCGGCCTTGGAGATCTTTGGTGGAGGAGTGATATACGCATTTTATGCTCGATTCTTAACGCATTTCCCTTTACGTTTAGCTATGTTATAATCTTAGTTTTTATGTTTTTCTTATTTAATTTGTTATTTTGAAGATATTTAAGGTGGAGATTAATAATGACGCAATTCGGAGGAATTTCGGCGATTTTGCGATTTTTGCGATTTTGGACAACCGGGAATGGGCTGGCCCAAAAAGCATTTTTCGGGCCCATTTCTCAAAGTTTGTTTTGGCCCAAAAACCAGCCCAAGCCCATTAATTTTGGCATGGAAGCAACTTGGGGAAGAGGAAAAGTCAAAGTTATCAAGCTTGGTGACAAGGCTTAGTGACTAAGCTTGTGATCATCACAAAAGATGACTAAGTGTGTGACTTGCCATGGTGACTCTTGCTTTTTGATGATCACACTTGGTGACTAAGGGAGTGACTTGCCATGGTGATTATTACTTGCATTTAATGAAAGAGGCAAGGTGGAAGAGAGAAGAGCAACATCCCTTGCCTATAAAAGCCAAGGAGGCAGCCATAAAACAGATCATCTCTCATTTACTAGCCAAAGCTCTACACAAATACTCCTCCATCATAAACACTTGAAGGTTCACACACAAAGCCGAAGCATCCATCTCTTGCAAAGCCGAAGCATCCATCTCTTGCAAAGCCGAAGCATTCTCCATCCAAAGCCGAAGCATCCTCCATCAATCCTTCACAATACGCTAAGTCCCTTGTGAAGGAAAGACATCTCCACCGAAGATCATCAAGCATTCAAGACAAAAAGTGTAACCATGATCTTCACTTTCATATCTTTTTCTTTGTATTTGAATCTTTTGATGTATTGGAATACTTTTATGTATCAAATGAAGAACAAGTTTAGATTTGTGTTATATGTTCTTAAACCGATTTGTGAATTGCATGTGTTTATGATTTCTAGCCTTTTATGCATGTTTGATACAATCTTAAAGCTTCGAAAGCATGTGGTAGAAAATACGCTAAGTCACTCTCTTTCGCATGTTTCGATGATCGTATGTTGTTTAGGATGTTTATACGCTAAGTTGCATTCCTACTCAATTATCAAGCATGTATATTTAGTTGGAAGTTATGAATTTCGTAACTTACAAAAGGTTTGATGCATGAAAAAGGGTAAGGTTAAAAAGATGAGATGATCACTTGTAATTAGTAGTGTAACTTCTTATTTTTAGTAAGCATAATTAGACTTTGAAGTTTCTTGATTGTTAACACTTGTCTATGAGTAAAACATGTTAGATGCTTAAGAGTTTTAGTTGTGTTTGCATGTTTTTGTACTTTAATTTTGTAGATTAAACAACCAACTTCCAATCCCCCCAAACATTTAAATTTACGCTTATTAACGAAACCATGCATGCGCCCTTAATTCCCCGGATAAAGAACGATCCCTACTCGCCAATATTATAAATGACAAAAGAAGGGTTTTAAATTGCAATGCGCGTAATCTGTGTTTTTAGGGTCTACTTTGTGTTAACGTTAAATGCATGTTTTGCGCGTATCAATTTTTGGCGCCGTTGCCGGGGAATTAAAATGTTTTTGTATGATTTCGTTGTACATATGTAATTAAAAGCATGTGTATAATTTTCGAAATACATTCTTGTTTATACTTAAAGAATTATACATACATGTTTACAATGCATACTTTTACTTATACGAATTTAGTTATACTTAGTATTTACACTTGCATAATTTATTTTCATGTTAAAGGATAGTCTTTGATTTAATTTGAGTACTAGCACTTAGTTATTAAATAAATCTCTATGGAATAGGTGGTGCCTCTTTTGTTTGTCTATCTCCTTAACCCTTCATGAAGTGTGGATTTCATCACCACACGCCATAACCTAAGTGAAGTTATGGGCATGAGGTTGTGGGCGGAGTTTACAAACACTTGAGAGTGTATACTATCTTGTGATTTCGAGTAAAAGTTGGTTTTGATGTCTAGAAGGGTTATGAATGGTGACTGGTTTTGAACTAAGAAAACAGAACACCATTGGAGTATATACTCTTACGAGTAAGCCTCGGGGTGTTTCTAAGAACAACAATGGAGTATATACTCTTACGAGTTAGCCTCAGGTTGTTCCCAGAAATTAGTTCTCACCTCTTGCGTTACATCTATCCCAACTGGTCATTTCCAACAATTACGAGAATTAACGATAGTTGGTATATATTTTCGCGCGGGCCGCACGGACAAGAGATTTACTCAATAACTAAATCGTGTATTCTTTTTAAATCTTAGGCGCAATCAAAACGTAGACGTACTTAAATTGATTTACATTGAGTACGAGTATTGGTTTTAAGTTTCGTTCTTTGGAATAGGTGGTGCCTCTTTTTCTGGTTTATCTCCTTAACCCTTCCTGAAGTGCGGATTTTATTACCACATGCCATAACCTAAGTGAAGTTATGGGCATGAGGTTGTGGGCGAAGTTTACTAAGGACTTGAGATTATATACTATCTCACAAATTTGGCTGATTGTTGGATATGGTGAGTGGGTTTATGATTGGTGCCGGGTTTCGGATCTAAGCAATAGAACACCATTGGAGTATATACCGTAACTGGTTAGCCTCGGGGTGTCTCTAGGAACAACATTGGAGTATATACTCTTACGAGTAAGCCTCGGGTTGTTCTAAATATTAGTCCTTACCTCTCGCGTTATCTCTATCCCTACTTGCCATTTCTAAACGTAACTAAGCTGAATTAGCGAGAGTCAGTATACATTTTCGCGCGGGCCGCACGTCCAAGAAATTTACCGAATGATCATTTCGTGTACTCCCTGTAAATCATAAGTGCATACAAATACGGATAAATACGAACTAAATAAATACGACATAATCCTTTAAATAGATGGTATATCGGATTAAGCATGCTTAGACCTCCTGGAATCAGACTTCATCTTCGGATGAACGAGACCCATTGCATAGTCGAGAGCCTCTGCACCACGTACCATCGAGGCCAAAGGAAATAAATAAAACTTAGTCAAATTTTTGTGTTTGTTTGTGCATTAAAAACTGTAAAGGACTAACAAACGTTACTTAGCTTGCATAACCTCTCTTAAGCTTTATGATGCTCGGATTTCACTACCGAGTACCCTAACCTAAGTGAAGTTAGGGGCATAAGACCGAAGAAGAGGTCATTCTTTGCATTCATATTTTAAACACGTAACTCGTGTGTTTTCTGCAGGTTCTAACGTTTTCTCTTATGCATTCACTCCATTTTTCACGTAGGATTGTTGTTTGATGCATTTTATTTAATGAGAGTGTGTTGTGCATAAATTCAATGTGAATTATTGTTTGCTTGCATTTGAACCATGTTTATATATGTTCTAACTAAATTCTTAGCTTTTACATTGTATAGTGTTAATTTGCAGAAAACATGTGTCTTAGTTTATTACATTCATGTGCATAGCCCCTAAAATCAATTAAATCATTTGCATTACTTAGTAAATTACATTTAGTGTCTTAAATATCATAAATCTTGTTTGTTTTAGTAGTTTTTAAGTATTTGTAAGTGTTTATAGTTTGTTTTGATAGTTTTACTATTTTTATTTTTATTTATTTCGCTTTGTTTTCTAAATATGCTTTACGTTTTTGATTAGTATTCCTATATTCATTTCATATTTTTTTGATACTGACACTTGGTCTTTGGTGGATGCTCAGGGTAATGAATGTCCGATCGGAATCCTGGACCATCTAGAACAAAGTTTGAGGAAATCGCAGAGAGAATAGCGAGACTTAAAGCTCAAACAGACATCCTGGATTATCCCATCATCGAGGAAGTTTCCGAGTCTTCACATTCATCAACCGACAATAGTTCAGCCTCATCAACTGATCATAATTCAGAGGCGGAAGCACAAGAAGTCAACATGGCCAATGCAGGACAGTCTCTTCGCCAGCGTACCTGCTCAACCGAATGGAGCAGCGGGCCTTCGAGCATTGCTTTTCCACTACCGGAGGAAAACATGAAGGATATCGAGCTCAAGAGTGGCTTCCTCCACCGACTACCCATTTTTCACGGACTTTCCAATGAAGATCCGAACAAGCATCTCAAACAATTCCAATTTGTTTGTAACATCATGAAGCCATCCGATGCTGATACGGAGCTCTTCAAGCTGAATGCATTCCCATTCACCCTAATCGACAGGGCCGAGTCTTGGCTTATGGAACTACCGCCGAACCATATTACCTCATGGAAGCAACTTGCGGATATGTTCCTAGCGAAGTACTTCCCGGCCTCAAAGATCACCGTCTTGAGAAAGCAAATCACTGGCATCACACAGAAACCGGACGAGACCTTCGGCCAATATTACGACCGATTCAAGGTTTTGTGTGCCACTTGCCCATCGCATGGATTTTCCGAGACCAATCTCATGAATTACTTTTACGATGGTCTCAAGCCGATCGATAGGGAATTGCTAGATGCAGCAGCTACCGGTGCATTCATGGACTTAACCGAAATCGAAGCCAGAACTCTTCTAGAGAATCGGGCGAATAATGATGCACAATATGGAATGTCCAACAGACGAGCAGTCGGTGAAGCGAGTTCTAAACCCGACGGGGACGAAAAATACGACAAACTAGCTCATATGCTAGAGAAGGTTTTAGAACTCGAAACAACAAGAGCCAAAGCAACTCGTGGGCCTGTTTGTGGCATATGTCAAGTACAAGGTCACCATAATGACCAATGCCCTTAAGCGCCAGAGCAAGCTAGCGAAATGGAGCAAGCTAACGCCATCGGCGGATATCAAGGAGGCCAACGGTACAACAACTATAACAATTTTGGCAACCGAGATCATCCAGGTTTTAGATGGAGCAGCAACGAGGGAACTTTGAACCCTCCAGCACCTCAACAAAGCTACCAACGCCCTCCATTTCAACCAAGGCCACCGATGCAGCATGGTTCGTCATCTCAATCCTTCACCAACCCGGATTACGACAAGATGTTGTCGCAACTTTCGGCATCAACACAAGTTCTCCTCGACGGACAATCGAAGACAAAGGAGACACTCGACTCACATGGCCGCGACATCACTGAAGTGAAGAAGCAACTTGGCCAACTTGTTGATTTCATGGGCCAAATCAAAGAAACCGGTCGGCTTCCACCTCAACCCACTCCTAATCAAAGAAACGTGAATGCTATTGTCACAAGGAGTGGGAAGATACTTGAAGAACCAAAGACCAAGCGATCTCATCTCGATGAAGTCACCATTGAGGACATAACCAACGAAGAGGAAGATGAGATCGATCCGGCAGCTCAAGAAGCCGAGAAGAAGAAGGTGATGCCTATTGTCACCAAGGCACAATCCCCTCCACAACCCACCCCAATCAAAGGTAAAAGCCATATTCCTTCAAATATGGTTATTACTAATTCTCCGTTTGCTGTTGCACCTTTCCCTAGCAGATTATTAAAATCAAAGAAGAAGGATGCCCAATATGAAGATATCTTGGACATCTTCCGAAAGGTGCAAGTGAATTTGCCCTTGATCGAGTGCATAAAACAAGTGCCAATATACGCGAAGTTTCTCAAAGAATTATGCACACAGAGGAGGCAAACTCGAGAGAAGGAGGTTGTGAAGGTAAACGCAACCGTTTCGGCGGTTTTGCAGCGTCGGCTACCCCCAAAACTGAAGGACCCAGGGAGTTTTGCAGTTCCCTGCGTAATCGGTGACAACCACTTCGAAGACGTGATGCTTGATCTCGGAGCCTCCATCAACGTCATGCCTTACTATCTTTACGAATCGATGGAGCTTGGAGATCTCAAGCAAGATGGTGTTGTCATCCAATTAGCCGATCGCACACACAAGTATCCGAGGGGATACGTAGAAGACGTACTCGTGCAAGTCAACAACTTAATATTCCCAGCCGATTTCTATATAGTTGACATGGAAGAGAGTCCACTGAACACCACGCCGCTGCTGCTTGGGCGACCTTTCATGCGGACTACGAGAACGAAGATCGATGTGTTTCAAGGCACTTTCTCCATGGAGATTGATGGAGAAAGAATCGAGTTCAACATCCTGGACGGGATGAAGTTTCCAATGTCAAGCGTGGCTGCCATTTCGACATTCGATCCCGTGGATACCTTAGCACAAGGCCACCTCGACACCATCAATGTAGATGAACTCGACATGGCCATCCAACTCGGGGAAGATGCCCTTCTCGAGGCCTTACAAGAGCTTGAACCTCGAATTCAAGATATGGCCATGGCCCTAAATGCCGCACCACGAAAAGTAAGTTTTTCTCCTCCTTTACCAATTACTTTTGGTACTAATAAAATGGTTCCTTCCATCGTAGAAGCTCCAGTTTTAGAACTCAAGCTACTACCGGACCATCTGAAGTATGCGTACTTGGGCGAGAATGAAACTTTACCGGTCATTATTTCGTCCGCGCTAGAAGAGGAGCAGGAGGAGAAGCTCGTGAGTGTGCTCAGGAGGTACAAAACTGCTATAGGCTGGACGCTTGCAGACATCAAGGGAATAAATCCAGCAACCTGTGTGCATAGGATTTTCCTTGAAGAAGGCACCAAGCCTACGCGGGAAGCGCAACGTCGGCTCCACCCTCCGATGATGGAGGTGGTAAAAAAGGAGATAATTAAACTCATGGACTGTGGAGTTATTTACCCTATTTCTGATAGCCGTTGGGTTTCCCCTGTGCAGGTAGTACCCAAGAAATCGGGAATCACCGTCGTCGAGAATCTGGAAAATGAACTTGTGCCACAAAGGACGATCACTGGACACCGAGTGTGCATTGATTACCGGAAGCTCAACGCCGCAACCCGCAAGGATCATTTTCCATTACCATTCATCGACCAAATGCTGGAAAGATTAGCCGGCCATGCATTTTATTGTTTTCTCGACGGATACTCCGGCTACAACCAAATTAGCATTGTGGAGGAAGATCAAGAAAAGACAACGTTCACATGCCCTTTCGGAACGTTTGCATACCGCTGAATGCCATTTGGACTGTGTAATGCACCAGGTACATTTCAACGTTGCATGCTCTCAATTTTCTCCGAGTACATTGAAAAAATTATTGAAGTATTCATGGACGACTTTAGTGTATTTGGGAGTGATTTCGATGCATGCTTAAACAATTTAGAAATTATTTTACAAAGATGCGTTGAAACGAACTTGGTGCTTAATTGGGAGAAGTGCCATTTCATGGTTACACAAGGGATCGTGTTAGGTCATATTATTTCTGAAAAAGGATTAGAAGTTGATAAATCCAAAGTAGATCTTGTGCGTCACTTACCCTCTCCAACTTCGGTTAGAGAGATACGTTCTTTTCTTGGACACGCAGGATTTTATCGAAGGTTTATCAAAGATTTTTCCCACATCTCTTGCCCGTTGTGTAAATTGCTGCAAAAGGAGACTCCGTTCGTATTTGACGAGGAATGCAACGCTGCCTTCAACAAGTTGAAGGAACTTCTCACGAGCGCTCCTGTTTTGAGCAGCCCTGATTGGTCTCTACCATTTGAACTCATGTGTGACGCCTCGGATTATGCCGTAGGAGCTGTTTTGGGTCAGCGGAAGGACAAGAAGCCTTATGTAATTTATTACGCCTCTCGGATGCTTGATGAAGCTCAAAGAAATTATACCACGACCGAGAAGGAGTTTTTTGCAGTGGTTTTTGCTTTAGATAAATTTCGGTCTTATTTACTGCAAACTAAAGTAACTGTGTATACTGATCATGCAGCTTTGAAGTACCTAATGCTGAAAAAGGACGCAAAACCAAGGCTTATTAGATGGATACTTCTACTCCAAGAATTCAACATCGAAATCAAGGATAAGAAGGGAGCAGAAAATGTTGTCGCTGACCACCTATCACGCTTGATAGGTGAGAATGAGACTGTTGAAATTGAGGAAACTTTTCCGGATGAAAAACTCTTCGGAATTGAGGTAACTGTTTCGGAAACTCCATGGTATGCAGATATCGTTAATTACTTAGTTACCGGTGAGTTTCCATCTACCATGCATAAATTTCAGCGTGACAAACTTAAACATAATGCTAGAACTTTTATCTGGGATGAGCCTTATTTATGGAAACAATGCTCCGATTTAGTGATTAGGAGATGTATCCCAGATAGTGAATTTAAGCCTATTCTAGACTTTTGTCACAATGAAGCATGTGGGGGACATTTTGGTTCGAGGAGGACATCCCTTAAGATTTTAGATTGCGGTTTCTTTTGGCCTAGTTTATTTCGTGATGCCCATGCATTTTGTGCTGCATGTGATAAGTGCCAGAGATTCGGTAATTTAGGACCTAGAGATCAGATGCCACAACACTACATATTTAATGTCGAGATTTTTGATGTGTGGGGTATTGATTTTATGGGACCATTTCCTCCCTCCAATGGTTATACGTATATTTTACTCGCAGTAGATTATGTTTCAAAATGGGTGGAGGCAAAGGCCACCCGTACTAATGATTCGCGAGTTGTTGCAGATTTCCTACGAACTAACATTTTTACTAGATTTGGAATGCCACGAGTTCTAATTAGCGATGGAGGAAGTCATTTTTGCAACCGCACGGTGGAAGCATTGATGAGGAAGTATGGCGTAAAACACAAGGTTTCCACACCATACCACCCTCAAACAAATGGAATGGCTGAAGTTTCCAACCGTGAGATCAAGAAGATTTTGGAGCGAACCGTCCGCCCAAACCGGAAAGATTGGAGTCAATGCTTAGATGATGCATTATGGGCTTACAGGACTGCCTACAAGACCCCCATTGGTATGTCACCTTTCCGATTAATTTATGGGAAGACGTGTCATCTTCCGGTTGAATTGGAGCACAAGCCATGGTGGGCCGTGAAGAAATTCAACATCGATCGAGATGCAGCAGGTTTGCATCGGAAGCTACAACTTTGTGAACTTGAAGAAATCAGAAATGATGCTTTCGACAATGCGTGGATTTACAAAGAGAAGACGAAAAAGATCCATGATCAGATGATTCGCGGGAAGAGTTTTGAAGTTGGGCAGAAAGTATTGCTTTTCAATTCAAGACTTAAGCTCTTTCCGGGAAAGCTTCGCTCTCGATGGATGGGGCCATTCATAGTTTCTCAAGTTCTGCCTCATGGAGCAGTTCTCATTCGATCTATCGACAAAGGCAGTGAGTTCAAAGTAAATGGCCATCGCTTGAAGCCCTATTTTGAGGCATTTGCGGAGCATACCGTGGAGGAGATGCAACTCCAAGAACCGGCCCTTTCAAAAACAAAATGATGCATCACGTCCAAAGCTAACGACGTAAAATGAGCGCTCATTGGGAGGCAACCCAATAGGGAGACAACAGATTTGTTTTCTTCTCCCCTTTTAATTAATTTAATGGCTTTTTGCGTATTAGAATTAAAATTTTCGTAGACCCTATACTCCATTTTTAATTCTATACTTCTACTTTAGTACATTGAGGGCAATGTAGAGTTTAAGTGTGGGGGAAGGGTTTACAATTTAATTGTGTCTAAATTAGTGTTTTTCAGAGTCTTTAGGACGCCCTTAACTAGTCGATGATGAAATTTGACCAATACGAACACATATGGCGTATGAATCACATGCATCGAATTCTTGTGCTAATTGAGATATTCTATATGTTTTTAACATGTAGTAGATATGAATTGCAAAACATGGTACAGAAAATCGCATGCTTGAATAAGTTTTTAATCATATGAACCCTATGTGAGCTTTTGAGCTATCTGTTCTTTATTCGAGTGAATATACATCCATTTCGTAGCTACTAGCTTATATATGCCTCATTTGATTGCTTGCTATAGATTTTAATGAACTAGAGAATGCTAGAACTTACTCATGTGAATTTGCAAAGCTTTTAAGTTGATACATACTTTGATTTTGGAAATGATTAAAGGCATTTAGGATTTTCCACCACTTCGCCAAATATCCATGTATCCCATTTGTACGCATGAGTTGCGACACCCCTAGATAAACCAATTGAGCCCACGTTAAGCTTTTCTTTCATCACCATATGTACCTAAACACTTACCCTAGTGTAGAATATCCTTACCTTGGTTCCAGAAACTTGGTGAGAATTTTTCGAAACTAGCACATAATATGATGGTTTGGTAAGAAAGATTGAAAGAGTTAATGTGAGTAAGGGGAAAGACTTGTCCAAATAACTTAAAAAGTATGAGATTGCCAAAAAGAAAAGAAAAAAATATATATATATTTGAGAGAATGAAAAGAAAAAAATTATATATCTCTCATGGCAATATGTTGTTCTAAAGTAGAAACCAATTGGATTAACGTCCCCCTTATTTGCGGATTTGGAGATTACGACAAATTGAAGGCCCAAAAATAGAACAAATATGGCCTTTGTCCTGTCCGAAAAGCTCAAAGGGTAGTTTAAGATCAAAGTATACATGGTAACATTCGAGTGGAAATGGAGGACGAATATGGTGCTAGACTAAGTCGTTGGAACGATTTTATCACCACATATCTAAATTTCGAATGCCTTAGCCTTAACCCCATTACAACCTCACTAAAAGTCCTTTATGATCCTTAAAATGAGTAGCTTTCAATTAGTAGAGTAAGTTGCATGAGTAAGCTTATGGTTTTTGTTCATTTGTGCAAGCAATCAAACTTCATTCATGTGGTTTTCATTTCAATTCATATACACTTTAAGTGAACCCTTTTCATGAGTGAAAAATATGATGAGTGCATCCTTATGAATTGATTAAACCTTTATTCAAAGCATGCACAGCTATAACATAACCATTGTTTTCTCTATGTCTTACTTGTTCATTACATAATTATATCGCAATTATCTCTTGAATTCATTGAGCATACAAGTTGAAATTCATGTGAGCCATCGCCATATACTTATGCAAATTCTGAGACAAATTTTAGCTAAGGGCTTAGTTGTGTTCTTTCTTTTTGTTTTAAATTCTTAGAGAGTCTTAGTTTAACTTAGTGTTTGCTAAGGGACTAGCAAAGTCTAAGTGTGGGGGAATTTGATATACGCATTTTATGCTCGATTCTTAACGCATTTCCCTTTACGTTTAGCTATGTTATAATCTTAGTTTTTATGTTTTTCTTATTTAATTTGTTATTTTGAAGATATTTAAGGTGGAGATTAATAACGACGCAATTCGGAGGAATTTCGGCGATTTTGCGATTTTTGCGATTTTGGACAACCGGGAATGGGCTGGCCCAAAAGGCATTTTTTGGGCCCATTTCTCAAAGTTTGTTTTGGCCCAAAAACCAGCCCAAGCCCATTAATTTTGGCATGGAAGCAACTTGGGGAAGAGGAAAAGTCAAAGTTATCAAGCTTGGTGACAAGGCTTAGTGACTAAGCTTGTGATCATCACAAAAGATGACTAAGTGTGTGACTTGCCATGGTGACTCTTGCTTTTTGATGATCACACTTTGTGACTAAGGGAGTGACTTGCCATGGTGATTATTACTTGCATTTAATGAAAGAGGCAAGGTGGAAGAGAGAAGAGCAACATCCCTTGCCTATAAAAGCCAAGGAGGCAGCCATAAAACAGATCATCTCTCATTTACTAGCCAAAGCTCTACACAAATACTCCTCCACCATAAACACTTGAAGGTTCACACACAAAGCCGAAGCATCCATCTCTTGCAAAGCCGAAGCATCCATCTCTTGCAAAGCCGAAGCATTCTCCATCCAAAGCCGAAGCATCCTCCATCAATCCTTCACAATACGCTAAGTCCCTTGTGAAGGAAAGCCATCTCCACCGAAGATCATCAAGCATTCAAGACAAAAAGTGTAACCATGATCTTCACTTTCATATCTTTTTCTTTGTATTTGAATCTTTTGATGTATTGGAATACTTTTATGTATCAAATGAAGAACAAGTTTAGATTTGTGTTATATGTTCTTAAACCGATTTGTGAATTGCATGTGTTTATGATTTCTAGCCTTTTATGCATGTTTGATACAATCTTAAAGCTTCGAAAGCATGTGGTAGAAAATACGCTAAGTCACTCTCTTTCGCATGTTTCGATGATCGTATGTTGTTTAGGATGTTTATACGCTAAGTTGCATTCCTACTCAATTATCAAGCATGTATATTTAGTTGGAAGTTATGAATTTCGTAACTTACAAAAGGTTTGATGCATGAAAAAGGGTAAGGTTAAAAAGATGAGATGATCACTTGTAATTAGTAGTGTAACTTCTTATTTTTAGTAAGCATAATTAGACTTTGAAGTTTCTTGATTGTTAACACTTGTCTATGAGTAAAACATGTTAGATGCATAAGAGTTTTAGTTGTGTTTGCATGTTTTTGTACTTTAATTTTGTAGATTAAACAACCAACTTCCAATCCCCCCAAACATTTAAATTTACGCTTATTAACGAAACCATGCATGCGCCCTTAATTCCCCGGATAAAGAACGATCCCTACTCGCCAATATTATAAATGACAAAAGAAGGGTTTTAAATTGCAATGCGCGTAATCTGTGTTTTTAGGGTCTACTTTGTGTTAACGTTAAATGCATGTTTTGCGCGTATCAAGGAGACTTTGTGAGTATTTTTGCAGCAAGAAGACTAGAATATCCGATGATCCAAATTTGAGACGTGCCTTTTGTATATATAGGCATTACAAAATAGTTTTCCTCACAAAATAAGATTTTCGTCCTCCACCTGGGTAAGTCTGGCAGTATGTAAAGAATTGCACTTTCCAAGAGTTGTAGACTCCAAAAATTATAATTTTTGGCTCATTGGAAAAAAGACTCAAAGAGCTTTCTAACCATAGGTTGATCGCCGTCTAACTCTTCCTTAGTTGTTCCCAGTCGTCGTTTTAACTTAGTTAACTTGTACAGTGATACGAATGCAATCGAGAATGCGGTAGATGACGAGATTATATTAAGTCCAACTGAAGTAACAAGTTTAGCAAGTATTCAAGGCACCCATGAACAAGTCAATGGCGTGGGAGTGTTGTTTGTGGAAGGACCAACTCTTGACGCTGGAAATTGAGCCAAGGATTCAGAATGTTTTGTATTTCCTGAATACAGTAGGAGTCTCTGTTTTTTCTAAATCTAGTTAGTTTCCTAGTTTTATTAAAGTCAGTTTTAGGAAGCCTTTTAGGCATGTAGAAAGGCTATATTTCCTATATATAGCTTGGGTTGTATTCTTACAGACAGTTTTGAAGAATTGAAATTCAGAAAACTAGATCAAGTTTTGATCACCAAACCTGATTTGAGAAGGCACTTCAAATCGACGTTTAAGTTGAATAGGTCTTTAACTTAAACTTCTCTTTGTCTCTCTGTTTTCTTCTCTTTGTCTCTCTGTTTTTCATATCATTAGTGGTATCAGAGCTTAGGCTCTTGACTCTAACTAAGAATGGACGGACTGGGCAACGAGGACCTACTCCAGAGATTGAGAGATATGTTTCGGACCATGCCCGAGACAGGTCCACGCACAGGTGCAAGGCGTGAGCCTACTAGGGTGTTTGACGAATTCAAGGTAACGGAGCTACCTGACTTCGATGGTAGTACGGATCCAGAAGATTACTTGGAGTGGGAAAGAAAGATGGAGCGCATGTTCGACTTTAAAGATGTCAGGGATGATAAACGATGCAAGTATGTTATTCTGAAACTAGTAAAAAACGCATCCTTATGGTTCGAGAACCTTAAAGAGGGGCGTCGAAGGAAGGGCAAGGACAAATTAAACTCATGGGAGGACCTCAAAAGAAAACTTCGGAAGAGATATGTACCCAAGAGTCATAAACTTGATCTGTATAGGAAGGTGGCTGAGTTGACTCAAGGAAGTTCTTCCGTGATTACTTACATCTCAGAATTTGAGAAGCTAACGTTAATGTGTGAGATGGACGAACAAGAAGAGCAAAAGATGGCGAGGTTTTGTAGGGGACTAAACCGTAACATAGCAAACACCGTGGACCTACAAACGTACACATCGTTTGATACGCTGTGTAGTCTATGCTTGAAGGTCGAAGCCCAGTTGAAGGTGAGTCGTCCAAGCTCTAGTTTTGCACCTAAGGCTAGTACTTGGAGCAAACCCGAGGGTTCAAGGACAAATGAGGCAAGTTCAAACGCAATTCCGGCCACCAAGCCTACCCCTTCAACGCGAGACAAACCAGAAGTAAGTAGCAAGGAACGGGACTTATCTAAGGTTTGGTGCTTCAAGTGTCAAGGGTTCGGACACTTCCAAAGTGTTTGCCCCAATAAGCGCATCGTGACCCTTCGAGAAGCCATTAATTTGCGCGATGAATTACATGATGAGGCTCTGAAAGAAGAAGGTTTGTTTGTATTCAATTAAGACGAGGAGGATTCAGAGGAAGTAGTAACCTATGATGCCCCTGTTTATGATACCTCATTAGTTTTATGTCGCATGCTGCACTCTCAAACCGAATCAGTAGTCAATGAGCAGCGGGATCAAATCTTCCATACGAAGTGTCAAGTAAAGGACCGTTGGTGTAGCGTGATCATTGACGGGGGGAGTTGTACGAATGTTGCGTCAATGGAACTAGTGGACAAGCTTTCCATAACTACCTTACCGCATCCCAAACCATACACATTGCATTGGTTAGACGATGGAAGTAAAGTGAGGGTTTCGAAGCAAGCAAGAGTGAACTTCACGATGGGTCCTTACAAAGACGAGATAGTGTATGATGTTATCCCGATGGATGCATGCCATATACTCTTGAGACGTCCTTGGCAGTTTGATAGGGATGTGAACCATAAGGGTAGGAGTAATGAGTATGTACTGATGGTAGATGGGAAGAGGGTTACATTAAAACCCATGTCACCTGAAGCTATTCGTTCTATGCATTCAAGGCCGAGCAAGAAGCCAAGTCTGGCTATGTTCGCTAGCGAAAGAGAAGTGGAACAGGTCCTTCATGACGGAGGGCGTGTTTATGCTCTCATGGCCACCAGTGGACAGACGGTAGGAAGGGACAGCAGGGAAGGCATCGAGGAGTTACTTGACGAGTTCAAGGACAAGTTTCCAGAGGACTTACCACCAGGGCTGCCGCCTATAAGGGGGATTGAACACCAAATCGACCTTGTTCCGGGTGCACCATTGCCCAACAAGGCTGCTTATAGGAGTAATCCCGAGGAGACCAAGGAATTACAAAGGCAAATTGAAAGACTGCTAGAACAAGGGTACGTACGAGAAAGTTTGAGTCCCTGTGCGGTTCCGGTACTACTAGTCCCGAAAAAGGATGGCTCATGGCGAATGTGTATAGACAGTCGGGCTGTTAATAACATAACTATCAAGTATCGATTTCCCATTCCGAGACTTGACGACATGTTAGATGAGTTACATGGTTCGAAGGTATTCTCAAAGGTAGACTTGCGAAGCGGGTATCACCAAATCAGAATGCGGGAAGGGGATGAATGGAAGACGGCGTTCAAGACTAAGCATGGACTATATGAGTGGTTAGTTATGCCCTTTGGTCTTACGAACGCACCAAGTACCTTCATGAGGTTAATGAACGAAGTCCTAAAGCCCTTCCTCGGGAAATTTGTGGTCGTTTACTTGGATGATATCCTAATTTATAGTAAGAATTTGGAGGAACATCTACAGCATCTACGTAGCGTGTTTGGAGTATTAAGGGAGAAAAAGTTGTATGGGAAGGTCGAAAAGTGCTCCTTCTTAGTTGATGAGGTAGTTTTTCTCGGCTACGTAGTATCTAAAGACGGAGTTGCCATCGACAAAACCAAGGTCGAAGCTATTCGATCATGGCCGGTGCCTACGACAGTAACAGAGGTTCGATCCTTTCATGGGATAGCGTCATTCTATAGAAGATTTATTCGCGACTTCAGCACCATCATGAGTCCCATTACCGAGTGTTTGAAGAAGGGTGTGTTTCGGTGGAGCGATTCAGCACAGAAGGCGTTCGACTCTATCAAAAAGAAGCTCTGTGAAGCTCCAATTCTCATACTACCAGATTTCTCCCAACCGTTTGAGGTCGAATGTGATGCGAGCGGAGTTGGGATTGAGGCCGTGTTAGTCCAAAGGAAGTGTCCCGTGTCTTACTTTTCCGAGAAGTTGGGGGGAGCTAGGCTTAATTACTCCACGTATGACAAAGAATTCTATGCGATTGTGCGAGCCCTTGACCATTGGAGTCACTACTTAAGACCACATCATTTCATTCTCCACTCGGACCATGAATCATTAAAATACATTAACGGACAACAGAAACTCAACCCAAGGCATGCCAAGTGGGTCGAATTTCTCCAATCATTTAATTTCTCGTCCAAGTACAAAGAAGGCAAGAGCAACGTGGTAGCTGATGCTCTATCACGAAGGTACGCGTTGTTGTCAACGCTTGAGGTACGGTTGCTCGGATTTGAAATTCTAAAAGGGTATTATTCAAAGGATGTCGATTTTAGGGAAATGTTTTTGGAGTGTGGGGCTAGTTCGTTCAAAGACTATATACTTCAAGATGGATTCTTATTTAAGGGAAATCGTTTGTGCGTCCCTAAACATCCGGTGAGAGAGTTATTAGTGCGAGAGGCACATGGAGGCGGCATAGCTGGTCATTTTGGAGCTCAAAAGACATTGGAGGTCCTATGTGAACACTTCTACTAGCCCAGGATGCTTGGAGACATACAGAATCTGCTAGGTAAGTGTGTTACGTGTCATCTCGCCAAAAGCAAGTTCAAGACAGGCGAGTACAATCCCTTGCCGGTTCCTAAACGGGCTTGGGAAGATGTTTCGATGGATTTTATCATAGCCTTGCCTAGGACGCAGCGAGGGAAGGATGCTATCATGGTTGTGGTGGATTGTTTCTCTAAAATGGCGCACTTCGTGGCATGTCATAAAACCGATGATGCGGCTAATGTGGCTGACCTTTATTTTCGAGATATAGTTCGATTACATGGGATACCAAGGACCATTGTTTCAGACCGGGATTCAAAGTTTCTAAGTTATTTCTGGAACACATTATGGAGGAAAGTAGGAACCAAGCTGCTGTTTAGTACAACACACCACCCACAAACCGATGGGCAGACCGAGGTAACTAACCGTATATTGGGAACTATACTTCGTGGGTTGGTTAGCAAAACTCAAAAGGATTGGGACCTTAAGTTGTCGCATGCTGAATTTGCTTATAACCGGTCACCTACATTTGCCACGAAGCATTCACCGTTCGAAGTAGTGTACGGGATCAATCATTATCTACCTTTAGATTTGATCCCCCTCCCAAAGGATGAGCTAGTGCATAAGGACGCCGAGTCTAAACTTAAGGCAATGGTGAGGTTACATGAGCAGGTCAAGGCTCGAATCGAGGTGGTAAACGAAGCTTACAAGAAACGAGCCAACAATCACCGTAAGCCACGTTTATTCAGTCCGGGTGATTTGGTTTGGCTTCACCTTAGGAAGGAGCGATTTCCGGGAAAGCGTAAAAACAAGCTAATGCCTCGAGCCGAGGGTCCATACAAGGTGGTGAGTAAGGTAAACAACAACGCTTACAAGATAGAATTACCAGGGGATTGTGGAGTTTCAGCTACTTTCAACGTGGGTGATCTTTCTCCGTATTTAGATGATGAGGGTCTGACTGAATTGAGGTCAATTCCGTTTCAAGGGGGATGGGATGATACGAATGCAATCGAGAATGCGGTAGATGACGAGATTATATTAAGTCCAACTGAAGTAACAGGTTTAGCAAGTATTCAAGGCACCCATGAACAAGCCAATGACGTGGGAGTGTTGTTTGTGGAAGGACCAACTCTTGACGCTGGAAATTGAGCCAAGGATTCAGAATGTTTTGTATTTCCTGAATACAGTAGGAGTCTCTGTTTTTTCTAAATCTAGTTAGTTTCCTAGTTTTATTAAAGTCAGTTTTAGGAAGCCTTTTAGGCATGTAGAAAGGCTATCTTTCCTATATATAGCTTGGGTTGTATTCTTACAGACAGTTTTGAAGAATTGAAATTCAGAAAACTAGATCAAGTTTTGATCACCAAACCTGATTTGAGAAGGCACTTCAAATCGACATTTAAGTTGAATAGGTCTTTAACTTAAACTTCTCTTTGTCTCTCTGTTTTCTTCTCTTTGTCTCTCTGTTTTTCATATCATACAGACATATTCTTCTTTCCTTATTCTTCATGATTTCCTTCTCCTACTCAACTTGGGAATCCTTTTCTTGCCAAAACTTGTTCTCCACGAAATTGGCTAGCTTGGTCTTCAAGTTTGAACTTTTCAAATGGTCTTCTAATTAATTTTGTCCATTTGCATTTGTTCTTCTTCCAAGTTCTTCCGAAAGCTTCTTTTCCTAGTCAACATAGGACTTCTTTTTCTCTTCCCTTTTTCTTCTTTCTTCCTTTGCCGAATTTTTTGGACGAATTTATCCTCCTCTTCTTTTCCATTTTCTTCATAATTTACATGCTTGTAGACTCCTTTACTCCGTCTCTTTTGATAAAAACCTAAAACCAACAAAATAAATTAAAACTAATAATACTAAGTAATTAACAAAGTAAAAATGTAGAGAAAAACTCATTAATTAATATGCTTAAATTGCGTAGATCAGGGCTCGAGGATAGAGGAACAAGGTTGATTAAGACCTTTGCCAAGCCGAAGAATGATATGCAACCTTGACGATCGACATGACGACACAACAACAGTCCACCAAGAGCATCGCAACAGCCACCGCCAAACTGGTAGGCACGATCGCGGCGGTGCAGACCACCCTGTCTGAGTTCATCAACTTAGTGAAGGAACATGGAGCAAGCTTCACCAACGTCATTGCTATCAGATGACAATAAATCCCGACAGCCATAGCCGGCGACCCGCCATTGGTGGAGGATCAGGCCGATGCGGAGGAACTAGCCGAGCAAACAGGCGGACAGGAGAACCCCAGAGTAACTGACCTGAAGGGGATGATGGAATAATTCAGGGAAGCTCAACGAGCCTATAACATCCGAGTAAACTAGGAAACGAATAAGCTAAGGAAGGAAAGCCTCTCTTAGAAGGAGTTAAAAGCAGGATAACGGGCTCGGAGAATGTCCCAGAATCCTCTAGCACAGTTCGTCCAAGAGGCCGAGCCTCCAATGAAGCCGAGTCACCTTAGATTCCATAGATATGTATGGGACTTAGACCCGTACCAACACGTTAGAAAATTCATGTCAGTAATGGCAACAAGTCAGTCGAACGACGTAGTGATGTGCAAGATGTTTCAAACAAGCTTAAAGGACCACGCTTTACAGTGGTACAAGTCTTTGTCCCCTGGGTCGATCGAGGACTAAAGGAGCTTGAAGGCGGAGTTCTTTAAGAGATACAAAAGTAACGCAGAGAGGGTGAAAAACATAAGCTATCTCACCTCAATGAGGATGAGGCAAGGAGAGTCTCTAAGGGACTAGATCACTCGGTTTCGGAAGGAGTACGCCTCTGTCGACTGTAAGGACGATGCCATTACTACCATGGCCTTCATGAACGGGTTGGACATGGACTCGAAGCTAGCGACCAAGGTGATAAGAAAAATACCTAAGGACCTATCCATGGCATATGGCGAAGCAATTGAGTTTGCTCAGGTGAAGGATGCAAGGGGATACAACAGAGAATCCCCAAAGGCTAAGTCGACAGAGAATGCCCAAAACTCAAACCGGGCCTTATCCAACAAAAACGCAGGCTCGAGAAGGAACAACTATGATAAGAAGAGAAAGGCCTCGAGCCATCAGTCAGCGAACTCCGGAGGGAAGATGTTCATCCCCCCTACGACGATTCCAATCTTAACCATACTCCACCATATCAAGAATGAACCTTGGTTGAAAAGGCTCCCACTTATGGTGGTAAAAACCGATTCTAAGGATTTTTGCGCTTACCACAAGGGGAACGTTCACAAAATGATCGACCATGGGGTCCTCAAGTGACATTTCGTTGAACTAGTCGATCAGGAATAGTGCTTGAAGATTCATTGAAGCCACAAGGTAACAACAAACTTCAATGAAACAATGAGACCTTACCACCACCACCCAAGTGCCAGGAGGAGAAGTACCCGGTGTTGAACTGTATCATCCACGCCTCTGAGTACCTTGAGGGAACAATCTTCCCTGACATCAACTGTATAATGGTTGAGGCGGAGGAGCTTGGGGAAGCCCTGAAGTAGAAGGAACGCGACTCAAATAGACCCAGAGTTGGAGCGATAACTAAGGCATGATCCAGGACCAACATGCTCGAGTTCTCAGATGCTTACATACCTGAAGTGAAGGACAATCACGAAAATGCCATGATTGTCAACATAAGGATGGCTCACATGACCGTAGCTAGAGTCTTGGTGGATAATGGTGCACCCATGAATGTTATATTCACAGACAAAGTAGAAAGGATTAGTATGATGAGAGCAATTCAGAACAATTGTACCACCCTCATGAGGTTTAAAGGATCGAGAGGGAGGACCCTGAAAATTATCCTCCTCGCCTCATAATGCCATACTAGGAAGGTCGTGGCTCCACCGTATGAAGGCCGTATCTTCTACCTACCACCAGGTGTTAAAGTACCCAACCCCGGACAAGCCGATTATCATAAAAAGGGACAGGGAAGTGGTGAGCCTATACACAGTCCTAGCCACCAAGGGTATAAAAAAGGACTCCCAGGAGGAGATTGGGGGTACGGTTACCCCAACTCCAACGACGTGCACATAGATGTTAGGTACAGGGGTCGAGACACTAAGCTCGATGAACTAGATGTAGAGCTTAACCCCTAGGATGGGCATTTCAAGGAAAAAGCTAAGAGAAGTCGGACAGATGTGCAAAGATAGGCTCAAGACTAAGCGGGACTAAACGAAAAAAGCTGATGGAGCTGTTAAGAGATTATAAGGACGTATTTTCTTGGTCAGCAAGGGACATGCCCGAAATTGATGCATCGGTCATCGAGCATAAAATACACATAGACCCAAGGGCTAAGCCAGTGGCGTAGAAGAAAAGAACATTTTCCATGGATGGAAACAAGATAATCGAACAAGAGGAGGGGAAACTACTCACAGCAGGATTTATAGAGGAGGTACCGCACTCGGAGTGGCTTTCCAATGTGGTGTTGATAAAAAAGAAGAACGAAAAGCCGACGGTGTGTGTGGATTTCACGGACTTGAATAAGCCCTGCCCTAAGGATGGCTTCCCTCTTCCTCGGATCGATCTACTGGTGGACTCGACTGCGGGGCACAAGCTTCTTAGCTTTATGGATGCGTATAGTGGTTACAACTAGATCAGAATGGCGGAGGAAGATCGAGAAAAGACAGAATTTGTGATAGAAAAGAGAGTCTACACATACAAGGTAATACCCTTTGGGTTGAAGAATGTATGAGTAACGTACCAGAGGTTGGTTTATAAAGTGTTCAAGCCCCTGATTGGAGACACAATGGAGGTATATGTGGACGACATGTTAGTGAAGAGTAAGAAAAGACATGAACATATGTCAGACCTAGGAGGATGCTTCGACCACCTCAGAAAGCATGCTATGAAGATGAACCCGAAAAAGTGCACCTTTGGCGTAGGATCAGGAAAGTTTCTAGGATACTTAGTCATGCAGATAGGGATAGAGGTGAATCCAAACCAGGTAGAAGCGATAGAGAAGATGAGATCCCCGTCAACTCTAAAAGAGATACAGAGCCTGAACGGAAAGCTCGCAGTACTGAGCAGGTTCCTATAAAGATCTACTAACAAATGCAAGCCGTTCTTTGAGGCACATAAAAAGACCAAGGGGGAATTATAGACCGATGAGTGTGAAAAGGCATTTCAGGCCCTTATCTTGTCTATCCCCTAGTTTTGAGCAAGCTGGTAGTAGGGGAGGACCTGTATTTATACCTGGTAGTTTCAGAAGTAGCGGTAAGCGGAGCTCTGGTCCGAGAAGATACTGGGGGGCAGCTACCTATATACTATGTTTCCAAAGATCTCCTTAATCTAAAGACTTGTTATCCCAAGCTAGAAAGGTTGATACTGACACTCGTCATGTCGTCGCGTAAACGCAGACCATATTTTCAAGCTTTCAAGGTCATTGTCATGATCGACTACCTACTAAGCACGATCTTGCATACCCTTGACTCCTCCAGCAGGGTGACAAAGTAGGCTATAGAGCTTGCCCATCATGATATAGAGTACAGACCAAGGACGACGATGAAGGGTCGGGCCCTAGCAGATGTCTGAGGTAAACGAGCCACAGGCCGATCATTGGACTTTATAGACTAATGGGTTGTCGAATGACAAGGGAGCTAGAGTAGGTTTGGTACTTAAAACTTTGGATGACACGATCATGGAGCCTGTCCTGACCTTTGGATTGAACGAAACCAATAATAGAGTAGAGTACAAAGCACTTTTGGCAGGGTTATAATTGGTATGAGAGTTAAACGTGAAGAAGATCAAGGTGTTATGTGACTCTTAGCAAATAACAAATCAAGTACTCAAGGAATATGTGGCTCATCATGCCTCCATAGAGGTGTACGTTAAGGTAGCAAGAGGATTGGTGGGACAGTTTGAGGAGTTCTCAATTATGGAGCTCCCACGAATCGAGAACACACATGCAGACGTATTAGCTAATCTTGCCTTGTCCATAGATTACCAAATGAGACGTACGATCCCAGTAGAGCACCTACCTACACCCTACACGAACATAGAGGATTCAGTAACAACCTCATGGATGGATGAAATTATGAGCTACATCGAGGATGGAAACCTGTCAGAAGGAAGATCAGACGCAAGGAGGGTCGTTAGACAGGAAACTCGATACAATATCAGAGATGGTAAGTTATATCGTTAATCAATTAAATGACCGAATTTATTAGCAGTGAACCCTACCCAGGTCAGTACAGTAATTGAAGAGCTACATTCAAGGATATATGAGATGCACATTGGGGGCAGGAGCCTCGTGGTCAGATGCTTAATTGAGGGATACTATTGACCCACCATGAAGACGAACTGCATGGAGTATGCACAAGCTTATGAAGCCTACATGCCCCTTAACTTCCCGTGCACCCAGAAGAGTTGCAGCCGATCACAACACCATATGCTTTTGCTCATCGGGGGTTGGACATTATGGGAGACTTCCCCACGGGAACTGGGGGTGGACAGAAAAAATACCTCTTGGTCGCCATAGATTATCACTCAAAATGGATCGAGGCTGAAGCATTGTCAAGGATCATGGGGCAGAGGTGAAGAACTTCATATAGAAGATGATCATATGTCGGTTCAGGGTTCCTATGACCATTGTGGTTAATAACGGACAACAATTCAATTGCACGGAGGTCAAGGAATACTATGAAGAGCAAGGGATTAGGTTGACATTTTCCACCCTGAGTTATCCACAAGGGAAGGGTGAAAGGACCCAACCCCGATTTAGTTTCCTAAACCGGAATCAAACCCCTTCTGAAAACACAAACCAACAAAAACCACAAAAATTTTGGCAGAGTAACGCTACTAACGCGGAATTGCCATTAACCTGCACCCAAAAAATACACTTCATCCTATGCCACAAAAGCCAAACCGTGGGCACCAATCCCATCCAGATTTCTCAATATCATAACAGTAATGTAAAGTAATAAATAAAACTATATTTTACAGAAATCCGGGGAAAATCGTATAAAAGTATAACATCACAATGCTCAGAGCGACCTCTAGTGTATAATTATATAAATATACCACAGCAGGTAGAACAAGAAACCCACTGGAAGAAACAAGGTAGCTCGAACACTATGCCTCCGACTGCGACGTGCGACACCAGAATCCGAACTGCAAATTGGGCACGGAAACCGAAAAGCCCAGGGGAAAGGCAAATAAAACGTTAGAGTGAGTGGACGAAGATAAACGTATGCCTTTCACCAATTTCATATACAATAAACAAGTATAGCGAGTTCGGAAAACATATATGGAGGTTGCCAGGCAAATCTCTCAAGCCCGACGGTCAGGCGAATCTCTCAAGCCCGATGGTGATAGGCCAGGGGAATCTCTCAACCCCAGCGGCATAACAGGGGAATCTCTCAACCCTGCCCAGATGAATCTCTCAACTCTGGTCTAGAGGAATCTCTCAACTTTGTTTAGATTATCGGTGATCAGCCGAGTAGCCGAAGCATCGATGCAGTAATGCCATCACCATAAAATATAAAATAATACCTCCAAAAATAATAAATAACTCAACATCGTATAAAATAAATACAGAAAATCACGAACTTGCAACAATTGTGAAAATATAAAAACGTCCACTCACAGGTGAGCGTAACGCGATACGCGTTAATCCCGTGATCCGACGGAAAATCTCTCGCCAAACGAACGATCACGAACCCCTGGATAATCATAAAATCCACTGCTCAAAATCATAACTCGAAATCTCAAATCATATCACGAGAAACAACCGTTCCCGGAAACATGTAATTCAATAACGACGAAATCGTGAAAATCCGATAATCACACCACAAAACCTCGCTATAATTTCTGATGCTCAAATCGAAAAACAAACCTCACCACTGCGATCGGAGCGCGATTCCGAACGAAATGACATATAACTCTTCAAAAACCCCAAAAGTCAACCCTCGCCAGAGCTCCGCCGCCACGCCAACAGAGAAATTTTCCGACAAACCAACACCTATTCCACACAAAATCATCCAACAAACAACTTCCATGACTACACCGAAGTCCAATTCTAACTCTAACTAGCCCAATTTCATACAAAACCGAAATCTCACAAAATTTTCAATCGATCGATTCTCCATGTACAAGTGGAATTGAAATGCCATACATACATATGTAGCTTCGTGGTGATGAGGGCTTCAAAGCCCAGTGCTTTACGCCGCCCAATTTGGCCGGAAAAATGTCGACCCGAAACCCCCAAATTCTTCCAACTTTTGATCGAAAATCCTTCCTTCTCCGGCGTCCTTGCCGTCGATGGTGGCCGGAAACAAGTCGGGGACGTCAAGGCGAGTAGAAAGAGTCCTACCCTGAGGTCAGAGGTGACCGGACGGCAGCTCAGCGCCGGCGAGCCGAACCACCCCGTCGTCGCACCTCCTCCCCCCGAGTTGACTCGGTCAACTCCCTTAATGCCCATGTTGACTTTTCCAAACAAGAAACCCACCATAAATACTTTCTATTTTTGGAAACTTCCAAATATACTTTACGACAAACTTCAATCAAATGTAACTTTCGCGTCGTAATTCCGTTTTCAACGATTCTCGCGTCAACAAACTTATCTCGACAAATTCTTCAATTTCCACCTGAAGTCAAACAACTTTGAAAAATCCGATAAAATGTCAACGACTCAATTCAACACAAGCTTATCCGATAAAACGATCAGCGGTCGAAAATATTCATAACTTATTCCTCGTGACTCGGAATAATCCTCCGGAAGTTCCCATGAGCTCGAAATTAAATTTTCTACAACTTCCGTGAAGAATCCCAAATCAAATTCTTGTCCAATAATTTAGTCGTTGACGAAGCCGCCATATTAACCAATTACGTCGAAATCGCGACTAATCGCGAAATTCGCAAATCAAGTCGATAACCATTCCAATTTCAGTTCGGATCGATCGATGGTCCAAAATGGATCACAATCACGATTCAGATAGACTCGAATACGAACGGATAAACTCGACGATATTCCAAAATTTCAAATATTCATATTATATTCCTCGGTCGTCGAAATAATAATCTGGAACCGCCCACGAACTCGAAATCACGCGTACAACAACTCTCGAGAAGAGACTCAACTCAAATTCTCTGCCAATAATTAAGTCGTGATCAAAGCTGGTAATTCAATCAATTATCGGAGAACTGCGATTACGCGCTAACTCACGAATTAAGCTGATTACACTACTGATTCTGTTCCGGGTCGTCATAAACGGGCAGGCGAAGGCATCTCACAAGATGATATTGTAGGGCCTGAGAATGTGGTTAGATTAGATGACAAAGGACAACAGTGTATCGCAACTGCCAAATGTGATGTGGGCCTATCTAACGATAAAAAGGAAACCTACTGGAGACACCGCCTTCACTCTGGTATACAGAACCAAAGCTGTAATTCCTATCAACCATAGGAGGCTGAATCTAAATACCACTGAGCAACCGATCGAGAGGAATGCAGATATCCTGAGGCATGAACTTGATCTTCTGGAGGAACGTAGGGAGCAAGCCCAAGTATAGTAGCGGCTTACCAACAGAAGTTGAAAGCTTACTACGACAAAAAGGTTAAACCTAGAGTTTTCCTCCCTAGTACCATGGTTTTACAAAAAGTCTTTGAAAAGACCAAGGTCCTAGGAGAAGGAAAACTAGGGACAAACTGGGAAGGGCCTTGTAAAATCCCAGGACGATGGCCTTGGTCAACAAGAGGTGAAATGCTATCCATCTCAAGGAATATCTTATGAGTCATGATTGATGAGCTGAACTAGAAGTGGGCAAGCGTCTAGAAGGGGCATGTACTCTTCCTAACCAGCTTATTTTTAATGATTATTTTACTAGTTGGCAGGCTTAATGAGGCATGTCAGAATTCTTTGCTTATACGATGACATTTGTATATTCATACAGTTATTCAATAAAAGCTTCAATTTGAGGACATCGTTTTACATTGTGTTGTTTACGATTTGTTTGTTTATTTTAATCTTGAGGAACTTGGTGTCAGGGAGTAAGGGCTTAAGTGAGGTAGATGACGTTGGCCCCCATGGATAGAACTCTTTTTGTGAGAGCCCGCTTAGCTTCCTTTAGGCAATCTGGGGCAAAAGGAGGAAAATCTGGGGGTATCGAGGGAGTTCCTCATGATCGGGTCAAAACACTAAGAGAAAACCCCATAAGCTCAGATACTTCCGGGATGACAAGCTGTCAAGCTTTAGGATGAACGATGAGAATAAGTCAGTACCCAACTAGGGGAAAGCTTAGTCTAATTTTGGCAATTTGGGCATTTAAGTCCCAAATGTATTCGTATGGTGACGCCCTCTGGGATAAACCAAGAACGATTTACATAGAGAGTGGGGGACCCAACAACAACACTCGAGACAGGTTTTTCTAAGGTTGGGGGTAGGCCTCATATGGTCTTAGTTATAGCATGGGGTACTCGTCAAGATTGGCATAGCCTTAGAGGGAGAAACCTTGTTGAGGGAAGTTCCTAGAAAACAATAGTCCTTTATACAGGTCTAAGACTGAGCATGCAAGTCTTTTGATAAATGACAATCTCAAAATCGTGAGTATCCTTTGGAGAACTTAAAGTTACGGAGGCTCAAGTTTGTACGAAAGTGTGGGGGGGGGGTGCTTTCAAGAATCGTATTGAGGCCACAATCACTAAGAAGTAAACCCCCAAGGTTGAAATAATCATGGTAAAAGAGAATGTGTATAAATCAAAATGATAATGCATAAGCTAAACGATCAAATATGTTCCATAATTCAGTGCGAAAGAAAGAAACAGACGAGAAATTATAAATATGATATTGTTCGATAAAGCGGGACCTAAGCTATATTACATAACACACCCTGGAGATAAGAGAGGGGCTTCACTTGTCACCAGAGGTTGCAAGGTTGTAGGCATTGATGAGCTTTTATCTCACCTTCTTGAAATCCACCCTCTAGCTCTCCAGCTCAAGCTCGTGAGATTCCTTAAGGGTAGCGATCTCCTTTGCGAGCTCATCTTGATAAGCCATCATCTTTTCCTTAGCAGCATAGACCATCAAGTTGTGCTCGAGCCAAGTCTTGGCTAGATCAGCCTTCAGGTTGGCCACCTTAGCTTGGTGTAGGGTATGCTCCTCCTCAAAAGCACGATCTTAAGCATCCTGTTGGAGGGTCACTAGCTCTTGGGCCTTGTCGTACCTAGAAATGCGCTCCTCCAGCACAGAGACTTTCTCCTATAGGTTCACCGCCTCCAACTCAATCGTGGTAGCCTTGCCTTCGGTAGCTTATACACGGCTCGACAAGGTTCTTAGGGCCACCGTGAGTGTTGCAGCACCCTGCAGGAACGATTTCAGTTAGGGACACTAAAAAACAGATTGCACGAGTAACGAAAGAAGAAGTAAGATATATAGTAAACTTACTCAATAAAAGAGGTCCAGGACATAGTGACTAGGTCAGGTCTTGAGGATGGTTGATAATGAACCCACGCTCACTGTCCCCGTGCTTGAAGTATACACGGGGAAGGTGGAGGTCAGAGCCCTCGACTAGATCTCCATGCAGACTTATAGAAGTAAAATTATAAGCATTTATGTCTATAGTTCGATTCACAATACATGCATATCCCTCATATTAGAAAAGTATGATTACAGAAATGGAGGGTTTTTAGCATGATGGTTTACAAAGAGAGAAGGCCAATCACTCTGACGACCCAAGGGCTTCGATGCAGATATTATTCCATGGGGGCGATGGTGGTGGTAGTTCATCTTGGGGAGGAGAAGGAGGCACCTCGAGCTTCTCGCCCTCGACTGGAAAGGAGACCTCTATAGGCTCTTTCGCTGAGAGCGAAGACTTCCCTTTCTTCTTCTCCAGCTCGGAGGATTTGACCAATTTTCACCGTTCCTTGGGCATGGAAACCACCCTAATCTAGGTTAGAGCAGAAACATTGGCACGCTTGAGGGTGGAATTGGATGCTCATTTGCGATGGACTTGGGGAGCTCTGAGGACCTTGAAGACCACGATATGATCTTTCTGATCTAAAGGAGTAACTCTCTCGAGGCCTCTAGGTGAAAAGTGCTCGCGACTCCATAGCCATCGAACCTGGTGGTGCTTAGAAGGGATCTTGAGGGCATTGTTTACTAACTCTTGACTGAAGTCGATGACACGTATGACCTCCTTGGTAGGCTTTATTGAGTTGACGATGGTAGGCACCTTGTGACACATCTTTTTGGCCGAGCTTTTCCCAATCCCCAAAGATGAGGATGGGGGGTATCTTCCAAACCTTTGGAGAGTAAGGAGGGTTGAGCAGCAGGGACTCCTTCACGTACATCATCCGGTGGCTTAGGTAGAAGTGGTTACGAGGAGTGAGTTTGACCTGGAAGAATACCCGAAACTCTAAGAGGCCTATATGATAGTTGAACCACTGGTTGAGGCGGTCGAAGCATGAAAGGATGGACTATGGGATACCCTTGGTCGATCCATAGAAGGAATCAGGGCACCATTGTTCTATGGGATATCCATATAACTCTAAGGCTGCATATATGAAGGCAGGATTCAAAAATGTCAGACCGTAAACAATCTGAAATGGGTGGACTAGCATATTCGAACCATGAGCTTTCTCAAGCTATGATACTTTTGCCTTGTCAGAAACGAAGGCGAACCGAAAGTTCCCTTTGTTCCCTTGGTAGAAGGTTTGGATGAAAGACGCCAAAGCCTCGTTAGAGTCGATCTTAATGACGGAAGGATAGCTCTTTGCTGGATCTTTTGGAGCCAGTAGCTTTGGTGGGGCAGGGATGGAGAATTAGGTTGGTCAGATTGGCATTGGTAAATAGAATGTGGTGGGTGAGGGATGATGTTGATAAGCCTTTTAGGTATCCTTGATTGGGCCAGAAGTAGTCGGCGGTGTGACAAAAGGGCCCACTTATGGCATCTTGCGAAGAGGGATGGTGGTGGTAAGCTGAGTGGTTTAGATCTATCGACCTCTCTATCAACCGTGGTGTTTTGAAGAGGCAGGATGATGTGTTCGACAACCTCATCGGAGGCCGGAGGGGAGGCGTTGGTGGTGTTTTTAAGGGAAGCTATTTGAAGGTTCTTGGTTTTTTCCTGAAGTGCAAAGGTTGGAAGGTTTTGGATTCATAAAGGTTTTTAGGTTCTTGTGAAAAGCTTAGCAGGATTGGGAAAGTGAAAAAATTAGACAATTGGGGAGAGTGATTTATATAGAGTGAAGAAGTGTAGGTAAAGAAAGGTATTTGTTAGAATGGACATGTGGTTTCAAATTTTGAGGAGAGAAATGGATTCGAAATGGAAGATTTTTGGCTAAGGTTTTGTTTGTTGGGGATTGAATGTAATGATGAAGAAGTCTGATTGTGAGAGAGTTATGGTGAAGGTGGAAGAGTTCTTTCAGTTTTCACACGGGTGATTGATGGGAAAGCTTGAGGAATTTTTAAATTATAAAGTGTATAGGTCTGGTGACAGTAACACAATGCCGACATATGTTAAACCTCAAACTATTGTAGGAGTATTTGTGGGAGTCGGTTTTGGCCACAGAGAGATTGAGGGTTTTAGGCCCTCAAGGTCCGACGGTGATAGAGGTTTGATAATTAGATCCTTGAGCTTGGGCCGGTCCGATTAGGGTTTTGAGTGAAAATCAGCTATCTAGAGGATTCTTGAAGTATCTAGAATGATGTAGAAACCTCTGGAATGTGAGTAAGATGGTGTGACAATCCCACAGTACGATAAGGAGCTTGAGGGATTGACAGAATCCTTGAATGAATGAGTAAGATTTGTACGAAACCTAGATGGATTACACCAAAAGGCATATGGTAATCATGAGGTATGATTGACTCTAGATATGGAGATCCATTCCTTAATGGATTCCTCCTCTCCGAAAGTAAAGTAGTCCAACTTAAGGAAGGACTAGGCTTAGACCTAGTACGAACTCTATATATAGGCCATTCTGACATGGCTCGAGGTAACGTAATTCTAGCTTTATTACTCTTTGATTCATAAGCAAATATCAAACTTAAGCATAGAAGGGTCTAAGCACGGTACCACACTGTGCTCCGACTTATTTTGCAGGTTCAGGAGGAATCAAGCTTGAGGGAGATCTGAATCAACTTTCACAAATTGGTGCTTTCATTGAGAGCAGGACCTTAGGATAACTCTCGTGAACAGAGGACCATGGAAGGTGATACAGGCAACATCAACGTGAACAACTAGTGTGACAAAGACACAATTGCTCCTCAAGGAGTGGGACAGACAACCCCTACCACAGGGGCATCAAAATACGGCAACACTCTTTCGCATCGGGCTAGACGAAGGAACCTCTCGGCAAAAATCCACATCAACGACGAAGAGAACTTTGACTCAGAGAACGAAGGGGCCCAAGGGTGGAGAGCACAGAACGATTAGGACCTTCGCCGAGTCGATGAGCGAAACGCAACCTTGAGGATCAATATAAAGACACTAAAGCACTCCACCAAAAGCATCAAAAAGGCTACCAAAGAACTCGCGGGCACGGTCATGGCGGTGCAGGCTACCCTATCTAAGTTTGCCAACTTTGTGAAGGGATAGGGAGCAAGCTTGACCAACACCAATGTTATCGAAGAATAGGAGATCCCGGTAGCCATAGTTGGCAATGCGCCAAGGGTGGAGGACGGGACTGACGCGGAGGAACCAACCGAGCAATAGAGCGAACGGGCTAACAAAAGACCCATGGTGTAACTGCCCTCAGGCGGATGCTGGAAGAATTCATGGAAAATCAGCGAGCCCATAACATCCGAGTAAACTAGCTGTTAGTACGTGATATGCTAAACCCAAAAAACATACTTTACTTGGCACAAAACACTCGAAAGCCTTGAAACGCCATGCAAAAGGCCGTTTACCAGGCTCAGGGGCAGTCTGGTCATTCCAAACCTGTGCCGTACAATGCACATGAGGCGCATTCACATGCGTCACGTGCAGGCCGTACCGATCTATCCGGTTGAATGACCAACGCACCCCCTCTATACTAACAAGGGCAGTTCGGTCACTAAAGCCCGGCTCCGTACGACGCACATGATGGAGAACAACGTGCATCACATGTAGGCTGTACAGAACAGAGCAACTATTGACCAGCGTACCCCTTAGTCGCTCATATGGAAATCAGTCATTCCTAAACACCAAAATGGTAGGAGGGCTAGTCCCACATCGAGAATCACTTCGAGTTGTCAAAAATCATCTTATTAAAAACAGATGGTATCCGCTACAAGGAAGAGGTAATTTCGACTTGACTTCTACTGTTACTTTACCCAAGTAGTTACGTCATTTACTGACTTAAGCATCGAGCCAATCCTATCTCGATCTCTTAGGCTAAAGTTATTATTTTGCAGATAATACAAGTGTTCCAGGCCACATACTAGGATGCTTGGGAGCGATCCTACATCCAAAATCTTCCCCTCATCAGAACAGGATCCTTACAGATTTCGCCCAAAACAATTGGTGTCGTCTGTAGGAAGAGATAATTTTTTCCACCACATTAAAAAGCCTCAGTAATTTTTTCTTTATGGCTGCTAACGAGAAAGATGGCATGATCACCTCCGTTGGGGATCGCTTGCGAATGTTTGAACCACTTGTAACGCCCAATGTCTTGTCAATACCCCCTAACGTAAATACATCCAGCGGCATTGGAGCATCATCCCAAACCGTCGCATCTAGCATCCCTACTAACACCAGCATCACTCACGCCCAACTCTTAGCACAACTCGCCGAGCTCAAGGCGGAGCGGGAGGCAACCCACCGCACCAACGAACACCTCAGTGATATGGTAAGTACCATGCAGGCCCAACAGCTCAAACTCGGCTGTCGAGAGGAATGACGCAATATCATCCATATGAACGCTCAGCTGATCAAGCCACTAATGCCCAGCCCTTCGCACGCAATTGAGAGACCTATTCCCCACGACGCGACAAGCCAAATCGATGCCCGACTGGCTGATTTGGAAAGTAAACTAAAGCAGAACCGTAACCACCATCACACAATGTCTTACACACCACGTACAACCCCGTTTGCCCCTTCCATCACCAATGTAGGAAGCCACCTAAAGGAAAAAACATGGAAGGATGAACGATACTCTAGCCGTGGAGACCCTGGCACTCACCTCGACCGTTTTCTTTCTTTCACAGTTGACCAAAGACATGACGACGCGACGTTGTGTTACCTATTCCTTGAATCACTCACAGAAGAAATGCTCAATTGGTTTTTTGAACTGGCCCCAGGATCTATATCATTGTTTGAAGAACTTATAGACGATTTCCTCAAGCGATACCTATTGCAAACACGTCACAGCACTGCCAAGTCTTGTTTCTTAGCTCGGCAGAGAGGCTCTGAGAATTTGTCGTCCTACATTAACCGTTTCAGGAAGGCCGCTCAGCTTTGTCAAAATTTGGATAAGCAAACG
This sequence comes from Geum urbanum, assembly GCA_946800695.1. Classification (NCBI taxonomy): domain Eukaryota; kingdom Viridiplantae; phylum Streptophyta; class Magnoliopsida; order Rosales; family Rosaceae; genus Geum; species Geum urbanum. The sequence continues at coordinate 58,473,596 of OX326997.1, forward strand.
GCTCAGACAGTGTTAGTGGAGGGACTCCAACCTTCACTCTTCAAAGAAAAACTGATCCGAAAAGATCAACTCACATACCAGGCCACTCTCGATATAATGGTGGAAAAGGCTGAGGTCTACAACCGTGTCTGGGGCCAACGGGACAATCACATCCCTCCTAATCGGCATGGCTACAAGGGTAAGTGATACCGCTCACACACACCCCAGCGGAAGCGACACCGTTCCCACACCCCAGAGCGGAAGCAAAGCCCGTATAGGCAGTATACCCTAAAACGTCATCGTTCCCTTGTTCAAAACAGACATGGCGCTCCGGAAAGACAACGTTCTCCTACTCGGCACCCCTAGCGACCACTCAAATCTCAAAAGCATCGCTCCCCCCGAATGGTCTACACCGTTAGGAACGCCACTTATGCAAAGATTTTTGCCAATAATAAACACTTGATAGCTCAGCCTAAACCCAAAGCGTGTAAGGCACCGCTGAAGAACACCGGAAGCTGGTGCAAATATCACAAATCAGAAACCCATAAGAAGATTGCATCGTTTTGAAAAAAATCATACAAGAGTTATTTGATAAGGGCGAGCTAAACCAGTATCACGCTGATGGAGGCAAACAGATTGCGTTTATTGAAGCTTAGAAAGAAATCTTCACGATCTAAGGAGACAAACGGCGGGTGAACGCCCCTTCCCGAGAGATGTTGTCCATCGTGTCGGGCTCTGAACCCAAGGCTCAACACCGTTCCTGGCAGCCAATCACCTTTTTCGAGGCAGATGAGGTAGGACTTCCTCCCATGGATGCTCCATTTATCATCGACGCCTTTGTAGACCAGTGTAAGGTAAGTCGTGTCCTAATCGACTCAGGCTCGGGCGCTAACGAAATTTTTCTCAGTGCATATGAGTAGTTGAAACGACCTGGCCATTGCTTATCACAGGACACCGAATACCTTATGATTTTCTTGGGTGACGTCGTCTACCCTCTCTATAACGACTACATGCGTCTCGGCCTGGGTGCTACTGGTTCTCCCCAAAGGGAAGTATTTACAGATTTTATTGTGGTATATTTACATTCTTCTTACAATGTAATTCTTGGCCGTCCAGCCCTTGAAACGCGCCTGATCAACCCTTCAAACGGATTTTGGCACAGCTTCTGTACATGGATACAACTTAATAACGCGCCTGATCAACCCCTGCACCGGTCACGTTGTATGCTAAGAAATTATGAAGGTGGCAAATACACTCTTCCCGGACATGAAAACGGAGAAGCCTGATAACCCTAGGAATAATGTGAACGCTCTCAGACCTGTCGAAACCAGGGACTTTATCATCGAAGTTAAAATTGATCTAGCTCACCCCAAACGCAAGGTCCGCATCAACGCCACTATAGATGTCAGCATCAGGACAGAGTTGATCAGTCTCCTTCAAGAGTACAACACCGTCTTTGCATGGTCTTACGCCGATATGCCTGGCATCTCTATCGATTTAATTTCTCACAGGTTGAGCATTGCCCCATGCAGCAAGCCAGTCAAACAAAAGCGTCGCGCATACAACTCTGAGCGTTATGCCGCGATGAACGCTGAGGTGAAGCGCCTCCTTAAGATGGGTTTTATACAACCAGTCCACTATCCCAAATGGATATCAAATGCGTTCATGGTTCCAAAAAGCAACTGAAGTTTGCGAATTTGTGTCGACTACACAAATTTGAATAAAGCATGCCTTAAAGACAACTTCCCGCTACCCAGAATAGACCAGCTCGTGGATGCAACGGCGGGATATGAACTCTTCTTAACCTTAGACGCATATTCTGGTTACAACCAGATCTTCATGAACCTGGAAGATTAAGAAGCTACGACGTTCACCACTGACAAGGGGCTCTATTGCTATGTGGTCATGCCATTCGGACTAAAAAACGCAGGCTCCACTTATCAGCGTTTCATGACACACATCTTCCGCGACATCAACTACTCCGTTGTGGAAATATACATAGACGATATCTTAGTCAAAATTCAAACGGCAAGGTGCCACGTCGCCAACCTTTGCATCATTTTCCAAATTCTGATGGAACATAACGTCTGCCTCAATCCTGCAAAATGCACGTTCGGTGTCACCGCCAGCAAATTCTTGGGGTACATAGTCAGCCAGAGGGGTATCAAAGCCAACCCTAAAAAGGTTAAAGCCATCATAGATATGAAAATCCCCACGAACAAGAAGGAAATGCAAAGCCTCACAGGTAAGCTTGCCGCTTTCAACAGTTTCATGTCTCGGTTTTCTGACAAATGAGAACCGTTCTGCAAGGTCATATGCCTTGCCCACAACAAGCGCTCCATTGACTGGACGCCTGCCTGTGAGAACGCATTCCAACAAATCAAGCTATACCTAACTTCCATTCCCACGCTCTCTAGACCAGTGCAGGGTGAAACACTTTACTTATACCTGGCTATCTCTCTCACAGCCGCTAGCTCCGCCCTAGTGTGACGCGATGCTGATGTTAAGCTCCCTGTCTTTTTTACAAGCAAAGGACTCACAGGAGCAGAGAAATGCTACCCAGCATTTGAAAAATGGGCCTTCGCCCTCATCACAGCTGCTCGACGCTTAAGGCCCTATTTCTAAGCGCATAAAATATAGGTGCTCACAAACCTACCTCTTAAGCAAGTGCTCCAATCTCCTGATCATAGCCGCCGTCTCAGCAAATTGTCCATCGAGTTCAGTGAATTCGACGTCGAATACAAACCCAGAACGGCCATTAAAGCCCAATCTATAGAAGATTTCTTAGCCGAATACTCCGAAGCGAAACCTGAGATAGAACAAGACCGTCTTACCACTGTGTTGCCCTCCACTATCACTCCAACATCAAGGTGGAACTTGTACGTTGACGGTTCAGCTACCAAAACAGAAAGTGGTGCGGGTATTATACTTATCGAACCAAATGACGCTTATGCTGAGTATGCTCTATGATTCAAATTTAAAGCATCCAACAATGAGGTTGAATACGAAGCACTCATAGCTGGCCTATAGTTAGCACGTGTCTCAGACGCTTCGGACTTAAACATCTTCAGCAACTCTTAGCTCGTGGTCATTCAGGTCAAAGGAGACTTTGAAGCCAAAGATGATTCCATGACCGCATACCTAGCATTAGTAAAGTACTACCTCTCTAAATTCAAATTTTACAATATCACTCAAGTGCCAAGAGAGCAGAACGCTAACGCATATGCTCTGGCGCGTCTCGTAACAGCCAAAACAACACATGGCTCATTCTCACCCAAAGTCGAAACGCTGGTTAAACCAAGCATCCAAAGGAGCTTCCTCAAGATATTACACGTTGAGCCTGTTGAACCAGACTGGCTAGATCCATCTTGGCCTATAAGACAAATGTGACGTTACCCACAAGCAAAAAGAAAGCTAGACCAATCGTTGCTAGGGCAATTAACTTCAGCATTTGCAGTGGTCACCTGTTTAGGTAGGGACGTACCTGGCCCAACCTAAGATGCCTCCCTACAGAGGCAGGACGCTCCCTCCTAAGAGACATACACGGTGGGCAGTGCGGCCACCATGCTGGAGCCCGTTCCATCGCTCACAAGGCATTACGATATGGCTTCTGGTGGCCCATCATTCATGCAAATGCGTTGGAGATCACTAATACATGCAAAGCTTGCCAGTTTCACGCCCAACAAACACACTCGCCAGCTACACTACCCGCCATCATCCTGTCCCCCATACCATTCGCGCAATAGGACTTAGATCTCATCGGCGAACAACCAAAGACCAGAGGCCAATACCGCTACGTGATAGTCATCATTGACTATCATACCAAGTTTATCACGGCTAAACCAATCGTCAAGATCACGACGGAGAAGGTCAAGAAATTCCTTTGGAAAACACTCTTCTGTCGCTATGGTGCCCCGATCAACATCATCACGGATAACGACACACAATTCAACAATCCGGAACTCATTGCATTTTGTAAGAGGCAGGGAACCAATATCCTATTCTCCTCACCTGCTCATCCCCAATGCAATGGACAGGTCGAGGCAGCAAACAAAATCATCAAGAACGATTTAAAACGTAAACTACAAGCCATGCGATGAGGCAGCCCCAACTTTGGACGATGGGCCGAGCTCCTTCCTGAGATCCTATGGTCAATCTGTATAACAGCCACGACGGCTACAGGCGAAATGCCTTACTCCCTAACCTTCGGCACAAAGCCATTGCTCCCCCTGGAATTAACTTACCAAAGCCCGAGGGTGGAAGCGTTTGGCCCGAAACGAATGTAGCCGGCTTACACTTGGACAATGACCTACTAGAAGAAAAATGAAACGCAACCCACTACCACAACGTGACTAACAAAGAGAAGGTGACGCGCCTGTACAATCAACGCGTTCGTGCTCGACCACTCCAGGTCACAGACTGGGTGCTCAAGGCCATTCAGGGGAAGGTAAAAAGCATGCGGCCAGTTTGGGAGGGGCCATACAAGATTGTAGACGTCGCTAACCCAAGCATGTTCTACCTCAGTGAGAAGGACGGCACCCGCTAAGGATGATCTTGCATACCCCTGATTCCTCAAGCATGGTGACAAAGTGGGCTATAGAACTTGCCAAGCATGATATAGAGTACAAACCAAGGACGGCGATGAAGGGTCATGCCCTAGCAGATTTTTTGGCAGAATTCACTACAACAGAGCCAAACGTTTTGAAAAAAAGAGAGAAGGCTAGGGTAATTGAGTCGGGGGCCTATCATTAGACTTTGTATACCGATGGATCATCGAAGAACAAGGGAGATAGAATAAGTCTGGTACTTCAACCCCAACTGGCATGATTATGAAGCAAGCCCTGACCTTAGGATGGAAAGCCACTAATAACAGAGCAGAGTAAGAAGCACTTCTGGCAGGGTTACGACTGGCATGAGAGTTGAATGTGAAGAAGATCAAAGTGTTATGTGACTTCCAGCTCATCACAAATCAAGTAATTAGGGAATACATGGCTTATCACGCCTCCATGGAAGCATACCTCAATATAGCAAGGGGACTGGTTGGTCAGTTTGAGGAGTTCTCAATTATGCAGCTCCTGGGAACTGAGAACACACATGCAGAGGCATTGGCTAATTTTTCCTTGTCCATAGATTACTAGATGAGATGTATAATCCAAGTGGAGCACCTACCTATACCCAACATGGACATGGAGGATTCAACAACAATTATGTCAATACAGTTGAGACCCTCATGGATGGATGAAATTATGAACTACATCAAGGATGGAGCCCTACCAGAAAGAAGATCAGAGGCTAGGAGAGTCGTTAGACAGGCAACTTGGTACAATATCAAATATGGTAGGTTGTATTTTCGATCTTTTATTGATAGTGCATCCTACCCAGGTTAATACTATAATAGAGGAGTTACATTCAGGGAAATGTAGGATGCACATATGGGCATGACTCTCATGGTTAAATGCTTAACTAAAGGATACTATTGGCCCAATATGAAAACATACTACTTGGAATAGGCACGAGCTTGTGAAGCCTGCCAAAGGCATGCCCCTCAACCCTCCATGCACCCAGAAGAGTTACACCCAGTCATAGCACTATGTGCTTTCGCTCAGTGGGGGTGAGACATGATAGGAGACTTCCCCACGTAAATAGGGGATAGAAAGAAATAATACCTCTTGGTCGCTACCGATTATCACTCAAAATGGATCGAGGCTGAAGCATTGTGTTGTGGGCCTTTCGAATGACAAAGAGGAAACCTTTTGGAGGGACCCCCTTCACCACGGTATACAAAACCAAAGTTGTAATTCCTATCAACCATAGGGTGCCGAATCTGAATACCACTGAGCAAAAAATTGAGCGGAATGTAGAAACCCTAAGGCATGAACTTGATCTCCTAGAGGAACGTAGGGAGTAGGCCCAAGTCAGAGTAGCAGCTTACTAGCAGAAGTTAGAAGCTTGCTACGATAGGAAGGTCAGACCTAGAGTTTTCCCATGGTTTTACGAAAACTCTTTGAAAATACCAAGGTCCCAAGAAAAGGTGAACTTGGGACAAACTGGGAAGGGCCTTACAGAATTGTTGGAGAAGACTACAATGGGTCATACAAGCTAGAGAATCCCAGGACGAGAGCATTGGTCGACAAGAGGTAGAATGTTGTCCACCTCAAGGAGGATCACATGGGACACGATCGAAGAGATGGAGCAAAAGCGGGAAAGTGTCTAGAAGGGGCATTTACTCTTCTTAACCAACTCGATTTTTAACAACTGTTTTACGAGTTGGCAAGTTTAATGAGGCGTATCATAAACTTCCTTGCTTATACGATAACATTTGTATGATCATAGATTATGACTCATCATAGTACCTTGTCTCCTATTTTAAGATTAGATTAAGCCAAGTAATCAATCCCGATAATATGTCAAGTAAAAAAGTGTAATATGTCTATGACTCGATCATAATTGTCTTCTTTTTCACGTCTCTTAGTCATTTCCACCTCGTCATCAATTGTATGATTTGTATCAGAGGATGCTACTACTACTAGAGTAAAGTGCCACGACGTGAATAAAGTTGGGGTTCATTCTGGAGGTGTTATACCATGGTGCTTTTATTGGAACTAGTACGAGTGGTTCGAATGTGACCTGAGTAACGATCACATCTTTGAACACTATTGCCTATTGGATGGACCGTGGACGTACGCCTAAAGTACATGTATGAAAGGCTGCCTACCAGTAATCCAATATATACCGCAAAGCATGTTACCCTTTTTGTCAATGTCTTTGGCCGCCTTATTGAGCTCTAAGAAGCTTCCGTCAAGATATGCATGAATTAAACAAAGCCCTGGTAATGTTTGACTTTTCCTTCTTATATATATGTTTGCAATGGTTGCATATAAACTCCGGCCACGACCTCTTTAAAATTTAAATATCAATCTCAACCTCAACTCTCACGTACATTTGCATCGCAAATATTACAAACCTCAACCTTTAACAAAATGGACTTCAAGCTCTCTGCCCTGCTCTGCTTCACTCTATTATTCACGTCCACCATCCTCATCCCAACTCTCTCCGAACTCTGCAACCCGCAAGACAAAAAGGTGCTCTTGGTTATCAAGTCCGCCTTCATAAACCCCTACGTTTTAATCTCATGGAACCCCGACGTTGATTGCTGCATCACCTGGAATCACGTCGGATGCGATCCCACCACTAACCGTATAACCTCCCTCACTATCTTTCCCTACAACCAACTCTCCGGCCAGACCCCTCGCCAAGTGGGTGACTTGCCCTACCTCGAAACCCTCGTGATTCGCAAGCAACCAAACCTAACTGATCCTATCCAACCCTCCATCGCCAAGCTCAAACATCTCAAGACGCTCAGACTCAGCTGGAACAACCTATCTGGCTCAGTCCCCAACTTCATTAGCCAACTTAAGAACCTGACGTTCCTTGAACTCAACTACAACAGCCTTAGTGGCTCTGTCCCCAGCTCACTCTCTCAGCTGCCTAATTTGCTTTCTCTCCGTCTAGTCCCGCAACAAGTTCACAGGTTTGACATGCATGCATTGAGATTAATTACCTCCACCTTTTCTGTGAGCAACATTTTTTCGACTAAGTTCCAAGTATATATTGATAATGAATATTCATGCACCATTGCAGGTCAGATTCCTAGCTCATTTGGAGAATTCGTTGGCACAGTTCCAGATCTCTATCTCTCCCCCAACCAGCTCACAGGCAAAATACCATCATCATTAGGTAAGATGGACTTCAGTCGCATCGACTTGTCACGTAACATGCTCGCAGGTGACGCATCCTTCCTGTTCGGGTTGAACAAAACGAACTGACATTGTAGATGTGTCGAGGAACATGCTGGAGTTTGATCTGTCAAAGGTGGTAATTACAACACACAGCTTGATTTCACTAGACCTAAATCATAACAGGCTCACGGGTAGTATTCCAGTGCAGCTAACGCAAGTGAGTAACTTGCAGTTGTTCGATGTGAGCTACAACAGGTTGTGTGGTCAGATTCCGGTGGGTGGAAAACTTCAGATTTTTGACAACACAACGTATTTCCACAATCGGTGCCTCTGCAGTACTCCACTCCCAAGCTGCTAGTAGCCTCTTAGTGATCGAATACCTTTATACATGGAGGACCTGGCACCTGGTGCCAACTAATAAAGGAAACTCATACAGATAAGCAAATCTTGCTTCGCCTAACAGCTTTTCATTTTTCCAATTGTAAAAAGAAGGGACAAATGCATGTTGAATACGCCGGTAGAAAGTTTTGAAGTAAACAATCACCATCTTCTATATTGTATGGCTTTCCTTGCACCACTAGATAAACTAAAATCAGAAAGTAGAAAAAATAGCCAATTTTTCTGTTCTCAGGTTGATGATATTAACATCACAAATTTACGATCCCTAAACTCACAGATTATAGTACAACAGGAAACACATCTTAATGTGAGAGAACATCAGAAATAGATATGCAAGATGTTTACTGTATCCATTCTTTACAGTTTTTGTTGAGAATTAGTAATGAACAGTCAACCATATCAGAACACTAAAGGGTTATCTTGTATGTGATGCCAATGTCACAAAGGAGACTCCTTCCATTTTAATCTGTCAAGTCCATCAACAATGGCTTTGCGGAACTCACCATTGTGGAGAATGAAAGATGAGACATGTCCACCAGTGACCCATCTTACTTCTGAACCGGGCCAAGCTTTTTGAAGCTCCAGCACAGAGTGCTTGGGGATGTACCCATCATCCTAGAAATGAATCCAAAAAATATAAACAAACTTGTAAGGGTATAATTTTCACAGGCATACAATGTACATGTGCTTATATATGTATGAGAAAGAACAGTAAATGTGTAGCAGGGAAGCATTCAGATCAGACCTCCCAATAGAATGATAGTTCACATGTCATAGGCCACATAATAAACTCCAAAGATGCTGTGCGCAAACAGGGGCAATATTAACGTAAAGGCAAGCTATGATTAACGGCTCTAAAACTGTCACCAACCACGGAAACAGCTTGCTAATCAACATACTACAGCAGAGAGGTCAATTCTCTAAAGTTATTTTTTTTTGTTGATACATAAGTTTCTCTAAAGTGAATAAATGCAGAGACTTACATTCTCACTGAAACATTTTTCCACTAAAACAACATAAAGTAGAAGCCCCATAGTGACAAATTTCCAAAATAAAAACAAAAAAATAACATGAGAGACAAAATGAAAGAAAAGGAAGAAACTTGAATTTTTCTCTTACATAAGGATGATGACACTGACATAATTTCTACTTAGAATCAATACATTTCTTCCGCTCATATTTGCTAACCTATCACCAAAGAAGGAACAGCTTAGACAAAGAAATCGTGAATTGTCCATATAGCAATGTAAATGTTCAGTAAGAAATGGAAAACGCTGTCTACACTTCATATCTTGTCTAAATGTTTACTGAATTCGAAACACATATTCGTAAGTTCATAATAAACTCTAAAATACTTACAGTGGCAGAGACAAATATCACAGCATTAGGATCTTTTGGAATTGGAAAACGTGTAACATCTGTGAGAGACAGAACATTGCGCATTCGTTCTCTGACCTCCTCGAGAGTCATTGCAGCCTTCTGCACTGCAAGATCCTTCCTCAGTGCTTCCCAAGCAGTAGCGTGTTGTAATATTCCTTCACAAAAAGCGACAGTTGCAGAGTGTGGAGAGAGAAAAGGAAGCGTTGCAACTGGTGTAGGATGCAGTGATCCAACCATTGCCGCATGTACTCCTCCTAGATTCCACAAAAGCACATACACGGTCAAATAAGATTTTATCAAATTCAGAGAGCAGATTCACATCCAGGTAACAACATGTAATTAATTCATATTTGTCACAGCTCTAAACTATCATGTTATTTATTGCAAGTAGAGCTAGAAAAGCTAATTTAAGTTTGTATTTGAGCACATAGTGACAACTTTAAAGATAAAAGAATATGGTCATGTTATACTTCAAGCTAGAAAAAAGGATTTAGTTGATGTCTTACCCATACTAAGTCCACAAACACCCATCTTCCCAAACCCTTCTTCAATGTCTAACCAATGCAAGAGACTGCGGGCTTCTTCAATGGTTGCCTTTCCTAATAACAGCAAGTCACTAACACACAAGAGCTTTGCACCATACTGCATCATAGGACGTCTTTGTCCGTAGAAAGGACTGAAATAAAATATCTACGTTAATCAAAGCCAACAGAAATAACTATGTCAAACTCTGATTCCAGTAACAAGGATTCTGAAAGAGTTGAAGTCACTCATACCTCTCAAGCACCATAGTGGCAATGTTTTTCTTCAATAATGGTCCCCCAAGTCGTAACCTTCGTTCAAATGAATGGTCCCCTGTTCCTGTAGAAGTAAAATAAAAATTAAGTTAAGCTCCAAAAGGCAAAGTAACAGAATAAAGAAATGTTACTGCAATCCAATTTCATAGGAAATTGCAACCTATAACCATCCAGTATTTCACATTAAGCATTTGAAATAGGTTGAACACGCAATCACTACCTCATAACCAGCAAAAAGACAACTATTTATAAAAACAAAGTCAGAAACCAATCACCATACGACATCCATGAGCAATTTGTAAACCGATCACACAATCTCTACCTTATACCCAGCGAAAGGACAATGGTTTATTAAAAAAAAACAGAAACCCATCACTCTACAACATCCATGAGCAGTTCATGAACAGTGAGATGGTTAGTTACAGTCACACAAGTCACAAAGTGAAATTTGTATACTACAGAAAAGCGCTTCCCCAACAACCTGATAAATTAGTCACAAACACTACCACCCAAAACATAGCTAATTTCAGTCTGAACCAGTAAATGGAAAGAAAAAAAAACTAAAGTACATTGCCAAGCTACCGCTCTTAAAAACAGTTCCTGAAAGTGGTAAACATTTTAAACACTATTCAAATAATTTGACTCTTCAAAGAAATAAAAACATGTAGTTAGCAAGCTCCCAGGTATAATGTACCATCAAATATACTGGATGAAATCAACTGTGAAAAGATACCAATGAAGCAATGAACCAAATGGTAATCAAAATCATTGCAAAAGTACCTGCAAGATGAACCACACAAGCCAATTTCTGATGGGGCACCGACTTCGGCACGAGAAAAGCAACTCTGGCAATGTGACTCTCAGGAGGCAATGCATTAAGAAGCTGCTCATCACAAGGTGTTCTGAAGACCCCTTCTCTAAGCGTAGCCGTCTTGCTCTCCCACACTGTTTTCCAAGTAGGCCGGACCAAAGCAGGAGGCCAATTCTGGGCTGCAGCCTCTGGAAAAAGCTGATTGATCATTCTCTCAAGCAATTCAAGCTGCTTACCACCCCACCCTCGTGAAAAAAATTGAGGGCTAATCTTTGTTCTGTGCATAAATGCACCATATACATGGTCTAATACATAATGAAGCATTCCCAGCTTCGCTGCCATGTTTGAGACTAAGACACCCACTAACCCAGACCCAAGTTTATTGTTGTAACAATTTGAATAAAACCCAGATTACAAAATCTGGTAAACAGAGAAAGAATAGGTGTTGAATAAAAATTGAAACGTATAAGAGTACTTTGCCCAGAAAAGAATTTGAATTGTTGGGGAAGAAGAATAGGGAAAAGGGTACTGCTAGTTGGGATATCGGGAAGAAAAGGAGGAGGCCAATCAGGCCATGTGAGAGCGATAGGGAAACGGGGGTCGTGAGAAATTCGAGGGCAAATCCGACTCTGACTTCCAAACGACGAAAGCGAAGACCAAACAAAAGTTGTGGGCTGGGAATAATCTTGCATAGACACGTTTAGGGGTCATCATTTGGCCCGTGGGCCTCCATCGGCCCACAAGGCCGTGGGCTAAAAACCCGGCCCGGCCCGTAAAAAACCCGCAAAAGTCTGCCAAGGTGGTTGGTGGGCCGACCATGGTTTAGAGATCTAAAGGGCGGGCCGGGCCGTCAAAGCCCGCACACATATTGGCATATATCATTAAATCATTTAATGAATTTTAATCATTATACAATTTATACCTAGTTAAAGTTTACATACACACATATTGACATATATATATATATATGATATAGTGACTAGTACTCTAATAGACTAATACTATATAGATATATATTTTATATTTGTGTATATATATTAATATATTACATATACATGTATATAGATTGAATATTCGAATTCCATATATAATTAAATTTGTGTATCTATTTTACTATTAAGTCATTATTTAAAGTTTAGCATAAGTTAGGGTATAGGTTTAGGGTAAATTAGGGTTTAGGAGATTAAGATTTATGGTAAGTTAAGGTTTAGGAATTTGAGGTTTAGGGTAAGTTAGGGTTCCGGTTCTAGGATTTTATTGTAATTTTTTTAGGGTTTAGGGTTTGGGGTTTAGGGTTTAGGGTTTAGGTCCAAAATTTATAAAAATTAGGGACGGCCTACTTAGAATATTATGAACAACCAATCTGACAGTCAATTTTTTTTATATATAAGATAGTAGTACATATATCATTATACCTACACTTATATATATATAATATAGTGACTAGTACTATATATATTTTTTTTATATTTGTGTATGTCTATATTAATATATTACATATACATATATTGATCAAATATTGGAATTCCATATATAGCTATATTTGTGTATCTATTTTACTATTAAATCATTGTTTAGAGTTTAGGATAAGTTAGAGTTTATGTTTAAGGTAAGTTAGGGTTTAGGGGATTGAGATTTAGGGTAAGTTAAGGTTTATGAATTTTGAGGTTTAGAGTAAGTTAGATTTTAGGTTTTAGGAATTTTGAGGTTTAGAGTAAGTTAGGGTTTAGGGGTTAGGGTTTAGGGTTTAGGTTTAGGGTTTAGGGTTTCATTGTAATTTTTTTATCGATTTACACAGTAAAACAGTAAATATAATAGAAGGTTCATATTAGATCTTGTAATTTTTCAATGGTGAGAGTTTAATTGAAAGTGTGTGAAATGACATCAATACCCTTTTCTTATATATTACTTATTTTTCCATGGAGAAACTAGATAAATTAAATTTTTATGTCAATTTTTTTGACACTATGAGATAGATATGTAATTTACAAGAATGTGTGTTAAAATTTTGATCTTAAAAAATTCTTTTAGGGATGGGTAATTTACGTTTTAGTTGTAAGGGTACTACGGTCACATTTAGCGAAACTCATAGATGTAGGTCTAAATCAAGTCCAAAATTTATAAATTTTTAACGGCATGCTTAGAATATTATGAACAACCAATCTGACAGTCAGTTTTGTAAAATGATGATACATGATCGATTACGTTTCACAAAGGTCTTTCAACCCATATAACCAAGGAATAAAGGTAAGAACATTAGTGTGTATGTAGAGAATTCAAGCAATATAAGAATTAAAAATGTTTTAACAATAAAGAAGGCCATATATAATAATAAAAGACACCGTACGTAAAAATTAGCCTAATCGAAGTACGTTTGGATCCCAGTCAATACAATTAAACAAAATTTGTGAAAACACTAAAATACACTCATCTTATTTTCCTATGGGGGGAGTAGATAAATCAATTTTTTATGTCAATTTTTTTGACACTATGAGATAGATATGTATTCCATAAGAATATGTATCCAAAATTTGATGTTAAAAAATTATTTTCGGGAGGGGTAATTTCCGTTTTAGTTGTAAGAGTACTATGGTCACATTTGGCGAAATACATGGATCGATGTCTAAATCAAGTCCAAAAATTATAAAATTTTAAAGGCATGGTTATAATATTCTAACCAATCAATCTAACGGTCAATTTTATAAAATAATTAAACATGTCCGATTAAGTTTCACAAAAGTATTTCATTCCATATAACAAATGAACAAACGTAAGAACATTAATATACATATGGAGAATTCAAGCAATATAAGAATTAAATATGTTTTAATAATAAACGAGGACATGTAGAAAACTCCATCTTATAGTGATAAACATCGTACGTAAAATTTAGACTCGTCGGAGTACGTTTAAACCCCGGTGCATGGATGAAGGTTACGTTTATTTTGAAATGTCTTAATTTTTTAATAATTAAAGCCCGATAGGCCTGGCTCGTGCCGGCTATACATGGGCCGGGCCGGGCTTTTTGCCGACCCCTAGACACGTTGTAGTGCGAGCATATGCAGCCATGCAGTACCTTTAATTTGACGAGGTGTTGTCACTATTCTTCGAATAGGAGGTGTAGTTTTTATTTTTTATGCAGTAGTAGTGTAAAAAATAATAATTTTTATTACTATTTATCAAATTTAAATATTTTGAGTTTTTATTTCTCGGAAAAAGTTTTGATCCATAACTAGACGACATTTGTCAATACTACGTGTCATCATTACACGATTAGCAACGATGAAAAATATATTGTAAATACAAACTTTTAGTATCAACTATTTTTCTGCACAAATATTACTTCATTTCATTCACAAAAGTTTTAAGGGATTTTATTACAATTAAGTCCGTAAAAGATTTTGTATAATTTTTCGAACAATCATATTTATTTTTCAATTTTAGAAATTCTAATTTCAACTTAAATAAAAAAGAATTGACTTTATTTTGTTCCTTTTCTCTTTTGTTTTTGTTTTTTGTTTGTTTGTGGACACCGAGTCCCTCTCCCTTGTCCCAAAATTTATCATCCGAGTCTCAAAGTGATAAGCCAAACCTTGAGTTCCTATTTCCAAGACCATTTTTTGATTTTCAATCACAACCCAATTTACTCGATATCCAAATCATAGAAGTTTGGTCATTCCCACGGCCCTTACGAGGATTATGGCAAAAAGAGTGAGAACACTTTCATGTTAAGATTGGCTTCTGACATTGGACTCGCTATTAGAAAAGGCCTAGCTTAGCCTGGTTTTGGTCGCTGAATTTTGAAAAATGCAGGCAGTCGATGGTTTGGTTGGGAGAGAGCAAGAGATTTGATTTGAAGAGAGAGCAAAAATCTTTTAGATCTCGATGTGTGGCAGTAAGCTCCGCCACTTGCTCATCCTCTCACACGAGCAAAAATTGCTCGCCGGCTTGCTCGTGCTCTCGGTCAACGAGCGATCGAGCTCCTCACCACCTACCGTTGCATCGATTTTTTCTGTTGCTCCTCCTATTTCTTGGTTGTGCCTGCCTCTGCTCATGTTATTTCAAGCACCGGTGCACATGTTCTAATGGGTCCTGTGTCCACCACTCCACCTCATGCTTTATCCACTCCTATATTTGTTTATTTGGAAGAATTCTTGACCAAAAAGTTACTTCACTTACTTGGAATTCATATATAAGAATTTAAAAAATTTAGGGGAAATGATTTTAAAGCCCAAAAATTTATTTGATTTCTAAAAAAACCCAACACATATCATCAGGGTAAAAAAAAGGAATTTAAAGCCCTTTATTTAGTTTCCAAAAAAACTCAACTTATGATACCATGGTAAAAAATGTCCAACATATGACACTTTTTTTTTTCCAAAATAACCCAACTAACCTAATTTTATCCCAGAAAATGAAAGGACCCAACCCCGATTTAGCTCCCTAAACCGGAATCAAACCCTTTCGAAAACACGAACCAACAAAAACCGTAGAAATTTTGGCAGAGTTTCGTTACTAACGTGGAATTACCATTACCTGCACGCGGAAAATACACTTCATCCTATGCCACAAAAATCAAACCGTGGGCACCAATCCCATCCGGATTTCTCAATATATCAACAATAACGTAAAGTAGTAAATATATTTGTACTTTACTGAAATCCGGAGTAAAATTGTATAATATATACAATAGATTACTCAGAGCGATCTCTAATGTATAATCATATAAATATACCATAGTAGGTAGAACAATAAACCTACTGGAAGAAACAAGGTAGCTCGAGCACTATGCCTCCGACCACGACGTGCGACACCAGAGTCCGAACTGCAAACTGGGCACAGAAACCGAAAAGCCCAGGGGAAAGACATGAAAATTGTTAGAGTGAGTGGACGAAAATAAATGTCTTTCACCAGTTAATATATATGTTTAAAATAATATATGCGAGTCCAGGTAAATAAAAATAACAAGTACACGAGGTAAAACCATAATCCTCCAGCGTACTGAGCATGCAAGTAAAAATCCCACGGGGTCACTCATGGACACCTCCGTGCCAGTACAGTCCGAATCACGGGGTCCTTAGTCCACGTGATTCTAAGCTGGAAAGGCCTAGGTTCCGGGGAAACGCCCCTCGCCGGTCAGGTCTGGGTAACGACGCCCCTCCTGGAAGGCCTACCATCGGGGATCAGCCGAGAGGCAAGTGTATCGATACAACAACGTAACTAAGACTGTACTCTGTGAAAATCAAATCATAAACAGTACGATGCAAATGCATGAAACAACATATAAGTGTATGTATACTCGTATACGTATATCCGTATAAGTATAATCATATAATCGTAAAACACATGCTCATGTAATCCGAAATCTCATACGCATGCTCAAGTTCGTAAATCATATAAAAGACTCGCAAGAATTCCGTGAAAAGAAATTGTCCACTCACAGACTAGCGTAACGCAGTTCGCGTTAACCCGTGATCCGGCGGAAAATCTCTCGCCATATGAACGATCACGAGCCCCTGAATAATCACAAAGTCCATTACTCAAAATCATAACTCGACAATTCAAATCAAATCACGAGAAACCACCGTTCTCGGAAACACGTAATTCAATGTTGACGAATCGTCGAAAATTTGATATTTACACCTCAATACCTCGCTGTACTTTCGGATGCTCAAATCGAGAAACGAACCTCCCCACTGCGATCGGGGCGCTATTTCGAGTGAAATGACATGCAACTTGTCGAAAACCCCAAAAGTCAAACTGTTGACCGCCGTTGACCACCGCCAACGGCGCCGCCGCCACCTGAATGGAAAATTCCAGGGCGGAGCAACCCCTATTCCACTCAAAATCATCCACTGAGCAACTTTGTCAACTGCAACAAAGGCCAATTCAATCTCTAACTAGCTCAATTTCATGCAAAACCGAATTGGTACCAAATTTTCAAATCCAAAATTCTCCAAGCACAAATCGAATTAGAACTCCATACTTACATGGTTAGAATCATGGTGAGAAGAGCTTCAAAACCCAGTGCTTGATTTAGCTCAAATCGGCCGGAAAATCACAACCCGAATTCCTCCAAAAACCTCCAATTTTGGCCGGAAAATTCTTCCTCCACCGTCCACCTCGCCGTGAACGGTGGCCGGCACGGGGTCGAGGACTCCAAGGCGAGTCGAACGGGGTATGGGTCGAGCTGTGGGGTGGCCGGATGGCGTGCCACCACCGTGGACCGCCGGTCACCGTCGAGAGCTTCACCACCACCTCGGTCAAACCGAGTTGACCAGGTCAAGATAATTAATGAATTGTTGACTTTCCTGAAATAGCAACTCCACTATTTATAGCTTTCCCAAAATGAAAACCAACAAACACACTTTTCGGCAAACTTCAAATACATGTAACTTCCTCGTCGTAATTCCGATTCCGATAATTCTCGTGGCAACAAACTCGACTCGACATGTTCTTCAATTATCACCCGAAGTCAAACACATCAACAAACCCGATAAAAAGTCAACTGTTCAACCCAAACACAACTTATCCGATTAAATAATCAACAATCGGAAATATTCGCAACTAAATCTTCGTGACTCAGAATAATGCTCCGAAAGTTCCCACAAGCTCGAAATTAAATTCTGAACAACTTCCGTGAAGAAGCCGAAACCAAATTCTGGTCCGGTAATTTAGTCGTTAAGAAGGCCACAATTATAAACCGATTATGCCAAAATTTCAAATATTCATAACTTATTCCTCGGTCGTCCAAATAACGATCTGGAACCACTCACGAACTTGAAATCACACGTACTACAACTCTCGAGAAGAGACCCAGCTCCAATTCTCGGCCAATAATTAAGTCGTTAACAAGCCTGGCGAGTAAATCCATTATCAGAAATCTGCTATTACTCATAATCTCACGGACCTAGCTAATAACACTACTCAATCTGTTCCGGGTCGTCACAGAAATACCCAAAAAGTTATAAAACATATTTTGAACTTTCACTTTTACCCTTGAAGCCAATTGCTTCTCCTCGACTAGTGTTTTGGCTCGCTCCGCTTTGCTGCACAACACTCTCTGCCACGCGACCTTCGTCGCAGCCCAATTCGGCAGTTCGTGGGTGACACTGATATGATGGAGGTTGTTAAGAAGCTTAATAGTCTTAGAAACCAACCCAATTTGGCGTTTCCTTGTTCCGAGAAATGAGGGCAAATGGGTTCCAGCACAATGTTTCGACGTATTGTGCGATTCTATTTGTTGGAAGCAATGGAGGATGGAATCGAGGTTTCACCCTCAATGGTTTGGGGTTTTGATGCATTGGTGAAGTCTTATGCAAGTCTCAACATGTTTGATGAGACTATAAATGTTTTGTTCCATACTAAAAGGCGTGAATCTGTGCCATGTATTTTTACTATTAATTTTCTAATGAATCACTTGATTGAGCATGGTGAGTTGGGTGCAGCTGAATCTGTATACATGCAATTGAAATGGATTGGTATCGTCCCTAATGATTGTTACAGCTATGCAATTGTCATCAAGGGATTTTGCAAGGAGGGTAGGTTGGAAGAGGCTGGGAAAGTGTTTGAGGAGATGGAGTTAGCTAGGGTAACCCCTAATGTGTTTGCCTACACAACATATATCGAAGGGCTTTGCAGTAAGGGGCATTCTGATGTAGGATATCAAATTGCTTCTTTGTTGCAAGAAGGAAAATGTCTGTCTTGATGACTACTACAAATGGGCAGAGAACATCATATATATTTACTAAGTGTTCGTTTCTTTTTGTCTTTTAGAATTCAACTTTGTTTCAGTTTTCAGTTCCAGTCTTCAGAGTAATAGAATGTACTTTTGGGCCTGATCATAAATTGGTTGCTAGAAGTAGCAAAAAAATTAATATATGTTCAGCTACCTATCTAAATATCTATTTAAGTATTTGTTCCAAATTCGTCTAAATATCTATATGTTATTGATCTACGCAATTTATGCGTATTAATTAATGTGTTATTCTCTACATTTAGCTTTGTTATTTACTTAGTATTATTAGTTTTTACTCATTTTGTTATTTTCAAGTGTTGACCAAAAGAGACGGAGTAAATGAACAAGCATGCTAAAATGCAACAAAAATGGAGAGGAAGAATTCAGCCAGAAATTCCGTGGAAACAAAGAGAAGAAAAAGAAGTTCTAGATTGACTAGGAAAACCATTCTTATGTTGACTAAGAGATAGAAGCTTCCGGAAGATCCTTGGAAGAAGAACAAATGAAAAATTAGCCAAATAAACTAGAATACCATTTAAGAAGCCCAATATTGAAGACCAAGTCAGTCAATTTCGTGGAGAACAAGATATGGCAGGAAAATGATTCCCAAGTTGAAAAGAAGAAGGAAATCTATCAAAATAAGTAAACCAGAATTTGTCTGTGCAGAATTGTCAATTTAAGTGGACGACTGGGAACACATCAAAAGGAGTTAGATGGCGATCAACCAATGGTTGGAAATATCTTCAAGCCTTCTTTCCAATGAGCCAAAAATTATAATTTTTGAAGATCTACAACTCTGGAAAAGTGCAATTCTTTGCAAGCCGCCAGATTTATCCAGCTAGAGTAGGAAAACCTAGTTTTATGAGGAGAACCACTTGTAAATGCCTATATAAGGCTCAACCCTTATTAGAATCATCTTTTATTTTATCCAAAGCTCTACCCAAATACTCTACAACCTTCTCCCTCAACACAAGGTTTTCAAGCTCCAAGCCGACTACATCGTCATCCTCCATCATCTCGGATTACTTGCCGTAGCAATTGCTTACAAGTGAGAACTATTCCCAAAGGCTTCTATTATGTTCTTGGAGGTTGTCAAGCG
The DNA here is from genome assembly GCA_946800695.1 of Geum urbanum. Lineage (NCBI taxonomy): Eukaryota > Viridiplantae > Streptophyta > Magnoliopsida > Rosales > Rosaceae > Geum > Geum urbanum. The sequence goes on from OX326997.1 coordinate 58,493,538, forward strand.
TTTAGCGGATCTTCAAAAGTGTAACCATGAATATTTTACTTCATAGTCCTCTTTTGTACTTGTTTGCTTTTTTGACATTAGATCTTGGTTAAAATATTTGAATTCTCAATACTTATTCGAGTCCATCTTCCATGTGTTTATGTTCTTGATTTTGTTTGAAGCTTGTTATGTTATGTTTTTAATGCATTGAGTTAGTTTAGGATGATTGCGTTTAGCCCCTCGTCTTTAGTTAATTCAGTGAAATCATGATATTAAGGTGTTGTCACTTTAAACCATATAGCATGTTAATAATAGAATTTTGAGCATGAATTTCGTAGGTAACTTGAATAAATAAAGGAAATTGGCTAGGTGAATTAAAATGATCACTTGTATATAATTAATTAGGACTTTATATTTGTCTCAACGTGGCTTAGAGTTTTAGGGTCTTTTTGTGTGTTTACTTATCTATGAGTCGATGCATGTTAGGATCCTAGGATTCTTTGCTATGTTTGTGAAGTTTTTAGGTAATAAGTTAGGATAATTAAAATCAACTTTTATAACCCCCCCCCCTTTTATTTACATAATTATTGCATACAACCTTCAATCCCCGATTAGAGTGATCCCTACTTGCTTAAAATACTACATCTACAGGATTTTAAATTTTATGCGTTAAATTAGGTATTAAGTGTTAATGCGGTGCTTAGTTTTAGCGTTATCAATTTTTTGCGCCGTTGCCGGGGATTGAGAATTGATTGTGATTTTTTATGTGTATATATGTAAAATTTACTTGTTTATATTTTTCTTATACTTGTGAATATTACTAACGAATTTTTGCAAGAAATTTTTGTTTAATTTCTTAAATATACATGCTAATTTTACCTTTAATTTTCATGGCTCTTGTATATATGTGTGCCTAAAATTTTCGTGACTTATATGTGAATATGTGTTAATTAATTTCTCTTAATTTTTGTAAATATTAACCGGTGTTTATATACATATATATATATATCTAATAATTGTTAAGTACGTTAAAGAATAGTCTTAGATTTACATTGAGTACATATGCTTGGTTGAATAAGTCTCACTCTTCTGGAATAAATGGCACCTCTTTTTCTTGTTTATCTCTTTAACCCCTCATGATGTGTGTATTTTATCACCGCACACCATAATCTAAATGAAGTTATGGACATGAGGTTGAGGGCAGAGTCTACAAAGGACTTAAGGGTGTTTGATACCTCAAAATTTTGGTTGATTATTGGATATGATGTCTAGATGGGTTACAACTAGTGATAGTTCTGGATCTAAGAAAGAGAAACATCAATAGAGTACATATTATTGGCCTGGTTAGCCTCGAGGTACTTTCTCTAAATTAGTCATGCCTCTTACGTTATCTCTATCCCTACTGGCCATTTTTAAACGTTAAATAGGCCGAATAATCAAGAATAGCATACATTATCGTGCGAGTCGCACGTCCGAAGAAAGACCTAAAGATCAAGCTATGTACTCTCTTTAAATCTTTGGAGAACTCAACTTAGACATGTTTGCTAAGAGCTTGCTCAAAATTTTGAACTTGTAAAGGCTATAATCCAGCGTTGCATTTTTTGTTGCATAACTCCCTTGCGGTTTTGTGATGCTCGGATTTCACCATCGGGTATCCTAACCTAAGTGAAGTTAGGCACATGAGACCAAAGGAAGAGTCATTCTATTCATATTGTTCATGTAACTTGAGTGTTTTATGAAAGTTTTAAGTAATTTTCTCTTATGCATTTATACCATATTATCATTTAGGTTGATCTTGTTTGATGCATTTAGCTAAATTTTCAATTAAGTAAGTGTGTGATCAGTGATGAATCAAGGTGTGACATTATATGAAAAATGCCTCAAATATGTTCTAAGCGTGTAGTTCCAATGTGTGCCTCTTTCTATGTATATGTTTACTTATGCATTTTTCGTTTCTTTATCACATTCATATCTATTGCATTTTGTTATATATCATCTTGCATTCACGTTTAAGTGTGTTTCTGCATTTGGTGTGTTTAATTTAATTTCCGTGTACACTGTGTACTTTTGTATTTCTTTTGTCTTCGGATGGTATTAACACTTGATATGTGGATGATTCAGGAAACTTATGAATGACCGAGCCAGTTTTGCGTCAACTTGAACTTAGATCTCGAATTTGGCCCAAATTCCATGGTCTATCCTCAGCCAGCAGCAGGCCAGACAGACCCAGAATTGAAGAGTAGTGGCATACACCATCTTCCGTGCTTGCATGGCCTATCTACTAAAGATACAAACACACATTTGACTAAAATTCTGTTTGTGTGTGACTCCATGTGTCCCTCTGGTACTTCAAAGGAAGCCTTCAAACTTCGAGCGTTTCCATTTTCACTTGAAGAGAGGTAAACGTTGGTTATTCAGTCTCCCTACTGGATCAATCACAACATGGGACAAGTTTGTGAAGGAGTTTCTCACCACATACTTTCCGGTGTCAAAGATTATTCAACTCACTACAAGAAAAACGCACTTAGACGACGGAGCGTTTCCGTCGTCTAAGTGCGTTTTTCCGTCGTCCAAGCACTTAGACGACGGAGAATTTATTCTCAGTCGTCCAAGTGCACTTGGACCGCGGACATTCTCCGTGGCCCAGGTAAGTTAATCTCCGTCGTCCAGGTGCTTATTTAATTTTTTTTTAAATATAAATTGTAATTAAATATTAATAATTTAATTTATTATTAATTGAATTTAAATAATAAAAAATGTTACAATTAATTAAATAAACTAAATTTGTAATATTACTTAATTAAATATTTAAAATTAATTTGTACATACATAATCGAAAAAACCCATAAAAATTAAAATATTGTTCGGAATGCGGAAAGAAACGAGATAATTAATAAACTACTAGCTAATACACTGGAGGAGCAGATGCGCCGCCGAGTCCCCCGCCTCCAGCCGGGTCGTCGTCGTCGGGGTGTGGGTTCGGAGGAGGTTGACATTCTCCTCGAGATTGTTGCATGAGGGCGATGAGTTGGGTTATTTGTGCTTGTTGCTCATCAAGTATTTGACGCATGGATTGATTTTCCCCTCGTGCCAGTCGAGCCTCTTGAATGGCTACTTCGACGGCCACAGCCTGAGTCCTTCTCTGCCGCCCCGAACCTCACGTAGATGATGAGTCGGAGGTCGTCGACAAATCTCGAACCACCTTAGGTCCGAAGTGCCTAACCTCCTTGCCAGCTCTACGACCGTAGACCTCATCCGCGATTGCAATTTGGCTCTCCATGGATAGAGGAGGCAGGTCTTCCGGCGGCAAATCTGGGAACGCAAGCTAAGTGTTAGCCAATTCTTCCTGCGCACGCTCTATCACCCTTGCCTACAAAAGAATAATTAAAAAATTATAATGAAATAATATTTAAATAATAATTACTACAATTAAAAGCACATATATATATATATCACTTACGCCGTATTGACTCGCTTCATTATCGAGCCCAGGCGTCACGTACGCGCTTATGCTTGCATCGAGATAAGGGTGTTTGGAGCCCTTATCCCTGTGCTCCTTGTCTATTTGAATGAGTTGCTTGGCGCCGGAAGTATGGTGTTTGTCCTTCTTCCCCCAGTTGGCTTTGTTGACTTCAGAGAATTTCTGTTAGACAACATAATTAAATCATTAAAAAATTAATAAGTAACTAAAATTTAAATAATTCAATTATCTTAATTGAAATAAAAAAAAGTAAACACCTTAAATTCGTCATCCTGAAAGTGGTTACACAACCACTGCCACTCATCTTCTCTATCCCCACGCAGCTCTACGGGGGCAGGCACGGGACCGATGTTTTTGAAGTACTGATGGAGCCTGTACTTCCAATCACGGTAGATGGAGTTGGCGGTTTGGTTGATATGCCTCAACATCGCCGGTGTCGGATCCACCGCAAATTGTTCCTATTAGAAATAAATAGAAAATTATAATCATATATATTATGAAATTATAACTAATATTAACAATATTATATAATAACTAAAATTGTACGTATTACGTACCGAAAGTTCTTTAAAGACTTTCGCCTTCTTATCATCCGACACCTCCTTCCAAGTAGGGGCAGTGAGACGAATGATTGACCCTATGCTATGCACCGAGAGACTTGCTAGCTGAGCTGTGGGAGGGCCACCGGTGAATTCGTCGTAGGGCAAGTCGATCTTTTTCCCGGTCGCCTTGCAAATTTTCTCCGCTTTGCCCCCTTTAACGAGACCGCGAGTCCTTTTCGGTTCCGGGTCAGTGGGGGCCCTCCTTTGATTACGCCGGGCGCTGTACATGATAGATTCAGCGGTCGAGGACGCCTGAGTACTTGCCGTTGAACCGGTACCGGGCGTCGGAGTTGAATAGGGGTCGACGTCATCACCGCTGGAGATAAATGGGGCAGCGGGAATTTCCCCAGAAGGCGCTGCCTCCGGACCAGATGAAGGGTCCGGATTGAGGGCGTCGTTGCCCTCCTGTTCAATCCAACCGACTTGGTCCGCCAAGCGGCGGAGCATAGCATCTTCTGCCTCATGTTGGGCTTTTTTCTTGCCGGATGGAGCCATTTAAACCTAGGAGTACGTTGTTAAAATACCTACTTACCATAATAATTACAAGTGCAAAATTTACGCTGTGACGACCCAAAACAGAATCAGAAGTATAATCAGCTTGATTCGTGAGTTACTGCGTAATCGCAGATTTCCAACTGATGATTGAACCGTCAGATTTGTTAACGACTAAATCATTGGCCGAGAATTGGAGCTGGGTCTCTTCTCGAGAGTCGTTGTACGTGTGATTTCGAGTTCGTGGGCGGTTCCAGATCGTTATTTGGACGACCGAGGAATTAATTATGAATATTTGAAGTTCGGATTTAAATGGTGGTGCTCTTAGCGACTAAATTACCGGTCGAGAATTTGGTTTCGGCTTCTTCACGGAAGTTGTTCAGAATTTAATTTCGAGCTCGTGGGAACTTCCGGAGCATTATTTTGAGTTACGAAGATTAAGTTGTGAATATTTCCGATTGTTAATTGTTTAGTCGATTTAAATATGTGTTGGTTTGAACAGTTGACTTTTTATCAGGTTTGCCGATGTGTTTGACTTCGGGTGATAATTGAAGAATACGTCGAGTCGAGTTTGTTGCCGCGAGAATTATTGGAATCGGAATTACGACGAGGAAGTTACGGGTATTTGAAGATTGTCGAAAAGATAAATACGAAGTTTCCAAAAATGGAAGGCCTATAAATAGAAACTTGCTGTTTTGGGCAAGTCAACATTTCCAGATTGGGAGTTGACCGAGTTGACCGAGTCAACTCGGTGGTGGAGAGAGAGGAAGATCGACGGCGGCTCCCACGGTGGTGACTTTGATTCCGGCCACCCTAGGCTTCGGCCTAGGGCTGGTTTTGCTCGGCGTGATCCCCTCATGTTGGTTCCGGTCTCCTTCCACGGCAAGACTCGCCGGAGGAGGAGAGAAATCCGGCCAAAATTCAAGGGAACTTGGTGATTTCGGGTTCAACTATTCCGGCCAAATTGAGCTGAAATTTGGAGTGGCCTTTGTAGCTCTCATCCCTTAGAAGCTACCACGTAAGTTTGGTGATCTAATTTTGTTTGTGCTTGGAGAATTTTGGTTTGGAAATTTGTGTGAACATTCGGTTTTACATGAAATTGGACTAGTTAGAGATTGAATTGGCCTTTGTTGCAGTTATGAAAGTTGCTCAGTGGATGATTTTGAGTGGAATAGGGGTTGCTCCGCCGAGAAATTTTCAGATTGGTGGTGGCGCCGCCGTGGGCAGTGGTCAACGGCGGTCAAAGTTTGACTTTTTGGGATTTTCGACGAGTTGCATGTCATTTCACTCGAAATCACGCCCCGATCGCAGTGGGGAGGTTCGTTTCTCGATTTGAGCGTCCGAACTTACAACGAGGTATTGAGGTGTGATTTCCGGATTTCCGACAGTTTGTCGTAAACGGATTATGTGTTTCCGAGAACGGTGGTTTCTCGTGATTTGTCTTGTATTGTCGAGTTATGACTTTGAGTAATGGACATTGTGAATATTCAGGTGTTCGTGATCGCTCGTTTGGCGAGGGACTTTCCGCCGGATCACGGGTTAATGCGTATCGCGTTACGCTAGTCTGTGAGTGGACAATTTCTTTTCACGGAATCTTGCGAGTCTTTTATATGATTTACGAACTTGAGCATGCGTATGAGATTTCGGATTACATGAGCATATGTTTTACGATTATACTTATACGGATATACGTATACGAATATACATACACTTATATGTTGTTTCATGCATTTGCATCGAACTGTTTATGATTTGGTTTTCACAGAGTACAGTCTCAGTTAAGTTGTTGTATCGATACACTTGCCTCTCGGCTGATCCCCGATGGTAGGCCGCCAGGAGGGTTGTCGTTACCCCGACCTGACCGGTGATGGGCGTTTCCCCGGAACCGAGGCCATTTCTGGCTTAGAATCACGGGGACTAAGGACCTCGTGATTCGGACTGTACTAGCACGGGTGTGTCCATGAGTGACCTCGTGGGATTTATACTTGCATTCTCAGTACGCTGGAGGATTATGGTTTTACCTCGTGTACTTGTTGTTTTTATTTACCTGGACTCGCATATGTTATTTTAAACATATATATTAACTGGTGAAAGACATTTATTTTCGTCCACTCACTCTAACGGTTTCCATGTCTTTCCCCTGGGCTTTTCGGTTTTCGTGCCCAGTTTGCAGTTCAGGCTCTGGTGTCGCACGTCGTGGTCGGAGGCATAGTGCTCGAGCTACCTTCTTTCTTCCAGTAGGTTTATTGTTCTACCTACTGTGGTTATTTATATGATTATACATTAGAGGTCACTCTGAGTATTCTGTTGTATATTTATACGATTTTACTCCGGATTTCAGTAAAGTGCATATATATTTACTATTTTACTTTACTGTTGATATATTGAGAAATCCGGATGGGATTGGTGCCCACGGTTTGATTTTTTGTGGCATAGGATGAAGTGTATTTTCCGCGTGCAGGTAATGGTAATTCTACGTTAGTAGCGAAACTCTGCCAAAATTTCTACGGTTTTTGTTAGTTCGTGTTTTCGAAGGGGTTCGATTCCGGTTTAGGGAGCTAAATCGGGGTTAGGTCCTTTCATACGCTAATTAAGTACGGTTAAGATTTAAATAGAGTACACTAGCATGGCTTTTTCGGTCGTTCAATGGACGTGCGACCCGCGCGATAAAGTGTACATTTTCAATTAATCAGCCTTGGTTCAATCGAAAAACATGGCCAGTTAGGGATAGAGATAACGCGAGAGGCAGGACTAATTTCGACAAAACACCCTGAGGCTAACCAAATGAATGGTATATACTCTATTGGTGTCGTCTTTCTTAGATCCAAAACCTGTCACCAGTCATAACCCGTTTCTAGACACCATGTCCAACATTCGGCCAATTTTTGGAAAATTTACACTCCCTCAAATCCTTTGCAAACTCCGCCCTCAACGTCGTGTCCATAACTTCACTTAGGTTATGGTGTGCGGTGATGAAATCCACACATCACGAGGGGTTAAGCAGATAAGCTAGGAAAAGAGGCGCTATCTATTCCAAAGAGTGCGACTTAATAAACCAAGGTTATGTACTAAATTTAAATCAAAGACGTACTACCATGCAATTTACTAGAAAATACACGTAATTATCAATTAATTAAAACAATAAATAATGACAATAATGAATTATTATTTATCATGCATTTAATAATAATTATTCATTTACCAATATAATTAATTATTATTAACAATAATTATTATTACTATTATTTAATTACAATAATTATTATTTACCAAATAACTATTATAATAATTAAATAATTAAATGATAAAAACTAAATAATTATTATAATAATTATAATAACTAAATGATTACTAAATATTAATAATAACCATTAAATAATTATTATAATTACAACTATTAATTATTTAAAACTAATTATTTAATTATATTTAGAAATTAATTAATTAAATAAAAATAATGTTAATAAGATAAAAAATAGAAATTTACCTCGCCGGAATAATCGGGAATATCGCCGGAGTTGAGTCGTCGGAGAGGAGGAACCACGCCGGAAATTTAGTCGTCGGAGCGTCGCCGGAGGAGGAAAATCGCCGGAGGAGAGGAGAGGAGAGGAGAGGAGGAGAGGAGAGGAGATGGAATGAGAAAAGGGGGGGGGGTTGCTGTTCTATATATAGGCTTTCACTTAGACAACGGAGCCCTATTTTCTGTCGTCTAAGTGCACTTAGACGACGGAAACGGGCTTTTCCGTCGTCTAGGTGAAGCGTTCAATTTTTTCGAAGCGGCGCGTAATTAATGGGCGGGACGTTTCACCCGCCATAAATTTGGACTTAGACGACGGAGAATTGATTCTCCGTCGTCTAAGTGAAATTTCAAGCGGTGCCGAAAATTGAGGCGGCACACTGAACCGCCATAATTTTCAACTTGGACGACGGAGATGGTCATTCTCCGTCGTCCAGGTGAACACCTGAGCGACGGAGAATGACATCTCCGTCGTCCAAGTGCAATTTACATTGAGAAAAAAATAAAAATTAAATTGAACCGCCATGGTAATTTGAACCTGGACGACGGAGATGGTCATTCTCCGTCGTCCAAGTGAACACCTGGACAACAGAGCATGACCATTTCCGTCGTCCAGGTTCAAATTACGTAAAAAAAATTTAAAAATTAATTCGCTAGGAATTTAGCGATCTGTCATTCGAGTGAAATAGTCGTACAATATCGATGAACGGATCGTATATATGAACAGTTAAATTTGAACCGACGAATAATTTTACTTCTTGAAAGTTGTTTAAGTATCGACTAATCTTTACGACTTAAGTGTTCATGAGTATAGGCTCATTTGCAGCAGAGTATTAACGAAATTGAATTTGGAAAAAACAACCGTTGGATATGTTCGTCGTAACATAATATATAATTACAATAAAGGACCAGAAAATAATAAGTTCGGGAAGGGTTTCATCGGCACAGTCAACCGCAAAACCGAGAATTTCACAAACCGGAAACGTGGATGCAAGACATTTCGCAACTCCGATTTTCGAACCGTCGAAGTTCACACACCAAGAATTGTTTACTCTAAAGTCTTGACGAAAAGAATATGCATTGGAAGAAGGTCTAGATGGTCGTTGTCTTAGAAAAAATTACGAAATTTGCACCTAGACGACGGAGATGAGCTTCTCCGTCGTCCAGGTGAAGAGACCCTGAATTCAGGGGTTAGGGGCCTTACTGTTTAGGGCATAGGGACCCTGAATTCAGGGGTTAGGGGGCCTTAGGGTTTAGGGGTTTTGCACTTGGACGATGCAAATTCCCTTCTCCGTCGTCCTAGTGAGTACCTGGACGACGGAGAATGACCATCTCCGTCGTCCAAGTGTACAAACCCTGAATTCAGGGGTTAGGGCCTTAGGGTTTAGGGTTTAGGTCGTCCCCGGTCATTTGTGTGTCCGTTCAATTATTCTGATTCAAGAATATAATTAAAAAAATGATCGATCGATCCGATTTGCTAGATTTAGGGTCGAGGATTTAGGGAGATAGCTCAAGGTACGTATTTATGTATGAACTTTCCTTCTCGCATGATATATAGATTTAACGCCGTAATTAAAACAACATATATATATATATACTACATTTGTGCTCACAATAATACTATCACATGTCGATCAACGTATATAATCAATCATAAAATAATATAGTATAATTTCTGAAATGTTTATTTCATTAATCTATCGCAATATATAATTATATATATGGACGCGTGTAATTAATTAATTAAGTACAAAAATATTAAGATCTACGTACATATATATATTCTCCTCTTTATAATATTTATATTAATTATTGATCGATGATGCATCGATCATATATTACAATAATTACATAAATTAATTACCAATTAATTTTTCTCGTCTTAGTTAAGTAGTCATCATCATAATCGTCATCATCATCGTCCCCGGTATCCGATTGCTCATCCTCCTCATCATACTCAACATCGTCCGACGAATAACCTGAGTCCTCGTCCGCGTCCTCATCCTGCTCGTCTTCTTCATCTTCTTCATTAATGGCATCGATAATCTCATCTTCAGTTAGATCTGTACAACCATCAGGCATGAGTAACCGTTCACCATCTTGAACCAGGTCCATTATATCGGAGCGGATGACAGAAATATTAGGCTCTTGATAGGCAGAAATGTCTCTTTCTGGTTCAGCAGCATCTTCAGTCGTCGCCGGTGTTCCTTCAATTGTGTCTGTATTCCATATTCCTCGATGAGAGATATGGTTCACTATTTTCCACCCTTCACCGGCTTTCGGATCGTCGAGATAGAACACCTGCCGAACTAAGGTGGCGAGAGCGAAAGGCTCATCCTTATACCAGCTTGAGTTTGTATCGACTGATAATAGTCCCAGGTCTTCCTTTGTACGCTTGAACCATCTGCACTTGAATAGGAAAACGTTGACATCATTCCCGTAACATAGCTGAACCACATATACAATAGCCCCGTAATATAGATCATTGTCTTTCCCAACTGCTACCCCACTATTTTGTGTTCTTCTTCCTTCATCTCGGGCCAATGAATGAAACTTTACACCGTTCACAAAACATCCGGGATAAATATAGTGTTTAATCGGCTTCCCTGCTAGCAAGTGCTTTGGCCATGACCACCACCCCCCGTGGTTTTCAGATTTTTGCAGATCAATCATCTGCGAAAAAGGGCAAATTAATATAAGGGTTTACTTTCTACAAACATGATCGATATGTATATAAATTACTAATTAAATACCGAGACGTATGTACGTACGTACCCATTGGAAGAAATAATCGGGAAACTTTTTCTTAACCATTTTCTCAATCCACGCCGAACTCTTGTTTTGATTTAACGCCTGAAGCCTCTCCCTGTATGACATCATGTACGGCTCAACTTCATCACAGTCTCGCAACACTACCCAATGTGCCTCAATAAGTTCTTCCCGTGTTAACGATTCCTTTAATACTCCTCTAAACGGTCGGACGACATTGGTGACGACAGAAAGATTGATACGGGCACTGCGATCGGAGGCAGTGGGAGGTGGTGGATCTTTGAGGTACCTATTGCAGTAAGTAACACAATCATGCATTAGGTATGTCTCTGCTATAGAGCCATCCGGGGCCGACCTGTTTTTGACGAATGACTTATACTGTCCAAGCTGTCTACAAAATCAAACGTACAATAAGAATAAGTACATATAGCTACCTAGTAATCTCCAGTGGAACAAATTATGAATCGAAAAACCTATATAATTAATTAGTTGTACGTACCTTTCTTGAGGATACATCCAAGTGTACTGGACCAGACCAGAAATGAGCACCTGCTCGGGCAGGTGGATCATTAGGTGAATCATGATGTCAAAGAAAGCAGGGGGAAAAATCCTCCCTAGTTTGCAAATGATGTGCACAATTTGTTGTTGTAATTCCACCACATCTGACTTCTTTAATTCTCTGGCGCATAACCTCTGCCACCATCTGCACAATGCCACTATTGGTTCTACGACGTCACGAGGCAAGTATGGTCGAATTACCACTGGAATCAGACGTTGCAGCATATAGTGATAGTCATGTGTCTTTAGACCAAAAAACTTGTGTTGCACCTCGTCCACTGCTCCAGTTATAGTAGCTGCATACGTAGCCGGATAACGAACGCCTTTAAACCAGTGAAATACAGAACGTCTAAGTGTCGGCTTCACTGTGTAAGGTGCAGCTGGCATCTTGTTGTACACTCATTTCCTATCCCTCCTCAACCACAAGGGACGACGTAGATTCATTGATTCCAAATCTTTGCGCGCTTTGGGAGTATCTTTAGTCTTGAACTTAATACCGAGAATTGTTCCCACCACGCTGTCGCACACATTCTTTTCTATGTGCATCGCGTCCAAGTTGTTCCTCAGCTTCAACTTCGACCAGTAAGGGAGTTCAAAGAATATACTCTTGTGATCCCAATAGCTCAGATCATGTGGAGGAATTGGAATGCATTTCTTTACATCCGCGTCATTGGTCAACACACCAAAGTCGAAATAGCTCTACCTCTCTAAAATCACTTCGCCCGACCAACTACGGGGTTTATGATTGTTCTCTACCGTCCCGTCGAAATGAGCTTCATCCTGTCGCCATGGGTGGTCGTGAGGAAGCCATCTATGGTGACCCAAGTAACACACCTTCCCCGCATGCCAACTAGAGTTCACGTCGTCCAAACATATAGGACATCCATTATATCCTTTTGTCCTGCAGGCTGCCAACATCCCATACGCTGGAAAATCGCTGATCGTCCACATTACGGCAGCCCTCATCGTGAACATCGTGTCAGTGGTCATAAGTTGGGACTCCATTTTCCCACAACAGTTTCAGCTCGTCGATCAAAGGTCTGAGGTGGACATCTAAGCACTTCCCTGGAGATTTAGGACCTGGAATTAGTACAGTAAGGAAATTAAATTCCTTGTTCATGCACATCCACAGAGGCAAGTTGTACGGCATCAGAATAACTGGCCAAGTGCTGACGGCGGAGCTATTACTTCCCCAAGGATTGAATCCGTCTGTAGATAGGCCGAGTCTAACATTTCTAACCTCTGCAGCAAAGTCTCCAAATTCTCTGTCGAAATGTTTGAAACCCTCCCCATCCGCGGCGTGTCGCAGGACATCGTCATCTATTCGCTTTTCTGCGTACCATCGCATCACCTCTGCTGTGTGTAGAGACATGTACAGGCGCTGCAATCTGGGAATCAAGGGAAAATATCGAACAACTTTCACAGGAATTCTCTTTTTCGAACTCTTCCTATTCACCTGGAATCTGCACTGGCCACATACGGGACAATAGTCCAAATCTTTATACTCTTTGTAAAATAGCACACAATCATTCGGACATGCGTCAATTATCCTGTACTTTAGGCCAAGGCTGCTCAAGATATTTCTAACCTTATAATGAGATTTAGGAAGATTGTGATCATCAGGAAGAAACTTACATATTTGCTCCTGAATTTCGTCAAAAGCACTCACTGACATTTTGTGCTTCACTTTTATCTTCATTTGCTCCATCACATATTGCAACACATTCTCTCGACATCCAGGGAACACCGGGGTCTGCGCTTCAAGTAGCATCCGGTTGTACTTATCCATCTCACTGGTGTCAGTGGCCAAGCTAGCAGCGGGGAATGTGTCATCATGCTCATTAGTGGTACTGTAACCTCCATCTTGGTGTTGGTGTCCACCATGACTACATCCCGGAAACGCATCATGGACCAAATCTGCAGTTGGGTTGCAAGCTGGGGGTCCAGCACCACTGCCGCTGGCTGAGGCACCATGGTAACTGTACCCTGAGCTGAAGTCTGCTGCGCTGAACTCTACTGCTTCACCATGCTTGCTCCATGTAGTGCAACTCCACATCATACCATTTTCGTACAGGTGTTGTACCATAACATTAACCTCTACATACTGACAATTAAGATATTTCTGGCACGGACACCTGAAACGCTTCTTTCCCTGACCATGTTCTATCGCAAAATTCACAAATTCGCTAATTACATCCATATACCGGACATCACATCTATTCTTCAACTTCATCCAACTCTTGTCCATACTGCTACAAAATATTATAATTAATTAATTATTACATATATATATATATATTAGTCCATTAATTTACGCTTAATTATACGTACTCGACCTACATCGATCCATTAATTACGTACGTAATTTAATCTGTATATATAGCTAACATCCATGCATGTATGTACGTTTTCACTAAATATATATTAAGCAAATTTTAACTGCGTACGTACCTGCTGGCCTTCTCGATATCAGTTAATTAAGCTAGCTAGCTAGTCAGCGGAGATCCTGATCCTGATCCTGATCCTTCTCCTTCTCCTTCTCTCTTCTCCTTCTTCTTCGTTCTTTAAAATTTCCCGTGGGACAGAGGATGGAATTGAATGAAGAGAGTTTGGCATCGGGCTTATATAATGCTTCACTTAGACGACGGAGGTGTCGGTACGTCGTCTAAGTGGAAGTTACTCGGACCACGGCGTGTCGGTCCGTCGTCCAGGTGATCACCTGGACAACGGAGAAGTCTCCGAGGTCCAGGTGATCACCTGGACGACGGAGATGGTATTCTCCGTCGTCTAGGTGGTACTTGGACGACAGAGAAGTCTCCATCGTCTAAGTGGCACTTGGACCACGGAACAATTACGTTTCCGTGGTCTAAGTGATGTTTTCTTGTAGTGACTAAGGAAGAAGATAACTGGCATCCTGGAAGATCATGATGAGTCTTTCTCAGCTTACTATGAAAGGTTCAAGGAGTTATGTGAATCTTGTACATCACATAGAATCTCAAAAAGCAACCTCTTAACATACTTCTATGAAAGACTCAAACCCTTGGAGAGAGAGCTCTTAGATGCAGCAGCTGGAGGATCTTTCCTAGAGAAGCCTACAATTGTAGATCGTACACTATTAAACCAATGTGCTTTCAACACATAGTAGTATGAAGGTATGGCGTTGCAGCAAAGTAGAAAAGTTCATGAAGTGTCCTCTTCTAGCATAAACGCAGAACTTGCCAAGCTCACTTCATTGATCACCAAGCTTTTGGAGACAAAATTGCCATAACCAATGCCACTTGCCACACCTGTTTGTGGAATTTGCCTGCTTGATGGACATCACAATGACCAGTGTCCTCAAAATGCACCATCTCTAGTAGTAGAAGAAGTCAACGTCATTGGTTGTTATCAACACAACCAAGGCTCCCCTCGGTTGAACAATTATGGAAATTACAATCAAGGACTCAGAAACAATCATCCTGGTTTTCAGTGGAGGAATAGTGATGGATGCCTTAACTCTCATGCGCCTCAACCATTTCAGTAGCAACAATCAAATCACACCAACGGTCTAGCTCAGCCTGTTTTCACCAATCCGGATTACAACAAAATTTTATTGCAGCTTTCGACCTCAATACAGGTTTTGCTGAATACACAGACCCAACAACGGAATGACATTGCAAAATTAAAGAAGCAGATGGACCAGGTTGTTGAATTTATGGGCCAAATTAAGGGAGGATATGGAAAACTTCTAACTCAGTCTATTTCGAATCCAGGACGAGATTTCAGAGGAACAAACATCGTAGCTACTCAGAACGGAAAGTAGTTCAGTGAATATCAAAAGAAGAAGCCAACGTCACAAATAATTGACCAAGATGACGTTGAGGATGATCCAACCACATTTGAGGCCGAGAAGAGTAAAGTGACGCCTCCTATTTTCACTTCGACACCTTTATCTTCACAAGTCGACCCAAAGACACAAGGAAAGAGTTCAATTCCTTCAAGTTCAACTCCTACAAATTCCCCGTTTGTCACAACACCATTTCCAAGTCGTTTAGTGAGCAAGAAAAAGCAAGAAACGAATGAAGAAATCTTGGAAATCTTCAAAAAGGTGCAAGTAAATCTACCCCCCTCATCGAGTGCCTCAAGCAAGTGCCAAAATATGCTAAGTTTATCAAAGCGTTGTGCACTACGAGCAGACAAACAAGAGAGAAGAAGATTTTGAAGGTGAAAGAAACTGTTTCAGCAGTTATTCAACGACAACTACCCTCAAAATAGAAGGATCCAGGGAGTTTCTCTATTCCCTACGTGATTGGTGCCAGAACTTTCAATAATATGATGCTTGACTTAAGAGCTTCCACCAACGTTATGCCATACACTTTGTATCAAGTTCTAGGCCTTCCTGCATTGAAGAAAGTTGATGTGATCATTCCGTTAGCCGATCGTTCTGAGACTTATCCAAGAGGATATGAAAGGACCCGACCCTGATTTAGTTGCCTAAACTGGAATTAGATCCTAACGACTCTACTAATCAAAGTGTCTACTTATAATACACAAGAATCAAATTGGAGATCCAAAACTCAAGTGTCACGTAATAAAGAAATTTTCCACAATTGGTTCACTATTAAAATATAAAATATATACAACGGATTTCGACATCAGAGCAGCTAGAAAAATTAAACTGACTATGTAAAGTAAAATACTAACTCGCAGGATCTACCTTGGATCATATGGTAGATACTGCTATGCCATGTACTACGTGCGCACACAACGTCAAACGAACTCTGCAAACTAGGTAATTTAAAACAAAAATCCCAAAGAAAGTCATATAAAACAATAAAACTGTTAGAATGAGTGGACGAATATAATGTTTCGTTTTAAACTGTCTCTATCATGCCTTTCTCTAAAGAGTATATATATAAAAAAATGATGCGAGTCTAAAAATATGTACATACCCAGGTCAAGTGAAACATATTTTTTGAAATAAATAAGTAGGTTAATGAGGGTCGTCGATCTCATACAAGTCTTCAATCACGACAGTCAATTTTCTGTCGTTGATGAGCCAAGTGAGTGTGACACCAAGTGGTTCCCGCATGCTATAGTCACTAATTTCCTCTGTCATATGGGGCCCACAACTGCTATTTTGGCACTGAGGCTGAGTTGGGGGTTGACACTAGCACCGACTTCAACACTGAGGTTATGTTTGCAGTGGGGCTGCCATTTTTATTATATAACTTTTAGTTTGTTATTTTATAATCAATACCACATATCTTATAGAATATGGGTTGAAGATCAACTCACCAAAAAATGAATTAAAATAGAAATCATTTAAGTATCTAATTTTATTAAATAAATGAACGTTTGTTTTAAATTTTAATATTAAATTAACAACCGTTTATTAAATCTAGTTGAAATATTATCATTGAAATTGAGGATTCACATATTACATTGGTCGTTGTTTAACACTTTGATGCCTTCCTTTCACAACACTCACAATTCACATGCCTCTCCGATAGCCATATATGGTCCATTCTTTGCAAGGTTCGCCTCTTATGTTCTATTCACCGGCTCTACGGTCATCTAGCCAGGAGCCCAAGACCATTCTTTTCTAAAGAACCCAAGCTTTTCTTTCTAAGGATAAAGAACAAAAACTAGATATACAGGAAATGAAAGTCAATTGTGTTGTGCAAAATCAAGCGACGAATACCACACACACGTGGTCAAAAATGTCAATACTCTCCCCATTAAGCCATCCGGGATCCAACAAATGTGGGGTTTTAACACAAAAAGCCTCGACATTAGTGTGTGTGGTACAACTCCTTATCAACGATTGATAACTCTTCACTTTTCTGATGTGGGATTCCAAATGGCTCAAATTTAAGCCAAACTTTTTCAATAATCTCCACTTTGACGTGATTAGAGTCATCTCTAAACGTCTCACGATCCGAATTGCAATAGTTCCACCTCGATCACGAGCATAGGCTTCAAATCTTGCGATCCCTAAACAAAGGCAAGCTACACTAAATTGTAACTCGATCATACGAGACCAAATCACAAGCATAGCCTGGGCCTTGATACCAATTGTTGTGCGGAAGCGAGTGATGAATACCACATATACGGGGGTCAAAATGTCAATACTCTCCCCATTTAGCCACCTGGGATCCAAGGGGTATGGGATTTTAATACAGAAGGCCTCAGTATTAGTGTGTATGGTACAACTCCTTATCAACAATGGATAACTCTTCACTTTTCTGATGTGGGATTCCAAATGGCTCACATGTAAGCCAAACTTTTCCAATAGATCGCTCTTCTTCTCAACCAAAAATGGGCAAAGCAGGTTGTCAAAGTCTTGCATTTGTTGTTTCACCAACTGCTCAATATTATCAATCGAGAAAGACTGTTCAATAATAAATATAGCAAACTACTTATAAGGAAATTTTGCAGATGTCAAATACACTTAATAACAAGATCCTTTATTTTAAGGCAAAATTATTTAAATGGTCATTAATCTTTGCCCAAAATGACAGTTTGGTAACTATCATATGTCATATATCAAAATGGTCACTAATCTTTTCTTAAAGTATATCAAAATGGTCACTCCGTCTAATTTAAGCGTTACATACTTAACCTGTGATGGGTAGAAATGTCCTTTTATCATTTAATTTTGTGAGAGAGAGAGAGAGATATATGACATTATCTTTCTCTCTGCTGACATTTTGGATCCTCCAGTGGCTACCTCCTCGAAGCTCGGCCTCAGCTTCGAAACCCCCGAGCTTGACGACCATGTTTCTCTGACGCCTTGCGTCGATCTACTCAGCGGTCTTCGATTTCTGGCAACGGCGTAGTGCTCGGCGATGATGGAGAATCTTGTCGAGTTTGGGCCGACCCGGAGGGATTTCATTTTGGCAACGAAGGCCCAGAGGGAGGTGTAGGTGGGGTGGGGGGTTATAAGAGGCGGCAGAGAGGGTATAAGTGGGTCGTCGATGTCGACAGCGTGGTTATAGGAGGCGGCTGAGTGGGTATAGACGGGGTGGCGGTCAAGGGTTTTGAAGAAGAGGAGGACTTTGGGGTTGTAGTTCTAGAGACGCTTGAGGGTTTGGTTGACGGTGAGTGGGGTCCAGTCGTGGGTCAGGTCGTGGAGGATCCAAGTGAGGGAAGTCGGGTCGGATTGGAGGATGAGGGAGGCTAAAGCGAGTGTGGAGATGTGAGATTGAGATTGGCTAACTCAGTTACCATGAGTGGCTAACTCAGTTTTCGCGACAGGCTAATTCAAGACATGTCTAAGAAGTGTAATTAATAAATGATTTTTTTTGTCAAATGAGGATAAGAAAATAAAAATACCCCTGAAAATAAACGGAATATTTTTTTTAACGGATGTTTGAGCTCGATTGACCAATTTGAAAATAAAACCTTAGCGGGAGTGACCATTTTGACATATGTTATATGATAGTGACTAAAGTATCGTTTTAGGCTAAGATTAGTGACAAAAACAATAATTTTGCCTTCTTTTAAACAATAAAAACAAAATTTTACTATTAAGCACAGAAACCCTGATAAACTGTGGCAGCAACAGATTTACATTTTTACATTTTATTTATACTAAAAATCTCTACGATTCATTCCCCCCTCTCAACAGAAACAAGAAAACGTAGTAGCAGTGTAGTTGCAGATCGTCGGCACTCCACCTCGTGCCTCCGTGTTGCACCATCAGCTGTCTCACTACGGCCTCCTCCCAGTATACTCTACCACGCACCGCGAGCAAACAAAATATAGTAGTAGATTAGTCGTCCGTCCCCAAGCTCCGTCGAGCGTCCTCTGGCCTCCGCCGAGTCTCCATCATGTGGCATAGAGCCTCCGTCGTTTCACCTTAGCTTGTTGTTGTCACGATGCCTATGGACAAGAACAAGACATGGAGTTTGGTCCTCATCAAATATGCTCCAGAAATGAATGTGATGATGCTATTGTGTGTAGATCTTGTTTGCTGAGTGAAAGTAGTTCGGGCAAAAGAGACGGTGTTGCTGCTTTGTAGAGCTTTTAAAGACTTAAAGTGAAAGCCCAAACTCAGTCCAATTGAAAAAAGAAGAGTAAGGGAATTAGGAATTCCAATTTTGTGGGGTCATAGTTTTTGTTTCGTTCTTATTGTTGTGGTTGTAGAGTTTCCCAAGGCTTTGAATATAGAAGATAACAAAAAACCAAAAAAGAAGTATCCAAATTCAACACATCTACGTAAGTCTACATAGTGGGTTTTCCATCTTCATATTAGGGGTCAGCAACGGGCCCCCTGCTGGCACGGGCCGGGCCAGGCCGGGCTTCAACAGTGGAGAAATGTTTACGGGCCGGGCCGGGCTGGTTTTTTTAATTTATAGTGAGATCCATGCCCGGCCCATCCAGGCGGGCTTCACGGGCTTTAACGGGCTTTTACGGGCCGGGCCTCTTGGGCTTTAACGGGCCAGGCTTATTCAAATGACTAAAATCAAAAGTTTAAAAACAATACAAATCCAAATCTAAAATACCCCTTTACATCTAAATTGCATCTTCAAATCAAAATTTCAAATTTACAAATCCACAATGCTTCAAATATTGGTTGCAAAAATTCAAAATGCTAAACATTCAAATCCACGAAATACTTAAAATTCAAATACAGAATACTATAAATCCAAATCGAATGATATAAATCCAAATCAAGAATGCTTAAAAGTCCATAGTTCAAAGTCCAAAATTACATCTTATAAATCCAAAAATCAAAATTACATCAATAAGAATCAGGAAGATTAGTTGATGAGAAAACTTCAGATGCAACTTCTATCGGAGTCCTCTCTTGAGGAGGATGTGAGACATCAAGAAATATGGCCTACACATTATAGAAAAAATGTTAATAACCTACACATTCAACAAAATTTGAAAACCAAAAAAATTAACAAAATGCATCAATTGATCAACCTACCTCTCCCACATCCTCCAAAGAACATTCATCTTCAGCCTCGCTATCAATCATCCAATCTGGACGTGCAGCTTTAACAAGCCTTATTTCTTCAGCTCTCTCTTTCTCGCGCATAGCCTCTTGCATCCTCAATTTTGCTAAACTCCAATTCTTACAGCAGACCAACGCCTTAATTGTATTTGGACTCAAACTGGCCCTTCTTTTAGATACAATTCTACCATCTAAACTGAAACATGACTCTGAAGCTACAGTAGAAGCAGGAATTGTTAACAGATCTCTAGCCAAAAGAGATAGTATAGGGTATAATGGTTGATTTGTTTTCCACCAAGCCAAGACACTAAACTGATTATCATCATCAACCTCAATAGTTGGCAAATCTAAATATATTTGTAAATCATTTGATGTAGCAGAAGTAGCATATGAAGTTGATGTCTTTGCCCTTTTTAAAGACTGCATTGAGAAATCTCTTACAATAGGCAATCTTAAAGAACCAGAGACGGAGGACAAACAAGGAGAACTCAAAACTTGAGGTTGGCTAGGTACACTAGAGACAACATTGACCTTGTATGTTTCATAAAGAGCATGTAATTCAGTTTTTAAAGCTAGCAATTTTCTATCTATCTCAAGCTGATCAATGTTCATACATTTCAACCATTCACCAATAGCATACAACTTAAATCTAGGATCCATAATCGTGGCAAAACAAAAGGCTATTGGAAAAGTTCCCCAATACTTATCAAATTTCAATTTCATGGCATCCAATGCAACCTTAAACATAGTAAATTCAGAATATGCAACGAATGAAGCATGGATATTCATCAAGCAACTAATTACACAACAAGATGTAGGATAATACACACCAGAAAATATCTTAGTTGAGGATGCAAAAATTGCTAAAAAAACCATTAACTAATGTAGCAATTGCCCAATCTTGATTTGATGGGACATCTAAATTACAAGATCGTGATTCATTCAATTTTATAGCATACCTATTCAAAGGCCCTCTGTACTTTATAGCTACTTCCAAAAGTTCATAAGTAGAATTCCATCTATGAGGCACGTCATTATCAATATTTTTTTTAGCCTTCACTATTCGGCCCAGCAGGACCTCCCCTTTCCTTTGGTTTCTGATCTCTCTGTCCCTTCCAACCATACCTCCCTTACCTTCTGCACGGTTAGCCAATCACCTGGCATTGGGTCAAGAACTTAAGGAACGGGCGCAGAGCCCTAGTGAAGCGGTACCTCCATGCTGAACACCAACTCACACCGAATAGCCTTTGTTGCATCGTCACTTTCGGATCAACATCCATCCGTTTTAGCAACAGTGTAATCCCGCGGGAATCTAAAAATTATGTGATCCGTGTGTCGTGGAGCTCCATGTTTGCTGGGTCACTTATGAAAGCCCGATCTTCGGGCAACTTTTTGCACCCCAGTTGTTATATAATGATCGGAATCTTCCTCATATAATAGACAGCGAACCCCGCCCATTTGAGGACATGCGGGTCTTCCAGTAGAGGAGGCGGTAATTGCAAATCAATACAACAACGCACCCACAACTCATGTCTCTTATTCGAAGAATTCATTCTTCGAACAACATTCACAATTTTATCAATAGATGAACCTAAAATAGATAAACCATCTTGCACAATCAAATTCAAAATATGTGCACAACAACGAACATGAAACAACTTTTTAGGCACAGGATTGATCATTAAATAATCCGGAAGAATGCATGCGAGCACTTCATTATTTGACGCATTATCTAAAGAAATAGAAAATATTTTATCATGAATATGCCAAGCTAACAACTCTTCATATATATGACTTGCAAGTGACTCTCCTGTGTGCGGGTATTCAATCATCTTAAAGCTTATTATTCTTTTATTTAAAACCCATTCAGTATCAATAAAATGTGCACTAAGTGACATATAACCCATTTTTTGACGGGAAGACCAAACATCACTAGTCAAACTGATTTTTCCAGGAAAATTTTCAAAATATCTCACAAGCTCTTCTTTATTCTCATTAAACTGAGCCATTACATCTCTTTTACATGTTGACGCTGAAATTCCTCGAAATTGGGGACAAAATGCTCGATTAATCATTCCAGTAAAATCATGTTTTTCAACTAAGGTAAAAGGTGATTCAGATCTTATAACATAATCAACAATTTCTTTACGTGCAACATTCTTATCATAAGCAAAAACATTCAAATTTCCAGAAATATCAGCACTTAATTTTTCTGATTTTTTTGATGAGTGAGTAAATGTCTTCTTAAATGACTAGTACCAGCACTAGGACCACCTCTAAGTTTATCACTACAAATCAAGCATTTATTTTTCAGTACCGAAATTCCATCCTTTTTAACTTCAATTCTTTCAAAATACTCCCAAACATCACTTGTAAACCTAGACTTTTTAGACGATGCAGTATTTTCATTATCATCAGTTGCACGTTCCATTTATAAGCTTAAAAAGAAGGTTCAGAATATGATACTTAAGTTGCAAGCTTTCCTTTCCTCTGCTTAGTGCTAGACTGCTAGTGCATCAATAACATTTCCTCATTGCTCCTGCATCATGATGTATGGAAATGATTAACTTAGCATATTGCACTCAGGTTAACAGTTAACTTAGCACCTACTTTGCAATGATCACATATTATGTCCACACATTTGCAGATTTGCTATGTACACTACACTGACTACAGCAACACATGCTTAAGGATTGAGACAGATTCAATACATCTCAGTTACTTCATCATTTCATCTAAACAATAGCACTCATAAATGAACTACTATATTCATCATTTCATCTACACAACACTGACAACAGCAACTCAACTACAGTTACCAAAACAAATACATTTCATTCCCATTCACAACAGCTGCTTCGATTTCCTAATACAAAAAATGTTTAAAAATTAAAATACTGTCAACAATTCAACTAAACACAAACTCTAGAATACATATGCTTGCTATAATATTCAGATCTACCAATTCTTTCAAAATTCCATCCTTTTTAACTTCATCATTTTGAAGATCTATATGTACAACAAAATAAATAGATCGGGACAGATTCAATACCAAGTAGATTAGCCGAAGTAGTAGCAGATTGGATCGAGACAGAATACCAAGCTGTGATGGACCTGTGTCACCTGTCAACTAAAATATCATACTGTGAGAGAGAGAGAGAGAGAGAGAGAGAGAGAGATGTATTCCGGAATCTACAAATCTAACCAAATAGAAGCAAACAAATGAAATAGAAGCAAACCTTTTAATTCCTCTGTTATTCCTCGCAGATTCTCTGACTTCTCTCAGTGAGAAAGAGAGAACCAGAGCAATACCAAGAGGTGAGATCCTCTGACTACTCTCGGTGAGAAATAGAGAACCAGAGCAGCTTGATGAGAGAGAGGTGAAGCTGTGAGGGTGAGTCAGTGAGTGTGAGATCAAGAGGTGAGGGTGAGTCAGATCGAGAGTTAAGGGTGAGTCAATGAATGTAAGATCGAGAGGTGAGGCCGTGGGGGTGAAGCCGTGAGGTGAGCTAGTGAGGTTTGAGAGAGGTGAGTGTGAGACTGTGAGTCTGTGAGATCGAGGTGAGGTGAGTCTGTGAGATTGAGGTGAGGTAAGGTGAGGTGAGTCTGTGAGATCGAGGTGAAGTGAGCCGTGAATGGCGTGATGTTTGAGAGAGGTGAGGTGAGGTGAGGTCGAGAGGGTGAGCCGTGAGCGGAGAGAGATGCGAAGAGGGAGAGAGCCAGAGAGGGCTGAGAGCCTGACTCTGTTTGACTAAAGAGAGGCGGAGAGAGATGTGAATAGGGAAAGAGGGCTGAGAGCCTGAGAGGCTGTGTGAGAGTGAGAGAGTCCTTAACGGCTCAATGTATAAGTTTATATACATGATGACTGTGTGAGAGTTAGATGTTAGGGTTAGGTTAGAATGTTAGGGTTAATCTAGACCGTTGAATATTTACCACAAAATAAATCTGAACCGTTAAATCGTATATTAGTTTATTTAATTATATCATTTATATATAATGATTATAATCTATACTCTACATGTTTCTATTTAATTATACACAAAAATAAATTCAAAAAATCATATTTTACGATTATAATTAAATCTATACTTTTTATTTGGATAAATGATGAGGAAGATTTTATTATTGAGTTATGTCATATATTATTGGGGACTGACACCTTAGTGCTTAATGAAATACCTTTGTGAAACTTAATCGGTCATGTTTAATTATTTTATAAAATTGACCGTCAGATTGATTGGTTAGAATATTCTAACAATGTCTTTAAACTTTTATAAATTTTGGACTTGATTTAGACATCGATCTATGCATTTCGCCAAATGTGACTGTAGTACTCTTACAACTGAAACGTAAATTACCCCTCCAGAAATTAATTTTTTGACATCAAATTTTGGACACATATTCTTATGGATTACATATCTATCTCATAGTGTCAAAAAAATTTACATAAAAAAATAATTTACACACTCCCCCCATAGGAAAATAAGGAAAATAAAATGAGTGTATTTTAGTTATTTCACAAAATTTGTTTAACTATATTGATCGACGTCTAAACTTACTTCGATTAGGCTAATTTTTACGTAAGGTATCTTTTATTACAAAGTGAACTATTATATATGGCCTTCTTTATTGTTAAAACATTTTAAATTCTTATATTGTTTGAATTCTCTATATCCACACGACCACACTAATGTTCTTACATTTATTCCTTAGTTATATGGGATAAAAGATTTTTGTGAAACGTAATCGATCATATGTCATCATTTTACAAAATTGACTATCGGATTGGTTGTTCATAATATTCTAAGTAGGCCGTCCCTAATTTTTATAAATTTTGGACCTAAACCCTAAACCCTAAACCCCAAACCCTAAACCCTAAAAAAATTACAATAAAATCCTAGAACCGTAACCCTAACTTACCCTAAACCTCAAATTCCTAAACCTTAACTTACCATAAATCTTAATCTCCTAAACCCTAACTTACCCTAAACCTAAACTCTAACTTATGCTAAACTTTAAATAATGACTTAATAGTAAAATAGATACACAAATTTAATTATATATGGAACTCGAATATTCAATCTATACATGTATATGTAATATATTAATATATATACACAAATATAAAATATATATCTATATAGTATTAGTCTATTAGACTACTAGTCACTATATCATATTATTCATATATATATATATGTCAATATGTGTGTAGGTAAACTTTAACTAGGTATAAATTGTATAATGATTAAAATCATTAAATGATTTAATGATATATGTCAATTAGTCAATATGTGTGCGGGATTTGACGGGCCGGGCCTAACGGGCCTTGACGGATTTTTGGCGGGCCGGGCCGGGCTTTAGATCTCTAAACTATGGTCGGCCCACCAACCACCTTGGCGGGCTTTTGCGGGCTTTTTTGCGGGCCGGGCCGGGCTTTTAGCCCACAGGCTTGCGGGCCTCCACCGGCCCACGAGGCCCACGGGCCAAATGATGACCCCTACTTCATATATATATGATTAGGTTGAAGAACGTGATCAGTTGGATGGTGAGATTTAAGTTTTTTGTTTGGAGGAAAATGGAAGATATTGTGTTGCTGCTACTGTGTGTTGCTATTTTGGGTCGTGGAGTGTGGTGCTGCTACTGTATGTTGTCGTTTTTCAATAGTGTTGTGTTGTGTGTTCACTCTGAGTTTTGGGTATAGACTTTGTTCAGTTTGTTCTGCTGCTGCTAAAATTTTGTTATTGCTAAAATTTTGTTAGTTTTGGTATAATCTTCACATTCAAATGTTGTGCAGCTGCTAAAATTTGTAGTAGCAGTTGAAAACTTCGAATAGAAAAAGTGTTAACTGTGTTTTAAAATTTGCAGTAGTAGTTAAAAATTGAAAATATTATTTATGTTTTTTTAATAGGCAAAAGAGTCAGTCAGAAATTTGTTACATTATTATAGCAGTGTTCTAGAATCAAATCGTTGATACTTCTTTCAAATTTATGTTACAGTAAAAATTCTCAACAGTCATAATGCTGAGCCTACTAAAATTTATTGTTATATAGAGGTTTAAATAGAGATTTACTGATAAATTAGTTCACAAATATATATTAGGAAATAGGAAAGTAATATATTTGTATTTTAAAAGAAAAACTAATATGATTAATAAAGGAAACTAGTTTATTTGAATTTTCCCTATTGACATTATATTTTCCCAACAAGGTGAATATGTCAACGAGTTACTACGGACCCGCAAGCTCAAAGACGTGATTGTAACAATCAAGCATAAATCATTGTCTCAAACTAATATAGATAAATATTTTAATTCCTCTTGAATAATATTTTATATATTATTATTATTGACAGTTATTACTATATGGAGGTAACTTTTCGATATATGAGACCATAAAATCTTATAATTTATCACAATGTGGAGGTTATTCCTATTTATAACTGGTCTCGAGTTAGGACCGAGATTTTATTATCACTATAAAGAGGTTATTCATTTATAGAGTATTCTTAAATCGAGTTTTTACTGTACCATGATTAGAAATTTTTGTATTTTTAAAAATGTTACTGTGTCTTTCAAATTGTTGCTACTGCAATCTTTAAATTGATGCTACTATGATTTTCAAAATCTCTGTTACTACATTTTTCAAATTGTTGGTACTGAATTGTTCGTCGAGCTACTACTGAATAGTTTTTTGTGCTACTACTAAAATTTCTTTCAATTGCTATTGAATGACTCTCGAAGTGCTACAGAAGTTTTGTCGAGCTACTACTACATTTTTTTTTCTTCCAACTACTACTGAATGATTCATGAAGTGCTACGGAATGATTCTCGAAGTGTTATTGAATCGTTCTTGGAGCTGCTATTGATTTTTTTTGTGATCTTATTGTATTCATATCGAAATTTTTTCACACTGCTACTGAAAAATAAGTGTTATTGAATATAAAGAGCCAAATGCAACATAATTTTTGTTGAAAAATTGATATAGAAATTTCATAGAAGTTGCTACTGAAATTTGAATGAGTTTTGGATTATGAAGGAAATCTGAATGAGTAGCTGCTACTATGTGCATTATTTTTCACTAGTAGTGTACATTATTTTTTAGTAGTTTGTATTGGGTTTTTAGGATGGTTTAGAAGTTTAGAGTTTAAGATTTTAGAGTTCAGCAACAATATGCATTCTTTTCTAAGTAGCAATGCACATTCTTCTTCGAGTCCAAATGTGCATTCAATTTTTGTGTCCATTCTTACTCAAGTGGCAACATACATATGCAGCAATGTGCGTACAAAGGCTATAGAGTTGTTCAGAATTCAAAGTGTAAAAAATTCCATGTCACTTTTCTATGTAAATATAATAAAATATTTAAAATGATGCAATAGTAGCTCAACAATATCTCATTAGAGGCTCTATGAACATTTCAATAGTTGTTCGAAACAAAATAAACAGTAGCAACACAATTCCAACAGCAACTTTGATAAAAGTTTAACATCTACAAACAATTTGATATAAATTTAGTAGTAGTTCCAATATAAATTCAATAACATTTTCTAATAAAATTTATTTCCAAAGATCACAGTATCAATCCCTAAAAATATAGTAGCAGTCTTCAAAATACAGCAACCATGTTTGAACCAAAAATGCAGTAGCAGTCCGCAAAACACAATAGCATTCTCTAAAAAGTGTAGTATCAGTCTAAAAAAACATAGTACCAATTCTAAAAACAAGTTTGGTAGTAGTTTCATAAACAAAATAGCAAATTTAAAACACATTTCTCTTGAAAAATACCATATCAACGTTCTTTGCAAATAGTAAAAAAAATCAATAGTAGTTTCAACAAAAAAAATTAGTGGCAGCTTCAATAAACACTAAAACATTTGAAAAACTCATTTTATCAAATTAAAAAAAAACTATAGTGGAAAACTCCAAAAATAGTTTAGTAGCAGTTTCAATGACATTCGTAAAGAAGAAGGTTTTGAAGGAAATTTCTTCGCCGAGCATCACAATTTTTTGTAGTTCATGTATAATTAAACTGTTTTCAATGATTTACTTTTGGTTTCCATCCACATGAGTGATTACAACAACAAAAAAATGAGAACTATACTTCAATTACATGCCCAAGGCCCAAAGCTACATCAGAACCTGCCATCACGTGGAATGGCAATGCCATCATGATAAAAAAATTGTTTACACTACAAAAAAAAAACCAAGCAGAGATTTGTCGTCGAAATTGGTCTAATTCTTGCGACGGCAAATCAGCCGTAACACAAAATAGCGACAAAAATCTCTCACCGTCACCAAGACTAAAAGTTTAATGACGGAAAATCCCAAGTCGTCACCACATCTTTTAGTATGCGACGAAAAATTTGAAGCAATCGCCAAGACTAAAAGTTTAGCGACGGATAATTTCGTTTTGCTGGTTGCCGCCGACCGCTCGACTCGCCTCTTGGGTGAGTCTCTTCTCTCCCTTATCTTCCTCTCTTCCTAGCATCTCTAAATCTATGATAGAATTATGTGGTAATCAGCAGGGTTCGAATTGCTTTAGATGGAATTTTTGTTTTTTTTACTCACCAAATCGATTAGTATACTGGGTTCTTAAAAAGTCACCTAATAAGACATCAGAAACAATCTCGCATGACAAATATTTGTTGTCCATTTACGTCGTATAACCACTTATATAGGATAGTTGGCATATCACTTATATACACTACTGGATGAGGGCTTTGGAGCGACGAAGTTAAGTTTCTTCGTCGCCCCAAACTAAATGAAGCGACGAAGAATGGAATGGTAGCCTCAGAAATTACTTACGTCGCTTCAACTGACTGAGGCGACGAAGATTGATCTTGGTCGCTTCAATACCATGAGGCGACCACTTTTTTTCATTCCAAACGACGAAGACATTATTGGTCGCCTTGAAAAAATTTGGAGCGACGAAGATTGATCAATCTTCGTCGCCCCAATTTTTTTAAAACTGAATCTGCTCTCCTTCTTAAAGTCAAACCCTTCATAAAGTTGAAATTTTGGGAAAATAGTTCATTCGCGTTCTGGAGCTGTTCTTGTGCGATTTTGGGAGAAATTTGAGGAAATTGAGAAAGAAGGTTGTTCTTGCCATTCATTTGATTCTTAAGTAAGGTTAGTTTGATTTGTATCTCTTTAACCCTCTTTATGACCATAATACATGTTAATTTAGAAGTGAAAATGAAGTTTATGTGAAATTTTTGAAGTTGAATTGAATTTGGTCTTATGTTGTAGTTTTAGTGTTTGAATCATTGAATTGTGATAAATCATGTTATGGGTTCATGAATAATGTTTGAACTTAGGTAAAATTTTGTGAAATTTTTTATGATTAGTGTAGATTAGGTGTATTGGTCTCAATTAGTAGTGTTATTAGGGTTAATCAGAAATTGAGTGTATGGTTAAATATAATTGTGGTGTTTATCAACTTAGAACTCCCGTTTGAGAATCAACAACTCATCTAGTTGATCGAGTTGAGTTGTTGATTCTCGAATTGTCCCATTTTTGGACACTTTAGGTGAACATGACTTTGTTGATCCTTTTGCTATTCATGTGATTTCAGTTTCAGTTTTGGGATATGGTTTCAACAGTGTCTCCTTTCAATGTTCCCCGAGTGCAAATTAGGTTGTTAAGATATGTGTGCACTCGGGGAACTGTAGGGAGATGCTGCCGAAATTTCCCTAAACTGGAGCTGAAACGCATGGGTGCAACAAGGTTGACAAATGTCGTGTTCCCCTGAAGGGGATAGGACCCAACCCGGAGGCATAAGCCGAAGAAGTGTGGGGTTTTGGTTGAATCGTAACTGTGGCGTGGTAACTTTGTTCATATTGATTGTTTATGTTGACAGGAAACATGGAAGGATACCCAGATAAAACTTGGATGACATATCCTCATGCTGATCCAAGGTACATCACAGGTATATTTGAGTTTATGAATTTTGCCCGGCGACATAGTAACGGAGCCGATTATCACTTCTGCCCGTGCAAACGTTGTAAGAACAGTTCGTTCAAGGTTACTATGGATACCATGTATCATCACTTGTCACACAGTGGTTTGAGTCCGAATTATACTGTCTGGCACCTTCACGGGGAAGTTTCTAGTGAACCGGCAATGCCCAGTCAACGAAGACAGTGGCTTCAAGACAGAGTCGATTCTTCTAGTGGTGCCGGTCCTTCAGTGAACCCGCAGTTGGAAATTCTACATGATGCATATCCGTATTGTCCTGGATTCCATGCAGATGCACCCCAACAATTAGTGGAAGATAATTCTCGCATGAACTTCAATGACATGGTAGACGATGATTATGAAAAGTACGATAGATTATTGAAGGAGTCACAGACCCCATTATAGGAAGGCAGTGAGGAAACTGTTTTGAGTGCCATATTAGATGCAATGGAAATGAAAAATGAAAATGGATGGTACTTGGAAGGTAGTACAAGAAATGTCGCACCGCAATGTGTACAGCACTGAAGTACTTGCCATAGATGAAAACATATCGCGTACAGGAGATCATATATTCGAGCCTTACCAAGAGGACATTCCCACGGTGATACAATTTTACCAAGATTTTCAACTACTTTTGGATGAAGAAGGAGACGAGGACGAGGACGAGGACGAGGACGAGGACTAAACTAATATTATTATGAATTTGAAAACTAGACATTGTATTTTCTTTAAAGCATACATTATGTATTTGAAAAGTTTCAAAATGGTGAATTTGTAAAAATAACACAAAATGAGGCGACCAAGATATCAAAGTTTGTCGCCTCGGTTAGGGTTAATAGTCAATGAGGCGACCAAGTATGGATCCCTAAGGTAACCCTGTGAATGCAATATTGGTCGCATCAATCCATTGAAGCGACGAAGAATTCAATTTTCGTCGCTCCAGTACATTGAAGCGACGAAAATTCAATATTGGTCGCTTCAATGTACTGGAGCGATGAAAATTGAATTATTCGTCGCTTCAATGGATTGAAGCGACCAAGTTGTCAATCTTCGTCGCCTCGGTGTGATTATAATTCCAGATCACAGATCTGTTCTTTCATTCTCTAATCAATTTTCTCTTCTTCTCTTCTTCTTCGTTTCTCTTCCATCCCCAATCTCATCATCGAAACCCTATATCTCTTCTATCATCGAAACCCGAGACCCACTCCGATTCCCACATCAATTTTCCTCTCCACTGTTCTACATTGAAACTCTGATACCCACATCGAAACCGGAGACCCACTCCCGTGAATGATTAAATCCGGCGGCTACCGTGAGTTCACTCTGTTGGGGTTTACTTTCAGTTAAATTCAGCACTACCGTGAGTTCACTCTTTAATTTCTTGATTTATGTGTCTCTATTTGTCTATCCGGGTAATGAATTAGTGAAAGCTTTGAACTTGATGTGAATCATGATCTGTTTGTGAGAATTGGTGCAGCTAGAGCTAAGGTTAGAGCAAGGAATGCAAAATCGAAATTATCGGCGATATTTCGCCGATATTTCGGTTTTTTGAACTTACCTGAAAAATCCGTGAATATATCTCCAAACTTTCCGAAATTTTCCGAAACTTTCCGATATTTCCGATATATCCCCGATATTTTCGATATTTTCCGATATTTACCGAAATTTACCGATATTTACCAACCCTATTATTATGGTCAAAATTTTGCAATGCCTTATCCTTCATATATCATGCCTCATGGTCTTCCAACAAGTGATAACTCATCGTTACAATCACAAACAAATGTCTCAAATGATGATAGCAATGAAGAAAGTCGAGCAATGTCTGGTTCATACTACGAGCTCCAAAATCTTCAAAGACCGCCTCCTGACCCATATGGTTGGCATGTAAGTCAATACGTGCAGAATTACATGGGAGAGCAATCATTTAATGAGTACTCTTCACAATACACACATGATTCTGCACAGAGAGATGAGGAAAATAGTGTGAATTTCGAACCTCATAGGTCCTCTATGTGATTTTGAAATATTTATATATTTGATTTTGTAATGTGTGATGTGTAACATATTGAACAAAAATGTGATGGTCTAGCCTCCCATTAAAGTTTAGCCATCAAAAAAATAAAAATAGAACTATTAAATTATATTTTAATAGTTATCAGCACTTAACACGTACTAATTCATATAGTAATATAGCAAATTCATATGTTTTGATGTTTGATCAATATTTTCTTTTCACATAAGGTAGGTAATTGATCATATAACAACCTCCAAAAGTTTCATTACAAATTTCCATATATTTTTATTAGTTTCCGTCATTTCCGTCAGAATTCTCAATGGATCGATATTTCGTCGATATTTCCGTCGATATATCCAAATTTTGGACTGTCGATATATTCTCGATACCCGATATTTTACTCCTTGGGTTAGAGTCATAGAGCTACAGCATGGAAACCTTGAAACGGTAGTGTCAATTGTGTTTTAGGGACATGAGTTTGTTAGTACCGCTTTTGGTTTCGCTATTATTGAATCATTTGAGAATGGGGTTTGTGTGATTTATGAATGCCTTGGTTGAATGAAAGCTCATTTTCAATGGCTTTTATGGGTCTTGAAGAAATTTTGTGTCTTTGTTGACATATGAAATGGGTATCACTGAGATTTATGAAGAATGGTGATTGTTTGATTGGTGTGTTGGATGGATTTATGGGTGTATGGCTAGGATGCGAATGAAATCAATGAATGCTCGAGACTTTCATTTTTCCTTTATTTTGTTTTCTGGTCTTATAAAATTGGGTATAATAGATATTGAAAGAATGTACTGTTACATGGGGTTCTAATCATAGCCTGTACAAAAGTTTATTAATATGCTATATAGCCTGTGGGTTTGTCAAGTTTTTGGATTATGAAATGGGTATACTTTGTGGATAATGTTGATTCTTCTATGGTTTCATTTATACTCTGTACAAATGGGAGTATGTCCCAAACTTCAGATTAGTGTTGTGTGACCAAACAGATAAGTCTGGTTATTGCATATCAAATTATCGTACACGTGCATATGGGGGTTCAACAATGTGTTTATCTTCGATTGCGTGCACCCAGTTCATTTGCTTTAAGCTTTGATCTTTTGTGGTTCACAAAACAATGAAATTTTAGATGGACGAGATTGTATCATAAAGCTAATGATATTGTGATGGTTGCCTGTAGCCTTATAACTGTTTGACTGAACAAAACTTGGAGAAGTATCAGCTCTTTTGTGGTCCTTGATAAATATACAGGTATTGTAAATTTGAAACTGAGACTTATCGTAAGTACCTCGATCGATCAGCTTTTTCTTACTGTTTGACCCATGCTTCATGTTCAAATATGCTTGGAGATTGGATTCGAAATAAAACAAGAAAATTAGCACCTGTTCATGTCAATTGCTCTTCTTCCATACGACAATAATAATCAAACAAGCATTTATCTATTCAATTAGTCATAGATACCTCCACTGTGTAATTTTCAAAACTTGTACTAAGATAATCTTAACGACCACACTATATATATATATATATATATATATATATATCAACTACATACTACTGTACAGACGTGAGGCAGGTATATACAATGTGTATGCAAGAGAGGTTAGGAATATGAAACAGGATGAATGGTTTTTTGGATTTCTTTTGATTTGTATATGTTTGTACTAGGTACTATATAGAGAATGACAAAACTATTATAGCTACACAATAAATCAAGTTCATGAAGTTATGATAAACTGACCCTAAAGTTATTCTAGTTTTGCTGGACTAGTTTGGTACTTTGTTGTGAATGCAATATGATCGATATATGCTCTGCGGTTATCTACATAAATAGATTTCATCTATCATTGGAACTTTCTAGCTCATATATGTAATTTCTTCATCAACTTTACGTGGAACTAGTTTTGGTAGTTTAATTCTTGAGGAATGCAATATGTTAAGGTTTCTTTTAGCTTAGGTTTCTTGAGGGTTGCAAAGTGACTATGTTTAATAATTTCGATACTTATGTGCTTACATACTTTGTAATGCTTAAGTGAATTTGGATATATACTATGTTATGTACATTTGGATTTTGGTGTTAACGTTGGTTTAGATTTGGTGTTTTAACAAAATGGCTCCTGGAAGTACAAGTCACCAAAAGAGGAAAGCGGCGCTCCAGCGTCGTGAAGCGGCGGCGGAGGCGGCGGGGCAAGCATTGAGCGGAGCGGGTCTTTCCGTGTCGGGCTTCCCCACGGGACAATCCAGGGCCCCGTCGGGACATCATTCAGAGGGTTTTGGGGGTTTCACGACGGCCCCAATGCTTGAGGACACCATTCCATTAGTGGAAAACAACGACGCCACTACTCCTTCAGAGCGCCCTCCCGCCCTCAGCATCTAATGTAAGAAGACCAAACTCCCAGACATGGTGGACATGGCAACCGGAAACGCGACGACGGCGCAGCACGGGGTCGTTGTCGGGACAAAGACCGAGTATCTCATCCGGATGAACAACAATAAGCGACTAAAGGTGGAATACTCTACGAGGCATCGGGGGCCTGTGACGAGAGAGTTTATGAGTCTGATGTATCGAGACATTGGTAGCATCATACGCAGCAAAGTTCCAATGGTTGCGCCCACCTTTTTGTCACTTAGCGATCTGCAACGCGATGTCGTCAATACCGGTATTGAGGTATACTTACTACGCTTAGCTTAGTTTGTTACTTTATGGTTTATGTAATTATAACTTTTAATTAACACGATTTAAATTTTTGTGCTAGACGAACTATGACATCTCGGTGACCGATGTGGAGATGTGGAACTTTATTGATGCGACGGCGCAAACAATCTATAAGGATTGGAAGCATGATTGCCACCAGCATTATCTCCACGTCAGCCAGGAGACTCCTGCCAAGTTTCTAGGGAGGGAAGAAGAATGGGCGTGGTTAAAAGGCCACTTCGAAGACCCTGCTTACCTGGTAAGCTTCATAAACTATCTGCACAGTTTTTCGCCAACGATTTAAAATTTACATGTTTATCTATGATTATTTTTAAATGATGATTTTGTGTGCCAGAAACTGTGCGAACGGAATCGAGGAAACCGAAACAAGAACAAGGAGCAGCAGCTCAACCACCATTCGGGATCCCTCGCCCTCTCATACCGAAGCGAGGTGTTGGAAAAAGGGGGTCATAGAGCGCCGGCCGTCCAGACTTGGATTGACGTATACCAGCCGGACAAGAATGCGGCTGAGAAAGTGGTGAGCGAAAATATGTTACGTTACATTATTAGAATTATTTTTGTTTACCATATTGTAATATTATTTAATTAATATATTTTAATTGAGCAGGCGGCAGTGAAGCAAAGGCTCGACGAAGTCTTGTCGCAACAAGATAATGCAGCGGGTGACGTTGACGGCAATGTGGTTTCCTGAGACCATCATCTTCCTCTTGATACACAAATAAATATCATAGAGGAAGAGGTGGGTTCAAGGCCCGGGACTTCTATAAGAGGTAATACTATAAAACCTGTGTTCGTTTATCTCGATTTACGTTTTGCTCACTTTTTGTGTACTATTCAAACATATTTATTTGTTCTTGTTCGACGTGACAGGGGTGGGGCGCGCACTCACACGCGACCCCAAACCCAGAGGAGGGGCCCGGGTGACCGGCAAAGTAGAGAAAACCCAATCCCTGAAAAGGGAGGTCACTGAAGCCAAAGAGGAGGCGCGTAAATCCAGAGAGGATTATAATGCGCTCGCTGAAAGGGTTCAACAAATGGAGGCCTTCATGCGATCGATCCAAGCTGGGAGTCAACAAGCTCCAGTTCCTCCATCTGGCAATGCCGTCCCCGACCATGACTCGGATTTGTGAAAAATAGTATTTAGGGTTTGTATAAACTGTGTACGTTTTGATTTGTGGTATATATTTCTATATGACTTGATTTGTGGTTGAATGAGTTCGTTTATCATATATTGTGCTTTGAAATTGTGAACTGTCGTAACTTGGTACGTTAATATTTAATTATTTTTTTTCCTGTCACCCAATGGAGCGACGAAGATTGATCAATCTTCGTCGCTTCAGTGTAAATGAAGTGACAAAGATTGATAAATCTTCGTCGCTCCAGTGTAAATGACGTGACGAAGATTGCTCAATCTTTGTCGCTTCAGTTCAGTATCGAAGCGACGAAGATTTATCAATCTTCTTCGCTTCGATTGTTGCCCTTGGTCGCCCCACTTTCACCAATGTTGGTCACTCAAAAAGAGGAGCGACAACTCCTATCTTCGCGGCACAAATTCGAAGCGACGAAGAATGTCTTTGTCGCGTGAGTCAAAATGAAGCGACGAAGTTTTATCAATCTTCGCCACTCCAATAGTGAAGGGACCAATCTGAAGCGACGTGAAGTTGGCGACGAAGACTTGGTCACATCTCATCGAGGCGACCAAAAAATGATCCGAGGCGACCATAAAGCTTCGTCGCCTCGGATCTCTTCCCCAATAGTGATAGGATAGTTGGCATCCAAAATACATTTCACTAGAGAAGTTCAAACATCTTGATGTCCATCAAAGTCATGATGTGACCAAAGTTGAAGCTTTTGTAAGATTGATAATCATTTCTCTGTGTTCATCATCAGCAGGGACGGAGTCAGGATTCTCGGTTAGGGGGGTTTAAATGAAAAACTTAAAAAATAGTCTCGATTAAGGTAGTCAATTTGATATTGATCTGTATATTTTGTCAAAATAGTTTCAATGTGTTATTTTTGGTTTGATAAAGCATCACAATTACTCGGAGCCTAATTATGAGTAATATTTGATCCTCCAAAATGTGATATTAGCATTTGCTTCTTCTTCCAATTACTGAATCCATGACCAGCACCAACAAAAATTTCACCACCGCCTCGTTCTCCAATAGCTGGTTTGAAAAGATAACAACATAAACAAAATACAGCATTCTCTTTAATACTGTACTCTAACCAATATGAAAATTCAATAAACCAATCACGAATAAACCTTCTTTTCTTAGTTTTTTTCCCTAAATTCCGTGAAAGGAAAAATATGATGTTTAGGTCGACAAGGGTCTTATTGTAGATAATATCTTAGAACTTCTTCTTGAATGTTAGGATGATAACTTGAAATTGGCGGACGTTTAGCGGGATCCGATATATACTTTTCTGTAATATCTTCAGCACGAGACTTTTTCATATTGTTACTATTCTTTTTTTGAATTTTCGTAGGTGGTTGCTCATCTGATGTTGGAGTAGAAGAAGAGGATTTGTTTTTTGAAGTATCTCTCCATATCTAATAAACTTAATAAAAATGATTGTATTTTAATCTCAGGAACGGTAGAGCTTTTATAAAAAAAAAATACCATAAAATCTTAAACCTGGTAAGAGATTAAATTCTAATTGACCTAATATTTGAACTTCATTATTGAAATAATATATAATAATATTTTTACAAAGTCGTTAGATTTGAATTAGTCATGCACTTATACACATCATTGAAATTTAGATATACTTCAAATAAATTATAATATTTATATTATATAATAATAATATACTAATTTTTTTTTTTCACAAAAATTCAGGGGCCAGGTACTTGCCTCCGTCACTGATCATCAGAGTTATGTTATACCCCTCGAGTAGAATCCTTCCTAGTGTTTTTCTGGCTTGATGCTCACTTCTTCAGCATCATCTAGAACCAGATTCATGTACTCGTCAAAACCAATAATTCGACCTGCAATCCTTACATCTTTCTGTTCAAAGAGCCAAATCTGAATTCGTGCTTTACTCTGAACGAATCTGAATTTTTGTTTGTTCGAATCAGCTAGGTAACCTGGTTCATATTATTGTTTGTTTGATTGTTTCATATCAGCTGGTATATTAAAAAAAAATCGATGTGATGCAAACCCTTAGTTTCCACACTCGTGCCCCTAAGCAAGTACAAACCCCTCATCAGTCTCTGTGATGCATTCGATGGCTAATTTGTTTTGTCTCTCTCTTTCCACGTCTTGGTACTTGGTGATTGTGAAAACTTGAATTTTCAGTTTAAAAGAACTAATAAATAGTTGCAACAAAGTAATAACATTTTGTATGTTAACTATGAACAGAGACATTCTTTGTAAATTATGTGCTATATGTGTATGTTGATCATTTGGTATAAACATACGGTATTAGAAATATATATAGCATGGTAACTATTTGACAGAAATTATGCATGTGATTGTGTTTTCCTATTATCATTTGCGGCTACGTAGTATATATCAATGTGATAGGTATGCATCATGTATGTTGGCTGTGGGGTGGCATGTGGGTTGCAAGAGTTGGCTTGTGGAGAAGTAGAGCTATCTTGATTTGCCAGCGATGCGGTCACGTAGAGAGACAATTGTTTGATACTTTACTATAAATACATGTTGTCCTCTTAGCAAAAGAAACATATGAGAAACAGAAAGAAGAAAGGTAGCATGTTTTTTTATAATTTTTTCTTTATTATCCATATTATAATATACCATATAAATGTAATTAGAATTCTTGGGATTCAATTTAATTCTTATTTTTGTACATAATAATATGTTCAATAATATAATTGGGGTTCTTGGCATTCAATTAATTCTTATTTTTGTACATGATCGCAGATGGTCTTTGAAATCGATCGAGGATAGGAAAAGAACTAAATTGCAGATTTGTGAAAGTTTTTGAACTTTATACTGGTGAGTTTATACTTATTGAAAACTTTTCTATCTTGGATTTATGGGCATATGATCAGTACTTGATATTTGATATTGAGCTGAAATTTATGAAGTTTTGACAGTATATGAGTAATTGACTTTTTGAGTTGAATGAATAAACTGTATCTATATATGATACGTTAACTATTATAGTCATCATATATAATATACAAATATTCGTGATAGTATTGTAATAGTTTGTTTGATCTTTCTTGAGGGCTGAACATGGATAAATCATAAATTGATTTGTCAAATATGTGGTCTAAGCCATATCTTGATGGCATAGATGCTTTTTTGGCCTTTGCATTCACCAATAAGGATGAGTTGACAAGGGTGTATTGTTCGTGTAGAAAATATGTTAATCGTGTTTTGTTGGTTCAGAAAGAAATGTTTCGACACCTGCTTGATAATGGATTTTTAAGAAAATATAAAGTATATATGGGAGAAGCATGGTGAGTCTAGACTTGATGATAATCCATTAGGTGTTGAAAATGGAGTTGGTTCAAATTCTGTAATGGAGAATGATATGTTTAGTCTTATTCAAGATGCTTTAGGAATTCCAGACGTGAGACCATTATATGAGAATGATAGTGAAACCTTAGATGAACCATGGGCAAGGGCAGATGAACCTACTAAAAATTTCTGAAATTGATGGAGTGTGCGAATCTTTTCTTGTATCCATGTTGTAAGAAAGGCTCCACTGCCTTCTTATTTACTATTAAATTGTAATCATGGTCATTGTATGTATCCCAAAAATTGGTTCTTTCATTGTTAAGGCTGCTGGATATCTATTTAAATTTTGTTGGAATATATATACATGTAGGATTCTTATACAAACTGACTAAATGAGGAACCTGAGGACCAACGACATCTCAAAGTTGTGAAAGATCGAGTATTTCATGAGATTATGGGTGAAAATGGTCATGGATATTGTCGCACTTTTGGAAATGGCGTTCCTTCTTCTATGGTTTATCCCGGTGATCTATTTTCCTCTTCAAACTCTAGTAGCTTCATTGACAAATTTATAGAGTCCTTCAAAGAGATTGTTAGAAGAGAGGTGGCATCCCTGCATGCTCGAATTGATTCAATAGAGAACAAGAACAGGATAAAAAGTGGTGCATGTGGGCAAGTTTCTACCATTAGGTGAAATTTTGTGTTGTTTTACGAAGGAAGTTCAAGTGCCTAAAATATGTGTATATATATATATATATGCAGGGTATTCCAGATGCCACTAATGTCCATAATCTTGAGAGGGAGTCCATAGAAGAGGAACCAATCTCACCTCATGAAGAAAACAATGTTATCAACATAAGGTTAAAATCTTCCAATTTTATAACACTCCCTGGATAGACATCCAATAATATAAGCATGAACACTAAACTGATTCTATTCATACTCACTGAAATACTCAATGTTATCATTTTTTGTAGTTTGTAGGAGGAATTGAAGAACTCGGAACCAAAAAGTCAAGTGTCGATGATGTTTAGGATTAATGAAATTCTGTTTATGTACTATTTTTGAACACTTGAAAAGTCTTCCAAGTACTGAGTTTACTCAAATTTATGTACTGTGTTTGAAAGCTTCTTATGTTTAAAGTCTGAAATTGAGGATTTGTGACTGATTAGTTGATATGTTGTTGAATATGTTCTAGCTAATGGTATATGTAAATAATATGCAAATAAAATTGGCGTTTTAATTAGCAAGTTATTGACAACGACAATATGGCGTCACAAAATTTACATTCAATGGCAACGGTAAATCATCGTCACAAATTTAATGCCGGAAAAATTTGGCTCGAAAAAAAGTTGAAATTCAAATTCAAAATTTGAATAATGTGACGGCAAAGAGTCATCGCAAAATTTGGCGAAAAAATTTGACTCCAAAATTTGACGCCATATTTTTTTGTTTTTAAAATTTAAAATTAAAACGTTAGTGACGACATTATTCAGTCACAACATTTTCAATAGTGAGAGAACTAGCCATCGCCAACTGCCGTCGCTAAAGAAGCACCAAACTCACAAAACTGTAGGCGACTGTGCGTCGTCGTTGAATCCTCCGACGACGGTAATTTTTCGCATTATGAGCATTAGCCACTGCACTAATTATGACAACACAATTCTCGTTGCCTAATCATCGCTAAAGCTCTTTAGCTACGGCAAAATACACTTTTGCGATGGCTCGGCCCCGTATCAAAAGCAATTTTTATTTGTAGTCTTAGTACCAGCAATTGCAGACAAAATTCAATTAAATATAAAAATCGTTGGAGTAGCAGCCACATCTTATCAGCTAAAATTGAAACACTTCTTCATGAAAAAACCAAAATAGAACATATTCAGCATAAAAGAACTGCTACTAATAAAAGTAAAAATAATAAAAACATATATAGAAGCAGTTGGCAGTGGATGCG
Source organism: Geum urbanum (assembly GCA_946800695.1). Taxonomy (NCBI): domain Eukaryota; kingdom Viridiplantae; phylum Streptophyta; class Magnoliopsida; order Rosales; family Rosaceae; genus Geum; species Geum urbanum. The sequence goes on from OX326997.1 coordinate 58,534,968, forward strand.
AGATGTGCAAGTGCAATATGATTACCAAAGCAGATCTAGTGGGTGGAGAAGAGTGAGAGGTGTAGGATAATGCTTGTGGCGGAGAGTTTGAGGATGGATGTCGTGCATAAGAGGAGGCGAGGCGCGGTGCACGGCGACGCCGAGGCTGAGGCTAGTCAAGTTGAGCGAGGATGGCGAGGCGCAGTAAGGGAGGCAAAGGACCGAAAGTCGAGAGGGGCGGCGATGAAGAAGCCCAGGCTTTTAGCCGCACACAGTAGCAGGCGGCAAGGCGGAGAATCAGTGTAGGAACGAGGAGAGGCGCGCGTGACGCCGAAATTCTGGAGGACGGAGGCGGGATCGACGGTGCTCGAGCTGGTGGTGGACAGTGGCGAACTGGAGCACCAGCGACTTTTTATGAGAGAGAGAAAGAGAGTAAAGAAGGGTTGCTGGTATGTTTTGGGTTAGGTTATTCATTATATAAGAAAGGATAAAATTGTCATTTTCAGCAATTTATTGGATTGAGTATAGATGTACTACGGTCCAGTTTCAAGTCCAATATTTTGTTGTTTAAATAATGTTATAGTTGAGTTATTTGTATAGAGTCGGGACAAAAGACAATAGAAAGTCACCTAAGCCGTTGAGACCCTCAATGAGGTAGGCATCGCTCAATAATAAAAAGATAGGTCAACTTCCATAGTTTGTTACCAAAACAGAACAAAACTTCCTTCAGCACAATCAATTTGTACCAACCATTTACTTTAACTGGACAGAATAGAGAGATTTATCCGAACAAAATAAGCATCGGAATCGGCCTATAAATGGAAAAGATCTATGTTATGTCTGTCCTGTAACCAAAATACAAAGATTTATACATCTATTTTTTTCGATAGATAAAGATTTAAACAACCATTCATAACTGCTTTATTTAGAGAACATATTCTGTACATTCTTTGTCTTTGGACTTTTATTTCATATATATTGTGTAATAGGAACCTAGCTTGTTAACTTATACCAAGATCTGGTCCCCTCTGATGTTGTGGTGCAAAAATGTCGAGCCTTCTACATCAACGGCCATCAGAAAAGTACAACAATATCTCACAGCTCCCTTTCTACATCATTTCATGATCTTACTTTGATGTAGCTCCTTAACTAGTTTCTACTTAATGTTTAAGGCGTCCCGTTAAAAGGGTTTAACATGTCGACCTGCAACTTGCCCATCATTTCGGTTTCCTGCACATAAAACCATATCAAACTATCCGTTTTTGAACCGGTTTCTGCATAGTCAAGCACTTGCAGTTTGCTCGAACATCACTGAGACTCTGCAGATGAATGAATAACATTCAGATTGAAAATCATGGTTGTCCAGATCGCAATATCTCTATATTTAACTACAAGCTGGTTTATTACCTTGAACTGTTTTTGAAGCTCTTTGATATAATCAACAGCCAAGTCTAACATGTCTGCTGTATTCGTTTGCTGTCATGAATGAAAATAAATAATTAAAATGACAACAAAGTATAAACAGCAAATTAAACAATTATGATTTGTTTTACCTTGTCCATGTTTGGCACAAGCTCTTGTAGTTTCCTCATTCGTTCACTAATCCGCGTTCTTCTCACCTACAAACGAATTACTCATTAATCATTTTTGCATAATGATTATCAACATGTTATGCAAATAGTGAAGTTTCTTTATTTGGTATATGCAAATAATAGTAGCTATAGATATAGAAAAATTTACTCTTTCTGCAATGCTTCGAGGATGAGTGGCACAACCTCGCTTTGCTCTAACTTTGCAAGGTACAGAATCTTGGAGTTGGAGGAACTTTTCCATTGCAGCTTCTGCTGTATTTTTCGGTAAACTCAAGTGGTGGGATAATATATGTATCCGGTTCTCAAAATCCCCATTCCCGTCATTATCTTGGTCTTTTGTCATGCCGCATAAGTTCTCTGCACAACTTGACGGATCATTCCAAGCTCCAAATGGGAATCCTGTATCATCAGCAAACAAGTATCAACTTGACCACCTTAAGGTGTTGGATTTTATCCGCAAAAGACTTCGGTGTAATTAGGAAAAGTGTATATTTATTTAAGTTGCATTTCATCTTGTCATATTTCAATGTGGGATCTCCAATTCAACATGACGGAATCATGATGAGAATCTAATTCTACTTTTCCACCTATTTGTAGATGGAATTGATATCCAAACCCCAATTACCACCACTAGCACACTCAGTCCATATTTCCTATAACATTCATAAGAGTCTACTGAAAGATTCTGTGGCTTTCTAATCCAAATCAGAATATCATAACATTCTGATTACAATCGTTTCGTTAACTCTAGAGCCAGCTCACACCGAAAACATACATACCGGACGGTAATGACAATCAAATATTGCTAACAGCCTAACAGATTAACCACAAGTCAACTAGAATCCAAGCTGGATTGGATTCAATTTCTCCTAAATTCTCTGTTTTCACTTACATAATTTTGGCCAGCTAGATTGGTTTGGATTAACAATAATACTAATAACAAATTTAAAAAGAAAAAAATTGTGAAAGAAGGGAAGAATGAGTACCATTATTTTGAACAGAGATGTTGGAGAAAAGCCCAGCAGGGAAGCTACTCTGGCGAACAAGACTTGCACCACCAACGGTTTTGGGTTGAGGAGGGTGGTGATCCAGTGAGGCTGAACTCACCAACTCGTATGAGCTCTGCTGCCTCGGATAATGCGGCGGAAGACCAACCCCGACCTCCTGCTGCTGCTGCTGCTGCTGTGACTGTGAGCTCATCACCACCGTAGACTTGTCCTCCAGTTCCTGGAAACTCGACGGCCAGGATTGCGCTTCGTTCACATATCTTGAGAACAATCGCTCGGTCTCGATAGAACTCACCTTATTAGTATTATTACAATTGGTATTGAGCCCTGCATCGTCAGCGAAATACGAGAGGAAAGAGCTCGGAGCTGAACGGAATCTGAGCAACCCAGAACTGGAATTGAGATTGGTATTTGAATCCATAACTGGCAAGCAGCTCTGTTTTTCGGGTGCTGCTAGGCTCTACTGTATGTTGTACATACATACCCTGATACCCTATGACAGAGAGAGAACTCTATTCAGCTTGGTTTTTAAGCAGTTGGATGGGATAAGATCTTGTGGGAGAAGCAATCTGAGCTTGACCTAAGCATAAGCTGCAGCCTGCAGGTTTAGTAGTAGTGATGACTGATGAGATCTTGGTAAGAAGATAATGTCGGGGACCCGTAAATAAATAGAACCTTGGGGTCTGTCGTGTAAGGAGTGAAGCGGAAGCGGGGGCTTCTGCAAGGCACGGAAAGAAAGGAAGATCTTAAGAGCGCGCTCTCCCTCTCTCTCTCTTGTCTTCTCCTTCGTGTAGGTGAGCTTAATAAGTTTGGTTGCTATAATTTTTTTTGTTTGCTAAATAAATAAATTGTCAAAGACAGCATGGATGAGCAAGGAGGAAAATTGTAAGAGGGGCAGTGGATAGATAAGACGTAGAGCACAGAGAAATGAGTGGTGTGACGTCATCCTATCGTCTTCAGTCCCCTCCCGTCCCGTGAGCTCTCTCACTCCAGATTAATAAACACGGATATAAGAAGGGCATCCAATTCGATCTTCTTAAGCTCTCCGTCGATTTCAGTTTCCGCTTTTAGCCTCGCATATCGCAGCTGCCGTCTTTTCTTGTATGCCTTTTTGGTGAAAAAAAAAAGTTCAGACAGTTCAAGTTTTATGCATTATTATCAAAACAGAACAAAGAACTTATTCCTACTTGGCCACACAGGCAGAAACCCTACTTATGAATTTCTTTTCCTATTTTCGATTGCTCTTTGGATTCTTATTGGAAAAGAAACACACCAATATTTTATGTGGCATTTAATTAATTTAGTTTATAAATAAATAACGGACAAATAACTACTATGCTCTTATTTTCTAAACTTGCTCAATCTTCTTGTCTTGTGACTCACGTCGAAGTATTTTGTCTAGTCTCATTATGTGACCGAACGTGCCATATGTCGAGATTGCACCGTGACTCTTGGTTTGTGGGTTGGAGGCCTTTCTAAATCTGAGTAGTGGGCTTGCATTCCTCGGATAGTGAAATTGGATGATGTCGATGGATTGCAACGTTATTGGCTTATCGATTGGTTATGACTATTACTCGGTCGAGAGGAGGATCAAGATGGTAGATTGGTCGTGCGTTATTTGTTTTGTAAGTTAGGGTGGTGACTTTTTTTGTTGATCTTTGATTCTTTGGTTCTTGGGCTACTTTGGTTGCTTTAGTTCCTACTCTGGTGATGTAGTGGTGGCAGAGCAAAGTCTGAGGCGCTTGTAGATAGCACGTAATGGTGGTGCAATGGCGGTAGCCAAGTTTCCTTGCCTTGGGGCTTACAGAAGAAAATATCTTGAATTAATTAAAAAAAATATAAATTATGTGATCATTTTTATTTTGATACCTAAGTACCAAAAATTTGAAGATTCATGCCTAAGAGCATCTCTAACAGAGTAGCTAAAAACTATAATTTTCAAAAATTATAGCTTTTATGCCTTCCAACGGTCCTATTTAACTATAACTTTCACTGCTAAAACTAAAGTCAAATTTAGATGAGCTACATTTAACTTAGAATAACTATAACTTATATTTTACTGTTGGAGATACTCTAACTTTATCTCCGTCTAACATTTTACTACCTCAAGCTGTCACTCATCCCGTTAAATATTTCTGTTTACTGCTGAGGTAGCATGTTACGGTCCCACAGCTGTTAGTTTCACAAAAAGTCCAGGGTACTTGCGTCATCTTCCTCGGTTAGATTTCTCTACCGAGCTCTTAAATTCCCCGGAGCCCAGAAAACAAATGAGACCCAAAAGAGAAAAAACGATACCCAAAAGAAACCTTAACCACCGAAAGCCTGGAAATTTTAATGCTTGAATGAATAAGGGGATGCTCCCTTCAGTCTTCATGGCTACTCAAAGTCACGCTTGAATCGAAATCTTGGGTGCCCTCGCCCTCAACAGTCATCGCCGCTCATTGCTCTCTCTCTCTCTCTCTCTCTCATCCGCCAACATGCGTTGCTCCTCCAAGTCTTACGTGACGATCTCCGTTGCGCCGCGCCGATCTCCACCATTCTCGTTGCACAAGTCGCTGACTCACTGGGTAGACTAAGTCACGAGATCAGTAGATCTCAATGCACTATGAACAGTACCAGAAAATAGATCTACGCACGGCTTGGGTCATTTGGGAATGTAAATGCCCAAATCAGCACCGTGGTTATAATGAAGCCCAAATTTCTACAATCTAGTGGCTGAGTTCTGTAAAGCTCCGTTAATATATGTGAGTATTATTTTCTTTTGTTCAAATCAGTTTCTGGGATTGGTTCTCTATGAAATTGGAGGAGGTTTAATCGTCAGGCTGAGCTGACCTATTAGGCTAAATATCCTAGTGAGCTTGGTTGGGTTCCATAAGTACCGGGTACTTCTATGAGATAATGTTAGGTATGAAAATGCAAATTTTGGATACTTAGGTATCAAAATAAAAATGACCCAATAATTTAAGGAATCTTTTGTAATTAATCCAAATATCTGTATGTAAAAGTTATTTTTCATAGAAGACTTGAAAAACAAGAGCCATGTTTAATTACGTGGCTTGAGTAAATAATTTTCTAGTTCGTTGGGTTTTCTCTCATTATTTGGGGCGGAGTCGGCCACTGGCTCTCCAGGCTCAAGTCTTAATAAAAATTTTGGTAAAAAAAAATATTAAATTTGACCATTAAAAAAAAATTATATATATATTTCTATGTCAAGTTTTTGATATTATATCAAGTCTCATTCATTATTTCAGCAAAATCTAGTGAGGATATGCATCATATCATATATGTAATTTTCTATTTTGAAAACTACTTCATGCGAGAATTTTTTTTCTCTTTCATTCATGCATTTTACTTCTTTGTGACACCGCCTATCCTCACACGGTGACCACTGTTAGGACAATAATTATGTGCCTATTACGCTCATAATTTTATATTTATAGCTTATTTTCTATTAATAGCATTGTTCTTATGACGTTCCTTGTTCTTGTTAAGAAATGTGGAGTTGGCTTGGAAATGTATTAAATATGAAGACTTAGATACTTATTGGAGAAGACGTATACATTTCCGAGATCAAGAGAGAATTTGAAGCAACTTTGGGAAAATGACGAAATAGCTTCACCGGAGGTCGTTGAAAAGTTGCCTGGAATCTGCCAAAATTTGCCACTGCATGCCGGCCCACCTTGGTCGGCTCAATCACATGGAGTCCAGCCCAATGGAGACCCATTGAGCCCATCTATGCTTACCAATATGATTTAGAGAGAAAGAGAAGAAGTTGGACCGCATGATGTCACCATTTTGGAGTTTAGCTTTCCATAAACTAAAATTCAAAGTTAACATTTACATCTTCCATCTCACCATTCCTATCATCTAAGGGTCCATATTTATCTCCCCATTCAACCCAAATTCGAGCTACCCTTGGCACCCACATACAACTCACCTCTTTTCTTAGTTTTTCATAGTTTTAGTCTCTCTCTTAGGCCTCAATCCATACTCAATCCATATAGCCATCTCCTCCACCTCTCAAACACCCATTAGCACCACCAAAAGGCTTGAAAACCTCTATCACCACCACCATACTTCCATCTACACTATCTTCTCCTAAGCCTAAGGTGGTTGACTCAAGTTCTTGGAGCATATGAGCATTTTTGGAGTAAGAAGAGAATGAGAGCTTGAAGAGCTTGAAGAACTTGGAGCTTTTGGGACTCTTTGGATATCTCTTCTCCTATTTGTTTCTAATTTATGTATTTATACTCTATCTTACGAGCCTTCTGTACCGCGCATCTTACCAGCTCGCGTGGTTCACCGGTTCCACCGAAAACTCTCATTTGTTGAAGCGGAGCATAGTGCGCTTTAGAAGCCGAGCGAGAAACGTCTCTTCCGGGTTATTCACATATCTGAAACTTAGCACTTGTTTTATTAGGGCGGCGACGCTCTTGAATGAAGTCTATCCGAATCGAATTAGCACTTCTCAGATCAGGATCAGGCTAGGCCTCTTAGTTATGGATAGTGAGTAATTGTCTTTTGGAAGAAGCCCTAACCAATTTGATGTACATACAACTATGTTTTTAGTTATGGATTTGAATTTGGTTTAGTTTATTACATGTTGTGAATGAGTTTTATAGATTGTGATGTGATTGTGGTATGTTTGTATATTTGGGCTTGATTCAATGTTTTCATATTCATGTCTTGGCCATGACTAAGTTGATATGTGTTTAAGGAAGCTAAAAATGAACCTAAGTGAATTAGTCACTCACCTAAGGAAGATAAACATGTAAACATGACTTAGGTTTACACTTAAAAGGATAAGCTTAAGGTTTGGTTTCCATTGGGCTTGAGTATAGACGGAAGCTTTCTTGAAGTCTGAATGATTCAAGGAGCTTCGGTCAAGCTTACATTGACTCGAAGGGACTTTGTAGATACTCGTTACTTCTTCTAATTCATGTTCTAAATGGTGTGGATTAGGAAAAGTCATTAGAACCTACTTCTATGTTCTCTAATAGTGACTTAGGAAGGAAAGTCATTCACATTCATCATAAGTGAACACATATTGAACTCTTTAGGCATGTGGTATGATTATGATATTATTCACAATTGAGTTGCATTCTAGTTTCGGTTTGCTTTATATTTGAATGTTGGACCGAACACTTCTAGTGCCCTAATGGCCTAGAATATTCGGTTCACAACCAATGGTGAATTGGAATGATCACTAGTTGGACAAGCGCATGTGAACCGAACCAAACATTTCCTTTGATTTGCTTTACTTTATGTTTTCACTTTATTTAGTTAGTTAACAACCAATCAACTAGTATAATCACTCGCCCTAATTGCATCATCTCTCGCAATGCTAAGTTTCCAAAGGACTTGGTAGTGTAAGATACACTTTCACATTTTATTTCCTTTTAGTGTCAAGTATTTTCTAGTGAGCCGTAGTCTTTGTGATTTTCACTTCGAGCTAAGGAATCTAAGTGTTTAATCCTCGTGGGTTTGACACTCGATTTATTTTTCTATACTATTACTTGCCCCTGTATACTTGCGGATGAAGATCGTTCTTGCACTTATGAGTTAGCCAATTGCTTACTAAGTGTGGGGGTATAAATCTTCCAACAAGTTTTTGGCGCCGTTGTCGAAGATTGAGTGTATCTTAATTCCTTAGCTAGGTTGGCCTTTGATTCCGGATTATCCGGATATTTTGACTTGATGCTTTGTTTCATAACTTTTAGTTTTCTTTAATTTATCACTTAGAACTTTGTTTTGCTTGTTTTTGTTCCATAGGATACTTTGGTAGGTATTTTGAGGTGAAAGTGTGTTAGGATTTGTGCTCTAATATTTGTTGCAGGACAATTTTCGATCCATCGAAAAATCCCCTTCGACCCATCGAAGATGGTTTGCAGAAGAGACCAGGAAGCCTCCTTCAATGCATCAAAAATTTCTTTCGATCCATCGAAATTCTTTGACATAGTTAGATGTCTCGGAAACTTATGAAATTTTGAGGGAGTGTTTATTTATGTGTCTAAATTACGCTCATAAAGTTTCAGCTTATTTAGATGTGTGATTAATTCTGTGTAAATTATACAACCTATGGTTTGATCCATCAAAAGTGTGTTGTGCTAAGGTTGTTTTACTTCATTTTTACTCATTTTTACCTTGATTATCTATATCCTTTTAGAGCATATCTAAATAGTGTCTTAATTTTATGCATTGTAATTAGTGTGTATCTAGATTTAGCGAACTTAATTTCCGCTACACCCTAGATCATTAGGACCTTATTGTATTTGAACTCTTAGAGTGCTCATTGATGTTTCCTATAAGGGGAAGGAGGGGGGGGGGGGGGGGTCAATGAAGCACCGTGGAAGGCCCTCGAGGATTTGAGTATTTTAAGATTTTATTCCTAATATCTTTTGGTTGCTTAGTTTGTTTTTAGGTTTCATGCCTTCGAATCCTCTTTTCGAAGAAGAATTCATCATGGACGAGGACGTCATTGAAGCAAGACTTTTGAGGGATAGTACTTTGTTATCTTTGTCGATGCATACTGGTTGCATTGTTCTTCAACCTTTAGCGGGCGAATACTTTGAGATCAAGTCTAGTTTTCTCCAAACCTTACCAATCTTCATGGGACATCCACACTCCGATCCCTATTCTCACTTGTTGGAGTTCGAGGAAGCATGTACAAGGTTCAATATCTGGAACATGGATCTGGGACAATTGAAGCTTCGAGTATTTCCTTCGAGTTTGAAGGATAAAGCAAAGACGTGGTTCAACAAGCTTACTTCTAAGTCGATTTACTCATGGGTGGCGATGCAACGCAAGTTCATTACTAAGTATTTTCCACCGGGGAAAATCAATGAGTGAAGGACAATGTTGATGATATTTTGTGAGGAAGATGGAGACTTGTTCTATGAGACATGAGAACATTTCAAGGAGCTTAAGCTTGGGTGCCCTAACCATGGTCAAACCCAAGACATATTATTGTCTCTCTTCTACCAAGGATTGTGCATGGAAACGAGAAGGAAGGTCGACAATGCAAGTGGTGGAGATTTCATGGACAAAACCGCCGAGGAGGCGTATGTTCTACTTGAAAAGATGTCGGAATGGTCTTCCTTATGGGATGTCAAGCCCAATGTTCAAAAATCGGAAATTTCATTGAGAGAAGTTACCCAAGCCAACCGGGAAAGTAGGCATGAAGTCAAGGGAGCCGCCTATGTACAAGATGATGCGATCAAGCGACATAAAGAAACCATAAACAAGAAATTTGACGTCTTGTTGAAGAAAACTGGGAATGGAGGCTATGTTAATCAAATTGCGGAGACTAGTGTGGCACCTTGTATGATTTGTAAGAGTGTGATGAATGAGGCTCCATATTGCCCACATCAAGGAGATCATCCGGAGACTATTGAGGAGTGGAAGCACATGTCATTGAGTGCACAAATGAGTAATCCGGGTTGGCATACCAATCTTATTTTTTCATGGGATGATCCTAGCCAAGCCAACCATTGTGGTCAAACAAATGGTCAAGACTTTAAGCATGAAGCTACCAGAGTTATAAGGGCTAGTTGAGAGTTTTTTAATGTTATGGGAGGCAACTCTTGCCAACCAAAAGGACGTTTCTCTCCAATAACAACAAGCTTCGATGCCACAAACACCCCTACCTCGAGGGGAATTATCAAAATCTAACTTGGAGGAGTTAATGACTAAGCTATTTTCACAACATGAGATGCTTCTTCAAAGCACATTGGAAGCTCAAAGAGTGGAGCATAAGAAGATGTATTTGGATATCTTCAAGAGCTTAATCGAAGAGAACAAGGAGATTTGGAAGGAGAACGAATGTGCACTCTGGAAGATGGAGGAATAATTAAGTCAATTTGCAAAGGCACATCAAGTTCAACAAGGCGAAAGAACGAATGAATTCCCATCTGCATCAAAAAGGATCCCAAACATGAATTTAAAATGGTGAATGCGGTAGTGCAACCCAGGAAGTGCTTCACCAACTATGATGATGCCCCCTTGGTAGAAAGCGATTGTGAAAGTGACGATGAGGAGGACGTATGCACATTGGGTGTACCTAGCATACCTCCCGGATTTGAGAATGAAGCCAAGAGGAAACACGAAGGTGTCAAGACCCAAGTAGATACTAAGGTGAAATTAGATGCATTTGAGTTTCTATCATTTCCTCCATCTAATACCAAAGGAAGGACACAAGCTATGATTGACCGGAAGGCAAAATTTTGAAGATATTCAAAGAGTCTCCGTCGATTTCGGCACTACAATCTTATAGTATTGATGTTGTGGAAAATAAGGCTACTGTTGTTAAAGAAGTCAAGGCACCGGATAGGGGCAAGAACTGTGAAAAGAAAAAGAAATTGAAGCTAAACAAGCTTGAGAAACTGGCATTGATAGTTGGTAGCAAGGTCACCTAGAAGAGCTTTAATCCCTTTAGGAGTGTTAATTACAAGTTGCTTGAGCTATGTCCTCAAGTAGTTGTCAATTGGATGAATTTAAAGAATGGGAGAACTTTCAAGCTCCATGAGACACAAATTGAGGCTTTCGAGCCAAACACAAAGTGGAGTGCGGAGGTCTATCACTTTAAAGACCCAACCATGATGGCTTGACCTCCTCATATCTTAATGGACCATGTTTACTTCCTTAAACTATAACCCATGATGATCGGACACTATTAGTATGTTAGAAGAATAAGTGTGAGGTTGAAGGAGTGCAGAACCTTGTGGAATGGGCAAGGAAGTCAAGAACTTGAAGAAGAGCCAAAATTCCGAAAATGCTGATATAGTGCAAACCTGAGGCACTCTTTTGACCTATCGAAGACCAATTTTCTACCCATCAAAGTTAACCCGAGGCTCTGCTTCGATGGATCGAAGGATTTCCTCGACCCATTGAAAGCTAGTGGCAGTTTTGCATTTGAGGCCCTGCTTCAATGGATCGAAGCATATCTTCGCCCCATCAAAGGTCTCTTACCATTTCAAGATTTTCAAGCCTATTTTGAAGACCAAGAACTTGGGACTTTGAGGCATGGAGCATAGAGTAATCCCTTGAGGCCAAGACAAGTCCGAGAGCATCGTTGGAGCTAGGAGCTAGAAGCATAACCAACCCGTATGCAACCTTTGGATGACGAGGCCTAACTTGGCCTTCGTTGGTTTACATACTCTTGCACTTGGAGCTAGAGGTTGATCGTCAAAGCGTTTGCACTTTCTTACTCCCTTACTTTTTCTCTACTTTCTAGCACTTATGAGAATATGTTTGAAAATGATGCTATGTTAGGATGCTTAGGTTTAACTCTCATCCCCAAGTGTAGACATCTCCCAAGGGTTGTTAGCCTTGCAATGTCTTGATGACTTACTCTTGTTTGATGAGGGAACGATTTATTCATCATTAGTGTATTGTTTAGAGTCACATAGAAGGTGGTAGTCTTGTGTAAGTGTGAGGTCTCCTCATGTTATATGCTAGATTACAATGTCATTTTCATTTTAAATGTGATTAGTATGCATGCCCCTATCGTGGTTGATAGGACTTTAATAGCTTCATTACTTCTTAGAGACTATATAACCTTTTAAAGTGTGAATGCATGCTAATTACTATGCCTAGGAAAACATGTGTTAGGTAAATAATTTTGTAAAATGATGATGCCTTGCTGTCTTGTTTACACTTTTGGTTATTATGTGGTGTTATGCAAATTGAGGACAATTTGATTCTAAAGTGTGAGATAGGTGGCTAAGTCATGTTCACTCCTTATCCAAAAATCCATAAAAAATTGAAAAATGTGAGAAATTTCAATACAAAAATATGTGTGTTTTGATGTGTTTATGTTCCGAATAACCATTCCCAATGGTGAGACTTGAACTAAGGGCTAGTTGAATGCATGATTTTGAGCATGTTAAAAAAGAGAAAACAATGCATGTTTAATCGGTGTGAAAAATGTATATGTCATTCAAAATGAGTTCACATGAGAAAAATAAGAATTGATATGTTTTCGAAGCTATCCAAGCCCATGTTAGATTTTTGAGCCTTATTGTGCATGCATAGCTACTTTATGCACCTATTATTTTATGTGTGATATCGATCAATTATTGTGTAATCTAGAACTTGCTTTAAACCGTGTAAACACTACCAGAGAAAATAGTATAGCCGACGAATTGCCGGAAAATAGGCTGACGACAACCCTTGTCGTCGGGTATAGTAGTATATAGCCAATGAGGTTCTCCAGTCGTCGGTCATAGTACTATAGTTGACGACTGTAATCAAGTCGTCGGCTATAGTAGACGAAAAATTATCGGGTATAGTTTGTAACTATTACTGACGAGTGTTTTTGACTATAACCGACGACTTTATAGTATCGTTGGCTATAAGTGTTTATAGATCCAATCTGGGCAGAAGCTCGGTCATTCAAATTTTTTTTTTTTCACGGAAACTGAAAACACTCTGAAATCATTGGGTATTGTCGAAAACTGTCCACAATGAGTTCGTGATTCATTATATAGGTAGGTATATATATATGTATGTGTACGTGTTGATTGTACGTGGTACATATATATATATGCATGATGTATAGAGTTGAGATATATATTGTTAATTTTGAGTTGATTGTTGAGTTTGAGTGATTGATGGTTGATTTTGAGTGATTGATAGTTGATTTGTAGTAATTGTCGTTGATTATTATGAATATAGGGTAATTTATTTGATTATTGTGATTATTATAGGGTTAATTGTGATTATTATATATGGTTAATATATATTGTGATTATTGTGTGTTTCGGTTAATTGTGATTGTAGTGTGGTTATTATTTAGATTTTTGTGATTATATATAGTTAGGGTATATATATTAAAATTATGGGAATTGCACGTATGTGTAATCATATATATATATATTAATTGATTGATTGTTGATTTAATTTGAGTTAAATTAGAGGAAAATAAATATATGATCGAATAATTAGAGATCGAGTAGAATATATAATTAGACAAAAATAAGTTTTATATATGAATATAAATTAGACAATATATATATATGTTCATCTGTAATTAATTAGGGATCGATTGAGTGGAATAATTAAATTATGTAATTTATAGTTTAAATATCGATATATATATATATATATATATATATGTAATGATGAATTTTTAATTAATTAGATCATGGCTATATATATAGTTATATTTTTAGGATGGACAAGAGTTGGATGTGTCTTCCAAGATGGGATGTAAGATATCACCGTGGAATTATGAGTTTTGTGGAATATGTGAAAGTTAATTGTGGAGGGATGACAATTCATTATTGTCCGTGTATGAAATGTCAGTGTCGCAGTGAGCGATATCATTTTCACATCGATAAAGTATTGGAGCACTTAAAGATTGTACAGATGCGTCATCATTGTTGGCTTCCACATGATCACCCATTTCAGGAGGATATAGAGGCATTTGATGGGACTGTACAAACAGGTGAGCAGCCGAGGAGATGGACAGGGGATGAAATATTGGAAGTGCTAAATGAATACGATTTTGGGCAGCTCAGCAATCATCCTGAGATAGTGGCGTCAATACCTGACAAACCCGACAGGTATAAATTCTGGGCACACAAAAGTATTTTTTGGGAACTTCCGTATTGGTCCAAATTGCTGATCAGACACTACTTAGATGTCATGCACATAGAGAAAAATGTGTGCGAGAGTGTGGTCAGCACAGTATTGAATTGGGAGGGAAAAACTAAAGATGGCCCGAAGGCACACATTGATCTGAAAAGAATGGGACTGCGAAAACATTTGTGGTTGAGAGATGGGAAGAAAAAAATGTCTCAAGCTCCTTATATCGTCAAGTCTGCCCAGAAGAATGAAATTTTTGGCTAGATGGGTAATGTTAGGTATCCTTCCGGCTATGCAGGAAATATAAGTCGGTGTGTTAACTTCAAAGACAATAAGATGTACGGACTAAAGAATCATGACTGTCATATACTGCTTCAACGCCTCTTCCCTGTTTTCATTCGAGGGTACCTGCCCAAAGTGGTGGTGGAACCGTTAGTGGCTTTGTCAGGATTCTTTCAGAAGTTATACACGATAGAAGTGAAGAAATCGGACATGTGAGAAATACAACAAGACATCATTTTTATCATGTGCAAATTGGAAATGATATTTCCTCCAAAAAATTTCGACATCATGCCTCACCTGATGCTCCATCTTCTGGAACAATTATTGCTTACCGATCCAGTACACTACACATGGATGTATCCCATGGAAAGGTACGTAAGGCATCTCTGAATATGGCTATGTCTTTAATATTATTTATTCACTTATTTTACAATAATCATAACATGCTCTTTAATTACCACTTTATGGACAATTAGGGGGTTACAAAGACTATGTGATGAACAAATCCGCACCTGAAGGGTGTATCGCTGAAGCATATATTGCATACGAGTGCGTAACGTACACCAAGTTATATTTGAGAGTGTTGGAGGACCCTCCACAACATATGCCGGTAGATGAACCTCAGTTCAACCTTTCGATCATCTCCAATGATGTTGAAGTTTCTAGAAAGTTGCCCAACTCGTAGAATTTGGAACCACATGAGCTAGTTATTGCCCACTGATCGGTATTGATTAACTGTCCAGAAGTTCAATATTGGAAAAATGTGCACCTTTACTGCCTTACTATTGCCGGTGATGTTGAGTACCACAACAAGACGTTCGCACACTATTTTGGCAAATGGGTACGTATATAGATATATTTACTTGTATATGAATTTAAGTGTCTCGTATCCTTTTTATAGTTAAGTTAATAAATGATTATTTTCAGATGAACCATGTACAAGATGATGGTATCCCTTAGTGGTGACACGAATTGAGGCTCTTGGCGCAGAAACCGGTAACTTCCAGAGTTTGTCCTATATGTAAGGTAAATGGCGTGCTATTTATTTATGAACATAGAGATGTCAGACGAAGAACATAGAATTCTGGGGTAATGGTGCATGGTGGGCAGAATGGAGTTAATTATTACGGTGTTCTCCATTTAGTTGTCAAATTAATTTATGGGGAAGGCATGACAATGTACTTGTTTAAGTGTAGATGGTTTGATATTGACCCTGAGAACACAAGGACCGATCAATACGACATATTTTCTGTGAATACTGCTACAAGCTGGTATGAAGATGATCCGTTTGTTTTGGCCACGGCGATGAAACAATTGTTCTATCTTGATGTCTTGTGCATAAAGGCTCGTGGAAAGTGGTTAACCATGTTCTTCCAAGAAACATATATAGTGCCTCGACACTTGGTGTGACCTCAGATAATGAAGAAGTTAGTGCATACCAAGAGCTGAACGCAACTGGTATTCCTGAATCCTCAACAATTTGCCTTACTAATGTGATACTGGGTAGTGTGGTATGAATTCCTTGACCGAAACTTATTGATGTTAATCAAAATGAAGACAATGAAGACTCAAGTGACGAGGACTTACACATCTTACCTGAAATTTACTCGGAAATCGAGTCAGACTCAAGCGATGATTCTGACTATGCGCCTTAGTGTACGTATGTTAATTTGAGTATGAACGTGCAATGTAAAATGATGTGTAGAACTATGACTTGAACGTGCAATTTGAGTATGAACGTGCAATGTAAAATGATGTGTAGGACGATGACTTGAAAGTGCAATTTGAGTATGAACGTGCAATTAATGAATAATGTCGTCATTCGTGATATGTAAAGTAGGAACTTTGTTTAATGAGCATTTTTTATAAGTAACTTCAAAAAACTCATAGCCTTTTTTAATTACTAAATGAGAAAAAACAAAAGCAAAGTGAAAGGAAAAAAAAAAGTATAGCCAACGATATTCATAATAAATATCGTCGGCTATACTATAGCCGACGACTATACTTATGTCGTCGGTTATAGTTGTCGGGTTTTAACCCCCAGAACAGCTGTTTTGGACAGATCGAAAACAAAATTGCCCCAATTTTTTTTTAAACTCTCCGCTCCATCCATCTACAACCCCTCGCCGTCGTTCATCCTAGGCAACCAAGAGCCGCCGCCGTCCTTCGATCTACAACCCAAAAACAGGTTCGATTCCTCTCTTTAAATCCCCAATTTTGAATTTTTTATTTATTTAGGTTCAATTTATGTTTAGATTGTTGATAATGTGGATGTTTGGATGAGTTGTGTGAATATATATTGGATTATTGTTGAATTTTGTTGATTTTTGGAATTATTGTTGGATTATATATTGGATATTATTGGATTATGAATATATATATATATGAGATTTTTTGTATATAATGGAATTTTTATGAATTTTTGTAATTTACTAAAAATTTTATGAATTTTATGAATTTTTGGATTATTATTATGAGCATATATATATATGAATTAATTTGGATAATATTTGGTGATTAATATGAATTAAATTGGTAGATTAATAATTAATTTTTATTTTTAGTCATTTATGACATTAATATGAATTAATTTAATTATGTGAATTAATTTCACTAATGGGAATTAATTTAATTATGTGAATTAATTAATATGTGAATTAATTTAATTATGTGAATTAATTTTTATTATTCTAGATTTATGTGAATTAATTTAGAATTTGGTAGATTAATATATATGAATTAATTTGAATTTTTTTGTAATTTATGAAATTATTGTGAGTTAAATATGGAAATATGTAAATTAATATATATGACATTTGGTAGATTAATGTGAATTAATTTTAATTTTGGTAGATAAATTTTAAAAACTATATAAAATTGAGTATGTTACGTTAATTTTATAGAAACGATGAATTTGTTGAACTGCGGTGCTTCGCGAGGGGGATCGAGAGGGAGATCGGGAAGTGGGGATGAGGGCAGCGGAAGTCGGTCCGCATCTGGATCCGCCAGTATCGGCAACACTTACAGCGGTCCTCCCACCTCTCGGCACCGTGCACTTCTAGGTCAGGGACAACCTCAGCAGCAGCAGGTCGAGCCTTGCCGACCCTCCAGGGCGAGGAGGCTTTATGAGGACAGTTGCACGCCTTCAACGGATAGTGCGACTCAATCATCGGTCTGAATGCCTGACATTCATCGGCAGGAGCCTTCCCCATCCACTGACCAGACTCCTCATTCTTTCAAGGAGGCTGGTGGATTGACTCAGTCCTCAACCAGGATGCGACAATACCCGCCATCTACCCTATTCTAACCCTTGAAAATCCTTGACGATACCCCTCGGCCAGGATACAACTATGCCCGCCGTCTACCCTATGAGCTGAATAATGTGCTGTTGGTGAGTAGAATTGTATATTCATTATATATATTTTCTATATAAATTTTTAATATTTATATATATATATATGTGTGTATTGTAGAGGTGGTTCTGCGTGGACAACGACATTAGACCCACGTGGGTGGATGAAGTGCAAGGGAGTATGTTACGTGATTCATTTGTTTAGATTTTTTCGTTTATTTTTATTATGTTCATAAAATGTTGTAAGTTACCCTTCCATACCTTAATATAGGTATAAGGAGTGTAAGGGTGAGCTGAAAAAACATTGGAAAAAGTACGGCGACGATCGTTCGGGTACCCCTAGCGAGTTTCGTTATAGGGAGTACGAGTGACGATGGCTTGTGGTTCACTTCAACAACCCGAGATTGAAGGTACGCAATCTTCGATCGATTAAATTTTTGTTTTATCGTACTTACTCCAAATTATTTGGCTAATATTTTTTTGATGTTGGATTAATAGAGCAGGCTATTTCTGAAGTCAACACAAGGAACCGGGCCAAAAACACAAGGAGCTCCGGTGACCTGTTGACTTTTTGGAATTCGATATTTTTAATGTCATTTTTCTCGTAATCGCGCCCTGATCGTCGCCTTGAGGTTTTCGAGTTGATTTGGGTATCAGATTTTCAGTCGAGGGTTTTGAGTGGAGATTTCGGGAAATTCGTCGATTATTTTGTACTGCATTATATATTTCCGGGAACGGTTGGTTTCCGTGGTGAGGTACAGTGTTGTGAGCTATGATTTTGATCAGATATATTTTGTGACTATTCAGGGAATCGAGATCGTGCTTCGGGCGAGGGATTTTTCGCCGGGCCACGTGATTAGCGCGAGTGCGCGTTTTGCTCACTTGTGAGTGGACAATTTATTTTCACTGATAATCGCGAGTCTTTATATACGTTTTACGAGCATGAGCATGCATATGAGATTATGGTTTATATGAGCATGTGTTATACGATTATGTCTATACCAGTATATATTACGTATATGCGTTTATTTATTGCATTATACATTTGCATCGAACTATTTATGATTTGGTTTACACAGAGTACAGTCTCAGTATATGTTGTTGTATCGATACACTTGCATCCCGGCTGATCCCCAAGGATGTTTACCGGGGGAGGCTGTGACCCCTGACCCGAGGCTTTTACCGGGGGGGGGGGGGCATACCTCTGACCTGAGGCCTTTCTGGCTAGAATCACGTGTGGGTCTGGGATCCCGTGATTTGGACTGTACTAGCATGGATGTATCCATGAGAGACCCCGTGAGATTTTTACATGCATGCTCAGTACGCTGGAGGAGTATGAGTTCACCTCGTGTACTTTATTATATTTATTCATCTTGATTCGCATATGTTATTATAACATATATCATCTGGCAAAAGACATTTATTTTCGTCCACTCACTCTAACGGTTTTCATGTCTTTCCCCTGGGCTTTTTGATTTCCGTGCCCAGTTTGCAGTTCAGATGTTGGAGTCTCGCGTCGTGGTTGGAGGCTAGTTGTTCGAGCTACCTGTGTTTTCCAGTAGGTTTCATGTTTCGCCTACTGTTGTATATTTTGTATATATTTACACTAGAGGTGGCTCTGATACGTTTTGATACATGTTTTATACGGTTTTTCCCGGATATATTATATATTACAGTTATGTTTACTGTTTAATGTTATTGATATGATATTGAGAAATCCGGATGGGATTGGTGCCCACGGTTTGACTTTTGTGGCATAGGATGAAGTGTTATTTTCCGGGTGCAGGTTAAGGCAATTCCGCGTTAGTAGCGTTACTCTGCCCAAATTTTTACGGTTTTTATTGGTTCGTGTTTTCAGAAGGGGTTTGATTCCGGTTTAGGAAACTAAATCGGGGTTGGGTCCTTTCAGTTTGGTATCAGAGCATTAGGTTGTCAGATTCTGTAGACTCTTGTAGTTGTGACGCTTAGGGTATTTGAGTTTGTACAGCATGACTGGTGTGATGACCCGACTGGCCAGCGGTACTCATCAATACTTCGGGTATTGTGTGTTCTCAAATATCTGAGGTTTCATGATTACGTTCCTTCTGCTTGTACCTAATGCTTGTCTTGTATCAGTAGGATGCCTCCTCGACGTGGTCCCCATGTTGATCGGGAAGAGGATCCTGATTTGGATCGCCAGACGCACGACTTGCTGATGCGAGTGTTGCGTTTGGAAGAGCGTTTTGACCCTGTGGTCAAAGCTCGTACTGCTGGTGCGACTGTCTTTTCGGGTTCATCTGATCCAGAGATGTGTGAGGCATGGTTGGTTCAGGTTGAACGTGTATGTGAGCGTCTGTGTTTTACCCCTGAGCAAATGATAGTGGCAGCACTCGGATTACTTGAGTCAGATGCATACTTTTGGTGGGTTAGCACCGACAAAGTTCCAGTTGATACTCCGTGGACTTTGTTCCGAGATTTGTTTATGCGGAGATACTTCAACCAGGCTACCCAGCAGCGTAAGTATGAGGAGTTCACGAACCTGAGGCAGGGCAGTTTGTCTGTGCTTGCGTATCGGGACAAGTTTACCCGCTTATCTCGTTTTGCGCGTGACATGGTGGCTACTGAAGAAGCCAAGTGCCGCAGATTTGGCTGGGTGTATCGATACTGTGAGATTTTTATTGGAGGCCATGGTTTAGCCGCAGATTTGTTGTTGCTTGATATCGTCTACTTTGATTTGATTTTGGGTATAGACTTCTTGGAGACGCATTGGGCTATGTTTGACTGTCACAAGAAGAAGGTCGCGTTTCGACGACCAGGCTTCCCCGAGATATTGTTACGCGGCGAGAAGAATACTTCACTACCATGTTTGATTTCCCCAATGAGGGTGGATCGGTTGATGAAGAAGGGCTGTGTTGCTTACTTAGCTCATGTGGTTGACACTACGGCGGCTGTGCCGGACCTTGGTGGTATTGAGGTTGTTTCTGAGTTTCCAGATGTGTTTCCGAAGGAGTTACCGGGCATACCTCCTGTTCGGGAGATTGATTTTACTATTGAGCTGTTACTGGGTACAGGACCCATTTCTCAGGCACCGTATCGTATGGCGCCAGCGGAGTTGAAAGAGTTGCAGGTTCAGCTCCAGGAGTTGCTGGAGAAGGGTTTTATTCGACCCAGTGTTTCACCATGGGGTGCCCCGGTTTTGTTTGTACTGAAGAAAGATGGATCTATGTGGTTGTGCATCGACTACCGGAAGCTGAATCAGGTTACAGTGAAGAACAAGTATCCGTTGCCGCGGATTGATGATTTGTTCGATCAGCTCAAGGGAGCTTCAATCTTTTTGAAGATTGATCTTCGATCTGGATATCACCAGTTGAGGATTCGAGAGTCTGATGTGACCAGGAAAGCTTTCAGATCGCAGTATGGGCATTACGAGTTTTTGGTTATGCCGTTTGGGTTGACCAACGCCCCCGCAGCTTTCATGGACTTGATTAATCGGGTGTTCAGACGGTTTCTGGACAAGTTCGTGATTGTGTTCATCGATGATATTTTGATCTATTCCAGGAGTGTAGGCCAGCATAAAAAGCATTTGCGAGCGGTGTTGCGGACTTTGCGGGACCATCAGTTGTTTGCAAAGTTTAACAAGTGCGAGTTTTGGCTAGACAGTTTAAAGTTTCTGGGCCACGTGATATCGGCTGAGGGAGTTAGTGTTGATCCTGACAAGATCGAGGCCGTGCTGAATTGGAGTAGATCTACCACTATACCGGAGATCCGGAGTTTCTTGGGTTTGGCAGGCTACTACCGGCGGTTTGTACAGGATTTTTCTCTGATTGCTACCTCACTGACCAGGTTGACGAAGAAGGGCGTCAAGTTTGAGTGGTCTGATGCATGTGAGGAGAGTTATTTACTCCTGAAGGAAAAGTTGACTACCGCACCGGTTCTGACATTACCAGACGACAGCGGTGAGTTTGTGGTGTATAGTGATGTCGAAGATGGGACTTGGTTGTGTACTGATGCAGCATGGTAGGGTTGTAGCCTACAGTTCCAGACAATTGAAACCCCACGAAGTCAACTATCCGACCCACGATTTGGAGTTGGCAGCTATTGTGCTAGCGTTGAAGAGTTGGAGACATTACTTGTATGGGGCTCAGTGTAAGATCTACACCAACCACAAGAGTCTCACTTACTTGCGGACGCAGCCAGACTTGAACATGAGGCAACGCCGGTGGATGGAGTTGATCAACGATTACGACTGCACTTTTGAGTACTATCCAGGGAAGGTCAATGTTGTGGCTGATGCACTTAGCCGGAAATCCGGAGCTTCGTTGTTCCATGTGTGTGTGGCTAGAGTGTCTATGTTAGCTGAGCTTCAGGCTACGGGTGCCGAGTTTGAGTGGGATGACAAGGGAGCTTTGTTAGCTAGTTTCCAGGTTCGACCCGTATTGGTTGATCAGGTTCGAGAGGCTCAGAATTCAGATTCCTACCTGTTGGGCAAGAAGACCATGATACAGAATGGTATGCCTATAGAGTTTCGATTGAGTGACGACGGTACATTGCTTTTCAGAGGCAGTTTGTTTGTGCCTAGAGACGAGAGCCTGAAGAAAGAGATTCTGGATGAGGCCCATAGTTCGGCGTATGCGATCCATCCCGGAGGTACGAAAATGTTTCGTACACTACGAGCGTATTACTGGTGGCGCAGCATGAAGCGAGAGATCGCCGCGTATGTGAGCCGATGTTTGATTTGTCAGCAGGTTAAAGCGGAGAGGCAGAAACCTGCAGGGAAATTGCAGCCACTGGAGATTCCGGTTTGGAAGTGGGAGCACATTACCATGGATTTCGTTTATCAGTTGTCGAGTTGCCGCGTACTTCGACTAGCAACACTGGCATTTGGGTTATTGTGGATCGACTGACGAAATCCGCTCATTTTCTCGCACTTCCGGGGAAGATATTAGTGGGCAGATTGGTCAAGCTGTATTTGTCAGAGATTGTTCGACTGCACGGAGTGCCTGTGTCTATTGTTTCTGACCGAGATAGTCAGTTTACCTCTGAGTTCTAGCAGGCATTGCAGCGAGCCATGGGCACGAGGTTGTGTTTCAGTACAGCTTTTCATCCTCAGACTGACGGGCAGTCTGAGCGGACTATACAGACACTTGAGGATATGTTGCGGTCATGTGTGTTGCAGTTTGACGGGAATTGGGACCAGCAACTGCATTTGATAGAGTTCGCCTACAACAATAGCTATTAGGCCAATATCGGGATGGCACCGTACGAGGCCCTGTACGGGAGGCAGTGTCGCACTCCGTTGTGTTGGAGTGAGGTGGGTAAGCGATGGCTTATTGGCCCTGATCTGGTGAAGAGCACCATGGAGGACGTCCAGATTATCCGGGACAGATTGAAGATCGCCCAGGATCGTCAGAAGTGTTACGCGGACGTGAGGAGGAAGAGTCTTGAGTTTGATGTAGGCGATTGGGTCTTCCTGAAACCATCTCCATGGAGAGGTGTTGTGCGTTTCGGGAAACGTGGCAAGCTTCGACCACGGTACATTGGTCCGTACGAGATCACCGAGAGGGTTGGAGCTGTTGCTTACCGGCTTGAGTTGCCAGCTGAGATGGCTCGTGTTCATGATGTTTTCCACATTTCGATGTTGCGAAAGTATATCTCAGATCCTTCACATGTGTTAGCCCCACAGCAGTTACCGATTCGAGAGGATTTGACGTACATGGAGGAGCCGGTACAGATTCTCGATCTTCGTGAGCAGGAGTTGAGGCACCGTGTGATCCCGCTAGTGAAGGTCTTGTGGCAGAATCACTCGGTTGAGGAGGCCACCTGGGAGACTGAGCAGTTTATGCGGGAGCAGTATCCTCATCTGTTCACCTGACAGGTACATAAATTTCGAGGTCGAAATTTTTTAAGAGGGGTAGATTTGTGAAGACCCGAACCAGAATCAGTAGAGTAATCAGCGTAATCCACGAGTTAGTGCATAATCACTGTTTATCGATTATTGTGTGGTTTGCCGGTTTCGTTTACGACTTAATTATCGGCTGAGAATTTGGGTTGAGTCTCTTGTCGAGAGTTGTAGTACACATGATTTCGAGTTTGTGTGGGCGGTTCCGGATGATTTTTCCGATGACCAAGGATTAAAATATGATTATTTGAAGTTTCGGTATATCGACGAGTTTATCCGTTCGTATCGAGTTTATCCGAATCGTAATGGTTATCCGTTTTGGACTGTCGATCATCCCGAGGCGCGAGTATAAATATCGAAAATAGTCGAAAATTGTCGAAAACACTGTTTGAAGTTTGACCAACGTTGACTTTTACTATTTGGGGCATAGACCGAGTTAACTGGAGGAGGGAAATGGACCATTTGGCTTCCATCACCGGACCGGCTGATTCCGGCCGTTTCAGGCCATGACCCTTAAAGGTAAAGTGTTCTCCTCGTGATTCTAAACAGTTTAGAACTTGGAATTTCTTGAATTGGTTGAGAATTGAGGGAGAAATTACGGTTTGAAATTGGATGTTTTCCGGCCGGTTTTGGGTTTCGGTGACGAAGGTGCTCCGGCCACGGTGGTGGCCAGAGAGTTGAGGGATTCTACTCGTGGGGCCACGGCGGTCCTTTTGGGACAGGCCTCGAGGGCCGTCGTGCGCCGTAGGCGGAGGAACGGCGGTGGACAGGTTCGCCGGAGGTGTTGGACCACCGTGGCTTTTGAGCTGATTTGCGGCCACGGTGATGGTTGGATGGTGGTGGTCTCTTTGTTAAAGTTGTTCGCCTTGTTGAGGAGATCAGTTTGGCAGCTCGGTCGCCAGGAAAACTCTCCGGCGACCCGTTGACTTTTTGGAATTCGATGTTTTTAATGTCATTTTTCTCGTAATCGCGCCCCGATCGTCGCCTTGAGGTTTTCGAGTTGATTTGGATATCGGATTTTCAGTCGAGGGTTTTGAGTGGAGATTTCGGAAAATTCGTTGATTATTTTGTACTGCATTATATATTTCCGGGAACGGTTGGTTTCCGTGGTGAGATACAGTGTTGTGAGCTATGATTTTGATCAGATATATTTTGTGACTATTCAGGGGATCGAGATCGTGCTTCGGGCGAGGGAACTTCCGCCGGGCCACGTGATTAGCGCGAGTGCGTGTTTTGCTCACCTGTGAGTGGACAATTTCTTTTCACTGATAATCGCGAGTCTTTATATACGTTTTACGAGCATGAGCATGCATATGAGATTATGGTTTATATGAGCATGTGTTATACGATTATGTCTATACCAGTATATATTACGTATATGCGTTTATTTATTGCATTATACATTTGCATCGAACTATTTATGATTTGGTTTACACAGAGTACGGTCTCAGTATATGTTGTTGTATCGATACACTTGCATCCTGGCTGATCCCCAAGGATGTTTACCGGGAGAGGCTGTGACCCCTGACCCGAGGCCTTTACCGGGGGGGGGGGGGGGGGGGGGGCAGACCTCTGACTTGAGGCCTTTCTGGCTAGAATCACGTGTGGGTCTGGGATCCCATGATTCGGACTGTATTAGCACGGATGTGTCCATGAGCGACCCCGTGGGATTTTTACATGCATGCTCAGTACGCTGGAGGAGTATGAGTTCACCTCGTGTACTTTATTATATTTATTCATCTTGACTCGCATATGTTATGATAACATATATCATCTGGCGAAAGACATTTATTTTCGTCCACTCACTCTAACGGTTTTCATGTCTTTCCCCTGGGCTTTTCGGTTTCCGTGCCCAGTTTGCAGTTCAGATTTTGGAGTCTCACGTCGTGGTTGGAGGCTAGTTGTTCGAGCTACCTGTGTTTTCCAGTAGGTTTCTTGTTTCGCCTACTGTTATATATTTTGTATATATTTACACTAGAGGTCGCTCTGATACGTTCTGATACATGTTTTATACGGTTTTTCCCGGATATACTATATATTACAGTTATGTTTACTGTTTAATGTTATTGATATGATATTGAGAAATCTGGATGGGATTGGTGCCCACAGTTTGGCTTTTGTGGCATAGGATGAAGTGTTATTTTCCGGGTGCATGTTAAGGCAATTCCGCGTTAGTAACGTTACTCTGCCTAAATTTTTACGGTTTTTATTGGTTCGTGTTTTCAGAAGGGGTTTGATTCCGGTTTAGGAAACTAAATCGGGGTTGGGTCCTTTCAACAGGTCGACGACTTCATGTCGTCGGCTATAGTGTTTTTACTAGTAGTGAAAACGTTTTTCAAATCATGAGTTATTTTCAAAAATGATAGAGGCATTAGGATTACCACCATGGCCAAATTTCTTTTGAACCCTATGATATATATATCTTTTAGTAAGCCAATCTGAGCCTTTTAATTCGTGAACACCACAAATCCTTACCAAGCCTAAACACTTACTCCTACCCTTAACTAGACAATTGAGCAAGCGATAATGAAGTCTTATTAAGATGTGCTTAGAGTTGTGCTTATTTGGAAGTTTGGCAAAAGAGATAAGTGTGAGGTGGAGGAGGATGTTGTGATCATTCACTAGTGTTTTGTTTATTAAAAAAAAAAGAGTTTCAAAGAAAAGAAAAGGAGAAAAAAAAAAGAGAGAAAAAAAAAAAGTTCCACAAAAAATATGGTAGTGTATATAAAGAATAAGTGTTTTGGGAAATGGTTTGTATGAAAAAAAGAAAGGGAAAGCTAGTAACACCTAGAGTATGCTAGGAACTTCGACATGTGAGTTGTTTGCTAGGTTGCTTAGTTCTTGAATCCCTATACCCTTCTTTCATTAAACCCATTCCTTAAACCTCGTTTCAACCCGAATAAAAGTCCTCTTGATTTGAAATGCTTATGTTTTTGGATTGTTGAAGCATTGGTTGAAAATCGAGCCTATGGAGAACATGTGATTGAGGCGATTTATGAGTGCGAACCCTAACCTTCAAACACTTGTGTGCATTGAGTGATATCTAGTGAGTTTGATGGTTAGGAAACATATCAATTTGAATACACCTCATTGTGATACATTTGACTTAACATATATCATTTCGGCTTATTAAATATGCATTGATTTCATGTTTTAAAAGTGTTGCTCAAAAGTAGTTCAATTCATCTAGCAATGATTCTTGGAGGGAAAACAATCTACCATTTGGGACACTTACATACTTGTGTGTTTTAATGCTTCGAGTCTAGCTTAGCTTAATTCTTTTCTTCTTAGTTTTCTTGAGGACAAGCAAAGTTTAAGTGTGAGGTAGTTGTTAGAACCATAATTATGTGACTATTACGCTTCTAACTTTATGCTTATAGCTTGTTTTCTACGAATAAAACATTGTTCTTATGATGTTTCCTATTCTTGCTAGGAAATATGGAGTTGGCTCAGAAATGTATTAAATATGATGAATTAGATACTTATTGGAGAAGACGTCTACATTTCCGAGGTTAAGAGAGAATTTGGAGCAACTTTTGGAAAAAGACGAAATAGCTTTACTGGAGGTCGTCGGAAGTTGCCAGGAACTCGCCAGAATTTGCTACAGTTAGTCGGCCCACCTTGGCCGACCTAATCACATGGAGTCCAGCCCAATGGAGTCCCATTGAGCCCATCTATGCTTACCAATTTTATTTGGAGAGAAAGAAAAGAAGTTAGACAGCATGATGTCACCATTTTGGATCTCAGCCTTCCATAGCCTTCCATCTCACCATTTCCTATCATCTAAGGGTCTATATTTGCCTCCCCATTCAGCCCAAATTCGAGCTCCCCTTGGCACCCACATACAACTCATCTAATTTCTTAGTTTTTCATAGTTTTAGTCTCTCTCTTAGACTTCCATCCATACCCAACCCATATAGCCATCTCCTCCACCTCTCAAACACCCATTAGTACCACCAAAAGGCTTGAAAATGTCTATCACCACCATGATACTTCCATCTACACTATCTTCTCATAAGCCTAAGGTGGGTGACTCAAGTTCTGGGAGCATATAAGCATTTTTGGAGCAAGAAGGGAAGGAGAGCTTGAAGAGTTTGGAGCTTTTGGGACTCTTTGATTATATCTTCTCCTATTTGCACTACAAGAAAACAGCACTTAGACCACGGAAACACTAAGTCTCCGTCGTCCAAGTGACACCTAGACGACGGAAAAGACTCCGTGGTCCAAGTACCACCTGGACGACGGAGAATACCATCTCCGTCGTCCAGGTGGTCACCTGGACCACGGAGTATTTTCCGTCGTCCAGGTGATCACCTGGACGACGGAGATGGTATTATCCATCGTCCAGGTTGTCACCTGGACCTCGAAGTCTTCTCCGTCCTCCAGGTGATCACCTGAACGACGGAGATGGTATTCTCCGTCGTCCAGGTGATTACCTGGAAGACGGACCGACACGCCGTCGTCCGAGTATACGAAACGTACTTCCACTTAGACGACGTACCGACATCTCCGTCGTCTAAGTGAAGCATTATATAAGCCCGATGCCAAACTGATCGAATTCATTCCTAGCCTCGATCTCTTCATGATTCCATTTGAAGAAGAATTGAAGGAGAAGGGAGAAGGAGAAGGGAGCTAGGTAGCTAGCTATAGCTAGGCCGAGAAGAATCAGGATCGATAAGGGATCTCCGCTGACTAGCTAGTTAGCTTAATTAACGTAAAGATATCGAGAAGGCCAGCAGGTACGTACGTACGCAGTTAAAATTTGCTTAATTAATATGTATTTAGTGAAAACGTACGTACATATATATATACATGCAAGGATGTTAGCTGATGTTAGCTATATATATATATATGTACAGATCGATTAAATTACGTATATACGTACGTAATTGATGGATCGATATGTAGATCGAGTACGTATAATTAAGCGTAAATTAATGGACAAATATATATATATATGTAATAATTAATTAAGTATAATATTTTGTAGCAGTATGGACAAGAGTTGGATGAAGTTGAAGAATAGATGTGATGTCCGGTATATGGATGGAATTAGCGAATTTGTGAATTTTGCGATAGAACATGGTCAGGGAAAGAAACGTTTCAGGTGTCCGTGTCAGAAATGTCTTAATTGTCAGTATGCGGAGGTTAATGTTATGGTGCAACACTTGTACGAAAATGGTATGATGTGGAGTTACACTACATGGAGCGAGCATGGTGAAGCAGTAGAGTTCAGCGCAGCAGACTTCAGCTCAGGGTACAGTTACCATGGTGCCTCATCCAGCGGCAGTGGTGCCGGACCCCCAGCTTGCAACCCAACTGCAGATTTGGTCCATGATGCGTTTCCGGGATGTAGTCATGGCGGACACCAACACCAAGACGGAGGTTACAGTACCACCAATGAGCATGATGACACATTCCCCGCAGCTAGCTTGGCCACTGACACCAGTGAGATGGAAAAGTACAACCGGATGCTACTTGAAGCGCAGACCCCGGTGTTCCCTGGATGTCGAGAGAATGTGTTGCAATATGTGATGGAGCAAATGAAGATAAAAGTGAAGCACAAAATGTCAGTGAGTGCTTTTGACGAAATTCAGGAGCAAATATGTAAGTTGCTTCCTGATGATCACAATCTTCCTAAATCTCATTATAAGGTTAGAAATATCCTGAGCAGCCTCGGCCTAAAGTACAGGATAATTGACGCATGTCCGAATGATTGTGTGCTATTTTACAAAGAGTATAAAGAGTTGGACTATTGTCCCGTATGTGGCCAGTGCAGATTCCAGTTGAATAGGAAGAGTTCGAAAAAGAGAATTCCTGTGAAAGTTGTTCGATATTTTCCCTTGATTCCCAGATTGCAGCGCCTGTACATGTCTCTACACACAGCAGAGGCGATGTGATGGTACGCAGAAAAGCGAATAGATGACGATGTCCTGCGACACGCCGCGGATGGGGAGGGTTTCAAACATTTCGACATAGAATTTGGAGACTTTGCTTCAGAGGTTAGAAATGTTAGACTCGGCCTATCTACAGACGGATTCAATCCTTGGGGAAGTAATAGCTCCGCCGTCAGCACTTGGCCAGTTATTCTGATGCCGTACAACTTGCCTCCGTGGATGTGCATGAACAAGGAATTTAATTTCCTTACCGTACTAATTCCAGGTCCTAAATCTTCATCGAAGTGCTTAGATGTCTACCTCAGACCTTTGATCGACGAGCTGAAACTGTTGTGGGAAAATGGAGTCCCAACTTATGACAAATTCACTGACACGATGTTCACGATGAGGGCTGCTGTAATGTGGACGATCAGCGATTTTCCAGCTTATGGGATGTTGGCAGCCTGCAGGACAAAATGATATAATGGATGTCCTATATGTTTGGACGATGTGAACTCTAGTTGGCACGCGGGGAAGGTGTGTTACTTGGGTCACCGTAGATGGCTTCCTCACGACCACCCGTGGCGACAGGATGAAGCTCATTTCGACGGTACGGTAGAGAACAATCCTAAACCCCGTAGTTGGTCTGGCGAAGAGATTTTAGAGAGGTTGAGCTATTTCGACTTTGGTGTGTTGAGCAATGACGCGGATGGAAAGAAATGCAATCCAATTCCTCCACATGATCTGAGCTATTGGGATCACAAGAGTATATTCTTTGAACTCCCTTACTGGTCGAAGTTGAAGCTGAGGAACAACTTGGACGCGATGCACATAGAAAAGAATGTGTGCGACAGCGTGGTGGGAACAATTATCGGTATTAAGTTCAAGACTAAAGATACTCCCAAAGCGCGCAAAGATTTGGAATCAATGAATCTACGTCGTCCCTTGTGGTTGAGGAGGGATAGGAAAGGAGTGTACAACAAGATGCCAGATGCACCTTACACAGTGAAGCCGACGCTTAGACGTTCTGTATTTCACTGGTTTAAGGGCGTTCGTTATCCGGCTACGTATGCAGCTACTATAACTGGAGCTGTGGACGAGGTGCAACACAAGTTTGTTGGTCTAAAGACACATGACTATCACGTTATGCTGCAACGTCTGATTCTAGTGGTAATTCGACCATACTTGCCTCGGGACGTCGTAGAACCAATAGTGGCATTGTGCAGGTGGTGGCAGAGGTTATGCGCCAGAGAATTTTCAAACTAAAGAAGTCAGATATGGTGGAATTGCAACAACAAATTGTGCACATCATTTGCAAACTAGAGAGGATTTTCCCCCTGCTTTCTTTGACATCATGATTCACCTAATGATCCACCTGCCCGAGCAGGTGCTCATTTCTGGTCCGGTCCAGTACACTTGGATGTATCCTCAAGAAAGGTACGTACAACTAATTAATTAATTTGTTCCACTGGAGAATATATATATACTAGCTAGCTAGCTATATGTACTTATGTAATGTGTACGTTTGATTTTGTAGACAACTTGGACAGTATAAGTCATTCGTCAAAAACAGGTCGGCCCCGGATGGCTCCATAGCAGAGACATACCTAATGCATGAGTGTGTTACTTACTGCAACAAGTACCTCAAAGATCCACCCCCTCCCAGTACTGCCTCCGATCGCAGTGCCCGCATCAATCTTTCTGTCGTGAGAAATGTCGTCTGACCGTTTAGAGGAGTATTAAAGGAATCGTTAACACGGGAAGAACTTATTGAGGCACATTGGGTAGTGTTGCGAGACTGTGACGAAGTTGAGCCGTACATGTTGTCATACAGGGAGAGGCTTCAGGCGTTAAATCAAAACAAGAGTTCGGCGTGGATTGAGAAAATGGTTAAGAAGAAGTTTCCCGATTATTTCTTCCAATGGGTACGTATGTACGTCTCGGTATTAATTATTTAAATACATATCGCTCATGTTTGTAGAAAGTAAACCCTTATATTAGCCCATTTTCGCAGATGATTGATCTGCAAAAATCTGATAACCACGGAGGGTGGTGGTCATGGCCAAAGCACTTGCTAGCAGGGAAGCCGGTTAAACACTATATTTATCCCGGATGTTTTGTGAACGGTGTAAAGTTCCATTCATTGGCCCGAGACGAAGGAAGAAGAACACAAAACAGTGGGGTAGCCGTTGGGAAAGACAATGATCTATATTACGGGGCTATTGTATACGTGGTTCAGCTATGTTACGGGAATGATGTCAACGTTTTCCTATTCAAGTGCAGATGGTTCAAGCGTACAAAGGAAGACCTGGGACTATTATCTGTCGATACAAACTCGCACTGGTATGAGGATGAGCCTTTCGCTCTCGCCACCTTAGTTCGGCAGGTGTTCTATCTCGACGATCCGAAAGCCGGTGAAGGGTGGAAAATAGTGAACCATATCTCTCACCGAGGAATATGGAATACATAGACAATTGAAGGGACACCGGCGACGACTGAAGATGCTACTGAACCAGAAAGAGACATTCCTGCCTATCAAGAGCCTAATATTTCTATGGTCCGCTCCGATATAATGGACCTGGTTCAAGATGGTGAACGGTTACCCATGCCTGATGGTTGTACAGATCTAACTGAAGATGAGATTATCGATGAGGTAGATGAAGAAGACGAGCAGGAAGAGGACGCGGACGAGGACTCAGGTTATTCGTCGGACGATGTTGAGTACGATGACGAGGATGAGCCGTCGACTAACGGGGATGAGGACGATGATGATTATGACGAAGAGTACGGTCATACGACGAGGGAGATTAATTGGTAATTAATTACTGTAATTATTGTAATATATATATATATATATATGATCGATGCCGGTTTACGGTAAGAAATTAATCTGAATTATATATCCTGGCCAACGGAGAAATTAATAAATATTGGCGCCAAATCTCAATCTCATATAAAACGTACCCTAGCTAAATCCTCGACCCTAAATCTAGCAAATCGGATCGATCGATCATTTATTTAATTTTTTTATGGTCATTCAAAATAATTGAACGGACACCTGAATTCTGTCCACGTTTATATTAGGTCCCCCGCCATATTCACCTTTGGCGCCATATAAAACCCTAAATCTTGGACCCAAAACCTAGCAGATCGGATATCGATCGATCAATTTTTTAATTATATTTTTGAATCAGAATAATTGAACGGACACACAAATGACCGGGGACGACCTAAACCGTAAACCCTAAGGCCCTAACCCCTGAATTCGGGGTTTTTACACTTGGACGACGGAGATGGTCAATCTCCGTCGTCCACCTAAACCCTAGGACGACGGATTCGGTCATTCTCCGTCGTCCAAGTTCACAAACCCTAAACCCTATACAGTAAGGCCCTAACCCCTGAATTCGGGGTTTAGAACTAGGACGACGGAAACTGTCATTATCCGTCGTCCAGGTACAAACCCTAAACCCTAAACAGTAAGGTCCTAACCCCTGAATTCAGGGTTTATGCACCTGGATGACGGAGATGGTAATTTTCCGTCGTCCAAGTTCACAAACCCTAAACCCTAAACAGTAAGGCCCTAACCCCTAAATTCAGGGTCTATGCACCTGGACGACGGAGAACGTCATTATCCGTCGTCCAGGTGATCACCTGAACGACGGAAACGCTCATTTCCGTCGTCCAGGTGCAGATATCGTAATTTTTTCTAAGACAACGACCATCTAGACCTTCTTCCAATGCAAAGTCTTTTCATTAAGACTTTAGAGTAAACAATTCTTGGTGTGTGAGCTTCGACGGTTCGAAAATCGGAGTTGCGAAATGCCTTGTATCCACGTTTCCGGTTTGTGAAATTATCCGTTTTGCGGTTGACTGTGCCGATCAAACCCTTCCCGAACTTATTATTTTATGATCCTTTGAAGACAATTATATATTATGTTACGACAAACATATCCAACGGTTGTTTTGTCCAAATTCAATTTCGTTAATACTCTGCTGCAAATGAGCGTCTACTCATGAACACTTAAGTCGTAAAGATTAGTCGATACTTAACATGTTTCAATACGTAAAATTAATCGTCGGTTCAAATTTAACTGTTTATATACACGATGCGTTCATCGATATTGTACGACTATTTCACTCGAATGACAGATCGCTAAATTCCTAGCGAATTATTTTTTAAATTTTTTTTTACGTAATTTGAACCTGGACGACGGATATGGTCATTTTCCGTCGTCCAGGTGAACACCTGGACGACGGACAATGACCATATCCGTCGTCCAGGTCCAATTTTTATGGCGGTTCAATTTACCGCTTCCGTTTTTGGGACCGCTTGAATTTTCACTTAGACGACGGAGAATGAATTCTCCGTCGTCTAAGTCCAAAATCATGGCGGTTCAAAACGTCCCGCCGATTAATTACGCGCCGATTGAAAATTTTTAAACCGCCACCTGGACGACGAAAAACACTATTCTCCGTCGTCCAGGTTCACTTAGACGACGGAGAATAGTGCTCCGCCGTCTAAGTGAAAGTCTATATATAGGCCGAGCCTCATCTTCTTTTCCTCATCCCTTACAACTTAATTTCTCTCCTCCATCTCCTCTCTGGCCAGTCATTCCGGTGAATCTGCTCCGGCGACGCTCCGACGACATTATTTCCGGCGTGGTTCCTCCTCTCCGACGACACAACTCCGGCGATTTTCCCGAAAACTCCCGAAAAACTCCGATTCGGTAAATTTCTATTTTTCCCTTATTAAAATAATTTTTATTTACTTAATTAGTTTTAAATATTTCTTAAATGATTATTGTAATATTAGAGAATTAATTATTGTTATTAATACTAATTAAATGAATAATTGTAAAATTATTGTTATTAATTATATTTAGATTAATTGTTGTTATTAAATAAATAAATGATTACATATTGTTATTAATTAATTAAATGGTAAATTATTGTTATTAATAATAATTAAATGAATAATTGTAATTACTTGATAATTTATGAAATGAATAAATATTATTGTAATTATTTATTAATTAGTTGCATAATTAAATAAATATGAGATTAAATTAATTAGTAGTACATGTTCGATTTAAATTTAGTACATAGGCTTGGTGTAATTAAGTCGCACTCTTTGGAATAGATGGCGCCTCTTTTCCTTGCTTATCTCCTTAACCCCTCGTGATGTGTGGAT
Source organism: Geum urbanum (assembly GCA_946800695.1). Lineage (NCBI taxonomy): Eukaryota > Viridiplantae > Streptophyta > Magnoliopsida > Rosales > Rosaceae > Geum > Geum urbanum. Next base: position 58,569,711 of record OX326997.1, read on the forward strand.
TTCATCACCGCACACCATAACCTAAGTGAAGTTATGGACACGAGGTTGAGGGCGGAGTTTGCAAAGGACTTGAGGGAGTGTAAATTTTCGAAAAATTGGCCGAATGTCGGACATGGTGTCTAGAAACGGGTTATGACTGGTGACAGGATTTGGACTAAGAAAGACTTTTGTCGAAATTAGTCCTGCCTCTCGCGTTATCTCTATCCCTAACTGGCCATGTTTTTCGATTTAATAAAGGCTGATTAATTGAAAATTTACACTTTATCGCGCGGGTCGCACGTCCATTGAACGACCGAAAATGCCAAGCTAGTGTACTCTATTTAAATCTTAAACGTACTTAATTAATTAGCGTCAATTTTTAAGTTGTAATTATTATGGCAAGTAGGTATTTTAACCCCGTACTCTTAGGTTTAAATGGCTCCGCCAAAGACGACATCCGGCAAGAAGAAAGCCCAACAAGAGGCAGAAGATGCCATGCTCCGCCGCTTGGCGGACCAAGTCGGTTGGGAATTACCACCGGAGGGCAACGACGCTCTCAATCCGGACGGATCATCTGGTCCGTCCGTAGCGCCCTCTGGGGAAATTCCCGCTCCCCCATTCATCTCGAGCGGTGATGACGTCGACCCCTTCCAATCTCCGACGCCCGGTACCCATTCAACGGGAAGTACTCAGGCGTCCTCCACCGCCGAATCAATCATGTACAGCGCCCGCCGTAGGCAAAGGAGGGCCCCCACTGACCCGGAACCGAAAAGGACTCGGGGTCTCGTTAAAGGGGGGAAAGCGGAGCGTATTTGCAAGGCGACCGGTAAAAAGATCGACTTGCCGTACGACGAATTCACCGGTGGCCCTCCCACAGCTCAACTAGCAAGTCTCTCGGCGCATGGGATAGGGTCAATCATCCGTAACCGGGTTCGTATCACTGCCCCTACTTGGAAGGAGGCGCCGGATCATGAGAAGGCGAAAGTCTTCAAAGATCTTTCGGTACGTAATACGTTCAATTTAGTTATTATATAATATTGTTAATCTCGGCCTAAAATTTCATAATATATACGATTATAATTTTCTATTTATTTTTCATAGGAACAATTTGACGTGGATCCGACACCGGATATGTTGAGGCATATCAATCAAACCGCCAACTCCATCTACAAAGATTGGAAGTACAGGCTCCATAAGTACTTCAAAGATGTCGGTCCCGTGCCTCCCCCGGTAGAGCTGCAAGGGGAGAGAGAAGATGAGTGGGAGTGGTTGTGTAACCACTTTGCCGATGAACAATTTAAGGTATTAATTTAATTTTTTTATTTCAATTAAAATAATTGAATTATTTAAATTGTAGTTATTCATTTTTTAATGATTTAATTATCTTGTGTAACAGAAATTCTCCGGTGTCAACAAAGCCAACCGGGGGAAGAAGGAGAAACACCATACTACCGGCGCCAAGCAGTTCATTCAAATTGCCAAGGAGCACAAGGATAAGGGTTCCAAACACCCTTTTATTGATGCAAGCGTAAGCGCGTACGTGACGCCAGGGCTCGATAATGAAGCGAGTCAATGCGGGGTAAGTGATATGTATATATATATGTGCTTTTAATTATAGTAATTATTATTTAAATATGATTACAAAATTATAATAAATTAATTATAATTTTGTAGGCAAGGGCGATAGAGCGTGCGCATGAAGAGTTGGCCAACACTCAGCTTGCGTTCCCGGATGTGCCGTCGGAAGACCTGCCTCCTCTATCCTTAGAGAGCCAAATTGCAATCGCGGATGAGGTCTACGGTCGTAGAGCTGGCAAGGAGGTTAGGCACTTTGGGCCTAGGGTGGTACGAGATTTGTCGACGACCTCCGGCTCATCATCTACGGGAGGTTCGAGGCAGCGGAGAGTGAGTCAGGCTGCGGCCGTCGAAGCAGCCATTCAAGAGGCTCGACTGGCACGAGAGGAGAATCGACGGACACAAGAGCAGAATGAGTCAATGCGGCAAAGACTTGACGAACAACAAGCACAAATAGCCCAACTCATCGCGCTCATGAACCAAAATCGAGAAGTATGTCAACCTCCTCCGAACCCACACCCCGACGACAACGACCCGGCTGGAGGCGGAGGACTCGGCCCCGCATCTGCTCCTCCAGTGTATTAGCTAGCACGTAGTATATTATCTCGTTTCTTTCCGCATTCCTAACTATATTTTAATTTTTAATTTATGGGTTTTTTCGTATGTACAAATTAATTTACTTTGATTATTTAATAATTATATAATTAGTTATTAATTTTAATATTCAAAATTTAGTTTATTTATTTAATTTTAGCATTTTTCATTATTTAAATTAAAATAATAATAATAATAAATTAAATTAATAATTTTTAATTTCAATTTATTTTTTTTTATAAATTAATTATTCACTTGGACGACGGACATTATGTTCTCCGTCGTCCAGGTGTAGAACCCTAAACCCCTAACCCCTAACCCCTAAACCCTAAACCCTGTCATTCTCCGTGGCCCAGGTGTTCACCTGGACGACGGAGACTTAGTGTTTCCGTCGTCCAGGTGAACACCTGGGCCACGGATAAGCTACCATTATCCGGGGCCCATGTACACACCTGGACGACGGAAACACTAAGTCTCCGTCGTCCAGGTGAACACCTGGGCCACGGATAATGTCCGAGGTCCAAGTGAACTTGGACGACGGATAACTAAATCTCCGTCGTCCAGGTGCTTGGACGACAGCACTTGGAGCACGGACCTTGGACGACGGAGTTTCCGTCGTCCAATTACTTAGACGACGGAAAACTGCACTTAGACGACGGAAATGGTCCGTGGTCTAAGTGCAGTTTTCTTGTAGTGTTGTCTCTAATTTATGTATCTATACTCTATCTTAGCTATGGGTAGTGAGTAGTTGTCTTTTGGAAGGTTAGGGCTTAGCCCTAGCCAATTTAATGTACATACAACTATGTTTTGAGTTATGGATTTGAATTTGGTTTAGTTTATTACATGTTGTGAATGAGTTTGATAGATTGTGATGTGATTGTGGTATGTTTGCATATTTGGGCTTGATTCAATATTTTCATATTCATGTCTTGGCCATGACTAAGTTGAGATGTGTTTTAAGGAAGCTAAAAATGAACCTAAGTGAATTAGTCAGTCACCTAAGGAAGATAAACATGTAAACATGACTTAGGTTTACACTTATAAGGATAAGTCTAAGGTTTGGTTTCCATTAGGCTCGAGCATGGACGGAAGCCTTCTTGAAGTCTGAATGATTCATAGAGCTTCGGTCAAGCTTACATTGACTCGAAGGGGTTTTGTAGCTGCTTGTTACTTATTCAAATTCATGTTCTAAATGGTGTGGATTAGGAAAGTCATTAGAACCTACTTCTATGTTCTCTAATAGGGACTTAGGAAGGAAAGTCATTCATATTTATCATAAGTTAACACATATTGAACTCGTTAGGCATGTGGTATGATTAGGATGCGATTCACAATTGAGTTACCTTCTAGTTTCGGTTTGCTTTATATTTGAATGTTGGGCTGAACACTTCTAGTGCTCTAATGGCCTAAGAGATTTGGTTCACAACCAATAGTGATTCAGAATTATCACAAGTTGGACAAACGCATGTGAACCGAACTAAACTCATAACTTGGACATTGTTGGTACATTGAGTTCTAGTGGCTATGCCTCTAGCCAACCAAACATTTTCTTTGATTTGCTTTACTTTATGTTTTCACTTTATTTAATTAGTTAATCAACCAATCAACTGTATAATCACTCACCGTAATTGCATCATTCCTCGCAATGCTATGTCTCCAAATGACTTGGTAGTGTGAGATACACTTTCACATTTTATTTCCTTTCAGTATCAAGTATTGTCTTGTGAGCCGTAGTTTTTGTTCTTTTCACTCCGAGCTAAGGAATCTAAGTGCTTAATCCCCGTGGGTTCGACACTCAAATTCTTTTTTTTACTATTATTTGTCCCTATATACTTGCAGGTGAAAATCGTTCTTGCACTTATGAGTTAGCCAATAGCTTACTAAGTGTGGGGGTATAAATCTTCCAACAACCACCTATTTTTTCTTCCTTACCAAAATTATACGAGCTTTTTGCAAACTTAAAGATTTAGTACTTATACAAAACAATGTTTTTAGTGTTTTTTTTGCTCTCTCTAGCCTTTTGAGTTTAAAGCTTAAAATTTTGATGAGTTGTGTTTGTAAAATTATATATTTATTTTTTCTTCTCAATTTACTATTTTAAAATCAACTATCGCGGTGAAGTAACAAAAATCATCGGAAAAAAAAATTGCGTCACACAATATTGCCGAGTTACAATTAGTTCAGATAACAATTAATTCCTGATTCCGTCACTGGTATGAACCATTCATGGTCGACAACAAGACTTATGGCAGCTATTGTAACTAGGATGGACGGTGAGTTGTCCATGCACATGGAAGTGATGCGGATAAAGATAGTTAGGCTATTGGTGTACGACTGAGTTAAAGATGTGAATTTTATGTATAATTTTATTAGGAAATTACATATAAGGTCAAGTAGAGACCCTATTTCACACATAAGATCATTTATATTTTTTTATCCTAATTAAGGTCACTTTTTTTTATCCATGTTTTCTGTCTTTTCAATTTTGCTCATTTATATTAATTTGATGATCAATATAGCACACCACCTAGAAAAAAATGGAGCTGTTGATTTCAAATTCAAAACCAAAATGGCAGCTCAGAGAGAGAGAGAGAGAGAGAGGATTCAGGCGAAATATGCTTTTGTGAGAGAGAGAGAGGATTCCGGCGAAATATGCTTTTGTGAGAAGAATATTCCGGTGAAATATTCTTCTTCTTCTTATTCTTCAGTTGCTTTCTGACTTTGTGTCTCATCTTCTTCTTCTTCTTCTTCTTCTTCTTCTTCTTCTCCTCCTCCTCCAATTTCAACTTCTTCTTCTTCTTGTGTTTCTTTTTTGGATCCTTCTTTTTGTGATTCTTTGTCATTCTGTGATCACATTGGAAACCAATCTCAGTTGACATACAAGAAACTTGATCTTAAAACCATCTCCAGGAAGCCTTAACACACTTCATACTACTCACATCATACACACTACTATCTTCTAACAAAAACACCACTGCAGACCACACTACATACTACTCACATCAAATCTACATACTACTACAGACTACTCGCATCAATTCTACATACTACTACAGACAACACTACATACTACTACAGCACACACTACATATCACTCACAGACAACACAACAAATTACTCACAGACAGCACTACAAACTATTATAGAGCACACTGCATACTACTACAGAACACACTACATAATACTCACAGACAACACTACAAACTACTCACAGACAACACTACAAACTACTACAGAGCACACTATATACTACTAAATAGCAGACTACACACTGTTCACAGACAACACTATAAACTACTACAGAGCACACTACATACTACTACAGAACACACTACATACTACTCACAAATAACACTACAAACTACTCACAGACAACACTAAATCCTTTACCTATATGAGTTGTAGTTTGTTGCTTCGAGAGACACTTTTTGCGGCTTATGTGGAAGAGAGAGAGAGAGAGAGAGAGAGAGAGAGAGAGAGAGAGAGAGAGAGAGAGAGAGAGAGAGAGAGAGAGAGAGAGATCGAGATCGAGATCTTTGTGGCTGCGACGTCGGTGTCGGCGTCAAGGTGCGGCGAAGAAAGGTACAACCTAGAGGAGGCGCGATGGTGGTGAAGGATTGAGAGAGGGAGAAGAGGCTACAACTGAGATGAGAGAGGAGGCGGTGGGGAAACGACGACACCATTGAAGGAGAGGCGAACAGAGTCTGGTGAGTCTGGTGATTTTTTTCTCTGCTAGGGTTTGATGAGAGGAGATGATTTTGGTTTTGGTCTGAAAATGAGAGGAGCAGAGTTTTTTCCCTTATATATACGATGACATGAATGTGAATATCTTGAATTATAGGGAGATTCTTAACATCAGGTGACCTGATTTGAGAAGAAGATATTTAGTGACCTAATCTAGTATAAATAATATATATTTGACCTTATGTGTAATTTATCCTAATTTTATAGATAATTCTTAACTGTCCAACTATAGTCGGCAGCTCGTGCTCATAACCAATAAACAGGGTACACCTGTGCATCTTCTCGCTTCTCCTCTTGTTAGTCTTAAACAACTAAATTTTGCCTAAAAAAAAGAAAAATTAGTCGATGTTATATATCAAGTTGTTTGTGGTCATGTTCCTTCTCTCGTCATGATTATGATAAAAATATGAAAGTTAGCTGAATTCAAAGTCAGTTAGCTGAATTCAAAGTCAGATTACAAGTGATAATGAGTCTTGGAATTGATCAAGCCTTGAGATGTACAACTTTCACAAGGGCTTTGCAATCGAAAATGCTTAATGAAAGAGCAAATTTGGACCAACAAGTGATGTTTGTGCAGAGGGTAACATATACACGTGACCTCTGCCCGCCCTTACTTTCGCGCACAGCCATAAAAGAGGAATGCCAAAAATTAATATAAAGCATAACCTTAATTTAAGAATATTCCTTTATTTTTTGGTTAAAAAGGAGGTAAAAAAAAACATACCAAAAAAAAAGCAGAAAGCCTAAACAACTTAGCCTAAGCAGGCCCAATGATAGTTTGATGCATCCGAACTGTGTTTCCTAAATCATCAAGGAGATTAGTAATGACATACTGAGGAGCTTCTTGCATAACCATTAACCCAATAACATGATCCAGACTATGCTTAGCAAGCAAGTCAGCCATCATATTAATCTCTTTGTACACATGCTTCTAGTTAACCATTTCAAACCTCTCCATCAGACTTCTGCAAATGGCCAAAAGAGCACCACTAGGGTGATTTTGGCTACTAAGATCCTTCATTAAATGAATCAGGACCGCAGAATCAGACTTAACTTCCAAATGAGTAATTCCATGATCCACATCAATTTTCAGGCCATAAAATAAACCCCAGACTTCAGCATCCAGGACACTTCCCACACCAATATTGACTTGAAAACCAACAGACCAATCACCTTTCTCATTTCTGATCACCCCACCTGCTCTAATGAAGCCATCCTAGTTTCATGTACCATCAACATTCAATTTCTGAAAACCCTCACGAGGTCTTTTCCAAGCAAACCACTCATACAATAACTATTTCCAGAACGACGCTTGGCATACATATGAGCTTTTAACCATTTGGCAACGACATTGCCAATGACAAACCCAGAATCATGAGGGTATTGAAAATTGACCTTAAAGATCATCTTGTTCCTCCATTTCCATATATGCCAACAAACCATGGAGAAAAAATTACACCACCTCATACTACTACTAGTAACCAAAGAACAATGGAGTTGAGCATCAATCCATTCTCTCCACCCCAGAACAAAGGATCTTCTGATAGTAGAAGGCTTCTGAACAAAACTCCAAACAAATTTAGCCTTATCAGTGTCTGAACAAGTGCAAAAGAGACTCTTCCTCAACATTACACAAAGCACAAGTAGCATCAGTACACAATCTCTTCTTGCATCTTTGAACATTAGTAAGCAGTTTCTGATGCAATATAGCCCACATAAAAGTTTTCACCTTTGGAGGAATTTGGAGACCCCAAATCAACTTCCATTGAGGCTAAAGAACATTAAAATAAAATAAAGAAGTATAAGCACTCTTCACACTGAAAACACCATTAGAGGTGCAACCCCAGATATGAGCATCATCTCCACACCCCTCAAAACCAGGAGGTGCATTTAAAATTCTCAAAACAATATCTTCAGGTAGCATAGCATACAGAAGATCAACATTCCAACCAAATTGATCTCAAACCTCACACACCAGAAGCTCATAATCAACCATATCAAAGGCAAGAGCAAGATCGTTCAAAGGTTTATGAAAAAGCCAGCAATCCATCCAAAACCTAACTGTTTGACAATTACCAATCCTCCAAACCAGCCATTTCCTCAGTAGATCCGCACCATAAGCAATACCCCTCCATGTACTAGAGCAATCAGAGGGACAAATATAAGAAGAATTCAAAATGGATTGCTGCTTACAATTGTTATCATTGTATATCTGAGCCTACAAACTAGCATCACTTTGACATATCATCCAACTAGCCTTAGCAAGCATGGTCTGATTCATCTGATTTTTTTTATGCCTAAACTACCAATGCACTTAGGCCTACAAACTGTATCCCAATTGATGAGATGAATCTTCCATTGCTCAGGAGTGTCTCCCCATAAAAAATCTTTGTTCATCTTATCAAGTTTATCACACAGCTCAACTGGCAACTTTGTTGTACTCATGGAATACATAGGAATTGTAGCCGACACAGATTAAATAAGGACTAACCTCCCATCCATGCTCAAAGTTCTACATTTCCAGCTAGCCTCCCTTGAACTTTATTCAACAGATTAGCATAAGTATATTTATTCACCCTCCCATGAATAAGAGACATCCCCAAATAGTTCCCCAGATCAGTAGTGATAGGGGAACCACAAATAGCAGTAATCTCATTGGCTCTATTTCTAGGGGTATTTGGAGAGCAATAAATCTGAAATTTCTCATAATTAACAGTCTGACAAGACAAACCACAAAATAAATCCAAACATTTCTTTAACACTAGGGCCTGGGATTGAGTAGCCTTGGTAAACAACATCAAGTCATCAGCAAAAAATAGGTGAAAAATCTTAGGACCACCTTGAGAAGCATTAACAGCCTTCCACTTACCCACCTCAATAACATCAGGGATAAGATGAGAAAACTTTTCTATACACAGCAAAAAAAGGAGAAAGTGGGTCTCCTTGCCTAATACCCCTTTGTGCCTTAAAAGACTCAGTAAGCTCACCATTCAGTGAGATTTGAAAGCAAGTGGAAGAAACACAATGCATCATCAATCTCACAATATCATTAGGAATCTAGGCCTCATATAGCACTTGCTGAATGAACTTCCAACTGATCAAGTCATAGACCTTAGAAAGGTCAATCTTCCAAGTAAAAAAAACCCCTTTACCATAAGACCTTCTGAACTTATATAACAGCTCCTGAGCTACCATAATATTATCAGAAATATTCCTTCTTAGAACATAACTAACTTGGTTAGGGCTAATGAGGAATCTCATAGCAGGTCTAAGCTTAGCTACAATGATTTTAGAAATGACCTTATTAATGGTGGAACATAAACTAATAGGCCTAAAGTCTTTCACGTGCTGAGAACTATCAAGCTTAGACATAAGAGCAATAATGGTGTGATTTAAACTAGGAGGCAAAACACCACTCTTGAAAGCCTCAAAAACCACCTTACACATGGTGTTCGAAGAAAATGGCAGGGAATCCATCCACACCAGGAGCTTTCTACCCACCAATAGTAAAATGAGCTTTCTTAACATCCTACTCATTAATGCTTCTGCTAATTTCCTCCCTTGGGGCAATATCTAGGCTAGGAAACTTATTAGGAATAACAAAGCCATCATTAGTAGCCTCAAGTTGAGAGAACAGATCAACAAAGAAATCAGTAGCCACCTTTTTCATGGTCTGTATATCAATAGACCACACACCATATTCATCAAAAAGACCCTCAATCTTATTCCTCTTCCTCCTAACAACAATGGTCATATGAAAAAACTTAGTATTTTCATCACCCTCTCTCAACCATTTATCCTTGGACTTCTGTTGCCAAAGTAAACTCTTCTGCCTCAACAACAGCTTATATTCAACAACTAATTCCTTCTCCAAATTAACCAAGAAAGGATTACTTCCCCTATCCAAAGCTCTCTGGATCCCTCCAATTCTAGCAAGCAATCTTTTCTTCCTCTGAAAGATGTTCCCAAAAACAGATCTATTCCACTCAGAGGCAGAAGGCTAACACTACACCTTATCTCCAAAGCTACCACTAATAGATTGCTAATTCTAAGAAACAAAATCATTATACTCATAATGAGATATCCATAATGCCTGGAATCTGAATGGCATACATCTCCTATTGACTATCACACTAGAATCAAGTTGAAGCATAATAGGACAGTGGTCTGACTTCACCTTAGGTAAATGAGTTACAAAGGCTTCAGGAAACCTGGCCCTCTAATCACAGCAGCAAAAGGCTCTATCCAACCTTTCACTAACCCTACCATTAGCCCAAGTAAAACGTGAACCTTTAAATCCCAGATCAATATAAGCATTCTGATTTATCCAATCCTTCAACTTCCTAAACCTTCGTGTATAAGGGCCATACTTCTTATATTAAATGGTAGCAAGCTCATTAAAATCACCAATGAAGACAACAGGTAACCCCTCATTTTGAAAAATAGTACTCAAATGAGACCATAAGCATCACTAGCGCACTTATTAGGGGCTGACATAGATAGCAGAAAGGATCCAGGGAGAAGAGCTAGTGCTTTGAACCTTAATAGTAATGGCTTGAAAGTGAATGTTCACTTCAGCTATGTCAAGAATAGAAGACTTCCACAACACCCAAATCACACTAGAATAGCTAGCAGCCTCCACAATAATAGATTGGTCAAAGCCAAGCTTAGAGAGATGAGCACTAGCACTAGAAAAGGGAACTCGAGGTTCACAAACCAAAAGAAGATTAATCTGATTTATTTTAACAACATCAGAGACAACATCTCTATAAGCATGACAACCAGCACCTCTGGCATTCCATAATAGACACTTAATCATTAAAACAGTATAAGGGTTATGGATTGGAGACCCAAAATCAAGCAGTAGTCAAAACCTCTTCAAGAGGAGGTTGACACTCATCCATAGTCACAAGACTATTTTCAACAAAAACATGTTCTGCAAATAGGTCCACTTCACTATTCCCAACAACTCTAGGAGACTTCTCCATGGGACAGTGGCTAAACTTAGCTGAGCCATCCCCATTCAAACCAGAACTAACACTACCAGAGGAAAGTTTCTTTGATATGTTAGCAACAGAAGACTTTCTACCAACACTAACACATTTGCCAGTCTTCCTTTGGTACTTAGCAGTAGAAGTACCACCACCTTTACCCAAAGAAGAATTAGAGACATCCTTTATTGGGGGCACGAACACACTTGGCACTAATCTTCTATTGTCCATCCTTCAACTCCTTAGAACTAGAAGCATCCACAGTGGAGGCAGTCACCTTAGCAACATTCTTCCATCCATCACCAAAAATACCATTTGAACTAGTAGCATTCACATCCACCATTTCCTCCACACCAGAAATCTGACCATGAGAAGCCACCTTATTACCTGAACCACCATTACTATCCATAGTGTCCATATCATTGGCAACGACAAATGTAACAGTTGCCTTAGTTTCAGAATTGTGAACATTCACAGAAACCTCATTTTCTTCATTAGTCAAAACAATGTATCTATACCTAAAAGCTCCCTGTCTCCTACCTCCAGCACTCAAACCACATTTCTTCTTATTTGTATAGCTGATAAGCATCCAGCTACCTAACTATTCCTTATTTACTGCCTCTACAGAAAGAGAAACTCCACAATCCTCCATTTGATCATTCTGACTCACAAAGTTGCCCTTAGTAGGCTTAGCATTCTCCTTGCAGGTCTCATTTTGCACAACTGTAGGACATTTCTCCCTGGCATGTCCACAGCAGTCACATTCAAAACATACCAGAGAGACCCCTTCGTACAAAACATGATAAGCATGGCCTGCAACCTCAACAAAAGGTCTCAGAGGCTTCCCTAAATCCACCTCAACACACAAATGATCAAACGTAGCTCTAGCTTGCTTAAGAGTGATAAGATCAAGACGAACCATAGTACCAAGAGTTGCTCCAAACATCTCCATTGGAAACTGTCTAAAGTACTTCACAGGCAAACCCCCAATCCTTACCCACAATGCCATGGATCCGATAGTTTCAATCCTAGGGTCAAAATTACAATTTCACCTCTTAACCATAAGCGTTTGTCCACCAATGATCCAAGGTCCACAACATAGAGTCTGGTTCATGTCTTCCTCCTAATCAAATTTGACCATATAGAAATCAATAGGCAAATCAATGAGTTGCCATCTCCCCTTAACTTACCATTTTCTTCTCAGGCCTTTTAACATGAAGTCAAAACAGGTCACGAAATTAGGTTTTCCCATCAATTTAACAACCATCGCACAACACCAGTCCAGATTCAATTTCATGTGAACCTTGTCAGAAAATGATACGTTTTGTCCCTACTTATCCACAGAGTAAGACACATCTGCCTCCGACATCACAAACTCATCAGACATAACATCATGATACTTCAAAATTGGACTCCTCAGAGCCATAATATAGCTAGTCAAAGCCTTCAGAGGGGAAGCAAAGGTCCCAGAGGTCGGATTAGCTACACACAGCTTTTCCATATCGAAAACTAGATCTTCACCAGCACGAACTCGCTTTCACTGCATCACACACAAATCCTCCCCTCTGCCATTCCTCTTAGGGAGAGCAGAGAAGATGAAGGTCTTTGACGTCCTCACCAGGCCAATATCGGTCACAATTGATCGGAAAAGTAGTACGGATGATGACCCAATGAGGATAAAAGTTTTGCAACGGTAAGTTTTTGAGAGAGAAAATATCGCGCACGTGAGGCGCGTACTTTCAAAATTCATGATTTACTGTGATCTAATTTAAGAATATTCTAGAAATGAATAATCTTTTTATAATGATTAAAAAAATTAAGTCACAACTCAAAACAAGTTATAAATAAAAATAACCTCCACATTATGATAAATTATAAAATTTTCTAATTCCATATATAGGAAAATTATCTCCATATAGTAATAATTGTCAATAATAATATTAAAAATATTTTTCAACAAGAATTAAAATAATTATCTATACTAGTTTGAGAGACTGATTTATGTTTGATTGTTACAATCACGTCTTTGAACTTGTGGATCCCTAGTAACTCGTTAGTATAACCACCTTGTTGTTGAAACAAAAATGTTTCCAAATTTTCTAATATTTCACTACAAGAAAACTTGCCTACAAAGACTCTAGAATAAAATCCCAAAAGACTTATAAGGACTCAATAAAAATGAGTCCTCTATCTAGGTGTCATGGTAGATATTTATAAGGACACTTAAAAATATATCTTTTCTATTAGATGACTCATTTTTGGTGTCTTATAATTTACAAAAATGGTGTCCTTAAAGACAAAAGAAGACACATATATTGTGTCCTAAAAGCTACGATTTTAGTATCCTTAAAGATAATAGAGGACACATATATTGTGACATAAAAGCTGCAATATTGGTGTCCTTGAAGATAATAGAGGACACTTTTTGTATCCTATAATCTTCAAAAATGTTGTCCTTAAATACATAAGAGATCACACTTTTTGTATCATTCTCATCCATCAAATCAAACAAACAAACATGAAGTTGAAGCTGGACAAATAAACAGAGTATACAAAGACAATTTTAATATTTGTCACAGCACAAATAACAACACCTCTCAATAGCAAGTATTTGATATCCCAAGAAAAAAACTACCAGCAAGCCAGCAGACTAGCTATTCCACATCATCCTGAATATATTCAGCAACCACCTCTGCCCACTCTACTCGAATTGCATCAATCTCTTCTTAGATGTACACATCTTTTCCTTTGAACTGAAATTAGCCAATTAATTATAGTTAGATAATACAATGACTAACATTAATTGTTGTTAGTGATGAGAGGCAGTTGACTAACAACATACGTATGTAACAAGATCTTCCTTGGTGTTATGAATTCTTAGTACTAAATTCGGGGCATCAGTATTACATGACATTTGTAGAGTTAATCTTTTTTCTAAGCTACTACCTCTATGACCTCTGATACTATTTTTAGTATTGTAAATGGTGGATGTAATTTAGTAAGCTAATGTCATCTATAATAATGCATCTTTACTCTTTTTCAGGTATTTAACCTTTTTGTGATTCTTTGTTCCCTTTTGAGCATTTAACATCTTAATGGCACTACATAGACATAGATAGACATGGGAACTATATGCGAGTCATGAAATGATTTAACATGTACATAGACAATATGAACTATGGGAAAGATATGCAGATGATGACTTGGTTTACACAGTTAGAGTTAATGATTATATATAGAAAGGATTTCTTCTTTGCTAAGGTTACTAGAAGTGCAAGATTTAGAGTAAACGTGTTGTTAATAACATAAGATATGGAAATGGTCTAAATATTTCTACTAAAGTTTTAGCATGGCTCAAGATAACAAGCATTTTTGTAGTAAAGAGAATTGAAAATGATTGATTCATGACTCACCTGTGTTAGTATGACTATGAAATCTTATAGTTGGCAGCAGGAAAAATCCAATACTTGTTATGACTTGAGCACACTAAAATCTTATAGTTGAGCACACTAAAATCTTTTATACTTAATCATTGCTCTAAAATCTTATAGTTGGCAGCAAAAAAAACCCAAAAGCAAAAGAGATGTTGACCTATATTTTTGGTGATTGTGAGCTCGGATTTCGGTTTGGTATTTGTTCTTGCAAGTATTGAGTGGGTACAAGATCGTGGTGCTGGCTAGAGACCCAATTGCACCTGAAGTTGCATCCGAAACAGATTCAAGATCAAAACTCATCTCTCTCCAATCAAATCAAAATGTGAAAGAATTGAGTTTTAGGAATTGGGAGAGTGAATGCATTCTCATAGGTAGAGAAAGTGAAGCTAAAGCCTGCATAATTTCTGATTTTATTTAAAAAAATACTTGCAAATGTGAACTATATTATCTGAGAAATCAAATAGCAACATTGCCAACCATATGGTTATTTACCATATAGATCCATGTATATTCATATAATTTCATAGAGAAAGAAAACTTCAAAGACATGTTTGATTACTTTAGAAAACTTATCTCTATAAAGGCCACATCTGTCTAAGAGTTCCTCAAACAATAGCAATTTCAAAAGCAGAGCCCTTCGAACACAAACATCTAAGCCTATTGCAAAGTTCAATAACAAACAAATTGGCTTAGACCAACTTCCCAAATTTATTTAAAGAAACAACAAAGAGTATTCTGTAAGAGAGCAACAACTATCAACTATCAAACACCAACCGTTGAACATCAACTATGAAACTCAACTAAAAGTAGAAATCAAACACCAATAATAGAATAATGGAATTAGAGAAACAAAGAAGCTACACATTAAGAAAGTGGTGAATCTGTGTAGGAAGACAATTAAGTACGTTGCGCTGGAAAAATATTGCAATAGTGAACACACACTAAGAGCATCTCCAACAGCTCTTGTAAAAACATAAGAATTGCTATTTTATTGAAAAAGTACATCTTTTTGGCTCCAATAGCTCTTGTAAACTGTCTTGTATTCTATAGAAAATGGATAAAGAGGAGAGAGAATCCCTATATCTATAGAAAACTCAAAATTTGTATAACCATCTAAAAATCTCTAAAATTTATTGTTCACCTACACAATTCAACATTCTCTCCTCAAAATATGAACAAAAACACATCAATTTTTTTCTCTTTCCTACAATTTATTGACTTGATTTGAGAAATATCTCTATACTCATTAAATTATAGAGATTAGCATTTATTTTTTAAGAATAGAATATAAGAGCTGTTGGAGTTGACCCCAAACAATTATACAAATTTTGTGTTTTAGTCTTGTATAATAGAGATTTTATACAAGAGCTGTTGGAGATGCTCTAAGTCAACATTCCCATCCCACAACCCATATTGTACTACATACTCCCCCTAATTTTCTAAGGACAACAATAATTCACTGTTATCCATTGCCTACAACTCAAAACATCCAAGTATACCAAACATAAACATAAAATAGACCAATGAACAACTACATACCTCGAAGTCTTGCCCAATATCATGAACAAGCCTCTGGAATGAGAGCTTCCTGATCAAGAGCTCATCAGTACTCTTTTGGTACTTACGAATTTCACTGCAAACATAATTTACAACCAGATAAGCAATTATAACAAACTCCAATAAAAATTAAGCAATGAGGATTAGCCATTCCGCTAAACTCAACTTCCGTCCAACTATCAATTTTGCCTAAATTACACTGAAATGTGAACACACATAAACCATGAGCTCAATTTCTAGCCTCTCCAGAATCTCACCTCGCTTTAAATCAAACAATCGAGAACATTGTTTATGTTTTCTAATCAGTAATCAACACGAGCAGTAATTCAATCACCATCTCAAATTCAAACAACAAACCTAACCTCATGAGCAATCCTAGGATTTTAAATCGACTCAAATCAAACCAAAGTAAATCACACACAGTGTCCCTTTCATTAAAATAGAAAAATCCTCAAATTTATGTTGTCCTTATAAGTGTTTAAAGACACTTGATTAATTCTGTATCCTTATATCTTAAAATATGGTGTCCTTAATGGTGTGTTTGGATACCAAGAAAATCAAGGGAATTTAATTAAATTCCTGCATTTGACAATTTCCTCTTTTAATTTCTAGTGTTTGGATACGATAGTTAAGGAATCTACAACTTCTTCTCCTAAAAATTTAGGTAAATTGGGTCTCCAAATTTGTCTCTCCAATTCCCTGCAATTAGGCTTCATTCTCCAATTCTCTCGAGCGGGGAAATCTTATTTTCTATCACGCCAAACCTTCTCGACTGCGCCAAGGCTTATTTTCATCGCACCAAAACTATTCTCCCAGATGAGTCCCTATAAATCTACAATTGCAGTATCAATTCTTTCCAATCTAAGTCGCTTGAGAGCTTGAGAATCGCTTTTCCTCTCTACAGCTTTGTTTTCTACAACGGTCAGATTCAATATCTCTATACTTACTGTTAATCTCATCATTGTTTGAGTGCCCTTCAATTGTTGATGAATATTGAGTGGATGACATTGATGCTTAATTATAAGAATGGTTGTTTTGATGATTCGTTTCATGTTGGTAGACATATGAACACTTGAGTTTAACAATTTCATAAAAGGCGAAATTGCTTAAATGGTCATTAATCTTTGCCCAAAACGACAGTTTGGTAACTATCGTATGACATATGTCAAAATGGTCACTCGTCTTTTTTGAAAGTATATCAAAATGGTCATTCGTCTGTTTAAAAAAAATCCATTTATTTTCAGGGGTATTTTTATCTTTTACGGCGATTTGCAACGAGGAGGCCTGGAGGTCAAACTCACGGCGATGAAGCACAAGTTTTGAGGATTAAAGCATGGCGGCCGTAGAGGATCGAGGCCCACTACCAGCGATAACTTCGGTCAACTTCGACCACCGAATGGTGACGACGGCCCTCCTCTGTTAGATGGAGTGGCAAATTTTGTAATTTTTTACAACTTTTAGTAATTGCATTATTGTAAATTAATATAATTTAATGATAAAAAGATATTTTTATGCCTAAAAAGTTGGCGGGAGTGACCAATTTGATAATGAAACGTTAGAGAGAGTGACCATTTTGATATATGTCATACGATAGTGACCAAACTGTCGTTTTGGGCAAAGATTAGTAACCGTTTAAACAATTTTGCCTTCATAAAAACATAAATCAGTTTCAAACTGAACTGCTGGCATAAAAATACTTGCGTCTAGATATCTAACCATTGGATTTCTTTGAAATTTTTGTCGAACACTACTAACACACTCACACACGCACACACAAAATTTCATCAAAATCGGAGTTGATTTTCTGTATTAAACACAGTGCCAAACACAGATGCAAAAACATATATTGGAAACAAGAAAAACTCATATTTATATTTTGGCTCTCCTACTACAAGAACTTAACTGAGTAGTTAGAATATTTGATGTCTTTTTCCTTCATTTTGGTCATAGACAGGTATAGAGGTTATGAGTGTTGCTAAGATGATAAAGAAGTTAAAGAGAAAACGTGAAATAGAAGAAGAAAATAATAAAAGAATGAAAATTGTTATTGGTGCAACTATAGTGAGAATAGTGCATGGGAAGAGTATGTGAAGTTATATTTATACACATGCACTAAGCAGGTTTTCTAAAGTTGTTTATTTTCGAAATCAGCTTTTAATTATTTTTTGCAGTCTCATGAAGATGCTACAAGCTACAGGTACAAAAGAATTCTTAATTGGGATGATATTGTTGATATTTGTGAAAAAGATAGATCGACTGGGGAAGGCGTTGAAACTAGTTTTAAACCTACTGAGTTAATGACTCCTCTTGTTAATGAGGTGAATGATGTTGATTTGGAAGCTGATGACCAAGGTTTAGGTGACATTCTAATCATAGAAGACAGTTTGCCCAACCCACCAAATTCTCAAAGAAAAAGAACTCAAGCAACACCTCCTAGCAATGTACCTCCTCCAAAGAGAAAAGTTGCTACTAAAGATGACTTGGGTGCTTCAGTGGATAGAATGACTTCATCTTTTGAGGAACTTGTTCGTGCTACTTTGAAATTTTTTACCCCAGAAGATGTATGGACAGAAATTATGGCTATACCATACCTCACAAGAGAGGAACAAATAAAAGCATGTGCTTGGTTTATAGAGTGACAAACAATTTCTGATGTTGAAGGAGGTCCCAATGTATGTGAAGAAAAGCATGGTAATGATGTTCATCTCAGATGGATCTGCATAACCTTAAATATGGTAGTAGTGGGTACTTATTTATAATTATTTTCTTTAGAAATACATACTATTATCATAACATAGTTGTTTAATAAGGCTACCAACCCATGTGTAGCTCAACTTGGATATTTACAAATTTTACTATGGATGTTATGAAGTTTCCATGAGATTATGATATTGAAGTTTATTTAGTGCAGTCTTACAATGTTCTCTGCAATATATATATATATATATATATATATAGTTCCTATCAACTACGAAACTTCGCACCAAAACTTTTGAATATAATTCAAAAATCAAATGTACTCTTGCTTGAAACAATTTGGACTTCCGAAGATGTGGTTATGTAGTAGTGAATCAAATTGGTGTATAAGGCTTTCATAAACGGAGAAAACATATAGATCAAATTGACTCTTGTCAAATCTGTCATTTTTAAATACAATATTCAAACACATATATTTGTAATTCTTGTCATTTATAAAGTTCTTTAATTATGAAATAATCCAAACACTGGAATTCTCAAATGATGGAATTCAAAATAAAGAAATTATAATTTCCAGTATTTGTGAATTACAAGGAAAACTAAAATCCTCCATCCAAACACACCATAAATATTTTTTTTTCTAGTAGTGTCTGTGAACTAATATATAAATAAACCTCTATTTAGGAATAAACATTTTATGCAAAATTCTTCTCAAACTCTCGAGACGTATAAAAATGTTAAACACTCAAAAATAGTATTTTATAGGGAAATATTATTTTTTTTTAAAATTTGTTTTCATGCATTTGAAAAAAAAAAACTCTGAACCAAACCAAACTGAATAGTCACAGTTTTTCTTTGAAACAAAAATCGAACCGAACCGAACCAAAAAAAATATTACTGTGCAATAAACAAGATGTGTGATTTGACTCATTTTATTATAAAAGAAACAATAAAATATTAGAAACAATGACATAAATTTAATACCAAGTGGTGGCCGCGAAATCTGAAAACTTCCTCCCTTCAATTTGCTTTCCCGAGTTTTTTTTTTTTAATAAAAAATCATCAAATCTATTGATCAGTAACCAAAATATATAATTTCTAACTACTAACTTGCCAATTTTCCATAATACCGCAAGCTCTAAACTAGATTGGAAAGTCATTACTCAACTAAACAATTAGTGGGTAAGGTAGTTAAATGTAAGTACTTTTGGAAAGATTCATTTTTTAAAGCAAACAAAGGGAATGGTGTCTCTATAGCCTCAAAAGGAATTTTAGAGTCTACTTAATCTACAGACCTTATTGCTAAAGGTCTTAGATGGATAGTAGGTATTGGTAATGATATTAGTATCTAGTTTTTTAATTGGGCTTTTTTCTCTCCTCTAGTTGAGATGATTACAAATTTGTTTGCACAAAAAAAATCGTCACGGCCTTTGTTGATGACCGATTGATTTTGGCTCACAGTGTCCTTCTTGGATGCGCGGGCGTGCCAACTTGTGGCCTATTGGCCAAGTGAGATTTGATAGATTTGTGTGCGAAATTGACTTCATCAAGTGATTGTGGGCCGAGGAAAGAACCTTCTCGTCCTCAGGGTTCTCCTGCCTTAGTAAATAAGGACTTTTTGACATTTCTTTTTGTGCTTTTCTGATATACAGTTGCAAGTAAATGTAAAAGAATGCGTAAACTAAATAACAAATAAAAGTTGAGAAATAAAATCTAAAACAACTAAGCGCAAAAAGAAAAAGGAAAGCAATAAGAGAAGATAAATGAGTCTTTTCCAATGAGTCCATTGTTTGAAAAAAAATCTTTCCCACTAGCCAACAAGAGAACTGAAAATTCTAACGCGCCCTTCACTCTCTAAGACAACATTTCCCATTTATCCAACCATCTCTTTTCTTCCATTTTTTATTCCCATATGCCATCTGTGTCTCTCCTTTTCTCTTTGTCTTAGTTTCTCTCACTCTCTCTCGACTAAGTAACAACGACAAAAAAATGTAGTAGCAACGAGTTAGATTCTACCTCCATACACTCCTGAACTCTCTAGCACCGCACCTCTGCACCCTCACCGCCGACGCTCCGCCACCATCCCTCTGTCATGACTCGCGTGAGAAGTGCAACCACGTAGTAGCCAATAATGACCAAACCATCGTTGTTGCCTCGCTGACGCGCGACGCTGCTCCAACCCCCGTGACTTTGCATTCAAGCAACACCCCTCGACTCGCGTAATGCCGCCTCATCCCGTCGTAGGTTCCACGCATTAGAACTCGCGCCATCTGCGAGATCGATTCTACCTCGCTCCTCCTTTTCAATCTCGAAATGCCTCCATTTCGTGGCATCTCACTGATCTCAGTTTGTCTCACAAGCCACCGCAAGAACACTTTTTGGAGCTGTCGAATATCTGGTACCCTGATCTAAACTCTGCCATTAACGTTTGAACAATAGTCTCTGATACTTCACTGTGTTCAGTCTATAAACTGTACTCCCACATCATACCGTATTCAGACAAGTGCTAGAACATTTATGGAACTGACAGATACTTTGAGTTATGAAATTTTTTGCACGGACACATGTAAAGCTCATTTCCTTGACCATGTTCAATTGCAAACTTCATAAAGTCGTAAATTTTCTATATATACTTTGGTTCAGCTGTTTCCAACCTTAACTAGCTCTTGTCTATATTCTGCGTAAGTTGTAATGAGCGAAACGATAAATTGTCCAAATCTATTTAGAGCCATAATCGTGCATTATTCAAGAACCTATATAGCTAATTTTGCCACATTAATTTCAAGACCCTAGATAGCTAAATTTCGGGACAAATCATGAACCTAACGCTATGTAGCTAGTTAAATATACATCGGGAATCATTCTTACATACACCCAATAATTAATAAATTGCATAACATAAATTAAACTAATAAATTTATATATTTAATCCAAAACTTATTAATTTGTCAAACTACGTACTAATCTAACATTTCATATTTGTAATCAACACATGCAAAATCTAGTTATCATGTGATTCTATACCAACAACTTCGCCAAAATTCATTTAGCGTTAAACTTCAAAATACACCCAAATTTTTTGAAAAAAAATTCAAAGAAATGAGTATATACAAACACTAACCAATATAAGAAGATTTACGAATGCATTATGAGGCCTTGATTGAAGGTTTTTTGTTAGAGATAAAAAAATCGCCAAAGGAGGTGTTGAGATAGTTTTTGAGCAGTTGTCAGAAGATGAGGTTCGATCTGGAATTGCTACTATCTCTTAATAATTGTTTTATTTAGATGACAAAATCATTTGTCGCCTATGAAACAAAGTTCGTCGTCTAACAGTTCCTTTAGGCGACGAAATATTTCGTCGTACTAGTAATATTTTAGACGACGAACCTAGTGAAGAATATAAATTTCATCGTTTAGAACTCTCTTAGACAACGAAAGTTATGATCAAAACAAAATTTCATCGACTTAGATATTTCTTAGCTAATGAAACAACGACGAAAATATGTTCCGTCGTATAAAACCAACTAATGCGACAAACGTTTTTACCTAGAAGATCGTCTCCTACGTCTGACTTAGATTACAAAACCAAAAAGTTAGGTATTTTGGTAATGTATATTCATCCTCTGTATGGAGCTTTTCATAATACAGTTGAAAGTACTTTCTAAGAATGCTAAATCCCATGTGGATTTACTCTCTGCCCCTAAAGGTATAAAAATCTATAACCTTATGTTTGTAGATGATTGTTTAATTTTTGCTAAAGCTTTTATCACGGCTGCTAGGAATATTTTAAAGGTTCTGTAAAGTTTTGTAGATGTTTTTGGGAAACATGTCAATTTCCACAAATCATCCATGTATTTTTCTCCTAAAGTTGCACATAATGTCAAGAATGAGATTTCAAGTATAACTGGTATTCAACACAAGTGCACAATTGGAAAATATTAAGGGATTCATAATATTATGTTCTGGAAGGATCCTATTAACGCTAAAGAACTTATTGCTAAAATTAAAACTAGACTTGCTGGCTGGAAGAAAATCTCATTATCCAGGAAGGTAGATTAACCTTGATTAATTCTTGCATTACTGTTATCCCTAACCATGTAATGTCTTATTTTAGATGCCCATCAAAGGTGACAAATGAAATCAACAGGGAAGCCATGAAGTTCTTCTGGGGTAAGGACTCCTCTACTGGCCCTATTGCAAAGAAAGAGGTATGCAAGCGTAAAAATCATGGAGGTTTAAGCTATAGAGATCCTACTATCTTCAATAAAGCAGTTTTGGTCAAGCTATGCTGGAAGATCTTGACTCGGCCAAATAATTGGTGGGTGAAAGTGGTTACAAGTAAGTACCTCAAAAAATATTCTTTCCTAAATGTTAAGAAGAATTCTCATAATTCCCAGGCGCCTGGAAGGATATATTTGAGTCTAGAGATCTTATACATAAAGGAATGAGATGGGTTGTTGGTGATGGAAAATGCATTAGCTTCTAGTTTTTCAATTGGGTCTTTCCTGTTCCTATCTATGAACTTATTGATAATCATGATCACATTACTTCCAGGAATGAGACTATTAGTGATTATATCATATATGGTAATTGGAATAGACAAAAGTTACTGCAGAATCTCAATGCTGGTTTGGTTGACCAAATCTGCAGCATTCATATCCCTAGGAACCATAGAGATGATTACTTTGTTTGGGCTCCTAACCCTAGAGGATACTTCTCAGTGAAATCTGCATATTGTTTACAATATGATGAGTTGCAAAAACATGAGATGCAGGAATTTTGAGTGAAATCTGGAAGTTACACTTGATTTAGTTTAATTAATTCTAATGTTCCTCCTAAGATTAACATGTTCTCCTGGAATCTTCTAAGGGGTAGGTTGAAAACTAGAGATAGACTTATGATTTAGTTTAATTAATTCTAATGTTTATCCTATATGTAATGCCAACGAGGAACATGTTGACCATTTGTTTATCCATTTTCGTGTGGCTAAAGAAGCAGGGAGATTGTCTGATGTGAATATGTTCAATCAGAATGATTCTATTATGGAAAAATTAATTGGATTGTTTACAACAAACTATTTTGACCTTGTTTCCTTGAAAAATGTTCGTTTATATGCTAGCAGATCTGGAGGACTAGGAATGGAGTTATCTTCAGAAATGAGAAGAGTAACCCATGTGCCATTGCCATAGTTGCTGCAACCATTTTTTAGGACTACTTAGCCAACAATCAAGTTCCCCAAAAGAAGGATCATTTCTCTACTGTGATATCTTGGAAGCCACCAACACCAGCGGTCTTTAAAATTAACTCTGATGGGTTTGTCCTTAATGCTGGAGTGGAAGATGCATCTGTGGCTTTGTTATTAGAGACTTCAATGGCATGCCTTTGGTTGATGGTGCTAGAAGAATTGGACGGGCTACTGTTCCAGTTGCTAAGGCATCTGCACTGTTGGATAGTCTCGCTCAAGCCAAAAGACTCATACTGGAAAAGATTGTTGTGGAGGGAGACTCAAATATCATTATTAGCTGTGTCAATGGATCTTTTTCTATCCTATGGCATTTAAAGACCTTCATAGAGGATATTAGAAGCCTACCTGTGGATGTTGCATATATTAGCTTCCATCACCTCTACCATGAGGCAAATTTCGTTGCTGATAATATAGCTACTTGGGGTCACAGTCTGGAGAACATGCACATTTGGGACCGCACTATTCCTGCTTGCACTAAGAATGTCTTGACCTTTGATTGTAGGGGTAGTGATTGTGTAAGAGGCTTCTGCCTCTAATAATATTGTTTCCTTTTGTATCAAAAAAATTAGTATTTAGTATATGAATGAATGATATTTAGGTAAATTAGAGAGTTTAAAATTTTATATTAATAAAATAATCTATAATATATACAATTGATAGGCTTGGCGGGCTTTTTTGGGCCCGTGGGCTTTAAGACCTCGGCCCAAGTCTAGGCCTTAATTTGGATCAAGCTGTGACGACCCGAACCAGAATCAGATGTGTGTTTGGCACGATTCTCGAGATTTGGTTATAGTCGCAGTTTTACGATATTGTGTGGTTTGCCGATTCGATTCGCGACTTTGTTTTCGGTCGAGAATTTGAGTTTGGTGTCTTCATAGAAATTGTAGAGTATGTGATTTCGAGTTCGTGGGCGGTTCTGGAAGATTTTTCCGATAGCCGAGGAATATTTTATGATTATTTAAAGTTTTGGGTTTCGACGAGTTTATCCGAATGTTTCGAGCTTATCCGAATCATTTCGTATTTTCATTTTGGACCGTTGATCGACCCGAGGGACGAGTATAAATATCGAAAAGTCGGAAAATAGTCGTAAAAACACGAATTTGCATTGACCACCGTTGACTTTCTGTTTTTGGTAAGTTGACTTTTTGGACAAAAGGGGAAAGTTTCCCGTTTCGGTGCTTGCCGTCCGACGTCGAGTTTCCGGCCACCTCCGATCTTGTAAAGGGTATTAATCGCTTCTCCACTTGATTTTATGTCGATTGGTACTTGATTTGAGTGAGTTTGGTCACGTTTTGGGTTTGGATTTCCGTTTTGGTTTTGAAAAATTGACATGGTTCCTTTGTGAATTGGCTCTTATGGTAGAAGGAAATGTTGCTCGAAATGGTGAGACCTTGTGATCTGGGAATTTTTGGCCTTGTAATTCCTCCGTTGACGGCGCGCCGCCGCCGGCGGCGGCGGTCAACGGCGGTCAACGGCGGCCCAAAAGTCAAATTTCAGATTTCGACGTTTTTAGTGTCATTTTTCTCGTAATCACGCCCTGGTTATCGTACGGAGGTTTTCGGGTTGATTTGGTTAGCCGATTTTCAGTCGAGATTTCGAGTTGGGATTTCGGGATTTCCGTAATTCATTTTGCACTGCATTTTGTATTTCCGGGAACGGTTGGTTTCCGTGCATCGGTACAGTGTTGTGGATCACGATATTGATCAGTTGTGTGTATATATGTTCAGGGGATCGAGATCGAGATTCGGATCGTGATCGTGCTTCGGGCGAGGGTACTTCCGCCGGACCACGTGTTTAGCGCGAGATCGCGCTAGCTGATCTGTGAGTGGACATTTTATTTTCACGGAAACGATTGCGAGTCTTTTCTATGATTTATGAACTTGAGCATGCGTATGAGTTTTCGGATTAAATGAGCATGTGTTTTACGATTATACGATTATATTTTTACGGATATACGTATACGAGTATACATACATAAATATGCTGTTTCATGCATTTGCATCGAAATGTTTATGATTTGGTTTACACAGAGTACAGTCTTGGTTATGTTGTTGTTGTATCGATACACCTTGCCTCGTCGGCTGATCCCCGACGGAGGGCCGCCTGGAGGGGCGATTCCCCAACCAGACCGGTGAGGGGCGTATTCCCCGGAACCGAGGCCATTTCTGGCTTAGAATCACGTGGAAGTCAGAGAGACTCCGTGGTTCAGACTGTACTAGCACGGAGGAGTCCATGAGTGACCCCGTGAGATTTTACTTGCATGCTCAGTACACTGGAGGAGTATGAGTTTTACCTCGTGTACTTGTTATTTTATTTACCCGGACTCGCATATGTGATTTATACATATATATAAACTGGTGAAAGACATTTATTTTCGTCCACTCACTCTAACGTGTTTATTGTCTTTCCCTGGGCTTTTCGGTTTCCGTGCCCAGTGTGCAGTTCAGGTTTGGTGTTTCACGTCGCGGTTTGGAGGCTAGTGATCAGAGTCACCTGTGTTTTCCAGTAGGTTTCAGTTTCGCCTACTGATGTACATGTTGTATATTTTTCATACTAGAGGTCGCTCTGATACGTTCTGATACTTGTTTATACGGATTTTCTCGGATATACATATATATGGTACAGTATGTTTACTGTTTGTTGATTATATTGATGTTGAGAAATCCGGATGGGATTGGTGCCCACGGTTTGCTTTTTGTGGCATAGGATGAAGTGTATTTTCCGCGTGCAGGTTAAGGTAATTCCACGCTAGTAACGAAACTCTGCCCAAATTTCGGAATATTTTTGTTGGTTCGTATTTTCGAAGGGGTTCGATTCCGGTTTAGGGTGTTAAATCGGGGTTGGGTCCTTTCATCCGTGCATCCGTACAGTGTTAAGGATTACGATATTAATCAGTTGTGTTTTATGAATATATTCAGGGGATCGAGATCGAGATCTGGATCGTGATCGTGCTTCAGGCGAGGGATCTTCCGTCGGACCACGAGTGTAGCGCGTGTGCGCGTTTCGAGAGTCTGTGAGTGGACATTTCTTTTCACGGAAAACATTACGAGTCTTTTATATGATTTATGAACTCGAGCATGCAGATTGGTTATGATTTTACGATCATGTGTTTTACGATTATACGATTATACTTATACGGATATACATATACGAGTATACATATACTTATATGTTGTTCATGCATTTGCATCGAAATTTTTATGATTTGGTTTACCCAGAGTACAGTCGTGGTTACGTTGATGTATCGATACACTTGCCTCTCGGCTAATCCCCGATGGTAGGCTTTATTGCCAGGGGAGGCTGTGACTCCTGACCCGAGGTCTTTACCGGGGGGAGGCAGACCTTTGACCTGAGGCCATTTCTGGCTAGAGTCACGTGTGGGTCTGGGATCCCGTGATTCTGACTATACTAGCACGGAGGAGTCCATGAGTGACCCCGTGAGATATTTACTTGCATGCTCAATACACTGGAGAATTATGGTTTATCTCGTGTACTTTATTATTTCTATTTACCTGGACTAACATATGTTTTTATAATATATATATATATATCAATTGGTGAAAGACATTTATTTTGTCCACTCACTCTAACGTGTTTATTGTCTTTCCCCTGGGCTTTTCGGTTTCCGTGCCCAGTTTGCAGTTCAGGTTTGGTGTTTCACGTCGCGGTTTGGAGGTTAGTGATCAGAGTCACCTGTGTTTTCCAGTAGGTTCTTGTTTCACCTACTGATGTATATGTTGTATATGTTTTACTCTAGAGGTCGCTCTGATACGTTCTGATACATGTTTGTGCGGATTTTCACGGATATACATATATATATAGTACAGTTTATTTACTATTGTTGATTATATTGATGTTGAGAAATCCGGATGGGATTGGTGCCCACGGTTTGTTTTTTGTGGCATAGGACGAAGTGTTAATTTCTGGGTGCAGGTAATGGTAATTCAACGTTAGTAACGAAACTCTGCCCAAATTTTGAAAAGTTTTTGTTGGTTCGTGTTTTCGAAAGAGTTTGATTCCGATTTAGGGAGCTAAATCGGGGTTGGGTCCTTTCACAGGCCGGGCTTGGGCTTTATGCGCCTCGCACCGCCCATGGGCCTTTTGGGCCTATGGACCAAATGGTGACCTTACTACGATCCATGCCTAGTGTATAAATGATCGAAAGTTATACGTATGACAAAAAAGCAATCATCAACATTAATACAAACAGCTGGCCAAAGGACAATAGATATAATACATGCTTATACCATAATCAAACGGAGTTGGAGTGTGGCACGATGGTGGTCGATGGTGGCTTGGTTCTCACGCCAGTGGTGGACGTGGCCACGTTCAGTCAACGCCTTTGGAGCAGCTCTAATGGAGTTTAGGTAAGGCTTATGGCATTTCTTTGCATGGGCTCAGTTTGACTAAGCTTGGACTGGATGTTGAGTAGGGCTCAGTCTTATCACTACCAGAAAAATGGATTTAAGCGACGAAGCAATTTCGTTGCCTAAGTGGCTTTTTTTGTCACCTAAGTATTTAGGCGACAAACTTTCACCGCCTAGGTTTCATCGTCTAATAATCATAGTCTAAGCACTTAGACGACGAAACTTTTCTGTTTCATCATTTAAGGTGATACTTAGACGACGGAAATTTTTTTGTCGCCTTTGTACTTAGAAATTGAAAAATTTCTTATCTAAACAACGAAATTGTTCGTCGTCTTAGATGCATCTTAGACGACGAATATTGATATTCATTGTCTAAGTATTAACACTTAGACGATGGAAGATATTCGTCGTCTAAGTGGAAATACTTAGATGACGAACAAAAATTTGTCGTTTAAGTGAATCACGTAGACGACGAACAACAGTTCATCGCCTAGGTTCAATCACTTAGACGACGAACATTGGTCTTCGTCGTCTAAGGTACAGCACTTAGACGACGAATCATTCTTGTTTCGTCATTTAAGTTCAATTTTATTTTTTATTTTTTTTGTTTCAAATTTATAAATCAAATTTAAAATATTAAATTAATTATTAATTCAATTTAAAAATATTCATTAAATATAAAAAGTTTACATAAAAAGTGTATGTACGTACATCGATCAAAATATACATGAACTAAACCAACTAAACCGGGAGTAGACATCCCGCCGATTCTCCTGTCGTCGGTCGCATCGTCGTCATCATCGTGGCCAGGAGGGGGGGATGACACTCCGACGGAGGTTTCCACCCCATCGACTCGAGGAACTTGAGGATGGCACTCATCTGAGTGTAGGTCGTGTCAAGCAGGTCCCGGGTCGACCTCGCCTCCCCCGGGCCAATCTAGCCTCCTCCCTGGCCGATCAAGCCTCGTCTTGGGCGACATGGACCGCCTTGGCCTCTGCCGTACTGTGCATACTCACCAATGCGGACGACTTAGTCAAATCTCTTTGGACTGCCCATACGATTGACTTGCCTTGGTTTGACATAAACATTTACAATGGCATCTAGAAAACAATGCTTTGAACCCACATCTCTTTGCTCCTTTGCCATGTAGATGAACCCTCGCGAGCCCGAAACATGGTGGTCGGTCTTCTTCTCACGATTTTCCTTGTTGGCCTGCGACCTTATCTATTTCACAACAAAGAATATTAAAAAATAAAATAAACATTTAAAATTAAGAAATTATTCATTTTCATTACCTTAAACTTATCGCACTCAAAGTGCCCGACCAACTATTGTCACTCGTCTTCCCTTTCCGTCTGTAGCTCTTGTGGGGTAGGCGATGTACCATGTTGCTGGTAGTACATGTGTAGGTCGTACTTCCAATCCTTGAAAATGCGGCTAGTCGTGTTCTCTACGTATTCCCACATCTTCGGTCTGCCTTCATAGTCAAAATATACCTAGGAAAATAAATAAAAAAAATTAAAATCCTTGACCTTATGCCTTAATGCTTTGTAAATAATCATGAAAGTAAATAAAATTAAATAGAACCTATTACAAAGAGTTTTCGATACCACTACAAGAAAAACGCACTTAGACAATGGAAATTGTTTCCGTCGTCCAAGTATGACTTAGACGATGGAGATGTCTTTTTCCGTCATCCAAGTGGCCACTTGGACAACGGATCGACACGCCGTGGTCTGAGTGGCCACTTGGACAACGGCGTCTAGGTCCGTCGTCCATGTATCCACTTGGACGACGAAAAAAGACATCTCTATCGTCCAAATACCTTAACCCTAAGGCCCTTAACCCTAAACCCTGTCTTTTCACTTAGACGACTCAAATGTGCCTTTATGTCGTCCAAGTACTCACTTAGACGACGCAAATGTGCATTTGCGTCGTCTAAGTAAAAATTTCATAATTTCATCTAAGACAACGACCATCTAGACCATGTCCCAATGCATATTCTTTTCGTCGAGACCATAGAGTAAACAATTCTCGAAGTGTGACCATCGACGGTTCCAAAATAGGACTAACGGATTTTCGTGTATCCACGTTTCCGGTTTGTAAAAATTTCGGTTTTGCGGTTGACTGTGCCGATGAAACCCTTAACAAACTTACTATTTTGTGAAAATTATTCTATTTATATATTGTCTTATAGAGAATGTATCCAACGGTTATTTTGTCCAAATTCAATTTTGTTAATATCGATATGCAATGAGGTTATACTTAATAACACTTAAGTTATACACATTAGTAGATACTTAACAAGTTTAAAGACGTAAGATTATTCGTCGTATTAAATTCAATTGTTTATATATAAGATTCGTTAATCGATATTTTACGGCTATTTTATTCGAATGACATATCGGAAACTTCCTTGCGAAAATTTTTTAAAAATTAATTTTATGGAAATTTCACCTGGACCACGGAGATGGACATCTCCGTCGTCCTGGTGACTACTTGGACGACGGAAACAGACCATCTCTGTCGTCTAGGTTGAAAAAGATGGCGGTTCAATTTCCACCGCCAATTTTTTGGGGAACGGTTCAAATTTCACCTGGACGAGGGAGATGCCTATTTCCGTCGTCTAAGTGAAATTTGAAACACTCCCCAAAATTAGGGCGGTTAACTCCCACCTTTCAAATTAATTGGGCGCCGGTTCCAAAAATATAAACTGTTCACTTAGACGACAGAAAAAACACCTCCGCGGTCTAAATGAAACTCTATATAAAGGACCCATCCGATCCTTTTTCCTCATCACATTCTCAATTCTTCCTCTATCTCCTCTCTCTCACTCTCACTCTCACTCTCTCTCAAAAATCCGGCAACTTTTTGGCGACCCAAAATCTGGCGACTCCCTTCCACCGGTGACTCCCTCCCTCCGGCGACTCCACTCTCCCGCGAGTTTAAATGAATTTATTATTTTACGGTGACCCAAAATCCGGCAATCCTCTCCCTCTGGTGACTCCCCTCTCTCCGGCAACTCCCTCCCTCCGGCGACTTCCTCCCTCCAGCCACTCCCCTCTCCGGCGACTTCCTCCTTTCGGCGACTTCGCTCTCCTTAGTATTTTAATTCCTCCTCTCCTCTCTCTCACTCTCAATCTCTCTCAAAAATCTGGCAACTTTCCGGCGACCCAAAATCCAGCGTTCCCCTCCGTCCGGCGACTCCCCCCTCTCCTGTGACTCCCTCCCTCCGGCGGCTTCCTCCCTCCGGCAACTTCCTCCCTCCGGCGACTCTGCTCTCCTTAGTATTTTAATTAATTTATTAATATTTAAATGAGAATTTTGCATTTTAATTAAATTATTAATATTTTACTTTAAATTCAAATTTTAATTAAAAAATAAATAATCACTTAGACTACGGACTTATTCATATGTGTGGTCTAAATGTTCACTTAGACCGCAGAAAAAGTCCGCGGTCTAAGTAAACACTTGGACGACAGAATTGAACTTTTCCGTCGTCCAAGTGGAACTTAGACCACGGAATTTTTCCGAGGTCTAAGTGAAACTTGGACGACGCAACAGTAATTTTTCGTCGTCCAAGTACCTGGAGGATGGTACTTAGAGGACGTACCTTAGACCACGAAGATTCCGTCGTCTAGGTACTTGGTCGACGGAAATGCTCACCTAGACGACAGAAATACTCCGCGGTCTAGGTGCGTTTTTCTTGTAATGGGTACACCCTTAACTTTTCGGATTGGGCAACTCGTTCCAAGAAGGGGCAATCATACGTATGTTATTCCGTATGATTGAGCCGATGTTGTACAAGCACAGACTGCTGAGCTCCTTGTTCGTAGGGCTCGGGTGAAATTCGTCGAAAGACACCTTGATCTTCTTCCCCATTGACTTGGCTATGCACTCGCCTTTAACGCCCTTCCTAAGTCCCCGAGTGCATTACCGAGTCTGAGGACTCCCTCTTGCTCTTGTGTCAGGAACTATAATGAATAGAATCGTCAACGGATTCTTGGGGACCTTGTGATGTTGCCGCCAAAGCTGAAATATCTGGCTCGTCTGTATAGGCTATAGCCACTTCATTTGGAGCATTCGGGATTTCTTGTCCATCTGCCGAAGCTGAAGGTCTCGGAGAAGCCGTAAAGGTCTCCTCCGAGGTTTGACCCCAACCGATTTGTCGTCCAATGGACTGAAATTCGGCAGCCTTCTCTGTTGTCGTGCACCTCTTCCTACCTCTATGCATCTTGATTAAGCTGTATGACATCAAAAATTAACAACATGGAAACTCAACAATCCAAAAATCCACAATCCAACTAATTTCAATACAACTAATACAAAAAATTGCAACATATTCATCATAAATGTACAAAATTCAATATATAAATATTCATCCATATATATGTATACATATCCAAATATATTCATCGGCATCCAAAATTTTACCAACAAATTCATCAAATTCACATGTTCCCAAAAATTAATTAAATTCACATCCAAAATTCATCCAACAAATTCACATCATCCAATATATATCCAAATATATTCATCGGCATCCAACAAAATTCATCCATATATATATATATATATATATCCATATATCATCACAAATTCACAAATTCAACCATATATATATATATATAGAGAGAGAGAGAGAGAGAGAGCACTACTACACAGAATGCATCATACACCGTTGTGAACAAGCACTGAAAACTATTGTGTTACTACATGTTGTGTGATTGAATCATCAGATGACGGGTATTCAACGATTGTGTGACAAAAATCATACAACGATGTTTATTTAATACTCGTTGTATAGTGAAACATGTCAGTTCGCATGAGACACAGTGCAATCTTGGCATTTGACATGACATTTAGCGTGCGCATGACATTCGACAAGGCATTACTATCAGACGAAAAAGTTCAGTGAAGAAAATGGCATCACTCAACATTTTTTTTTTGAATTTACACCTTTGTAAAACTTTGTTTGTTAATTGTTCAGACATCATTATAATCATAAACAATGTTGTTGGATATGTCTTTATTTATGTGTATCTGGGTGAAACATACAACAAATGAAACTATTATGTGATATCATTTGAGTCAACAATTTTTTTATATTCTTATTGTGTGAGTTGCGTTTAGAAGATATATACTATACAGTGAATGTTGTTTGTGTTGGTCTTTTGTTGTTGTGTAAAGCTCGACTATTCATACCCTCGCACAACAAATTATAAAAACTATAAGAATGATGTTGTATGATTTAAATTTGTAATATATCATTTATATATAAGTTGAAACCATTCTATTCATACTCCAAAAGCATTTGTTACATTAATGCACAGATGCAGTAGCCATTAACAATACGATACCAATAAAGTCTAACAAAGTACTCAAAAATGGGCTATAGTTATGAAATCACAATTTGTAATGGTACAATATAGCGGCTTCTTTGTTGACGATGAATGAGTAGCGACTCGAGACAAGGCAAGCTGCTGCTACTACTGTTGACTAGATCTTGTTGAGCTTGGTCGACGGAGGCTGCAGGATGATGACACTACCAGAAAAACACACTTAGGTGACTAAGCATTTTCGTCGTCTAAGTACTTAGGCGACGAAACTTTCGTCGCCTAAGATTCGTAGCCTAAATACTTAGATGAAGAAATTTTGTTTTTCGTTGTCTAAGTAGCCACTTAGACGACGAAATAGACTTCGTCGTCTAGGTTTTTGGACAACGAAAAATTAATGAAAAAACAACGAAATTTTTTGTTGTTTTAGTGAGAATTTAAACGACGAAACTCACAATTGGTCGCTTAAATGTTACCACTTAGACGACAAAATTTTAGGATTTGTGTCGCCTAAGTGTCCTTTTTTAAAAAATAAATAAATAAATAATAAATAATCCACTTAGATGATGAAGGTTTTTCGTCGTCTAAGTGGTAAATTTTAATTAATTTTTTTAAAAAATAAATAAATAAACAACTTAGAAGACAAAACTATTGATTTCGTCATCTAAGTGGTTTTTTTTAAATAAATTAAAATAAATTAAATCGTAATTAAATAATTAATTATTAATTATTAATTAATGCAAAAATTATAATTAGGAGATAATTTAATGATGGCGGTGGTGGTGGTGGCGGCGTTTGTGTATGTGGTAGTGGTGGTGGTGGTGTCGTGGTGGTGGTGGTAGAGGTCGTGCTGGTGCCATGGTGGTAAGTGTCATCATTTGGTCTCAAAGCCTCGAGCTTCGTTTTATCCCACCCGGCCCATGAGGCCAAAGTTCGGCCCGGCCTCGTGTTAGGGCGGGTTAGCCTAGTCTCATTAAAATTAGGGTAGGGCTTGGGTCATGTAAGTGAAGCGTACCCCGGCTCGGACTTTATGAGTCTTAGAGGCCAAGCTTAACCCGACCTATTTTGACATCAAAAACCCGACCTATTTTGGCATTTTTTATTTAAAAAAGACATGTATTATATGATTATTATCATCTTTTCTTATTCTCTTCGTAATTTTTCTTTTATTTTCCTCACTCTTCTCAACTTGCAAACATATTTTCAAAATAAATATCATAAATTAATAACTGTAATACCTAAAACCTTTTAAATATTATTCTTTTTTTAATTTAAGGCCCATCTTGGCCCGGTCCGGCCTCCTTAGCCTTTTTGGCCTAGCCTTAATGGGTGGGTTAGGGCTTCCAAATTTTGGCCTCGGCCCAGTCCGACCCAGCCTCGTTCTCTTTGAATTTTAACCAAGCCCAGCCCTGCCCAGCCTTCAGCCTTAAATTTAGGGTCGAGGCCGGCCCAGTCCAACCCATGATGACCCCTACGTGGTGGTGGTGCTGAGGTGGTGATGGTGTGTATGGTTTGCGAGAGAGAGAGAGAGAGAGAGAGAGAGAGAGAGAGAGAGATTTGGAGAGATGGTGAAAAATAGGGGATGAAATTTTTTTTATAGGTGATCACTTAGGTGAGGAAACCAACATATTTTATCGCCTAAGTGACTTAAATTTTTGGTTAAAAAAATTTGGTGAAAAAAATTATCGCCAAAAATTTGAACTTAGGCGACGAAATTTGTTGGTTTCTTCGCCTAAGTGATTTTGAATTTTTGGTAAAAAAATTTGGCGAAAAAAAACTGCCAAAATTTGGACATATGCGACGAAACCTACTAGTTTCATCGCCTATGTGAATGTTTTTTCAAAAATAAATAAAATTATAAAATTAAATTTCACTTATTAAACCTATTAGGTGATGGAATCGTCTAGGGTGTTTGTCCTAACCCGAGACAATCTGGGTGGAGCTAGGTGTTTGTCCTAACCCGGTCTGACAGGCTATCTAGTGATCAGCCGAATAGTTAAAGCATCGATGCAACTAAATAAAACTATCATAAAGTAATCCTCCAAATAAATGCTCTGAAACATATCATAATGCGTAATGCGTAAAAGTATGAACTCGTTATCAACTGTGAAAATAAAAATCCACTCACAAGTCTACAACTACTGTTGGGGACTAACAGAATTTTCATTGCTGTTACGGCCGCGATCACAATGTCGTGTAAATACAGATCACATACGATATCAGAATATGCAAAAGAAAAAACTATGGAAATCGGCCCTAAAAACAATCTTGGAAGTCCCGTTGATTATTCCTACACACTGCCCCACTGGAGCATCGTCGTGAGCGGCGGCGCGTGGGTTACACGCATCTCTAGTGAAAGTTCTCTGTAGGGGAAGTTGATACATCGTTGGAAAGCTCACGACAAGCCCTTCCACTTTTGTAACTGGACCGAGGTCCAATTCGACGGTGTTTGGCCGAAATTAGCCGAAACAGGCTGGAATTCTACTTTCCGGCTATCGCCACCAACCGCAGCGATTGACCCCTCAAAACACTTCTCTCCTCAAGCCAAACCTATCCCCTAACTCTATGCACCTCAACTCACCTTCACGTGGCCAGAATCGGCTTAAATAGCCACAGCCCAAAATTGGCCGAAAATTGTCATCGTGTCGAAGCTCCACCATAGAGCTTCGTCAGACTTCATGGCCAACCCAGTTACACTCAGGAGGGGGAGAGCTTGAAAAGCCCCCCACTCTCGACCTGAAATACACGCCGGGGCACCGCCACCGAAGACGGCAATCCAACGGTATAAATCACAAATCGGGTTATGCTAAAACCTGCAAATTCCTCAAAAATAACCACACTAAATAATCAAGGGAAGCAAGGGCTTAATTTCCCTACTTTTTCCGTCACCGAAGGTGTCTGGAATCAGTGATACGGGTCGAGTCGAGCAAATTGAGTCGCGGGGAAAGAAACTGGTCGAGCACGTGCTAATATTTCTTGATTTTTTTTCTTCTGATTTTCTGATTATTTTTTAAAAATAAAACTTATTTATACCCCAAGCTCTTCAAAAGATTAATGGCCCAAAATCAATCTTATCGCGATCAAACGGTCGAGATTTAACCGACTAAAAAAAATTAATAATATCTTGCGTGGACTTCCAATAAGCATAAGAAAATGCTTGCTTATCCAAAAAATTCCCCGAAAATTCTTACGAGTTTGAAATTAAATACTCTACAACTTTCATGAAGAAAGTCAAATCAAGTTCTTGCCCGGTGAAAAAGTCGTTAACCTTAGTAATGCAACTAATCTGCGATAAAACTTAATATAACTCGATAAGCACGTAATTTCGGTTCAGGTCGTAACAATATACCCCCCTTACAAAATTTTCTTCCTCATGTGTTGCTCTGGTTCCCAAGTGACTTCTTCCACTGCATGATTCCTCAACAATACTTTCACAAAAGGAATGGTCATGTTCCGTAGAATCTGCTATCTACGATCAAGAATCTCCACTGGTTCCTCAATATAATCCAAGTCCTCACATAACGGAATTTGCTGAGGCACAATAACATGAGAAGGGTCGGAGATGCATTTCTGCAACAAGGTCACATGGAATACGTCATAAACACGTGCAAGTTTTGATGGTAACTCCAAATGATAAGCAACATCACTAACACGTTCAATAATCTCATATGGTCCAATGTATCATGGCTAAAGCTTTCCACGCCTTCCAAATCGCATAACACCCTTCCATGACAACAATTTTAAAAATACCCAGCCACCAACCTCGAATTCTAGTTTCTTCTTCCTAACGTCTGCATAACTCTTTTGTCGATCATGGGCAGCATTTAACCTGTGTCGAATGATCTGCTCATTCTCCGTTGTTTCTTGTACAATATCTGGATCAATAAGGCTTTTCTCTCCTACCTCGCTACAACACAGTGGGGTCCTGCACTGTTTCCCGTATAAGGCTTCAAATGGTGACATACCAATGCTGGAGTGAAAACTATTATTATAAGAAAATTCCATCAAATGCAAGTACTTATTCCATTTTCCCATAAATTATAATATGCAGGATCTTAGCATATCCTCCAGCGTCTGAATTGTTCTCTCAGACTGGCCATCCGTCTGGGGGTGAAAAGTTGTACTGAATCGTAACTTGGTTCTCATAACTTTCTATAAAGCTCTCCAGAACTGTGAAGTGAAAAGGAAATCTCGATCCAAGATAATAGAAACAAGCACACCATGTAACTTCACAATCTTCTGCATATACAACCGAGCTAGTTTGCTCACCGAAAGTTTCTCTGTGATAGGTATAAAATGTGCAAACTTCATAAAGCAATCCACAACTACCCAAATACCTGTATGACCCTTGGATATACGAGGTAACTTATAGACAAAATCATTAGTAACATGCTC
Source organism: Geum urbanum (assembly GCA_946800695.1). NCBI lineage: Eukaryota > Viridiplantae > Streptophyta > Magnoliopsida > Rosales > Rosaceae > Geum > Geum urbanum. Next base: position 58,607,625 of record OX326997.1, read on the forward strand.
CCATTTCCAAACCGGAATCTCTAGACGTTGCATCAAGCCAGAAGGATTCTGCTGCTCTGCCTTCACTTGTTGACAAATGGGACACTGGCTCACATATGTCGCTATTTCCCTCTTCATATTAGGCCACAAATAATACTCCTTAAGAGTTTGATACATCTTCGTACTACTATGATGCATTGCATATGCTGAACAATGAGCTTCATCAAGTATTTCTCGTTTCAATTCTTCATTGTTCAGAACACAAAGTCTAACTTTGATCACCAGCAAGCCATCTCTCCACAATGTAAAGTCTGGTTGTCCACCGCTACGTACTGCTTCTTTTTGTTTTAGTAATAAAGCATCAAAATCTTGTAATTCATGAACTCTATCAATAAAAACATATCGAACCTGAAAGTTGGCTAATAAGACTCCCGGTTCATCATCATCGGTATACAGAAATGCATCAATGGCTCGCAACTTAGAAAGTAGTGGTATCTGAGTCATTTGTATATGTGACAAAGAAACCCTTGATGGAACTAAGAGCATCAACTATCACGTTCGCCTTTCCAGGATGGTACTCAAAGGGGGTTTACTCATAATCACTCAAAAATTCCATCCACCTCTTCTGCCTCAAATTCAGTTCTGGTTGTGTGAGGAACTACATAAGACTATTATGGTCGGTAAAAATCTAACACCTGGCACCATATAAGTAGTGTCTCCAAATCTTTAACACAAAAATAATCACTACTAACTCCAAGTCATGAGTGGGGTAATTCACTTCATGAGGCTTTAATTTTCGGGAACCGTAAGCAATAACTTTGCCTTGCTGCATCAACACACATCCCAAGCCTAACTTGGATTCATCACTGAAAACTGTAAACTAGCCATTATCATCAGGTAAGGTCAGCAGTAGAGCAGTAGTCAGCCTTGTCTTTAACATCTGGAAATTTTCCTCCCAAGCCTCTGACCATTCAAATCTAACTCCTTTCCTCGTAAGTCGAGTAAGAGGTGCATTAATATGAGAAAAGTCTTGCACAAACTGATGGTAGTACCCGGCTAAGCCCAGAAAACTCCTGATATCAGCTACACTGGTAGGTCTGCTTTAATTCAACACTGCCTCCACCTTGTCAGGATTAACACTAACTCCATATGCCGAAATCACATGGCCAAGAAATTTAACTCTGTCTAGCCAGAACTCACATTTACTAAACTTGGCATATAACTGAGATTCTCTTAAGGCCCTCAGAACAATATGCAAATGTTTTGCATGTTGTCTCGCATCGCTAGAGTAAATCAGGATATCGTCCATAAATAGAATGTTGAATTTATCAAGATATACTCGAAATACTCGATTCATCAAACCCATAAAAGGCAGCAAGTGCATTTGTCAAGTTGAAGGGTATAACTAGGAACTTATAATGCCCATATCGAGATCAGAACGTGGTCTTAGAGACATCTGACTCTCTAATTTGCAACTGATGAAATCACGATCGCAAATCGATCTTAGAGAACACCGTAGCTCCCTTATGTTGATCAAATAAGTCATCAATCTGAGGCAATGGATACTTGTTCTCTATTGTAACATGATTCAGCTTCTTATCATCTATCCATAACCTCATCAATCCATCCCTCTTTTTCCCAAAAAAAAAAAAAAAACTGGAACTCCCCATGGTGATATGCTAGAGTGGATGAAACCCTTATCAATTAGTTCCTGAAGCTGAGTTTGTAACTCTCTCAACTTAGCTGGAGCCATCCTATATGGAGCTCGAGCTATGAGGCTTGTACCTAAAAGTAGCTCAATCGTGAAATCTATTTCCCTTACTGGAGGAAGACCTGGTAATTCCACAGGAAACACATCAGGATATTTCCTAACCACTTTAATTTGCTCAAGATTATGGATGGAAATATGGGTATTCACTACATGGGTATTCACAGCTGAAATAAGTCATGATGAAAGCACATTTATTTCCCTGCATAATAAAATCTCAGGGGGCTTCTAAATACTATCTCTTTCGGATGACAATCAACCATAGCCCGATGATTGCTCAGAAAGTCCATGCCCAAAATTAAATCAAAATCTGCGATGTCAAAAGGTATCAGATCGGCAGACAATCCAAAACCTCCAACTATCACATTACGGTCTTGATAAATTAGCCCAACTAAAATTTACCTCGCCAGAAGGATAAATCACTTGCCACATTTTCGATAAGGGAGTGGCAGGTACGTTAATTATTGATGCTAATCTCATGGAGATAAATGAGTGTGTCACCCCCGGATCTATTAAAGTACAAACAGCATAACCAAAAATACGCAACGTACCAATGATCACCTCTATAGATGCTTTTCCCTCCTGTAGAGTCATTCAATGAAGTCGGGCATGTCCAGTCTGTCCAGCCGGATGCCCACTCTGGCTCCGGTCCTGATAAGTTGGCTGTTTGGGTGGAGGTGCGGTTCTATCCCCTTCAGTAGCTCCCTGACTACCACCAGAACTCTGCACCAGAAATCCACCTGAGGTGTCCCTCTGCAGACACTCCCTCGTAAAGTGGCCCGTCTGGCCACAACGATAGCAAGCTGAAATCCCAAACTGACACTGTCCGAGATGGCGCTTGTTACATCTATTACATAGAGGAAAATATATGGGTGCCGATGGAGTAAATCATGACCACCCACTAGATCCACTGGAACTGGCCCCAGAATTCTTCCTCTGTGATCGATTCCGCCTCCATCTCAAAGAACAACTCGGACGACATACGCTAGAGGTCTGAGATCCCTCACCAAAAGATAATGTGGAACCAAATGCACTGTAGCCTCCCCTTTTAGAAGGACCCTAGTTGGGCCCACCTTCCTCAAATCGTCGAGTTTGGCCTTGCTCAGATCGAAGCCTATCTTCACATCTCACAACAGAACTGACAAACTCATCAAAATCAGTGTGTGGCACACCTGACATGTATGGGGCAATCTCAAGCCGTAAACCTTGCTAAAACCTCCAATATCTTTCCTTCAACAACCTGACAGAATTTGGTGCAAATTGGGATAAGCAGGTGAAACGATCCTGATACTTTGTCACAGACAAGTCTCATTGCCAAAGATTCATAAACTCCTCATATTTCCTTTGCTCTGTAGCTTCACTGAAGAAGTGACTCATAAACAACTCCCTAAACTCTGCCCACAAGGTGGTGGTTTCATTTTTCTAAGTGCTCTCCCACCAACAGTAAGCATGGACTTGTAACAAACCTACATCTATCTCTGTTCTCTGCTCCGTGGTGAACTGGGGATGCAGGTGATCACATACTCGGCCAAAATCTATAAGCCAGTTCTTACAAGTCTCAGGGTCATGGGATCCTACAAAGGGAACTGCTCATGGTGGTTTAGCTTTCGTGACTAAATCATCATGATCCTCACATGGCACTGATATCATGCGTGTAATTAATTCACGCATTTGTTGTGGCGAAGATTGCGCTTCATCCCGTTGAGTTGGTTCTCAAGGCATAATGACCTAAGAGTCCCAAAAAAATATTTAGCTCACTCAAAGAGACCAATAAAAATGGCTCAACTAAGAGACTCTAAACACTTAACAATGCACAACACTTAGAGCTGTGATGGGGATCTACCAACTGGTCAAGCCATCCTCCTGGGAATGTTGTACACTATCAAATGTCTGTACTGACATGACTAAAGAGTCTACATAATCTGTAACCTAATTCTCTGATACCAAGCTGAAAGGACCCAACCCTAGTTTAGCTAGTAAACTAGAATTAAATCCTAACGATTAACTAAACTCTGAGAAATTCTATGAAAATTTTGACATAATTCCCCTTGAAAACTGGACAACCCAAAATCCTTCCACCGATTATCAAGAAAAGAACACTTCTAAACCAAATTCCCACAAACAAACTGTGGACCACCGATTATCCATCCGGATTTCTCAAAAAATAACATAAACAAGAACCAAGAATTTAACTCTGGAATTTAAAAACATATTTACAGTTACGGGTTCTGAATACAAAGAAAAATAGCTTGACTACTACTCGAGAAACTGAAAATATTATAATCCAACTGGAAATTCAGAGCGACTTCTATGAACATATGATACATAAGAAAAAGTCTGACAATGATCTAGAACCTACTAAATGAACAGCTGACAGGTGGACTCAAAGCCTTCAAGATTTATACTGTAGCCTGGGCAACGGAAACTGAAAGACCCAAGAAAAGACATTTAAAATATAAAACATTAGACTGAGTGGACAAAAATAATGTAAGCTACGTAAATCGATAAAACTATATTAACATGCCTCTTTGCTAATTTCTGTAAAATAAAGTGAGTTCAAATATAATAAACTGAAATACAATGGAAGTGGTCGTTCATGGTGCTTGATCTAACCCAAAATGACTATATGTATAAAATTTTAGGTGATGGGATCGTCTAGGGTGTTTGTCCTAACCCAAGACAATCTGGGTCGAGCAGGGTGTTTTTCCTAACCTAGTCTGACCGGCTATCTGATGATTAGCTGAATAGGTAGAGCATCAATTCAACTAAATAAAACCATCACAAAGTAAACCTCCAAATAAATTCTCTAAAACATATTGTAATGCGTAATTCGTAAAAGTATGAACTCACTATCAACTGTGAAAATAAAAGTCCACTCATAAGTCTGCGAGTACTGCTGAGGTCCGGCGAAATTTCTTCACTGTTAAGGTCACGATCATGATGTCCTGTAAATACAGATCACATACGATATCAGAATATACAAAAAAACTATGGAAATCGTCCCTAAAAACAACCCCAGAAGTCCCGCTGATGATTCCTACACACTGTCCCGCCAAAGCATCGTCATGGGCGGCAACGCGTGGGTTATACGCGCCTCCAGTGAAAGTTCTTTGATGGGAGAAGTTGACCCCTCTTTCGAAAGCTCAAGGCAAGCCCTTCCACTTTTGTAACTAGACCGAGGTGGCTGAAATCGGTGATATGGGTCGGGTCGAGCAAACCGGATCGCAAGGAGAGAAATGGGTAAAGCCCATGCTAAAATTTCCTGATTTTTTTCCTGATTTTCTGATTATTTTTTAAAAATAAAGCCTATTTATACCAAAGCTCCTCTAAAGATCAATGGCCCAAAATCAATCTTATCATGATCAAACGGTCGAGATTTAACCAACTAAAAACTTTTTTAATAATATCTTGCGTGAACTTCTGATAAGCATAAGAAATAGCTCATTTATCTGAAAAATTCTTCAAAAATTCCTATGAGCTTGAAATTAAATAATGTCCAACTTTTGTGAAGAAAGTCAAATCAAATTCTCGTCTGATGAAAAATTGGTTAACAACCTCGATAATACGACTAATCCGTGATAAAACTTAATATAATTTGATGAGCGCGTAATTTCAGTTCAAGTCGTAACACTACATGTAGTAACCAATCACCAGCTCTGATGGGATGGTGAAACCACATGTTGAGGCAAAGAATTTATAAAAGTAAATAATTGAACACTATGTAGTTTCTCTGATGCATGAATTGATAAATGTTACACTATTGGGTACCTACGCCAGCTTTACCAGCTTAATGTGTGTTTGTATTCTAAACCTAAATCTTAAAAGTTACAAATTACGTCATGTACGTGACATGCCCATACAATCTAAACCAGTTATCTTATCTTAGAGCATCCGCACCCGTTCGGAAAGTTCTATTGACCTAGGAATTCCTATTTGAGAAATTTTTGTCACTATTCATCAAATAGGATGTTCTATTCATAATTTTTACGCAGCAGTGCAACAAATAAAAGTTTCTATTACTATTCATAAATTATAAAAACTTTTATTTAATTGTTAGTAATATTTTCTTCTAATAACTAGCTGACATGTGTCATTATCGTCTAAATTGTTGAACCAAATTTCTGATAGGATTTCCGATGAGTCATTTTGTGACATGTGTCACTTCCATGTGGCGTTATCGTCTAAATTATTGATAAAGATTTCCGGTAAGATTTTCGTCCAGTCATTTTGTGACACGTGTTACATCCAGGAATTGTTGTCTGCAAAATTATTGGATGAAGATTTTCGGTAAGATTTTCGACCAGTCATTGTGCGACACTTGTCACATCCGCCTATCATTATCGACTAAATTATTGGATGAAGATTTCTGGTAAGATTTCCGAGCAATTAGGATGTGACACGTGTATTCTTCTTCGAACATCATATTATCTAAATTTTGCGATAAGAGCATCGTCTATGGCTCCTTAAAACCTCACAACATCTACAAGTCACTTGATATTCTATAACCATAAACACATATATTCAAACACTTCTTCACATTCCCTCTTCAGTAAGATGAATCCTTTTGATTACAAAGAGTCTGCTAGAAGGAGGCAATAACAACGCCAGCAAGCTATTGCAATTGCTAATTACTTCGTCACTGATGCGGTCATGGTAGCTGTAGCATTTGACGATGAGCCACCTCGCTGCCGCTATCTAAACGAACAAAGGCAAAGGGAAGCAAGGAGACATAATCTGATGGAAGATTACTTCATCGAACGCCCTATTTTCAATGAGCAAGATTTTTCGTTGGAGGTTTCGAATGATAACGCTCTTGTTCAACTACCTCAAGAAAAAACTTTGCAACCACGACCTATTTTGGCATCAAAGAGCAGATGCCACTAGATTGCAGGGACTTCTTCCCGAATAAAAGATGACGGGTGCTCTACGAAAGTTGGCGTACGACGCTGCTGCAGATGAGTGTATTGAATACACAAGGATAGGGGAATCAACAACAATGAAATGCATGAAGAAGTGGTGCACATAAGAGATCTTGCTTTACCAATACCGTTACCTCCGTGCTCCAAATGCAGAAAACATCACTCGACTTCTAAGAAGAGCAAGGAAGTGGGGATTTTCTGGTATGATCGGAAGCATCTACTGCTTGCACTGAGAATGGAAGAACTACCCAACAGCTTGGAAAGGGTTATACTCAAGGCGGAAGGCTCGTCCCACTATAATGTTAGAGGCGGTGGCATCATATGATACGTGGATATGGCACAACTTCTTCGGAATGTCTGGAGCACAAAATGATATTAATGTGCTCAACATCTCGAATATCCTCGATGTGCTCCTTGTTAGAAAAAGCCCGTAATCGACTTATAAAGTCAACGGTATGACGTACCACCACAATTATCTAATTGGTGGAATATATCTAAGGTACTCCTCGTTTGTCAAAATAATTTTCAATTTCCATAATCAACAACAGAAGCTATTCACAAGGAAACAAGAGGCATATAGCAAAGATGTGGAGAGGGGCTTTGACATCTTACAATCTCATTGGGGAATTATTCGTCATATAGTTATGTGTCATCACACATCGACATTGAAAATGATCATATTGGCTTGCATCATAATGCATAACATGATTATTGAGGAAGAATTTGTGGAGGACGATTTCGAGGAGAACGAAGAAAAAGATTTACAAAACCTAGCTAGTGCTTTCAAAATTTATGATGGGCCGATGGATGAAAATGGTAACCATATTCCTTTTGAGCTGGCTGAAAGAGATCAACATCAACAACAGTTTAGCGACCGTCTCGTCAATCCCCAATCAGTTTATCTCTATGGAGAGCTTCAAAAGGACTTAGTGAAGCACAACTAGTTTCTTGAAACCTGTAAACAACTCTAAATAACGTTTTTGATGTATGTGTGTTTGCATTTTGTGTGTTTTAATTTTGTGTGTTTTCCTTTTGTGTGTTTACAATTATGTTGTTTGAGTACAATTTGTTATGTTTTAATATAATATGTTTGAAGTTTATCTAAATAAATATAGTGCGTTTTTATTTCTTGAAAATTTAAATTACATAATGACATGTCAAGCATAGATTTATCATAAAGACAAACTAAACTAATCACTAAAATCAAGGTTGCGGGGGCGATACCAATTTGTAAAGCTTGCATCGCCAACTTATTCTTCATCATCATTTACTTGCTTAAGGATTTTCGCTTTTCTCCTCGTGAAGTACCTCTTTGAATTTAAGGTCATAGCCTCGAAATTCATTGTCTTGATCCTTGTTTCTTCTTCTTGTGCCCTCAATTTGTAGTTTTTCTCATTAAACATTCATTACTTTTCTTCATTTGGTTTTGCCAATTGGCGAACATTTTTTGATTAGCCACAATGCTCTTCAAAGTCTCATTTCTAACCTCATTCGTAGGTGTCAAGGTCTTCTTTCCCCTTCTTTTGGCTTTCTTGGTCACCTTCACTCCTTAAGGTCTAACCGGACTCGAGGTACCTTTAAGGTTGTTTTGTGGTGTTAGAATTACTTCATCCTCACTCAAGTTGACGCTAGGAGGAACTTCACTAAAAGAAGGTGGAGTAGCTTCGAAGTTGGAATGGTAAGAAGGTGGCACTACAAGAAAACTGCACTTAGACCACGGAAATGTAAAAGTTCCGTAGTCCAAATGCAACTTGAGCGACGGATAATCCTCCGTGGTCCAAGTGGAACTTGGACGACGGAGAATTCTCCGCGGTCCAGGTGAGCACCTGGATGATGGAGATTATAGTCTCGGTCGTCCAAGTCCACACCTGGACCGCGGAGAATTCTCCATTGTCTAGGTGTGCACTTGGACGACGGAGACTATAATCTCCATCGTCCAGGTGCTCACTTGGTCAACGGACCGACACACCGTGGTACGAGTGGCCACTTAGACGACATACCGACACCTCCGTTGTCTAAGTGAAGCATTATATAAGGCCGATGCCGAACTCTCTTCCTCTCCGCGCGCTCTCGATCACTCATCTCTTAACTTATCATAATCTCTTCCTATCTTGATCAACGCCTCACGCGTGCATGCAATTCAAACGACGCAACGTCATAGCTAGCTAGCTATCTAGGTAGCTAGATAGCACTATATATATCGATCTTCAGCTTCGACCATCGATTAATTTGCCATATATCAGAGAAGGTCAGGTACGTACGTACGTAGTTAATTTTTCAACACCATTAACGTAGGTTTATATATATAATTAATTGCATGTACGTTTGATTGATTGCATTGTTAATAATTAATTAGTACATCTAATATATAATTATATATAATTAATATATTAAGTTAGGAAATTGATGATATATATTAGCTAATTATAGACCTATAGTACGTATATATGTATGGATGTTTTAAATTTTGGTTAATATTTAGTTAAAACGTACATACATGCATGTATGTTAGCTAGACATATTAAAGTAATTGATGTAGAGTACGTATAATTAATAGTTAATTGACTAATATGGAATAATTAATTAATTATAATATTTTGTAGAAGTATGGACAAGAGTTGGATGAAGTTGCGGAATAGATGTGATGTTCGGTATATGGATGAAATTAGTGAATTAGTGAATTTTGCGATAGAACATGGTCAGGGAAAGAAGCGTTTCAGGTGTCCGTGCTAGAAATATCTTAATTGTCAGTATGTGGAGGTTAATGTTATGGTGCAACACCTGTATGAAAATGGTATGATGTGGAGTTACACTACATGGAGAAAGCATGGTGAAGCAGTAGACTTCAGTTCAGCACACCTCAGCTCAGGGTACAGTTACCAGGGTGCCTCATCCAATGGCAGTGGTGCAAGCCCCCCTGCTTGCAACCCAACTACCGATTTGGTCCATGATGCGTTTCCGGGATTTAGTCATGGTGGACACCAACACCAAGAGGGAGGTTACAGTACCACTCATGAGCATGATGACACATTCCCTGCTGCTAGCTTGGCCACTGACACTAGTGAGATGGATAAGTACAACCAGATGCTACTTGAAGCGCAGACCCTGGTGTTCCTTGGATGTCGAGAGAATGTGTTGCAATATGTGATGGAGCAAATGAAGATAAAAGTGAAGCACAAAATGTCAGTAAGTTCTTTTGACGAAATTCAGGAGCAAATATGTAAGTTGCTTCCTGATGATCACAATCTTCCTAAATCTCATTATAAGGTTAGAAATATCTTAAGCAGCCTCGGCCTAAAGTACAGGATATTTGACGCATGTCCGAATGATTGTGTGCTTTTTTACAAAGAGTATAAAGATTTGGACTATTGTCCCGTATGTGGCCAATGCAGATATGAGCTGAATAGGAAGAGTTCGAAAAACAGAGTTCCTGTGAAAGTTGTTCGATATTTTCCCTTGATTCCCAGATTGCAACGCCTGTACATGTCTCTACACATAGTAGAGGCGATGCGATGGTACGCAGAAAAGCGAATAGATGACGATGTCCTGCGACACGCCGCGGATGGGGAGGGTTTCAAACATTTCGACAGAGAATTTGGAGACTTTGCTGCAGAGGTTAGAAATGTTAGACTTGGACTATCTACAGACGGATTCAATCCTTTGGGTAGTAATAGCTCCGCCGTCAACACTCGGTCAGTTATTCTGATATCGTAAAACTTGCCTCCGTGGATATGCATGAACAAGGAATTTAATTTCCTTACTGTACTAATTCCAGGTCCTAAATCTCCAGGGAAGTGCTTAGATGTCTACCTCAAATCTTTGATCGACGAGCTGAAACTGTTGTGGCAAAATAGAGTCCCAACTTATGACAAATTCACTGACACGATGTTCACGATGAGGGCTACTGTAATGTGGACGATCATCGATTTTCCAGCATATAGGATGTTGGCAGCCTGCAGGACAAAAGGATATAATGGATGTCCTATATGTTTGGACGACGTGAACTCTAGTTGGCACGCGGGGAAGGTGTGTTACTTGGGTCACCGTAGATGGCTTCCTCAAGACCACCCGTGGTGACAGGATGAAGCTTATTTCGACTGGAAGGTAGACAATGATCCTAAACCCCATAGTTGGTCGGGCGAAGAGATTTTAGAGAGGTTAAGCTATTTCGACTTTGGTGTGTTGACCAATGACGCAGATATAAAGAAATGCAATCCAATTCCTCCACATGATCTCCGTTATTGGCATCACAAGAGTATATTCTTTGAACTCCCTTACTGGTCGAAGTTGAAGTTGAGGAACAACTTGGACGCGATGCACATAGAAAAGAATGTGTGCGACAGCGTGGTGGGAACAATTCTCGGTATTAAGTTCAAGACTAAAGATACTCCCAAAGCGCGCAAAAATCTGGAATCAATGAATCTTCGTCGTCCCTTGTGGTTGAGGAGGGATAGCAAATGAGTGTACAATAAGATGCCAGTTGCACCTTACACAGTGAAGCCGACACTTAGACGTTTTGTATTTCACTGGTTTAAGGGGGTTCGTTATCCGGCTACGTATGCAGCTGCTATAACTGGAGCAGTGGACGAGGCGCAACACAAGTTTGTTGGTCTGAAGACACATGACTATCACATTATGCTGCAACGTCTGATTCCAGTGGTAATTCGACCATATTTGCCTCATGATGTCGTAGAACCAATAGTGGCATTGTGCAGATGGTGGCAGAGGTTATGCGCCAGAGAATTAAAGAAGTCAGATGTGGTGGAACTGCAACAACAAATTGTGTACATCATTTGCAAACTAGAGAGGATTATTCCCCCTACTTTCTTTGACATCATGATTCACCTAATGATCCATCTGCCCGAGCAGGTGCTCATTTCTGGTCTGGTCCAGTACACTTGGATGTATCCTCAAGAAAGGTACGTACAATTTCTTAATTATACAGGTTTTTCGATTCATAATTTGTTCCACTGGAGATTACTAGTTATATGTATTTATTCTTATTGTACAATGTATTAATTGTACGTTTGATTTTGTAGACAGCTTGGACAGTATAAAGGATTCGTCAAAAACAGGTCAGCCCCAGATGACTCCATAGCCGAGACATACCTAATGCATGAGTGTGTTACTTACTACAACAGGTACCTGAAAGATCCACCACCTCCCACTGCCTCCGATCTCAGTGCCCGCATCAATCTTTCTGTCGTCACAAATGTCGTCCGACCGTTTAGAGGAGTATTAAAGGAATCGTTAACACGGGAAGAACTTATTGAGGCACATTGGGTAGTGTTGCGAGACTGTGACGAAGTTGAGCCGTACATGATGTCATACAGGGAGAAGCTTCGGGTGTTAAATCCGGACAAGAGTTTGGCGTGGTTTGAGAAAACTGTTAAGAAGAAGTTCCCTGATTATTTCTTCCAATGGGTACGTACGTACGTATGTCTCGGTACTTAGTAATTTATATACATATCGATCATGTTTGTAGAAAGTAAACCCTTAAATTTTCTCATTTTCGCAGATGATTGATCTACAAAAATTCGAAAACCACGGGGAGTGTTAATTGATAATTTATTATTGTAATTATTGTAATATATATATAAGATGCATCGTCGATCAATAATTAATATAAATATTATGAGGAGGAGTACGTACGTACGTATGTACAACTATTAATTTTGTACTTAATTAATTAATTACACGCGTGCATGCTCGGATCGGATCGATCAACGTACGTAAATTAAAATTAATTAATTAATCGATCTGGATCAGATCGATCGAGGAGCGGATCGGATCGATCGATGATTTTTTCGATTGAATTGAATCAGAAGAATTGAAGGGACACACTTGGACGACGGAGACTCCATTTTTGCGTCATCCAAGTGAAGCACAACCCTAAACCCTAAACAGTTAGACCCTAACCCCTAAATTCAGGGGTTTTAACTTGGACGACAGAGGTGAATGTTTGCGTCATCCAAGTGAGTACTTAGACGACGGAGAATAGCATCTCCATCGTCCAAGTGAGTACTTGGACGACGGAGAAGCTCATTTGCGTCGCGTCGTCCAAGTTCAGATTTCGTAATTTTTTTCAAAGACAACGACCATCTAGACCATCACCCAATGCTTATTCTTTTCGTCAAGACTATAGAGTAAAGAATTCTTGGTGTCTGAGCTTCGATTGTTCCAAAATAGGAGTTACGAAATGTCTTGTATCCACATTTCCGGTTTGTCAAAATCTCGGTTTTGCGGTTGACTGTGCCGATGAAACCCTTCACGAATCTATTATTTTCTAACACTTAAGTCATAAAGATTAGTAGATACTTAACAAGTTTAAAGACGTAAAATTATTCGTCGTCTCTAATTCAATTGTTTATATATACAATTGCGTTAATCGATATTCTACGTCTATTTCATTCGAATGACAAATCGGCAACTTCCTTGTGAATTAATTTTAAAAATTATTTTTACGTAAATATAACTTGGACGACGGAGATTGACCATCTGCGTCATCCAGGTGGTCACCCGGACGACGGAGATTGACCATCTCCGTCGTCCACGTTCAAATATTATGGCGGTTGATTGTACCGCGTTATTTTTCGGCACCGTTTCGAATGTTGACTTAGACGACGGAGAATCTATTATCCGTCGTCTAAGTCAACATTTGAAACGGTGCCGAAAATTAACGCAGTTGAAATCGTCCCGCCAATTAATTGGGCACCGTTTCTAAAATTCGAAACGGTTGACTTAGACGACGGAAAATGGCGTTTTCCTCGTCTAAGTGCACTTGGATGATGGAAAATAGGGCTCCATCGTCTAAGTGAAAGTCTATATATAGCCACTGCTCATTCTCTCTTTTCCTCATCTCATCTCATTTCTCCTCCTCTCCTCTCCTCTCCTCTCACTCTCTCTCAAAAGCTTCGGCCTCCCTCCTTCGGCGACTCTCCGTCGACCAAAATTCTGGCGTTTCCCTCTCTCCGGCGACTCTCCACTCCGGCGACTTTTCGGCGACCTTCCGGCAACTTTCCAGCGGCTCATCTTTTAGGTAATAATTATATTTTTTAACATCATTATTATTAAACTAATTAATTAATTTGTAAATTGGTTAATTAATGAGTAATATATTAGTAATAATAATTATTAGTAAAAATTAATTATTATTAATAATATATTAGTAATAATTATTATTGGTAATGATAATTATTAGTAAATGAATAATTATTAGTACAAATTAATTATTAGTAATAATTATTAATTATATTGGTAAATTAATAATTATTATTATTGTAATTAAATATTGTTTTAATTAATAGTATATATAATTGGTGATTATTATTGTATGTAATTATAATTTGTAAATCTTGTTTTAATTTTGTCAATTTGTAGTAAATATGGTAAATTAGTGAATTATTAAAAATAATTAATTGATAATTATGGGAATTTTGTAGTAAATTGGTAGTCTTTGATTTAAATTTAGTACATAATTAAGTTTGGTTTATTAAGTCGCACTCTTTGGAATAGATGGCATCTCATTTCCTAGCTTATCTCCTTAACCCCTCGTGATGTGTGGATTTCAACACCGCACACCATAACCAAAGTGAAGTTATGGACACGAGATTGAGGGCGGAGTTTGCAAAGGACTTGAGGGAGTGTAAAATTTCGAAAAATTGGCTGAATGTCGGACATGGTGTCTAGAAACGGGTTATGACTGGTGACAGGTTTTAGATCTAAGAAAGACGACACCAATAGAGTATATACCATTGATTTGGTTAGCCTCGGGGTGTTTTGTCGAAATTAGTCCTGCCTCTCGCGTTATCTCTATCTCTAACTGGCCATGTTTTTCGGTTGAACCAAATCTAATTAATTGAAAATTTACACTTTATCGCGCGGGTCGCACGTCCATTGAACGACCCAAACACCAAGCTAGTGTACTCTATTTAAATGTTAGGCGCACTCAATACTAAGGTGTAATTATCGTAAATTTTTTTATATAATTATTATGGTAATCAAGTATTTTAACAACTCCTAGGTTTAAATGGCTCATTCGGGAAAGAAAAAGGCCCAACAGGAGGCCGAAGATGTTATGCTCCGACACTTGGCAGAGCAAGTCAGTTGGGATTTAGAGGAGGACAACGACGCACCTTCTCCGAACCCTTCAGCTGGTCCTTCGACAGCGCCCACCGGGGAAATTTCCGCTGCCCCAGTTATCCCTACCGGTGATGACGACGCCCAATCCAGTCGGACGCCCGGTTCGGCAGAAAGTACTCAGGCGTCGTCGACCTCGGCCTCCTCTGAATCTATCCTTTATAGTGCCCGGTGCAAGCTCAGGAGGGCCCCGACTGACCCAGAACCCGACTTGCGATCTCGTCAAAGGCGGAAAATCCGAGAAAATTTTCAAGGCGACTGGGAAAAAGATCGAGTTGCTGTACGACGAATTCACTAGTGGCTCTCCCACAGCTCAGCTAGCTAGTCTCTCAGCGCATAGCATAGGGTCAATCCTTCGTAGCCGGGTTCGTATGACTGCCCCTACTTGGAAGGAGTTGTCGGATAAAGAGAAGGCGAAACTGTTTAAAGAACTTTCGGTATGTAATACGTACAATTTTTAATTTATTTTCTAATAACCAATAAAAATTGTAATTTCATAATATATACGATTATAATTTTCTATTTATTTCTGATAGGAACAATATGAGGTGGATCCCACACCGGCGATGCTTAGGCATATCAATCAAACCGCCAACTCCATCTACCGTGATTTGAAGTACAAGCTTTATGTGTACTTCGACAATATCAGCCCCGTGCCTACTCCCATAGAGCTACGTGGGGATAGGGAAGATGAGTGGCAGTGGTTGTGTAACCACTTTCAAGATGAAGAATATAAGGTGTTTAATTTTTTATTTAAATTAAGAGAATTGAATTATTTTTATTTTAGTTACTCATTATTTTTTTAATAATTTATGTTGTCCTACAGAAATTCTCCAAAATCAACAAGACCAACCGGGGGAAGAATAACAAACACCATACCGCCGGCGCCAAGCAAGTGATTCAAATAGCCAAGGAGCACAGGGATAAGGGCTCCAAACACCCGTATCTCGATGCTAACATAAGCGCGTACATGACGCATTGTCTCAAGAATGAAGCGAGTTAATACGGCGTAAGTGATATATATATATATATATGTGTGCTTTTAATTAGCGTAGTTATTATTTAATTACAATTATTTTATTTTTATTATTATTTTTTAGGCAAGGTTGGTAGAACGGGCGCAGGAGGAATTGGTCAACACTCAGCTTGCATACCCGGATTTACCGCCCGAAGACCTGCCTCCTCTATCGATGGAGAGCCAAATTGCAATCGCCGATGAGGTATACGGTCGTAGAGCTGGAAGGGAGGTTAGGAGGATGGGACCTAAGGTGATTCGAGATTTGTCGACCTCCGACTCATCATCTACGGGAGGTTCGGCGAGGAAAAGTACTCAGACTGCGGCCGTCCAAGCAGCCTTTGAAGAGCCTCGACTCGCACGGGAGGAAAATCAATCTATGCGTCAAAGGCTTGATCAGCAAGAAGCGCAGATAGCCTAACTCGTCGGCCTCATGAAAAATCAAGCTCGACAACAGTGTCAACCTCCTCCGAACCCATACCCCGACGACGACGACCCGGCTGGAGGCGGGGGACTCGGCAGCGCATATGCTCCTCCAGTATTTTAGTAGTTAATTTGTGTATTTTATTATATCATTTTTTTTTCGATTCTGGACGATATTTAATTTCATGTATGTACAAATTAATTTTTATTATTTAAGTAATTAATAATTTATTTTATTTAATTAATTTTAACATATTTAATTATTTAAATGAGATTGGAGTACTTTTATTTAAATTACTAATATTTTACTACAAATTAAAATTTAATTTTAAAAAAATTAAATAATCACTTAGACTACGGAGAATTGATTTCCGTGGTCCAAGTGAGAACTTAGACCACGGAGTTTTTGGGCTTTCTCCGCGTCTAAGTTTTCACTTGGACCACGAAAATCAATTCTCCGTGGTCTAAGTAAGCACTTGGACGACGGAGAACCATTCTCCGTCGTCGAAGTGCTTACTTGGACCATGGACAAACTCCGCGGTGTAAGTCACACTTGGACCGCGGAATTCACCGTCTTCGTCGTCCAAGTGCTTGGACGACAGCACTTAGAGCACGGAACTTGGAGCACGGAGGTTCTGTCGTCTAAGTACTTAGACGACAGAAAAACGCACCTAGACGACGAAAACGCTCCGCGGTCTAGGTGCGTTTTTCTTGTAGTGTGGAGTACTAGTTTCGATAAGTCTAAAATAAGGATGATGTTTGACCACTTCCCAACACTCCAAGTTTGAAACCTCTTTCTTCTTTTTGACACATAAAATGTTTGAGCTTTCCTTAACTATAAAAAAAATATAATGAATTTATAGGTGAAAGGACCCAACTCCAATTTAGTTTCCTAAACCGGAATCAAACCCCTTCTGAAAACACGAACCAACAAAAACCATAAAAATTTCGGCAGAGTAGCACTACTAACGCGGAATTGCCATTAACCTGCACCCGAAAAATACACTTCATACTATGCCACAAAAATCAAACCGTGGGCACCAATCTCATCCAGATTTATCAATATCATAACAGTAATGTAAAGTAATCAATAAAATTATACTTTACAGAAATCCGGGGAAAAATAGTATAAAAGTATACATCAGAATGCTCAGAGCGACCTCTAGTGTATATTTATATAAATATACCACAGCAGGTAGAACAAGAAACCTACTGGAAGAAACAAGGTAGCTCGAACACTATGCATCCGACTACGACGTGCGACACCAGAGTCCAAACTGCAAACTGGGCACGGAAACCGAAAAGCCCAGGGGAAAGGCAAATAAAAATGTTAGAGTGAGTGGACGAAAATAAACATATGCCTTTCACCAATTTCATATACAATAAACAAGTATAGCGAGTTCGGAAAACATATATGGAGGTTGCCAGGCGAATCTCTCAAGCCCGACGGTCAGACGAATCGCTCAAGCCTGACAGTGATAGACCAGGGGAATCTCTCAACCCCAGCGGCACAATAGAGGAATCTCTCAACCCTGCCCAGAGAAATTTCTCAACTCTCTCAACTCTGGCAGACTACCGGTGATCAGCCGAGTAGCCGAAACATCGATGCAAGTATGTCATCACCATAAAACATAAAATAATATGAAAGGACCCAACCCCTATTTAGTTGCCTAAACCGGAATCAAACCCCTTCTGAAAACGTGAACCAACAAAAACCAACAAAATTTCGGCAGAGTTTCGTTACTAACGTGGAATTACCATTACCTGCACGCGGAAAATACACTTTATCCTATACCACAAAAATCAAACCATGGGCACCAATCCCATCCGGATTTCTCAATATATCAACAATAATGTAAAGTAGTAAATATATCTGTACTTTACTGAAATCCAGAGTAAAATCATATAATATATACAACTGAATACTCAAAGCGACCTCTAATGTATAATCATATAAGTATACCACAGTAGGTAGAACAATAAACCTACTGGAAGAAACAAGGTAGCTCGAGCACTATGCCTCCGACCACGACATGCGACATCAGAATCCAAAATGCAAACTGGGCACGGAAACCGAAAAGCCCAGGGGAAAGACATGAAAACTGTTAGAGTGAGTGGACGAAAAGATAAATGTCTTTCACCGGATAATATATAAGTTATAAAAATATATACGAGTCTGAATGCATAAATAAACAAATGGTACACGAGGGAGACTCTAACTCCTCACGCGTACAGAGAATGCATAAAAATCTCACGGGGTCACTCGTGGACACATCCGTGCTAGTACAATCAGAATCACGGGGTCCCTAGCCCACACGTGATTCTAGCCAGAAAGGCCTCGGTTCCGGGGAAACGCCCCTCGCCGGTCAGGTCGGGGTACTGCCCCTCCTGGTAGGCCTCCATCGGGGATCAGCCGAGAGGCAAGTGTATCGATACAACAACGTAACTGAGACTGTACTCTGTATAAATCAAATCATAAATAGTTCGATGCAAGTGCATGAATCAATATATAAGTGTATATACATAATATATATACTGGTAAAGGCATAATCGTATAACACATGCTCATGTAAATCGAAATCACGTATGCATGCTCAATTTCATAAAACGTGTAGTAAGACTCGCAATCAATCCGTGAAAAGAAATTGTCCACTCACAGACTAGCGTAACGCAGTTCGCGTTAACCCGTGATCCGGCGGAAAGTCAATCGCCAAACAAACGATCACGAACCCCTGAATATTCACAAAGTTAATTTCTCAAAGTCATAACTCGACAATTCAAAACAAATCATGAGAAACCACCGTTCTCGGAAACACGAAATCCGATTACGACAAACTGTCAAAAATCTGAAAATCACACCTCAATACCTCACTGTAAGTTCGGACGCTCAACTCGAAAAACGAACCTCCCCACTGCGATCGGGGCGTGATTTCGAGTGAAACGACATGCAACTTGTCAAAAACCCTGAAACGTCAAAGTTGACCGCCGTTGACCGCCACCGCCGGTGGCACCACCACCAACCGTGAAATTTCTCGGCGGAGCAACCCCTAGTCCATGCAAAATCACCCACTGAGCAACTTTCACAACTGCATCGAAGGCCAATTCTTACTCTAACCATGTCAAATTCATGATATACCGAATTGTCACCAAAATTTCAAATCCAAAATTCTCCATACACAAGCAAAATTAGATCACCAAACTTACATGGTAGCTTCATGATGATGAGGGCTACAAAACCCAGTTCTTTTTGCAGCTAAAATCGGCCGGAATCGGTTCACCCAAAAACCCCAAATTTCATCAACTTTAGGCCGGAAAATCTACTCCCTCCGGTGAGCCACGCCATGGACGGTGGCCGGAATTGGGTTCGGGACATCGGGCCGAGTCGTTTGGGTCCTCCCCCGTGGCCGGAGATGGCCGGACGGCAGCTCGCCGCCGACCACCGTGGAGCACCGCGTCGCACCTCCACCTAGCCCGCGTTGACCAAGTCAATGCAATAATGATCAGATGTTGACTTACCTGATATGGAAACCCACTTTAAATACTTGCCCAAAATGGAAACTTCCATAATTAGTTTTCGACAAACTTCAAACACCCGTAACTTTCTCGTCGTAAATCCGATTCCAATAATTCTCGCGGCAACAAACTCAACTCGACATATTCTTCAATTATCACCCGAAGTCAAACACATCGACCAAACCGATAAAAAAGTCAACGGTTCAAACCAACACATATTTAACCGACTAAATAATCAACAATCGGAAATATTCACAACATAATCCTCGTAACTCAGAATAATGCTCTGGAAGTTCTCACGAGCTCGAAATCAAATTCTCTACATCATCCATGAAGAATCTGAAGCCAAACTCTCGTCCAGTAATTTAGTCGTTAAGAGAGCCACTAATTTAACCCGATTATATCAAAACTTCAAACATTCATAATTTATTCCTCGATCGTCCAAATAACGATCCGGAACCGCCACGAACTCGAAATCACACGTACAACGACTCTCGAGAAGAGACCCAGCTCCAATTCTCGGCCAATAATTTAGTCATTATCAAGTCCGGCGATTCAAACAATTGTCGGAAATCTACAATTACGCGATAACTCATGAAGTAGGCTGATCACACTGCTGATTCAGTTCTGGGTCGTCACATAATACCTCCGAAAATAATAAATAATCTCAACATCGTATATAAATAAATACGAAAAATCACGAACTCGCAATAACTGTGAAAATATAAAAGTGTCCACTCACAGATGAGCGTAACGCGATACGCGTTAATCTCGTGATCCGGCGAAAAATCCCTTGTCAAACGAACGATCACGAACCCCTAAATAATCATAAAATCCACTGCTCAAAATCATAACTCGACACCTCAAATCATATCACGAAAATAACCGTTCCTGGAAACATATAATTCAATAACGACGAAATCGTCAAAATCCGATAATCACTCCACAAAACCTCGTTATAATTTCCGATGCTCAAATCAAAAAACAAACCTCACCACTGTGATCGGGGCGCAATTCCGAGCGAAACGATATATAACTCGTCGAAAAACACGTCACCGCTACCGCCGGCCGCCGGAAAATCCAACCTGCCCAGAAAATTTCATGCTACACATGGTTTTGAAGATCTCGACGTTTCCAACAACTTTCCAGTTCAAAGTTAAGGCCAATTTTGATCGAAAATCCTCCAAAAATCAACTCAAAGTTCCAAACCCTTACCGGAATTTCAAATCGGTCTATCTCCTTCCTTCGGCCACGGCAACCCTCAAGACCACTTGCAATAGCTTCCTTACCTTGAGGCTAACAAAAGCCCTCAAACCCCGAGTTCCAACACCGCCGGAAAAGCCACCTCCGACTCCGTCAAAAACTCGCCGGAAAACACCCAATTTCGCCTTCGCATATCTTCCTCCTCCGGCCACCTCACGGGACGATTCAACTCTCAAACCGAAGAGCAGCTTGAGCCCAACAAATTCCATGAAGGGACCCTGGCCAACCATGGCCGGAATCGGCCTCCACGGCGAGGCAAAACGGGTCGACCCACCCGGTCAACCCAGTCAACCCAACTTCTATTTTTGGAAAATTTCCCACATCGGCATGTATCATTTCCGTATTTATACCGTACTCGTATCGAACCCCAAACGGATAAATACGACGATATTCGACGGACGAAAATATTCACAACTTATTCCTCGTAACTCGGAAAAATCCTCTGGAAGTTCCCACGAGCTCGAAATTAAATTCTCTACAACTTCCGCGAAGGATTCCAAATCAAATTCTCGCCCGATAATTTAGTCGCTAACGAAGCCGCCATATTAACAGATTACGTCGAAATCGCGACTAATCGCGAAATTCGCAAATCAAGTCGATAACCATTCCAATTTCAGTTCAGGTCGATCGACGATCCAAAACGGATCACAATCATGATTCGGATAGACTCGAACACGAACGGATAACCTCGACAATATTCCAAAATTTCAAATATTCATATTATATTCCTCGGTCGTCGAAATAATAATCCGGAACCGCCCACGAACTCGAAATCACGCGTACAACAACTCTCGAGAAGAGGCTCAACTCAAATTCTCGGCCAATAATTAAGTCGTGATCAAAACCGGCAATTCAATCAATTATCGGAGAACTGCGATTACGCGCTAACTCACGAATTAAGCCGATTACACTACTGATTCTGTTCTGGGTCGTCACAATAGGTCACAATAATATCATATAAAATGGACTTAACATTTTTTAGTTCATAAAATTAAATTAAATTGATATGATCAACATAAATAAATCATTACCTCATCTTGCAAATTTTTGCTAGATTCCGGATTCCTTTTTGCGTATGCAAGTGCCTCTTTCCATTTTGTCAAGTTTGGCTTTAACTTAGCAAAACGGGAGGTAAGTACATTTTGGGTCATAGTCTCCGTCCTCGATTCACCATGACCCATCTCCCAATTTTGTTGGTAATCAGCATAATTTTTTTTCCACAACTTGTCGACCTTTTGTTTGTTGCCAGAGATAGGATCCACGCTTTGACGACAATAAGATGTGCATAATTGTATATCTTCGGAAAGAAGCCAATTGGTAGACATCTTTTGCAAAAATGAAAAGGATTGAGAGAGAGAGAGGGAAGAGAGTGAGGAGGATGATAATATATTGTGCACAAATTGGTGTGAGGTTTTAGGAAAATGAAGGTAGTATTTATAGAAAAATAGTAGGGGTTTATTTGAAATTTTTTTAGATTTTTTCGGAGCATCAACTCGTTAGAATGGTTAGGAGCCATTGCATTTGAATCCTGGCCCCGTTCCATCGAAATTTGGATTCAAAATGGACGGCCCAGGATCACATAGCCGTTGGGCTTGCATTTGGACCCAGCCCGGCCACATGGTGAGAGCTCATTGGTTGGTAATCGAGCTGTTAAAAAAAATATACAGATTTATAGCGCGTGTAATACACACGCCATAAAAAAAATCAATGCGCTCTGGCTTCATCCACGTGTGTGGGGTTCACCAGGGGACGCTTCCTCTCCGGCTTCCTATTTTAGCACGCCGTCGAGGAATTTTTCGATGTCAACGTCCGGTCGTCCTCGTCCCTCCGCACCACTGCACGCACCCATCAGCCCAGAATTCCTATTTTCGGCCGGATCTTGCCACAGAAATTCCGATTTGGGCAAATTTCAACCCCCTCTCCCCGGTACAGACGCTTTTAGAGACTAACAGGTGGCCAACGTTAATGTTCTTTCTCAATTACATAAGACAAGGAGTACCCAAAAAAAACTTGCGTGTGATCCAAACTAACTTGACTTGTTTTATGTCCCCTTCTACGGTGAGGATTCGGACTTACACCAGAGAATATCAAATCCAAAGCATATGCCACAACACATCTGCAAAATATATATATATATATATATATATATATACCACAATAACCAAAAGTACACATATGAGTAGACGGATTCTTCTGTACATCTCCATCTCAACTACCCATAAAACGAGTCAGCATGGAAAATCTCCCAAAACCTATGCCCCTCTCGACTTTTGTACAGCCAAAGAACTTGTAGCTCTCACCGACTAAGGCATTGGAGGAGCCTAAACAAATCAAATTCCCATTGTAACAGCAGAAAGATCTATGATTGCCCACTAAAAGGTACACGCCAAGTACCAACCCGTGCCGAAAGTTTCTGTAAGTAATTGACTTTCAGTAGTGTTTATTCCCAGATGCCAAAGATGGAACTAACTTGGATTCTCAAAGTAAAAAAAAACAGTGAGAACTAATGGTATGGTATAACTAGCTCCATTGTTTATGCATTTATAAAAAAAACTTTGTTAGCTCCATACATGCAGAAATAGTCAGAAAAATGGATGAGTATATAAGTAAAGTGTGGTGCACACCTATGTAAAGCTTGATCATCTGAAAGTTTTCCCTTTGCTCTGAACCAGAACCTCAATCTGCAATGTCATCAACTTTAGTAACATAATATTTTTGTACGTTAAAACAAACAGAACAAAAGAGATGTCCGTCTTCACAGCGAGTGTGAAGCCTACTCAAGATACCTATGTAAAGCCTCATCATCTGAGTGGCGACGGTGGTTTGCGCATCGTGGATGGGTTGTACAGGCCGATCTTGACATGGGCCGACGACATGAGTGCAAGGTGACATCGATTCGACGGCTACGCAACCTTCTCTGCAGAGGCTGGGTACAGAGAGAGGTACGAGGTTTCAGAGAGGAGGCGGTCTAGGTTAACAAAATTGGAGCTAAGGCCGAGAGAGAGAGAGTATTGGGGTTGCTAGTAAAGAGTAGGCGGAGAGGGAGAGAGGGAGTGGTGAGCTTCTTCTTTTTTCCAAGTTTGTTAAAAGTTTGGCTAGGGTTCATTTCACTTTGTTTTTTTTTCCTCATTGATTAAATTGATAAATTTGCCAAAAAAATCGTTAAGTCAAAACACAAATTTGATGACTAAATCATGAAAGAATAATTATGTTGTAAAATTGATCATTTGATATGACAATCGGAGTAATCTAAGCCTGATATAAAAAGATTATAAATTTTTTACATAAATTTAACCTTCATCCATGAGTTCAACTGTTGATGATGATACTACCCTTACGACTAAAATGTGATTCATGTCTATATAAAAATATTATTTCAGATAGAGATTGACATATATATCTTCGTGAGGCTCGTATCTATATTTTCATCTCAACAGAATTTGACCAAAACATTATTTTAGATACTCCTCCCATAGAAAAATGCATAAAATGTAAAAAAGGCTATAAGAGTCTTTATCAAAAATGGTTTGACTTCATTGACCAACACCTAAAAGAACTTCGATGAGGTTAATGTTTTCCAAAAGTCGCATATTACTACAAGGTGAACACACGTGTATAATGACATTTATCGTTAGACCATTTTAATTTCTCGTATTGCTTAAATTCACTATATGACAACTAGTGTTGTTAACTTTGTTTGTGGGTTATATGTAAATGCAAACCTTTGTGATACTCAATCATGAATTAATAGTAATTTTGCAAACCCACCGTTAGATGCAACAATTAAAATGAACTAAGCACACCGTAAAAAATTGAGAATTTTTCGCCTTCAATAAGCCATTGATAAGTGTGTCAAATGATTATGGCCATAGTGCCCTTACTAAAACATAATTTTTCATTCCGTAAAAAATAATTTGAGACCAAACCTTTTACACACAATCTCGTAGGATTCATTTCTATCTCATAGTGTAAAAAAACTTGACAAAAAAAATTATTTAGCAACTCTTCGATTCCATAGTAAAAGAAACAAGATATAAAAAAGGGTATATAAGTATTTTCATGTATTATTCAACTCTACCCATATATACTTACATAATTAAAAATAAATTACTCAACATTTAAGAAAAAATTTATTTTTAAATCCTTTATTCATATCCACAAACCCTATACCCTAAACCCTACACCCTAAACACTAAACCTTAATTCCCCAAACCCCAAACCCTTAAAAAATAATGCCTTAGAATCCACACAACTATATGTTAGTCTCCGTTGTGCTAAAGTGTGGACACTTCACAAAAAAATTTATCGTACAACAAAGTATTATATGTTGTGTTGTGTGCATATTTGACTTGGGGGGAAACAAAATGACATCAAATGGTTGTTGCCAAAAGTTTTTTCTTACAATGCATTAGTATAAATCTCGTTATGTGACATTGATGAAATTGGGAGGAAACAAAATGACATTAAATAGTTGTTGCCAAAATTTTCTCCATACAACGCAATGGCATAGGTCTTGTTGTGTGACATTGATGAAAATGGGGAGAAACAAAACAGCATGAAATAGTTGCTGCCAACATTTTCTTCATACAACGTAGTCTTATATCTTTCGCTGTCTGAAAATGATGAAAATGGGGGGAAACAAAATGACATCGAATAGTTTCTGCCAACATGTGATTATATAATGATGTGTTATGCACTTCGTTATGCTATTTATGTTAAATTTGGTGAGAAACAAAATGGCATACAATAATTGCCGCCAACATTTTTGTCATACAACGTAAGTATATAATTCTTGTTGTATAATAGTTAAGAGTAGGAAGGAAACTCAAATAAGCCAATTTTGAGAGCTCAATTTCAAAACACATACAACGATTATGTGAATAAATATTGTTTTATGAATTCAAAAGAGTCGTGTTTAGAGCATGTTCAAACTTCATAAATGGAGGGAGAAATGTCACTCATTTTATCACCATCATACAACATAAAAGTACATGTTTGTTATGTGATAGAGTTTTTTATCTGTTACAAATAACGATGTTGAAAATAAACTGATGTATGATAGTAGTTATCCATTTATTCACTATCATGCAACACATTTCTTAAACTCGTTGTATAATTGGCATTGTATAAAGCATTTTTTCTTGTAGTGGAGAGAGTGAGAGAAAGAGATTGACCGAGAGACGGATTTGACCGAGAGGGAGTGACGGACGGTGGTCTCGGTGGCGGCAGTGGAGTGTAGTCTCGGTGGAGGCGGTAGACTTAAAAGGCCAACGTCGGTGGCGGCGTAGTGGCCGGAATACCAAAATAGGCCGGTTTGTGGCGGTGAGGGGGTTTCAGGTTGTCGGGGTTGTCAGGGGTTTTAGGGGTGAGGGTTTATGGGTGATGGCGGTTTCGAGTTTAGGGTTTAGGCCGGCGTGCAGTTAATTTGGACGGGGATGGCGGTGGTTTTGGACGGAGAACGAGAAAGAAGGGGAGAGAGAGAGAGAGAGAGAGAGAGAGGAGAGTAATGAGAGAGAGAAAATGGCGACGCGATTAAAAAAGCCACTTAGGCGACGAAATGAACTCGTCGCCTAAGTAATGACATTTTTTTGCCCAAGTGGATGTAAAATATCGAAAAATAGCTAAAAACAGGTCATTCAAGTATGGCCCGTTCTAAACTTTGCTCACTCATGTATGGCAAATATTACTTTGCTCACTATCTAATGAGCAAAATATCACTTTGCTCACTATTGAATATCACTTTGCTCACTATCGTATGACACTTTTACTCACTTTGATCACTCTGAACCGGAGAAATTGGTCATACATGAGTGAGCAAAGTGATATTTGAGTGATCAAAGTGAGTAAACTATCATTCGATAGTGAGCAAAGTGATATTTGTCATACATGAGTGAGCAAAGTTTAGAATGAGCCATACTTGAGTGACCTTTTTAGCTATTTTCCCTTAAAATATTCTCAAAAATTTGGGGGAAAAATACCCTCCAAAATTTTTGTTTTAGACGACGAAAACAATTAATTCGTCATCTAAGTATAAACTTAGGTGACGTGAATATAGGATTTAGTCGCCAAAGAGGTTTTAAAATACCCCAAAAAATTTGGCCCAAAATAAATACCCACAAAAAAAAATTGTCTTACACGACGAAAATATTTTATTTCATCGTCTAAGAATAAAATTTTGGACTTAGACAACGAAAATAAAGGATTTCGTGGCCTCAAAGTTTTTTTTTTCATTTTTCAGATTATAACTTAAAAATAATTTTTTGTTAGCCGCTTAGTTTTGAATCTTCATAAATCACCCATCAGATCTAACCTTTAGATTCATATAGTGTTGTGCGTACGCAGTAAATTCAACCCAACTTGTATTTGTTTAGAATTCGATTGATTTAATGTGTTAATATCGACAAATAGTTAAAAGACAGAAACGATTGAAATATATAATTTGTAAACGATTTCTGAAGTGCTGACATGTTTCCACTGACGTTGAAACTATGCTTATGAACTAGATAGAAAAAGTAATTAAATTTTCTGAACAAAATTGGATGTGAGAGTAAAGATTTGTTATACGTCTACCAATGTTGTATAACTGAAGTGTTCGTATGTTTGTATTTACTCTACATCCATATTAACGAAATTAAATTTGGAGAAAATAACTGTTAGATATATTCATCACCACTTAATATGTAAGTAGACAAATTTTCATTCAATAAGAAGTTCGTTAAGGGTTTGATCAGTATAGTCAACCATAAAACCAAAATTTCAACGAAACAAAAACATTTATATATGAGTCTTTGTAACTATGATTTTTGAACAGTTGACACCTACAATCCAAGAATTTTGTACTCTATGCCCTCGACGAATATAATCTGCAATCTAACGTTGATACACATTATTCACTACAACATTTCTTAGTATTGCCGACGATTTTTCCCCCAAAAATCGCCGGCAATACTTTTTTTTTTTTTTACTATTGCCGGCAATTTTTTCCCCAAATCGCCGGCAATAATGCGCCAGAAATAGCCAAAAAAAAAGTATTGCCGGCGACTTTCCCCCAAGTCGTCGGCAATACTTTTAAAAAAAAAAAAAGTATTGTCGGCGACTTTCCTCCAAGTCGCCGGCAATACTTTTTTTTTTTGGCTATTTCCGGCGCATTATTGCCGGCGATTTTTCCTCCAAGTCGCCGGTAATAATGAAAACTATTGCCGGCGAAAAAAAAAATCGCCGGCCTTAGTTTTCCGTTTCGCCGGCAATACTAAAAAATGTGGTAGTGTTGTACTTATAGAGGTGTAGATTGTGAAAATCTACTTAGACAACGAAAGTAGTATCTTTCGTCGTCTAAGTCTTTTAGGGTTTAGGAAAAAGGGATTAGGGTTAGGGTCTAGGATTTAGGGTTTGCACATGTACTTAGACGATAAAATCACTATATTTTCGTCGTTTAAGCCATTCTTCCACGGCGAATATATTTTCTTCGTCTAAGTCTTTAGACAACGAAACTATAGATTTCGTCGTCTAAGATGTCATCTTTATACCAAAAAATGATCTTACATTTGTTGATTGTAAATCATTCCTGTAAGACATAATTACGTAAATGTACGTACGTACACTCTTAATTAATTGACCTCTTTAAATTAATAATTTGTGCGCTTTAATTAATTAATATATATAATTAATCAATTAACTAATTATTAATGGGTATTTCGTATATTTAATTTATAAATTAATATCACTTATCATCATCATAATCATCATCGTTTGAATCATCATCGTTTGAATCATCATTCTCACTATCCACTACAAGAAAAATGCACCTAGACCACGGACGATTTCCGTCGTCTAGGTGCAATTTTCCGTCGTCTAAGTACTTAGACGACGGAATATCCGTCGTCCAAGTTCCGTGCTCCAAGTGCTGTCGTCCAAGCACTTGGACGACGGAGATGGAGAATTCCGTCGTCTAAGTGAGACTTAGACCGCGGACATTCTCTGGGGTCTAAGTGTTCACTTAGACGACGGAGATGACAATCTCTGTCGTCTAAGTGAATTTTTAAATTTTTTATCACAAAAAAAAATCTATTTTTAAAAAAAATTAAAAAATTAAAAAATTCACTTAGACGACGGAGATTGTCATCTCCGTCGTCTAAGTGAACACTTATATTTTTCAAAAAAAAAATAATATTTTATGTTTTTTTAAAAAAATTAAAATTTAAAAATACACTTGTCATCTCCGTCGTCTAAGTGGTGATTTTGTAAAAAAAAATTAAATGAAAAATTCATGAAATGCTAATTAATAATTTAATAATTAGCATTTAATGAATTTTTTATTTAATTTTTTGTATATCAATATTCATAATATTGCAAAATTTATTGAATATTAATTATTAATAATATATAATACGTACAAAATTCATAATGAATAAATAATTTAAATTATTATGGATATAAATACAATGAATAAAAAATTCATAATATAATAAAGTACATTAATCTAGCCTAAATAAACAAAATTAAGCTAAAACTAAACTAATTATAGGCGGCGGTGGTGGTGGCGGCGCCGGTGGTGTTGGCCGGAATGTGGAGGCCGGTGGTGGAGGTGACAATGTAGGCGGTAGCTAGTGGTGTGTGGTGGTGGTGGAGGCGACGTTGTAGGTGGTGGTGGTGTGTGGTGGTGGCAGCGACGGTGGTGATGTCGGTGATGGCGGCAACGGTGGTGATGTCGGCGGTGGCGAAAACGGTGGTGGTGGTGATGATGATAGTGGATGGTGATGGTGATGATATAAGGTGGGTGGTTTGATTGGGGGGGGGAGAGATGGAGAGGGAGAGTGGATTGAGGGAGAGGAAAAAATGAAGAGAGATTGAGAAAATGATGAATTTATAGAGTTTTAAAACACTTAGACGACGGAAAATCAGTATTTCCGTCGTCTAAGTGCTTTAAATTTTCAAACAATACCGCCAATTTTTCACTTAGACGACGGAAAATCAGTATTTCCGTCGTCCAAGTGATTTAAATTTTTGCCAAAATTTTAGCGGGAAAAGAATACCGCCAATTATTTTGACTTAGACAACGGAGATGACAAATTTCCGTCGTCTAAGTGGATTTAAATTTTTGCCAAATTTTTAGTGGGAAAAACACCGCCAGAAATTAAAAATTAAAAATTTCACTTAGACGACGGAGATGAGTTTTCCGTCGTCTAAGTGAATTTTTTTAATTAAAATAATTTTTTTATTTTTTAAAAAAAAATTAAAAAATTAAAAAATTCACTTAGACCACGGAGATGACCATCTCCGTGGTCTAAGTGAATTTTTATTTTTTTAAAATTTTTTTAATTTTTTTTAAAAAATTAAAAAAATTAACTTAGACGACGGAGATGGTCATCTCCGTGGTCTAGGTGAAAATTCCGTAAAATTATTTTTTAAAAATAATTTGTAATGAATTTTTGGACCTGTAATTTGAATGGAATTGTCGTAAAATATCGATTAAAGAATCGTATATATAAAAAGTGGGATTTAAGACGATGAATTAATTTACGTATTCAAACTTGTTAAGTATCTACTAATATGTATAACTTAAGTGTCGGTACGTATAGGCTCATTGCACATCGATATTAACGAAATTGAATTTGGAAAAAACGACCATTGGATATACTCACCATAACACAATATATAAGTAAAATAATTTCCACTAAATACTGAGTTCGTTCAGGGTTTCATCGGCACAGTTAACCGCAAATCCAAAATTTTTACAAACTGGAAACCTAGATACACGAAAATCCGTAAGTCCTATTTTAAAACCGTCGACGCTCACACTCCAAGCATTTTTTACTCTATGGTCTCGACGAAAAGAATATGCATTGGGACATGGTCTAGATGGTCGTTGTCTTAGGTGAAATTACGAAATTTTCACTTAGACGACGGAAATGTGCATTTCCGTCGTCTAAGTTCTTACTTGGACGACGGAAATGCACATTTCCGTCGTCTAAGTGAAAACATGGTTTAGGGGAAAGGGATTTAGGGTTTAGGGTTAAAGTACTTAGACGACGGAAATGTGCATTTCCGTCGTCTAAGTGAAAACTTAGACCGCGGAAACTTTCTCCGCGGTCTAAGTGAAATTTTTAAATTTTTGAAATTTTACTTAGACGACGGAGAAGTCTTTTTCCGTCGTCTAAGTGACACTTAGACCGCGGAAATTTTCTCCGCTGTCTAAGTTTCACTTAGACGACGGAAAATGACTTCTCCGTCGTCTAATTGTTCACTTAGACCGTGGAGAAGTTTCCGTGGTCTAAGTGTTACTTAGACGACGGAACCTTTAAGGTTCCGTGGTCTAAGTGCATTTTTCTTGTAGTGATCAATTGAATGCTCCTCATCATCATAATGTCCATCGTCTAAATCGTATCCGACGTTTTTGTCGTCATCCTCTAACTCCTCTTCAGGAGCATTCTTCTCTAACTCATTAATCTCCTCTTGAGTAAGATTCATGGCGCCATCAGAAATGGGTGAGTGTTCGTTAGACTAAATCAGTTTCCTTATGTCGGAGATGATAGAAATATTAGGATTTTGATATGCATTGTCATTATGTGCTTCGGTGTCAGTCGCTGACGTCCCTTCAAGTTTTGTGGCACTCCATATTCCTCGGTGAGACATATGGTTTACTATTTTCCAACCTTCACCAGCTTTTGAATCATCCATATAGAACACATGCCTAACTAAGGTGATAAGAGCGAATGGCTAATCCTCATATCTGCTTGAGTTTGTATTGACTGATAAAAGGTCGAGATCTTCCTTCGTACGCTTGAACCATTTACACTTGAATAGAAAAACATTAATATCATTCCCATCAAGTATCTAAACGACATTAACAAGAACCCCGTAATATACATCAGCACCTTCCCTAACCGCGAACCCACTGTTTTGTGTTTTTTTTCCTTTATCTCGGTCCAATGAATGAAAATTTACGCCGTTGACAAAACATTCTGGGTAAATATAGTGTTGAACCGTCTTATGGGCCAACAAATGCTTTTCCAATGATCACCACCCCTAGTGGTTACCAAAATTTTCTAAATCAATCATCTGAAAAAATGTGAACAATATATATGAATGTGTATTTAATTTCTACCGAAAATTTGACATAGTTTCCCATAAATATAAAGGAAACCAAAAACCTGCATACACAAGGTAAGGCAAAACACTTCGCAAAAGTAAACACCAACTGTCATTCGAATTTATCGTAGGCACCTACTCGCATACATATTTCTCAATTTAAACCAAAAACTAATCACAAACCTTATATGCATGCATGGTTTAAACTAATTAAACATACGTACCCTTAGAGGAAATAATCAGGGAACTTCTTCTTAATCAATTTTTCAACCCAGTTATGACTCTTTTCTGGTTTAGCTCTTTAAATTTTCTCCTTGTAAGCTTGCATGTATGGGTCTACCTCGTTACACTCTCGCAACACTACCCAATTCACTCCAACAAGTTCTTCTTTAGTTAATCATTCGTTTAATACTCCTCTAAACGGTCGTACAACATCTGTGATGGCTAAAAGATTTTTGTGGACATTTGGATTGGAGACGGTGGTTTGGACTGGATCCTTGAGGTACCTATTACAGTAGGTAACACACTCATACATTAGGTATGTCTCTGCTATGGTGCCATCTGAAGTAGATTTATTTTTGACGAATCCTTTATACTGTTCGAGTTGTCTGCAAAATTATACAATTAATTATTTGACGAATAGTAGAAACACAAAAAGATATGTAAATGATGAAAAGCTATTGTAATTAATTGTACCTTTCTTGAGATACATCTAAGTGTAGTAGACCAGACCAAAAAGCAACACTTGTTTAGGAAGGTGAATCATAATGTCAAAGAAATCAGAGAAAAAATTATCTCTACTTTGAAAAGGATGTGTACAATTTCGTATTGTAATTCGACCACATATAACTTCTTCAACTCTCTAGCGTATAACCTCTGCCACCATCTACACAATGCTACCATTGGATCAACGACGTCACGAGGCAAATATAGTCGAATTACCACTGAAATTAGACGTTGTAGCATAACGTAATAGTCATGAGTCTTTAGACCAATAAAATTGTATTGCTCAACGTTGACTGCTCCAAATATAGTCGCTGCATATATAGACGGATGACGAACACTTTTAAACCAGTTGAATATTGAACCCCTCAGTGTCGGCTTCAATGTGTAAGGTACATCTTGTATCTTGTTGTACACTCCTCTTCTATTCCTCATTAACTACAAGGGGAGGCATAAATTCATAGATTCCAGATCTTTTCACTCTTTGGGAGAATCTTTAGTCTAACTTAATTCCGAGAATTGTTCCCACCACGTTGTCGCACACATTCTTTTCTAGGTGCATGACATCTAGGTTGTTTCTGAGTTTCAACTTCGACCAGTAAGGTAGTTCAAAGAAAATACTCATGTGATGCTAATACCTAAGATTGTGTGGAGGGTGTGGATTGAGTTTCTTCACATTGGTGTCATTGGTCAACACACCAAAATAGAAGTTGTTTAACCTCTCAAAAATCTCGTCGCCAGACCACTGTCAGGGTTTAGGATTATTCTTTACCATCCCGTCAAAATTATCCTTATCTTGTCGCCACGAGTGATCATGAGGAAACAATCTACGGTGACCCATGTAACACACCATCCCCGCGTGCCAACTAGAATTAACGTCATCCAAGCAGACAGGACAACCATTATATCATTTGGTTGTGCAAGATGCCAACATCCCATATGCAAGAAAATATTTGATGGTCCACATTATGGTTGCCTTCATCATAAACATTGTATCAGTGAACTTGTCATAAGTTGGGACTCCATTTTTCTACAACAGTTTCAGCTCGTCAATCAATGATCTGAGGTACACATCTAAACACTTTCTAGGAGATTTAAGACCTGAAATTAGCATAGTAAGAAAAATAAATTCTTTGTTCATACACATCCATGAAGGCAGGTTTTATGACATGATAATAACTAGCCAAGTGCTGACGGCAACGCTATTATTACCGGATTGAATCCATCTGTAGAAAGTCTGAGTCTAATATTTCAAACCTCTGCTACAAAGTCTTGAAATTCTCTGTCGAAATATTTAAAAGCCTCCCCATACGCCACGTGTCCGAGCACATTGTCATCTATTCTTTATTCCCTGTACCATTTCATCGCCTCTACTGTGTACAGAGACATGTACAGACGCTGCAGTCTGGGAATCAACGAAAAATAGTGAATCATCTTCACAGGAATTTGCTTCTTCGAACTCCTCTTTTTCCCCCGGTTCAAATATATGCACTAGTTGCATACAGGACAGTAGTCCAAATGTGCATACTCTTTGTAAAACAGCACACAATCATTTATGCATGTGTGAATTTTCTTGTACTTTAGGCCGAGGCTACTCAAGATCTTTCTAACCTTATAATGGGTTTCAGGAAGTTTGTGATGATCCGAAAGCAACTTTTATATATGCACTTGCATTTTTTCAAAAGCACGATCTGAAATTTTGTTCTTAACTTTTATTTGAATTTTCTCCATTATATATCGCAACACGTTCTCTAGACATCCAGGGTATACCGAGGTCTGGGCTTCAAATAGCATCTTGTTGTACTTATCCATCTCAGCAGTGTCAGTGGCCAAGACAGCAGGGAATGTGTCTTAATGAGGAGTATCATAACCTCCCGCTTCATGTTGGTGTCTACCATGACTAAATTTTAGAAAAGTATCATGGACCAAATCCACAGTAGGGTTCCAAGAAGGGGCGCCACTACCACTGGATGAGGCACCCTGGTAACTGTACCCTGAGCTGAAGTCTGGTCCTGAGCTGAAGTCTACTACTTCACCATGCTCACTCCATGAAGTGTAACTCCACATCATACCATGGTCATACAAGTGTTGAGACATAACATTAATCTTCACAAACTGATGGTTAAGACATTTTTTGCACGGACACCTGTAACGCTTCTTTCCTTGACCATGTTCCATCGTAAAAAATATAAACTCTTTGATTCCGTCCATATACCTCTCATAACTGCTAAATAATTGAGTAATCTTAAACGACAAGATAATTCATCGTCGAAGTGTAAAGTTTCATCATCTAGGTACATACCTAGAGGACAAAACTATTTTCGTCATCTAAGTTATCTCTTAGACGACAAATTATATTATTCATCGTCTAAGTATGTACCTAGATGATGAATATTGTTTTCGTCGCTTAGGTATGTCCAACTTAGACGACGGATGTAATTCGTCGTCTTAGTAAATACCTTAGACGACAAAACATGATATTCGTCGTCTAAGTACACACTTAGACGACGAATTATGTAATTCATCGTCTAAGGTATTTCTTAGACGACGAATATCATGTTTCGTCATCTAAGTTTGACTTAGATGACGAAAAAGATTTTTTGGAGACGAAAAAATATTTCGTCATCTAAGTTGCAATTAGGCAACAAAATCTTAAAGGTTTCGTCGCCTAAGTAAGTTTTTCTGGTAGTGTATTGAGCTTCTTGTTAAAGCGGTAATACAGATCTTGTCACATCACTAGAATTATGGGCACTTAACGCAAAAAATGCTACCTGTTATGGTGTTCAAAATCGACAACGGGCTTATCGTAAGGCAACGAGGCGACAATGATCACTCATTCCAAGAGAGGTCCCAAAAAATGACTACTTGATCATTTTTAAAGTTGGATTACTTTATAAATCGACAGTCTAGAGTTCCGATACTCCTAATATATTAGTCTACATGTACTGTGCACTGGAAACAGGACAAAGGAGGACAGAGTTGGGTGTGCCAAAGACTTGTTGTTCCTTGTTCAAATGGTAGTCATCAAGTTTCAAACTCGTATCTTTGTTCCCTAATTGTTTCTATGTTCTGTTTCTTAACTTGGTGATCTTTTATTTGATTGAGTTGTATTTACTATCAATTATTGT
This sequence comes from Geum urbanum, assembly GCA_946800695.1. Lineage (NCBI taxonomy): Eukaryota > Viridiplantae > Streptophyta > Magnoliopsida > Rosales > Rosaceae > Geum > Geum urbanum. Next base: position 58,643,583 of record OX326997.1, read on the forward strand.
TCTGGGCGTAGCACACTTTGAGGTTGTTTAAGTACTTTTGACTACTTAAATTGGTCATCCTTTGGTTCGTCGGTGACCCTACAGTTGATTGGGCTCATACGTCATTTGAATGGAGGTAAGACCCACAAACGCCTGACTTAAAGGGGATGAGGTTCAAATAAGTATTGTAAGATTTAATGCTTTATATTAAAAACATAAACTAAGGATGGGCACGGGACGGGTCGGGTCCATTTTTGCCCGCCCCTATCCCTATCCTGAACAGGACGAGATTTGTTATTTTACAAGTCTGTCCCGGTCGTCCTGAAACCAGAACGGGACAGGATGGAACGAGACGGGAAGAGTCCAATTTAAAATAAACATTTAATGGAATATTAAACAACAAAAATTCAAATGAGATGAGACGAACCAAAATTCGGGTTTAATATAAGATAAATATAGTTTGTTAAGACTTAAAAGTCTATAACTACACAAAATAATACCGTTTTACTTAATGGTTAATTAAAAGAAGTAAAACTACAAGCAATTTTATTTCATTTTTAATTGATACATTTAATTGATACTATAAAAAGTGTAATACTTTGATCCTTAGAAGGTAATTTTATTTTTTTGTTGAATAATGTTATTTGTTTGATAATTTAATATGTTAACCCTTAATAAAAAAAATAATAAAATAAAAAAATATATTATGTGGGACAGAACGGGTCTATCGGGATTTCAAAATCAAGACTCGATCTCATCCCTAAAAAACGGAATAGGTCGGGACGGGAATAGTGAAAATTTTCTTTTTCATCCCGTCCTATCCAAGCGGGATCAGATTAAGTTTAAGATTTACAAAATCCGTGTCCACTCCTAACATTAACAAAAGTCTCAAAGTCTAACATCCAGGCCCAAATAGGCAAATAGGGCAATCAAGGCATTAAAAGCCCATTGGTATTGTTAGATTTATGTTGTGGGCTCGAATAGGGTCTTTCTATTGTGAGCCTTTTAATCTTTCCATGTAATCAAACGAGCCCAACCCAACCATTGTAAAGCGCAGTCCCGAGACTCCAAAGCCAAAAATAATGTGCCGGCAAAGACCCAAAGACAAGAACCGAGAACACAACAACAAAAGCTCTCCAGGGGTCTCTAGTTTCATTTGTTTTGAAATAAAAAGCTCGTAGCTTTCAAGTCCCCAAGTCCCCGTCTCTCCCTTCCTTCCTTCCTTCCTTCCTTCTCTCCCTCCCGCTTTTATTGCTAACTAACTCTCTCTCTCTATCACTTTTGAGATCTGCGACTCCCAAAACCGTTGCCACAAATCCTCACATCTTTTATTCATATTCATTCACTCACTCACAGCTCAACCCTTCTTTGTAGAGTTCTCTTTGGCGCGTGTTCAATGGTCTCTCCGACAACACTAGTAAGCATTTCTGAACCTCGTAACTTTTTCCCGAATTTGCGTCTGATTTGGATTACTGGGTCAGGGTTTAATGTGGATAATTGGGTAATTCGGATTCGTTCATATGCTCTCAGGGTTTAATTCGAATTTGGGTTTCCTCAGCTTTTGGGCTCTTGGTTTTGCCTAAGTAGCTCCTGAGTTTGTCTTGTGGTGTCTGAAAATGTAGAGCTGGGAATTCTGAGATTTCGGGTGTTTTCTGAAATTAGGGTTTGATATGTTCTCGCGATTGGTTTCATTTATATGTGTCATGTTGCTACTGGGCTCCATGCTTGTGGTGTTTTTAATCTCTGCATACTAGTACAATTTACAGGTTCCATTTTTTTTTTTGCATGTTGTAATTGGGTGCGTGTTTCACATAGTGCACTCAAAAGAAATATGAAGTAGTTTTCGTTGGGCTTTTACTCTGTTTGAGAGTTTTAAAAAAGTGTTTGTAATGAGGGTTTTAATTACTTAGATCGGTTATCCTCCTTTCACCTATCCCTAATTAACGGATCCATTAGGCTAGGAGGGAAAAACTTAGAAAGTATGGTTCTCGTTTAAGTGAACTCTAAATCCCATGAGCAACTCTATTATGTTTACTTTGTAGTGACAGGAATTACTTTTAAGTTATAGACAAGTATACCAACAATTTGAGCCTTATTGTGTTCCAATAGCATGGAAGTCACTCGAACATTTTGTAATTCACTTGGTACTACGTCATCTCTGATTTGACTCGATTTCTTGTTTAACAGCCAAGTATAATTTCCAATTTGGTTGCCTTTCCAATGGTGTGTTTTAAGTTAATTTAGATAGATGTACAAACCATAATGATTCAATTTATCTTTCGTGCAACCCGTACTGCACAACCAAGAGCTTTAAGCCACTCTCTAATTGCATATGATACAACATTTAGTTTTAAAGCTTAATGCCTCTTAGCTGTGAATAGACAAGAAATTGTCATACTTTCTTGGAAGGAAGAGTCATGGGATGGCATTTCTCATGAGATCATATATATGTCGTTATATGGAATTATTGCAGGGTGTGATGCTGATTTTCCTGTCTCTATAGTCTATACTGAATTCCAAGAGGAAGTTACGTCACAGGAATTGAAATATCTGCAGTAGATTTCATCTCATTGGATAAGAAGATATTGACATGGAGGCCCAAATTCATTACCTAGAGCAAGAAGCATACTGTGCAGTCTTGCGTGCTTTCAAAGCTCAGTCTGATGCTATTACTTGGGTATTCACTCTTTGCTTGCTTCACTCTGTGCTTATTATCTTGACATTAATAGTGAATCAGCATTTGAATTATGATTATGTGTCTTATTATTTCAGGAGAAGGAAAGTTTGATTACAGAACTTAGGAAAGAGCTGAGAGTATCAGATGATGAACACAGAGAGCTTCTTTGCAGGGTTAATTCTGATGACATCATCAGTAAAATAAGGTTTACTTCTTGAAAGTTTAAAATGTCATGATACACTACTTTGATGAACATGCATGGAGTCAGTAAAATATGTTTTGATTCTCACATTATGCCCACCTATCAGAGAGTGGAGGACGGCAGGTGGGCATCAAGCTGCTAGGTTCAATGCATCCCACCCTGTTTATGATCTTGTATCCAGTCCTACTGTTTCAGCATCCCGAAAGAAACAGAAAACATCCCAATCGGTACATCCTTCAGTCTAATGCCATTTATTTCAATTTAAAACTGTTTTGATTTTAGTCACAAACAACAAATAGACACAGCAAACCAAGAGAAACACACACAGATATTTGCTAACTTTGCCTACGGGGCATAAAAGTCTCCACTATATTTGTAATGGGTATACAGAAAGAATGAATATAAAAACATACTCTCTCTCTCTCTCTCTCTCTCTCTCTCTCTCTCTCTCTTCCTTTCCCACTACTCTCTCTCTTAACCCTAGAATGGAATACACTTCGCTCTCTGTCTCTGTGATGCATAAACAAGAGCAGAAACTCTACTTATATAGACATAAGGAACTACAACACCACATAGGAATAGGTTTCCTACTAGTGCTAGCAAGGATTACGAACCGTAATCTATAAAATTATTCAATAGTCAAGGCTGACTTTATAGCGCTCTAGCGTGAAGACTGGATTGGTTTTTTTCTTTCTTGAACACAGGGTCAGCCATTTGGTTTATCTTCGATGAAGTCTATGCAGTACCCTTCAACAGGACCATCTTTGAGTAGGCAGCTCACTAGCCGCAGTTCTACTGGTCCACTTGCAATCACTGAACCTGCTGAAGGAGCTACATATGATTTAATTGGAAGGAAAGTGTGGATGAGATGGCCTGAAGACAACAGCTTCTATGAGGCCCTTATAACTGATTACAACGTTAACGAGGTAGCTTTCTGAATTATCCGCAAGGTGTCCTTGAAATTTAAGAAATAATAATGGAGTGTATATGATTGTATTGTTTTATCAGTAATGCTTTTGATTTTTGTTGACAAATTCAAGTAACAAGCAATTCATTGGCCTAGTAATGGGCAAATGAATTTGCCCAACTCTATCATAGTTATAATGTAGCCTCTCTGGACTGCTTTTACCAGAAATTGATATGATCAAAAGTCAGAACTGCACAAGTCAAGAGTGTATTTGCTCTTGTGTACCTTGTATATGTGCTTCTGACTTTAAATACAAATGAAATTATGAGCATTTCTCTAATGAAATTATAACAAGTAATTGAACAGCCAGTTCGTTTGTCATTTTCAAGCAAAAAGTGATCAGTTCTGGTCTTAAGACTCCTGTCTAGTGTTGAAAATAATTACAGGATTATATATATAGTGAATTTAAGGATTTCTTATTCCTCAGACCAAGACTGCTTTATATTTGATGTCTTACCCAGTGATAATGTTGTATGATTTTAGAACTTCAACCAAGTGATTGAATAATAAAAGATTTATAACCTTGCATCCTCTTGACATTGTTAGGAAAATCATAGCTGACAGTAGTATTGATGATTGGAGATGGCTGTTGTACATTCATTAGATTCTCCTCTATGATATATACATCAGTCATATAAATATCCTCACTTTTATTACAGGGTCGGCATGCTTTGATCTACGACAAAAATACAGCAAATGAGACATTTGAATGGGTGGATTTCAAAGAGGTACTCTGGCAGCTTTAATCTTTTCTGTATATAGTATTTGTATGAACAATGTCGGTGCATTTTTCTAGTTGTTACTATTAACCAAGTGGGAACATTCATTGACTACAAATCGGATCCAAGGATATCTAGCATTGGCTAACTAGTTCTCTTGATGCTATGGTAAACACTACAGGAATTATATTGGAGTTCAGATTCTTTATGTTAGCCCCTCTTAAAAAAATGCATGCATTAAGATGCTTTGTTTGAAATATACAGAATCAAAATCTAAAATGAGAATGTATGAGTACACACATTTGAACTTTGTTTTTGTTATCTTTTCAGAGACCCTTGAACTTTGCAAAGTCTGCAAAACTGACATATGTTCGTTTTTTATCATATGAAGGTTTATGATCTGCATCACCGATTAATAAATGAATAGGGTCAATGGTTGCAGATCACCGATTAATAAATGAATAGTCAATTATTGGCATGTTCTTGGTAATTCCGTTACATTGTATTCCAACTTTAGATTAATTGTACTAGACTAGACTCCATTGATCAGTTGCTGATTACAGATATCTCGCGGGGATATCCGCTGGGAAAGTGAGGAACTGGGGCTATCTCATCAAGGGAACCATGGAAGTGGACAAGGACGTAGGGTTAAGAAATCTACAAACCCTGGTGGTGTTATTCCAGGTTCTGGGAGAGGTCGAGGACACATAAAGCCTCAATCAAAGAAGCAGCTTCTTCCTACACAAAATGGTATAGGAAATAAGTTGCCAGATGATCTAGAATTATTGAATACCGATTCTCTGGTGAAGGAGGTAATTTGAACTATCTCTTTTTGGAATGGAAATTATGATAAACTTGATACTTGATTGAAATTAGGGACTGTTCATTATTTCTCGTTTTTGTCACTTTTTTTATAGGTCGAGAGAGTTTTCAATGCAAGTAATCCGGACCCCTTTGAGCTTGAAAAAGCAAGGAAAATGCTGAAAGTAAGATTAAAATTCTTCATCTTTTTCCCCTCTCGTGATATCAAATTACAGTTTTGATGGCTATATGTCGCGTGTGCAGGACCACGAACAAGCACTTGTTGATGCCATTGAAAGACTTGCATATGCCTCAGATGGTGAAAGTGGTAATGGTTATATGTGTACAGAATAGTCTTGGTTCATTGTGTTTAGTCACTACTTTTCGATTTGAGCTTAAAATAAGTTAATTAACTGGTCGATTCTCATTAGTGTTTTCAATTAGCATATTGAAAATTCTTGTTTTTGTGGTACTTGTCTGTCCCTGTGTAGTGGCAGTGCATAAATTATTCTTAAATAGAATAATCTGTCACACACTTGACATGAGATGAAGCTATGCAGTTCTCAGTATGTGGAGAAGGGAGATATTTTATATTTAGTCACTAGGTAACTCTCCAGACATCATCGAGATTCGGAAGGTCCGAAATATAATGGTGCTTTGAACTTGTAGGGAAGGGAAACCGTAGTAAATATGACTCCTGAAATCAATGAATGTAACTTCTCTTCACGGCTTCCTGTTGATCATGTGTATTTTGTAGTTTTAGATCAATGGATCATACAATATTGACTTCTGTATTTATCGTGGATGACATGTTCCTCCTTTTCCTTTGATATTCTTAAATGACATGTTCTTTTTTGGCTCCTCCTTTGAGTTGGTACTTATTATTTTTCTTCCAATACAACAGATGGAGAGCATGGAGAGCGGGGAGAGCATACATTTATGCATGGATAATCAACGGCTGGGCAACAACGGCATTGCATGCACTGGTTGAATGTGAAAATCATGTAACTGAAAAGGTTGAACTTAAAAGTTGGAAGGATGACCACCAAGAGGTTGAATCTAATGCTCTGATGGTGTTTGATCATAGCATTATTTGATCAGATTTGTAGATTATTTTTTATTCATCTGGGTTTCATACATAAATCTCAATTCAAAGTAGCATGCTGGTAGGATGTGTATCCGCCTGTAAAAACATATTCGTTTAGTGTTTCTGGTATGCCATAAAGTTTCCACTAAAGTTTCCACATGAGGAATAGCAGATAAAATCTAAATTTGCTGAATTGACCCCTCTTAGATCTCTTTAATGTTGTGACTTCACTTCTCTTGCTTCCCTCCCATGGAGCATTTATATCTAATTTCCATTGATTATATAGCCTAGAAGCCCAGAATACTCCTACAAACCAAGCCATGAAAATCACAATAAATATTCAAATACCCAAATTGAACACAATGAAATCGGGAAAACAAAAAATAATTAAAATAGGGTAAAAGAGGGCTGATTGGTCATATAGATCATAGGGGCATTATTATGTGGTCTTGAACTACTACGTGGTATGTTGAGGTGATAATCCAAACCAATGCAAACACAACTTGTCGTGTATGAAAAAAAAAAAAACTGATTACATGTTGATACACGTGCCGTGTTTGCAATGATTTGGACTACCACCTCAGCGCGTTACATGGTAATCCAACACCACCTAATGATAAGAGAAACTTGCCTCAAAGCTGAAGTTTAACCATCCGAAGCACTAAACAAATCCATCTGAAGACAATGACAGATTTTTCTTTTGGTCAAATTTGATAAGCTGGGCGATTAAGGCAGAGAGAGTAATTAGCCATGTTTAATTACCTCAGCCATTTGACTAGCTTGTGGTAATCCCAGCACTAAGAAAACTGATCTTCGCCAGATCTTCAATTACACTCGAGGTAGACATGATATCATCGCCATATTGTTCAGTGAATGTATTTCGGGTGACAGTAGCAAAGAGCTCTGCTGTACAACATGAAACTGGCTTGTCTAAGGACTAAGGTGTCTCCTCTAGGCCACTACTCCAAACTGAGTATATCCAATGGGCTGCATTCTTTTCTGTGGACTACAGTGCCTGAGATCATGATGCCTACTCATTAGAACACTGGTATGAACTATGCTTCGTATCAAGATCTCTAGCATGATGTTTTCTGCAAAATACATCGAAAGGACAACAACCGTCAGACAGGCATCCATATTGTATTAGTTCATTGTGAAGGATGTGTTATTTTTCATTAACAAATACAGAAGAGAAAAAAACATACCCTGACAATAGATCTTGATGCAAAAAGGATAAAATGAGCGCATCTCTAATGCCATGTTAAGCATGCAACCTTGAAACTCTGTAGCAAAACAAGGTAATAAATAATAAACCAACTGAATTAATTATATCAGAAAAGGCTGTGGCATTGGTTCCATGAGTAAAACGCTCAAGAAAGTATTTGAAGTTCTGTTGAAATGAAGACAGACATTAAGCTCAGAAAATGAAAAAATTTCAAAATCAGCAATGTTTCTCTACTGGATTCCAAAGACACAAGAAGCTGCAAAAGATGGCAAGCACTAGCAAAATTTATCTTTATTTTCACCTTAAAACCAAGTGCTAATGACATGAAAGCTCGGCCTAGTCTGCAGACAGATGATGCACCAACTGATATATATCCTTGTAGTTCCAATCCATAAGCAGATAAAGAAAACAATCACAGAGAAAATGAGACAACAACCAATGCCCTTAACAATCCAATCTATACGAGAAAAAGCAAAATAAAGGAAAAACACAAGGACTGAATTTCTTCAACCTGTGGTTACTCCACTCGCAAAGTCTGAATTTCCTTTATCATAACAAATAACATTCTCTAAATCAATCTAAAACATGCACCTTTTAAAAATAAAAACATGCAGTTTCATCAGGGTTTGATTCATTTATCATATGACATCTGCGTCAATCAGTATTATAGGGCCTTTTCACATTTGTACAAAAGCCTTTCAGATAATAATTAAGCTATCTACATTATTCCTCTAAAAAGTTCATATGAGATCCACAGACAACCATTAAAGCCATGACCAGATTACATACACCTCTCATTGTTTTTCATCAAACTGCAATCTCTACAAGATTACACCTCTTTTCAAAACCGATAGGAAAACAACAATAACAATAACTCAACGATCTTCAAAGGAGCACACAAATATCTATCTAAAGCATATACATACTGGTTGAGGACATATAAGAAATCATCAACATTGATTACAACGCAAACAAAAGATCATCAACAGAACAATAAGTAAAGAACTTAGAGAGGAAAAATCCCATCGGACGCTAAAGCATCGAAATCAAAGACCCTTTCTTTACAGGCAGCAACAACGGGGGCATTGATTGCCTATTCCGTTTGAAGACCTGGGTATGGAGTCGGGATGGAAATTGGTTTTGGGGGTCATGAAAAGAGTGTGTTGGTGAAGAGATGATGGGTGACGACTTTGTTTTGAAGAAAATGCAATTATCCATTTTTGTGAAATTGCATGTCTTTCGACAAGAGTACCTGAAATGAAGGCTACACCGTTCAGGAAATTGAAAAAGTGGTGGCCTATCTCTATTACTTATTGGACTTTGATACAGTCAAGGTCTAAATTTCTTTTTTCTTTTCATTTTTAATTTATGATTTCAAATTTGAGACAGCTTATTTTATAGATTATTGGTTAAAAATCAACACTACAAAAAATGAATCAAAATGGAGATCATTCTGATCTTGTAAAATAAATGAACAGTTATTATTATAATGTTGAAATTCACCATAACCGTTCATTTTGACAAGATCGGATACCCAAATGACCTCCATTTTGATTCATTTTTTGTAAAGCTGATCATCATCCAATAATCTATAGAATGAGTGGTTTCAAATTTGAAATTAAGAATCGAAAAATGGGAGAAATAAGAACAATTTAAACCTTTGTGTCCAAATAAATTTGGACCCAATTAATTACCTTATTTATTTGTTTCTCTTTTATCCGCAAAGAAACGAATAACTTCACTTCTCTAGCCTGGGGCTACCATTGAAGCACAATTTTATTTTATTATTTAAATAATTAGTCGTTCAATATCTGAATTCTTATTGGTCTGAGAGATACCTAGCCTCTAGTTTTTGAACCAACTCTACCTTAGTGCCAACTGTAAATACATAATTAGAATGACATCTACTAATATAGATCCATCATCAATGTATACTAGTAAAATCAACTGGACCTGAAAGTGGAATGAAGAGATTGGAGGGGATGGCATGCCTTCATCTGAAACTACTGGAACAACCACTCGGTGAGCTATAACTAAAAAGACATGTGGGCAAGTTTATGCAGAAAGCCAGATAAGAAATCAAATTTCAACCCTAACCCCAAGGAACAATGGAGCTCACTTATACAGGAGGCTAACATATTATACTCGGTCTTCTTGCACAAAATTAATGCTTGAAGTAGGATCTTTCCGCCATTCCTTTCCATTCTCATACAAAAATTTATTGATAAAAAACAGAGCAAAACAATAGTTCAATGGAGCTCACTTATTCTGAAGCTCAATTATGGGGTTCAATTCAGTTGCGTCACAAGTTCACTACTAGCTTGTGATACCCAAGTCTAGTTGTTGTCTGACGAGCAATTAATAGTTCTAGCTTAAATAACCGTCCAAAATGACTATTGCAAGTTGGATGTTTGCAATATAGTTTACATCCGAATTGTTTACAAAACCGACGGATCCAGGCCATGCCGAGAGTCTCGGTTAATTCCTCAGAAAGTTACTAGACTATTTCCCATGGCAATTGCATCAGTTTCACATTCATTACCATCTCTACCTAGTTTCTACGCCGTTTAGCTGGAGCAGCTCTTGTAGTTTCTGCTGCCCTCTTTGAGGGTCGTCCCACGCTTCTTTTTGTGGGGCTAACTTCTTCTTTGGCCGCCTGTCTCCCACCAGCACCTCTACGCGAAGCTTGTTCTTTCTGCAGACCACTAGCATTGCCAGCTTTTTTCTGCTCTGCTACTTGTTTCTGTGCAGTCCCTTTGTCATTTCTGTTTTTCCTTTGATCTGCTCCTTTCTGTGCACTGCCTTTGCTATTTCCCGTTTTTCTCTGCTCTGCTCCAACATCCTTCCTGTCATTCTCAAGGAGTTTCGAGACCTCTGATTTATTGTTGGATGCGGGGCTCCTCTTCAATCTACTCAAGAATTTTTCTGCACTTTGCCTTTTCCCACTTGTATTGCCATTGCTCTTCTTTTCCGTCTCAGCTATTAACTCAGATTTCTCATTGTTTATCATTGCTCTGGTTGATGAATCAACATTGGCATTTGTAATCACATCTGGATTCTTCTCCTTGCTATTTTTGTTCGAGTTGTTTCTCGAATTGGTCCCAGCTCTTTCTTCTCTCTTTTTTGTGACAGGAAGTTTCTCCTCAACTTCATTGTTTTGCTTCCAGCTTATAACTGGTTCAACATCCTGCAATAATGTAATCTTTTGCTCCTTTTTAATGCCAAGTGCTGATGATGATGTTGATGCTCTGGCCTTTATTGAGCTGCGCTTTCGACAAGCAGTAAATGGAATAGATAGGTTTGATTTTGCTAGCAATGAGTCCGACGATTCAGTTTCAGGCTTCAATGATAGACCTGGTGGTGATGGAGTTTCTTCTTTAGGTGGTAGTCTCTGGCTTTCTTTCTCTGGTAATGGATTACGAGCCATTTCCTTCGAAACAAGCAACTGAAGCTCGCAAGCCGCCTTGTATTCAAGACTCCCTTCCCCGAAGAATACTGTGGCATTCTTGCAGATAAGTACCATGTCTCTGAAAAATTTACTCTTACAGCTTGAGTACCAACCTCCTTCAAGCCTGGTTTGCACCAATTCAAAATCTATATGTTGCCGAATCATGTTGGTATAAATGGGTGTGTCCTGCAACATTTTAGAAACCACAAACAACATCATCACTATAATTCTTCTGAACAAAATGCATGTTCTCTTATGTTACAAACCCGTCTATGACACACACAGCTCAACTTTTCAATATGCCAAATGATCTTAAATTACATAATAAAACACAGGTTGTATAGACAAAAGTACATAGCATGCAAGACAAAGGGGATAACATGGTTCATGACCAGGAACAAGTCATCAACTAAAAGTCCCAACTATTTGCCCACATTCTATTACCTATAGTTTTAGCTTTAATTAATGACGCCCCGATGGGTGTGAAGGAAAAGCGTAGATAAAACTGAAGCAATATAACAGTTTTGTTAATTTTTCTCTAATATTTTTACTTTTTTATTCCTTGTTAATTATTTTATATTATTTTAAAATTATAAAAACAAATGGTTATTTTTTGAGTTTTTCAAAGTTCTACTTTGTGCACTATTTCTTTAATTAATAGAGATCTACATAATTTTTTTTATTAATTAAATTTCAAAACATCACATTCAAAAATAAAATAAAACGCCTAAACAAGTGAAAATTATTCTATACAAGTTGGTGTAAGTGCATTGCTTATAAAATAAGGGTAAAAGAGAAATTTATCATTTTTTTATCCAAATTTTTCAACCTTTTATTAACTTTAGGCCAATAAAAATCTGCTCTAGACGGTTAAATACACTGCTGTGAATGGAATATGTTCCCCTAAACAAGATGTGTTCGTTGTTTTTTACACACACCAAACCCCAATCCCCCGATGGCCTTTAAGACGCAAGGTGCTAAAATTTGCCTAGGTATTGGGCCTAAGTCCACAAAGACGATCCGGCCCATTAAACTGTACTGTACAAGCCCAAGTTCCTGAAACCTAGCGGACCCACCCACCCCCCTCACTCTCTGTCCCCCTATGACAACACCTGTACCAACGAGTAGAACATAACTGCTCCGAACAGGCACACAACCCGTCGTGACACGTCACGTCCTTGTTTGATTGAGACCTCGGCCCTATACGTCCGTCGTCATCGCGTTCCATAAAATAATGCTTTGCTATTCGAAATTAAAAAAAAAAAAAAAAGTAAAGTTAAAACCTGCGAATGGAGCCGGCGCTCGAAAACAGAGGCAGCCTTGTGAGACCGGAGGATCTGGAGGATATCAACCAACGGCTGCGATTCCGCTCCGACCTGCTTCATAGTGGGAGATTGGTCCTCTTGGTCCGGCTCAGCCGGTTCACTTGCCTTCTTCGTTTCCTGCCCGGTTTTTCTCGACAAACTCGCCGTGCTCTGCACATCGCTGCTACTTTGTCCTCCCTTCGACTCCGCCACCGATTCCCTTCCCTTCGACTCCGCCACCGATTCCCTCCCCTTCTCCGACTCGGCCGCAACCGCCACTTCCTTCGCCACCACAGAGTCACTACTACCGTTACACGAATCCTCCACCACCGGTTGACTCGGTTTCTCGACCGGTCCAATCTTTCCGGGGACCGGTTCGACGGGTTCGGATCCCTTCTTCTCCGCGTCGATTCCGGTTTCGGGAATCTCAGATTTCGGATCTGTGGTGTTTGATTGATCAAACGACAGCCGGTCATCGTCGCGCACTAACACCTTGCCGGAAAATTCTTTCCCGACAATATTTAACGGAGATATGTCCTCCGGCACAACGGCTTCGTCTTTGATCTCATCCTCTCCGGTCTTCTCCGGATCCGATTTTTCCTTACAGCGCACTTCTTTTAACTTCTCCACCTTCGATTGCAGAGACCTAAAAAATATAACAAATTTTTTAAAAAATTTTCTTTTCTTTTCTAAGACATAAAAAATCGGTGGTTTATGGATTGGAAATTTACACGATGGAGAGGTCGTAGCGTTGGACGTCACGACGGAGTTCATCGAGGCGGAGTTGTCGCAACTCGTCGAGCCAGGGAATAGTGGCGGCGGCGGCGGCGGCGTTTTCGTCGGAGACGGCGTCGTTGAAGCGGCGACGGAGGTCATGAAACTTACGCTTACACGTGAGGGGGGTGAGGTGGTTGAGGTTAGAGCAGCGCTTGCGGAGTTCGGCGGTGACGGAGTCCCAACTCTGAGGACCGAAACGGCGGACGGCGCAGGCGAGGAGGAGCTCTTCCCACGTCCCCCATGATGTGGTTTGTTGTTTTTCCGGTACACTGGCTGGGTTATCCATTAACGAATAAAAATCATAATTTCAATCTTCCGTCTCTCTTGATTGTTTTTATTTTCAGATTTGGTTGGAGTAGGATCTTATTTGGGGTTGGGTTGGGTCGCGCCTCTTGGTTTGGTTTGGTTTGGCTTGGTTTTTTATTTGTCTCCTACTCTCTCGAGCATGCACTACGCCCCCGTCCCTAGCACTTTTCTTCAGCTTCTTTTGTTTCTTTCACTCCGGTTTTTTTACGGAAAGAATACTTTCCCAAGACGATTCAATTTAAACTTTTCCTTTCCTCACAAAATTTATTATAAGTTTTTCATACTAAAATGTCTATTCTATTTTTAAGTTTATAACATATTAGAGTTTTCTTCATATTTACGTTATTCGTCACTTTCTATCTCCTACTCATTTCATTTTTCTTTCTCATATTTGTTATTCTTTCTTCATATTATATCTGTGCTTTCGAAAATTGTCATTGTTGTCTTTGTTAATGTCGTCGTAGTGTTCTCTTCCTCGCCCTTGAATTCGTTTTCTATGTTGCCTTTCTCTCTTTATTTTATCTCTTTGTGTTTGAAAATCGTCGTCACCGTGTTCGCCGTAGTATTCATTCTCGCCATTGTAGTGTTCTCTTTGTTGCATTCACTGTCTTCGTCGGCGTTCTTATTGTTCTTTGTAAGTAATCTCTGTTCGAAATCCCTCGATTTTTTATTTTCGTTGTTTCTAAGAGTTTGCATGTTCCTTTTCGTGGTTCGTATCTATGCTTTCCGAAATTTTGAAATGTTTGTTGTTGTTGTTGACATTTTTCTATAGTTTTCAGTTTAATTTTTTGTAAATTTTCACTTTTTTTCATGATTCTTTTGTAGTAGGTATGTAATGTAGTGTGTTCAAAAGACAATTTTTTTGTGATATTAGTTGTTATTGTTGTTGTTGTAGTTGTTTGTTTGTGATAGAAGTCTTTTTTCTTGATATTTTTGAAGTATCTGTTTGAGTATCTATCTGTGTATCTGTTGAAGTATCTGTCTTGATATCCTTTCAAATTTTTTGAAATGTTGTTGTTGACAATTTTCTAAGGTTTCAGTTTAATTTTTGATTGTTGTGTTAGTTTGTTGTTGTTGTGTGTGTGATAGAAGACCTTTTTTCTTGATATCTTTTAAGTATTTGTCTCGGTATCTGTTAAAGTATATGTTTCTCTTTATTGGGTATCTGTTTTGGATATATGTCTAACTATATGTGTGTTGATCATTTGTAGTTATTTTATATTTAATGGAGAAACACAATAGAGCACACCAAGATTCAGACAGTGAATCTGAAAGAAGGCATGGTGAGAGATCATCTAGGAAGAGATTTAAAAAGTATGTTGAATCTTCAGAATCTGATGTGTATGCTTCTTCGTCTTCTTCTGATGATGATGAGAAGCAGTTTGTTTATATAAAAAAAATAAGGAAAGAAGAGTGGCTTCCTCTTCATCTGGTCCTCCTGTTTCCGAAGATCGTCTTGTGAAGATTATTAGGAAAACTCTAAAGAAGAAGAAGAAGAAGTGATGATGAGGAGGAAGACTATTTCTGTGAATCAATTCATTAACCTATGCAAACTATTTTTGTATCTTTTGTTATTCAGTTTTATGTTTTAAAATAAAGTTTATGAATGAATATATGAATCCATTGAATGATACATCATCAGCCTGGTCTAGTCAAATACATAAATAACTACACAGACAGCTACTCAGACAACTATCCTTAAATTTTATTGAATCAATGCATTAACCTATGCAATATAATGTTTATTTTTCCCTTCTTTACAATGCAGTAGAAAACACAAAAATAAGAGACCCAAAAACAACCTCAAATTTGTGCTTGTATTTTGCAAGTAACAAGTTGCAGATCTGAAATTCGTATGCAAATATTCAGATGGATACTTAGATAGATATCAAGACAAATACTTAAACAGATATCCAGACAAATACTTAAACAGATATTCAAACTTTTAGAAAATTATTCTGACAACATCTTTAACAATCCACACAAACTTGTATGTTCAATCGATAGGGTTGCTACAAGTTCTTCTGTTGTGTCTACAACAAAAGACCGTCATGCATGTAAACATCATTACTAACATGAACAAACTTTGCAAACCGAGCGATGTGTATTTGATTTTTCCATAAAAGCATTCGGTGAGAAATAAGTACGGGATTATGTTGTGTTCGTCTTGGAGACTGAGCCTAAACCAAATGGATTAATCTCACTCTCCCCATCTAAATCGATAGTTGTAGATATTCTCACATGCTTCTTTGCTCTTAAGAACCGATGATCATGAAAATTTCTCAATATCATGATCATCATAATGAAAAAGCTCATATGTGGCCAAGTCACACATAGTAATATAAGTGACTGCACTGGATTAAATTATCCGTACCATAGTAATATATAAACCACTACAAATCCTCATAAATCTATCCAGATTGCGCCATTGGCAACATTCTATGGAGATTTGACACAAAACTCTTTTTCATTCTCACAATAATATTCCAAGTGAAAACAATTGGCATAAATAGTTGTCAAAACTTAACAAGGTTTGATTGACTATTAGGCGCGTATAACACTCAATCTCGCCATCATATATCAACAAAACAATATTAATCAACTGTCTTTCAACCCAAGACATGGCGAACACTTTTAAGTGAATAGTTAAAGAATGCAAATGGTGTAACCCTTATAGAGTGCTTATCATAACAACATCATATAATCGATGTATAATAACATCTAACCGGTCAAAATGACCCCTATAGAATAAGTTTCATGGCATAACAAAAGCCGATGTAAAATCACATATGGTGCAGAATTTCAGGTTGCTCATTTTTTTTCTGGACATTTATTTGTCGATAAAATCGATGTAAAACACATCGAAGACACCAATCCTAGGTGACATCTTCGATGGGTCGTGAAGAACCACTCGAAGGGTCGAAGAAACCCAAAATAAACATTGATTTTCCGATAACTATTTTCGACGGGTGAAATTTGAAGATTTTTTCACAGTGGCTTACCTTCGACAGGTCGAGAAAAATCTTTGTCGGGTCGAAGTAAAACCTAAAATCGTATCAAATTTCTGATATTTTTTTTTACAGGTCGAAGGAAATTTTTGACGGGTCAAAATTGTGACAATTTGGAGACGGTTGACTGAAAATCAAGCATAATTTTTCGGGTCAAAAAGTACCAAAATCATTCCTGGATGTGACATTCGACGGGTCAAAAATCTCTAGAATCAAATCATCCTATCTTTTGTCACGTTTTTATGGTATTTTAATCTCATACTGCCATAAAGCTATGTAT
Source organism: Geum urbanum (assembly GCA_946800695.1). Lineage (NCBI taxonomy): Eukaryota > Viridiplantae > Streptophyta > Magnoliopsida > Rosales > Rosaceae > Geum > Geum urbanum. The sequence goes on from OX326997.1 coordinate 58,660,363, forward strand.
AATTTGAACCATTAAGCAATAAGTATGAGAACAACCATTCTTAATAGTTTCAAATACCGATAGGAAGAAATTTTTATTGTTTTGACAACATCAAAACATACATCAAAAGATTTTTCTTATTAAAAAAACCTACTGCAGTAAGTCTCAAACTATGGCTAAAAACCAAGCAAAAAATAAAGCTAAACTTAATGACACAACGAAAACATGAGCCTAATCAGGGCCGGACCTGAGGCGAGATCAAAAATTGGTGGCCCTTAAAATTAAATATTTAATGTATAAAACAAAAAATTGAGCGTGAAATTTTCCTATATTTATGGCTAGATATTTCATCAAACATGTAGAGTGCACCTTGTCCTAATTATTTATCTAAATATTGAATCTTATACATCATACCAATCAGTTTTTATCTAATACTAAACCAGTCTAACCATACTCATCCATCTAGTACGTACTAAACCAAAACTTTGCAACATATTTCCAAATAACTTGGATAAAATAGAGAAATCTAAGTAACTAGGTAAAGTCTCTAACCTCTTTTGGTGGATTGAACATACACAAACCAATAAGCTTACAACTTACAAAAGGAGTAGAGCTTCTCATACACCCATCAATTTTCGTAGCACACTCTTATGGAACAAGTTACAATTAAACTAGAAATCGCTCCAAAAACCAAACCCAGATTTCAAACATGATTGAGACCGATCAAAACACAAGTTCAAGAATAAGTCGGGGAAGAAAGAATCCCTAGACCTTTGGGATTCCTAGACATTAATTTGCATTTGATCATTGAGTTTCTCTCCACCTCGGGCATGAAAAACTAGGAAGATGCGAGAGAACAAGGGAAAAAATATATAACTACACATACATTTTTTTAAAAAAGTGGGCCCCCAAAATTTTGGGCCTAAGGCTGTGGCCTCATGGACCTTTATTTAGGTCCGAGCCTGAGCCTAATACATAGATTACTCAAAAACTACAGTCTCCAGACTTACTTTTGTATTGTCTACTATTATAAGATTGGCTTCACCGCAATCTTCCATCTCATAGTATTTAGTGATGTTAGTCTCATGTGCTAAGTATCGTGTGTACTTTTTGTAGGCATTTTAATATCCTTGGGTGCACAACATTGGTTGTACATGTGCTTGGTAGAACCACACCTACAACAAGGTGACAAGCGATAAGAAGAAGCAGAACGAGAATAATTCCCACCATGCCTAGGACAAGAATTGAATTGATTTATGTTGGAGTTATGACTATTGTCTTGGCGAATCTAACTCAAATTCCAACGTTGTCCTCCTCTACCATGTCCTCCTTTACCATCACGATTTTGATAAGGTTCTGAACGATTGTTTCTCTTATTCGTTCGTGTTTTTCCACTAGTATTGTAAGTTTCATGGACATGCGTTGAACCGGCTGGCCTAGCATTATTGTTAAGAAGTATCTAATGATATCTCTATTTCTTGGCCAACACATTTATGAGATCACTAAAGAATCTTAGTCTTTATTGCTCATAATCTGTGCAATATTGATTAGTAAATATGTTCATGGAGGTAGGAAAAGTGCTTAAAGACTTCTCGATCATAGCCTGATCGGTCTTTACAATGTCAGAAACACTCAACTCTGATTGAAGCTCTAACATATCTTGATTAAAAGCATTAATACTTGGACAATCCAATAACCAGATTGAATCTCATCTTTCTTGCAGTTTTAAAAGTTTTGCATTATGCACATTATTGAACCTTTCTTGTAAAGTCACTCACAAAACTGCGAAGTCATTCTTTAGCAAATATTGTTCTTATAGAGTTGGATGTATATGCCGCCTCAAAAACATGAGGGCTTGAGCTTTGCAAGTTGGAGTTGGTGGCTCAGTACCAGGTAGTGGTGGTGGTTGGATTGTATCCGTCAGATTCATACTGAGAAGCGCATTCTCAATATCTAACACCCTACAATGGTATTCTTCTCCTTGATGATCAAGGTAATCAAACTCAAGCCTTTTCGGCTCTGTTGATGTCATCTACAATAGAGACAAGAGATGTAATTAGTTTACCGATCGAAAAACTACAATCACTAATATCAAGTTTAGGGAATAAGAACTGTGATCAATGATGTATGGTCACAAAAACCGATACAAAAATTGGTGGCTTCATACGACTCCCTATAAAACTGTGACTAGCATAGAGTCATAAACGATCGACTTCCCTTTTTTTTTTCCATATATAGTGGCTCCTCAAGGACCGTCACTTATACTCAACTTTGTACACAAACAAAACGATATATGTCCATAGGAACTACGGCATAAAATTGAAAATAAATTGCACGGTATGAAAAATTTAGCCTAAATTTGAACCTAGATCTAGGGTGTTGTGGTAATTAAGTTTTACAATCTAATTTTTAAATCCAAGAGGGATAGTAAATTTACTTGGATGAGTGTTATGCTCGGTATGACCACAACTGTAGTTTGTTGAAAATTAAAGAATATGCTCGTTGCATAGGAATAACAAGTTCCATGAACCGATGAACGATGATGACGTAGGAGACCAACTTTGATTAGTGATGGTGTCGACGGTGGTGAATTTGGGATTTTTTTTTTAGGGTTTGGGTTGAGGGCTATCAACTCAAGATCTGCTGATAACGTGATGAATGAGAATATATAATAACTGAAACTCTAACTCTTTCATTGATATAATGCCTTATATATAGGTTGATACAACTTGTTATAATAACTGTCCCTATAAAGTAGAGATTTTCTGTATCACAATCTAGACTAAATCGTATATAATTAGGACAAAACATATACCAGAAGTTACGGAGAATAAATCTCCTTAAACAAATATATATTAACTTGTGTTTTGTAGAGCTTATATAAGTATAACAGACTCGTTTTTTTTAAAATGAACACATTTTATTATTTTCATACTAAAAATGTAATTTTAAAATTTATCTTTCTAAACAAATTTTTTAAATCTTAAAAATACAAAATTCAATTTTTTTTTGCCAAACAATTTCAAAAATTGGTTTGTAAAGATGCGGCCTAATTACTTAGCTTAGATTTTAGGCCAGATAATCATATTTGGGTTCAATTTGGAGATCTATTTTCATGAAACTTCCGTACACCCCAAAATGAAAGGTGTTTTTAACTTTGAAATGTTTAAAGGTGAATCTAGTTGTAATTTATACCATCCGGATTATGAATAAAGTAGCGTATTTCTACAGAACGTGCTCAATCTGAACGGGCGGGTCTGCTTATAATTGAAAAGATGGGCAAGAGACAGAATTGGCTAGAATGAAATTTCATTCATCGATATGTCATATACATATACAAGAGAGAGACTCACATTACAGGAAAGCAATCTCTTGAAGGAGATAACATCGACATCAATTCTAATATACTTTCCTAATATTCATGATACAAATATTTACTTCTAATATATTTTCTAATATTTCCTTTCATGTTGGAGAATGAATATCACGAACTTTCAACTTGTGAATCATAGAAACAAAATCTTCTTTGCCCGATGTCTTGGTAAGAACATCAACCAATTGATGTGAGGAACTGGCAAACTTTGTAGCCACATATCCATCTAAAAGTTTATCTCTAATGAAGTGACAATCCATCTCAATATATCTGGTTCTTTCATGAAAAATAGGATTAGCCGCATTATGCAATGTTGCTTTATTATCACATTATAATGAAGCTGGTTCTGGATGAAGTATATTCAAGTCTCTAAGAAGAGACCTCAACCATGTCAACTCACAACATGCTCCAATCATAGTTCTATATTTTTCTTCTGTAGAAGAAAGAGACACCGTATTTTGTCTCTTGGACCTCCAAGAAATCAATGAAGGACAAAAAAATACACAATAACCAGTAGTAGACCTTCTAGTCAAGGGACAACCAGCCCAATTAGAGTCACAATAAGCTCGTAATCTATAGTCACTTTGTGAAGAGAAAAATAAATCTTGACCAGGTGCCTTTTTAAGATAACGAACCACTCTTAGTGCTGCTTCCATATGAGGCTTCCGTGGGGCATGCATAAATCTACTCATCACATGCACAAAATATGTAACATTTGGTCTTGAGATGGTAAGGTAAATCAATCTACCAACCAATCTTCTGTACTGTGCAACATCTTTTAGAAGATCCCATCTTTTAGATAATTTTAGACCACGATCCATTGGAGTGTCAACAGAGGCTACCCCTAATAAACCTGCATCATCAATGACTTCCAATGCATATTTTCTACGAGATATGAAAATGCCATTCTTGGAACGAGAAATTTCTATGCCAAGAAAATATTTTAAATCTCCAAAGTCCTTGATACGAAAACGGCTGTGTAAGAAGTCTTTGAGTGCTGAAATGGCAATGGGATCATTCCCAGTAATCAATATATCTTCAACATAGATTAACAAAGTAGTGAAAGACTTTCCTTGTTTTCGGGTGAACAGTGAATAATATGCCTTGGACTGGATATAACCTGCAAACCGAATAACATCGGAGAATTGTGCAAACCATTTCCTAGAAGCTTGCTTTAGGCCATACAAGGATTTATGAAGGCGACACACTAAATTCTTCCCCTGTCGCCGAAGACCAGGATAAAGAGACCTGAAAGTTTCTTCATCAAGATCACCATGTAAAAAAGCATTATTTAGATCCAATTGATGAATTGTCCAATGTTCAACAGCAACCAAAGATAATAAACATCGAACATATATGATTTTTGCAGTGAGTGAGAACGTGTCAGTATAATCAATACCATGCATTTGAGTGAAACCCTTGGCAACTAAACGTGTCTTATACCTTTCAATTGTGCCGTCGGAGGGATGCTTAACCTTGTAAACCCACTGATAGCCGATTGGAGTTTTCCCTTTCGACAGAGTTATGACAGTCCAAGTGTTATTGGCCTCGAGTGCACGTAGCTCAGAATTTATGGCCTCTTGCCATTTTACATGAGTCAAAGCTTCAACATAGGACCGTGGTTCAGGAACCTGAGATACTTGGGCAATAAAGGAGGCATATGAAGGAGTACATTGGCAATACGACACATAATTAGAGAGAGGATATCTTGTACCTTTCATAGGACCTAGAGACGATGATTTTGGCAAAGTAGAAGTCACTTGAGAGAACACAAAGTCACGTAATAGAACCGAAGGCTTCGATTCTCGAGCAGAATGATGAAGAGGCAGTGGAAGTTCAGGGATTGGTGGCTCAGGTGCAGGGACAGGCTCGGGGTTTGGTGGCGGAGAAGGGGAAGGCTCAGAACTCGGTGGTGGAGCTCCTATCTCGCTGATGACAGGAGAAGCATCCGAAATTGGGGCTTCCAGTGATGAGGCAGTGTCGATAGAAGTTGGGTCGACATCAGAAGGAGAAGTCGCCAGCAGGTAAGGTTAGGCCGATGATGAATCAGATTGGGCAGGAGGCGGGTTAGACTGATTCGGTGGTGAGGAAGGAGGAGGCGCGGTTATGTCGGGATCCGGTGATGAGATTGGGTTCTGGGATAAGAATGACGTGTTTTGAGGAGAAAGATGTGATTGACTTTGACTTGGCAAGGTATTTGGGCTAGCATAGTGATTTGGGCCCGTATAAGTGAGAGGAGAAGGAGTAACTTGAGCCAAAAAAGTACACTGATCAATAATGGGCTCGACAGTGGATGACACGTAAGGAAAAATAAGTTTCATGAAAGACAAAATATTAACTTGTAAAAAATTTATGAGTGGAGAGATCATAGAGCTTATATGCTTTTTGATAGCCGATAAAAATGCATTTGGATGCTCTAGGTGCAAGCTTATGTGGAGCATTAACATTTGTAGCATAAGCGAGACACCCAAAAACACATAGATGATGGAATGGAGGAATTTTGGAATAAAGACGTTCAAAAGGCATTTTAAATAAGAGAAGTGGAGTGGGTAAACGATTAATCACATGAACCGCTGTAAGCACGCATTCTCCCTAAAATTTTAGTAGAAGATTAGCTTGAAACTGGAAAGCAGGGGCAACTTGAAGAATATGACGATGCTTGCATTCTACTACCCCATTTTGTTGAGACATATAAACAAAGATCGTTGAAAAATGACTCCATTGTCTTCCAAAAAACTTTGAAGAAGAAGAAACTCGGCACCATTATCACTACGAAAACTTTAATTAAAGACGGGAATTGAGTTGAGGCCAAGGAAAAAAAAATGTTTTACTAGAGATTGAGTTTCATGTTTATGTCGCATTAAGAAAACCCAAGTAAACGAGAATAATCATCTATAATAGTGAGAAAATAATGGACACCGGTGAAAGAAGAATGTTTGTAAGGACCCCTAATATCACAATGAATAAGATCAAATGGTTTATCAGATGAAATGGAACTAGAACCAAAAGGAAGGTGATGTTGCTTTGCTAATGGACAAATATCACAAGCATGATCAGACTTCACAGAAATATTCAAAAAATGTTTGGCAATGTATTCTAAAGGACGAGATGAAACATGACCCAAACAACAATGCCAAATATTGGTAGGTGACATGATGAAATGACAAGCAGGCTGGTTTGGTTTGGTGATGGTGTTCTCCATCATTATTGCCTTCAAATAATAGAGACCGTCATGGTACTTACCCAACCAATTGTCTTCCCCGAAAATAGATCCTGCAAAATACACCAATCAGGATAAAATGTCACCAAATAACTCAATTCTCTTGTAAGTCGACTTACAGACATCAAATCAACTTTGAAATTCGGTACACATAGCACATCATGTAAATAGTAAGATTTACTAAGTGGGACTGATCCAGTATAAGTTATTTTTGCTTATTAACCACTCGATAGCACTATTGAGGGTAATGAATGATTTTTGGTACTGCGAGTTAACAAGCTTAATGATGAGACAGTAGGATTTGTGGCACCACTATCAATTATCCAACGGCGAGATGAAGCCTCAGACAAAGATGGATTTATGACAGATGCAGATGCTTGGCATTTGACACCTTCACTTTCTTTGACTTTCAAAAGAGATAACAATTGATTGAGTTGTGCTTTTGAAATACCGGACATGATGGGATATTGAATGATCTCTTGTCGATTTTGTTGTTCTTCATAATCCATGATAGCAAAGAGATTTTTTGATGAAATACTGCACGAGAAAGTAGAGTGAGGCTGAGATAGATTCAGGATCTTATTCCTGCTCTGATACCATGAAAATATGAGCAAGAGACAGAATTGGCTAGAATGAAATTTCATTCATCAATATGTCATATACTTATACTAGAGAGAGATTCACATTACAAGAAAGCAATCTCCTCAATTACAAAGGAGATAACATCGACATCAATTCTAATATACTTTCCTAATATACATGATACAAATATTTACTTCCAATATACTTTCTAATAATAATGTTGCTTTTCTTGCAGTATCAACAAAATTGACACCTGTTTGAGGAGAATAATATGATAGATTGAAAATTATAACTCTTTCATTGATAGAATGCCATATATATAGGCTGATACAATCTGTTACAATAAATGTCCCGATATAACATGGATTTTCTGTATCTAATCTATACTAGTCCATATCTAATTAGGACAAGACACACACCGGAAGTTAAGGAGAATAAATCTCCTAGCACACTCCCCCTTGTGTCGATGGCCTAATAAATGATGCATGACCTGTTGTCTCACTAAAACCTCGCCAAGCAAATAAAAACCTCTTGGGTAAAACAAAAGTTTGGTCTAAGGGAAAAATAGTACAACACATCAACTACAAATGCTACTACATGTGAGGTAGACTCCCCCTGATGTCTACAGAAATATAACTCCCCTTGACTGTAAACACAGTCATAGAGTTCAGATAACCTGCGCATACCAATGTGTCTCACATGTTTCACGAATGTACATTTAGGTAGTGACTTGGTAAACAAGTCCGCAAGATTATCCACCTAACCCACCTGGTTCACTTGGATATTCAATAGTTGCTATTGTTTTTGATTGAAGAAGAATTTTGGCGATATATATTTTGTATTGTTACCCGTAATGTATCCCAACTTCATATGTTCTGCATGCCGCATTATCCTCAAAGATATAAGTGGGAGCTGTCGTAGTAGATGGCAATCCACTAGACCCTCAAATATGAAGTATGACTGACCTAAGCCAAACACATTCTCTTAGGGCTGGGCATGGGACGGGATGGGACGGGATTGAGGTCATCCCACGTCCCGTCCCGGTTGTTACATGCGGGACGGGATCGGGACGGGCCTTACATTTTGAGAGTAAATCCCACCGGGCCCAATCTCACATGGGACGGGACGGGATCGGGACGGGACAGGCCCAATCCCACCACAAAATTGGAAACAAAAAAGAAGAAAAATTTGCTTACATTCATAAATCACAACATGTATCTATGATCTAATTACAATTACACAACTTGCTTACATTCATAAGTCACAATCCATAACCTAATAATATCAAACATAACAAGAATAACATCCATAATCTGTTACACAAGTTCACATATCATAAGTTTAACAAGAAAAGAAGAAAATTAAAAACATAACAATACAAGATTAAAAATATAGCAATACAAGATTAAAAACATAGCAATACAAAATTAAAATCAACGGTCAAGATCAATTTAAATTTATATATGGGACGGGACGGGTCTAACGGGATGAGAAATTTCAGTCCCGCGTCCCGTCCCGTTGTTTTTCTGATGGGACGGGACGGGACGGGATGAACATTTTTAGTTTCAAATCTCGCCGGGACCGGGACGGGACCGGGATTTGCGGGATTTATGCCCAGCCTTACATTCTCTAATCGCTTCATGCAAAGTAATGATTTCTGAATGATTCGAGGAAGTAACAACAAGGGTTTGCTTAGCTGATCTCCAAGAAATTTTCTTGTTTCCCATAGTGAAAACATAACCAGTCTATGAACGACCTTTATATGGGTCAGAGAGGTACCCAATATCAAAAAATCCAACTAACACATCTACCGGTGTTTCAGAATAGGGGACTGCAGTAAAACTGCTCACAACAGGAGAAGAGTTCGACGGGTCGAAATCCTTACTCGACGGATCAAACGAATGGTTCTGTTCGATCTAGGGTATTAGTTTCGACGGGTCGAAAGACACCCTCAGGTTATCACAATTCATTCCCTTGGACGGGTCGAAAAACCTACTCGACGGGTTGAAGGAGTTAGAACTTGTATGCTGTGAATCAACCATCCCTTGTCCGGGATTTTCCAATTTCTCTCTGTACTCTTTGTAAGGGAAGAATAAACCCAAGTCAATGGAACCCTTCAAGTATCTGAAGATTTGTTTTACTCAATTTTAATGATGTTGCGTAGGCGCATAGCTAAATCTGGCCAACAAGTTCACTGAGAATGTAGTATCTAGATGCGTGCACCGAGCTAAATACTACAAAGCTCCAATAGTACTAAGATATGGAGTTTTAGCTTCTAAGTTCTCCTCATCGTCATCTACCGGACGACATAGGTCTTTCTTGGGGTCCAGACTGCGAACAACCATTAGCGTGCTAATAGGTTGTGCTTTGTTCATATTAAATCGCCTGAGTATCTTTTGGACATAACAAGACTGGTGAATAAGAACTCCACCAACTCAATGTTCCAGTTCTAATCTGAGACAAAATCGAGTCCTACCAAGGTTTTTCATCTCAAATTCAGATTTCGAGTAGCCAACCGTCCAATTGATCTCATTAAGAGTCCCAATGATGTTCATATCATCCACATAGACATCTACTATAACAAATCCTAAACTTGTCTTTTTAATGAACACGCAAGGGCATAAGTCATCATACTTGTATCCCTTCCCAATCAAGTAGTCACTAAGATGTGTGCATACCACATCCTACCGGATTGTTTCAATACATATTGTGAACGTCTCAATCTGATTACATGAGCACTCTGTGATTTAGAGTCACTTGATTTGGGCATACCAATGTCATCCAGTATTTTTATGTATATCTCTGAATCAAGATCCCCATAGAGATATGCAGTAACCATAACCAAGAGCTACATATTTAGTTTCTTGGACACTACCAAACTTATCAGGTAGCGGAAAGTGATGATGTCCATAACCAAAGAATACGTCTCCTCATAATCAACCAAATGGCGTTGAGAGAAACCATGCGCCACTAGTCTAGCTTTATAACTCAAGACTTCATTCTTCTCATTACGCTTCCAAACAAAGACCCATTTATGTCCTATCGGCTTAACATCGTGTCACGACCTGGATGTCCCAATCAAAAATGCCAAAGCTTGTATGATTTCGAGTCACACAAAGTCGTGTGAGTCATGGCATTGGATTCAATAATTCTTGTTCATTCTCACAATATGTTTCTAAGTGGAAACTGTTTGTGCGAATATCTTTGAAACTTAGCAATGTTCGATTGGCCTTTGGTACATATAAAGCATCATTGATAAACAATCTTGTACCATGAGGTAGAAATTTTTTTGCTGAACCACGCCCTTTAATAACCGATGTTGTACCTATCATGGTAGTTACTGAGGAGTTGTATGGCAAAAGATCTACATACAATTGCCTATGCCAGAGAAGTTTGGTAGGTAATACCATTATCTGCAAGATACTCAATCTCGCCTTGAGACATCTACAAAATCAATGTAAATAAATGAGTTTTTGAACTAAAAACCAAGCGGACACTTTAAGCAGATACTTAAAGATTTGAATAGGGATGTGACCTTTGTTGAGTATTGATATGACATGACGTGAACCGATGTTAAACCATATCTAGTGCTGAATTCCAGGTTGGTCGAATTTTTTTCATCTTTTCCAAAGAAAACCGATGTAAGATACATCAAAAACACCACAAAACTGGATATAACCTACGAAAGGTCGAGTAAACCTCTCGACCAGTGGAAGAAACCCAAAATAGATTTTTGATTTTCCGATACCAAGTTCTCGACGGGTCAAAGTAAATTTTCGATCGGTCAAAAGTTTGTCCAGGGGCATACATTCAATGGGTCGAACAACTTTTCGATGAGTCAAAGGAAACCTAAAACCGATATCAATTTTTCGATATCTATCTCGATGGCTCGAGTATTATTTTTGACGAGTCGTAGTTGGACATAAATCGGGACAGAAGCAAACAATCGACGAGTCGAGGAAAAAATTGATGGGTCAAAAAAGTGTAATAACCGATCCATAATGGATTCCTCGACGGGTCGAAAAATTCCTGAGATCAAAACATGTTCTTTTTCGTGTCCCGTTTGTACTGTATCATTATGTCATTATCCCATATAAAATTATAAACATCGAACCATACACTGCATAAGTAGTGAAATAACATTCTCAACACTTTCATAAACCAAAAAATAGAGAAAATTATATTACTCGCCAACTAAAAAGGTTATATCATAGATGTTCTTGTCCAAAAATTAAATCAAAACCAAGACAATAGTCTAAAAAATGGCAAAACCACCAGCCAAAAACAAACCACAAACTTGAGTCTATTACAGAGATAACTCCTTTTTACATACGCTATTCAAAATCCGGAGTAATAATGGTCGTCTCATTTTCCTCTACAATCACAAGATTGGTATCTGCATCCATCTTAAAATCTCTAGTAAAATTTGATTCTTAAGCCAAGTATTGCTTGTGCCTCTTGTAGATGTTCTAAATTTCTTTGTTAGCACGACCTGCTTGTGCATATGCTTTGTTGAACCACACCGATAGTAGGTGGATTTTCCAAAATTGGAATGCATTTGCCCATCATTACTCGAACAAGATAGGTTCTTGTTAGAGTTAGCATTCTGATTTTTATGCCAAGTCAGATTTTGGCTGCGGCCCCTCGGCCACGCCCACGCCCTCCTTTCTCGCCACGGGGTGCTTGTCCACCAGGATTGTAATGTTCCGAATGACTGTTTTTTTTGTCCTTACAGGCCTTTCCTCCAGTTTTATAACTCTCAGACTTTTTAGTATCAGTCGATCTTGCGTTATTATTGAGGATGATCTCATGATGCCCTTCTTTTTTAGCTAGGCTATTGATGAGATCACTGAAGGTAACAATCCTCCCCTGTTTGTACTCGATCCGGTACTGATGAGCATAAGTGCTCATAGAGATCGGGAAGGTAGTCAGAGGATTTTCAATCATGTCTTTTTCTGACTTGTCTAGCCCACAGAAGCTCAAATCATATTGCAAATCCAAAGCCGCTTGATTAAAGTCTTGGATATTTGAAAAATCCAGAAGCATGAGGGCTTCCCATTTTGTAGTCAACTCAGGAAGCTGTGCATCATACACATTGTCGAAGCGTTGCTTCAAAGCATCCCACAAATTCAGAGGATCAATTTTCTTTAAGTATTGCTTCTTGAGAGTTGAAAGAAAATGACGCCTTAAAAACATGAGAGCTTGAGCTTTCGATTCTGCTGATGGTGAAATCATGTTTGGCACAACGGGTTGAATGGTGTTGCTAAGTCTTTTACCGATGAATGTGTTAACCACATCGGAGACCCAGTAATGGTATTCCTTTCCTTGAAGATCAAAGATGTCGAATTCTGGCCTAACCGGCTCGTTCAAACTCATCTACAAAAATACAAAGAGATTTCATTAGTATCGATCGAAAAAATCACGATCACTAACATCAAGTTTTAATGAATAAGAATGTGATCCATGATGTATGGTCACAAAATAGATCATCAATAAACGGTGGCTCAAAAACAATACCCAGAAACCGTGATTGACCATCACATGGGATCAATTTCCCTTTCTTTCTTTTCTTTTCTAAACCGAGACTCCCCCAGGACCATCACTCATATTCCATAGATACAAATCCATATGAACTAGGACATAGATATTCAATAATCCCAAATAATATCACAATCCTAGATCTAGGATTTTGCAGGAAGTAAGTTTTAGTCCTAGATCTAAAGATTGATGGTTTAGAAAATTTACCTCGATTGATGTTATGCTCGGTATGACCGGTACAAAAGTTGGATAACGTGGAGGAAGAGCTCGTCTGTAGCTGTTCTTTGGAAGTCGACCAATCTTGACGAATGAGGAAGATCGTTAGAAGCAAGGAGGAATTGATGGTGATGATCAGCGGTTATAGAGGTTGTTGCCGGTAGTGGAGGTCGTTGATGGTGAAGGCCGGCGGTGAAGGGTTTTTGGACTAGGGTATTTTTTTCTTTTCTGTGGTGATAGCTACCTATTAACTCAGAGCGTGCCTAATAACGTGTTTGAAGAGAATAATATGATAGACTGAAAACTATAACTCTTTCATTGATAGAATGCCATATATATAAACTGATACAATAAATGTCCTGATATAATATGGATTCTCTGTATCTAATCTATACTAATCCATATCTAATTAAGACAATACACAGACCGAAAATTACGGACAAAAAATCTCCTTAAACAACACCCAGATTAAAAAAAATAATTCGGCATGTAAGTAATTAATATGATCGAGAGCGGCTACAAATTGAGCACGCATGAGAAAAGCAGAAAATTAAATAGAAGAAAGAAGCCTCTAGAACTCCTTCATCCGCAGAGAATTCCTCATTACCTTTAATCATGTCTATTGTTCTAAACAATCAGTCTCACCTCTCAACCCTTCCCCGGTATGCTCTATGCTGTTTGCTAGAAGATGACGTTCACTTAACGAGGCAAGAAATGAAGGAACTTGACGCCTAACTACAGCCAAGCGATGAAGTTGAATATGAAAATGAGCCAGGCTTTCGGTCAGAGTAGCCCCGGGAAGCAGCAAACGTGATATGTCATAGGAAGGAAATGTTATTGCTGATGAGTACTGCATACCACATTCACCATCCTATACTAGCAGTCTAACAGTCATAGGAAGGAAATGCTGAAACTAACACAATAGCATATCGATCTCATAATTTTTGTCCAAAATTTCATTCATTGCCATCACCAGCCATCACCTATCCTTATTTTCAAGCATAAAACCGAGCAGAAACAACTTAAGACAAAAAAGAACCAAACAGCATTACCGATTTGGTAAACAATCTCTACTTGAAATTTCGACAAATTTAATTTAATTCAAGCACGCTTGAGCGACTTCTTGAATTCCTCACTCACATCTCCCTCCTGTGACGATTTCTTGTCATGGCTGTTCCTCCAATTCCCATTGCTTCTCTCCATTTCCCGGTACTTCCCGGCCGCCGGCAATTTCGTGCCGGAGATCCTCCACAGCTTTCCTCAGCAATCCATTCTCGCTCCGCAAAGCCTCCAGCTGACGCTTCACACTGAAACACGCCTCCGCCACCTCCACATTTCCCGGAAACGTCAACGCCGAAACCGCTGATGCAGCTGCTGCTTTGGTTTTACCGGCCTTGGAATCCCCGCCGTCCACGTGTTCGATCCTGATCTTGTTCATCACCAGGAACGGGATCTTCCTCAACGCCGCAACCCCCGCCGCCGTGGAATAATCTCCGCTCTTCAGCTCTGCCGGAACCCTAACCCCCCACCGCAAGCTCACCACACCTTTATTCCTCACCGGCACCGATGTCCTCGCGGACACCTCCATCCCGGAGAGAAGCCCCGCCAGGTTTCTCTCCGACGTAAAGATCCTCTTCTTCCCGGAGGAGAACAGCACCTCTGCCTCCCCGTCAACGTCCTCGAAGGGCAGAATCGTAACTTTGGGAGCTTCCGCCTTCGAAACGATGCCGTTATAGGCGCCGCCGAGCATTTTGTCGAGGACGGAGGAGTGCGACGACTTTTTGATGGAGAAGTCGCCAAAGTTGGGCTTGAAGTGGAGCATGAAGCTAGGGCGGTGGTTGTTGAGGAGATTGAACTCGGCGCTCATGAGCATCGAGCTATTAACCGGCGAGCCGAAGGAACCCGCGCCGGTCTTGACGACGACGGAGAAAGGGTTACACGTGTCGTTGGGGCGATAGGCGAGGCGAATCGACGGTCCCGATTCGAAGAAAGTGCCGAGGCTGAGAGTCAGCTCCATCGACTCGCCGGCCACGATTCCGGACTGGAAAGGTAGGCCCAGGATGCTTAGAGGCACTTTCGCCCGTAGCAGTGGCTTCTGCTCCTCACGGAATTTCACTGAAGCTTTCATTTCTTTGATTTTTCTCAGTGTTACAGTAACTCGATTTGTGAAATTTTTGGTCAGGCGAAATTTATATACGCGAATTTGGGCTCTGATGGTTTTGGCTTTGATCGGTTCTTTTGTTCATGAAGAGTTATTCTCTGTAAATTTCGGTCCGTTTTGTTAGTTAATCCTATACATAAGACATTCTATCAATGTTACAGTTTTAATTATCATATATTCTCCTTCAACACATTATCAACATGCTCTAAGTAGATAGTCAGCAATCACCACAAAAACTAAAACCCAAAACTCTTAAACACCAAAGCCTCCACTTCCGACCTCCATACCTTGACGGAATATTCATCATTGTTGATTATCATCGCCAGATTTTTTCCAACGCCTGAGTTCGTGGACGTTTTGTTTCAAACTTTTCTTACAAAATTTTCATACTGAGCATAACACTCTCGAGGTAAAACGATTAATCTTTTTCGATTTAGAATTAGGTTGCAAAACTTAATTACCGCAACACCCACTACTAGAAATACACACTTAGGCGACGAAACCTTAACGAAATCTTTAAGATTTCGTTGCCTAAGTGGTACTTAGCCGACGAAATTTTATTTCGTCCCCCAAAAATAATTTTCGTCCCTCAAAAATAATTTTCGTCGCCTAAGAAATTCCTTAGACGACTGCTCACATAAGTCGTCACCTAAGTGTGTACTTAGACGACGACAATTAAATTTTGTTGCCTAAGATGCACACTAAGACGACATATATTTTTTTTCGTCTGCTAAGTATGACACATTTAGACGACGACACTATTTTCGTCGTCTAAGTGATCACTAAGACGATGAACTATGTAAAACGTCGCCTTAGATTTAATAACCTAGACGATGAAAACACAATTCGTCGCCTAGGTATACACTTAGACGACGACATATGTGTTTTGTCGACTAAGTGAACACTTAGGCGACGAAACAGTTTTCGTCGCCTAAGTTAAAACCTAGGCAAAGAATAATTTCTTCGCATAAGAAAACTCAATTATTAGATCAGATTCATTTTCCTCTCAGGCTCTATTCATTTTCCTCTCAGGCTCTCTCTCTCTCTCTCTCTCTCTCTCTCTCTCTCTCTCTCTCTCTCTCTCTCTCTCTCTCTCTCTCTCTCTCTCTCTCTCTCTCTCTCTCTCTCTCTCTCTCTCTCTCTCTCTCTCTCTCTCCCCCCTCCTCACTCAACACCCACCGTACTGCACCTCTTATCCCGGCCAACCTAAATTCATGAAATATCGATTTTTCAACCCCTAGAGTTCTAGTTTACCCACTTATCTCATTATAGGTGAAGGTATTAACTAGTTTCTCTCAAATAATTTTTTTGAATTTAATACCGTATGTAATTACGTACGGTGATTGATTTTTCTGATCAAATATTTCGGAAAATATATAGTTTCCGGCGACCTTAGCTTAATGACTTGTTTGATTACATTGTTAATCTAATTAGTTAGTTAATTAGTATGTTTAATTTGATTAATTAGTTAAAATATGTTAGATTAAGTTAATTGGTTCTTTAATTAATTGTTAAGCTAATGGTTTAAGCTAAGAAGTTAAGCTTAATTAATTGCATGTATGTTTAATATATTGTTAATTAAGCTAATTACAAAGCTAATTGTTTAATTAAGGTAGTTGTATGTTTTAGTTAATTGTTAAACTAGTTAGTTGTTTAATAATTAGTTGATATATATAATTAATATGTAAATGCATTCATATAATATTAGCTTATGTTAATTAGTTGTAGTATAAGATTGATTATAGCATATATATATATTATATTAATTAATTATTGTAAAAAATATTATTAATATGATAATTATTAACTTACCCAGAAATATGGACAAGAGTTGGATACAGTTGGCGAATAGAAGTGATGTGCTGTATATGGACGGAATCAGAGACTTTATGGTTTTTGCGATGGAACATGGTCAGGAAATGAAGCGTTTCAGGTGTCCGTGCAGAAAATGTCTTAACCATCAGTTTGTTGAGGCTAATGTTATGTTTCAACACTTGTACTACCACAGTATGATGTGTAGTTACACTACGTGGACCGAGCACGGTGAAGTAGTAGAGTTCATCTTAGGACCAGACTTCAGCTCAGGGTACAGTTACTATGTTGCCTCATCCAACAGTAGTGGCACATTTTCTCGGAACCCAACTGTGGATTTGGTCCATGATACTTTTCCGGAATTTAGTCATGATGGACACAAACACCAAGAGAGAGGTTACGATACCACTCATGATGACACATTCTCCGCTGCCATCTTGACTAGTGACACTACTTAGATGGATAAATACAACATGATGCTACTCGAAGCCCAGACCCCGGTGTACCCTGGATGTCCAGAGAATGTGTTACGATATATAATGGAGGAAGTTTAGATTAAAAGTGAAAAAAAGTTTCAGACCGTGCTTTTGACGAAATGCAGGAGCATATATGTAAGTTGTTTCCTGATCATCACAAACTTCTGGAAACTCATTATAAGGTTAGAAAGATCTTAAGCAGCATTGGCCTAAAGTATAAGAAAATGCAGGCCTGCATAAATGATTGTGTGCTGTTTTACTAAGAGTATGCACATTTGGACTACTGTCCTGTATACAACCAGTGCAGATATGTGAACCAGAATAGGGGGAGTTCGAAGAATCAAATTCCTATGAAGGTACTTCACTATTTTCTGTTGATTCCCAGATTGCAGTGTCTATACATGTCTCTATACACAGCAGGGGCGATGAGATGGTACGTAGAACAACGAATAGATGATGATGTGCTCTGACACACGGCAGATGGGGAGGCTTTTTTATATTTCGACAGGAAATTTCAAGACTTTGCAGCAAAGATTTGAAATGTTAGACTCGGACTTTCTATAGATGGATTCGATTCTTAGGGTAGTAATAGCACTACTATCAGCACTTGATAAGTTATTCTCATGCCATAGAACCTGTCTTCATGGATGTGCATGAACAAGGAATTTAATTTCTTTACTTTGCTAATTCCAGGTCCTAAATCTCCCAGAAAGTGTTTAGATGTGTAGCTTAGACCATTGATTGACGAGCTGAAACTGTTGTGGGAAAATAGAGTCACAACTTATGACAAGTTCATTGACACGATGTTCATGATGAGAGCAGCCATAATGTGGACAATCATCAATTTTTCTATGTATGAGATGTTAGCATCTTTCACAAATAGAGGATACAATGGTTGTCCTGTCTGTTTGGACGATGTCAACTCCAGCTGGCACATGGGGAATGTGTGTTACTTGAGTCACCGTAGATGGCTTCCGCACGATCACCTGTGGCGACAAGATAAAGATGATTTCGACGGGACTGTAGAGAATAATCTTAAACCCTGACAGTAGTCTGGCGAAGAGATTTTTGAGAGATTGAACAACTTATATTTCGGTGTGTTGACCAATGACAAAGATGTGAAGAAACTCAATCCACACCCTCCACACGATCTCAGCTATTGACATCAGATGAATATATTCTTTGAACTACCTTACTGGTCCAAGTTGAAACTCAGGAACAACCTAGATGTCATGCACATAGAAAACAAAGTGTGCGACAGCGTGGCGAAAACAATTCTCGGTATTAAGTTGAAGACTAAAGATAATCCCAAAGTGCGAAAAGATCTTGAATCTATGAATTTACGCCGTCCCTTATTGTTAAGGAGGGATAGAAGATGAGTGTACAACAAGATCCCAGATGCACCTTACACAGTGAAGCCGACACATAGGGGTTCTGTATTCAACTGGTTTAAGAGTGTTCGTTATCCGTCTACGTATGCAGCAAATATATTTGGATCAGTCGACGAGGTGCAACACAAGTTCACTTGTCTAAAGACTCATGATTATCACGTTATTCTACAATGTTTGATTCCCATGGTAATTCGACCATATTTGCCTCGTGATGTCGTCGAACCAATAGTGGTATTGTTTAGATGGTGGTAGAGGTGATGTATCAGAGAGTTGAAGAAGCCAGATGTGGTTGAACTGCAATACGAAATTGTGCACGTCCATTGCAAACTAGAGAGGATTTTCCCCCCTTTGACATTATGATTCACCTCATGATCCATCTACCCGAGCAGGTGCTACTTTCTTGTTCAATACACTACATTTGGATGTATCCTCAAGAAAGGTACATACAATTATTTATAACGAATTTTCATCATTTACTTATCTTTTTTTTTTGTGTTTCTACTATTCGTTAAATAATTAATTGTATGATTTTGCAGACAACTCGAACAGTATAAAGGATTCGTGAAAAAAAATCTGCCCCGGATGGCTCCATAGTAGAGACATACCTAATGCATGAGTGTGTTACCAACTTCAACAGGTACACAAAGGATCCAGTCAAGACCACTGGCTCCAATCCAAATACCTGCATCAATTTTTCAGTCGTCACCGATGTTGTACGATCGTTTAGATGAGTATTGAAGGAAAGATTAACTAAAGAAGAACTTGTCAAAGCACATTGGGTAGTGTTGCAAGATTATGACGAGGTCGAGGATTATATAAAGCTATACAAGGAGACGATTCGGGCGGCAAGACTGAATAAGAGTCCTACTTGGGTTGAAAAAGTGCTTAAGAAGAAGTACCCCGATTATTTCCTCCAATGGGTACGTATGTTTAATTAATTTAAACCATACACGCATACATGTATATGATTAGTTATTTTTTAAATCAAGAAATCCGAATGGGAGTAGGTGCCCACGGTAAATTGGAATGATATTTGGTTTTTGTATAGAAGTGTTTTGCCTTAGTTTGTGCATGCAGGTTTTTGGTTTCCTTTATTTTTAGGAGAAACTATATCAAATTTTCGGTAAAATTAAATACACATTCATATATACTCTTCACATTTTTCCAGATGATTGATCTATAAATATTTGATAACCACGGAGGGTAGTAGTCGTGGAAAAAGCACTTGTTGGCTCATAAGCCAGTTAAACTCCATATTTACCCCGACTGTTTTGTGAACTGTATGAAGTTTCATTCATTGGCCCAAGATGAAGGAAGAAGAACACGACACAGTGGGATCACAGTTGGGGAAGGCGTTGCTGTCTACTACGGGGTTCTTGTTAATTTTGTTTAGCTACTGTACGAGAATGGTATTAATGTTTTTCTATTCAAGTGCAAATGGTTCAAGCGTACCAAGGAAGATTTTGTCATTTTATCAGTCGATACAAGCTCAAGCTGATATGAGGATGAGTCATTCGCTCTTGCCACTATAGTTAGGCAGGTGTTCTATCTGGATGATCCAAAATATGGTGCATGCTGGTAAATAGTAAACCATATGTGTCACCGAAGAATATGGAGTGCCACAACACTTGAAGGGACGTCACCGACTGATACTGAAGCGCATAGAGACAATGCATATCAAGAGCCTAATACTTTTGTCATCCCTAACATAATAGAACTGATTCGGCCTAATGAGCACTTACCTATGTCTAATGGCTCCATAGATCTTACTCAAGAGAAGATTGGAGAGTTAGAGAAGAATGCCCTTGAAGAGGTGCTGGAAGATGATGACGAGGACGTCAGATACGATTCAGACGATGTAGAGTATGGTGATGAGGAGCAATCAGATAATAGTGAGGAGGATGATTTAAATGATGATGATTATGAGGATGATGATTGATATGAGGATTACTATTATATTAGAAATTAATTATTTAATGCCATTTTATTTATAATTATATTATTTTAAAGAGGTTTATATTATTGAATTAAATGCAAAACATTCGATCTTTCTTGAATTCTCACACATCTAAGGGCTAGCTTAAGCAGCCACACCAGAGCGAATGCCTGCCGGACATGGCATACATGGTCTTCGATCTCGAACCAGAGTTCTTCTTTCGGGCTTTCAAGAAGAAAGGGTTACATCCCACTCTCCTTTTACCTGAAGACTTACCGCATCGGTGACTTCGTCGACCTCAAGGTCAATGGTGCCATCGATCCACAAGGGAGGGTACTCGATTTACATTAATTTGCTTAGCTTTGTACGTAGTCAATTCAATTAACGATCTCAATGGATCGGAGGTTACTATGTTTACATTTTCTTGGCTTTGTTTACTATTCGAATTAGTTGGACTTCTATTTAATTAGTTTGTCAGATGATAATTAATTAATTAAATTTAATTTTAATTTGATCCAAATAGATATTTTTATTTGCAGCGCACAATAGAATTGCGTTACTAAATTAATTAATTTATTTGTTTCGATACACGTGTTGTTTGAAATACAAGTATATATGTTTGGAATTGGAAAAAAATAAACCAAAATGACCTCTTAGATGACAAACAAGATCATTTCGTCGTCTAAAGTTCACTTAGATGATAAAATATCTTATGTTCGTCGGCTAAGTGGCACCACTTAGACGACTCCTATATGATTTTGTCGTCTAGGTCAACCCGAAACCCTAAACCCCAACACTAACCCCTTTACCCTAAACCCTATAATCCTTAGACAACAAAGGTGTTTCGTTATATAATTCACACTTAGAAGATGAAACGGTATGTTTCTGTTGTCTAAGTGCTACTTAAACGACGAAAATGTCCTTTTTCATCGTCTAAGTAGGTTTTAATAAAATGAGCTCTACTTTTGTGTTGACAGTTTGAAAATAGAAGTCATGAAGATTCGTAAATTAATCAACATACGTACTTTTCTATTTCAGTCAAATTAATTAATTAATTTCAGTTTTATGCATAGTTGATTGCACCGATCAAGTCCATAACGAACTTAGTATTGAATGAAATTTCATCTACTTACATATTAAATGGTGATAAATATATCTAATGGTTATTTTGTCCGAATTCGATTTCGTTAACACGGATATACAGACATACAAACACATACGTTATTCAATATTAATAGATGACATGGATAACTAGTATTAACTCATCAATCTAGATGTTAAATAAAATTTCAAGCATATTAAATCTAATTGATATATAAAATTTTGACGTATTACAAAATGCCTGTCACATTGGATCGAAACAGTTTTACGATTATTAATATTTACAATCGTTTCTTTCTTTTAAACTTTTGTCGATATTCATAAAACGTACGTATTGTATTGATCGAAATACCAAACTCTACCGAATTTGTGGTATTTTTTTTAACTATTACATAATCGTAATGATTACATTTGACGGCTAATTTCTCCATATTTCTAAGCAGGTAGACAACATTTAATTTTAATTTATCTAAAAAAATATTAAATAAAACATCACTTAGATGACATAACTACATTGTTTCGTCATCTAAGTGTCTTCTTAAGCGACAAAACCATGCATTTTTGTTGCCTAACCCCAAAAATTTGGCGGTTGAATTTTTTTACCCCAAATTTGTCGGGGTATTTTCAAAAATGACTTAGACGACGAAAATTGTTTATTTCATCACCTAAGTCAACTTAGGTGACGAAACCATTTGTTTCGTCACCTATGTAGACTGATATCTTCCCAAATTTGGAAACAGATCGATCTTATTTCATGATCTCTCTGTCCATCCTCTCTTTGGATTTCTTTTTAACTCTCTGGAGTATAACCTCTACCACCATTTGCATAATGCCACTATTGGTTATTGTGATGACCCGGACCAGAATCAGCAGTATGATCAGCAGTATACGTGAGTTATTGCATAGTCGCAGATTGCCGACAGTTGATTGAATCGCCAGGCTCGTTAACGACTTAATTATTGGCCGAGAATTGGAGCTGAGTCTCTTCTCGAGAGTCGTAGTACATGTGATTTCGAGTTCGTGGGCGGTTCCGGATCGTTATTTGGACCACCGAGGAATTAATTATGAATATTTGAAGTTCGGATTTAAATGGTGGGCTACTTAACGACTAAATTACCGGACGAGAATTTGATTTCGGCTTCCTGGATGCCTACGTCACTGTTTATGTCAAGCCTGGGGTCGTCAATGAAGTGAGTGAATGCGGTGTAAGTAACTCATCTTTCCTAAATCAATTGAATTTATTCGTACTTCCAAAATGTATGCAAAATTTAGAATAACGATAATTGTATTTTTAAGAAAATGAATTATTAGTTAGGTTGTGCTCTTGGAATATGATTTTGAACTTGAGTTAAGTTATGCTTTAGTTGGTTAAATTATGATTTTCAACTTGAGAAATCCGGATGGGAATCAGTGCCCACGGTGAATTTGTGCTGTTGGAATTGGTTATTCGAAGTATCTTCTTTCCTGCAGGTTTTTGGTTTCCTCCAATTTTAAGAATTAATATTTATGTATTGTTCACATTATTAATTTCAGGAGAGGTTGTTAGAAATGACCTATGAGCAATTGACGAACACCCAGCTGTAAAACCCTGAGATGACGCCTGAAGAGTTTCCTCCTCTATTAATGGATAGCCAGATCGCTATTGCCGATGTTGTTTACGGCTACCAACCTGGCAAGGAGGTTTGTGGGATAGGACAGACGGTCTAGAGAGATTTATCCCAGTCATCTGCATCGACAACTAGGCACAATGGATCTGATGCTGTGGCATTCCGAGCTGCCCAAGAGGAGGCTCGATTGGCCACAGAGTCGACTATATTGGCCTATGAGCATTCGAGGTTGCTTGAGCATCAGCTTCACTAAACAAATAGTAATATGAGTGCCCTCCTCGACTTCCTCAATGGGCTAGGCATGTAACCTCTGCCGATGTGTCGGCCCCCCCTCCTCCCTCACCCCCTTCCCCCTCCCAGGGATGACGATGATGCGGGCGACGATGGGGGAATCGACAGGATGTGTATTCCAAGTTTAGTTTCGTGTTTTGTAGTTACGTTTATTTAATTTAGATTGATGTATGTACACTTTTTATGTACAATTTTTATATTTAATGAATATTTTATTAATTTAATATTTTAATTTAATTTATAACTCAAAAACATAAAAAAAATATATATATATAAATTTGAACTTAGATGATGAAACATACTTGTTTCGTCGCCTAAATGGTTAGACCTAGACGACATAGATTAAGTCCTTGTTTAAGTTGATCACTTAGACGATGACCATTAGTTGTCGTCTAAGCGGTGATACTTAGATGACAAAATCTACTCGTCGTCTAAGTAGTAATACTTAGATGACGATTATAGATATTCGTCGGTTAAGATGACTCTGAGACGAAGAACAATGTCTTCATTTAGATGATCAATTTTTTGACGTCTAAGTACTTAGGCGATGAAATGAAACAATTTCGTTGTCTAAGTACATAGGCTACGATTGTTAGATGACGAACTTTAGGCGATGAAACTTTCGACACCTAAGTACTTAGTCGACGAAAAAAACCACTTAAGCGACGAAATTGCTTCGTTGCCTAATTATGTTTTTCTGGTAGTGACCCTAGATCTAAGACTAGATTTATGATAAATTTTTCATACTGTGCAATTTTTCAATAATATGCCTCTAGTTCCTATGGACTAATACAATTATGAGAGAAGGGGATTTCATCACTCCTTCATCAAAGTTGAAGATTAGTGACGGTCCTGGGGGAGTCACGGTATATGAAAAAAAGGGAAGATGATCTTTTGTGACTTTGTGTTAGCTACGATTTTATGGGGAGTGATATGAAGCCACCGGTTTATGCATCAATTTTTATGACCGTACATCATTGATCATGGTTCTTATTCCCTAAACTTGATATTAGTGATCATGGTTTATCGATTGGTAAACTAATTACATCTCTTGTCTCTCTTGTAGATGACATCAAAGGAACATGAAAAGCTTGAGTTTGATATCCTTGATCATCATAGAGAAGAATACCATCGTTGGGTGTCCGATGTTAAGAACACGCTTCTCGGTATGAATTTAACAGATATAATTCAACCACCACCACCACTTGGTACTGAGCCACCAACTCCAGCTCGCAAAGCTCAAGCCCTCATGATTTTAAGGCCCATACATCCTGTTCTAGAGAAACAATTTTTGCCAAATAATGACCTCGCGGTTTTGTGGGTGACTTTACAAGAAATGTTCAATAATGTGCACAATGCAAAATTTCCTGAACTGCAAGAAAGATGGGATTTAATCCGGTTATTGGTTTATCCAAAGATTCATTCAATCAAGCTATGTTTGAGCTATAATCGGAGTTGAGTGTTTGTGGCATTGAAAAGACCGACCAAGCTACGGTTGAGAAGTCTTTGAGCACATTTCCTACTTCAATGAACACAATTGCCAATTTATCACATAGATTATGAGCAAGTACGACTAAGATCCTTTAGTGATCTCATGAATGTGCTGGCCAAGAAAGAGAGAAATATCGGAATAGTCGTAAAATTGTCGAAATTCACTATTTCGGGAAGTTTGATCGACGTTTGACCGTTGACCCGCGTTGACCGAGAAGGAATCGCACCACCGTTTGACTCGCCGTGGACTTTCCGTTTCCGGCCACCTTCGGCTACAATTTGGGTATGGTTAGAATCCTCTCTTGATTTCCTATGGTTTAGAGCTTGGATTTGTGTAATTTGATGAGGTTTTGGAGGAGAACGAGCTCGAGGAAAATTAGGGATTTTGCCGTCGTCAGGGGCAGCGCTCCGGCGACTTTTGGGGCCGGGGTGGTGGGGGGAAAGGTTCCCCTCATCCTTGTGATGCTTTTGGGTGAAATAATTTGGAAATTGGTTAAGGTTTGATGCTCGCCGAAAAACTCACCAGAATCCATGGATTCCGTGGGTTTCGAGGTGATTTCCGGCCAGTGGGATTAGAATTAGGGCTTGGTGTAGAAGAGAGATGTGTTGGGCTTGAGGAGTACTTGTGATCTGGAAAGTTTGGCCGGAATCCGCCACTATTAACGCCGTGCCGCCAGCGGCGGCGCTTCGGCGAAGGGTTGACTTTTTGGATTTTGATAAGTTTTATGTCGTTTTGCTCGTAATCGCGCCCCGAGCGTAGCCTTGAGGTTTTCGATTTATTTTAGATACCGGATTTTAAGTCGAGGGTATATGTGGAGTATTTGGGGATTTTTGACGATTATTTTGTATTCGAGTTATATGTTTCCGGAAATGGTTGGTTTCTGAGGTGTGGTACAGAGTGATGAATTGTGATTTTGATCCGTGATATTTTGTGATTATTCAGGGGATCGAGATCGTATGCTTGGCGAGGGATCTTCCGCCGGATCTCGGGATTACCGCGTTTGCGTGCTGTGCTTGTCTGTTAGTGGATTTTTCTTTTCACTGATTGGGCGCGGGTCTTTATATTACGTTTTATAAGCATGAGCATGCGGATACGATTATGAGTTATTTGAGCATGTGTTTTTCGATTATTCATTTACGAATATACATCGACGAATATGCTTATATAATTATGTATTACGAATATGCATTTACATTATGCTTTATACATTTGCATAGAAACTATTTATGATTTGGTTTACACAGAGTACAGTCTTAGTATATGTGGTTGTATCGATACACTTGCATCCCGGCTGATCCCCGAGGATGTTTACCGGGGGAGGCTGTGACCCCTGACCTGAGGCATTTACCAAGGGGGGCAGACCTCTGACCTGAGGCCTTTCTGGCTTGAATCAAGTGTGGGTCTGGGATCCCGTGATTCGGACTGTACTAGCGCGGATGTGTCCACGAGTGACCCCGCGGGATTTTCGATGCATGCTCTGTACGCTTGAGGGTTAGAGTTTTCCTCGTGTACATTATTATTTTCATGCATTTAGACTTGCATATGTTTTTATAACATATATTTTTCGGTAAAAGACATTTATTTTCGTCCATTCACTCTAATGGTTTATATGTATTTCCCTGGGCTCTTTGTTTTCAATGCCCAGTTTGCAGTTCGGATTCTGGTGTCGCACGTCGCAGTCGGAGGCTTAGTATTCGAGCTACTTTTCTTTTTCAGTAGGTTTCTTGTTTAGCCTACTGTTGTGTGTTTATGTATATATATACTAGAGGTCGCTCTGAATACTCTGATGTTATATTTTCATATGATTTTCCTCGGATTTCTGTAAAGTTACAGCTTTTGTTTATTACTTTACATAATGATATGATATTGAGAAATCCGGATGGGATTAGTGCCCATGGTTTGGCTTTTGTGGCATAGGATGAAGTGTGTTTTCAGGTGCAGGTTAATGGAAATTCCACGATATAGTGAAACTCTGCCGAAATTTCTATAGTTTTTGAAAGTTCGTGTTTTCAGAAGGGTTTTGATTCCGGTTTAGGAAACTAAATCGGAGTTGGGTCCTTTCAGCTTGGTGTCAGAGTATTAGGTTTCAGGTTCTGTAGAGTTCTGTAGTTATGATACTAAGGATATTTGAGTATGTACAGCATGTCTGGAGCAATGACCCGACTGGCCAGCGGCTACTCATCTATGCTTCGGGTGTTGTATATTTTCAAATGTCTGGAGTTTCATGATTACGTTCCTTGTGCCTTGTGACTAATGTTTTTCTCTTATCATTAGGATGCCTCTTAGACGTGGTCCCCATGTCAATAGGGATGTGGATCCTGATGAGGATCGCCAGACGCATGACTTGCTTATGCGAGTATTACGTTTGGATGAGCGTTTCAGAAGCTGTGGTCAAAGCTCGATTTGCTGGAGAGATTATTTTCTCTGGTTCAGCTGATCCAGAGATGTGTGAGGCTTGGTTGGTTCAGATTGAACGAGTTTGTGAGCATCTGCATTTCACTCCTGAACAGATGACAGTGGCAGCAGTTGGTTTACTTGAGTCTGATGCATACTTCTGGTGGGTTGCACCGATAGAGTTCTAGTTGATACTCCATGGACACTGTTCAGGGATTTATTTATGCGGAGGTATTTCAACCAGGCTACACAACAGCGGAAGTATGAGGTGTTCACCAACTTGAGACAGGGTAGCATGTCAGTACTTGAGTACCGGGACAGATTTACTCGTTTATCTCGGTTTGCTTGTGACATGGTGGCCTCAGAGGAAGCCAAATGCCTGAGATTTGAGTTGGGCTTGAACCTGAACATCAAGAGGACATTGACTACGATGCCTCAGAACAACTTTGATGAGTTTGTGAGTGCTGCGCTTCGAGGTGAGGACATAGAGAAGGAAAGGCAGATGAGATTCCAGTCTCGACGATTTGAGGAGGGTGGACCGAGTCAGGGACCTTCCAAGAGGCTGAGTTCAGGCACTTCCAGATCGGCATCATCCTCTGGCAGTTGACCATATAGACCACCGAGTAGTACAGCTAGACATAGACAGAGATAAAGATGGAGGAGGGATCGACCACAGAGACCACAGTCTAGTGGGAGTTCTAGCAGATCCAGCTATCCTCGATGTACCGGTGGCACTTTTACTGTACCGAGGAAGTATCCATTGTGCAACTTCTACAACAGGCATCATTATGGTCCTTGTCAGCGAGGCACTACAATATGTTATCGTTGTGGCCAGGAGGGTCAATTTTCGAGGGAATGTGTCCAGCCTATTGGTGTTGGTGGACAGACAGCTCAGAGTTCAGGAGGAGATCGAGGTACCACTTCTGGAGCTCGACAGGTGTAGTCTTCTGGTCAGGGCGGACAACAGAGTCACCATAAGCATGGACGACCAGCTGGGCAAGCCAGGGTTCATGCTATGTCATTGCGTGAGGGCAGAGCATCACCAGAGGTTGTTATTGGTACGTTGAATGTTTTTGGCTATCCAGTACTTACTTTGCTAGATCCAGGTGCTACGCATTCATTCATATCATATAGATTGTCATCTTTAGCTACTATGCCTACATCTCCACTTCCGGGGTTGTGGAGAGTGTTATATCCATCCGGTGAGGTTGTGAGTATTGGTTGGGTGTATAGGGATTGTGAGATCTTTGTTGGAGGTTATGGGTTAGCCGCAGATTTGTTATTGCTGGATATCATCGATTTTGATGTGATTTTGGGTATGGACTTCTTAGAGACACATTAGGCTATGTTTGACTGTCACAAGAAGGAGGTTGTTTTTCGACGCCCAGGTTTTCCAGAGATACTGTTTCGCGGTGAGAAGAATACTGCATTGCCATGTGTGATTTTAGCGATGAAGGCCGAGCGGATGATGAAGAAGGGTTGTGTTGCATATTTGGCTCATGTGGTAGATACAACGGCTGCTGTACCAGGCATTGGTGATATTGAGGTGGTTTCTGAGTTTCCAGATGTGTTTCCGGAAGAATTACCAGGTGTTCCTCCAGTTCGAGAAATTGATTTCACTATTGAGCTTTTACCAGGCACTGGACCTATATCACAGGCACCGTATCGTATGGCGCCAGCGGAGTTGAAGAAGCTACAGATTCAACTTCAAGAATTGCTGGAGAAAGGTTTCATATGACCCAGTGTATCACCGTGGGGTGCTCCTGTACTATTTATGCGGAAGAAGGATGGTTCCATACGGTTGTGTATTGATTATCGGAAGCTGAATCAAGTCACCATGAAGAGCAAGTATCCGTTGCCACGGATTGATGACTTGTTTGATCAGCTCAAGGGAGCTTCAGTCTTTTCAAAGATTGATCTCAGGTCTGGATACCATCAGTTGAGGATCAGAGAGTCAGATGTGGCCAGGACAGCTTTCAGATCACGATATGGGCATTATGAGTTTTTGGTTATGCCGTTTGGGTACACCAATACCCCTGCAGCTTTCATGGACTTGATGAACCGGGTGTTTAGGTGATTCTTAGACAAGTTTGTGATCGTGTTCATCGACGACATCCTGATTTACTCCTGGAGTGTGGGCCAGCACAAGAAGCATTTGTGAGTTGTTTTGTGGACTTTGCGAGATAGTCAGCTGTTTGCAAAGTTCAGCAAGTGTGAGTTTTGGTTGAATAGCGTGAAGTTTTTGGGTCACATGATATCTGCTGAGGGTGTCAGCGTGGATCCTGACAAGATTGAAGCCGTGTTGAATTGGAATAGATCTACCACTGTACCAGAGATCAGGAGTTTCTTGGGTTTGGCAGGCTACTATCGGCGTTTTGTGCAGGATTTTTCACGGATTGCCACTCCGCTTACCAGATTGACGAAGAAAGGCGTCAAATTTGAGTGGTCTGATGCATGTGAGGAGAGTTACTTGCTCTTGAAGGAGAAGTTGACTACTGCACCAGTTTTGACTCTACCTGATGACAGTGGAGAGTTTGTGGTTTACAGCGATGCATCGAAATTGGGACTTGGTTGTGTTTTGATGCAACATGGCAGAGTGGTGGCTTATGGTTCCAGGCAGTTGAAACCACATGAAGTCAATTATCCTACGCATGATTTGGGGTTGGCCACCATTGTATTAGCCTTGAAGAGTTGGAGACACTACTTGTACAGAGCTCAATGCAAGATATACACTGATCACAAGAGTCTCACATATTTGCGCACGCAGCCAGACTTGAATATTGGGACTTGGTTGTGTTTTGATGCAGCATGGCAGAGTGGTGGCTTATGGTTCCAGGCAGTTGAAACCACATGAAGTCAATTATCCTACGTATGATTTGGAGTTGGCCACCATTGTATTAGCCTTGAAGAGTTTGAGACACTACTTGTACAGAGCTCAATGCAAGATATACACTGATCACAAGAGTCTCACATATTTGCGCACGCAGCCAGACTTGAATATGAGACAGCGCAGATGGATGAAGTTGATGAATGATTATGATTGCACCTTTGAGTATCATCCAAGGAAGGCTAATGTCGTTGTTGATGCACTCAGTCAGAAATCTGGAGCTTCATTGTTTCATGTGTGCGTAGCCAGAGTATCCATGTTAGCAGAGCTACGGGCTACGGGAGCTGAATTTGAGTGGGATGATGATGGAGCCTTGTTGGCTAGCTTCCAGGTTCGACCGGTATTGGTTGATCAGTTTCGTGAAGCTCAGGATGCGGATTCCTATCTATTGGACAAGAAGACCATGATTCGGAATGATGTGCCAACAGAGTTCCGGTTGAGTGATGATGGTACATTGCTATTCAGAGGCAGATTATGTGTACCCAGGGACGAGGGTTTGAAGAAAGAGATTTTAGACGAAGCTCATTGTTCTGCTTATACTATGCATCCCGGCGGTACGAAGATGTTTCGTACACTTCGAACCTATTACTGGTGGCGAAATATGAAGAGGGAGATTTCTGCATATGTGAGCAGATGTCTTATTTGTCAGCAAGTTAAAGCAGAGAGACAGAAGCCTGCGGGAAATTTACAGCCCTTGGAGATTCCGGTTTGGAAGTGGGAGCATATCACCATGGATTTCGTGCATCAGGTAATACGTACTTCGGCTGGTAATACTGGTATTTGAGTTATTGTTGACCGATTGACTAAATTCGCTAATTTCCTTATACTTCCAGGGAAGATTTCAGTGGGCAGATTAATAAAGCTGTATTTGGTGGAAATCGTTCGTTTGCATGGTGTGCCTGTATCCATTGTTTCTGACCGAGACAGTCAGTTCACCTCAGAGTTCTGGCAGGAATTGCAGCGAGCCTTGGGGACTAGATTGCATTTCAGTACAACTTTCCATCCTCAGAATGATGGGCAGTCTGAGAGGACTATTCAGACCCTCGAGGATATGTTGCGGTCTTGTGTTTTGCAGTTTAGAGGAAATTGGGACCAGTAACTGCATTTGATTGAGTTTGCTTACAACAACAGTTATCAGGCCAGTATTGATATGGCACCGTATGAGGCTCTATACGGGAAGCAGTGCCGTACTCCATTGTGTTGGAGTGAGTGAAAGGACCCAACCCCGATTTAGTTTCCTAAACCGGAATCAAACCCCTTCGAAAAACACGAACTAACAAAAACCGTAAAAATTTGGGCAGAGTAACGCTACTAACGCGGAATTGCCTTTACCTGCACCCGAAAAATAACACTTCATCCTATGCCACAAAAGCCAAACCGTGGGCACCAATCCCATCCGGATTTCTCAATATCATATCAATAACATCAAACAGTAAACATAACTGTAATATATAGGAAATCCGGGAAAATCCGTATAAAACATGTATCAGTAACGTATCAGAGCGACCTCTAGTGTATATATATACAAAATATACAACAGTAGGCGAAACAAAGGACCTACTAGAAAAGACAAGTAGCTCGAACAACTAGCCTCCGACCGCAACGTGAGACACCAGAATCCGAACTGCAAACTGGGCACGGAAACCGAAAAGCCCAGGGGAAAGGCAAATAAAAACGTTAGAGTGAGTGGACGAAAATAAACATATGCCTTTCACCAGTTTATATACATAATCAATGTAAAATAGTGCGAGTTCGGAAAGTATATATGGAGGTGTCAGGCGAATCTCTCAAGCCCGACGGTCAGGCGAATCGCTCAAGCCCGACGGTGATAGGCCAGGGGAATCTCTCAACCCCGGTGGCATGCAGGGGAATCTCTCAACCCTGCCCAGAGGAATCTCTCAACTCTGGTCCAGAGGAATCTCTCAACTCTGGCGGACTACCGGTGATCAGCCGAGTAGCCGAAGCATTGATGCAGTAATGCCATCACCAATAAATATAAAATAATACCTCCGAAAATAATAAATAACTCAACATCGTATAAAGTAAATACAGAAAATCACGAACTCGCAATAACTGTGAAAATATAAAAATGTCCACTCACAGATGAGGAGAGTGCGCACTCGCGCTAATCACGTGGTCCGGCGGAAGATCCCTCGCCCGAAGCACGATCTCGATCCCTTGAATAATCATAAAATATATCTGATCAAAATCACAATTCTCAACACTGTACCACACCGCGAAAACCAACAGTTCCCAGAAATATACAACACAGTGCAAAATAATCGACGAAATTCTCGAAATCTCCACTCAAAACCCTCGACTGAAAATCCGATACCCAAATCAACTCGAAAACCTCAAGACGACGATCGGGACGCGAATACGAGAAAAACGACATTAAAATCATCGAATTCCAAAAAGTCAACAGGTCGCCGGAGCTCCGGCGTTGACTGCCGCCGCCGCCGGCGGCTCGCCGTCAACCGGAGAGTTTTCCCGGCAACCGAGCTACCAAACTGTTCTCCTCCTCAAGCTAAGCAACTTTCCTCAAGGCACCACCACCATCCAACCACCACCGTGGCCGGAAATCAGCTCGAAAGTCACGGCGATCCACCACCTCCGGCGAAGCTGTTCATTGTCGTTCCACCGTCTACGGCGCACGGCAGCCTTTGATGCTTGCCCCACGAGTTGAAACCCTCAGCTCTCCGGCCTCCACCGTGGCCGGAGCACCTTCGTCACCGTAACCCAAAATCGGCCGGAAAACTACCAAACTTCAAACCATAATTTCTCCCTCAAATCGAAACCAAATCAAGCAATTCCAAGTTCTAAACAGTTGCAAATGAAGAGAGGAATCGATTCATACCCAAATCAAAGCCGGAGATGATCGGAAACGAAAGGTCGCCGGTGAGTCAAACGGTGACCGGTTTCTCCTCCTTCAGTCAACGCGGTCAACGCTCCCAATAGTGGTCAACGCCGGTCAAACTTCCAAAAAGTGCATGTTCGACTATTTCTGATATTTATACTCGCGTCTCGGGACGATCGACGAACCAAAACGGATAACCATTACAATTCGGATAAACTCGATACGAACGGATAAACTCGTCGATATTCCGAAACTTCAAATAGTCATATTATATTCCTCGGTCATCGGAAAAATTATCCGGAACCGCCCACAAACTCGAAATCACATGTTCCACAACTCTCGAGAAGAGACTCAACTCAAATTCTTGGCCGATAATTAAGTCGCAAACAAAACCGGCAAACCACAAAATTATCGATAAACCGCGATTACGTGATAACTCGAGAGTTACGCTGTTTACTCTACTGATTCTGGTTCGGGTCGTCACAAATCTACCGCTCTTAAAAAAAATTTTGACCTCGAAATTTACGTACCTGTCAAGTGAACAGATGAGAATACTGCTCCCGCATACGCTGCCCAGTCTCCCAGGTGGCCTCCTCAATCGAGTGATTTTGCCACAAGACCTTCACCAGCGGTATCACACGCTGCCTCAACTCCTGCTCACGACGATCGAGAATCTGTACTGGCTCTTCCATGTACGTCAAATCCTCATGGATCTGTAACTGCTATGGGGCTAACACATGTGACGGATCTGAGATATATTTCCGCAACATCGAAACGTGGAAAACATCATGAACACGAGCCATCTCAGCTGGCAACTCAAGCCTGTAAGCAACAGCTCCAACCCTCTCGGTGATCTTGTACGGACCAATGTACCGTGGTCGAAGTTTGCCACGCTTCTCGAAACACATAACTCCCTTCCACGGAGATAGTTTCAAGAAGACCCAATCACCCACATCAAACTCGAGACTCTTCCTCCTCATGTCCACATAACTCTTCTGACGATCCCGGGCAATCTTCAATCTGTCCCGGATAATCTGGACGTCCTCTATGGTGCTCTTCACCAGATCAGGGCCAATAAGCCATCGCTCGCCCACCTCACTCCAACACAACGGAGTGCGGCACTGCCTCTCGTACAGGGCCTCGTACGGTGCCATCTCGATACTGGCCTGATAGCTGTTGTTGTAGGTGAACTCTATCAAATGTAGTTGTTGGTCCCAATTCCCTCGAAACTGCAAAACGCAAGACCGCAACATATCCTCAAGAGTCTGTATAGTCCGCTCAGACTGCCTGTCAGTCTGAGGATGAAAGGCTGTACTGAAACGCAATCTCTTGCCCATGGCTCGCTGCAATGCCTGCCAGAACTCAGAAGTAAACTGACTGTCTCAGTCAGAAACAATAGATACAGGCACTCCGTGCAGTCGAACAATCTCCGACAAATACAACTTGGCCAATCTACCCACTGATATCTTCCCCGGAAGTGCGAGAAAATGAGCGGATTTCGTCAGCCAATCCACAATAACCTAAATACCACTGTTGCTAGCCGAAGTACGCGGGAACTGATAAACAAAATGCATGGTAATGTGCTTCCACTTCTAAACTGGAATCTCCAGTGGCTGTAATTTCCCTGCAGGCTTCTGCCTTTCCGTTTTAACCTGCTAACAAATCAAACATAAGCTCACATACGTAGCGATCTCCCGCTTCATGTTGCGCCACCAGTAATACGCTCGAAGTGTACGAAACATCTTCGTACCACCGGGATGCATCGCATACGCCGAACAATGGACCTCATCTAGAATCTCCTTCTTCAGACTCTCGTCTCTGGGCACGCACAACCTGCCTCTGAAAAGCAACGTACCGTCGTCACTCAATCGAAACTCTGTAGGCATACCATTCCGTATCATGGTCTTCTTGCTCAACAGGTAGGAATCTGAATCCTGAGCCTCCCGAACCTGATCAACTAATACGGGTCAAACCTGGAAACTGGCCAACAAAGCTCCCTCGTCATCCCACTCGAACTCGGCTCCCATAGCCCGAAGCTCGGCTAACATAGACACTCTAGCCACACATACATCGAACAACGAAGCTCCGGATTTCCAGCTACGTGCATCTGCAACAACATTAGCCTTCTCTGGATGGTACTCGAAAGTGCAATCATAGTTGTTGATCAACTCTATCCACCTATGTTGCCTCATGTTCAAGTCTAGCTGCGTCCGCAAGTAAGTGAGACTCTTGTGATCAGTGTAAATCTTACACTGGGCTCCGTACAAGTAATGTCTCCAACTCTTCAACGCTAACACAATGGCGGCTAACTCCAAATCATGCGTCGGATAGTTGACTTCGTGTGGTTTTAGCTGCCTGGAACCATAAGCTACAACTCTGCCATGCTGCATCAGCACAAAACCAAGTCCCATCTTCGATGCGTCACTATAAACCACAAACTCACCGCTGTCGTCTGGTAATGTCAGAATCGGTGCAGTAGTCAACTTTTCCTTAAGGAGTAAGTAACTCTCCTCACATGCATCGGACCGCTCAAACTTGACGCCCTTCTTCGTCAACCTGGTCAGTGGAGTAGCAATCCCAGAAAAATCCTGTATAAATCGCCGGTAGTAGCCTGCCAAATCCAAGAAACTCCGGATCTCCGGTATAGTGGTAGGTCTAATCCAATTCAACATGGCCTCGATCTTGTCAAGATTAACACTAACTCCCTCAGCCGATATCACGTGCCCTAGAAACTTCACACTGTCCAGCCAAAACTCGCACTTGCTGAACTTCGCAAACAACTGATGGTCCCGCAAAGTCCGCAACACCGCTCGCAAATACATTTTATGCTGGCCCACACTCCTGGAATAGATCAAATATCATCGATGAACACAATAACAAACTTGTCCAGAAATCTTCTGAACACTCGGTTCATCAAGTCCATAAAAGCTACGGGGGCGTTGGTCAACCCAAACGGCATAACCAAAAACTTATAATGCCCATACCGCGATCTGAAAGCTGTCCTGGCCACATCAAAGTCTCGGATCCTCAACTGGTGATATCCAGATCTGAGATCAATCTTCGAAAAGACTGAAGCTCCATTGAGCTGATCAAACAAGTCATCAATCTGCGGCAATGGATACTTGTTATTCACTGTAATCTGATTCAGCTTCCGGTAGTCAATGCACAACCTCATAGATCCATCCTTCTTCCGTACATTCAAAACCGGGGCACCCACGACGAAACTCTGGGTCGAATAAAACCCTTCTCCAGCAACTCCTGGCACTGAACCTGTAATTCTTTCAACTCCGCTGGCGCCATATGATACGGTGCCTGAGAAATGGGTCCTGTACCCAGTAACAGCTCAATAGTGAAGTCATTCTCCCGAATAGGAGGTATACCCGGTAACTCCTCCGGAAACACATCCGGAAACTCAGAAACAACCTCAATACCACTAAGGTCTGGCACAGCTGCCGTAGTGTCTACCACATGAGCTAAATATGCAACACAGCCCTTCTTCATCATCCGATCCACCCTCATCGCGGATATCAAACATGGAAATGAAGTGTTCTTCTCGCCGCGAAACAACATCTCGGGAAAGTCTGGTCGTCGAAATGCGACCTCCTTCTTGTGACAGTCAAACATGGCCCAATGCGTCTCCAAGAAGTCCATACCCAAGATCAGATCAAAATCAACGATATCAAGCAACAATAAATCTGCGGCTAAGCCATGGCCTCTAATAAAAATCTCACAGTCTCTGTACACCCAACCAATACTCACAATCTCACTGGACAGATATAACACTCTCCACAACCCCGGAAATGGAGACGCATGTACAGTAGCTAAAGATGATAGTCTATATGACATGAATGAATGTGTGGCACCTGGATCTAATAATGTAAGTACTGGATAATCGAAAATGTGCAACGTACCGATAGCGACCTCTGGTGAAGCTCTACCCTCACGCAAAGTCATGGCATGAACCCTCGCCTACCCGACTGGTCGTCCACGCTGAGGCTGTCTCTCCTGTCCGCCCTGGCCGCAAACTGTACTGGTCGAGCCCCCGAAGTGGCACCTTGCTCTCCTCCGGAACTCTAGGCCGCCTGTCCACCAGCACCATCAAGCTGGAAACACTCTCTCGCATAGTGACCCACCTGGCCACAGTGAAAACAAGTGATAGGGTCTCGCTAACATGGACCAACATGATGTCTACTGCAAAGACTACACAATAGGTACTCTATTGGTACGGCAAATGAGCCACCGGTACGCCGAGGATAACTGGAACCGCTAGAACCCCCACTAGACTGTGGTCGCTGCGGTCGATTTCTCCTCCATCTCTGCCTCTGTCTCGGTGCACCAGCTGGTGGTCGATATGGTCCACTGCCTGAGGATGAAACCGAACTGGAAGTATCAGAACTCTGCCTCTTGGAAGGCCCCTGACTCGGTCCACCCTCCTCAAACCGTCTAGGCTGGTAACTCATCTGCCTCTCCTTCTCGATATCCTCACCTCGGAGTGCTGCACTGACAAACTCATCAAAGTTGTTCCGAGGCATCGTAGTCAGAGTCCCCTTGATGTTCAAGTTCAAACCCAGATTAAACCTGCGGCACTTGGCTTCCTCAGTAGCCACCATGTCACGCGTAAAACGAGATAAACGGGTAAACCTGTCCCGATACTCAAGCACAGACAAACTGCCCTGTCTCAAGTTCGCGAACTCCTCATACTTACGCTGCTGGGTAGCCTGGTTGAAGTATCTCCGCATAAACAGATCACGGAACAAAGTCCATGGAGTATCAACTGGAACTCTATCGGTGCTAACCCACCAGAAGTATGCATCTAACTCAAGTAATCCGACTGCTGCCACTGTTATCTGCTTAGGGGTAAACCGCAAACGCTCACATACACGTTCAACCTGAACTAACCATGCCTCACACAACTCTGGATTAGCTGAACCCGAAAAGACAGTCGCACCAGCAGTACAAGCTTTGACCATAGGGTCAAAACGCTCCTCCAAACGCAACACTCGCATCAGCAAGTCGTGCATCTGGCGATCCATATAAGGATCCGCTTCCCGATCAACACGGGGACCACGACGAGGAGGCATCCTACTGATACAAGACAAGCATTAGGTACAAGCAGAAGGAATGTAATCACGAGACCTCAGATATTTGAGAATACACAACACCCGAAGTATTGATGAGTACCGCTGGCCAGTCGGGTCATCACTCCAGTCATGCTGTACAAACTCAAATACCCTAAGCGTTACAACTACAAGAGTCTACAGAATCTAACAACCTAATGCTCTGATACCAAGCTGAAAGGACCCAACCCCGATTTAGTTTCCTAAAAAGGGATTTAAACTCCTTCGGAAAACACGAACCAACAAAAACCGTAAAAATTTGGGCAGAGTAACGCTATTAACGCAGAATTGCCTTTACCTGTACCCGGAAAATAACACTTCATCCTATGCCACAAAAGCCAAACCGTGGGCACCAATCCCATCCGGATTTCCCAATATCATATCAATAACATCAAACTGTGACGACCCGGACCAGAATCAGCAGTATGATCAGCTGTATACGTGAGTTACTGCGTAGTCGGAGATTGCCGACTGATGTTTGAACTGCCAGAATTTGTTAACGACTTAATTATTGGCTGAGAATTGGAGCTGGGTCTCTTCTCGAGAGTCGTTGTACGTGTGATTACGAGTTCGTGGGCAGTTCCGGATCGTTATTTGGACGACCGAGGAATTAATTATGAATATTTGAAGTTCAGATTTAAATGGTGGGCTACTTAACGACTAAATTACCGGACGAGAATTTGGTTTCGACTTCTTCACAGAAGTTGTTCAGAATTTAATTTCGAGTTCGTGGGAACTTCCGGAGCATGATTTGGAGTTACGAGGAATTAGTTGTGAATTTTGCCGATTGTTGATTGTTTGGTTGATTTAATTGTGTGTTGGTTCAAAGGGTTGACTTTTTGTCTGTTTGGTCAATGTGTTTGACTTCGGGTGATTATGAAAGATTATGTCGAGTTGAATTCGTGGCCGCGAGAATTATCGGAATCGGAATTACGACGAGAAAGTTACGCGCGTTTGAAGTTCGACGAAAAGGATAAGTATGAAGTTTCCAAATCGGGAAAGCCTATATATGGAAACTTGCTGTTTTGGGGCAGGTCAAACTTACCATTTGGGGAGTTGACTTGGTCAACTCGGTTTGACCGAGCTTAAATGAAGGTCACGACGGTGACCGGAGCTCCACGGCGGTGGTGGCCGTCCGACCACCTCACGGCCCGAGGGTGGTCCCCTCCATTTCGTCTCAGCTCTCCCGTGACGTTTCCGGCCTCCGTTTGCGGCGAGGCCGCCGGAGGAGTGAACTATTTTCGGCCAAAAGTGGTGAGATTTTTTATGAATTCGGGTTCTTAGATTCGGGTTGAATTGAGCTATGAATTGGAGTGGGCTTTGAAGCTCTTCCCTCCACGAACCTAACCATGTAGGTTTTGAGTTTCAATTTGATTTGTGTAGGGAGAATTCTTGATTTGAAATTTTGTGTACAATTCGGTTCTTCATGAAATTGGATGAGTTAGAGTGAGAATTGGCCTTTGTTGTAGTTGACAAAGTTGCTCAGTGGGTGATTTTGCATGGAATGGTGGTTGCTCCGCCGGAAAATTCTCCGTTTGGTGGTGGCGCCGCCGTGGGCGGCGGTCAACGGTCAACGGCGGTCAAACTTTGACTTTTTGGGATTTTCGACAAGTTGCATGTCATTTCACTCGAAATCGCGCCCCGATCGCAGTGGGGAGGTTTGTTTTTCGAGTTGAGCGTCCGAAATTACAGCGAGGTATTGTGGTATGATTTCCGGATTTCCGACAGTTTGTCGTGATCGGATTACGTGTTTCCGAGAACGGTGGTTTCTCGTAATTTGTTTTGAATTGTCGAATTATGTTTGTGAGAATTAGACATTGTGATTATCCAGGTGTTCGTGATCGTTCGTTTGGCGAGGGATTTTCCGCCGGATCACGGGTTAACGCGATACGCGTTACGCAAGCGTGTGAGTGGACAAGTTTCTATTTACACTGTTGATTTTGCGAGTTCGTGGATTTATTGATTTCCGTATTTAAATTATACGATGATTGAGATATATGTTATTTTCGGAGGTGTTGTTATGTGTTTATGGGTGATGGCATTTATAGCATCGATGCTACCAGAGTTGAGAGATTCCTCTGGCCCAGAGTTGAGAGATTCCTCTGAAGCAGGGTTGAAAGATTCCCCTGAGTGCCGCCGGGGTTGAGAGATTCCCCTGGCCTTTCACCGTCAGGTTTGAGCGATTCACCTGACGTCGGGCTTGAGAGATTCGCCCGACAACCTCCATATATATATGTGTTGTGTTGTTGTGTTTTCCGAACTCGCACTGTTTTATATTGAGTATGTGTATAATTGGTGAAAGGCATATGTTATTTTCGTCCACTCACTCTAACGTTTTTATTTGCCTTTCCCCTGGGCTTTTCGGTTTCCGTGCCCAGTTTGCAGTTCAGGCTCTGGTGTCGCACGTCGTGGTCGGAGGCATAGTGCTCGAGCTACTTTGTTTCTTCCAGTAGGTTTACTGTTCTACCTACTGTGGTATACGTATATGATTATGTATTAGAAGTCGCTCTGAGCTTCCTATTGTATATGTTATACGATTTTACTCCGGGTTTTCCGTAAAGTACATATATATTTACTACTTTACGTTATTGTTGATATATTGAGAAATCCGGATGGGATAGGTGCCCACGGTTTGCTTTTTGTGGCATAGGATGAAGTGTATTTTCCGCGTGCAGGTAATGGTAATTCAACGTTAGTAACGAAACTCTGCCCAAATTTCGAAAAGTTTTTGTTGGTTCGTGTTTTCGAAAGGGTTTGATTCCGATTTAGGGAGCTAAATCGGGGTTGGGTCCTTTCACAAACAGTAAACATAACTGTAATATATAGGAAATCCGGATAAATCCGTATAAAACATGTATCTGTAACGTATCAAAGCGACATCTAGTGTATATATATATAAAATATACAACAGTAGGCGAAACAAAGGACCTACTAGAAAAGACAAGTAGCTCGAACAACTAGCCTCCGACCGCAACGTGAGACACCAGAATTCGAGCTGCAAATTGGGCACGAAAACCGAAAAGCCCAGGGGAAAGGCAAATAAAAACGTTAGAGTGAGTGAACGAAAATAAACATATGCCTTTAACCAATTTATATACATAATCAATGTAAAATAGTGCGAGTTCGGAAAGTATATATGGAGGTGTCAGGCGAATCTCTCAAGCCCGACGGTCAGGCGAATCGCTTAAGCCCGACGGTGATAGGCCAGGGGAATCTCTCAACCCCGGCGGCATACAGGGGAATCACTCAACCCCTGCCCAGAGGAATCTCTCAACTCTGGTCCTGAGGAATATCTCAACTCTGGCGGACTACCGGTGATCAGCCGAGTAGCCGAAGCATCGATGCAGTAATGCCATCACCAATAAATATAAAATAATACCTCCGAAAATAATAAATAACTCAACATCGTATAAAGTAAATACGGAAAATCACAAACTCGCAATAACTGTGAAAATATAAAAATGTCCACTCACAGATGAGCAGAGCGCGCACTCGCGCTAATCACGTGGTCCGGCGGAAGATCCCTCGCCCGAAGCACGATCTCGATCCCCTGAATAATCATAAAATATATTTGATCAAAATCAAAATTTTCAACACTGTACCACACTGCGAAAACCAACCGTTCCCGGAAATATACAACACAGTGCAAAATAATCGACGAAATTCCCGAAATCTCCACTCAAAACCCTCGACTGAAAATCCGATACCCAAATCAACTCGAAAACCTCAAGGAAATGATTGAGGCACGAATACGCGAAAAACGACATTAAAATTATCGAATTCCAAAAATTCAACTGGTCGCCGGAGCTCCGTCGTTGACTGCCTCCGCCGCGGGCGGCGCGCCGTCAACCGGAGAGTTTTCCCGGCGACCGAGCTACCAAACTGTTCTCCTCCTCAAGCCAAGCAACTTTCCTCAAGGCACCACCACCATCCAACCACCACCGTGGCCGAAAATCAGCTCGAAAGTCACGGCGATCCACCACCTCTGGCGAACCTGTTCACCGTCGTTCCACCGTCTACGGCGCACGGCAGCCATCGAGGCTTGTCCCAAAAGGACCGCCATGACCCCACGAGTAGAAACCCTCAACTCTCCGGCCACCACCGTGGCCGGAGCACCTCCGTCACCGAAACCCAAAATCGGCTGGAAAACTACCAAACTTCAAACCATAATTTCTCCCTCAAATCGAAACCAAATCAAGCAATTCCAAGTTCTAAACAATTGCAAATGAAGAGAGGAATCGATTCATACCCAAATTGAAGCAGAAGATGGCCGGAAACGAAAGGTTGCCTGCGAGTCAAACAGTGGCCGGTTTCTCCTCCTTCGGTCAACGCGGTTAACGTTCCCAATAGTGGTCAACGCCGGTCAAACTTCCAAACAGTGCATTTTCGACAATTTTCAACTATTTCTGATATTTATACTCGCGTCTCGGGACGATCGACGGACCAAAACGGATAACCATTACGATTCGGATAAACTCGATACGAACGGATAAACTCGTCGATATTCCGAAACTTTAAATAATCATATTATATTCCTCGGTCATCGAAAATTTTTTCCGGAACCACCCACGAACTCGAAATCACATGTTCCACAACTCTCGAGAAGAGACTCAACTCAAATTCTGGATCGATAATTAAGTCGCAAACAAAACCGGCAAACCACACAATTACGATAAACCGCGATTACGTGATAACTCGAGAATTACGCTGTTTACTCTACTGATTCTGGTTTGGGTCGTCACATTGAGGTAGGCGAGCGATGGCTCATTGGTCCTGATCTGGTGAAGAGCACTACTGAGGACATTGAGATTATCCGGGATAAACTGAAGATTGCCCAAGACCGACAGAAAAGTTATGCAGACGTGAGAAGAAAGAATCTCGAGTTTGAGGTGGGCGATTGGATCTTTCTGAAATTGTCTCCATGGAGGGGAGTTGTGCGTTTCGGGAAGCGCGGCAAGCTTTGACCACGGTATATCGGTCCGTACGAGATTCCAGAGAGAGTTGGTGTCGTGGCTTTCAAATTGGAGTTGCCTTCTGAGATGGCTCGAGTGCACGATGTTTTCCATGTCTCGATGTTGCGGAAATACATTTCAGATCCATCACATGTTTTGGCGCCATATCAGCTTCCTATCCGGGAGGATTTGACATATATAGAGGAGGCAGTACAGATTCTCGATCGGCGTGAGCAGGAGTTGAGGCACAGAGACATACCGCTTGTGAAGGTCTTATGGTAGAATCATTCAGTTGAGGAAGCCACTTGGGAGACCGAGCAGCATATGCGGGAGCAGTATCCTCATCTGTTCACCTAGCAAGTACGTTAATTTCGAGGTCAATTTTTTTTTTAAGGGGGGTAGATT
This sequence comes from Geum urbanum, assembly GCA_946800695.1. Classification (NCBI taxonomy): domain Eukaryota; kingdom Viridiplantae; phylum Streptophyta; class Magnoliopsida; order Rosales; family Rosaceae; genus Geum; species Geum urbanum. The sequence goes on from OX326997.1 coordinate 58,704,150, forward strand.
TGTGATGACCCGAATCAGAATTAGTACGTTAATCGGCTTAATCCGCGAGTTTTACGAGTAATCACAGTTGTCGTAATTGAGCAATTTTAGCAGGTTCATTCACGACTAATTTATCGGGCGAAAATTTGAGATGAGTCTCTTCACGAGAGTCGTAGTATGCATGATTTCGAGTTCGTATGCGATTTCGGATAATTGTTTCGATAACCGAGGAATATGTTATGAATATTTGAAATCGCGTGATTTAGTCGTGTTTATCCGTTCGAGTTTGAGTTATCCGAAACGCGAATGTGATTCGATTTGGACCGTCGATCTTATCGAGCCACGATTATAAATATCGGAATAGTCATAAAATTTTCAAAAGTCACTGTTTCAGGAAGTTTGACCGACGTTTGACCGTTGACCCACATTGACCGAGAAGGAATCGCACCACCGTTTGACTCGTCGTAGACTTTCTGTTTCCGACCACCTCCGGCTACAATTTGGGTATGGTTAGAATCCTCTCTTGATTTCCTAGGGTTTAGAGCTTGGTTTTATGTAATTTGATGACGTTTTGGGGGAGAATGAGCTCGAGGAAAAATTAGGGATTTCGTCGTCGTTGGGGGCAGCGCTCCGGCGACTTTTGGGGCCGGGGTGGTGAGGGGAAAGGTTCCCCTCATCCTTGTGATGCTTTTGGGTGAAATAATTTGGAAATTGGTTGAGGTTTGAAGCTCGACGGAAAACTCATCGGAATCCATGGATTCTGTGGTTCGAGGTGATTTCCGGCCGGTGGACTTGGAATTAGGGCTTGGTGTAAAAGAGAGATGTGTTGGGCTTGAGGAGTACTTGTAATCTGGAAAGTTTGGCCGGAATCCGCCACTGTTGACACCGCGGCGGCGCTCCGGCGAAGGGTTGACTTGTTGGAATTTGACAAGTTTTATGTCGTTTTGCTCGTAATCACGCCCCGAGCGTAGCCTTGAGGTTTTCGATTTGTTTTGGATACTGGATTTTAAGTCGAGGGTTTATGTGGAGTATTTGGGGGTTTTCGACGATTATTTTGTATTCGAGTTATATGTTTTCGGAAATGGTTGGTTTCCGAGGTGTGGTACAGAGTAATGAATTGTGATTTTGATCCGTAATATTTTGTGATTATTCAGGGGATCAGGATTGTACGCTTGGCGAGGGATCTTCCGCCAAATCTCGGGATTAACGCATTTGCGCGCTGTGCTTGTCTGTGAGTAGACTTTTCTTTTCACTGATTGGTCGTGAGTCTTTATATTACGTTTTATAAGCATGAGCATGCACACAGGATTATGAGTTATTCGATCATGTGTTTTACGATTATTCATTTATGAATATACATTAACGAATATGCTTATATAATTATGTATTACGAATATGCATTTACATTATGCTTTATACATTTGCATAGAAACTATTTATGATTTGGTTTACACAGAGTACAGTCTTAGTATATGTGGTTGTATCGATACACTTGTATCCCGGCTGATCCCCAAGGATGTTTACCGGGGGAGGCTGTGACCCCTGACCTGAGGCCTTTCTGGCTTGAATCACGTGTGGGTCTGGGATCCCGTGATTCGGACTGTACTAGCGCGGATGTGTCCATGAGTGACCCCGCGAGATTTTCGATGCATGCTCTGTACGCTTGAGGGTTAGAGTTTTCCTCGTGTACATTATTATTTTCATGCATTTAGACTCATATATATTTTTATAACATATATTGTTCGGCGAAAGACATTTATTTTTGTCCACTCACTCTAACGGTTTATATGTCTTTCCCTGGGCTCTTTGTTTTCAATGCCCAGTTTGCAGTTCGGATTCTGGTGTCGCATGTCGTAGTCGAAGGCTTAGTATTCGAGCTACTTTTCTTTTCCAGTAGGTTTCTTGTTTAGCCTACTGTTGTGTATTTATGTAAATATATACTAGAGGTCGCTCTGAATACTCTGATGTTATATTTTCATATGATTTTCCTCGGATTTCTGTAAAGTTACAGCTTTTGTTTATTACTTTACATAATGATACGATATTGAGAAATCCGGATGGGATTAGTGCCCACGGTTTGGCTTTTGTGGCATAGGATGAAGTGTGTTTTCAGGTGCAGGTTAATGGCAATTCCACGATATAGTGAAACTCTGCCGAAATTTCTATAGTTTTTGAAAGTTCGTGTTTTCAGAAGGGGTTTGATTCCGGTTTAGAAAACTAAATCGGGGTTGGGTCCTTTCATCTCACGCTACGCGTCTCTGGTTGCCTGGTACATATGCCTTCCTAGAGATCTCTTTATTACTTGTTTTGTAGAATGTCACATTGATAAGACATACTTTCCACCATTAGAGGGAGGTATGTATAATTCCATTATGATTAAACGTTGAAAATTGACGTGGTATGTCCCCACTATGTTTCATCATGATCCCCGCACATCTTAGTATGAGATTGAAGTTTAATGTATTCTTGATCTTCAGAAAGTAGCATATTTGACATCTGACTTCTTTACTGATATCATGAAAGTGATGAGATTGCTTATACATGCTGCAAATCTTGCAAGGTAGAAAGTTCCTGGAATTTGGCAAGTTAACACAACACCCGGGCAATAGCATTTCTCTTGCTTATAGTGGAGGTGTCACGTTGGTCAAAATCCACTGATGAGTTGCCAGTGAAAAGGCAAGCGATCAAGGCACAACCATTCATAATCAACACATGAGATTGTTTCTGACTGCAATTGTGTCTAGAAGTCGACATCAATAAACATTGGGGGACACCTTAGAGTCAATGAAGATGTCAATAAATAAAGAAATCTTACCAAGTTAAGAAAATGCTAGCAATACTATGGATAATTCTTCTATAGTCGTTGATGATGCATTTACTTATGCCGTTGATCATGAATTGACGACAATGAAGTGGAATATCACTCTATTGCAGATTGTCAACGAAGAGCAGATTGGTCGAATTAGAAGGTAGCAATCCAGGTTGAACTAGACTCTCAGAATAAAAGGCAAGTTTTTGGTTTGGTAGTGCTATGACCACTGAATGATAAGCCTGTTAGACACAAATGAGTCTTGTTTGGAAGCACAATGAGAAGAACTTATGGCACAAGACTTTTCTCAATGCCCTAGTATTGATTATGAGGAGATGTATTCTTCGGTCATGGACATCATCACCTTCCACTACCTGATAAGTATGGTAGTGTTTGAGAAGCTAAACATGTATCTTATAGATGTGGTTACGAAATATCTCTATGGGGATCTTGATTCAGAGATATACATGAAAGTGTTAAAAGACATTGCTATACCCAAATCAAGTAACTCTAAATCACTGAGTGGTTATGTAATTAGATTGAGACGTTCACTATATGGATTGAAACAATCCGGTAGGATGTGGTATACATGTCTTAGTGAATACTTGATTAGGAAGGGATACAAGAACGATGACTTATGCCCTATCTTGCATATTCATTAAAAGAACAAGTTCAAGATTTGCTATAGTAGCAGTCTATGTAGATGATATGGACATCATCGAAACTCTTGATGAAATAAATGAGACGGTTGGCTACTTGAAATCTAAATTTGAAATGAAAGACCTTGGTACGACCCAATTTTATCTCAGATTAGAGCTGGAATATCGAGTTGGTGGAATCCTTATTCATCAGTCTACCTTTGTCCAAAAGATGCTTAGGCAATTTAATATGGACAAAGCACATCTTGTTAGCATGCCAATGGTTGTTCGTAGTCTGAACCCCAAGAAGGATCCATTTCATCCGCAAGATGACGATGAGGAAATCTTGGGAGCTGAAATTTCATATCTTAGTGCTTTTGGAGTTTTGTTGTATCTAGCTCAGTGCACGCATCCAGATATTGCTTTCTCAGTGAACTTGTTGTCTAAATTTAGCTCTGCGCGTACACAATGTAATTGGAGTGGATTAAAACATATCTTCAGGTAGTTTAAGGGTTCCATTGACTTGGATTTATTCTTCCCTTACAAAGAATATAGAGAGAAGCTTGAAATTCCCGAAAAAAGGATGGTTGAATCGCAGCATGCATGATCTGTAGATTTCGACCGTCAAAAGTGGTAGACTGTGATAACCAGAAGGTGTCTTTTGACCCATTGAGAAACAGTTTTGACCCGTTGAAACCGGTACCCTGGATTAAACAGAAGCATTCGTTCGACCCATCGAGCGAGGACTTCGACCCGTCAAAATCCTTTCTTGTTGCGAGTAGTTTTACTGCAGTTCCCTATTCCAAAACACCAGTTGATGTATTGGTCGGATTTGCTGTTGTTGGCTACCTCTATGACCCACACAAAAGTCGTTCACAGACTGGTTATGTTTTCACCATGGGAAACATAGCGAATTCTTTAAGATCAACTAAGTAAACCCTTGTTGCTACTTCCTCAAATCATTCAGAAATCATTGCTTTGCATGAAGTGGTTAGGAAATATGTCTAGCTTAGGTCATTCATTCATTATATTCGAGTGTTTAATGGATTAATTATCGTCTACTACAACGACTCCCACTTGCATCTTTGAGGATAATGTGGCATGCATTAAAAATATGAAGTTTGATTACATTAAGAGTGACAATACAAAGCATATATCGCCGAAATTCTTCGTTAATCAACAGCAACAACAACTGTTGAATATCTATGTGAACCAGGTTGGTTCGGCGTATAATGTTGCGGATTTGTTTACCAAGTCACTACCTAAATCTACATTTGTGAAACATGTGAGACGTATTGGTATGCGCATGTTATCTGAATTCTATAACTAAGTTTACAGTCATGGAGAGTTACATTTCTGTAGATATCAGGGGGAGTCTACATCATATGTATTAACTTTTGTAGTTGATGCATTGTATTCTTTTTCCCTTATACCAAGATTTTATTTTACCCATGAGATTTTTGTTTACTTGGCAAGGTTTTTAGTGAGGCAACAAGTTATGCATCATTGATTAGGCCATCGACACAAGGGGGAGTGTTTAAGGAGATTTATTCTCCGTAATTTATGGTGTGTGTTTTGTCCTAGTTATATACGATTTAGTCTAGATAGGAATACAAAGAATTTCTGTTTTATCGGGACAATTATTATAACAGATTGTATCAGCCTATATATAAGGCATTCTATTAATGAAAGAGTTACAGTTTCAATTATCATATATTCTCCTTTAACACTTCTAAATTATAACGCTATGTTTGTGGGCAGTTACCTAGTGATTGTGCCTGAAACGAGTGAGATGTAGATGTAAATTTGAGATTTCTAGAGGGTACGTTTATGTTGTGCTTCAGGATTTGGCCACATATGGGTAATATGGCTTTGGGGTGTTTCAAATATTTAGGATTCTACTACGTTTGAAATTTGAAATTTGTATTATGCAAAATTTTGTTAGGCTACCTGTTTAAAATTTGAATGGTTACAAGTTTTTCCAATAATTCTCTCGACTCACGTTAGCCACGGTTAGGGAGAGGTTTATTACACATTAAATTTTTATTGATTGGGACTCTATAAAGTAATAACAAGGAGTCATTGAAATTGAGGTGCCTGCAATCTCTTAAGACAACCAATAAAGAGGCATTTAAGCCTTCTCTTGATAGTGGTCGAATAGCCACTTGTACCATACAAAGATGGAAATAATTATATTTATCCTTATATCTTCTGATTTCTTCAGGATGGAACAATTGAATAGTTTCATGTTCCTTCCCTATTGGAATAGTTTGTTCAATCATTTTTATGGTCAAAGCCATATTCAGATTGAACATATTCATCGAATAAATCATTGAAGGTTTAACCTTCGGGAGGCTCCAATTATGAAGCTGATTCTCAATATTTGAGAATTCAATATCCTCCTCATTTTTAATATGATCAATAATAGTTTGAGGAATATAATTCCTTGAAGAAGAAGATGAAGCTTTAGAAGATGTCCTAGATAATTTGGAAAGCATTTTTTTTTAAGTAAATGAAATAAGCATGAACAGACTGAAAGAAGTATAAAAGTCTTTGCCTTATACGGTTGTCAACCACTTACGAAGACTTACCATGTACTGCTTTCTTCTCGCAATTGAGGCTTCAAGGCGACTTGGGTGTCGTGCGATAAGGGTCTGGCTCTGATACCAACTTCTAGTACCGGATCAGGATGCTGATTCACAAACTGGGAATAGTATTTTTATTGATAATGGTAAATAGTACAACTGTTTATAAGAATCTAGAGAGAGAGTAGAGAGAAGGTAGAGCTATATGAGAAGGAAAACTAAAACCTGAGACTTCTGAGGGAGAGAGGTTCCCATTTAAAGACTCTAAAAGCAAAGCTACCGGCTACCGGAAGCTAAAAGCAAACGAAAAAAAACAAAGGCCTAAACAATGGCCGACAAACAAAAATCTAAAGTTTAAAGAAAGCAAAACTATTCCGAAAATCACGCCGGGTGCTCATTGGGCCCCATCGAACACGTGAAAAAGGAAAGTTAAATGTTTCTTTTAAACTATTACAAGAGGGGAAAATATCCCTAAAACCTAACTATTTTGTCTCCATCTTGGCTTTAGCCTTCTTGTTCTGGGAGATCTCAGGCAGGTCTTCATTAAGAGAGCTTAATAATTCTTTTGAAGGATTAGAAAAAGGAACAGCTCCCAAATAGTCCTCCATGTCTTCATTTTGTTGAGTACCATCATCTTCAACTTCTTGATCATTATCAGCATCTTCTTCTTCCATCGAGGCAGAATTTGAAGAAGCTTTGGATGAAGAGCCCTTGAAAAGGACTGCCACATTACTGTCTATTTGAGATGCAAGATTTTGCAATAATATTTTCTTAAGCTCCTTGGGGGAAGCTAAAGGGAAAGCAGCTTTTAGACCTGCTAAAGAAGGAATGACAAAATCCTTTTTGGAATCATCTTAAGGAGTATATTCCTGCTTCATTTTCTTGAATTCCTCAATACATTCATTTATTTTTATTAAATGAGGGTTATAATCAAATTTGGACCACCATTTATAAAATAATTGGCGGTTAAGGGAAAGAACCCCAATATCCTGCTGGCAGACAGAAAAAGTCCACTGCCAGATCCAGGGAAGACTGAATCTTGCCAGAAAACGGAGAAGATTGCTCCCACTGATGACCCTTACATCTTGCTGTCTTGGGTCATTTAATATATAGCTTTTGTAAGAATTAAAAAGTTCCTCAGGGAGGAAATCTTCGTTTGGTCCCATTCTGTCGAACCAATTATAAAACCAAAATGGTAATTCTTGTTTAAAAATAGATGGTTCTATCCTAATAAACCAAGTATGCTTTTCAGCTTTGTTTTGATAATAGAAAGCTTTATTCCATGCTTCGATATAATCCCAATAATTGAAGCTAGCATGAATAAATTTCAAATCAATAGATTTGTTGGGGTTTAGACCCCATTCAGAGATATGAATAACGCGTTGAATAAATGCTTTACTGAAAGAAATATCTTCAGTATGTTTGTTTTGGTTCATATGATGAAATTTTATTGAACCTGTCTCAATGAGAATACATTCATAATATTTTCTATTCTTTTGATCGAATAAAGGAAAATTGGCTTCTGGTTCTAAATACCTTTTTGCCAAAGTATTAGGAGAGTTGAAATATCTCTCGTCTCCTTTCTGGAGAATAATAATTTGCTCTTCAAGAGTCTTCTTAATACCAGGAAGAATAGGTTCCTTTAGAGCAGCAGAAAAGCTCTCTCGAGATTTTCCGGTGGATAAATAATCCGTCATGTCAGCTGGCTCACTCCTTTTTTCTCTGGTAGGAGGAGGAGAATTGGTGAAACTCCTGGAGTCTGTCAGCATAGGGAAGCTGTAGTCTTTTCTACCTCTTCCTCGAGAATATGGCCCGCGTCGCGAGCTGGTGCCTCCTCGGGAGCCACGACTGAACTGGCTCATTTGGCGCCGATAATAAATTCCCTGGTCAAAAAATCAGGGAGAGAGTTAGTTTCTCCTTTGATAAACTACGTTTGAAATTTAAAATTTGTATTATGCAAAATTTTGTTAGGCTACCTGTTTAAAATTTGAATGGTTACAAGTTTTTCCAATAATTCTCTCGACTCACGTTAGCCACGGTTAGGGAGAGGTTTATTACACATTAAATTTTTATTGATTGGGACTCTATAAAGTAATATCAAGTGACTATTGTATTAAAAATAGTGGTTAAAAATGGTGTATGAAATCAATCGATATTATTTGTGTAGTTTGTAACATGATCATCATATTAACTGAAGCCATCTCAAGAAGACACTATGTGGATGGTTGTTCTGAAAACATAAACGTGAGGATATAGAACAATCTCCACTCCACTCTAGTCTCCTATAAACTTGTCTCCGGTGTGTATAGTCATTTTATGGCACGTTTATTAACAAAATCAGGCTGAATTGGAATGGGAATGAATCATAATAAAAATATTTCAATTTTATTGAGTTGTTTACTTACCAATTAAAATCGAACGGGAATAGAAATGATTACGATTGATATTTTTTACTTACCATAAGGAATCAAAATCAAAATTGGTTTGATTACTAAAATACCTTTTAAATTGTTATATCTTTCTTTGATTCAACTATTAACAACATTGCACTACTAAAATGGTAAGCTGATTCAGTTTTTAACATAACGTTATGATAGAGAAATGTTTCTTAGCTCCGTTGAATTTGAACATGTTTTTTTCGCACAATATTGTTCTTCTCTTAAAACCAAATAGAAGCATGAACATGGATCAGAATGTAAAGTAAGTATGGGATAAGGAATAAATGAGTGAAAAAAAGAAGCCAAATGAAGCAGCTTAATTTCCTAATGCAGCATGAAGTAGCAGATAGAGACACATAACAAATTGATTCCTAAACCCATCTTCCCCCTCCAGAATACAACTCTGGGTGTATCTCAAAATCATTCCTGATAAAAAGGTGGGTCCCACCTCCATTCCAATTCCCTTATGTGTAAGTAAATGCCAAAATTCAACCATCTCAGAATGATTCTAATTCTTTTGATTCCTATTCGAAGTTAGTAAACATGCCATTAGTGTATGTTCCTCATTCGGAGAGGTCCCTTGTGACGACTCCAGGGAATAACCATGAGACCTAGTTTGGCTAGGGTTTTGTGCGGCAGTGACATATGTCGATGACCGACGTCGTTGCATGTTTTTTCTGTTGAAAAAGTTGTGGTGGTGTAGAAGATGGAGGTGTTGTCATGGAATAACCGTGGGATGAAGCAAACTTCCAAGTTTTCAGCATTGCGATCGATGGTGTTATAAAAAAAAACCATCAATGGTCTTCCTCATGAAAATCCTAACGGGAAAGAAGGATCAATGTGAGTCTTGGCATTGAAGCTTAGGGCTCGATGGCTGTTGGATGGTACTATGTTTGGCAAGGGGCGACAACAAATTGATGATCTTTTGGTTGAAGGAGATCGATCTCGATATGAGAGATTATAATGCTAGCTTTATTGATGCCAATGTTAGGGTTTGAGCGGGTGAAGGTGATTGGGTTAGGGTTACACGCCTATATGGACAGTTGTAACCAAGGAACGGACAGAAGACATGGGATTTACTCCAAACTTTAAAGAATCAGATGGCTTATAATGAGTGGGTGGTGTTTAGTAACATCAACGAGATTTTGAGGTCATTGGAGAAGTCGCGAGGGCTAGTCAGACCGGCTTGTCAAATAAAGAATTTTGCAGAATGTCTTAAAGATTGTGGTCCAGTTGATATTGGCTATACTAAAGTGATTTTACATGGCACAATTCACGAACTCAATGTCGTCTTGATAGGGTAGTGGCGACTACGGCTTCGAGGCAGTGTTTCATTATGGCCTAAGTAGTACACTTCCACCATCTGATTCGAATAATGTGCCACTGCTCATCTCGACCAGGGAGTCACCACTACTTACCTCACTGGCGGAGCCAGCTATAGGCCAGGTGAGGCAAATGCCCCACCTAAATTTTTGGGGAACAAAACTTTATATATACACCATTTTATTATAAAATTACATATTTACTTCATATATGTTTATTTAGTCATTCTAAGAAGTTATGTTATCCAATTAAATGTTCATTTACCCTAAAAAAATCAACAATCTCTCTTTACAACTCTACACCCATGCCACTTACTATTAGCTCTCACATTTCACCTTCTCTACATACCATTATAATTCTCTACAAAACAATGAGTTAGTACCTTTTGAAATCAAAATATTTCTCACTAAACTCTAATTTATTCTTCTCTAAATATCTAATTCCCATTTTTTTCTTGATAGCTTTTTTCTTATGATCCTCATTTGTACTATCTGTTCTTTCAAGTAAGTTATCAAAGATGAGTAAAATTTTTGCCTTACCTGGACAAAAATCCTGGCTCCACCACTGACTCACCTTCTTGGGCAGAAAACATTTTTCCCAGTTTGAGGTTGTGTGGGTGGGGGAGGAAGCTAGTTTGGAGGTGGTTCAAGAAGCTTGAGAAAGGGCATCGATGTTAGAGTCGGAAAACTTTCAATACCAGCTTGTGAAAAGAATCAAACATACTCGGTTTGGCCTCAAGGATTTGGCAAAGTTGTCTTTTGGTGCGAGAAAGGAGGAGTTGAAGGATATACAATGAAAGCTTGAGTCTTTTCTCACAAGCTTCTGATTCGAATGCAGTGGCCGAAAGAAAGTAGCAGCAAGAGGTTTTTCTCACACAGAAAGCCACTAATTGGTAGTAAATAGTAAAGGATAAATGGATCACTGAGGTACATTGAAACACTGAGTACTTTCACCAAGAGGCGAAAAATAAGCAAAGGAAGAATCACATGGTTGGTTTGATGGATAACCATGATGTCAGACAGGACAGTCTGAGTGGGCTGGAATCAGTGGTAGTTGACTACTATGTGGGTATGTTCATTTCAGCTGAAATCACTGAGGAGTAGATTGAGGCAATGACTACTTTCATCAATTCGGTTGTTACTGAAGACATGGTGGCTTCTTTGCTTATACCGTACAATTCTGAAGAGGTTAAACGTGCTTTTTTTTTCATATGCACCCCACAAAAGCTCCTGGTCTTGATAGTATGCCTCCTTTATTTTTTCAAAAAAGGTGGGATATTGTTGGTGTAGATGTTGTGGCTACTGATCAGGATATATTATAGTAAGGTCATATACTATCCTCGATCAACTTCACCAACGTTTGGTTGATTCCAAAAGTCCAAAACCCAAAGAAGGTGACGGACTACATACCCATTTCATTATGTAATGTGGTATACAAAGTGGCGACAAAGGTGCTTTCAAATATGTTTAAGCCACTTTTATAGCATATCATCGACCCTTGTCAGAGTGCTTTCATCCCAGGTAGGCTAATCACTGATAATAAGATGAAAGTAAATGAGGTGGTGCATTATTTTTGGGTGAAGAGGAGGGAACAAAGGAGTTAGATGGCATTGAAGTTAGATGTAAGGAAAGCTTATGATCGGATGAAATGGGGCTATTTGAAGGTGGTTATGTTGAAACTGAGTTTTTCGACAGGTTGGGTATCTAATGTGATGGCATGTATATCCTCAGTTAGATATGCTTTTCTCATTAAAAGATCTCCCTTAGGATGTGTTACTCCTACTAGAGGGCTAAGACAAAGTGATCCATATCACCTTACCTATTCTTGTTGTGCATTGAGGGGTTATCTGCCTTATTGCATCAAGCACAAGCCACAAGGCATTTGGGTTTGTCCACAGGCCCTGGTTATCTCTCACTTTTTATTTCCATATGATAGTTTAATATTTTCACAGGCTACTCCCCAAACGTGTCAAAAGGTGAAAGAAGTCCTTCGTATGTATGAACCAGCATCTGGACAGTCCATTAACTATTCCAAACACAGTGTATACTTCAGTCGAAATCTAACAAAAGAAGGACAAGAATAGTTGGCAACTATTCTAAGTTTGGTTCGGGTCCCATATCGTGACTAGTATATAGGCTTGCCCACTCATATTAGAGCTAAAAAAACATGAGACTTTTTCTTATATCTAAGATAAATTGTGGGATCGGCTGCAAGGATGGAAATGGTCTTTTCTGAGTGCTGCAGGTAGAGAATTATAGTTTAATATTTTTGCAGGCTACTCCACAGACATGTCACAAGGTGAAAGAAGTCCTTTGGATGTATGAACCAGCATCTGGACAGTCCATCAACTATTCCAAACACAGTGTACGTATGCTTCAGTCGAAATCTAACAAAAGGAGGACAAGAATAGGTCGAAACTATTCTAAGTTTGGTATGCGTCCCATATCTTGAGTAGTATATAGGCTTTCCCACTCATATTAGAGCTAGAAAACTTGAAACTTTTGCTTATATCTAAGATAAATTGCAGGATCGGCTGCAAGGATGGAATGGGTCTTTTCTGAGTGCGGCAGGTAGAGAATTATTGATTAAGGTGGTGGCACAGTCTGTTCCTATTTATGCTATGAGCTATTTCTTAATCCTTGAAGGGTTTCTGTGATGAGTTACAATAGATCTGTGCTAACTTTTTTTGGGGTGATACTGAAAATAAAAGGCGTATACACTGATGTATTTGGGATGTGATGTGTAAGCCGAAAGAGAGAGGAGGTCTCGGGTTTCGTAATTTGTTCACTTTTAATTTGTCGCTATTGGAGCAGATGTAGAGGATTATTCAAAATTTGGACTCTTTGGTGGGACAGGTTGTTACACCCCGGTTTTTGACCACCGACCAAATCTTGCAACCCCATCCTCGAGCTGAATCCGAGGTGTGAGCGCGAAAAGTAAAAGTACAAACCAAAAATGGATAACTAAACTCGATTCTTATCCAAACAGCAGAAATTCTATATACAAACCGCTTGAATAACAACAACTCCTCTAGGCTCGGTTAATCATTTCGATTCTCGAAAGTAACTTGTAACATTTATATGTGGGTGAGCTCAACCTGACGGCTCAGTAGAGATGTAAGACATGCTCATGGATAATCAATCGGAACACATAATCACATATTTTAAAATATAGAACTAATATCGAACTATGATGCAATGCAACTCCACTTATCTACCCGTTAATCCTATATTAAAAAACAAGGAGCGTATATGTTCCATACCATATATTTTACCCTTTTGTGGTGACTCCAGATGCCTTAACATATGAACGAACACCCAACTCAATCCATGTTCCCCTTTTGCTAGTCCTCTTGGTCAACTTTGAACACCAATTTCATACAACTCTAGTAGTCCACCTGAAATCTGGTCCTTATGAATTGAACTCAATTACACAAAAGATACATCCCATAGTTTCTAATACCATAACTTTTCACCAACTCTACCCTACTTGTTATAACTATCGAATTAAATATGAAAATGCACAAAATAAATTTTATTGATAAAGATACTAACACATGCTTTTCACATAATATATGTGGACAAAATAAAACAAACAATCGTAACAAAAATCAAACCAACATCCAATCATATATTGGTTCCCCAAGAATTTTCCTACCTCAGTTTTTGATTGACGAAGATGATAACTACGAGATAAGAATCCTTCCCCGTAAAAGTCTTCAAAAATTATTAAACTATGTTCGACATGCTCTACACTAATGGGTAGAGCTATAGAGACGAATCCGTAGGTACTAACGGATCTTAATTAGGAATTACAAATCAAAATTTTTAATCTACCAAACTTACATGAACTTCGAGAAAATCTAGAGAGAGAGAAGTTGTAGAGAGAAAGTTCTCTCCAGGAGGAATCAAAGAAATGAGGTTGTTGCTTCTATTCATAGTGTGAGGCTTCCAATAGGATGCTAACATTCGTCAACATCTAACTTAGTGACTAAGGAAAAATTTTCATTTATCAACATCCTATTCCCCTTCTCTAATAAATAGCCACATGGCCAATGATTAGCTATGTTGGTTGGTCCTACACTTAGCCCCTAAGGTAATTTCTCAACCAATGAAAAGTTGCCATGTCATCACATCTATACCGAAACTCCCTACTTCCGAAATTTGTAGAAAACAGATCGGTACTCCGAAAAATATAACAAAAAAATCTACAAACTCATGGTAACACCTACTATCTAACTACAACCTCAAAACTTAATTTCAGCTAACTTAAAAATTTAGGGTCTTACACAGGTGTACAAAGCTCGGTACTTTGAAGTTGGCATGCGGCATTGGGAGGAGTGCCTTCATATACATGGAGAAGCTTTGTACACGTCGTAAAAGACATAGATCTCATTTTAAACCAAAATATTTTGATAGGAAAAGAAACTAAATGGAAAACGTTTGTGGGCAAACCCGTCCAATAAAAAAACACACAAAATAGGCTCTGATTTCTATTTATTTACGTCCCATGCTAATGTGTAAAATCATTCAGACTCTCACTCTCGACCTTACACTAGATCACTCATTTTCCTCCGTAGATCGGTACTATCTCTCTCTCTCTCTCTCTCTCTCTCTCTCTCTCTCTCTCTGAAAACTTCATCATCTTCCTCTGAAGCCCTAAATCTACTCTTAAACTTCATTGTCTTCATTTCTCATTTGATCTCGGCCTTGGGTTCTCGTATCTCAGCAGCTCCAACTGGAACCGGAGATTCTGTGACGTCTCAGTCATCTTCACCATCGAAGAACGTCTCGACCTCGATCACTCTCTAAGAATGGAAGCATGCTGAATTTGTTTGATTGCAACTTTCTCATCATCGAGGCTGGTGTTGACGACCACGGGCACTGCACTTTTAGTCGTCGAGAAAGTATAGTTACTCCTGCTTAAACTCGTATATCTCTGAGATTGTGCTTTTTAGGTCATAATGTGTTCGAATAGAACCAAACCCTAGAGGGGGTCAAAATGTACATAATTCTGTAAGGAAATTGCTTGAAGCTTTTGTTATGTAGTGTTTATCTATATTTGGTATAGATGAAATTGAGGGGAAAATAGAGGTGAAATTGTCGTGTATATATTTGCTTCTAATGCTAGATAAGTCATGTTTCGCTCGATTTCCTAGCAGAGATGTATTATGTAATCATAAACTATCTCTTTTATACGTTCTTGGCGTGCCACTGCCATAGACAGAATGTTGACTTGCGTCGCGCTGTTAGGGCTTACTTTTACACAAGCGATTGAAGTAAGAAGAGCACCAATCTCACTTGATGAATTCTTTCTTCCTAGATGTCCTAAGACTTGAGTTTGTATCTCGCTGTAGAGACACGAAAGTTGATATTTTGTGCACCCTATCCGGTACAAAGTAGAGCAATTTTCTTGGCGTGTGTTGAGAATACATGTTTGTTATGACTTTATAAACTGTCGAGACCTGAACACCTTGTCTGGTGAAACCTCCTTTGATCATTGTTGTTTGACAAGAGTAAACCCCCAAATTTTTCATGCCCTGTCTGTTGAAAAGTCATAGTTCACCGTTGTCGATTGTTTCTCATGAAAGAGAGCTTGTTTGCCGAGAGCTAATTTGTGCATGCGTGTAGAGGACCAGAATTCTCCTTGAATCCTTTTATTTATACTAGCGCGTTCACATCCTGATCATAACTCTATACCAAGTAGGAAATATAATATCCTCAGCGCATCACTAATATCTAATCTAATCGGTCACATATTCCTTATTTGATACAGATTCTCGCTAGCTTTAGGTTTTCATCCAGATTCAGAAAAAATTATATACGTACGTGGGTTGAAGGAATTGGCTCTCGTGAGCTTTAATATAAAACAAATAATTAATGTATTATTTTGAGCTCTAACATTGCCCACTAGACCTCGAGATCAGGCCCAGATGCAATCGAAGAGTTCTTTGTTGACATGACGTGTCACTTCCCCCTTAAACGGTAACACTAGCCTCCCTTAGGCTTTTCAAGTACTCTTATAAAAAGTTGTGCTTTGTGACATAATGCTTACTTAAGGCCACGCGACCGTTAGTGGTTCACGCAATCCCAAAAGTTGATGTTCATCTTCTCTCACTGATCTTCTTGCAAAACTCAAAACTTCCTTGCAAAGCTTTAAACTTTCAATCCAGAACCCAGAAATGGCCCCTCAATAAATCAAACTTGACCCAGTCCTTAACGAAGACAATGCTCAGAAATTTGCGAAGCGGGCACACACTGTGATCGAGCGAAGAAGTCCAGGCACATCCATCATGCTTCGTCTAGAGGACAACGATACTGCTCATCTTGAACCCCTGGTTAAACCTCGAAGGGAATAGAGCTCCACAAGGCTCATGATCGCTTATATACCTCCTGGCGTAACCACGACAAAAATGTGGATGGTCACAAATGTGACATTACCTTCCTAAAATACTGGCTCTACAAGTTTTTCTTTTGTACCTCCTCAAAGAAGATTATAGCAAGTTGGTCCAAGATAGCAGAAGCCATGTATAATAGGAATAAGTTTGATCGTGTTCAATCTGTCCTCATCTACCTTTACCGAAGCATGGAATGGATCTCCTTAGAGCCGCTAAAGTATAAGGTCACTAGTGCACTGTGGATACTAGACTTATGACTCCAAACCTACTTTCTAATCTGTCACGATCTAAGAGTGAGGCTGTTTGAAGAAGACTGGCTCTTGGGCAGACTCTTGTTAAGCCCGCTAACTTCAACCCCCTCACCTACCTCACCTTTAATTTCTTCTATTCGCTAGACTAATTTCTTGAAGAAATGACCCATGTCATCCTTGGTAGACGGTTCCCGCAGGAGCTAACTAGTGGATTTTGCTTATCTCTTCTTCAGACCCCAGAAGCTAGGTCGTTGTTCACTATCAGCATCAGCTATACAGACTTGAAAGTCTTAGAAATTGCTTCAGGGTATGAACTCTATGCTCCTAACCAGATTGCTCGACAATTTGGTCCAGCGCAAGGTGTCGATCTTCCCCTACTCGGGTCGAAGAATAAATACATCTCCTAGAGGTCAGGTGCAATTTCTAATGAAAACGCAGAATTAGATGAAATATTTTGCTTGCTCATTGTTTGCTATACTATTGCAGCCTACACAGGATGCTCTTTACTGCCTTCGTTTTAGATTACTGAGTTCTACCACCTCTTGATGACCTAGCAATTTGAAGTGCTAAAGGACCAAACCTCTACCATAATTTTTGCGAGGATTTTTAGACATTTCTCAGCCTTCCTCGCTTCTGAAGCAAACAAGGAGGCCCTAAAGGGAGATGAAGGTAGTCCTCTCGCTACCTTGCGGTGCAAACCATCCTCTCATGGCAACCTAAAGGTACTTTCTAGAACACATCTTGTCCCTTTATTTTTACTAGCCCTAGATAAGTGTGATACTTACTTTCTGTGCTTTTACCAGGCCTGCTAAAAAAATGACCGTTGTAACGAGTGTTGACGTCGGCCCTTCGGGGAAAAAGAATATTTCCCCCCGTCCAAAGAAATGGAAAAAAGTAGTAGTACTAGAACCTTGTTATAACCCAGAACAATATCACGTCATAATCAGAACTTATGCAGTTAGTCGCTAATTAATTAAGGTAATCGTTGATGATAATAAGCCTTTACCGTCGGTAACTTTCGCTAGCATTTCGTTGAGATTTTATCGACTATGTTTTTCAAGTAATTTCTTTGGATAAAGTCGTAGGGTTTGTTGAAACGAATTCGTGGCCATGTTAAGTGTTGAAATCGGAGTTACGACGTTATGGTCAGCGGAAATTTTACGAAAATATCGGAAAACACACTACCGTAAAATTGCGACTATATATAGGGGTTTCCATTTTGGGAAAGTCAAAATAAATTTCTATTTTGGGCAACGAGACTGACTCCACGTTGACCCCTCTCTTTCAACCCATTTCCTCGCTGTGAGGTTCTGACCAGCAGTCAGCCTCTTTCCGGCCACCTCTAGCCTTGGGATTGGTGGCAAACTATTGGGTTCCATCTCCTCTGTTGATTGGTGGCAATGTCTCCGGCATTAGTGACTAGTGGAGGACAATTCGAGGCTGAGAAGTGGCGGTTCTGGGTTGTTTTCGATTGTGACGGTGGTTGTGCACACGGCGGCAATGAAGGTCGTGACCACGGGGGCCCAGATGACTATGAGTTAAACACGATGCATCTCAGACTCCGCAGTGGCTAGATGCCAGTGAATGAAGGAAGTGAATTCCGGCGAGGGTTCGAAACTTCAAAGGTTGATTTCGTTATTTTCCGGTTTGATTTTTTTTTGAGTTGTACTACAATGTTGTTGGGCTTGTTGAGATGAACTTTTTGGTTTATAGGTTTCTCGATTTGGAGCCGGTGTGATTCCGGCCGCCGCCGGCAGTGGTGCGTGGCTCCTTGCATCGTCGTGCGCGGCGGAGCTCCGGTAAGGTTGGAATTTTCAGTAAAATTTTATGTCATTCTACTCGTATTTTCGTGCAGAATGTAATGATAAGGTTATTGAATGAATCTAGAATTTATTAATTTAGACGTGTATTCAATCGGATAATATTTAATTAATTTTACGATATTTTTAACAAATGATCTGACTATCGATTTAAATTTGAGTCGCTCGATGTTTGAGATTTATGTTGCAACTCGAAAATTGATTTATGGTGAAGGAATGCAAGGAATTGAATTCAGAATTTGATTAACTTCGTAATTAGTCAGAAAATACGTTATTCGAGAATGCGAGATTCTCGACATTATTGCTCATCGGATTACGAGCTTAGCTATTCAATATGATCATCGTTGATTAGATATTAATTATAATCTTGATTAGATATTAATTATAATCATGGTTTAAGAATTACAAGTTAGCGGTCCATATCGGATGATTATTGCGCCTATTGGCAGGTTTCGACTTTATGAATATCTGAACATAGTACTGTGAGTAGACATTTATTTATTTTCACAGTTGTTGCGAGTTCATGTTTATGTAGATTCATAGCTTCCTGTATTTTATTACAGTCGAGTTTGGAGGTATGTTTGTGATGGTTTTATTTCCAGCATCGATGTTTCAACTAGTAGGATGATCACTGACTAGTCGAGTCAGACCAGGTTATGACAAACACCCTGTCGACCTAAATCGCTTTAGGTTAGGACAAAAATCCTACATGATCCCATCACCTTATATTTACAGTGATGGAGTCGCTGGTTAGGACAAACACCCTGAGAGCCCACCTCCATATTTTATTCAGTTTATTATTTTGAACTCGCATAATTTCACAGAAATCAGCGAGAAGGCACAGATAGAATATTTTACTATTTTACACTAATTGTGAGTTTTCTTTCCACTCACACTGATGTTTTTATTTGCCTTTCCCTGGCCCTTTTGTTTTTTCGTGCCTAGGTTCTAGTGCTTCTCCTTAGTTGGATTTTAATCCCCTGAGACTTTGAGTCCACCAGATTATCATACCTTTCTGTAGGTTTTGGCTCACTAGCAGTGTATTTTCATATATTTTATTCCACTCCTAGAAGTCGCTCTAAACACTAGTGTTGTAATTATTTTTCAGTGTTGGTTGTGAATTGATAGTATTGTTGGATTATGAGTTTTCAGTTCTTGTATTATTGTTCTAGCATTTTAATTAAATTATTTTCCGCACTTTATTGAGAAATCCGGATGGACATCGGTGGTCCACGGTATTATTTGTGGCAAATTCGAAGTGTGATTTTCTTGCAAAACCACTGATAGTCCACTACGTAGAGGAAACTATGTCAAAAAATTTATAGAAATCCGTGGTTCAAGTCTTGTCGTTATGGCGTAATCCTAGATTACTAGTTAATCTAAGATTGGGTCCTTTTAGTTGGTATCAAAGCATTAGGTGACAAATTATTTTGACTTCCTTGGTCAGATCAGTTCGGACATTTGATGGTGTACAACACTCTCGGGAGGGGTGGCCCGACCGGCCGACGAATCCCCATCACCTCCAAGTCTTGTGCATTGTTAAGTGTTTAGAGTCTTCGAGTTGAGCCAGACACTTTGGCCTCCTTGTTTGGGCTGATCTTTTGCGGACTCGTAGATCATTATGTCTCGGCAACCAGCTCAATAGGTTATGTTGTAGTCTTTGGCCCAGTAGTTGCATGAGTTATTGGCACACATGATGCCAGTGCCTCATGTAGATCGTGAGGATTTAGTTATCAGGACGGGGAAAGTATATGTGCCTTTCCTAGGTTTCCACAATTCCGAGGTTTGGGAGAACTGACTTATGGTGATCGGTTATGTTTGGATTGTTTATGTCCTCCATTGACTTCTGTGCAGAGGACAGACTTAGTTATTCTTGCTACAGGACCATGTCTATCGTTGGTGGATGAGCACTGAAAGGCAGGAGGTTGTTACCTCGGGGGCCAAGATCACAGGTTTGTTAAGGTATTGCTTTCCAGTAATGCGGCTGAGCAGAGGAAGCATTTAGAGTTCGTGAATTTGCGGCGAGAAAATTTATCAGCTATGGTAAATCGGGACTTCTTTTATTGCCCATTCCTATTTGCATTCTATTCTGTCAGAACAGTGAGGGAGAAATGCTGTAGGTTTGAGCAAGGCTTGTGACTTGTAACTTTTGTATTTATGGCGAGCGCGCTATACACGGACTTTGATGAATGTGTCTGTGCTGCGGTTTAATGTGAGATTTGACCTCAATTTGTCCAGAGTGTTATTTGATGATTTGAGAGATGTGGACCTAGCCAGAGATATTCAATTAGTAGAGGTTACAACATAATTGGTTCGACATCATCTTCTGGCAAGGGATCTCATACCTCACCTCCTAGTGCGCATCGTTCAAGTTGTTTTCCGAGATGGAGGAGGAGCCGACGTCAGAGACGGGAGTTTAGAGTGAGTTCCTGTGGATCTAGATTTGTATCCCCAGTACCTAAAGATCCTATTTTATGTAACATTTGCCATAAATGTTGTTTTGGGCAGTGCCGATTGGGGATTTTAGTATGTTTCCTATGTGGTCAGGTGGACCATATTGCGAGGGAGACCTCAAGCAAATTTTTAGCTTTTAGTTCTGGTAGCGACCATGCAATTACTTCAGTGCCAGACTTACACAACCATTTGGGAAGCCAACATACTAGGACCGAGGTTAGAAAGAACTACCAGCGGGACTGTAAGATTAGGCTCGCCTTCACCGGATGACTCTGTGGGAGAGTTGAGCATCTTCGAAGATCATTCTTGGTACGTTGAATGTTTTTGACTATGTCGTTTATACTTTGTTTGAGTCAATGAGGTTAGCGTCTATAGTCAATGTACTTATCACAGCCTTTTTGAAATTGTGGCGAGTGAATTTATCTCTCTGACAAGGTGATTTTAGTTGGATTATTTTATGGAGATTGCATTGTAATGTTTTGAGGTTTTAGTTTGTCTACCGATCTAATACGTCTAGATATTGTAGATTTTGATTTAATCTTAGGCATGGACTTCTTGAGCCATCATCAGGTGTTGGTAGGTGGTTGTCGAGAAGAGGTGTTTCGGAGTCGGGTGTTGCCTGAGATTTTGCTTCGTTATGAGATAAATGTGTTATATTTGTGCCTGGGTTGGGGCGTGAAGGTTGTGATGATGTTGCGGGAGAGATGTACTGCATACTTGGCACATGTGGTGAAACTTCGTGTGTTTACTTTCTGTACTAATTCGATTAAAGTAGTTAGTATGTATCCGGATGTATTTCTTGAGAAGTTACCAGGTTTACCTACAGTTCGGGAGAGATTTTATTATTGAGTTATTATTGGGTACCGATCCTATAACTCAAGTATCCTATCGGACGGCTGTAATTGAGTTGCGAGGGTGGCAGACTCAACTTCAAAAATTGGTCGACGAGGATTTTATTCGTCCCTATATTTCATCATGAGGAGCCCCAATATTATTCGTGAATGTGAAGGATGGTTCAACGAGGTTACGCATCACTGATCAGAAACTGAATCAAGTTTTGGGAAAGAAAAAATGTCCATTACTTAGGGCCAATGATTTATTTAATCTTGATATTCCTTCTTCAAAACTCATTTATTCTTTGAGAATTCTAATAACTCAATTTGTTAACGTAAAATGTTTTCACTTTTGCTATTTCTTATATTGTTGTGTTCATTTTATGTTGTGAACATATTCCCTCGTGAAAGGATACTTTTCGCTTCGTGCCACCAGCCTAGAAATGTATTTCTTCCAGTTATTAATCACATGAGTTCGCGGAGGAAAATATATTGTATTAACATTGGACCGGTGATGTGTATGTTATGTCGCATAGATTAAATAGTTTCAGCTCGATGTCTGATATGGGTTTACGAGCATTGCAGGTGTACTTAGAGATTAATAGAAGATGAGTATGATTTGAAATTTGTATGTTGCATGATTTCCGGATTTCTCCTAGATGTGATTTGGAGCATCCTATTGATAACTCAATGTTTATCATGCACATAAGTATATGAGGATTTTACACACGAGCACGAATTCTGACGATGATTTAATTTTTATTCAGCTTTATAAAATACAAAATTCTAACGGTGCATGTTATCAGAAACTGTTGCGCTTCTTGGATTTCATAGTACTCTGACCTTCTGATTAATTTTTATAAGTTGATGATCCAGTGTCAGAGGAATTACAATATCTAAGGTAGTATAGCGTGGAAGAGTGCAACAATTCGATTGTTCAATTTGGGACTATATTTTGATAATAGATTGGCATCCCAATATTATATTATTTTCAATGGACTGTTATTGTCGACATACATGTATATGTATTTGTGGCCTATGCCTAATTCCATTGAGTCTATTGGCTCGAGTCAGTAGTAACTATGTGGATGTGTGAGCCATATCAGTAAATCATTGAGATGCAGTTTTATAAACGGTTAATTTTCAATTCGAGTATTTGAGCTCCGGAAATGATCGAGCGAATGTTAAGGTTCAGGTTACGCATTGATATTTGTTTAGACTGCGAAAATATTGGATATTATTGACTTAACAGTGGTAACTATTCAGGAACTTCAAATGGAATGCCGAGTTTTTATCTCCTAATTCGTAGTAAATTGTGATGTCTGTTTGACTTCCTCGTTCTCGCACATAGATTTGGATTTATTTGAGGCTTACTGTGGATATATTCTTTTAAGCCTTTTATGGTATTGTAGATGTTTGTTGAGGTGGTATGTTCTTAGGAGTTATAAATGGTGGAGATATATAGATTGGCGATCAATATGATTCATGAAATAATAAATATTAGTGATTTATATTTATGTTATAATGTTGATTTATGAGGTATCCAGACGAGATATGAAGCACACAGTTTATATTTTGAGATGAGATGATTGAAATATTTTCGTTATACAGGTTTTTGGGTTCCTTACATTTTAGAAGAGACTATGCCCATTTTTTTATATGAAATTTTGAAAACTATCTAAGGTTGGAAGTTCATTGTGGATCGGTACAATACCCATATTTGTTGTGATTTTAAACTGGTTTGTTGGGTCCATGTTTGTGGTTTTGGTGGTTTTAGTATCCACCTTATGGGTAAGTTTCCGTGATTGGACATCTCAGTTAGTTTCTGGCGCAGGGTTCTAATGGCAATTTAGGTGCCAGTTCTGCGTTGGAACCGGACCACAACACATGTAGTTATCTTTGTGGGACCCTGATTTGCACAATTTTGGGTAAGTCTGGCCAATTGTGTTTGAGTATGTTAGTAGAATTCGTCATTAGTTTAGGCATGGATACCAGAAGCTTCTAAGCATTATGTTATCGAATTTAGATTATGTCGCTACTTTTGTCAGATTTATTTGGAGTTGTTATTATGCCATCAGATTTACTGGACGAGACTTGATGGCAAAATGTTAGCTTAGTAACAGGGTTATGGATCAAGCTAACAATTGTGGATATTCTTGTGAGCTAGAAGGCACCGACTGGAGTAGTAAGTATTGAAGTTCTTTTGTTATACGCATATGTGTAAATTTCAAGGACGAAATTTTTGTATAGGAGGTAGATTGTTAAAACCCGGAACAATATCAAGCGATAATCAGAACTTATGCGATTAGTCGCTAATTAATTACGTTAATCGTTGATGCTAATTAGTCTTTACTGTCTGTAACTTTCGTTGGCGTTTCGTCGAGATTTTATCGACTATGTTTTTACAGTAATTTTTTTAGATAAAGTCGTAGAGTTTTTCGAAACGAATTCGTGGCCGCATCAAGTGTTGAAATCTGAGTTACGACGAGGAATTTATGGTCAGCGGAAATTTTACAAAAATATTGGAAAACGAATTACCGTAAAATTGGAACAATATATAGGGATTTCCATTTTGGTAAAGTCAAAACAAATTTCTATTTTGGGCAACCAGGTCCCCTCTCTCTCGATCCGTTTCCTCGCTGTGAGGTTTTCACCGGCGGTGAGCCTCCGGCTGTGGGATTGGTGGCAAGCTGTTGGGTTCCATCTCCTCTATTGATTAATGGCAATATCTCCGGCATTGGTGACCGGTGGAGATGATTAGAGGCCAAGAAGAGGTGATTTCGTGTTGTTTTCAATAGCGACGACGGCTGTGCACACGGCGGTGATGGAGGTGGTGACCATGGGGGTTTCGAAGCCCAGGCGACGACTAGTTGAACGAGATGCATCTCGAACTCAGCCGTGGCCGGATCCCGGTAAACGGTGGAAGTGAATTCTAGAGAGGGTTCGAAACTTCAACAGTTGATTTCGTTAGTTTCTGGTTTGATTTTGGTTTTGAGTTGTACTACAATGTTATTGGGCTTGTTGACATGAACGTTTTGATGTGTAAGTTGCCCGGTTTAGAGTTGGTGGGATTTTGGCCACCGCCAGTGGTAGTGCATGGCACCACGTGTCGCCGTGCGCGGCGAAGCTCCAGCAAGGTTAGAATTTTAGGCAAAATTTTATGTCATTCCGCTCGTAATTTCATGCCAAATGCAATGGTAAGATTATTGATTGAATCTAGACTTGATTAATTTAGACGTGTGTTTAATCGGATAATATTTAATTGACTTTACGATATTTTTAACAAACGATCCGACTATCGATTTAAATTCGAGTCGCTCGATGTTTGAGATTTATGTTGCAACTCTAAAATTGATTTACAGTGAAGGAATGCAAGGAATTGAATTTGGAAATTGATTAAGTTCGTAATTAGTCGGAAAATACGTTATTCTAGAATGCGAGATTCTCGACATTATTGCTCATCGGATTACGAGCTTAGCTATTCAATATGAATATGGTATAGATATTAATTATAATCTTGGCTTAAGGATTACAAGTTAACAGTCCGTGTCTGATGGTTATTGTGTTGATTGGCAAGTTTCGGCTTTATGAATATCCCAACATAGTACTGTGAGTGCACGTTTATTTATTTTCACAGTTGCTGCGAGTTCATGTTTATTTAGATTTATAATTTCCTATATTTTATTATAGTCTATTTTGGAGGTATGTTTATGATGGTTTTATTTTCAGCATCGATGCTTTGACTAGTCGGCTGATCACTGACTAGTCGGATCAGACCGGGTTAGGACAAATACCTTGCCGACCCAGATCCTCTCAGGTTACGACAAACACCCTAGACGTTTTTATTTGTATTTAAAATCATGGAGTCGCTTTGGGTTAGGACAAACACCCTGAGAGCCCACCTCCATATTTTATTCAGTTTATTATTTTGAACTCGCATGATTTCACAGAAATCATTAGGAAGGCACGAATAGAATATTTTACTGTTTTACACTGTTTGTGAGTTTTTGTCCACTCACACTGACGTTTTTATGTTTTTATCTGCCTTTTCCTATCCTTTCAATTTTTTGTGCCCAGGTTGCAGTGCTGCTCCTTAGCTGAATTTTGATCCCTTGAGGCTTTGAGTCCACTGGATTATTATACATTTCTATAGGTTTCGGCCCACTAGCAGTGTATATTCATATGTTTTATTCTACTTCTGGAAGTTACTTTGAACACTAGTGTTGTAAGTATATTTCAGTGTTGGTTGTGAATTGTTAGTATTGCTGGATTATGAGTTTTCAGTTCCTATGTTATTATTCCAGTATTTTAATTAAAATTACTTTGGGCACTTTATTGAGAAATCCGGATGGACAACAGTAGTCGACGGTATTGTTTGTGGGAAATCCAAAGTGTGATTTTCCTGTAGGTTTCTGGTAGTCCACTTCGTAGAGGAAACTATGTCAAAAAATTTATAGAAATCCGTAGTTTAAGTCTTGTTGGTAGGGCGCGATCCTAGATTACTAGTTAATATAGGGTTTGGTCCTTTTCAACCTACGGTAGACTGGGCATGGAGGAAAGAGGAGGAAGAAGAAGAAGCAAACTTAGTAAGGCACTTTCCTTTTTTTTTTTTGCATTAGCTAAGCTAGCACATCAAATGTTCAGTTATTCATCTTCATTATCTTGTTGCAATGCCGTCAGCGAAAACGATGAGCTATCATTGACTTTGATGATGATGAGGCAAAAATTTTTAACCTCCGCCATCACTCAGACATCGGTCCCTCTAACTAGAACCCTGCTGAAGGAGGAGAACATGCTTCGCAATGGAGTGAACTGTGGACGCAGCTAACTTCGTTTGGCGAAGAGACTCTTATCACTCCTCAATCACCTGTGATAAGTGAGGAAGTGGTTATAAATACTGGAATTGACACAGACAAACCGTGGTCGACCTCATTGGTATGACCAATTAATGAGAAACCAAAAAATACACATATGCTCCTCTGGTGACCAAGGTACAATCCATTTTTCTCTAAGAGCATTCCCAGCGGTAGAGGATGCGAGGATGCCCCATTTTGAGGAATTCCTCAGAATTTTGAGGAATTCCTCAGAATAGGAAGTCCTCAAACAGTTTTTCGTGCAGCGGTGCCTGTTTGAGGACTTCCTATTACTATTCACGAATAATTAAAATTTTGAAATTTAAATTATCGAATATTATTTTCACCCAATAACTAACCGACACGTGTTATCCCAGAACATATAATTGGTTACGGATTTACGATAGGACGGTAATATTTCTTGTAACATTGCGGTCCAACGAGAATGTGACACGTGTATTGTGTCGGCAAAATTATTGATGAAGATAGAATAGGACGGTAATATTTCTTGTAACATTGCGGTCCAACGAGAATGTGACACGTGTATTGTGTACGTGTTGGTGTCGGCAAAATAATTGCGAAAGATATTCGGTAAGATTTTCAACCAACCGACGGTCGACACGTGTCGTTATCTAATCTAATCTGGTTCTTCAAAATGACTATAAAAGAATGAGCTATGGGAGTAGAAGAACTCACACCAACACTTCATTGCATTTCTTATCATCCTCTCTAAACACTTCATCACATTTCCCTTCCCTCAAGATGAATCCTACGGGTTTCACTAATTTTTTCAATAGGAGGCGACAACAACGCCGACAAAATGCTGAAATTGCCAATCAATTCGTTATCGACGCGGTGGCGGTTGATGCAGCATTCGATGATGATCCAGCACCACGCCGCCGTGCAAATCAACCAAGGCTGAGGGAAGAGAGGGGCCATAATCTTATGGAAGATTACTTCATCGAACGCTCGGTCTTCACCAACCATGACTTTCGTCGGCGGTTCCGAATGAACCGACATATATTCAACCGTTTAATGACGGACCTCTGCAACAACGACCCATTTTGGCATCAAAGAGCCGACGCCACTGGAATGGTCGGACTTCTTCCCCAACAAAAGATGACCGGTGCTCTTCGGATGTTGGCATACGGCTCAGCTGCAGATCAGTGTGCCGAAATCACAAGGATGGGGGACTCAACAACTATGGAATGCATGAAGAAGTGGTGCACCCAAGTGGTTGAGCTTTATGGTACTCGTTACCTCCGTGCTCCAGATCAGACAGACATCACTCGGCTTCTAAGAAGGGCTAAACAACGCGGATTTCCTGGTATGATCGGCAGCATTGATTGCATGCATTGGGAGTGGAAGAACTGCCCAACTGCTTGGTCCGGGGCGTACTCAGGGAGGAAAGGTCGTCCAACAATCATCTTAGAGGCAGTGGCCTCATATGACACGTGGATCTGGCATACTTTCTTCGGGGTACCAGGAGCTCAAAATGATATCAACGTGTTGTATCAATCAGATGTATTCGATGCCTTGCTTGCTGGAAGAAGTCCATCTGTGACTTATAAAGTGAACGGTATGACATACCGTAACACCTATTACCTTGCTGACGGGATATATCCGAGGTACTCTTCGTTTGTCAAAACAATTTCTAATCCTCAAGAGCTTCCACAAAAGCTTTTTGCGAGAAAGCAAGAGTCGTACCGTAAGGATGTGGAGAGGTGCTTTGGCATCTTACAAGCTCGTTGGGGGATAATTCGTCATGCAGCTCGGTGTCACCGCCTTTCGACGTTAAAAGACATCATGTTGGCTTGCATCATAATGCACAACATGATCGTTGAGGACGAGTTCGTGGAGGATGAGTTTGAGGAGAACGAAGAAGAAGATCTCCAAAACCCATCTACCGCATTCACTGCTTATGATGGGCCAGTGGATGAAGGGGGGAACCGTATTCCATTCGAGCCGGTTGGAAGATATGGAAATGAACAACGGTTTAATGAGCGTATTGTAGATCTCCAATCAGCTTACATCCATGGAGAGCTTCAACAGGACTTAGTTAAGCACAACTGGTTTCTTGAGACCGGTGAACAACTATAAAAATGTTGAGCTTTAATTGTTGTATTTTTATTATGTGTGTTTGCATTGTTGTGTGTTTGAATTATGTGTGTTAAATAATTGTTGTAATGTGTGGGAACTTGATGGAAATAAAGAAATTGCATTTTTATTTAATTTAATGGGAAACTACATAATTTAAATGCTTGAAGGGAAAATACATGAAAAAAATACGTTGGGGTAATTTAATTTAAGAGCTTGGAAAAAGGGGGCGATAACAATTGGAATAGCCTTCTCCGCTTGCTTCACCTTCAACCTCATCCATTTGAGAAAGGATTTCGGCTTTCCTCTTGGTAAAATACCTCTTGGATTTAGGAGTCATAATCTCGGTATCCATTGACATGATCCGAGTCTCTTCCGCCAAAGCTCTCAAATCGATATCTCTTTTTTGAAGCGCGATTTGCTCTCGAAGAAGGGAAACCTCAATTGCATCATTATCTTTTTGATTGCGACCATAAGCTTCTTGATTTGTCGCAATCCTATTCAAAGCCTCGGCTCTTTCATTTGTTGAATTCATGCCTTTTTTTCCTTTCTTTTTCCCTTCCTTGGCCGCTTTCACTCCCATAGGACGCTCCGGAGAAGAGGGAGCTTGATTGCTCATTGGTGTGGGAAATGAATCATCCTCATCCAAGTTGACGGCGGGAGGCATTGAGCTTGCCGGATGTGTTGATGAGTAAGGCGGAGTAGAGGATAAGTAAGGTGGAGGTGTACTAGCTTCGACATGGATGAAGTATGGATGATTCTTCACCACATCCCAACAAGCAAAGTCCTTAAACTCTTTCTTCTTTTTGGCAACATAAAATGATTGAGCACTTCTCATCTAAAAAATTAAATAATTAAAGAACATGCCATAAAGAAAATTAAATAAAATGGACATAACTTATATTAAATATTTTTTCAAAAATAACTTGCAAAAAAATGGAGATAAAAAACAATACCTCATCGTGTAAGTTGGAGCCGGAAGATGCATTTCTTCGTGCGAAAGAAATAGCACTACCCCAAAGTTTCAAATTCGCCTTCAACTTTGCGAATCGAGAGGATAATGCGTTTTGGCTCCTAGTTTCCGGCATTGATTCACCATAACCTAGCTCCCAATTCGCCTTGAAATCACCATGAATCTTTTCCCATAATTTGTCGACCTTTTGACGATTTCCGGTAATCGAATCAACACTAAAACGACAATAAGATATGCTTAATTGCACATCTTCCGAAAGAAGCCAATTTGTTGACATTTTTTTCCCAAAAAATAAACAAAGGATTTAGAGGATAGATGGAGAGATAGAGAGGGGGAGAGAGTGAATTTGTTGTGCACAAATTGATGTAAAAAATGAATGAAATGAAGGTAGTATTTATAGAAAAAATATAGGGGGTGATTTGCAATTTTTTGGGATTTTTTTGCAATTTTTTTGGGTTTTTTTTGCAATTAATTGATTTCTGGCCGAAGTGGCCGTTGCATTTGAATTTGGGCCGTCGGATCAGTTTAGATCCGTTTGAAATGGATGGCTGAGATCAATCTATCCGTTACTCTTTCAGCCAACCAGAAGCTGACACGTGTCAGCTTCTGATTGGCTGAAAGAGTTACTTTTTACTGTTTTACCTTTTTTTTTTACCAAAAAAAAAAAAAAAAAAAAAAACCCTGTCACGCTGACGTCACCCACGTGTGGTGGGTCCCGCCAGCGGACGTTTCGCCAGACGTGCTGAAGCGAGGACGCCGGCGAGGACGATCCGTCCGTCAACGGTCGGTCCTTGCGCCGTTCCCCCCCCGCTGCACGCCTCTTCCACCCCCGGACGTCCTCGAGCTGCTGGGCCACCACCGGAACGTCCTCGCCGTTCCCCTCCGGTGGGAATGCTCTAAGAGCTATATATTGTCTTACTGCAATCCCTTGCTAAATTTCTGTTGATGCAGGACATTACTTATGAAGATTTCCATCCTGACACGGACCCTCCTACTGAACAGGAAGTATAGACTGGCGAAGCCGCTAACAGTGCTAAAACGTCGAGTCTAGCGGGAAATGTCCCAACGGGGGATGGATTAATCTTCGCTCAGTGGTGCGTATTTCTAAGGAATTAGAGTACTTGATCCTCATAACTACCACTGATGGCTTTACACATTTAACAAGTCCTAGAGTCCTCTGCCTAGGAGATGGTAGCCCTAGATTCCTCGGCTCCAATGGGCCCTACCTCAGTAAATACCACCAGCAGCGTTCTCGTCACGAGAGTGTCTGAAGAGCCAGCAACCATAGCTACCGAGCCAAGTTTGGTAAGTATTTTTTCTGGCCTCCCGTATTTGGCTAATGACTACTTAGCATTTGATGCCCCTTCGTCTTGATCACTTGCCACAAGATACAGACCATCCCTTCATGGAAGCCTTAGGAGAGGCAATCACTGCCTTCGATTGAGGTGCCCCCCCAAGCCTGTTCCTTAAGGTTCCCGAGCTCATCCGCCTCTTCCACTACTAACCTGGAACAAAATGATTCTACGGAGTCACCCAACATGAAGAAGCTGCAATATGAGGAAGTTATTTCTGCTAAAAATGAGCTAACTGCCATAACTACCACCAAGGCCTCCCTTTGAGACCTTCAAGATATGGACTTTGAGACACCCTACTCCATTGACAGGGCTCTACACAATCTCAAGATTTTGCAAAGAACAGCCGCGCCTTCCCTTTCTTCCATCCTAACTACATTGGAGCCCGAACTCTGTAAACTTGATAAAATCAAGGAGCGAAAAGATTGGCTGAGCCGGCGAATGAGTACCATCAAGCGTGATCGGCTATGTAAAACTCAGACTTGGCATGCTAACCATGACAAGCTCAAGGCCTACTTTAAGCAAGTCACAAACCAGAATGATGCCCTTGCCCAGAAGGAAGCAAAAATTACTAAGTTGGAGGCTGAAGTAGCTGCAGACTGACAACTTCAAACCATCCCTGGATAAGGTAGTCGAGATGCTAAAGCTGAGCGCCACATGTGTAGACTCTCTTAATGAGGTCAACTCACTTGCTGAGCAGTTTAGTGCCGAAAGTGCCCAAGCCTGGGCATAGTATAAGCACGCTAAGATTGAGATTTGTTTTTTGGGCCCCTTAGCAGGCCTTTGTTGTAATACTAGTAAAACGGCCCACGCGTTGCTGCGGGTTATACTGTTGTAGTTTTGGTGGTAGAAGTATGAAAAAGATTAACTTCTTACAATAGTGGGCGTCAAAGTGATAGAAGAATGAAATGTTTTATTGATTTATTTTATAGATTAATTGAGTACTTACAATAGTGTGCATCAAAGTTGGCTTGGAGCCTGAGACAATTTACAGGTTATACATTTGAGTTTGTACTAATTGGTTATGTTTTCTTGCATTACCGTTTTTGCTTCATTAGGCTCATTGCATCTATGCAATTCTTGTATGACATAAATCAACAATGACTTCTCTTCTTGTTTTGGTTGAAAGTGAGATTTTTTCGTCTATCATCGATATAGTTCAAATTTCACTTGAGTATAGGACCACTTATCTTGTAGATATATGAGTATATCTGCATAATAAAAAGTTTGTTATGTGAATTGAATGATCAATGTCAGAAAAGAGACCAGGATAGTGGACCTAAAGCTATGCAAATCATATAGATATCCCCTTAACTCAACATAGGTCAATGAAAGGATCTTAGAGACCCACCAAAGCATGAAAGCCAGAATATTTCAAAAAATGGATTCCTATTCGAAGAGTGTATAACCGCATGGATAAGATCACACTAATAATCGAAAGAACAAATTGGAATAAAGTGAATAAGGAATCACCTGTTTGAGGATCTAAACGTAAGCAACTGGAGTAGGAATGATCTGGTCTCTGAAGCGTTTTTCACCTTGGATTGGTGGGCGCTCTTAATCTATCCTTGCAATACTGACCTCATCAATATAATTAAGTAGGAGCAAAGCTCTCTACAAAGACCATGTCTAGAAATTTAAAATCCAAGCTTTAATGAAAAATGCAACTACATAAAACACATCAACAAAATTAGAAAGAAGACAAATCCATTCCATTTACTAATGTTGGTCCGCTAGATTGGACCTTAATCAATACAAATCAATCATATAGATGTCCAGTTACTCATATCATGCTGTTGCAATCATATAATTCTAATAGTCTAGTTGCTCTCAAACCATAATTTTGATTCATCTTAGTAGGTGTAATTGCTTATATGTGTTATATGTTGTCCAATTCAGCATGACCAAACAATATTTGAGTCATTAGAAGAAGAAAAAAACTTCCACCAATTCAACTATTGGGTCCCTTTATCATTTTTGCTTATATTTTATTATGGAGGTGCAAGTGGGTTTGAACTTCAAAAGCATCAAAACTTCACCAATCCGTCAAACAATTCCATAATTGAAATGAAACCTCATCAATCTGTCCAACAATTCTATAATCCAAAATGTAATCAAACAGATAATCAAATCCCAAATTGTAGACCTAATCTAATCCCAAATCAAATGGAGCAACATTGATTTCTTTAGCTAAATGAACAATAAAACAAAGAATCAAATCGAAATATAATCAAATCGAAATCCGAATAAATCATAGAATCTAAAGTCAAAACCATAAGCTAAGTTCTGAGTGCTACCTACCCGCCGTGGGAGGAACCGATGATGACAAAGGCAATGTGAGATAATGGAGAAAACGATTGGATCTAAACAAAAGAGACGGAGATGGAGAGAGGCGAGGTGAGAGCAAAAACGGGATTGGTAGGCGGGAGAGCCTCAGATCCTCTTAGATTAGGACCGATCAAGGGTAAAACAATAGTTACACAGAAGTGACTTGGCTCAGAGCCACACTGTTCATCGGCATGAAATGAACAGTGCCACCATAATTGTTATATAGTAAATTTCTTGACAACTTGGTAATTTAACTTAGTATTGAAACCTTACTAACCAAAAAGTTCACTTTTTTGGCCCAACAAATCATGCAAAACATGTCTCTATCTTGAATTTAAAACCAATGCTCCACCTTGACTAACGCGAAAGTAAATGCTAAGTCTCGTAAATGACCAAGTCAGATGTAATTATTGAACAACTACCGGCACGCCTGCATTCAATCCTATTAAATGTGTCCAACGCATCGATACCTAACTTCTTGGTTCATGCTAGGATCGCTTAACCCTAGATGTGTACAAATACCCCCTTTCACAGCAAGAAAGGACGCATCTTAATAACACAGCTTCTTTACCATGGCCAAATTGCTTATCCTGCATGTCCACGTTCATATTGCCAAAGTCAAGCCTCCAGATTTTATCACCAGCCCCGCCTTCACTTAGTAATAATACCTAGACTCAAACCTAGTCTAAGTGATAATACTTAGACTCAGGTATTCCCGTGGGTTCTTCACTTTAGCAAACCTGATATATAGTCAAGCTTGAAGTGAGACTCTAGGAAGAAACTTTCACTAGTACAAAAATAGCATCATACGTCACCCCTCAGACAACATAATTGAAATGTTCGTCGTGTGACTAGTTTTATAAGAGAGACGACATTCCCAAAATGTGTGTTGTATTATGAAGCTTGAAAATATGATAATTTTTTAGATTTAACGTTGAGCGTCCAAATTTTTGTAGTTTTCACGAGCAGGTACCTCAAATTGTGGTAGTTTTGAAATATTGCTCAAGTCAGACGACGGATGTCCGTTATCTGAATATTTAGCACAAATATTTTGAATCATTTAGTTGCAATTTTCAAGGATGGCCATCTCAAAGTTTGATTGTCTAGCAATATTGTTAAAGTCAAACGACAGTCGTCCGTCATATGAGTATTTGGTGCAATAAGTCCTTCAATCATACTAGAAATTTTCCGGCGACTCGAAGCTCAACCTGCTCAAAATCAACTCAACAACAATTTTTTCTTTTACAAGAAAGTCAAATTCTAACTATAACTCACCCAATTTCATTTTGAAACCAATAACATCATAATCTTCAATTCATCGGTTCTTTCTCCACACTTGGAATTTGAACTTGATCTTGGTGACATTAGCTTCGTGGTAAAGAGAGCTTCAAAGCCCAGTAGGTAAGAACCAACAACTCAAGCTCAAAATAGGCACCCCAACAGCTTAGGGTTCGGCAATTCTTCAAGGGGATATCACGGCCAAGGCTTCTTGAATTGAAGGTTGAGATTATAGGGGTTTGAAAGAGGAGACTGAGTCATAACTTTTGACACCAAGCTTTCCAGATTTGGTGGCCAAAGCACGGCGCGGTGTCACTAGTGATGTCCATTGCGGGAGAGAGAGCTGGGAGGGAGAGAGAAATGAAGGGGAGGAGAGAGACAAGGTCTGACCCAAATTGAGAATGTTGACTTTCCAAATATAGAAAATATGTATTTAAAGTTGCGACTAACTGATTTTGTAAATTGTAAAAAAACTTTCGCTGACCATAATTTCTTCGTCGTAGCTCCGATTTAAACACTTGACGTCGCCACGAACTCGTCTCGAGGAACTCTACGACTTTACTCACTAAACTTAACCAAAAATAATTCTAATAGGAAGGCCATCGATAATTACCAACGATAAAAACTAATTACCTTCTCAATTAACCTTAATCAAATCTTAAAAAGAAAATTCTCGAGACGGAATATTACAATCTACCACCTTAAGAAAATTTCGTCTTCAAAATTTATGCATATACTAGTAAAAGACCAATGCATACAACTCTCGCATGAGTTCATATGGCCTACAAGTAACATCCAAAACTGAGAGGGGTCATCCGTATTACCTTCACCATGTATCACTAGATTACGAAGTCTTATTCTTTTGATCGAGAGTCTCAAACAACTACTCACTATAAGCCTGGTACATGAAAGGGTCTTAATGAAAACTCAACATAAACACCTAAGACATCTGGTATCCATGCCAACTCTATTGGCAAATAATATTAATAATTTCGGCATGTCCGGTCAGTCCAACCTTCAATTGATGTCCTGATATGCCAGCTGTCTACCAAATGTGTCCCTCCACTGACATACTCACATATAAAAGTGACCCTCATGGCTACAAAGATAACAAGCTGAAGACCCAGACTGATCATTCTAAAACCGTAACATAAGTGAGCATATGACGTATCTCAAGGGAAATTCTGACCCTATTCAATTCTCTTATTCCTGAAAATTTGGCATAGTTTCCCCTAAAACTCAACGAAACCCAAAAACCTGTATAAGGGGAACACTTCGAATAACCAAATCCTAAAAATAAACCGTGGGCACCAATTCCCATATGGATTTCTCATAATCAAATTGAACTTAAGTCACTAATACTCATTCAAATTTATAAATCACAATGATTGCAATACCAAATATCTTCATAATTCCACTAACTCTCATTCAATACACTATAAGTACTAACTGAAAAATCAAAATTAATAACTATAATGTACCGAGGCTCGTAAAAAAACCATTGAGATTTGCCTCAAGTACGCCCAAAACTAAAGGCGGACTCCAAAGAGTCAAATTGTCATTTCAATTCACTGTTTATTTTGGAGATATGAATGCAGCATCCCATTTAAGATCAGAGTAATCTTGATAAGCTATGCATGTGTTTGCGAAAAAAAAAGAGAGTAATAATTGTATGCAACTTGAGTTCCAAAACTCAATGTATTATCCTGGTGACTCAAAGACTACAATCAGAATCAATAACAATTCACCCAAATCTGAATATCCCTAGCTCACATACAGGTCTCATATATAAACATATCCACTATTATCGAACGCCGAAAATTCGTTGGTAATAGACATAGACCTCTGCTTACAAATAAACATATGCCTACAAAATATGTCCACTCGAGGAGGTAAAACACTGATGTGCTAATCAACATATCTCGTCTCATTCTCGAATTGAATAATTAAATTTGTGACACCTCCCTCGTTGTACAGCTATAAACATATGTGATTCCCTTGACACTGGATACTTAACCAGCGAAAATTAACGAGAAGGTCAGAATGCTATGAAGTCCAAGGAACGTGACAACTCTCCTGTAGTAATCAATAATAAGACTGTATCCCATAAGACTGATAAACTACATCTTCAACGAAGACAATGAACCTAGTCAAAAGTTTGCATTTTTGTGTATAATTATCATATATACCCGTGCGGGTGATGATCACTAGGTCATCTGCATGATACTCCTATAACTAGTATAGTGAGAATTCAGAGGTTCTGCAACATATTAAACTCAAATTATACTCATCTACCTTCTCGTGAACTCTCATATTCATAACTAGAGAATTCACATTCTCGAGCTAGCTGCTCATTTTAAGTACCTCAATCTGAAACAATTAGTACTATACTAGATCTAAGCACCCTATAGTACACAATAGTTGATTTCGCTACTATCTAACGCCAAAAGGTTCATTGGGACTTTTACGGAGAATCTATTTAACTTTTGGAGATTAATTCATGACTAAAAAACTCCACAAAAATCATTAAAAAAAGAACTTGAGCAATGGATCTGGTACTCAAAAGAAGGTATCTCCCTTAACAAAGGGAAACCCAGTAACTTCTCGGGAAAGCTAGCATGATTCTCCGCGAACCACAATTCACATACACAATAGTGAAGAATACTAGTGTGCCTTTTTACATTCCCTCTACATTTCCACTAAGATACTTTGACAAACAATCCTTTAGGCAAAGATTGCTTGCATTGTCTAAATGATACTCCTTCCACTATTCTAAAAGGAATCTTGTAATCGTGCATCACCTATTGGATCAAGTGACACTCTTATTACTCTTAAGTGTACTCGTAAACAATCCTCGCATTTTAAAATTTCTCTCAAAAGAATGTAGTATGCACAACTAAGGCTGCACGTATACGTATTCCCTCTAGTGAGTTCTCGTGATTCTTAACTAAACTAAAGAAATTATAATCTCAGGCTAGTTATTCCACGCTTGTGATATCCTGTAAGTGAGGAGAATGTTAGCGGTATACGACAGCCGATGACTAACTCCTGTGATGAAAAAAAGTTAGCATCCAAATTTAGGAGTCCTTTTCTTAGAAACAAAACTGAATAGGTTAACTCAAACGTGGGTGGATGAACTTAAATCGTCAACAATAGATTAAAATTTGTCAAAAGTCAAAGCAGATACATTGTTGGTCTTTTAAAACTTCATGATGTGGTAAGATAAAGAACAATGTAAATCGACTGCTATGTACTCACTTTATACAATAACGTAAAACAAACCGATTGAACTCTTGGAATGAAATAAAATGCACACACTACAATAGTGTGTTAAGCTGAAATCATCATGAATCGCGATGCAAATATCGAGTTCTAAGCTGATAACACAATCTGCGATAAAGGACAAGGAGTTCACAATGCCTAGCTAACTAAGGGTACATGCCTAAGAAACTACTACATTCGTCATATAACTTGTTTATTCAATTCCGATTGCATACCATGACAGAAAATAGTTAGCCTTACTCATAACGTCCATAATCAGCCAAAGCACTAAAGAATAAGATGGTAGTGCTCCCCGGAGAAATATATGTTCGATTCACTCTGTCTGGTTCCCACAATAACAAACTAACTGAAAAAAAAATAAGGAGAGAGAATGTTTCAAGACTTGACCTTAAACACCAACAATGGTGGTCGATAGAAAAGATGGTGACGACTCAGATAGCCGGATCAAGTCGAAACGGCAAGAGTTGAGCCTAAGAATTCACATTTATCTCAAGACAACGTACTCCCAGAAAAAGACATAATCCTAAAACTATTAGAGGATAAAACATATCGTCCATCTATATGGGACAACACCATTTTCCAACGGAAAAAGGAAATAACTTAACCCGCAGCCCTAACATGTGGAAGGCACAAGAATCACCAACTCGATGATTAATGATCCAAAAGTATGTATGGTGAGGACAACCTGCTAACTAATTTCATTCCCAAGGAAACCTTGCTTCACATAATTTTCATCACAAACACCTTGTTTACATAAGTACTCATGCACATGACTCATATCGGTAAACAAATAACAAAAGTAGGAAAGAATGAAACGAGTATTGGGAAGGGATTCATTGATACACACATAACTGAGGAGTAAACTATTAAAAGACTGCTAAATATTATACAGCTACTCTAAGGCCTCAACACGGATACTCAGAAGCAACTTCTCTTAACTCGCCATGAATCTCCCATTTCTCGTTAAACGAGGTTTTTAGGTAGCTTGAATGGATCTTAAAAACAAACATTTATAATCATCAAACTGGGATGAATGCAGGTACTTAGATTTATGCTTGAACATGAACTAAGATGTTGTATATGACACACTAAGGGTTCTAAAAAAAACGTGAAACGTATAAAATGTTAAGGATCGATGTGTATAGTCTTTCTGACCTTCTCGACAACATCAACAAAAAAACTACACCAGAAGCATCCTTGTGTGCTTCATTAACATCTGAGTCAACTTCAGTAATTGATAATTGAATAACTTTTGGGACTGATTCTCATAATTCCTTCGTCATCGATTCAATAAAAAGTACATAGTGTCGTTCACCTGACACTGCCATTCTGCAACACGTACGATGGCGATGACCTCTTCACATCTCCAAAATAAAGGAGAAAAATCCATCAAGTTCACTTATATTTACTAGTGTTGCTTATACGCATGCAACTGACAAGCCAACATACTAAGGCTATCAACATATCATATTCTAACCAATCCTCAGTCGAGAATCAAGATCACCTAATCTCATAACAAGGTCTCTCTACTAACTTATACAAAAGTTCCCAAAGAAGACTACAATTGATTTCTCTCTCAACACTACACTACGGGGAAACCAACCCCCAAAAGACCTTCATTAGTCATCCTATATAACTACTCCAAATCCAACAGATTTGGAAAGATTTATCATCAAGATACCTATGACTGCCCCATGATCCTACCATGTTACGAAAATCCTAAGAATATACTATAACAGAATATTCTGGAACTTTATCGTACAGTACTGACGGCAGGTTTTGCTGAAGTCGTCGATCACGTTCATAATTAAGGCATGACAAGAGAGGAACGACGGACTTAAGAAGGTACCTCATACCGTTAGAGATACACATGCCAAAAGGCATATGATGGGATCCGCTACAGTCGGTCTGTCACACACTAAATATCACTAAAAGTATAAGATAACCAACAGGAACTGAAAACCTAATGCACTGATACCAATTGACAAGACCCGCCCTAGATTACCGTAGTAATTCAAGATAAACCATGTGGGACCAGTATTAGAGTATCTAGCATTTCCTATTCGGTACCAGCTACCATAGCACGAGCAACCCTGAACTTCAACTAAGAACCTACACTGAGAAAACAGAAGCTATAGACTGTCATGCCTCGCACTTTAGACGATCACGACTTCAGCCCGCTAACCTGCAAACTGGGCAATTTAAAATAAACGGCCCAGGAAAAGGCATAAAACATATAACGTTAGAGTGAGTGGACAAAAATCATAAACTACATAATTGTGTAAAACTATAATTGTATGTATTTTTGCAAATTTTAGTGAAATAATGTGAGTTAAAGTATAATAAACTGAATTGCAAATGGAGGTGGTCGTTCAAGGTGTTTGTCATAACTCGGAACAACTGAATATATGAAAAGTACATGTGATGGGAGCGTCGAAGGTGTTTGTCCTAACCTGAGATGATGAAAAGTACATGAGCAGGATGTTTGTTATAACCCAGTCTGACCGGCTATCCGGTGATCTGCCAAATAGCTAGGGCATCGATGCACCTAAATAAAACCATCACAAAGTAAACCTCTAAATTAAAATGCTATGACACATACTCCAAAATGTATTGTAATACTGAAATGCTGGAAAAAAAAAATGAACTCGCAAGCGACTGTGAAAATAAAAGTCCACTCATAGTACAATGTCGTAATTCCCATCTAGCAAAAGCGTGTCTATTGACATTTCTAAACATCATCCACTGGCTACTAATATGTCATCTAGAAACAACGATTATTATTTAATTACTAATCATCGAAAATCATAATGAATAACTAAGCTCGTATATCAACGAGAATTATCATAGAGAACCTCGCATTCTCGAACAACTTGCTTTCCAAAATAATGACGAGCTTATTCTAATTCTTGTATCCATTCTAAAGTCACAATATATTCCTCAAACGTTACACGACTCGAAATCGAATCGACAATCGATTCAACAGTTTAATAATATCGTAAAATTATTTAATTAATATTTGATTAACCATACGTCTTAATCACCAATGTCCAAATCAATTCATAACCACTTTATTACATTAGGTACGTAATTACGAGTAAAACAACATAAAATTTATATGGAAATTCTCTTCGTCGGAGCGCCACGGCGAGGCTGGTGGAATTTTTCAGCGACCCAAAGCTCAACCAGCTCAAAATCAACCCAACAACAATTCTCTGCTACAACAAAGTTCAATTCTAACTATAACTCACCCAATTTCATTTTAAAAGCAAGAACATCAAAATCTTCAATTCATTCATTCTTCCTCCACACATGGAATTAGGACTTGATCATGAGGAGAGCTTCAAAGTCTTGTAGGAAAGAACCATCAACTCGAGCTCAAAATAGCCACCCAAAAATCTTAGGGTTTGGCGGTTCTTCAAGGGGATATCACGTCGAAGGCTTCTTGAGTTAGAGGTTGAGATTATAGGGGTTGAAAGAGGAGACCAAGATGAAACTTTTGGCACCAAGTTTGCTAGATTTGGTGGCCGGGGCACGGCGCGATGTCGTCGGTGATGTCCTTCGCCGGTGAGAGAGCCGGGAGAGGAGAGAGAAATGAAGGGGAGGAGAGATAAAAGGTCTTACCCAAATTGAAAATGTTGACTTTCCAAAAATGGAAAATTGGTATTTAAAGTTGCGACTAATCGATTTCGTTACTCATAAAAAACTTTCGCTGACCATAATTTCTTCGTCGTAACTCAAATTTAAATACTTGACGTGGCTATGAACTTGCCTCCATAAACTCTATGATTTTCCTTAACAAACTTTCTCAAAAAACTTAACCAAAAATTTCTAATAGGAAGGCCATCGATAATTACTGACGATAAAAACTAATTACTTTCTCAATTAACCTTAATCAAATCTTAAAAAGAAAATTCTCGAGACATAATGTTACATTTTTTTTGCCAATTCAAGCACATGAGAAGTTATAGGAAAATCTCCATGGAGCTTGCTAGATTTAGTTCTTCGATGAGACGACAGTCGTCTAAATTACGACAAAATCCAAGTGAGAAATTTATCACCTAAACTGTCTCAATGAGCATGCAAAATTTGTAGATTTTAAAGGTGGACATCTTAAATATTGATGGTTTTGAAATATGTACTAAATCATATCACAGTCGTATGTTGTGTAATTAAGTTTTCACATTTCTTTTGCTACTTGAAACAGCAAATTTCGTAAATTGGCTAAAAATAATCATTTCCGTAAATTTGACCATTAGATGGGATGATCAGAATAATGTTAAGATGCTGTTTTAAAACTTGAATTTTTGTACTTGAATTCTTCCTCGATTCATCCGTGTGACTATTGTGACGCTAAGGCTCCTAGAGTAAAACTCGATTTGCAACTCTATAAAAAAATAATTTGAGATCAAACTCCACACACACATTATCATGGAGTTCATATGTATCTTACCATATGAACAAATATGATAAAAAGAATTCATTTAGGTACTCCTCCCATAGGAGAATGAGCAAAATCCTTGAAAAAGGTTATTTTAGTCTTTTGATAGTATTTGACCTCATTGACCGCCTCTAAACAAACTCCGATAAGGGTAACTTTTTTGAAAAAACCCTTTTATCACAAGGTTCACGCATCTGTATTGACACATATCTCACTAGACCATTTCGGTTTCTCGTATGTCTTTAATTCTATATATAACTACTAGGGTTACTTATAATGTTTGTTGATTATATGAAAATCAAACTTTTATGAAACTAAATCACCAAAAAGTAATCATTTTACAAATGTGACCGTTGGTTGAGACGATTGAAATAATCTAAACACACAGTGAAAAAAATTAGAACTTTCCTACTTGAATTCGACCTCAATCTGTGTGTCATACAATGCAATTTGCTTCTCGTAAAAAATAATTTTAGATCAAGTAGCTCATACATATTCTTGTGGGATTCACATCTATCTTTCCATATAAAAAAATAAAATTTCTAAACCCTAAAAGAATAGTTAAAAAAAATCTAGGTCATACCAACACTCTATTGTGTACCGCCATGGCGCATCTCACTGCCGCTTGCAATCTCATCATGTGTGTTGCTCGTAATCTCACCTCACATGGCGCTACTCTCGTTTCTCCTCTAACCCCTCTAAATCTGGTCAAATGCCATTTGGATTCGAAGGTGCGACCCCTCGAGCCCTGCCGCACCTTAAGCACACCTTCACGCCTTCATCGACTTTGGCCTAAACTCTTTCCACGTTCACCCCAAGCGATGTCACGTTGTCTAGCCTTTCATTCTAATGAAGTAGTGTATCATAGCTCTAAGTGACTGTGCCTCCTCGAGCACGGCCTCCACCTTGAACCCTCTCAACCTCGCTCCACTACATCGTGCAGCCAGACCACAAGCCTCAGGACCATTTGGCCTCAGGTATTACTTTAAATACATAGTTTCCTATCTCAGGTATTACTTCAATTACATAGTTTCCTATCTCATAAGATTTTATTTCTTTGATATGTGAAGTTTTGGTATTGGATGTGCGTGAATGAATTGATTATATGAGGCTATTAACGATAAGATCGAGTTATTGTTGTGTCCACTCAAAGGTAGTGACTGAGTTATGTGCTGTATGCATTTTGTAGGTTAAGGAGGATGCTCTTGTGGCCAGGAACATGTTCCCGGAGAGGCTGTGTACAATGAGAAAAGGATATATGTGCAGGTTTGTTGATTTGATTTTCAATGTTTTCGTTGTTGGTTTGTATTGCTGCATGTATTGTGTTTATTATGTCATTAATACATTATCAATGTTTTTTCTTGTAGTGTTGAAGGAACTACATTATGTGGGATATTCCCCTAGATTTGCAGGGCATGGGCGTCGGTTGGTAATTCCTTGTTCCCTTGGCATTTTGACAAGTGGTGAGTATATGGTGAGTATATCTTAAGGTAGTTTCAATTGTTTTGGTTTGCTAGATATATATGTAGTTTGATTTTTGATTCATATATATATATATCAATAGTATTAGGCTGCTAAAACTTTACAAGCTAATAATCTTATTTTTAATGTTGTACTTGATTGTTGATGTGTTAATCATACTTTATACTACATGTACTTAAGATGGGATTGACATGTGTACATGTATGTGGAATCTTTGACGAACATTAACAAAAACAAAGCCGATCAAGAAGCTTGCCAAGAAATATCATGCTTTTTTGGTTTCTGAAGCTTTCATCATAAAAATTCCCTATCTCATGAGCATTCTTTGACTCTTTAAGCTCTCCATAGTTTATGTTCATAATGGCAAAGGAAGCAGTCCAAAATGAAGAAAAAAGGGCATGCAGGTTAAGGAGCTCTTAATGAAACTATAGCTTGGGATTGTGGTTCTACCACACTAATTAGTAGTACTTCTCTCTAGCCTGTAACTTTTGAGTCCTCAAGGACTTCATGCTTTATAATTTTAGTTTCTAAAATTTGTAAGCACAATATTCAAATTAATGTTCATATGATTGTTGAAAGCATACTGATGTATTGTTCATTTGCTTAAATTGAATGCTTTCTCACCACATAAAAATTGCTAAAAACTGTCCATTCGATCATACTCAGACATTAGTCAAATTATAGTGTGTCGAAACAAGCATACTTAGATGACCGACTTTATTATGTCATTCGACTAAAGACAATAGAGACAACAGACGCCAGTAGTATGAATGCATGCCATTAGACACAAGGAGGCGCATGCATAGATGCCATCCCTTGGCACTATGTATGTCATCCGTGGTTTGAACTATATGATCGGCATCCCTATGATTGGTATATGACAGTCATTTCTGTCTT
Source organism: Geum urbanum (assembly GCA_946800695.1). Classification (NCBI taxonomy): domain Eukaryota; kingdom Viridiplantae; phylum Streptophyta; class Magnoliopsida; order Rosales; family Rosaceae; genus Geum; species Geum urbanum. The sequence goes on from OX326997.1 coordinate 58,748,660, forward strand.
TTTAGCATCGTCTGAAGCCATTTCATCATATGACAGCTGGATAGACGACAGACGAAACATATTTTAGATGATGCACAGTGAGCATCATGTGAAGCCTTTTTTCTAGTAGTGTTTGGAGACGTCTGTTGTCTTTGTCCTATTGCTCTCTCGTGGAAGAAGATTAGAAAGTGTCACTCAGCGGGACCGGCACTTAAAGGGATGATTGGGCACATCGCTAGTAGGCTTCACCACATTCCACAAGTAACTCTATGCATTTTACAGCGTGTGCCCTTTCAATGAGCATCGGCGAAGCAACGACGTTGGTGGCATAAGTGCCAAGAACCTCATCTTGCCACAACGCCACCAGGCATCTGGGTGGTAGAATTCTTCAAATGATATGGCCTTACCAAGCAGACGATGGCTTTTTATCAGAGGGTGGATTCTTATGTTCCATCCTTTGGAAACCTTATCTGGTGTTTCCAAAGTTCGTCGCATGAGCCACTAAACTGACTTTGTGTTTTCATTCCGTATGACAAGACCAGGGAACTCAAAAAGGATTTTCCTCTTCTTTTCAGATTCAAACTTTCACATTTTTGCTTTTGTTTCTTGTTACACATGGTATCTGAGCTTTAGGCCACAGAGCCTATCTTATGAATAAACATTTATTTTTATATTGTGTAATCTTGATACCTATGTTGCTTCCCTTATCGAGCAAAGTCATACCGCAATAGAAACAACTTAATTGGTTTGAAAGTTGTACACAATGGAAACCACACAATAGAAACCACTTAGCGAGCAAAGTAAAAAAAATAAATTGCATTGATCCAACCTTGTAATACAACAATGTATTGACGGCAAGTATCATCTGTTAAGTATGTGGGTTGCCTCCCTAGTTTTGCTAGGTGAGTAAAGTAAGAAACACAAGCCTCTTAAGCAGGCTGTCTTGTGAACATTGTAAAACTAAGCCTCTGGATTGGGATGATCTTCATACTCCCACACAGGTTGAATGTATTTCTTAAGGAAACTATTGTTAATAGGATTATGATGAAATGTGTCTTCATTGTCTCTTAAGCGAAACACTCCCATGCCCAGAATTTTGTCTATGACATACGGTCCTTCCCATTTTAATGTCCACTTACTCCTATCATCTTTCTTCTCACCAATAGGCAACACTGTCTTCCATACTAATTCTCCTTTAGCATAGCTTTTCCCCATGCTTGTTTCTCATACAACCAGGACACTCGCTTCCTCTCAGCGAGCAAACTGTTGAGAGCTTCCAACAATTGTTCATCCAAGTCTTCGTGCTCTTGCCAAATTGCTTGGACATAATCTTCCCCTATGAGGTTGTGTTAATCCATGACCCGCAATAACTGCACATTTATCTCTAAAGGAATGACATCGTCATGCCTAAACATAGAGGCATATGGTGTAGTGGCAGTTGGATTCCTCTTTGATGTCTGATAAGCCCACAACGTGCTGAAGAGTTCTTCATTCCATAGTCGAGGTTTGTCAGCGAGCATCCGCTTCAGGATGTGCAATAGGAGTTTGTTGCTCACTTCTGCTTGTCCATTAGATTGGGTATAGTAGGGTGAAGAGTACAAAAATTAGATATCAAAGTCTCTCATCAGCTCTTCAACTTCTCTTGACATAAACGCTGCCCCCCTGTCCGAGATAAAGAAATTTGGAATCTCGAACCATCAGATAATATCCTTATATAGGAACTGCCTAATTACTACCGCTGAAGCCACTTTTAATCGTTTCGCTTTAACCCACTCAGTAAAGAAACCTGTGGCCACTATGATGAACTTGTGATTCATTGTGGAATTAAGATGGATCATGCCAATCAGATCCAAAGCTCATCCACGAGCTGGCCAAAGCTTGATAATTGGTTGCATGAGAATATTTGGAATATGGTGAACTGGTTTATACGCTTAGCAATCTTCACACCCTTAGAAAATGAGATGCAATCCTTCAAGATAGTTGGCAAGTAATAGCCATGTCATCGCAATAACCAACGCATCTTTGGTATAGCTTGAGGAGCCTCGCAGACCCTTAAGTGAACCTCTCGCAGAAGCCTCTTTGTCTCCCTACAGTAAACACATAGCAAATTAACTCCATCTTTTCCCCGCCTAAGTAACTCATTACTTCTAAGTACATAGTTGATGGTAAGGTACAACGTTTAACCTTCAAGATACATTCCCTAACTCCATCCATTAGGCTGATTCTTGTGGCTAGCTGAGCTAGTTCATTTGATGCGTGGTTACATTTTCTTAAATATGCTCCACAAAGACCTCTGTGAATAGTTCTAACAGCTCCCTGGCTCGTCTAATGTATAGTTCCAAGATGACTCCCTTTCTAAACGTAGCCTCCAACTGTCAGATGGCCAGTAATGAGCCTCTCATAATGTGCACCATCGGTCACCTCTAAGTCTAGTAATAACTCTAAACCGATGATCAGGGCTTCATATTCTGTAACATTGTTAGTGCATCGAAAATCTAATCAGAAAGAATAAGCAAATGTTTTACCATCGGGGTTAACCAAAGAAATGCATCACTACCAGAAGAAACACTATAGCCCACGAAAGTAAATAAAATAGGCCGACGACTTTTTTTTTGTCGGCTATACTATACTTTAGCCGACGAAAAAAAGTTGCCTTCGTCTGAAGTATTTTAGCCGACGAAAATAAAAACTGTCGTCTGCTATTGTTGGAAAAAAAGTCGTCGACTTTTCTCGACTTTAGCCGATGAAATTTTCTCTTTAGCCGACGAAAAAAGTCATCGGTATAAATTTTGTGTCGTTGGCTATGCTTTATCCCATGAATTTTTTATGTCCTCGGCTAAAGTCCTCGGGTTTATAGATCTGTTTCGTCCCCATTCTCTCTCTCTCTCTCCTCCTCCCCTACTCTCTCCCCATCGGTACTGTCGCCAACGTCTTTCATCGGCCGACCACCAATCCGGCCGCGATGTTAGAGGGATTTGAAGCCCACCCTAGGGGGAGTCGAACGCCACCATCCTTGTGGTCCATCTCGACCAGTGGACAGAGTTCAAGCGCTGCCAGAATCCAGCATTGGTTTCTCTCAATTCGAGGTAAATTCTTATGTTTCTGGTTCAAATTTGGTTGAGGTGTTGTTAAGAGATCTATTGGGCTTGCTGTGTTCTACATTTTGATATGCAGGTTGGCCATGTTCGGTGTAAATAACCTATAGTCACCGCCTGTGGCCCACGGCGGAGCTTCGGCGGATCGAAATTCATTAGTTATTTTTTTCAGAAACCAACAACCTTAGCTGACGACTTTTTTGTCGACTATAGCCAACGATGAGTTTTATCATCGGCTAAAGTGCAGACTATAACCAACGACATGCACAATTGTCTTGGCTATAGTTTGGCCGACGACATTTTTTCGATGAAACTATAGCCGACGAATATTTGTTAGCGTTTACTATAACCGATGACAAAGGCTAATAGGCGACGATTTTTGGTCGTCAACTATAGTGTGTTTTGTCGTAGTGCATGCTCCTGCGAGCATGCTGGTACTAGAACCATCAAAGTATAACCACCATTGGGCTATAGAAACTCGTGCAAGATCTAGTTCTTTGAATTCTAGTATCTCAAGCATTGGGTATTGCGCCAAAAAGTCAACCACTGCCTAGCCCTTGACTACATTTTGTTGTACATACTGCAGCGAGAATTCTGACAAAGAAAGTATCCACTTACCAATACACCCTCTAAGTATAGGGCGAGAAAGCATATATCAAACTAAATCCATTTGAGTGATAACACATGTTGTGAAGGACAACATGTAGTGCCTCAGCTCGCAACTGAGAAAATAAAGAGCAAAAAAAAGCTTCTCCATGGGTAATATCTAGTCTCATAGTCTATTAACGTATTGCTGAGGTAAAAGATCGCTACCTCCACCTTAGCATAATTGTCTTGTGCTAATAAGCTGCCTATTGACTCATTCATTGTGGATATATATAGCTTGAAAGACACTCCAGGCCTTGGGGGTACCAAGACTAGTAGATTGGCAAGATACCGCTTGATAGCATCAAAAGTCTCTTGATGAGCAGGCTCTTATAAAACCACATTTTGACACCCTATAATTTAAGAAGCAGTGAGAAAGGCTGAGTCTTTCCGGTGGCATTGGCAATGAACCTACGTAGGAAGTTAATTTTTCCAAGCAAGCACTAGAGCTATTTCTTGTTCTTTGGGGGTGAAGCGTTGATTACCGTTGCCTTTTTATTGTCTGGAACTTCTATTACCCATTGATGAACTAAGAACCCCAAGAAATCTCTTTCTTGTACACTGAAGATACACTTGACTGAATGAAAGGACCCAATCCCGATTCAGTTACCTAAACCGGAATCAAACCCTTTCGAAAATACGAACCAACAAAAAATTTTCAAAATTTCGGCAGAGTTTCGTTACTAGCGTGGAATTACCATAACCTGCACCCAGAAATTAACACTTCGTCCTATGCCACAAAAAGCAAACCGTGGGCACCAATCCCATCCGGATTTCTCAACATCAATATAATCAACAACAGTAAATAAACTGTACTATGTATATATGTATATCCGTGAAAATCCGCACAAACATATATCAGAATGTATCAGAGCGACCTCTAGAGTAATATATATACAACATGTACATCAGTAGGCGAAACAAGAACCTACTGGAAAACACAGGTGACTCTGATCACTAGCCTCCAAACCGCGACGTGAAACACCAAACCTGAACTGCAAACTGGGCACGGAAACCGAAAAGCCCAGGGGAAAGACAATAAACACGTTAGAGTGAGTGGACGAAAATAAATGTCTTTCACCAGTTAATATATATGTTTAAAACAACATATGCGAGTCCAGGTAAATGAAAATAATAAAATACGCGAGGTAAATATCATACTCCTCCAGCGTACTGAGCATGCAAGTAAAAATCTCACAGTTAGAACCACGGGGTCCCTAGCCCTCACGTGATCCTAGCTGGGTAGTATAGTCAGAACCACGGGGTCCCTAGCCCATACGTGATTCAGAACCACGGGGTCCTTAGCCCACACGTGATTCCAGCCGGTGACATCCTCGGGGATCAGCCGGGATGCAGTGTATCGATACAACAACGTAACTGAAATTGTACTCTGTGAAAATCAAATCATAAACAGTTTGATACAAATGCATGAAACGGTATAAAAGTGTATGCATATTCATATACGTATATCCGTATAAGTATAATCGTATAATCGTAAACACATGCTCATATAGTCTGAAATCACATACGCATGCTCAAGTTCATAAATCACATAAATGACTCGCAAGATTTCAGTGAAAAGAAATTGTCCACTCACAGGTGAGCAAAACGCGCACACGCGCTAATCTCGTGGTCCGGCGGAAGATCCCTCGCCTGAAGCACGATTACGATCTCGATCTCGATCTCCTGAACATATTCATAAAACATATCTGATCAATATCGTAATCCACAACACTGTACGGATGTGCGGAAACCAACCGTTCCCGGAAATACGAAATACAGTACAAAATGAATTACTGAAGTCCCGAAATCCCAACTCGAAATCTCGACTAAAAATCGGCTAATCAAATCAACCCAAAAACCTCTGGACGACGATCAGGGCACGATTTCGAGAAAAACGACACTAATTACATCAAAATCTGAAAAAGTCAACCCTCGTCGGAAAATCATCGTTGACCGCCGTCGCCGCCGCCGGCGCGCCGTCAACCGTGAAATTTCACGGCGAGGAAACTCCAGAATTAACAACCTCATCAAGGTGAACCATTCCTATAACTAGCACGAAATCCAATTCGATCCATAACCAAGTCAATTAACCCGAAACAGTTCGGTGATTCATAGCTCCGGTGACCTAATTGAACCCCCCTCAAAACTCAATCTCAGACCAAAAGGAACACACTACGAGACTCAGAGGAGCTAGGGGAGTCTAACCCCCATAACCCCCACCTCCAAACCTCGCCGGAAACGGCCAACCGTCACCGGCGAAATCGAGGAGCTCGGCTCGACTCGAACTCATGCAAAACGAAACCAATTTAATCCAAATCAAACACCAACGTACTCGAAATCATCCAAGGATTCCAACTGTACCTGTTACGAAGCCGGAGGTGGCCGGAATTGGGTCGCCGAAATTTGAAGCCGAAACGGGAAAGTTTTTCCTCACGGGTCAACAGTCAAAGTTTCCCAAAATGGAAAGTCAACGTCTGGTCAACCAAAAACAATGTTTTACGACTAATTCTCGACTATTTCGCTATTTATACTCGAGCCTCGGGTCGATCGACGATCCAAAACGAATATACGAATTGATTCGGATAAACACGAAACAATCGGATAAACTCGTCGGAACCCGAAACTTCAAATAATCATAAAATATTCCTCGGTTATCGGAAAAATCTTCCGGAACTGCCCACGGGCTCGAAATCACGTACTCTACAATTTCCATGAAGACACCCAACTCAAATTCTCGACTGAAAACGTAGTCGCGAATCGAATCGACAAATCATACAATATCGTAAAACTGCGACTATAACCAAATCTCGAGAATCGTGCCAAACACACATCTGATTCTGGTTCGGGTCGTCACAAATCTACCCCCCTTAAAGAAATTTCGACCTCGAAATTTACATACCTGTCATGTGAACATATGAGGATACTGCTCCCGCATACGCTGCTCGGTCTCCCAGGTGGCCTCCTCAACTGAATGGTTCTGCCACAAGACCTTCACCAGCGGAATCACACGGTGCCTCAACTCCTGCTCACGACGATCGAGAATCTGCACTGGCTCCTCAACATACGATAAGTCCTCTCTGATTGGCAACTGCTGTGGGGCTAACACATGTGAAGGATCTGAGATGAACTTCCGCAACATCGAAACATGGAAGACGTCATGCACACGAGCCATCTCAGCCGGTAACTCAAGTCTGTATGCAACAGCTCCAACCCTCTCCGTAATCTCATACGGACCAATGTACCGTGGTCGAAGCTTGCCACGCTTCCCAAAACGCACAACTCCCCTCCACGGAGATAGTTTCAGGAAGACCCAATCACCAACCTCGAACTCTAAACTCTTCCTCCTCACATCTGCATAACTTTTCTGCCGATCCTGGGCGATCTTCAACCGATCCCGAATAATCTGTATGTCCTCCATCGTGGTTTTCACCAAATCTGGGCCAATAAGCCAACGCTCGCCCACCTCACTCCAACACAATGGAGTGCGACACTGCTTCCCGTACAGAACCTCGTACGGTGCCATCTCAATACTGGCCTGGTAGCTGTTGTTGTAGGCGAACTCAATCAAATGTAACTGCTGATCCCAGTTTCCGCGAAACTGCAAAACACATGATCTCGGCATATCCTCAAGTGTCTGAATGGTCCGCTCGGACTGCCCGTCAGTCTGAGGATGAAAAGCTGTACTAAATCGCAACCTCGTGCCCAACGCTCGCTGTAAAGCCTGCCAAAACTCAGAAGTGAACTGACTATCTCGGTCAGAAACAATCGACACAGGTATACCATGCAAGCGAACAATCTCTGATAAGTACAACTTAGCTAATCTGCCCACTGAAATCTTCCCCGGAAGTGCAAGAAAGTGTGCGGATTTAGTCAGTCGATCAACAATAACCCAAATGCCAGTGTTGCCCGCCGAAGTACGCGGCAACCGATAGACGAAATCCATCGTGATATGCTCCCACTTCCAAACTGGAATCTCAAGTGGCTGTAATTTCCCTGCAGGTTTCTGCCTCTCCGCCTTCACCTGCTGACAAATCAAACATCGACTCACGTACACGGCAATCTCCCGCTTCATGTTGCGCCACCAATAGTACGCTCGAAGTGTACGAAACATCTTCGTACCTCCGGGATACATCGCATACGCTGAACTGTGGGCCTCATCCAGAATCTCCTTCTTCAAATCCTCGTCTCTAGGTACACATAGCCTGCCTCTGAACAATAACGTACCGTCGTCACTCAATCGGAACTCTGTAGGCACACCATTTCGTATCATGGTCTTCTTACTCAGCAAGTAAGGATCTGAATCATATGCCTCCCGTACCTGATCAACCAACACCGGTCGAACCTGGAAACTGGCCAACAAAGCTCTATCATCATCATACTCAAACACAGCACCCGTAGCTCGAAGCTCGGCTAACATCGATACTCTGGCCACACACATATGAAATAACGAAGCTCCAGACTTCCGGCTAAGTGCATCTGCCACAACATTGGCCTTCCCCGGATGGTACTCGAACGTACAATCGTAATCGTTGATCAACTCCATCCATCGGTGCTGCCTCATATTCATGTCCGGCTGCGTCCGCAAGTAGGTGAGACTCTTATGGTCAGTGAAAATTTTACACTGAGCACCATATAGGTAATGTCTCCAACTCTTCAACGCTAATACAATAGCGGCTAACTCCAAATCATGCGTCGGATAGTTGACCTCATGCGGTTTCAGCTGTCTGGAACCATACGCCACAACTTTACCATGCTGCATCAACACACAACCAAGGCCCAACTTCGACGCATCGCTGTACACAACAAACTCACCACTGTCGTTTGGCAAAATCAAAACCGGTGCGGTAGTCAATCTCTCCTTCATGAGCAAATAACTCTCCTCGCACGCATCAGACCACTCAAACTTGACGCCCTTCTTCGTCAATCTGGTCATTGGTGTAGCTATCCGGGAGAAATCCTGAACAAACCGTCGATAATAGCCTGCTAACCCCAAGAAACTCCGGATCTCCGGCACAGTAGTGGGTCGACTCCAATTCAGCACGGCCTCGATCTTGTCAGGATCAACACTAACTCCCTCGGCCGAAATCACGTGGCCCAGAAACTTCACACTATCCAACCAGAACTCACACTTGCTAAACTTCGCGAACAACTGATGGTCCCGCAAAGTCCGCAACACTGCTCGCAAGTGCTTCTTGTGCTGGCCCACACTCCTTGAATATATCAAAATATCATCAATAAATACAATCACGAACTTGTCCAGGAACCGTCTAAACACCCGATTCATCAAGTCCATGAAAGCTGCGGGGGCATTGGTCAACCCAAACGGCATAACCAAAAACTCATAGTGCCCATACCGCGTTCTGAAAGCTGTCCTGGCCACATCTGAATCCCGGATCCTCAACTGGTGATATCCGGATCGAAGGTCAATCTTCGAAAAGACTGCTGCTCCCTTGAGCTCATCGAACAAGTCGTCAATCCGTGGCAACGGATACTTGTTCCTCACTGTAACCTGATTCAGCTTCCGATAGTCGATGCACAAACGCATAGACCCGTCCTTCTTCCGCACAAACAACACTGGAGCACCCCACGGAGAAACACTCGGTCGAATGAATCCCTTCTCTAGCAACTCCTGGAGCTGAATCTGCAACTCCCTCAACTCCGCAGGCGCCATACGATACGGTGTCTGGGAAATCGGTCCAGTACCCGGCAATAACTCAATGGTAAAATCAATCTCCCGCACAGGGGGTATACTAGGTAACTCCGCCGGAAACACATCCGGAAACTCAGACACAACCTCAATACTACTAAGATCTGGCACCGCAGCTGTAGTATCCACAACATGGGCTAAATAAGCAACACAACCCTTCTTCATCAACCGATCCGCTCTCATCGCAGAAATCAAACACGGCAGGGAAGTGTTCTTCTCGCCACGGAATAGTATCTCAGGTAACCCTAGTCGTCGAAACGCGACCTCCTTCCTGTGGCAATCAAACATGGCCCAGTGCGACTCCAAAAAGTCCATACCCAATATCAGATCGAAATCCACAATATCAAGTAATAACAGATCTGCAGCTAAACCATGGCCATCGATAAACACCTCACAATCTCGGTAAACCCAACCGATACTCACAACCTCACCTGACGGATACAACACTCTCCACAACCCCGGAAGTGGAGATGCAGGTACTGTGGCTAATGATGACAGTCTAAATGATATGAATGAATGCGTAGCGCCTGGATCTAACAATGCAACTACTGGAATACCAAAAACATGTAACGTACCGATAACGACCTCCGGTGATGCTCTGCCCTCACGTAGAGTCATAGCATGAACCCTCGCCTGTCCGGCTGGTCGTCCTCGCTGGGGCTGTCCCTGCTGTCGGCCCTGGCCTGCAAACTGTGCTGGTCGAGCTCCCGAAGTGGTACCTCGCTCAACTCCAGAACTCTGGGCCGCCTGTCCGTCACCACCATACAACTGAGGACACTCCCTCGAATAATGACCCACCTGGCCACAACGATAACATATAACAGGACCCTGCTGACATGGTCCAAGATGATGCTTATTGCAAAGGCTGCACAATGGATAATCTCTCGGAACAGGAAATGTGCCACCAGTACGCCGGGGGTAACTGGAACCGCTGGAATCAACACTAGCCTGTGGTCACCCCGGTTGATCTCTCCTCCACCTCGGCCTCTGCCTCTGTACACCAATTGATGGGCGATAAGATCCACCACCTGAGGATGACGCTGAACCGGAAGTATCAGAACCCAACCTCTTTGAAGGCCCCTGACTCGGTCCACCCTCCTAAAACCGCCTCGGCTGGTACCTCTGCTGTCTCTCCTGCTCAATATCCTCGCCTCGGTGTGTAGCACTAACAAACTCATCAAAGTTGTTCCTCGGCATTGTAGTCAGTGTCGCCTTGATGTTCAGATTCAATCCCAGCTCAAACCTACGACACTTGGCTTCCTCTGTAGCCACCATATCCCACGCAAAACGAGACAAACGAGTAAACCGATCCCGATACTCAAGTACAGACAAACTGCTCTGCCTCAAGTTCGTGAACTCCTCGTACTTGCACTGCTGGGTTGCCTGATTAAAATACCTCCGCATAAACAAATCACGAAACAATGTCCACGGAGTATCAACCGGAACTCTGTCGGTGCTAACCCACCAAAAGTATGCATCACCCTCAAGTAGACCAACTACGGCTACTGACATCTGCTCAGGAGTAAACTGCAGACGCTCACAAACACGTTCAATCTGAACCAACCATGCCTCGCATATCTCTGGATCAACTGAACCCGAAAACACAGTAGCACCCGCAGTGCGAACCTTGACCACAGGGTCAAAACGCTCTTCCAAACGCAGCACTCGCATAAGCAAGTCGCGCGTTCGGCGATCCTCATCAGGATCATCATCCCGATCAACACGGGGACCACGTCGAGGAGGCATCCTACTAATACAAGACAAGCATTAGGTACAAGCAGAAAGAACGTAATCATGAAACCGCAGATATTTGAGGACACACAGCACCCGAAGTATTGATGAGTACCGCTGGCCAGTCGGGTCATCACTCCAGTCATGCTGTATCAACTCAAATACCCTAAGCGTCATAACTACAAGAGTCTACAGAATCTGACAACTTAATGCTCTGATACCAAGCTGAAAGGACCCAATCCCGATTCAGTTACCTAAACCGGAATCAAACCCTTTCGAAAATACGAACCAACAAAAAATTTTCAAAATTTCGGCAGAGTTTCGTTACTAGCGTGGAATTACCATAACCTGCACCCAGAAATTAACACTTCGTCCTATGCCATAAAAAGCAAACCGTGGGCACCAATCCCATCCGGATTTCTCAACATCAATATAATCAACAACAGTAAATAAACTGTACTATGTATATATGTATATCCGTGAAAATCCGTACAAACATATATCAGAATGTATCAGAGCGACCTCTAGAGTAATATATATACAACATGTACATCAGTAGGCGAAACAAGAACCTACTGGAAAACACAAGTGACTCTGATCACTAGCCTCCAAACCGCGACGTGAAACACCAAACCTGAACTGCAAACTGGGCACGGAAATCGAAAAGCCCAGGGGAAAGACAATAAACACGTTAGAGTGAGTGGACAAAAATAAATGTCTTTCACCAGTTAATATATATGTTTAAAACAACATATGCGAGTCCAGGTAAATGAAAATAATAAAATACGCGAGGTAAATATCATACTCCTCCAGCGTACTGAGCATGCAAGTAAACATCTCACAGTTAGAACCACGGGGTCCCTAGCCCTCACGTGATCCTAGTTGGGTAGTACAGTCAGAACCACGGGGTCCCTAGCCCACACGTGATTCAGAACCACGGGGTCCTTAGCCCACACGTGATTCCAGCCGGTGACATCCTCGGGGATCAGCCGGGATGCAGTGTATCGATACAACAACGTAACTAAAACTGTACTCTGTGAAAATCAAATCATAAATAGTTCGATACAAATGCATGAAACGGTATAAAAGTGTATGCATATTCATATACGTATATCCGTATAAGTATAATCGTATAATCGTAAACACATGCTCATATAGTCTGAAATCTCATACGCATGCTCAAGTTCATAAATCACATAAATGACTCGCAAGATTTCAGTGAAAAGAAATTGTCCACTCACAGGTGAGCAAAACGCGCACACGCGCTAATCTCGTGGTCCGGCGGAAGATCCCTCGCCTGAAGCACGATTACGATCTCGATCTCGATCTCCTGAACATATTCATAAAACATATCTGATCAATATCGTAATCCACAACACTGTACGGATGTGCGGAAACCAACCGTTCCCGGAAATACGAAATACAGTACAAAATGAATTACTGAAATCCCGAAATCCCCACTCGAAATCTCGACTGAAAATCGGCTAATCAAATCAACCCAAAAACCTCTGGACGACGATCAGGGCGCGATTTCGAGAAAAACGACACTAATTACATCGAAATCTGAAAAAGTCAACCCTCGCCGGAAAATCACCGTTGACTGCCGCCGCCGCGCCGTCAACAGTGAAATATCACGGCGAGGAAACTCCAGAATTAACAACCTCATCAAGGCGAACCATTCCTATAACTAGCACGAAGTCCAATTCGATCCATAACCAAGTCAATTAACCCGAAACAGTTCGGCGATTCATAGCTCCGGTGACCTAATCGAACCCCCCTCAAAACTCAATCTTAGACCAAAAGGAACACACTACGAGACTCAGAGGAGCTAGGGGAGTCTAACCCCCATAACCCCCACCTCCAAACCTCGCCGGAAACGGCCAACCGTCACCGGCGAAATCGAGGAGCTCGGCTCGACTCGAACTCATGCAAAACGAAACCAATTTAATCCAAATCAAACACCAACGTACTCGAAATCATCCAAGGATTCCAACTGTACCTGTTACGAAGCCGGAGGTGGCCGGAATTTGAAGCCGAAACGGGAAAGTTTTTCCTCACGGGTCAACAGTCAAAGTTTCCCAAAATGGAAAGTCAACGTCTGGTCAACCAAAAACAATGTTTTACGACTAATTCTCGACTATTTCGCTATTTATACTCGAGCCTCGGGTCGATCGACGATCCAAAACGAATATACGAATTGATTCGGATAAACACGAAACAATCGGATAAACTCGTCGGAACCCGAAACTTCAAATAATCATAAAATATTCCTCGGTTATCGGAAAAATCTTCCGGAACCGCCTACGAGCTCGAAATCACGTACTCTACAATTTCCGTGAAGACATCCAACTCAAATTCTCGACTGAAAACGTAGTCGCGAATCGAATCGACAAATCACACAATATCGTAAAACTGCGACTATAACCAAATCTCGAGAATCGTGCCAAACACACATCTGATTCTGGTTCGGGTCGTCACACTGAATTCATCTTCAGTTGATGTTTCTCATCCATTCAAACACCTGGCGAAGGTCATGGACGTGGTTTGCTCTCTTCTTGGATTTAGCTACAACATCATCTATGTATATTTCCATGGTTTTACCCAGAAGGTCGTGGAAAACAAAGTGCATGGCCCTCTGGTAAGTAGCCCCTACATACTTCAATCCAAATGGCATGTCTACATACTCAAACACCCTTGTAAACCCTGGGCATCAGAAGGCCATCTTATGCTTATCTTGCTCATCTTTGGGAATTTGGTTTTAGCCTATTTTGCCATCCATGAATGAAAGCGAGTTATGGCGAGCCGCTGAATCCACAAGTAGATCTACTACTGGCATAGGGTTCGTATCCTTTGGAGTTGCATTGTTGAGATCTCTATAGTCAACGCAGGCCCTCATCTTCCCATTCTTCTTTCGAACATGCACTATGTTAGATAACCACTCATTATATTTGGCTACTCGAATGATGCCTGATTTAAGCATATTTTCTACCTCTTCTTTCATTAGAACTGCCGTCCCGGTGTTCATCTTACGCATCTCTTACTTCACTGGTTTCTTGTGTGGCAAGGTTGACAGTCTATGACACACCAAATCTAGTGATAGACCAAGCATCTCTTCATACTTCTCGGCAAAACAATTTTTATATTCAAGCTACAATTAAATGAGCATCTTCCCTTCCATAGGCTTCAAAAAGGTACTAATAAACACATCCTTTGGCTCATATGTTGTTCCCAAATTGACTTTCTGAATGGGATCTTTGACTTTAGGTGGAGTATAATCCAGGTCAGTGGAGCTAACTAGATAACGTCATCCTCTTCCATTTCTGGCAAAACGTCTTCATTGATGCACTCCGCCGCTGCAATGATACGGCATTGCATGGCCAAATAAAGGGCATAGTGAAAGGACCCAACCCCGATTTAGCTTCCTAAATCGGAATCAAACCCCTTCGAAAACACGAACCAACAAAAAAATTTCGAAATTTGGGCAGAGTTTCGTTACTAGCGTGGAATTACCATTACCTGCACGCGTAAAATACACTCCATCCTATGCCACAAAAAGCAAACCGTGGGCACCAATCCCATCCGGATTTCTCAATATATCAACAATAACGTAAAGTAGTAAATATGTATGTACTTTACTGAAAATCCGGAATAAAATCGTATAACATATACAATAGGAAGCTCAAAGCGACTTCTAATACATAATCATATACGCATACCACAGTAGGTAGAACAATAAACCTACTGGAGAGAACAAAGTAGCTCGAGCACTATGCCTCCGACCACGACGTGCGAAACCAGATCCTGAACTGCAAACTGGGCACGGAAACCGAAAAGCCCAGGGGAAAGACAATAAACACGTTAGAGTGAGTGGACGAAAATAAATGTCTTTCACCAGTTAATATATATGTTATAAAAACATATGCGAGTCCAGGTAAATAAAAACAACATAGTACACGAGGTAAAACTCATACTCCTCCAGTGTACTGAGCATGCAAGTAAAATTCCACGGGGTCACTCATGGACTCCTCCGTGCTAGTACAGTCAGAATCACGGGATCCCAGACCCACACGTGATTCTAGCCGGAAATGGCCTCAGGTCAAAGGTCTGTCTCCCCCCGGTAAAGACCTCGGGTCAGGAGTCACAGCCTCCCCTGACATATGCCTACCATCGGGGATCAGCCGAGAGGCGAGTGTATTGATACAACAACGTAACCACGACTGTACTCTGTGTAAACCAAATCATAAACATTTCGATGCAAATGCATGAAACATCGTATAAGAATATGTATACTCGTATACGTATATTCGTATAAGTATAATCGTAAAACTCATGCTCATGTAGTCCGTAATATCAATACGCATGCTCAAGTTCATAAATCATATAAAATACTCGCAAGAATTCCCGTGAAAAGAAATTGTCCACTCACAGACTGGCGTAACGCGTATCGCGTTAACCCGTGATCCGGCGGAAAGTCCATCGCCAAAACAACGATCACGAACCCCTGAATAATCACAACGTCCAATATTCAAAGTCATAATCTGACAATACAAATCAAACCACGAGAAACCACCGTTCTCGGAAACACACAATTCAAAGTCGACGAATCGTCGAAAACCCGTATATACCACCTCAATACCTCGCTTTACGTTCGGACGCTCAACTCGAAAAACAAACCTCCCCACTGCGATCGGGGCGCGATTTCGAGTCAAATGACATGCGACTTGTCGAAAGTCAAAAAGTCAACCCGTTGACCGTTGACCGCCGTCCACGGCGGCGCCACTGTTGACCGGAGAATTTCACAGCGGAGAAACCCCTATTCCATGCAAAACCACCAACTGAGTAACTTTGTCAACTGCACCGAAGTCCAATTCTCACTCTAACATGGTCAATTTCATGAAAAACCGAAAGAACACAAAAATTTCAAATCCAAAATTCTCCTTGTACACACCGAATTGAAACACGAAACTTACAGGGGAGCATCAAGGGGATGAGAGCTTCAAAGCCCACTAAGAATTGCAGCTCGAATCGGCCTCAAACATAGAACCCGAATTCACAAAGTTTTCACCATTTTCAAGTCGGAAATTCCTTCAATTCCGGCGAGCTACACCGCCAACGGTGGACGGGGATGTCACAAGGGGACTAAGGCGAGTCGAATAAGCCACGGGCCGAGCCCGGAGGTCGCCGGAATCCGGTCGCCGGCGTGGAGGCCGTGGCACCGTCGGAGGATCCCTCTCCCACCGAGTTGACTCAGTCAACTCGGTCAAACACCCAAAATGGAAAGTCATACACTTGCCCAAAATAACAGGTTGCTATTTATAGCCTTTCCCAAAATGGAAACTTGTAATTATCCTTTTCGACGAACTTCAAACCCACGTAACTTTCTCGTCGTGATTCCGATTCCGATAATTCTTGCGGCCACAAACTCGTCTCGACACATTCTTCCGTAATCACCCGAAGTCAAACACATCGGCCAAACTGATAAAAAGTCAACCCTTCGAACCAACACACATTAAATCGACTAAATAATCAACAATTGGCAAAATTCGCAACTAATCCCTCGTAACTTCAAATCATGCTCCAGATGTTCCCACGAACTCGAAATTAAATTCTGAACAACTTCCGTGAAGAAGCCGAGACCAAATTCTCGTCCGGTAATTTAGTCGCGAACAAACCCGCCATTTAAATCCGAACTTCAAATATTCATAACTAATTCCTCGGTCGTCCAAATAACAATCCGGAACCGCCTACGAACTCATAATCATATATAGAACGACTCTCGAGAAGAGACCCAGCTACAATTATCGGCCAATAATTAAGTCGTTAGCAAGCTCGGCGATTCCGAACAACCGTCGGATACCAGTGACTACGCGGTAACTCACGTACATAGCTGGTCATACTGCTGATTCTGGTTCGGGTCGTCACACATAGTGATATCAGGCAGGAACAGGGGAACCGATTTCGAACTGTTTGGGCATCCAAGGTGGTCAGCCTGAGAAATTTTGATCATTTCACAATTTGTGTCCGAAAAAGGTCGGTTCGGCATCGCGGGTTGACCCTGGATCAACCGGGTAACCTTCTTCTCACCCAGGTTGGTTTTAGGTATTTATACCCCTTGCTCAAAATGAAATTGAAGGCTCATATTAGATCACAACTTAATCTAACAATCAGAAAATGTTGACAAATAGTAAATTCTCAAATAATCCACTACCAGAATAATGACTATAGTCGACGACCAAAATTCTTCGGCCTGTTAGAAGAAGTCGTCAGCTATAGCCTCCTCGGGAGAAGGGCATCGGTGAAAGAATAGCCTACGACTTTGGTGGCCGTGGTCAGCTATAGTTTAGACTATACCCAACGACACAAAATTCGTCGCCTATATGTTGAAACTTTTGTCGACGACAATGTCGTCAGGAAAACCTTACCCGGTGGTCAAAATGGTTTACCCTAATAAGACTATAGCCAATGACACCAAAATCATGTCATCGTCTATAGTATTTGTACATCATCGGCTATAGTATGCATATTGTCGGCTATGGTATGAAACTGTAATTTTTTTAAAATACTTTAGCCGATGAGTGGGATTAATGTCATCAGCTATAGATGGTGATTTCTGATAAAGAAAAAATGCAGATTCTGGATTTCTATTCTCAGAACCTGCAATTGCACAATTTATTTACACAATAGCCAACAAGACATATTCACCAACAAACACATCCTTACTAACAAAACACATATTCGCCCATATTACACCTACACTCAGGGTTATCCAAATCTATGTGATCCAAAATTGACGCATTACTACAAGAAGCTTGTGGATCCTCTTGCGGCTGTGGAGCAGGAAAATGGAACAAAGGTGGGGCAGGGATCGGGATTTAAGAAGCCTGAAGCTATGCAGTCCAATTCTTAAACCAGAAAGCCAACGTAGTCTGCTCGGCTAATCTCGCCCACTCCATCTCCTCCATCCGTCTCCGAGTCTCTTCCATCTCTTTCTGATGCTCAGTCGCCTGCCTCTAAAGCTGTTCCTGTAGCTGAGAAGCCCTGAAAGTTTCCGACTTGCGTGAGAAATCGGGAGTGTTCTTCATGACCCCGTCGCCCTTCTGTCTTAAACCCCTGTAGGAGTAGGTGTTCCCTCATGGTAGGAAAATTTGACCCATGATCCTCGCCGCTACCATCTAGTCAGATTGATCAATCTGAGGGATAGCCCGGAGAAGGTCCTTATCCTGGGTCTCAGGCCATTACTCTCTCACAATCTGAGTCAACACCTCCGGAATCACCTCCTGCACTCTCGCCTAATTGACAAGGAAAACAAAATAACATATTAGTAAACATACATAATTTTTTTTAGAGAAAATACATATATAAAGAAATATGTTAATTAAGTTATAAGGGCATAAGACTTAATCTTCGGGGCACTGAGGATACGCTTTATGTAACTTATACTCCAAAGAGGGGACTTCAGGTTATTGGGCGGCCTCCTCCATCCAACTCACAAAAGATCTAAAACCGGCATGATGATTCTTCGTGTTTTTTCCCCAGTTTTTTGCGTTTATCGCCGAAATTGCCTTGTTAGAGAAACATATATCAAAACAAAATTAATTAGGAAACTATTTTCGCCAAATACGATACAAGTAATTAAACACAAATATAATGTTGCATACCCCAAATTTTGGGTTGTTGAAGTGCGCGAGAAGCCATTACCACTTATACTCCCTATAGATAAACTCACTAGGGGTACCCCCACGGAGATTGCTATGGTTCTTCCAGTACTTTTTTAGCTCACTTTTTCACTTCTTGTACCTATATTAATGCAACACAAATGTTAGAAATTGATAATAAATGATCGACAAAATATAACTCGATATATAAAATATAACTCGGATCTCATCACCTTTTTCCTTGCACATCATTTGCCCACATGCATTTGAGCTCCTCCGGCACAATAAACCACACCTACAAATGTATATATAAATGATAATATTTCTATATTTATTTAGACTTAATTAATAAAGGTAGACATACATAATTAATGAATATATAATTAACTCAACGACATTGCATTATTCACCATGTCCTTCACACACTGTGGCACGGATGACCAGTCTACCCACAGAAGTGGGACTCTATCACGTATGATACTTCCTACTTGACTGGAGTACCAGATACTCATTCAAACAACTTATGTCTATCATATGAAATAAAATTAGACGATTAAGTAATGATGTTGGAGTGTTACTCAAAACAACCAAGTTATAACTGTGTGATATTTTTTCAAAAAAAGAGGAACCATTTAGAGGAAATACAGTTTTATTTGGCGAAATTTTAGACAAACATTGCCGGTGATACAAGGTGGTAGTAAAGAATAAGTCGTTGAAGCATCGTTTAATAATTCATATTTGTGGCCTAATATTACAGTATTTATCTGACTAAAAATATAAGATTGTTGACGATTTGTTTAACTCCTCTTGAAAAAAATGAAATTAAAGATTTTGCTAAATGGATGTTACAGATAGGTGAAGGTCGATTGGAATCTATTTTGCCCATGGATGATCCTGATGTGAGTTGAATTGATATACCGAAAGATTTACTGGACGATGCCAATTGAACCCATGAAAGGACCCAACCCCGATTCAGTTACCTAAACCGGAATCGAACCTCTTCTGACAACACACACCAACAAAAACCATTCAAAATTTCGGCAGAGTAACGTTACTAACGCGAAATTGCATTAACCTGCACCCTGAAAATAACACTTCATCCTATGCCACAAAAGCCAAACTGTGGGCACCAATCCTATCCGGATTTCTCAATATCATAACATAATCAATAAACAGTAAACATACTGTGATATATATATATCTGAGAAAATCCGTATAAAACATGTATCAGAATGTATCAGAGCGACCTCTAGTGTAAATATATACAATATACACATCAGTAGGCGAAACAAGAACCTACTGGAAAACACAGGTAGATCGGATCACTAGCCTCCCACCACGACGTGAAACACCAGAACCTGAATTGCAAACTGGGCTCGGAAACCGAAAAGCCCAGGGGAAAGACATGAAAACCGTTAGAGTGAGTGGACGAAAATAAATGTCTTTCACCAGATGATATATGTTAAAATAACATATGCGAGTCCAGGTAGATAAATATAATAAAGTACACGAGGTAAACTCATACTTCTTCAGCGTACTGAGCATGCAAGTAAAAATCTCACGGGGTCACTCATGGACACATCCATGCTAGTACAGTCCGAATCACGGGATCCCAGACCCACACGTGATGCTAGCCAGAAAGGCCTCAGGTCAGGGTATCTGTTTCCACCCGGAATTACATCGGCAGAAGAAACAGATATCTGTACCCACCCGGAAATACATCGGCACATGGTACAGATCCCTCCTGGTAGGCACCCTCGGAGATCAGCCGGGATGCGAGTGTATCGATACAACAACATAAACTGTGACTGCACTCTGTGTAAACCAAATCATGAATAATTAGATGCCAATACAATAAACAACATATGAATGCATATACGTAATATAATCGTATAACACATGCTCATATAAATCATAGTCTCGTATGCATGCTCATGTTCGTAAAACGTGTATAAAGACTCGCGTTTATCAGTGAAAAGAAACTATCCACTCACAGGTGAGCAAAACGCGCACTCGCGCTAATCTCGTGGTCCGGCAGAAGATCCCTCGCCTGAAGCACGATCTCGATCTCGATCCCCTGAATAATCATAAAACATAACTGATCAAAACCATAGCCCACAACTCTGTACTTAACCACGGAAACGAACCGTTCCTGGAAACATATTAAACTGTATAAAATAACCGACGGAATTTCCGAAATCTCCACTCGAAACCTTCGACTAAAAATCCGACACCCAAATCAATACGAAAACCTCAAGGCGATACTCAGGGCGCAATTACGAGAAAAACAACATTAAATTCATCGAAATCCAAAAAGTCAACCCTTTCGCCGGAGCGCCGCCATTGACCGCCGCCGCCGGCGGCGGCGCGCCGTCAACGGTGACTTTCTCCGGCGAGGAAGCTCCAGTTCTCTAGGTCTCCTCAAGCCCAACACAATTCCCAACTACCATCAAGACCAATTCTCACCGGAACCTTCCCAATTTCACACGAAACCCAAACGGAATTTCTTCTCCGGCAACCTAATCGGGTTCCCTCAAAAACTCCATTTCAGCCCAATTCAAGCATAGGGGAAGCTTCACTAGGCCAAGGGGAGGCGAAACCCCCACCTCCCCGCCACCGTGGCTCGCCGGATAGCCACCCCCCGTCACTGGCAAAACCCGGGAAAACAACCCGATTCGTTCTCCACAAAAACTCAATCAATTCACACAATTCCAATTGCAAAACAACTTAAAATCTCAAGGGGAAGAGAACCATACCCTCAACGAGGTCGGAGGTGGCCGGAAAAAGCAAATCGGCCGGCGAAACCAAACGGGAAAGTTTTTCTCCCTCGGTCAACGGTCAAATTTCTAGAAATGGAAAGTCAACGGTAGTCAAACCTCAAACAGTGTTTTTCAATGATTTTACAACTATTTTCGATATTTATACTCGCGCCTCGGGTCGATTGGCGGTCCAAAACGAATAATCAAAACGATTCGGATAAACACGGAACAAACGGATAAACTCGTCGAAAACCGAAACTTCAAATAATCGTATTATATTCCTCAGTTATCAGAAAAATCATCCGGAACCGCCCTCGAGCTCGAAATCACGTACTCAACAACTTCCGTGAAGAAACTCAATTCAAATTCTCGGCCGATAATAAAGTCGCGAACTAAATCGACAAACCACACATATAACGCGAAACCACGACTATACGCTAACTCGTGAATCGTGTCGACAATACTACTGATTCTGGTTCGGGTCGTCACAAATCTACCCCCTTAAAAAAATTTCGACCTCGAAATTTACGTACCTGTCAAGTGAACAGATGAGGATACTGCTCCCGCATACACTGTTCAGTCTCCCAAGTGGCCTCCTCAACTGAGTGATTCTGCCACAAGACTTTCACTAGCGGGATCACATGGTGTCTCAGCTCCTGCTCACAACGATCGAGAATTTGTACAGGCTTCTCCACATACGTCAAATCCTCTCTGATCGGCAACTGCTGTGGGGCTAACACATGTGAAGGATCTGAGATGTACTTTCGCAACATCGAAACATGGAAAACATCATGTACACGAGCCATCTCAGCCGGTAGCTCAAGTCTGTAAGCAACAGCTCCAATCCTCTCTGTGATCTCGTACGGACCAATGTCTCGTGGTCGAAGCTTGCCACGCTTCCCGAAACGCACAACACCTCTCCATGGAGATAGTTTCAGGAAGACCCAATCACCTACATCAAACTCGAGACTCTTCCTCCTCATGTCCGCATAACTCTTCTACCGATCCTGGGCGATCTTCAATCTATCCCGGATAATCTGAACATCCTCTATAGTGCTCTTCACCAGATCAGGGCTTATAAGCCATCACTCTCCCACCTCACTCCAACACAATGGAGTGCGACACTACTTCCCGTATAGAGCCTCGTACGGTGCCATCTCAATACTGGCCTGATAGCTGTTGTTGTAGGCGAACTCTATCAAATGTAGCTATTGGTCCCCATTCCCGCGGAACTGCAACACACAAGACCGCAATATATCCTCAAGTGTCTGGATAGTCCGCTCGGACGGCTCGTCAGTCTGAGGGTGAAAAGCTGTACTGAATCGCAACCTCGTACCCAAGGCTCGCTGTAACGCCTGCCAAAACTCAGAAGTGAACTGACTATCTCGATCAGAAACAATCGATACAGGTACACCGTGCAGACGAAAATTCTCTGATAAGTACAACTTGGCCAATCTGCCCACTGATATCTTCCCTGGAAGTGCGAGAAAATGAGCGGATTTCGTCAGTCGATCTACAATAACCCAAATACCAGTATTGCCATCCGAAGTACGCGGCAACTGATAGACGAAATCCATCGTAATGTGCTCCCACTTCCAAACTGGAATCTCAAGTGGCTGTAGTTTCCCTGCAGGTTTCTGCCTCTCTGCTTTCACCTGCTGACAAATCAAACATCGGCTCACGTACGCGGCAATCTCCCGCTTCATGTTGCGCCACCAGTAATACGCTCGAAGTGTACGAAACATCTTCGTACCTCCGGGATGCATCGCATACGCTGAACTATGGGCCTCGTCCAGAATCTCCTTCTTCAGGCTCTCGTCTCTAGGCACACATAACCTGCCTCTGAACAACAATGTACCGTCGTCGCTCAATCGAAACTCTGTAGGTACACCATTCCGTATCATGGTCTTTTTGCCCAACAAGTAGGAATCTGAATCCTGAGCCTCTCGTACCTGATCAACCAATACGGGTCGAACCTGAAAACTAGCCAACAAAGCTCCCTCATCATCCCACTCGAACTCGGCACCCGTAGCTCAGAGCTTGGCTAACATCGATACTCTGGCCACACACACATGAAACAACGAAGCTCCAGACTTCCAGCTAAGTGCATCAGCTACAACATTGGCCTTCCCTGGATGGTACTCGAAAGTGCAATCGTAGTCGTTGATCAACTCCATCCACCGGCGTTGCCTCATGTTTAAATCCGGCTGCGTCTGTAAGTAAGTGAGACTTTTGTGGTCGGTGTAGATCTTACACTGAGCTCCATACAGGTAATGTCTCCAACTCTTCAATGCTAACACAATAGCGGCTAACTCCAAATCATGCGTCGGATAGTTGATCTCATGTGGTTTCAGCTGCCTGGAACCGTAGGCTACAACTCTACCGCGCTGCATCAACACACAGCCGAGCCCCAACTTCGACGCATCACTGTACACTACAAACTCACCACTGTCATCTGGCAATGTCAGAACCGGTGCAGTAGTCAATCTCTCCTTCAGAAGCAAATAACTCTCCTCACATGCATCGGACCACTCGAACTTGACGCCCTTCTTCGTCAATCTGGTCAATGGTGTAGTGATCCGAGAGAAATCCTGTACAAACCGCCGGTAATAGCCTGCTAAACCCAAGAAACTCCGAATCTCCGGTACAGTAGTAGGTCTACTCCAGTTTAGAACGGCCTCGATCTTGTCAGGATCAACACTAACTCCCTCAGCCGATATCACGTGGCCCAGAAACTTCACACTATCCAACCAAAACTCGCACTTGCTAAACTTCGCGAACAACTGATGGTCCCGCAAAGTCCGCAACACTGCTCGCAAATGCTTCTTATGCTGGCCCACACTTCTGGAATAGATCAAAATATCGTCAATGAACATAATCACGAACTTGTCCAGGAACCGTCTGAACACCCGATTCATCAAGTCCATGAAAGCTGCGGGGGCGTTGGTCAACCCAAATGGCATAACCAGAAACTCATAATGCCCATACCGCGACCTGAAAGCTGTCTTGGCCACATCCGAATCCCGAATCCTCAACTGGTGATATCCGGATCGAAGGTCAATCTTCGAAAAGACTGATGCTCCCTTGAGCTGATCGAACAAATCATCAATCCGCGGCAACGGATACTTGTTCTCACTGTAACCTGATTCAGCTTTCGATAGTCAATGCACAAACGCTTAGATCCATCCTTCTTCCGCACGAACAAAACTGGGGCACCCCATGGAGAAACACTAGGTCGAATAAAACCCTTCTCCAGCAACTCCTGGAGCTGAACCTGTAACTCTTTCAACTCCGCTGGCGCCATACGATACGGGGTCTGTGAAATCGGTCATGTACCCGGCAATAGCTCAATAGTGAAATCAATCTCCCGCACAAGGGGTATACCAGGTAACTCTGCTGGAAACACATCCGGAAACTCAGAAACAACCTCAATACTACCAAGGTCTGGCACTGCGGCCGTAGTGTCAACTACATGGGCCAAGTAAGCAACACAACCCTTCTCCATCAACCGATCTGCCCTCATCGCGGAAATCAAACACGGTAGTGAAGTGTTCTTCTCGCCGCGAAACAGTATCTCGGGTAAACCTGGTCGTCGAAACGCGACCTCCTTCTTGTGACAGTCAAACATGGCCCAGTGAGTCTCCAAGAAGTCCATACCCAGGATCAAATCAAAATCGACGATATCAAGCAACAATAAATCTGCAGCTAAACCATGGCCTCCAATAAACACCTCACAGTCTCTGTATACCCAACCGATACTCACAATCTCCCCTGATGGATATAACACTCTCCACAACCCCGGGAGTGGAGATGCAGGTACCGTAGCTAATGATGATAGTCTATATGACATGAATGAATGTGTGGCACCTGGATCTAACAATGCAAGTACGGGAATACCAAAGACATGTAACGTACCGATAACGACCTCCGGTGAAGCCCTGCCCTCTCGTAGAGTCATAGCATGAACCCTCTCCTGTCCGGCTGGTCGTCCACGCTGACGTTGTCCCTGCTGTCTGCCCTGGCCCGCAAACTGTGATGGTCGAGCTCCCAAAGTGGCACCTCGCTCTCCTCCGGAATTCTAGGTCGTCTGTCCACCAATAGGCTGGAGACAATCCCTCGCAAAATGACCCTCCTGGCCACAACGATAACAAAGGGTAGGGACTCGCTGACATGAACCATAGTGATATCTGTTGCAGAGGTTGCACAATGGGTACTCCCTCGGTACAGGAAACGTGCCACTGGTACGACGAGGATAACTAGAGTCGCTAGAATCCCCACTAGCCTGTGGTCGCTGCGGTCGATCTCTCCTCCACCTCTGCCTCTGTCTCGATGCACTGGCTGGTGGTCGATAAGGTCCACTACCCGAGGATGAAGCCGAACTGGAAGTATCAGAACTCTGCCTCTTTGAAGGCCCCTGACTCGGTCCACCCTCCTCAAACCGTCTCGGACGGTACCTCTGTTGCCTCTTCTTCTCTATGTCCTCACCTCGGAGTGCTGCACTGACAAACTCATCGAAGTTGTTCCGAGGCATCGTAGTCAGAGTCCCCTTAATATTCAAGTTCAAACCCAGCTCAAACCTGCGACACTTGGCTTCCTCAGTAGCCACCATATCACGCGCAAAACGAGATAAGCGGGTAAACCTGTCCCGATACTCAAGTACAGACAAACTGCCCTGCCTCAAGTTCGTAAACTCCTCATACTTGCGCTGCTGGGTAGCCTGATTAAAATACCTCTGCATAAACAAATCACGGAACAAGGTCCACGGAGTATCAACTGAAACTCTGTCGGTGCTAACCCACCAAAAGTATGCATCACCCTCAAGTAATCCGACTGCAGCCACTGTCATCTGCTCAGGAGTAAACCGCAGACGCTCACATACACGTTCAACCTGAACCACCCATGCCTCACAGTAGCACCAGCAGTACGAGCTTTGACCACAGGGTCAAAACTCTCTTCCAAACGCAGCACTCGCATCAGCAAGTGGTGCGTCTGGTGATCCTCATCAGGATCCGCTTCCCAATCAACACGGGGACCACGTCGAGGAGGCATCCTACTGATACAAGACAAGTATTAGGTACAAGCAGAAAGAACGTAATCATGAAACCGCAGATATTTGAGAACACACAACACCCGAAGTATTGATGAGTACCGCTGGCCAGTCGGGACATCACTCCAGTCATGCTGTACAAATTCAAATTTCCTAACCATCACAACTACAAGAGTCTACAGAATCTGACAACATAATGCTCTGATACCAAGCTGAAAGGACCCAACCCCGATTCAGTTACCTAAACCGGAAACGAACCCCTTCTGAAAACACGAACCAACAAAAACAATTCAAAATTTTGGCAGAGTAACGTTACTAACGCGAAATTGCATTAACCTACACCCTAAAAATAACACTTCGTCCTATGCCACAAAAGCCAAACCGTGGCCACCAATCCCATCCGGATTTCTCAATATCATAACATAATCAATAAACAGTAAACATACTGTGATATATATATATATATATATCTGAGAAAATCCGTGTAAAACATGTATCAGAATGTATCAGAGCGACATCTAGTGTAAATATATACAATATACACATCAGTAGGCGAAACAAGAACCTACTGGAAAACACAGGTAGCTCGGATCACTAGCCTCCCACCACGACGTGAAACACCAGAACCTGAACTGCAAACTGGGCTCGGAAACAGAAAAGCCCAGGGGAAAGACATGAAAACCGTTAGAGTGAGTGGACGAAAATAAATGTCTTTCACCAGATGATATATGTTAAAATAACATATGCGAGTCTAGGTAGATAAATATAATAAAGTACACGAGATAAACTCATACTTCTCCAGCGTACTGAGCATGCAAGTAAAAATCCCACGGGGTCACACATGGACACATCCGTGCTGGTACAGTCCGAATCACGGGATCCCAGACCTACACCTGATTCTAGCCAGAAAGGCCTCAGGTCAGGGTATCTGTTTCCACCCGGAATTACATCGGCAGAAGAAACAGATATCTGTACCCACCCGGAAATACATCGGCACAAGGTACAGATCCCTCCTGGTAGGCACCCTCGGGGATCAGCCGGGATTCGAGTGTATCGATACAACAACATAAACTGTGACTGTACTCTGTGTAAACCAAATCATGAATAATTCGATGACAATACAATAAACAACATATGAATGCATATACGTAATATAATCGTATCACACATGCTCATATAAATCATAGTCTCGTATGCATGCTCATGTTCGTAAAACGTGTCTAAAGACTCACGTTTATCAGTGAAAAGAAACTGTCAACTCACAGGTGAGCAAAACGCGCACTCGCGCTAATCTCGTGGTCCGGCGGAAGATCCCTCGCCTGAAGCACGATCTCGATCTTGATCCCTTGAATAATCATAAAACATAACAGATCAAAACCATAGCCCACAACTCTGTACTTAACCACGGAAACCAACCGTTCCCGAAAACATATTAAACTGTATAAAATAACCGACGAAATTTCCGAAATCTCCACTCGAAACCTTCGACTGAAAATCCGACACCCAAATCAATACGAAAACCTCAAGGCGATACTCAGGGCGCAATTACGAGAAAAACGACATTAAATTCATCGAAAACCAAAAAGTCAACCCTTTCGCCGTTGACCGCCGCCGCCGCGCCGTCAACGGTGACTTTCTCTGGCGAGGAAGCTCCAGTTCTCTAGGTCTCCTCAAGCCCAACATAATTCCCAACTACCATCAAGGCCAATTCTCACCGGAACCATCCCAATTTCACTCGAAACCCAAACGGAATTTCTCCTCCGGCAACCTAATCGGGTTCCCTCAAAAACTCCATTTCAGCCCAATTCAAGCATAGAGGAAGCTTCACTACGCCTCCCCCACCTCCCCGCCACCGTGGCTCACCGGAAAGCCAGCCCCCGTCACCGGCGAAACCCGGGAAAACAACCCGATTCGTTCTCCACAAAAACTCAATCAATTCACACAATTCCAATTGCAAAACAACTTAAAATCTCAAGGGGAAGAGAACCATACCCTCAATGAGGTCGGAGGTGGCCGGAAAAAGCAAATCGGCCGGCGAAACCAAACGGGAAAGTTTTTCTCCCTCGGTCAACGGTCAAATTTCTAGAAATGGAAAGTCAACGGTGGTCAAACCTCAAACAGTGTTTTTCGACGATTTTACGACTATTTTCGATATTTATATTCGCGCCTCGGGTCGATCGACGGTCCAAAACGAATAATCAAAACGATTCGGATAAACACGGAACAAACGGATAAACTCGTCGAAAACCGAAACTTCAAATAATCGTATTATATTCCTCGGTTATCGGAAAAATCATCCGGAATCGCCCTCGAGCTCGAAATCACGTACTCAACAACTTCCGTGAAGAAACTCAATTCAAATTCTTGGCTGATAATAAAGTCGCGAACTAAATCGACAAACCACACATATAACGCGAAACCACAACTATACGCTAACTCGTGAATCATGCCGACAATACTACTGATTCTGGTTCGGGTCGTCACAACCCATAAAATCAATTTTTGAAGCAACTTATGTGACGACCCGAAACAGATTGAGCAGTGTCATCAGCTGGGTCCGACAGATTATGAGTTAATAGTGGATTTTCGATAATGGATTTACTCGCCTGGTTTCTTAACGACTAAATTATTGGCCGAGAATTATAGCTGGGTCTCTTCTCGAGAGTCATTCTATGTGTGATTTTGAGTTCGTGGGCGGTTCCGGATCGTTATTTGGACGACCGAGGAATTAATTATGAATATTTGAAGTTTCGACGGAAACGGATTAATATGGTGGGCTACTTAACGACTAAATTACTGGACGAGAATTTGGTTTCGGCTTCTTCACGGAAGTTGTTCATAATTTAATTTCGAGTTCGTAGGAACTTCCAGAGCATGATTTTGAGTTACGAAGATTTAGTTGTGATTATTTCCGATTGTGATTGTTTAGTCGATTTAATGTGTGTTGGTTTGAATGGTTGAATTTTTATCCGTTTGACCGACATGTTTGACTTTGGGTGATTATTGAAGATCATGTTGAATCGAGTTCGTGGCCGCGAGAATTATCGAAATCGGAGTTACGACGCGTAAGTTACGGGTGTTTAAAGTTTGCCGAAATGGATAATTTTGAGTTTCCAAATTGGGAAAGTTTTAAATGGCTATTTATTGTGACTTTCCCCTTTGGGAAAGTCAAACCTGGGTTGAATTGGGTTGACCGACCAGTTTGGGTAAGGATGAGATGCACGACGGTGTTGCGACGGTTCTTGGTGGTGGTTCGCCGTCCGGCGACCTCTGGCCTCAACTCTGGTCTCTTCCTCTTCGCCTCGACGTTCTCATCGTGTTTCCGGCCTCCTCCCACGGCGTGGGACGCCAGAGGAGGAAGGATTTTCCGGCCAAAGTCCACGATTTTGAAGTGAATTCGGGTGATATCATTTCGGCCAAGTTGAGCTTAACCATGGACTAGGCTTTGAAGCTCTTCCCTCCACGAATCTAACCACGTAGGTTTGGAGTTTCAATTCGGTTTGTGTTTAGAGAATTCTTGATTTGAATTTTGTGTTCTATTTCGGTTTTGCTTGAAATTGGATGAGTTAGAGTTTGAATTGGACTTCAGTACAGTTGACAAAGTTGCTCAGTGCATGATTTTGAGTGGAATAGGTGCAGCTCCGCCTCGAAATTCTCCGTCCGACAGCGGCGCCGCCGTGGACGGCGGTCAACGGTCAAACTTTGACTTTTTGGACTTTCGACAAGTCGCATGTCATTTGACTCGAAATCGCGCCCCGATCACAGTGGGGAGGTTCGTTTCTCGATTTGAGCATCCGAATGTATAGCGAGGTATTGAGGTGTACACATACGGATTTTCGACGATTCGTCTACTTTGAATTTCGTGTTTCCGAGAACGGTGGTTTCTTGTGATTTAATTTGAAATGTCGAGTTATGACTTTGTGTATTGGATTTTGCGAATATTCAGATGTTCGTGATCGTTCTTTTGGCGAGGGACTTTCCGCCGGATCACGGGTTAACGCGATACGCGTTACTCTAGTCTGTGAGTGGACAATTTATTTTCACGGATTGATTGCGAGTCTTTTATTTGATTTATGAACTTGAGCATGCGTATGAGATTTCGGATTACATGAGCATATGTTTTACGATTACACGATTATACTTATACGGATATACGTATACGAATATGCATACACTTATATATTGTTTCATGCATTTGCATCGAAATGTTTATGATTTGGTTTACACAGAGTACAGTCTTGGTTACGTTGTTGTATCGATACACTAGCCTCTCGACTGATCCCCGATGGTAGGCATCCCAGGCGGAGCGTTACCCTGACCTGACCGGGGAGGGGCGTATCCCCGGAACCGAGGCCTTTCTGGCTTAGAATCACGTGTGGGTCCGGGATCCCGTGATTCGGACTGTACCAGCACGGTGTGTGTCCATGAGTGACCCCGTGGGATTTTTACTTGTATGCTCAGTACACTGGAGGAGTGTGAGTTTTACCTCGTGTACTATGATGTCTTTATTTACTTAGACTCGCATATGTTATTTTAAACATATATATTAACTGGTGAAAGACATTTATTTTCGTCCACTCACTCTAACGTGGTTATTGTCTTTCCCCTGGGCTTTTTGGTTTCCGTGCCCAGTTTGCAGTTCAGGCTCTGGTGTCGCACGTCGTGGTCGGAGGCATAGTACTCGAGCTACTTTGTTTCATCCAGTAGGTTTATTGTTCTACCTACTGTGGTATGCGTATATGATTATGTATTAGAAGTCGCTCTGAGTTTCCTATTGAATATGTTATACGATTTTACCCGGATTTCAGTAAAGTATATATATATTTACTGTTTTACTTTACTGTTGATATATTGAGAAATCCGGATGGGATTGGTGCCCACGGTTTGCTTTTTGTGGCATAGGATGAAGTGTATTTTCCGCGTGCAGGTAATGGTAATTCCACGCTAGTAACAAAACTCTGCCCAAATTTTGAAAAGTTTTTGTTGGTTCGTGTTTTCGAAGGGGTTTGATTCCGATTTAGGAAGCTAAATCGGGGTTGGGTCCTTTCAACTTATCCCAATTTTGATACCAAATACAATGATCCAATTTATTTAAGAGAACGTGCTATTGTGACTCCCAAAATGTAATTGTTGATAAATCAATAATTATGCAATTAAATTAGTACCTGGAATTAACAAATCATATTTTAGTTCAAATTTCATTTCATATAATTCAGGTAGTGGTATTATTAATGTTTTATATCCCATGGAATTTTTGAATAAGCTTGAGTTTAGCGGTTTACCCACACACGAACTCATATTGAAAGTTGGTATGCCTATTA
Source organism: Geum urbanum (assembly GCA_946800695.1). Classification (NCBI taxonomy): domain Eukaryota; kingdom Viridiplantae; phylum Streptophyta; class Magnoliopsida; order Rosales; family Rosaceae; genus Geum; species Geum urbanum. The sequence goes on from OX326997.1 coordinate 58,780,602, forward strand.
TGTTATTAAGAAATTTAGATCAAATGCACAGTTTGTGTAATGGCATGAGGTTAATTGTGACAAAATTATTTGAAAGATTAATAGAAGAAAAAATACTTACTGGGAGCAACGTCGAACAAAAAGTACATATTCCAAGAATAGTACTGATTGCAACTGAAACTAAATTGCCGTTTACATTTAAAAGACGCAAGTTTCCTATTAGACCTTGTTATGCAGTAATGATTAATAAAAGGCAAGGTGAATCATTAAATCAAGTTGGAGTATATTTTTCGGAATCACTTTTTACTCACGGACATATGTGGCATTGTCGAGGGTGACATCGAAAAAAGGTCTTGAGATAATGATACGAATCGAATGGTAACAATGTGCCTAATAACTATACATAAAATATAGTCTATAGAGATGTATTTCAAAATATATGATATAGTATAAACACATACACAAAATACACAACACTTCTTATAGTGGTCCTTTTTTTCCTTTAAGAAACTGAAGAAAGAAACGCATATCTTATACAGATGAATTTCTTCAATTTTTTTGATCTAAGCTTCTGTGCAACTTTGAAATATTTGGGTTCTTATGTCTATCTCGATCGTGTCTTCCATCTCATGTTCTTTCACTTCTTTGTAAAAATTGAACTATTTTTCGTCATCTTCCATTAGATGGGTATTTGAAAATGTTGCAATAGAGAATTGGGTTTCCTTGAATTAATATTTTAGGTTTATGGGATTTAAGGCATTTTCACATGCATTAGCATGTTGGGTTTCGTTGATTTTAGATCTCCAACTGTCTTGGTGAAATTCTTTTAATACCTGAGATGTTTATTCTTTGTTCTAGGTAGTAAAGTTAAGACTCATGAAGAGGGAGAAGTTGTGTATGAATTATCAAAAGTGTAAATGGGGAATTCATACGCTAAAGAATGTCTTCAACTAATTCGGTGGCACAGTTTGCTACTAAAGCTACTTTAAGAAGGGTTCATGCTGCTTAGAAGCCATTGATTCAAGCCATTCTTGCACTTTAGAGGCTGAGCTCAAACATGCTCAGCAAGAGGTGCTTACTTTTTCTCAAATATGATTATGTCACCTAGCATAAAAAGAATATGCTTTACTCTGAATTGTTATTGATTACAGATTGCAAAGCTCAAATATGATAACAAAGCTTTGGATCACCTTACGAAATCAAAAGAAGCAGCTTTACTTGAGGCTGAGAGGACTCTTGACGTTGCCTTGGTTAAGGCTTCTATGGTGGATGTCTTTCAGAATAAGAACCAAGGGTTAATGAAACATATAGATAATTTTTAGGTAATTGCAAGACCATGCATTTTAAGTGCGGCGAGGCTTTATTTTCATAGTTGTAAAAGATATAGATATATGTGTATAGTTTGGACAAGTTTAATTGTTTTTCTATGCTTCTATATGACATGAATTTGTTTGGACAAGTTTAATTTATTTTCCTATGCTTCAATTTTGTAATGTGAACATTGTCATTATGATTGGTGATTGGTATACAAGAAACCATACGGTTAGTATTTGTTGATGTGTTAAGATTTGCTGTAAAGAATGGAGGTGAGGAATTCAGAAATGATCTTTCGTATTTGTGTGTGTTGTATTTCAAGCACTAGGGGCTTCTCTTGAGGCTGAAAAAGAACTTGGGATGCCCAATGGAGTTTCATCAATGAGAAGGGGCCCTATCGATGCAACAATACAATAGTACCTGATGGAATTCAGTACAAAACTGTTAATGTTGAACCAGGTATACCTTTGACATATACTATGCACTATCCAATTCATTGCTTCAATATCATGTTCTCATTTTACTAATACTATTTCCATATTAAGTATCATGATTTAGAGAAGATTCCTTCCGATCTATATCAGTCATATGAATATTTCTCCCCAATCTTTTGCTAATAGGTCTAAATTGTGATCAATATGTTATTGCAACATGTCTCTAAAGTAGTTGTCTCATATACTATTTTGCAGGAAAAACTTATCGTCTTTGTGTGCACAATCTTGGTGTTTCAACAAGTTTGAACTTTAGAATTCAGAATCATAATGTGCTTCTGGGTAAAACAGAGTCATTATACAATCCAGCAGAACTATACAAACTCTGATATTCATGTTGGACAACTGTGTTCTTTTCTTGGGTAAGCATTTCAGTTGTTGTCGTTTAATTGTTTGATTCCAAGAAGCTATTGATTTTTGGAGAAAAGTTGTAGTTCTTCATTTGAGCTATTTATGGTTTTTTAAAAACTGTTTCAGTTTAATATTTCTTAATGATTTAGGACATACTACAGAAGATGAGTTGAAGAACGCATATAGAAATTGGCTATGAAGTGGCACATTGATGAGAACTCAACCAATAAGAAAGAAGCTGAGACCAAATTCAAGCATATCTCTGAGGCCTATGAGGTTTGTAAACTCTTATCCCTCTTTTTGTTTTTGTGTTAGTTGTTACATATTGATCAGTTTACCATCTGACTTTTGGGGTTTGATTAAAGTTTGAATATTTCTGATGTTTGTGTTAGTGTTGTGTGAATGCTGGAGTGGTAGAGTTTGATACTGTCTAAAACCCAATTCAGCTTTATAATGTACTAATAGAACATATCTCATTTGGGTGTTGAAGGCTTTGATCATGTGTGTGAATAGCTCAATTCATTTTGTTAATGTGATGATGGAACAATTACCATTAAAGGGGTGATTAAAATTCTATCAATAGGAGTAGGATTCAAGATTTGTGTTAATGTTGAATGATGGAATCTGATTTAATGGTTTTGATTTGTAGGTTTTGAGCGATCCCAGAAGAGAGTAATCTATGATCAATATAGGGAAGATGAGCTGAAGGGCCAAGTGCCCCGCCTCCAAATGTTCGGGCCATGGTGGTTTTACCTACTTCCAAACAAGGAATGGTCCTAACATGTTTAGATCCAATCCAAGGAATGCCAATGACATTATTCCCAAGATTTTTGGGTTTTCTAGCCCGATTGGTGGGGGAATGGGAGGAGGTAGCAGTGTGGTAGTGGCATGAGGGGTGGAAGGTCCTTTGGTGGGATGTTAGGAAATGACATTTTCAGTTCTTTTGGTGAAGGCTGGCTGATGAGTGAGGGGCTGAGAGAAGCTACTCCTATAGAGAGAAAGCTATCTTGCAGCCTTGAGGAGCTCTATAAGGGAACTACAAAGAAGATGAAAATATCTATAGAAATTGCATATGCAAGTGGGTAAGTGCTTCTCATTCTGTTTATAGCTGTATAGTATACTTTGGCTCTTATGTGAGATATTACATTGTGAATTAGATCAGTGACTATTGTTAGCATTTGTACATTGTTGTGATGATTGCTGCAGTTACCTTTGTTTTGCTACATGTTTCCATGTTTTGATATTGCAATGGTCAATGGTTTATAGAATTTCTTCAAGCTATTGTTTAATTAGCTCCTGTGATTGTTGTTGTATGATGATATGAATCCAACCTCTGTCTCTACATATGATTCTTATGTTGGGTTCATGGTCTAATTTTCATGTTATGCAGGAAGACATTGCTTGTAGAGGAAATCCTAACCATGTAAGATGAACACTAATCCTAAACTGATGCAATATGACTAGAACTTATTTCACAAGTTACGATTAAGGTATTCTATTGGTTTCAGAGCGTGTTCGATCTTCTTCATTTCTCTAGCTACATCATTAAGCAAACATTGAACAATCGAGTTGGTGGTTAGGTTTCTTGAAAGATTTCTTCAAGCTAAGCGAATTAGCTATGGCACTCCTTATCAGACAGAGAAACAACAACTTCAGTATGTCGAATGTGTCATTGTTAAGAGGAAGAGGAAGGAAGTGAAAACTATTCAAGAGAGCAATTCGAGTCTCACAACTTAAATTTTATTTCCACAAATGACTTTGTAGTCATTCTCATATTCCCATATTAGCCTTTTAGGCTTTTAGCGATCAGTGTGACGCACCCAATTGTTTATCAGAAAATTCATACTACAAACGTTTTTGTAAGTGTAAGTGATTCATGATATGTAACAAGTTGTGTTGCGTTGTTGCTCTCCCTCTTTCTATCGTGTTTCTCTCTATCGCGTTTCTCCCTTCCCAAACTAAAACAGTATTGATAACACCGCCCCAACGGAAGGACAACCACCTAGTTCTTTATATGTTTGGTAATTTGAGTCCATATTGATTGATTCTATATAGGCATGTTTGTTGCACCCTCTTATATTGCTTATATAAGAAATAATATTTGAGCTCCTTATATACTTGGACTCATTATATAAGATATACTATATTTCTTATATTAATGGGTGTTATATAAGGAGCAAGTTTTTGGGCTCCTTGTATAAGAAGGTAAAAATAGTCTTTTGATCACTTCAAGGGTTTACATAAACTCATTTAAAATAGTATCTTGTGACACTAAACATGGAGTTTGAATATTGTTAAAATAAGCTAAAAATAAGAATATGTAACAAACATAACTAAGGACTTACACAAACTCATTTAAAATAATTTATTGTGATACCAAACATGAAATTGAACTATTTTTGTATCATAAACTAAGAATTATACCGTAAGAAAATATAACCAACATGCCTAGAAGTACACGTTTGAAAGAAAAAGAAAATTCTTATGAATCGCAACCCAGGAACATGATTCATTTGAAAACATGTTCCAATTGAAACACAGACAACAAATTGAAGTCGGATGCGATGACAAATTGAAAACAAACCCTTTCAAGATCATCTACATGATTTCGAACAAAAACCGAAGACCTTCATCAGTTCAACTTCTGTTAAGAACATGTCAGCCTCAGTATAAAACAAAAAAATTATGTAAATTAGCTGTTGATGCGGACCATAGGATTCAACAAGAATGAATTATCATTTTTATCTTGTTTTACAGTGAGGAAGCTAGATCCAAAGAAGACGCAGATTTCCATTTTGAAGCAGAATTGGACAAAATACTCATATTTTCATTACACAATCAATCCCCCGTATTCTTAGTGAGGGCGTGCTTCATAGCTGCAGTCCATGTTCAGTGGCGACGGTGAGGATGTGGGCGACGACGAGGTTGCCGGTGCAGGACGACTGCATCAAATGCGTTGTCGCACGAGAGGAAGAAGATAAGAACGAGTAACGTTTAATCTTGAGACGGTAAAATCACTCAGTTGCCAAGAATGAGATATTCCACGTGTCAGATTATAAGAGGGGCGTCAAAGAGTTGATATGGACTGCCGGGAAGACAGAAAAATTTTCTCGTCAATTTATTCATTAATTAAAAATCAAAGTACAGAAGAAGGCAAGAAGCAAAAGCCACCAGGAACAAATACCTCGGCGGTTCAGCTCATCTTTACTCTAACCCGTTGCTTCTTGTCTGTCTTCTGGGTTCCTTGTTCAACAACGAAACGTGATTTCGGTGCAGGTATTCTTTACTTCTTTTGACTCCCTTCTTCATCTACAATTTTGGTTCTTGACTTCTTGTATATAAGTATCTTCAGCTTTTCTCTGGAGTAGTTCTCCTCTTATGTAGTCCATTCCCACAGGTATTGCATTCCAGTTTCTTTATTATGAGTATAAGCATATCATCCTGTTTGTTCTAATTACTTTCCAGTTCCAGTTTCCAATGCCAATTTCAATTCTGAAGCTTTGATGGGTAATGGGTACTTGTACTAGAAATGTTTGTTTTCTTTTTTCTTTTCTGCTGACTCTAAATTGCAAATGGTTATTGCTTAATTGTTCTCTGGAGGATTGGCATGGTGCTTGTAATCGATGAACAAAGGTCTGGTTGTGGTTTTTCCTTTTCCTGTTAAAAGAGGAAAGTTGTGGGCATGGGGGGTATTGGAAGCTCCTTCGTTTGTGTTTTCTCTCCATCTTATATAATGTTTGAAAATTGTAATGACCAGTGAAATTTTTGGTATGTATTTGATATCCACTTGTCCTAGCTACAATTTTGGTTCTTGACTTCTTATAGCTCAGAGCCTCAGTCAGACTGTTTTAAAATGATAATGCTCTTATAAAAATACTAAAAGTGCTTCATATAGAAATAATCATTCGTGGAGTGTGGGCTTAGGTATGGCTGGTATATGGTCTCAGTTTTTTTACAGTACCCTTATGGAAGACCAAGACATTGAATCATATTGTCTCTCATATTGTTCAGCAGCTGTTCATCTTATTTTCATGATTTTTGCTGGTTCATTTTATAACTCATATTCAAATGGTAGGGAGGAACTCTTTGATGTGAAATAGAATGAAGGTAAATCTTGATTACCAAGGTAATATGATGTATTAGATTGCTTTAGCTTCACCACCTCCTCCTAACCTCCTTTATAAAAAGTTAAACTAAACACATGGATTGATCCATATTGTAAAAGTATCACTTTCCTAAATTGTGAAGATTTTCCTTCAACATACAATGATGCTAACGTGAAAAAGACATGTATTATTTGCATTGACTAAATATGCTCTTCTCTGCCTTAGGCTATGCAAATTCAATTGTTTGTAGTCACACCAACCAGAGTGCAAAGAATGTGGTGTGCATGACTGGCTGTCACGAAATACAGATGGGCAGTAAGATCTGTAGTGTAGTGTCTCGGGGAGCATCTAGTTCATGTTGTTACAGACTGCAGCCTGGGAAATCAGTAAATAGATTTGGCAGTTTATCCTCCACCAGGGGTCCTCCGTCCAACATTGGTCATACCCCTCATGGAAGTTTTTTAAAGTCTTGCTTATCCACAGTTACGGGAAACTCACAGTCATTAACAGTTAATGCTAGAGGACCTCAGAAACAAGGTCGTGAAATATCATTGATGTGTAGGGGTATGAAAACGAGGATTTTGGTTCCAAGTCGGGGAATGCTCCCCAAAATCAAATGTAAAGTGGGTCCAATGTCTTGGCCACAAGGATGTGCAGTTACTGGTTTAATGTTTGGATTGTTGATTTGTAATTCTTTTGAACCAGTACATGCTGAAACAGGTCATAACAAGGATGATAAGGAAGTGGACTGTGACTTGTCTTATTCCCATGGAAAAAAAGTTCACACTGATTATTCCATTATTGGTGAGCACCAGATCCTTCCATCAGTTGATCATAAAAGATTTTATATTTTTGTGGTTGGTATTTTAGTATTCGTGTATTTGAATGTGAATTGGTCTATTTAGCTCACTTCTCCATTCTACACAGGAATACCTGGAGATGGAAGGTGCTTGTTCCGCTCTGTTGCTCATGGTGCTTGTTTACGAACTGGAAAATCAGCTCCAGACCAAAGGCTTCAGAAAGAATTAGCAGATGACTTGAGAGCTAGAGTATGTTTATATTTTCGTCATTATTCTGTTTATCATCTATAGTGAGCACAAGTTTGCATTTCAAAAGAGGAAATATAAATGCCATGTCTTTATAAAACTCAACCATTTGGGTAAATTTGCTTAATTTCATACATCCGTAGATTGGATACCTTGCTTGAATAATTGAATTTATACCTTTGTCAACCAACTTTACCTATGCACCTCCTAATCCATGTGGGTGTATAAGAAATGATAAAATTTTCACTGTAAATTAACCAAAGACAGGAATTTCTTATGTCATTCATTTTGTTTAATTTATGAGCTGATTAAGTACTCTGTTATCTTGTCAAAATTCTAGGTTGCAGATGAGTTTATCGAAAGGAGAGAAGAAACCGAATGGTAAGTGTACTTATTGGGAGTGTCAAAACATTGCCTCTTCTGCGTTGTTACATTTACATTATGGATGGCACGTTCTTTCTTTTGTTATATCATCAAAATTGTATTTTCCATTTCAAATTAGAACATACGGAGGCGAATAAATGTGATGTTCAAATCATCGTCTTAGAATCTGATCGATTAATAAGGGACTAGAGATTTTGATTTGAGTTGAGCTTGATTTAACCCTTTATTTTCCTTGCTTTTCTTTCTTATCTCCGCATTTGCACATTGGCATCCCAGATAAATTGTGAAAGCATGATCCAAACGAATCATTAGACCTTTGCATCAATTTCTTATATCATAGAATTTGGGAAAGTCACTTGTGCCTGCCGTTTATATGTGGTTGACCTAGTAATTTTGAGAACTGATAGGTGGTACCACACTCACCAAATCATTTGACAAACGTATTAGACCATGTGGAAATCTTTTTCTTTCTTCTTTTTCCTTAATTTTTTTTCATTCTTATGGATGTACAAATATTTCAGTTACAAAGGAATATAGGCTTAATCTAGCCACTGATGTACATTTTCTCATCAATTTCCAAGATAGGTTTGTTGAAGGTGATTTTGACACTTATGTTTCCCAAATAAGAAAACCGCATGTATGGGGAGGCGAGCCCGAGTTGTTAATGGCTTCGCATGTTCTCGAGTAAGTTCTTATATATTCTGTGAATTATGTTACAACGACACTACATTTAACTTTATATTTCATGTATTTAATATATTGAGGTATGAATGATATGGCAATTGCAGAATGCCAATCACAGTATACATGCATGATGAGAAGGCTGGTGGCTTGATAACCATTGCCGAGTATGGGCAAGAATACGGCAAGGAAAATCCAATTAGAGTTCTGTATCATGGGTTTGGCCATTATGATGCATTGCATATTCCAGGAATGAAGGGAGGTCGATCCAGGCTTTAACAAAAACAAATTCAACAAAAGATAGGTACCCCATTAAAGAAGCATCTCCTGTGAGGCTGTGATCAACATAGTACTAGTATTATTTGCCTGTACATCATGTTGCAGTCGAATGTGTTCTTTATTTGAAGAAAGAACAAATTTATCAATGTTTAAGAGAAGTGCTTTCTATCATTTATGTAGAACATTCTACACTTCTAGTCAGTCAAGAATCAAGAGTTCAAGACCATATTCTTCCATTATTTCATACATTTTTCAGTTCTTAATGAATTCAAAGTAATGCTCTAAAACTTGTGAGGAAGAGGAAGAAGATTGATCCTACTTTGTGTCCCCAATTTTCTGCATATAGTTTGTAGACTTTATTCACTCTATCAACCCAAAAACAAGAGTTAAGCAAATCAAAAACAATTTACCATTTTACAGTCAGCAAAGAAAAATACATTTTTTGTTCGAGTACCCATTACCAGAGGCGGATCTACGAGAGAGCAAACCCAGTGGCTGTTGGGTCAATTTTATATACTCAACGAGCCAAAACAAATATCGCTAAGTAAAAATAAAATTGAGCAAGCTTGTATCGATAATAATGGCAGAAACAAGGCTGAGATGTGTGAGATGGAGGAAGATGACAAGTTGCAGTATGGATTTCTATTTCAACTTACAACCAACCAAACGACATCATTCCTTTCGTTCCTTTTGTTTGTTTTCACAGTCGTCAAATGCTCCTTTTGTTTGCTTTCACACTCATGCCTTCTCTTTGTTATTCAAGGTTATCAAGTCTGGCTGTGGCCACTTTCTATCCAAAAAATTAAAATAAAATAAGAGATGATATAAATCTCAAAGTTTTATTGGTTATCCTTTTAATGGTTTTTTACTAGTTATAACTTTAGTTTTGAAATTCGTTTTTACAAAACGCTTAGCTTATTTTCTTGGAGATACTAAAATGTAATGTTTAGTATGATTTTTTTTGTTCGCCTCCACTGTGTAATAGTAGTTGTTTCAAGCCTTCTATTGAAAAAAAATATTCTATCAAAAAGCATCTCTAAAAAAAAATTCCTCTCACCTAGAATTAAAACGTTAGATCCGTCATTGCCCATTACCCAACAAAACGTCACAATTGCCATTGGCATTTTAAATTTAGAGCAACCAGGATGATATACTTACACAATTATACTCATAATAAAATACATTTTTAGTTCAAGTAGTGTATATGTTTATATATCAATATCGTCAAGTTTTTGAACTAAATCCGAAATGGTAGCTATCGTCAAGATATTAATTAGATTTTTGTTAAAAAAATGTATTTTGTCCAAAATTTCATATTCATATATAATAACTAAAGGGTTTTTCATGGGGACATTTTCATAAGGAACCTTACAGGAAAGTGTTACTGAGATTTTTTTTACCCCGACTCTCTCTCTCCCACGATTACTTTGTATCCCGACTTCCTACGTAACCCTAGCCACCGCAAATACTGTTCTGACGCCCGTGACCTGCTACTTGGCCTTACCAGTCGTTCTCTTATTGTCTACTTCTTTTTAGACCACCTTGACTATACCTTACTCCATCAAAACCTGTGACTTCCTTCGAAAAAACCCTAAACCGATCCCTAGCGTTCTTAGACGTGCATGGTTGCCATCTCCTTCCCTAGTTTTCATTGATTCCATTGTTACTCAATCTAATCTAGTTTTAGTTAACTTCTCTTCTCTTCAGGTTTTTGTGTGATTGACCTGGATCCCAACTTTCGACATAACCCTCCCTTTGTCTTCGATCTGTCACTGGATAGTGAGGAGGATGAAGATGAGTTCAAGTTTTCCATGATGAAGGTCTTCTCTTCGACCAACATCACTCGAGAGAAAGTTGATTCCATTAAGTTTTTGATGATCAGGCTTTGGAAAGGATCCAAATGATCGAGCGCTATCTCTATTAGGCTTGAAACAAAGGATCGGTTCTTGGTGAATTTCTGCAATGATGGAGCTTTCAAGATTGCGACTAGCCGTAGTCCTTGGTTCTTTGAGGATACTACAGTTATGGTACAATTTTTTGATGGCTTCATGCCAATTTCATCAATGCTTATAGGTCAGGTCAAGGTCAAGATATTAATTAGTTTTTTGTTAAAAAAAATGTATTTTGTCCAAAATTTCATATTCATATGTAATAACTAAAGGGTTTTTCATGGGGACATTTTCATAAGGAACCTTACGGGAAAGTGTTACTGAGATTTTTTTACCCCAACTCTCTCTCTCCCACGATTACCTTGTATCCCGACTTCCTACGTAACCCTAGCCGCCGCAAATACTGTTCTGATGTCGGTGACCTGCTGCTCGACCTTACCAGTCCTTCTCTTATTGTCTACTTCTTTTTAGACCACCTTGACTATACCTTACTCCATCAAAACCTGCGACTTCCTTCGAAAAAACCCTAAACCGATCCCTAGCGTTCCTAGACATGCATGGTTGCCATCTTTTTCCCTAGTCTTCACTGATTCTATTGTTACTCAACCTAATCTAGTTTTAGTTTACTTCTCTTCTCTTCAGGTTTTTGTGTGATTGACATGGATCCCAACTTTCGATATAACCCTCCCTTTGTCTTCGATCTATCACTGGATGGTGAGGAGGATGAAGATGAGTTCAAGTTTTCCGTGATGAAGGTCTTCTCTCCGACCAACATCACTCGAGAAAAAGTTGATTCCATTAATTTTTTGATGATCAGGCTCTGGAAAGGATCCAAAGGATCAAGCGCTATCTCTATTAGGCTTGAAACAAAGAATCAGTTCTTGGTGAAGTTCTGCAATGATGGAGCTTTCAAGATTGCGACTAGCCGTAGTCCTTGGTTCTTTGAGGATACTATGGTTATGGTACAAGTTTTTGATGGCTTCATGCCGATTTCATCAGTGCCGATAGGTCAGGTCAAGGTCTGGGCTACTCTGGACTTCAAGAAGGGTGCTTTGCATGATGAGGAAGCGTCCTTTACTTGACTGAAAACCCAAGGTGGGCACCTCGGCACCTATGTGAACTATGATGAGCAGTAGTTGGTTAACAATGAGAAAATATGCCTGTTGATTGAGGTTGATTTAAACAAGCCTCTGACTACCCATTTTTGTGCACCAATTGGCGAGAATGCTTAGGTTGAGTATCAGGTGGAATACCTGACCCTGAAGGGGGTCTGTATGGGATGCGACACTTGGGATCATACCCTAAATTGCTATCTCATTCAGTGTGCCAGGCTTAATGCAGAATTAGAGGAGGAAAGAGAGGCCAGGGCAAAAGAGAGTATGTGGCGTCTACGGGATGAAATCCCAAACTACTCTGAGCCGAGTGGAGGTGGTGGCGGATAGCTAGGATAGTAAAGCTGCCATAATATCTGATGAGTGTGCAAGCAAGCATCGCAAAATGGCCAAAGGACCATGGCCAAGTAAGGATATTACTTCTATGCCAAAGTAGCAGTTCTTTAACTGGTATCATCAGGAGATAGAGAATGTGGCAGAGTCTACTTATGGGAAAACAAAGCAGAAGGCCGACCCAGGCATTCCGGGTGATATGTAGAAAGGGCCCCTAGCTAACTTAGGAGTCGTGCAACCTAAGTTTGACAGCCTACTCGTGCTACTTTGAGTTGTTAGTCTAGGTTTGTTTTGCGTCATGTTGTTATTCAGTGTAGGTGTATTTCAGGACTTCTTCGTTTAGCGTGCCGAATAATCCAGTGGAGTTCTGTATTCCTATCACAAGTTTCTGAGTGGATATAAAATTTGAACCATTTCAAAAAAATCTAAAGGGTTTTTCCCACTATCCATAAAAAAAGTTTTTTAATTCCCACTAGCCAACAAGGAGTTCAAATATTCTCACTAGCCAACTAATTAGGTAAAAAGACTAACATACCCTCAGTTTAATTAATGAATTATCTAATATCATTACTCTCTCATAACCTCTCAATTGACCATTGACTTGACTTTGACGGCACTGATTGTTGACCAGTCACCGGATTCCGGCAACTTTGGCCAGATTCTGGTGACTTTGACCATTGACTTTGATCGTTGACAAATTGACATTGACCATTGACCGTTTATCCTAAACTGTGTATCCGTTGAGCCTAAACTGATACTTTGTTTATCCTAAACTGAGTATTAGTTTACCCTAAATTGATACTTAATTTACCCTCAACTGAGTATCAGTTGACCCTAAACTGATACTCAGTTGATGATTACCTAATTCTCAGTTGAGAGAGAGAGAGAGAGAGAGAGAGAGAGAGAGAGAGATTCTAATCTCAGCTTTTTAATGACAGTTGTCCATGAATGACTAAATCAGGCGGCTAACGTCGTTCTATCCTTTTTTGTACTACATAATGCATTCCTCAGGAGGCGTCTTTGTAAGTATATAATCATTATAATGTAACCAAGTTCAAGAAATTTTGAAGAATTCCCGTTTTCTAATCAGCAAATTGATATATAACCTTATTTTCTAATTTATTTGAATAATAATCTTTTTAGAGTAAAAGTCTTTATTACCCTGAAAAGACTTTTTGAATAATAACCTTTTTAATAACCTCTTTCAATCTTTTTCTCGTTGGAATTCTTTTTACCCTAACAATGACAGCCCAACTCTTCGTATAGTCAAAAACTTGAGCTCTCTAATTGATTTGGAACAAAATGATAAAAAAAACGTTGTTCAAGACTTCAAGGTATCTACAATTGTATTCTTATTGCTATTTTAAAAGGCTTCCTTAGTGAGCTTTTGCTATTCTATTCTTATGTTTCCTGTACGCTTTGGTCCTTCTTGTATTTCTTTTCCTCCCATGGTTTTAATGAAGTTGCACTCTAAAAACAAAGAAAAAAAAGAAGGAAGTATACACAATTGTACATGGATGATCTCTTTGTTTTTCTTTTCTATAATTGAATTATAATAGAGGCACTTTTCTTCAAGATCGAGCTATTAGAGTGCTGAGAAGGCTGAGAGTGGATATAAAGGACCACCCTTTTCTGTTATTGCTCTCCTAAAACTATTCGTTTAACTACGAGCATCTACACTGAGGTTTTTTGCTCGAGCAGGAGGTGGGTCCTGCAAGGAAGAGTATGAGTACATGAATTTCAACAATTGAGTGGGGGGGGGAAAAGATTGGTGACCGCTCATTGACCTCGTGCTCGAGCATGAGGACGAGCAAAACTTGCTCGAGCGAGAGGACGTGCTCTTGGCGGAGCCCACCTCGCATAGATTCTCTCTCTAATTATTACGGGCCGTTTGATTTGATCAAATAATCGATCAAACGGTCCAAATTTAATCAACTACGAGTTTGCAATAAAATACTCTACAACTCTCACGAAAAAGTATAGTCATATTTAGGTTTAAAAATTAATCGATTTTAAAATCTCATATTTACGAAAAATTTGTTATCATCACTAATTGCGTAAGAACGAAATTGACAACACATATCTCGATATTGGTCACAAATTTATCCGATAATCAAAATACTAAAAAATTTCAACTTGATGAATAGTAATAGCACATCCTCTTTGTTTACCGCTGCATTAAAAAACCAATCTGCTCATCCGCTTTGTTAAATAGTGCCTACTTCTAGTTTGAGGAGGAGCAAGCCAAAGAGAACCTCCTACCGCTGCATATGCTCTAAGATTCAATAACGCAGCTATTGCCAAGTTAGGCTGGAAACTTTTAACTGAAAAGTATAATTTGTGGGTGAGAATAATATCCCTCAAGTATCTTACAAAAAATAATTTTTTTTCCAAGCACTACCAAAATAATGACTATAGCCGACGACCAAAATTCGTCGGCCTGTTAGAAGAAGTCTTCGGCTATAGTTATACTCGATGACTTGTCGTCGGCTATAGCCTCGTCGAGAGAAGGGCGTCGGTGAAAGAATAGTCGATGATTTTTGTGGTCGTCGTCGGCTATAGTTTAGACTATACCCGACGACACAAAAGTCGTCGGCTATAGGTTGAAACTTTTGCCGACGACAATGTGGTTAGGAAAACCTTCCCCGGTGATCAAAATGGTTGACTCGAATAAGACTATAGCCGACGACTCCAAAATCATGTCGTCGGCTATAGTATGAAATTGTAATTTTTATTAAACACTTTAAAGGACGAGTGAGACTAATTATCGCTGGGTATAGTTTGTGATTTCTGAAGAAAAAAATGCAGATTGTGGATTTCTATTCCCAAAACCTACAATTGCACAATTATATTTACACAGTAGCCAACAACACATATTCACCAATAAACATACTGGTCACCAACAAAACACATATTCACCCACATTAGACCTATACTAAGGGTTATCCAAATCTATGTTATCAAAAACAAAGGCGTTGCCACCAGGAGCTTACGGATCCTCCTGCGGTTGTGGAGCAGGAAAAAGGAACGAAGGTGGGGCCGGGATTCCAGAAGCCTGAAGCTGTGCAGTTCAATCCTAAAACCAGGAATCCAACAACTGCTGCATCTCCTCCATCCGTCTCTGAGTCTCTCCTATCTCCCTTTTGATGCTCCATCGCCTGCCTCTGAAGCTGTTCCTGTAGCTGAGAAGTTCTGGAAGTTCCTGACTTACGTGAGAATTTAGGAGTATTCTTCATGACCCCGTCGACCTTCTATCCTAGACCCTTTCAGTAGTAGGTGTTCCCTCGTGGTAGGAAAATTTGACCCATGATCATCGTGGCTACCATCGGGTCAGATTGATCAATCTGAGAGATGGCATGGAGGAGCTCTTCATCCTGGGTCTCAGGCCATTACTCTCTTACGCTCTGAGTCAACACCTCCGGAGTCACCTCCTGCACTCTCGCCTAATTGACAAGGAAAACAAAATAACATATTAGTAAACATACGTAATTTTTTATAGAGAAAATACATATATAAGCAAATATGTTAATTAAGTTATAAGGGCATAAGACTTACAATATCTTCGGGGCATTGAAAATACGATTTCTGTAACGTATACTCCAAAGAGGAGACTTCAGGGTATTGGGCGGCCTCCTCCATCCAACCCGCAAAGGATCTAGAATCGCTATGATGGTTCTCCGTATTTTTCCCCCAGTTTTTCGCGTTTATCGCAGAAATTGCCTTGTTAGAGAAACATATATCAAAACAAAATTAATTAGGAAACTATTTTCGCCAAATACGATACAAGTAATTAAACACAAATATAATATTGCATACCCCAAATTTTGGGTTGTTGAAGTGGGCGAGAAGACATTGCCACTCATACTCCCTATAGATAAACTCACTAGGGGTACCCCCACGGAGATTGTCGTGGTTCTTCCAGTGCCTTTTGAGCTCACTTTTTCACTTCTTGTACCTATATTAATGCAACACAAATGTTAAAAATTGACAATAAATGATCAACAAAATATAACTCGATATATAAAATGTAACTCAGATCTCATCACCTTTTTCCTTGCACATCATTTGCTCACATGCATTTGAGCTCCTCCCGCACAATAAACCACACATACAAATGTATATATAAATGATAATATTTCTATATTTATTTGGACTTAATTAATAAAGGTAGACATACATAATTAATGAATATATAATTAACTCCCCAACATTGCATTATTCACCATGTCTTTCACACAATGTGGCACGGAGGACCAGTCTACCCACAGAAGTGGGACTCTGTCACGTACGATACTTCCTACTTGACCAGAGTACCTGCACGCATTCTTTACCAAAATTACTTATCCATCCTGCTCAGTCTCTATGACCACTCTCCCACTGTCACTGATCATCCTCTCAAGTAGCTTGCCGGTGACAAGGCTTCTAGTCTTTTTTTTCCTTACCTCTGGCGTCTGTTTCGGCTAAGACAAGGTAAAAAGATTAAAACATAAGCACCCAATTTAATATACAAACTATTAATAAGTTTGAAATTAAATAACCAAGGTCGTTAATATTTACCCGATTCTGACGTCGATGTGTTTGATACCCTGGCACTATATAGAGGTGTATCAAATGGCACATAGACATATGCTTGTTCCGGGATAGTGAAACCAAGCTGTCTTGAAAAAGGCACTCCCCGATAATCAAGAGCAGGTATGGTAGGTATCTCCTGGGGCAAGAAGAGGTGAGCCGAAGGACCATGTACCCCCGCTGAGGAACTACTTGAAGCACCAGCCTTAGAGCAATGCAGATCCTGAGCTGTAGAGGGTGAAGGCTCTGGCCGACGAATGTGTGGCATAAGAACACTCGAAGGAACGGGACATGTAGAGGTGGCTGGTGAGGGGTTGGAGGGGCTGTCTCCATTCCAGAGCCACCTCGTGATTGCAGGTCGACGGGCCACTACATTCTGTTGCGGCGTCTGCTGAAGCAGTTCTAGGTGTCGAGAGGTCATATGGCCAGTTTAAGTGTTGCTAATAGAGGCGAACGATGAACTATCCCCGCTAGACCCGTTTCCTTTCTTACATCCCTTCGAATTCTTCCGGTTTAACTAATTCATGATTCCCTTCACAAAATTCACAAATTCACAAAAAACACAAATTCAAATACCTCAATCAAATCCGATAACTATACACAAAATCTCAAAAATTCACAAAATCACAAAAATTCACAAATGTAACATAACCCATATATAATCTATAATCAATAATAAAATTTATGCAAATATATATCAAATATACCACAATTCCAAAATATGTATCAAATAATCAAATAATCACAAAAATCAAATAATCACAAAATCACATAAATCAAATATATATCCATATATGTCAACAATGCATATATATATAGGTGGCCGACGATTCTGAGAGAGAGAGAGAGGGCTCCGGGCAGCGGCGAGCTAGGGTTTAGGTGGCTGCGGGCTAGGGCTAGGCGGCTGCGGCGATTTAGGGAGGATTTGAGGAATTTTTTTCAGAGAGAAGGCGAGGTCTATGCCGTTCTATGACGACTTAAAATGGTCATCAGCTATACTATAGCCGACGACCTTCATGTATAATGTTGTCGGCTATAGTATAGCCAACGATTATGACACGTGTCATCGGCTAAAGTAACTATAACCAACAACATCAGTCAAATGTTATTGGGTAAAGTGTGAAAAAAAATTTGAAAAATTAGGCTTATGTGAAAACGTTTCCCACAATTACCTATTCAACTAAATAAAGAACAAGGACCAATCAAAATCGCTAATTTTAGAAGTGTGAAAATACTTTACAAAAATAGATTCATGAAAAACAAACACATTTAATACAAATTCATGTTTGACTAAGGCTCATAATCAGAATCATCACTTGAGTCTTCCTCGGTGTTCAAGCTAATTTTTGGTAATATGTGTCGCTCCTTGTCACCGGAGTCTTCATTGTCTTCATTAGGATTAACATCAATAAGACATACATTTGCTTGAGGAAGTAGAACAACACTACCCGGTCTCACATTATTAAGGCGAATTGTAAAGGATTCAGGAATACCACTGTGTTCGGCTCTTCGTATGCAGTAACTTCTTCATTATCTGCTGACTCACCAAGTGTAGTAACACTGTATATGTTTCTAGGAGCAACATAGTTGACTGCTTTCCACGCATCTTTGTGCACAAGAACATCAAGATAAAACACTTGTTTTACCACCATGGCAAAAATAAAAGGGTTATCTTTATACCAGTTTGTAGTAGTATTCACCAAAAATATTCCGTATTGATCGGTCCTTGTGTTCTCAGGGTTAGTATCAAATCATCTACACTTAAACAAGTGAATTGTCATGCCTTCCCCATAAATTAGTTCAACCACTGAATGGAGAACACCATAATAGTCAATGCCATTCCTCTCACTATGCACCACTACTCCAAAATTCTGTGTTCTCCGGCTGCCGTCTCTATGTTGACATATAAATTGCACGCCATTGACCTTACACATCGGATAAACTCTTGAAGTTATCGGCTTCATTGCCAAAAACCTCAATTCATGTGACCAGTGTGGGTAACCATCACATTTTACATGGTTCATCTGGAAAAAATCGCAATCATTAACTTTAAATATGAACATTAAAATTAATTTATATATATAAATATATATGTGGACGTATCCAGCCACCAAAATAGTTTGCAAACTCCCTATTTTGGTACTCAAGATCACCGGCAATCGCAAGGCAGTAAAGATGGATGTCTTTCCAGTATTGAACTTCTGGACAGTTAATCAATACCCACCAGTGGGTAATGACTAGCTTATATGGTTCTAGCTGGTACGACTTTGGAAACTGTCTATATACTTCAACATCATTGGAGATGATAGAAAGATTGAATTGTGGTTCATCTACCGGCATATGTTGTGGATGGTCCTAAAAAACTCCCAAATATAACTTGGTGTACGTACACACTAGTGCGCAAGGTATGCTTCAGCTATACACCCTTTAGGTGTGGATTTATTAGCCACATAGTCTTTATAGTCCCCCAGTAGTTTATCAAATTCCAAAGTGCATGTGATGATTATTGAAAAATATAATTATATAAAAATACACTAAAAATTCAGATGTTGAATCATACGTACATTTCATGGGATACATCCAAGTGTAGTGTACTGGACCAGTATGTAACAATTGTTCGGGAAGATGGATTATCAGGTGAGGCATGATGTCAAAAAAATTTGGGAGAAATATCCTCTCAAATTTGCACATGATAAATATGATGTCCTCTTTCATTGCCCTGAGGTCTAATTTTTTCACGTCTCTACACTACAAGAAAAACGCACTTAGACCGCGGAGCGTTTCCGTCGTCTAAGTGCGTTTTTCCGTCGTCTAACTACTTAGACGACGGAACCTCCGTTGTCCAAGTTCCGTGCTCCAAGTGCTGTCGTCCAAGCACTTAGACGACGGAGAATTTATTCTCCGTCGTCCAAGTGAACTTGGACCGCGGACATTCTCCGTGGCCCAGGTGCTTACCTGGGCCACGGAGATTGGCAGCTTCTCCGTGGCCCAGGTAAGCACCTGGACGACGGAGAATTTAATCTCCGTCGTCCAAGTGCTTATTTAATTTAAAAAAAATTTAAATTGTAATTAAATATTAATAATTTAATTTATTATTAATTGAATTTAAATAATGAAAAATGTTAAAATTCTTTAAATAAACTAAATTTGTAATATTACTTAATTAAATAATTAAAATTAATTTGTACATACATAATCGAAAAAACCCATAAAAATTAAAATATTGTTCGGAATGCGGAAAGAAACGAGATAATTAATAAACTACTAGTTAACACACTGGATGAGCAAATGCGCCGCCGAGTCCCCCGCCTCCAGCCGGGTCGTCGTCGTCGGGGTATGGGTTCGGAGGAGGTTGACATTCTCCTCGAGATTGTTGCATGAGGGCGATGAGTTGGGTTATTTGTGCTTGTTTCTCATCAAGTCTTTGACGCATGGATTGATTTTCCTCTCGTGCCAGTCGAGCCTCTTGAATGGCTGCTTCGACGGCCGCAGCCTGAGTCCTTCTCCGCCGCCCCGAACCTCCCGTAGATGATGAGTCGGAGGTCGTCGACAAATCTCGAACCACCTTAGGTCCGAAGTGCCTAACCTCCTTGCTAGCTCTACGACCGTAGACCTCATCCGCGATTGCAATTTGGCTCTCCATGGATAGAGGAGACAGGTCTTCCGACGGCAAATCTGGGAACGCAAGCTGAGTGTTAGCCAATTCTTCCTACGCACGCTCTATCACCCTTGCCTACAAAAGAATAATTAAAAAATTATAATGAAATAATATTTAATTAATAATTACTACAATTAAAAGCACATATATATATATCACTTACGCCGTATTGACTCGCTTCATTATCGAGCCCAAGCCACTACAAGAAAAGAGGACTTAGACGACGGAACAGTATTAGTTCCGTCGTCTAAGTTACACTTAGACCTCGGAGATTTCTCCGTGGTCCAAGTAACACTTAGACGACGGAGATGTAATTCTCCGTCGTCTAAGTGTTACTTGGACCACGGAGAAATCTCCGAGGTCCAAGTAACACTTAGACGACGGATGTGAAGTTTCTCCGTCGTCTAGGTAAGCACCTGGACCTCGGAGACTTCTCCGTGGTCCAGGTTATCACCTGGACGACGGAGAATTACATCTCCGTCGTCTAAGTGTTACTTGGACCTCGGAGAAATCTCCGTGGTCCAAGTAACACTTAGACGACGGATAATTACATCTCCGTCGTCTAAGTGTGACTTGGACCACGGAGAAGTGATCACCTGGACAACGGACCGACACGTCGTGGTGTAAGTTCCACTTAAACGACGTACCGACACCTCCGTCGTCTAAGTGAAGCATTATATATATAGGCCATGCCAAACTCTCTTAGCTTCGATCATTCCATTATATTTTCTCCCGTGGGGAATTTTTGAGATCGAAGGAGAAGGAGAAGGCCGGATTAGGCTAGGCCGGGGCTAGAAATTAATTAAAGGATCGGATCTCCGGTGTTCGATCACTAGCTAGCTTAATTAACTGCAGATATCGAGAAGGCCAGCAGGTACGTACGTAGGCAGTTAAAATTTGCATGATTAAATATATATATATTTAGGGAAACCGTACGTGCGTACATACATGCATGAATGTTAATTAGCTATATATACAGATTAAATTACGTACGTAATTTGATGGATCGATGTAGATCGAGTACGTATAATTAATGGTAAATTAATGGACTAATATATATATATGTAATAATTATTTAATTATAATATTTTGTAGCAGTATGGACAAGAGTTGGATGAAGTTAAAGAATAGATGTGATGTCTGGTATATGGATGGAATTAGCGAATTTGTGAATTTTGCGATAGAACATGGTCATGGAAAGAAGCGTTTCAGGTGTCCGTGCCAGAAATGTCTTAATTGTCAGTATGCGGAGGTTAATGTTATGGTGCAACACCTGTACGAAAATGGTATGATGTGGAGTTACACTACATGGAGCGAGCATGGTGAAGCAGTAGAGTTCAGCGCAGCAGACTTCAGCTCAGGGTACAGTTACCATGGTGCCTCATCCAGCGGCAGTGGTGCCGGACCCCCAGCTTGCAATCCAACTGTAGATTTGGTCCATGATGCGTTTCCGGGATTTAGTCATAGTGGACACCAACACCAAGACGGAGGTTACAGTACCACTCATGAGCATGATGACACATTCCCCGCTGCTAGCTTGGCCACTGACACCAGTGAGATGGATAAGTACAACCGGATGCTACTTGAAGCGCAGACCCCGGTGTTCCCTGGATGTCGAGAGAATGTGTTGCAATATGTGATGGAGCAAATGAAGATAAAAGTGAAGCACAAAATGTCAGTCAGTGCTTTTGACGAAATTCAGGAGCAAATATGTAAGTTGCTTCCTGATGATCACAATCTTCCTAAATCTCATTATAAGGTTAGAAATATCTTGAGCAGCCTCGGCCTAAAGTACAGGATAATTGACGCATGTCCGAATGATTGTGTGCTATTTTACAAAGAGTATAAAGATTTGGACTATTGTCCCGTATGTGGCCAGTGCAGATTCCAGGTGAATAGGAAGAGTTCGAAAAAGAGAATTCCTGTGAAAGTTGTTCGATATTTTCCCTTGATTCCCAGATTGCAGCGCCTGTACATGTCTCTACACACAGCAGAGGCGATGCGATGGTACGCAGAAAAGCGAATAGATGACGATGTCCTGCGACACGCCGCGGATGGGGAGGGTTTCAAACATTTCGACAGAGAATTCGGAAACTTTGCTGCAGAGGTTAGAAATGTTAGACTCGGCCTATCTACAGACGGATTCAATCCTTGTGGAAGTAATAGCTCCGCCGTAAGCACTTGGCCAGTAATTCTGATGCCGTACAACCTGCCTCCGTGGATGTGCATGAACAAGGAATTTAATTTCCTTACTGTACTAATTCCAGGTCCTAAATCTCCAGGGAAGTGCTTAGATGTCTACCTCAGACCTTTGATCGACGAGCTGAAACTGTTGTGGGAAAATGGAGTCCCAACTTATGACAAATTCACTGACACGATGTTCACAATGAGGGCTGCCGTAATGTGGACGATCAGCGATTTTCCAGCGTATGGGATGTTGGCAGCGTGCAGGACAAAAGGATATAATGGATGTCCTATATGTTTGGACGACGTGAACTCTAGTTGGCACGCAGGGAAGGTGTGTTACTTGGGTCACCGTAGATGGCTCCCTCACGACCACCCTTGGCGACAGGATGAAGCTCATTTCGACGGGACGGTAGAGAACAATCCTAAACCCCGTAGTTGGTCGGGCGAAGAGATTTTAGAGAGGTTGAGCTATTTCGACTTTGGTGTGTTGACTAACGACGCGGATGTAAAGAAATGCAATCCAATTCCTCCACATGATCTGAGCTATTGGGATCACAAGAGTATATTCTTTGAACTCCCTTACTGGTCGAAGTTGAAGCTGAGGAACAACTTGGACGCGATGCACATAGAAAAGAATGTGTGCGACAGCGTGGTGGGAACAATTCTCGGTATTAAGTTCAAGACTAAAGATACTCCCAAAGCGCGCAAAGATTTGGAATCAATGAATCTACGTCGTCCCTTGTGGTTGAGGAGGGATAGGAAAGGAGTGTACAACAAGATGCCAGCTGCACCGTACACAGTGAAGCCGACACTTAGACGTTCTGTATTTCACTGGTTTAAGGGCGTTCGTTATCCGGCCACGTATGCAGCTACTATAACTGGAGCAGTGGACGAGGTGCAACACAAGTTTGTTGGTCTAAAGACACATGACTATCACGTTATGCTGCAACGTCTGATTCCAGTGGTAATTCGACCATATTTGCCTCGCGACGTCGTAGAACCAATAGTGGCATTGTGCAGATGGTGGCAGAGGTTATGCGCCAGAGAATTAAAGAAGTCAGATGTCGTGGAATTGCAACAACAAATTGTGCACATCATTTGCAAACTAGAGAGGATTTTTCCTCCTGCTTTCTTCGACATAATGATTCACCTAATGATCCACCTGCCCGAGCAGGTTCTCATTTCTGGTCCGGTCCAGTACACTTGGATGTATCCTCAAGAAAGGTACGTACAACTAATTAATTATACAGGTTTTTCGATTCATAATTTGTTCCACTGGAGATTACTAGCTAGCTATATGCATGTACTTATTTTTATTGTACGTTTGATTAATTTTGTAGACAGCTTGGACAGTATAAGTCATTCGTCAAAAACAGGTCGGCTCCGGATGACTCCATAGCAGAGACATACCTAATGCATGAGTGCGTTACTTACTGCAACAGGTACCTCAAAGATCCACCACCTCCAACTGCCTCCGATCCCAGTGCCCGCATCAATCTTTCTGTCGTCACCAATGTCGTCCGACCGTTTAGAGGAGTATTAAAGGAAACGTTAACACAGGAAGAACTTATTGAGGCACATTGGGTAGTGTTACGAGACTGTGACGAAGTTGAGCCGTACATGATGTCATACAGGGAGAGGCTTCAGGCGTTATATCCAGACAAGAGTTCGGCGTGGATTGAGAAAATGGTTAAGAAAAAGTTCCCCGATTATTTCTTCCAATGGGTACGTATTTAGTGATTTATATACATATTGAGATCATGCATGTTTAATTTGTAGAAAGTAAACCCTTACATTTTTCCATTTTCGCAGATGATTGATCTGCAAAAATCCGAAAACCACGGGGGGTGGTGGTCTTGGCCAAAGCACTTGCTAGCAGGGAAGCCGATTAAACACTATATTTATCCGGGATGTTTTGTGAACGGTGTGAAGTTCCATTCATTGGCGCGAGATGAAGGAAGAAGAACACAAAACAGTGGGATAGCGGTTGGGAAAGACCCTGATCTATATTACGGAATGATCGTATATGTGGTTCAGCTATGTTACGGGAATGATGTCAACGTTTTCCTATTCAAGTGCAGATGGTTCAAGCGTACAAAGGAAGACCTGGGACTTTTATCAGTCGATACAAACTCAAGCTGGTATGAGGATGAGCCTTTCGCTCTCGCCACCTTAGTTAGGCAGGTGTTCTATCTCGACGATCCGAAAGCTGGTGACGGGTGGAAAATAGTGAACCAGATCTCTCATCGAGGAGTTTGGAATACAGAGACAATTGAAGGGACACCGGCGACGACTGAAGATGCTGCTGAACCAGACAGAGACATTCCTGCCTATCAAGAGCCTAATATTTCTGTCATCCGCTCCGACATAATGGACCTGGTTCAAGACGGTGAACGGTTACCCATGCCTGATGGTTGTACAGATCTAACTGAAGAAGAGATCATTGAGGTAGATGAAGAAGACGTGCAGGATGAGGACGATGACGACGACTCTGGTTATTCCTCGGACGATGTTGAGTACGATGAGGAGGATGAGCAATCGGATAACGGTGATGATGATGATGACGATTATGACGAAGAGTACGGTCACACGACGAGGATCATTACTTGGTAAACCCTAATTTATTATTGTAATATATATATATATGATCGATCGATGCATCGTAAAAAGGTGAAAGATTTCTATTATGTCGAGACTTTAAGATTCCTCGTCCAGCTTTGGTTGGTTTTATTGTTTTTAAATACTATTTATGTATAAATTGGATTAATTATGGGTCCCTATATATGATTATATATATTGACTTGTGATAGTATTATTGAGAGCACAAATATTGTAGTATATATATATAAAAGTTGTTTGTACCTGGACTAACATCGATCTCCGCCAGCTTAACTTCCTCAGATTTTAAGTCGACTTCTCTCTGTTTCAATTGAATGTCTTTGGACTGTTTTTCTAGTCCCGGCCCCTCTCTTTGCTTTCAACTTCATCGGTGTATTCTCTGATCTTATTAAAAGTAAGCTGAAGCTGCTCTACATTTCGCTCACGCAGCCCTTCAAACCCTAAATCCTAGACCCTAAATGTAGCAGATCGGATCGATCGATCATTTTTTTAGTTATATTCTTGAATGAGAATAATTGAACGAACATACAAATGACCGGGGACGACCTAAACCCTAAACCATACGGCCCTAACCCCTGAATTCAGGGTTTTTACACTTGGACGACGGAGACAGTCATTCTCCGTCGTCTAGGTACACACTAGGACGACGGAGAATGTCGTCTCCGTCGTCCAGATGACAAACCCGATACCCTAAACCCTAAGGACCCCTAACCCCTGAATTCAGGGTATATTCACCTGGACGACGGAGACAGTCGTATACCCTAAACCTAAGGACCCCTAACCCCTGAATTCAGGGTATATTCACCCTAAACCCTATACCCTAAACCTAAGGACCCCTAACCGAGAACGGAGAAATTAATTGCAGATTCACCTTTGGCGCCAAATCTCAATCTCATATAAAACCCTAGCTAAATCTTGGACCCTAAATCTAGCAGTTCGGATCGATCGATCAATTTTTTAATTATATTTTTGAATCAGAATAATTGAACGCACACACAAATGACCGGGGACGACCTAAACCGTAAACCCTAAGGCCCTAACCCCTGAATTCGGGGTTTTTACACTTGGACGACGGAGACAGGCATTATCCGTCGTCTAGGTACACACTTGGACGACGGAGACAGTCCTGCTCCGTCGTCCAAGTGACAAACCCTATACCCTAAACCCTAAGGACCCCTAACCCCTGAATTCAGGGTATATTCACCTGGACGACGGATACGACATTCTCCGTCGTCCAAGTAGACACCTGGACGACGGATATTAGCGTCTCCGTCGTCCAAGTGTCTACTTGGACGACGGAGAATGTCGTATCCGTCGTCCAGGTGTAGATTTCGTAATTTTTTCTAAGACAACGACCATCTAGACCATCTTCGAATGCGTATTCTTTTCGTCAAGACTTTAGA
Source organism: Geum urbanum (assembly GCA_946800695.1). NCBI lineage: Eukaryota > Viridiplantae > Streptophyta > Magnoliopsida > Rosales > Rosaceae > Geum > Geum urbanum. The sequence goes on from OX326997.1 coordinate 58,807,003, forward strand.
GTAGTATATTCTTGGTGTGTGAGCTTCGACGGTTCGAAAATCGGAGTTGCGAAATGTCCTGTATCCACGTTTCCGGTTTGTGAAATTCTCGGTTTTGCGGTTGACTGTGCCGATGAAACCCTTCCCGAACTTATTATTTCCTGGTCCTTTATAGTAATTATATATTATGTTACGACGAACATATCCAACGGTTGTTTTGTCCAAATTCAATTTCGTTAGTACTCTGCTGCAAATCAGCAACTACTCATGAACACTAAAGTCTTAAAGATTAGTCGATACTTAACAACTTTCAAAACGTAAAATTATTCGGCGGTTCAAATTTATCTGTTTATATATACGATGCGTTCATCGATATTGTACGACTATTTCACTCGAATGACAGATCGCTAAATTCCTAGCGAATTAATTTAAATATTTTTTTTGCATAATTTGAACCTAGACGACGGATACGGTAATTTTCCGTCGTCCAAGTGTTCACCTGGACGACGGAAAATTACCGTATCCGTCGTCTAGGTTCAAATTACCATGGCGGTTCGAATAATTTTTTATTATTTTTTCGATGTAAATATTGACTTGGACGACGGATATGTCGTTTTCCGTCGTCCAAGTGTTCACTTGGACGACGGAACACTACATATCCGTCGTCCAAGTCGAAATAACATGGCGGTTCGATTTGCCGCCTCAATTTTCGGCACCGCTTGAAATTCCACTTAGACGACGGAAAACACTGTCTCCGTCGTCTAAGTCAACATTTATGGCGGTGAAACGGCCCGCCCATTTATTTGGCGCCGGTTCGAAAAAATTTGACCCTTCACTTAGACGACGGAAAACACTGTTTCCGTCGTCTAAGTGCACTTAGACGACGGAGAATAGTGCTCCGTCGTCTAAGTGAAACTGTATATAAGGAGGAGCACCCCCCCTCATTTTCTCATCATTCCATCTCCTCCTCTATACTCTCCTCTCCTCTCTCTCTCACTCCGGCGATCCTCCTCCGGCGACGCTCCGACGACCAATTTTCCGGCGTGGTTCCCCCTCTCCGACGACTCTACTCTTCCAATATTCCGGCGAAATTCCGACGAGGTAATAATTCGAAATTTTAACTCTTTAACAATTTTTTTATTTGTTTAATTATTTAAATTCTAAATACTTTTAATTTATTAGTTTTAAATAATAAATAGTTGTAATTATAATAATTATTTTCTTGTTATTATTATTATTTAGTAATCATTATTAGTTGTTAATTATTTGGTAATGAATAATTATTAGTTAAAATTAAATAATAGTAATAATAATAATTGATTATATTGGTAAATGAATAATTATTATTAAATGCATGATAAATAATAATTAATTGATAATTATATGTATTTTCTAGTAAATTGCATGGTAGTACGTGTTCGATTTAAATTTAGTACATAGGCTTGGTGTAATTAAGTCGCACTCTTTGGAATAGATGGCGCCTCTTTTCCTTGCTTATCTCCTTAACCCCTCGTGATGTGTGGATTTCATCACCGCACACCATAACCTAAGTGAAGTTATGGACACGAGGTTGAGGGCGGAGTTTGCAAAGGACTTGAGGGAGTGTAAATTTTCGAAAAATTGGCCGAATGTCGGACATGGTGTCTAGAAACGGGTTATGACTGGTGACAGGATTTGGACTAAGAAAGACTTTTGTCGAAATTAGTCCTGCCTCTCGCGTTATCTCTATCCCTAACTGGCCATGTTTTTCGATTTAACCAAGGCTGATTAATTGAAAATTTACACTTTATCGCGCGGGTCGCACGTCCATTGAACGACCGAAAATGCCAAGCTAGTGTACTCTATTTAAATCTTAAACGTACTTAATTAATTAGCGTAAATTCTCCGTCGTTGTAATTATTATGGTAAGTAGGTATTTTAACACCGTACGTACTCTTAGGTTTAAATGGCTCCGCCAAAGATCACATCCGGGAAGAAGAAAGCCCAACAGGAGTCAGAAGATGAGATGCTCCAAATGTTGGCGGCCCAAGTCGGTTGGGTTCAACCGCAAGTAGACGCCCTCAATCCGGGGCCTTCTGGGGAAATTCCCTCTGCCCCATTTCTCTCAAGCGGTGATGACGTCGACCCCTTTTCAACTCCGACGCCCGGTACCGCTTCAACGGGAAGTACTCAGGCGTCTTCGACGGCCGAGTCTATCATGTACAGCGCCCGCCGTAAGCAAAGGAGGGCCCCCACTGACCCCCAACCGAAAAAGACTCGGGGTCTCGTTAAAGGTGGAAAGGCGGAGAAAATTTGCAAGGCGACCGGGAGCAAGATCGCCTTGCCTTACGACGAATTCACCGGTGGCCCTCCCACACCTCAGCTAGCAAGTCTCTCGGCTCATAGCATTGGGTCGATTGTTCGTAACCGGGTTCGTATCACTGCCCCTACTTGGAGGGATGTGCCGGATTCGGAGAAGGCGAAAGTCTTTAAGGATCTTTCGGTACGTAATACGTACAATTTTAGTTATTATATACTATTTTTAATATTAGTTATATATAATTTTATAATATATACGATTATAATTTTCAATTTATTTCTGATAGGAACAATTTGCGGTGGATCCGGATCCGGCGATGTTGAGGCATATCAACCAAACCGCCAACAACATCTTCAAAGATTGGAAGTACAGGCTCCATCAGTACTTCCGAACTAACGGTCCCGTGCCTCCCCCCGAAGAGCTGCGTGGGGATAGAGAAGATGAGTGGGAGTGGTTGTGTAACCACTTTGCCGATGAGCAATTTCAGGTGTTAATTTACTTTTTTTATTTCAATTAAGATAATTGAATACTCTAAATTTTAGTTACTTATAAATTTTTTAATGATTTCATTATGTTGTCTAACAGAAATTCTCCGGTGTCAACAAAGCCAACCGGGGGAAGAAGGACAAGCACCATACTTCCGGCGCCAAGCAACTCATTCAAATTGCCAAGGAGCACAGGGATAAGGGCTCCAAACACCCTTATCTCGATGCAAGCGTAAGCGCGTACGTGACGCCTGGGCTCGATAATGAAGCGAGTCAACGCGGCGTAAGTCATATATATATATATATATGTGTGCGCTAATAATTATAGTAATTATTATTTAAATATTATTTCATTATAATAAATTTATTATTCTTTTGTAGGCAAGAGTGATAGAGCGTGCGCAGGAAGAATTGGCTAACACTCAGCTTGCGTTCCCAGATGTGCCGCTAGAAGACCTGCCTCCTCTATCTGTGGAGAGCCAAATAGCAATTGCGGATGAGGTCTACGGTCGTAGAGCTGGCAAGGAGGTTAGGCACTTCGGGCCTAAGGTGGTTCGAGATTTGTCGACCTCTGAGTCATCATCTACGGGAGGTTCGGGGCGGCGGAGAAGTTCTCAAGCTGCGGCAGCCTATGAAGAGGCTCGAATCGCACGGGAGGAGAATATTGCCATGCGCCAAAGAATGGACCAGCAAGACGAGCGAATAGCCCAACTCATCGCCCTTATGCAACAAGCTCAAAGACAATGTCAACCTCCTCCGAACCCATTCCCCGACGACGACGACCCGGCTGGAGGCGGAGGACGAGGCGGCGCATCTGCTCCTCCAGTGTTTTAGCTAGCTAGTAGTTCATTATTTCGTTTCTTAATTTCCGCATTACGAACAATATTTTCATTTTTAATTATGGGTTTTTTCGATTATGTATGTACAAATTAATTTTAATTATTTTATTAATTTAGTGTATTTAATTAATTTAATTAATTTTTTTTCAATTAATATTAATAATATTTTTGAATTTAATTTTTTTTTTAAATTAATTTTTCACTTAGACGACGGAGACATTAATCTCCGTCGTCTAAGTCCCCACATGGGCCACGGACGTTGTTAGCTTGTCCGTGGCCCAGGTGGTGACTTAGACGACGGAGATTAATCTCTCCGTCGTCTAGGTGACTACCTGGGCCACGGAGAAACTAACAATCTCCGTGGCCCAGGTTGTGACTTAGACGACGGAGATTAATGTCTCCGTCGTCTAAGTTCCTACCTGGGCCACGGAGATTGTTAGCTTCTCCGTGGCCCAGGTAGTCACCTAGACGACGGAGACATTAATCTCCGTCGTCTAAGTCACCACCTGGGCCACGGACGTTCTCCGTGGTCCAAGTGACATAGACGACGGAGACATTAATCTCCGTCGTCTAAGTCACCACCTGGGCCACGGACGTTCTCCGTGGTCCAAGTGAACTTGGACGACGGAGATTAAATTCTCCGTCGTCTAAGTACTTAGACGACAGCACTTGGAGCACGTACCTTGGACGACGGATTTTCCGTCGTCCAAGTACTTAGACGACGGAGACTGTCACTTAGACGACGGAAATGCTCCGTCGTCTAAGTCACTTTTTCTTGTAGTGAGCGTCACGTACGCGCTTATGCTTGCATCGAGACAAGGGTGTTTGGAGCCATTATCCCTGTGCTCCTTGGCTATTTGAATAAGTTGCTTGGCGCCGGAAGTATGGTGTTTGTCCTTCTTCCCCCGGTTGGCTTTGTTGACTTCGGAGAATTTCTGTTAGACAACATAATTAAATCATTAAAAAATTAATAAGTAACTAAAATTTAAATAATTCAATTATCTTAATTGAAATAAAAAAAGTAAACACCTTAAATTTGTCATCCTGAAAGTGGTTACACAACCACTGCCACTCATCTTCTCTATCCCCACGCAGCTCTACGGGGGCAGGCACGGGACCGATATTTTCGAAGTACTGATGGAGCCTGTACTTCCAATCACGGTAGATGGAGTTGGCGGTTTGGTTGATATGCCTCAACATCGCCGGTGTCGGATCCACCACAAATTGTTCCTATCAGAAATAAATAGAAAATTATAATCGTATATATTATGAAATTATAACTAATATTAACAATATTATATAATAACTAAAATTGTACGTATTACGTACCGAAAGTTCTTTAAAGACTTTCGCCTTCTCATCATCCGACACCTCCTTCCAAGTAGGGGCAGTGAGACGAACCCGGCTACGAACGATTGACCCTATGCTATGCGCCGAGAGACTTGCTAGCTGAGCTGTGGGAGGGCCACCGGTGAATTCGTCGTAGGGCAAGTCGATCTTTTTCCCGGTCGCCTTGCAAATTTTCTCCGTTTTGCCCCCTCTAACAAGACCGCGAGTCCTTTTCGGTTCCGGGTCAGTGGGGGCCCTCCTTTGCTTACGCCGGGCGCTGTACATGATAGATTCAGCGGTCGAGGATGCCTGAGTACTTGCCATTGAACCGGTACCGGGCGTCGGAGTTGAATAGGGGTCGACGTCATCACCGCTGGAGATAAATGGGGCAGCGGGAATTTCTCCAGAAGGCGCTGCGTCCGGATTGAGGGCGTCGTTGCCCTCCTGTTCAACCCAACCGACTTGGTCCACCAAGCGGCGGAGCATAGCATCTTCTGCCTCCTGTTGGGCTTTTTTCTTGCGGGGTGGAGCCATTTAAACCTAGGAGTACGTTGTTAAAATACCTACTTACCATAATAATTACAAGTGCAAAATTTACGCTAATTAAGTACGGTTAAGATTTAAATAGAGTACACTAGCTTGGCTTTCTCGGTCGTTTAATGGACGTGCGACCCGCGCGATAAAGTGTAAATTTTCAATTAATCAGTCTTGGTTCAATCGAAAAACATGGCCAGTTAGGGATAGAGATAACGCGAGAGGCAGGACTAATTTCGACAAAACACCCCGAGGCTAACCAAATGAATGGTATATACTCTATTGGTGTCGTCTTTCTCAGATCCAAAACCTGTCACCAGTCATAACCCGTTTCTAGACACCATGTCCGACATTCGGCCAATTTTTTGAAAATTTACACTCCCTCAAGTCCTTTGCAAACTCCACCCTCAACCTCGTGTCCATAACTTCACTTAGGTTATGGTGTGCGGTGATGAAATCCACACATCACGAGGGGTTAAGGAGATAAGCTAGGAAAAGATGCGTCATCTATTCCAAAGAGTGCGACTTAATAAACCAAGCTTATGTACTAAATTTAAATCAAAGACGTACTACCATGCAATTTACTAGAAAATACACGTAATTATCAATTAATTAAAACAATAAATAATGACAATAATGAATTATTATTTATCATGCATTTAATAATAATTATTCATTTATCAATATAATTAATTATTATTAACAATAATTATTATTACTATTATTTAATTACAATAATTATTATTTACCAAATAAATATTATAATAACTAAATAATTAAATGATAACAACTAAATGATTATTATAATAATTATAATAACTAAATGATTACTAAATATTAATAATAACAACTAAATAATTATTATAATTACAACTATTAATTATTTAAAAATAATTATTTAATTATATTTAGAAATTAATTAATTAAATAAAAATAATGTTAAAAAGGTAAAAAAATAGAAATTTACCTCGCCGGAATAATCGGGAATATTGCCGGATTTGAGTCGTCGGAGAGGATGAACCACGCCGGAATATGAGTCGCCGGAGGAGGAAAATCGCCGGAGGAGAGGAGAGGAGAGGAGAGGAGAGGAGAGGAGGAGAGGAGATGAGATGGAATGAGAAAAAGGGGGGGATCCTGTTCTATATATAGGCGTTCACTTAGACGACGGAGCCCTATTTTCCGTCGTCTAAGTGCACTTGGACGACGGAAATAGGCTTTTCCGTCGTCTAGGTGAAGCGTTAAATTTTTTCGAAGCGACGCGTAATTAATGGGCGGGACGTTTCACCCGCCATAAATTTGGACTTAGACGACGGAGAATTGATTCTCCGTCGTCTAAGTGAAATTTCAAGCGGTGCCGCAAATTGAGGCGGCACATTGAACCGGCATAATTTTCAACTTGGACGACGGAGATTGACCATCTCCGTCGTCCAAGTGCAATTTACATTGAAAAAAAAATTAAAATTAAAATGAACCGCCATGGTAATTTGAACCTGGACGACGGAGGTGGTCATTCTCCGTCGTCCAAGTGAACACCTGGATGACGGAGAATGACGATCTCCGTCGTCCAGGTTCAAATTACGTAAAAAAAAAATTTAAAAATTAATTCGCTAGGAATTTAGCGATCTGTCATTCGAGTGAAATAGTCGTACAATATCGATGAACGCATCGTATATATGAACAGTTAAATTTGAACCGACGAATAATTTTACGTCTTGAAAGTTGTCAAGTATCGACTAATCTTTACGACTTAAGTGTTCATGAGTATAGGCTCATTTGCAGCAGAGTATTAACGAAATTGAATTTGGACAAAACAACCGTTGGATATGTTCGTCATAACATAATATATAATTACAATAAAGGACCAGAAAATAATAAGTTCGGGAAGGGTTTCATCGGCACAGTCAACCGCAAAACCGAGAATTTCACAAACCGGAAACGTGGATACAAGACATTTCGCAACTCCGATTTTCGAACCGTCGAAGCTCACACACCAAGAATTGTTTACTCTAAAGTCTTGACGAAAAGAATATGCATTGGAAGAAGGTCTAGATGGTCATTGTCTTAGAAAAAATTACGAAATCTGCACCTGGACGACGGAGAAGCTCATCTCCGTCGTCCAGGTGAAGAGACCCTGAATTCAGGGGTTAGGGGCCTTACTGTTTAGGGCATAGGGTCTCTGCACCTAGACGACGGAGATGAGCTTCTTCGTCGTCCAGGTGTGTACCTGGACGACGCATAAGATCATCTGCGTCGTCTAGGTGCAGAGACCCTGAATTCAGGGGTTAGGGGGCCTTAGGGTTTAGGGTTTAGGGTTTTGCACTTGGACGACGCAAATTCCCTTCTCCGTCATCCTAGTGAGTACCTGGACGACGGAGAATGACCATCTCCGTCGTCCAAGTGTACAAACCCTGAATTCAGGGGTTAGGGCCTTAGGGTTTAGGGTTTAGGTCGTCCCCGGTCATTTGTGTGTCCGTTCAATTATTCTGATTCAAGAATATAATTAAAAAAATGATCGATCGATCCGATTTGTTAGATTTAGGGTCGAGGATTTAGGGAGATAGCCAAAATACCCAAAAGGCGACAGTTTGCAATTAATTTCTCCGTTGTCCAGGATATATAATTCGGATTAATTAATTAATTTAATTTAGTTTACGTACGTCGGTCGATCCGATCTGATCGAGCATGGACGCGTGTAATTAATTAATTAAGTACAAAAAGTCGAAGATATACGTACATATATACATTCTCCTCCTTATAATATTTATATTAATTATTGATCGATGATGCATCATATTACAATAATTACATAAATTAATTACCAATTAATTTTTCTCGTCTTAGTTAAGTAGTCATCATCATAATCCTCATCATCCTCGTCCCCGGTATCCGATTGCTCATCCTCCTCATCATACTCAACATCGTCCGACGAATAACCTGAGTCCTCGTCCGCGTCCTCATCCTGCTCTTCTTCTTCATCTTCTTCATTAATGGCATCGATAATCTCATCTTCAGTTAGATCTGTACAACCATCAGGCATGGGTAACCGTTCACCATCTTGAACCAGGTCCATTATATCGGAGCGGATGACAGAAATATTAGGCTCTTGATAGGCAGGAATGTCTCTTTCTGGTTCAGCAGCATCTTAAGTCGTCGTCAGTGTCCCTTCAATTGTCTCTGTATTCCATATTCCTCGATGAGAGATATGGTTCACTATTTTCCACCCTTCACCGGCTTTCGGATCGTCGAGATAGAACACCTGCCGAACTAAGGTGGCGAGAGCGAAATGCTCATCCTCATACCAGCTTGAGTTTGTATCGACTGATAATAGTCTCAGGTCTTCCTTTGTACGCTTGAACTATCTGCACTTGAATAGGAAAACGTTGACATCATTCCCGTAACATAGCTGAACCACATATACAATAGCCCCGTAATATAGATCATTGTCTTTCCCAACCGCTACCCCACTGTTTTGTGTTCTTCTTCCTTCATCTCGGGCCAAAGAATGGAACTTTACACCGTTCACAAAACAACCGGGATAAATATAGTGTTTAATCGGCTTCCCTGCTAGCAAGTGCTTTGGCCATGACCACCACCCCCCGTGGTTTTCAGATTTTTGCAGATCAATCATCTGCGAAAAAGGGCAAATTAATATAAGGGTTTACTTTCTACAAACATGATCGATATGTATATAAATTACTAATTAAATACCGAGACGTACGTGCGTACCCATTGGAAGAAATAATCGGGAAACTTTTTCTTAACCATTTTCTCAATCCACACCGAACTCTTGTTTTGATTTAACGCCTGAAGCCTCTCCCTATATGACATCATGTACGGCTCAACTTCGTCACAGTCTCGCAACACTACCCAATGTGCCTCAATAAGTTCTTCCTGTGTTAACGATTCCTTTAATACTCCTCTAAACGGTCGGACGACATTGGTGACGACAGAAAGATTGATGCGGGCACTGCGATCGGAGGCAGTGGGAGGTGGTGGATCTTTGAGGTACTTGTTGCAGTAAGTAACACACTCATGCATTAGGTATGTCTCTACTATGGAGCCATCCGGGGCCGACCTGTTTTTGACGAATGACTTATACTGTCCAAGCTGTCTACAAAATCAAACGTACAATAAGAATAAGTACATATAGCTACCTAGTAATCTCCAGTGGAACAAATTATTAATCGAAAAACCTATATAATTAATTAGTTGTACGTACCTTTTTTGAGGATACATCCAAGTGTACTGGACCGGACCAGAAATGAGCACCTGCTCGGGCAGGTGGATCATTAGGTGAATCATGATGTCAAAGAAAGCAGGAAGAAAAATCCTCTCTAGTTTGCAAATGATGTGCACAATTTGTTGTTGCAATTCCACCACATCTGACTTCTTTAATTCTCTGGCGCATAACCTCTGCCACCATCTGCACAATGCCACTATTGGTTCTACGACGTTACGAGGCAAGTATGGTCAAATTACCACTGGAATCAGACGTTGCAGCATAACGTGATAGTCATGTGTCTTTAGACCAACAAACTTGTGTTGCACCTCGTCCACTACTCCAGTTATAGTAGCTGCATACGTAGCCGGATAACGAACGCCCTTAAACCAGTGAAATACAGAACGTCTAAGTGTCGGCTTCACTGTGTAAGGTGCAGCTGGCAACTTGTTGTACACTCATTTCCTATCCCTCCTCAACCACAAGGGACGGCGTAGATTCATTGATTCCAAATATTTGCGCGCTTTGGGAGTATGTTTAGTCTTGAACTTAATACCGAGAATTGTTCCCACCACGCTGTCGCACACATTCTTTTCTATGTGCATCACGTCCAAGTTGTTCCTCAGCTTCAACTTCGACCAGTAAGGGAGTTCAAAGAATATACTCTTGTGATCCCAATAGCTCTGATCATGTGGAGGAATTGGATTGCATTTCTTTACATCCGCGTCATTGGTCAACACACCAAAGTCAAAATAGCTCAACCTCTCTAAAATCTTTTCGCCCGACCAACTACGGGGTTTAGGATTGTTCTCTACCGTCCCGTCGAAATGAGCTTCATCCTGTCGCCATGGGTGGTCGTGAGGAAGCCATCTACGATGACCCAAGTAACACACCTTCCCCGCGTGCCAACTAGAGTTCACGGCGTCCAAACATATAGGGCATCCATTATATCCTTTTGTCCTGCAGGCTGCCAACATCCCATACGCTGGAAAATCGCTGATCGTCCACATTACGGCAGCCCTCATCGTGAACATTGTGTCAGTGAATTTGTCATAAGTTGGGACTCCATTTTCCCACAACAGTTTCAGCTCATCGATCAAAGGTCTGAGGTAGACATCTAAGCACTTCCCTGGAGATTTAGGACCTGGAATTAGTACAGTAAGGAAATTAAATTCCTTGTTCATGCACATCCACGGAGGCAAGTTGTACGGCATCAGAATAACTGGCCAAGTGCTGACGGCGGAGCTATTACTTCCCTAAGGATTGAATCCGTCTGTAGATAGGCTGAGTCTAACATTTCTAACATCTTCAGCAAAGTCTCCAAATTCTCTGTCGAAATGTTTGAAACCCTCCCCATCTGCGGCGTGTCGCAGGACATCGTCATCTATTCGCTTTTCTGCGTACCATCGTATCGCCTCTGCTGTGTGTAGAGACATGTACAGGCGCTGCAATCTGGGAATCAAGGGAAATTATCGAACAACTTTCACAGGAATTCTCTTTTTTGAACTCTTCCTATTCACCTGGAATCTGCACTGGCCACATACGGGACAATAGTCCAAATCTTTATACTCTTTGTAAAATAGCACACAATCATTCGGACATGCGTCAATTATCCTGTACTTTAGGCCGAGGCTGCTCAAGATATTTCTAACCTTATAATGAGATTTAGGAAGATTGTGATCATCAGGAAGCAACTTACATATTTGCTCCTGAATTTCGTCAAAAGCACTCACTGACATTTTGTGCTTCACTTTTATCTTCATTTGCTCCATCACATATTGCAACACATTCTCTCGACATCCAGGGAACACCGGGGTCTGCGCTTCAAGTAGCATCCGGTTGTACTTATCCATCTCACTGGTGTCAGTGACCAAGCTAGCAGCGGGGAATGTGTCATCATGCTCATTAGTGGTACTGTAACCTCTGTCTTGGTTTGGTGTCCACCATGACTACATCCCGGAAACGCATCATGGACCAAACCTACAGTTGGGTTGCAAGCTGGGGGTCCGGCACCACTGCCGCTGGATGAGGCACCATGGTAACTGTACCTTGAGCTGAAGTCTGCTGCGCTGAACTCTACTGCTTCACCATGCTCGCTTCATGTAGTGTAACTCCACATCATACCATTTTCGTACAGGTGTTGCACCATAACATTAACCTCCACATACTGACAATTAAGACATTTCTGGCACGGACACCTGAAACGCTTCTTTCCCTGACCATGTTCTATCGCAAAATTCACAAATTCGCTAATTCCATCCATATACTAGACATCACATCACATCTATTCTTCAACTTCATCCAACTCTTGTCCATACTGCTACAAAATATTATAATTAATTATTACATATATATATATTAGTCCATTAATTTACGCTTAATTATACGTACTCGATCTACATCGATCCATCAATTACGTACGTAATTTAATCTGTATATATAGCTAACATCCATACATGTATGTACGTTTTCACTAAATATATATTAAGCAAATTTTAACTACGTACGTACATGCTGGCCTTCTCGATATCAGTTAATTAAGCTAGCTAGCTAGTCAGCGGAGATCCTGATCCTTCTCCTTCTCCTTCTCCATTCTCCTTCTTCTTCGATCTTTAAAATTTCCCGCGGGACAGAGGATGGAATGAAGAGAGTTTGGCATCGGGCTTATATAATGCTTCACTTAGACGACGGAGGTGTCGGTACGTCCTCTAAGTGGAAGTTACTCGGACCACGGCGTGTCGGTCCGTTGTCCAGGTGATCACCTGGACGACGGAGATTGTATTCTCCGTCGTCCAGGTGATCACCTGGACAACGAAGAAGTCTCCGAGGTCTAAGTGATCACCTAGACGACGGAAATAGTATTATCCGTCGTCCAGGTGGTACTTGGACAACGGAGAAGTCTCCGTCGTCCAGGTGTCACTTGGACCACGGAACAATTACGTTTCCGTGGTCTAAGTGCTGTTTTCTTGTAGTGCTAGTGCATAACTTCTGAAAAAATCTTGACAATGCTATTAACGGCTCCACCACCTAACGGGGCAAGTATGATCGAATGAAAACAGGGAAGATACGTTGAAGCAGTATATGACAGTCATAACTCTTTAATCCGTACATCTTATTATCTTGGAAGTGAACACACTGGCCTATATTTTCTGCATAGCCTGAAGGATACCTAACATTACCCATCCACCTAAAAATTTCATTCTTCTAGTCAAGCTTGATGGTGTAAGGAGCTTGAGACATTTTTTTCTTCCCTTTTCTCAAACACAACTGTATTTGTATACCCATTCTTTTTAGATCAATGCATGTCTTAGGGCATTCTTTAGTTTTCCCCTCCAAATTCAACACTGTGCCCACCACAATTTCACACACATTCTCCTCTGTGTGCATGACATCTAGATAGTGCATGATCGACAACTTGGACCAGTACAAGAGTTCCCAAAATATGCTTTGTGTGTCCCGAATTTATACCTGTTGGATCTGTCAAGTATTGCCGCCATTATATCAGGATGATTGCTGAGCTGCCTAAAATCGTATTCCTTCAGCACTTCCAAAATTTCATCCCCCGTCCATCTCCTGGGTTGCACATCAGTTTCTACAGTCCCATCAAATGCCTGGTCATCCTCCCGCCATGGGTGATCAAGTCCTCGCAACAACGGTGACACATCTGCACAATGTTCCTGCAATGAAGTCTGTTGCAATCAACAGTCATGCACTCTGGACAAGCTCTGTATCCCCTGGTAATATTGCTCGACAACATCCCGTAGGCAAGAAAATCACGGATGGTTCCAACAAGCATGGCATGCATCTGGAACATCTCGTTTTTGTACTTGTCATAAGTGGGATGACCAACGTTACTCAGGTACTTAAGCTCTTCAATCAAGGGTCTCAAATACACATCGAGAAACTTTCCTGGATAACCCGACTCTGGAATTAACATAGTGAACATATTGTATTCTTTCTTCATACACATCCATGGAGGAAGGTTGTACGGTACCAAAATAACTGGCTATATACTGTATTGAAGATTCATGTTATCAAAAGGATTGAATCTGTCAGATAAGAGCTGAAGCCAAACATTTTGGGCCTCTGGTGTAAAATGAGAAAACTCCCTAACCATGTGCTTCCAAGCCTCTCCGTCAACATGGTGTATAAGGGTATCATCGTCAGGCAAATCTCTCTCAACATGCCATCTCATTGCTTTGGCCGTGTGTGCAGACATAAACAACTGTTCCAGCCTATCAATCAGGGAAAAATACCGAAGTACCTTCACAACTTTCTTATTCCTGTAGGAGCCATTGACCTATCTGTGTGACATACCGGACATGCATTAAGGTTTTCAAGATCATTTCATTCAACATCTTCACCCCTGAAGAGAACGCAATCATATCTATGTGCATGGATTTCGATGTAGGTACAGCCAAGATGTTTTAGGATATGTCGCACCTTACAATGAGTGGTAGGAAGGTGATGATCAGGGGGCAGCATCAAAGCAGTCAATGCCAGATAATCATCAATAGCCTTGACACGCAATTTGTTCTCTACTTTGACCTTCATTACTCCCATGACACTTTCAACCAGTCTTATTGCACCTGTTGTACAACGGGGTCTGTTGGAAGGCAATCACCTTGTTGTACTTGTCAATACTGACAGCTCTAGGTAATTGTTGGACTGGCTCAATAGGAAAGAAACCCTAAACGGTGGGAGGGATATCTTGTGCCGGAGCAAATATACTGCTCTCATAAAGAAACACATCGTTGATTAACATCGTTGTTGGATCATTAGATGTGCTGGCCCTCTCAGAAAATTGCCCATGATCATGTTGGCCCACTGATGATGTTTCACCAAGATAAATCCAATATGTGTACTTATCCCAAAACCCTTTTTTCTTCAAGTGCTCCCATACTATATCAATGGAAAAATGAAAAATTGTTGCGACACTGACATTTCGTACAAGAGCAATAATGAATTGTTTCCCCGTTAGCATTAGCCTTCACATATTTCACAAAACTCCACATTCCAATGTCATATCTTCGATCCCATTTTGAAAGGCAAATCCAACTCTATCTATCCTAAAAATTCCAACTGTATATATATACATGCACCAATTAAAAATTCATCATTATATCTATATATATGTTGATCTTTAAACTACACATTACATTAATTCTTCTACTCCTTATATAATTACAAATTAAGACACACACACACACACGCGCGCGCGCGCGCATGCATGCATGCATATACTATATGTTAACAATTAACATAACATTATATATATATATATTCATTGAATTCAACTCAAAATCAACCCAACTAAACTCTAATTCAACAATCAACACACACACACACACACACACACACACACACACACACAC
Source organism: Geum urbanum (assembly GCA_946800695.1). Classification (NCBI taxonomy): domain Eukaryota; kingdom Viridiplantae; phylum Streptophyta; class Magnoliopsida; order Rosales; family Rosaceae; genus Geum; species Geum urbanum. Next base: position 58,822,062 of record OX326997.1, read on the forward strand.
ACACACACACACACACACACACACACACATATATATATATACGTACCTATATATATATAGCGGGATATAGCTTTACGAACTCATTTTGGACAACTTCCGACAACACCCAATGATTTGAGAGCGTTTTGTGTTTTTCTCACCGAATATTTTTTGAATGATTGAGCTACTGCCTAAATCTGTAAAAAAGAACTATAGCCGACGACTTAATAATATCATCGTCTATACTTTAAGAAGTCGTCAGCTATAGTTTCGACTATAGCCGACGACTTTGCCTTGACTAACACCGACGACCCGATTTTTTTATCATCAGTTATAGTATTATAGCCGACAACTATTTTTGTTGTCAGCTATAGTAGACTATACCCGACGACAAAAGAAGTCGATGGCCTATTTTTCTTCATTTCGTTGGCCATACTACTTATTTTGGTAGTGAAGCAAAAAGAAAGCAGGGGCATTCCTATGCTTGGAAATGTATTTTGTGTAACAGAGATTTAATAACGAATGGAATGAGATGGATTATTGGAGATGGAAAGACCATTAACTTTTGAAACTTTACTTGGACCTTTCCTTTTCCCCTCTGTAAACTTATATTGACATTTCAAGGAATTTGCAGATTAATAGTGAAGATACAGTAGCTAATTATATCTTGGATGGTGCTTGAAACAAAAACAAGTTACTCAGTGTTCTAGATTTGGACACTGTGAATGTCATATGTGGTATACCTATTATAGTCTGTCCTCAGAAAGATGAATTTATATCGGGTCTTGCTCCTAGTGGTAAATTTTCTATAAAATTTGCTTCTGTTTTTCAATATGATAGCATAATTGCTCATAAACATGCTTCTCTTCTGAACAAAATGTGAAAATTGAATATTCCTCCTAAGCTGAAAAGTTTTAGCTGGTTGTTAATTAGAGGAAGGCTTCAGACAAGAGATAGACTTTTAAAAATAAAAATGATTGATACTAATAGTTGCCATTTGTGTTCTAAATATGAGGAATCAATTGATCACTTATTTTGCAATTGTTCTGTTGCTAAAGCTATTTGAGATATCTCCCACCTTCCAGTTATAAAAGAAAATGAGGATTTAATCAAGAAATTGTACTCTATGCTGATGAAAAAAAGAATGATCAATTTGTATTAGCAATGGTATTGAATCTATGTCAATAAGTTTGGCATGCTAGAAATAATCTGATTTTTTTAATCCTACTGTTGTTAGCATGATTGCTGCCAACATTTGGAGTGACTTTGATGCAAACAATACTAGTTCCGACAAGCCTGAAAGATCTTCTAAGTTAGTCAAGTGGAGGCCACCGAATCAAAACATTGTCAAGATCAATTTTGATGGTTCAGTGAGACCTGGCAATAGACATTTTGTAGATGGTGATTTTGTGATCAGGAATGCAGAAGGAAAAATCATTGTAGTTAGGGCTAATGATTTTGGAAGTACAAGTGTTCCAGTTATTGAAGCCTTACCCTTGAGGGAGAGTCTTCTGCAAGTTAAACAATTAGTCATTTCCAACATTCATGTCGAATGTGATTCCCTTCTCATCATAAACTGCATTCATGAGAAGTGTGAAATCTCATAGAGGCTCAAGTCAATTATCCATGATATAAGAAAGATTGCCGAAGACCTCAACATCATTGGTTTCTCTCATATTTTTCGTGAAGCCAATTATGTTGCGGATAGAGTTTCAAATACAGGTCATGGCACTCAAGATAGAAGAAAATTGGAGGGTTCTTTACCCCCTAATGCTACAAGGATGCATATTTTTGATCTTACTGGTTCCAGATGCAATAGAGGAACGCTTCTTGTGTAATTTAATCTTTTCTTAGCAAAAAAAAATGAAAAAGAAAGAGTTGTTAAATAACAATATAAGGGTATTTAGGACTTTTAATATATTGATTTGGTTAGATATCTATGTTTATTAAAATAGGGACAAAAACCATTTTGAGTCATGAAACGAGGGCATTTTTCAAAAATTTCTCACCAAGTTTAGGTGTCGTTGTGGATAATTTTTGAAATGATATGAAGAACATGAATAATTGCAATAGAAGAATTTTAAATATAGATAAAAATAGGTAAAGACAAGGTAAGTTTAAATAATACAAATTAATCAACCAGTCTAACGTTTAGACAACTAAGAACTGGGCTAAAAGCTCAAAATGTTGTACCACCATACTCAATCCATTTAACAAATTGAAAAGACAAAAGCACCCTTCTTTATAAGATAAGAACCCTAACAAAAAATGTAGTAGCAACAATTTTTAGTTTCGATGATTACATAACCACGCCTCACGCGGGGTGTGACAACCCAAACCGTAATCATGCAGTTATCGATTTGTGTTACCCGTTATCGTAGATTAGTCGTATAGTTGGGTTTGTTAATGACTATTTCGCCAAGCGAGAATTTGGATTGACTTCCTTCATGAGAATTGTAGAGTATTTAATTTTGAGCTCGTAGGAATTTTTAGGGAATTTTTCGGATAAGCGAGCAATATTTTATCGAGTTTTGAAGTCGGTTGGTGAATATATATATATATAAGTGTTGTTTTTATTGTTGATTTAATCGTGACAGTCCGATCTTGATCAGATTGAATCGTAGCCATTGATTTGTGCTGTATATGTACGGGTATAAATACGAGGCAATTTTGGGAAAGTTTCCATTTTGGGAATTGTTGGATTGACCCGCGTTGACCACGGGTCAAACCGACCCATTTGGGCCGTGATTCTTCTCAACGTCGGTGTGCTAGATTCCGGCCACCTTTGGCCGTGAATCCTTGATGAGAAATATTGGGTTTGGGTTCCTCTTCAAGTTGGTAGGTAGATCATCGAGTTTGGTGGCCTGAGGAGGAAGAACCGACGCGATGAAAAGATGGGATTTTCGGCCGGATTTCGCCGGTGACAGAGGTGGCGGAGACAGCAGCTTTGGGGTCGACCTTATGGGAGTTTTTTAGCCCTTCGGATGGTGAGTCTATCCCAAGTGGTCTCGGCCCTTTCCGTTGCCGGTGGTGGCCGATCGAAGGAAATGATTCTAACGAGGTTTTTGAACTTCACGGTGAGTTTTGGACGTTTTTCGGTTAAAATTGGGCTTAGCTTTGAACTGGAAAGTTGTTGGAAAAGTTGAGATCTTCAAAAAGATGTATAGGTCGAAGAATTCTGGGTTGGTGGAATTCCGGCGGCCGGCGGCGGCGGCGGCCACATGCGCCGCCGTGCACGGCAGATCTCCGGCGAGGTAGAATTTTTGACAAGTTTTGTGTCATTTCGCTCATTTTCGCGTGCCAAATGCAATGGTGAGGTTTATATTCAGATTTGAGTTTGATAAATTTGGGCGAGTATTTAATTGGACAGTTATCAGTTTAATTCACGACAATATTAAAGAACACTTTAATTATCCGTTTATTTACGAGTCGTTTGATATTTGAGATTTGTTTGCGACTCTTTAAAGTGAGGGATTACAGGGAATTGAATTCAGTATTTGATTGAGTCAGTAATTAAACAGGAAAAATAAGTTGTTCGAGTACATGAGATTCTCAATGTTATTACTCAACAGATTACAATCTTAGCTATGCAGTATGAACTCCGATGATCAGATATTATTTTAATCGTGGTTTCAGGATCATGAGTTAGCGGGCGTGTCAGATGAATAATTATGTCGATCGATAGGGTTTCAGCTTTATGTTTATCCCAACAACCTGTGAGTGGACATTTTATTTTCACCGTTGACCTGCGAGTCTTGATTTATGCATTTTACGATTATGCATTTGTGATTATGCATTTTACGAGTATGCATTTACGATTATGCATGTGCATGGAAACAAATATGATTTGTTTTACACAGAGTACAGTCTCAGAGGTAGAAGCATCGATGCGTTGGCATGCTCGGCTGATCCCCGAGATGCTCCGGGGGAGGGGACAGATATCCTGACCTGAGGTCTTTCTGTTTATTTAATCATGTGTAGGTCTAGGATCCCGTGATTTAGGCTATACTGTGGCAGATGTGTCCGAGAGGGATCTTGCGGTTTTAAACTCGCATCATGTTTATTTTTAGACTTGCATTATTTTTATGCACATTATATATGAAAGTTATATTATTTACAGTTTCAGTTAAAAAGTGAAATATTATTTTCGTCCACTCACTCTAACAGTTTTTATGATTTTATGTGCCTTTTTCCTGGGCTTTTTGGTTTTCTTTGCCCAGATTGCAGTGTGTATCATGTGGGTGTCGGATGTCGTCGAGGGTGTCGAGTCCATAAGTCAATTCCTTTAGCAGTAGGTCCTTGCTCACTGTCAGTTTGTCTCTTGTGTTATTGTAGTCACCTTGGATACTAGTTCTGTAGTATAGTCTTAGTGAGACTCTTGTGAATAGACTGTCACTCGTATAGTTGTCGAGTTGAGCTTCTTCGTATGCGAATCTATATTTACTAGAAGTATGTTTTCAAATTCTGAATAATGTATCAGTTTTGATTTCCATCTTATGTTGAGAAATCCGGATGGACATCGGTGGTCCACGGTATTGTTTGTGGGTTTATCAGCGGAGTGTCAGTTTTCCTTGCAGGTTTTTGGTTGTCTCTTTTATAAGAGAAGTTATGTCAAAAAATTTACAGAAATTCGTAGATTAGGGTCAGTCGTTAGGGCTTGATTCTAGATTACTAGTTAATCTAGAGTCGGGTCTTTTCACGCAGGGTTTCAACCTAGTTTTCTATATAACAACCGTGGTCCTACTGTTCACACTTTCATTTTACTGTTCATTTTTTTTATTGTTCATACGCGTGTGAAGCGTGCGGTTCTCCCTCAATCTCTCTCTCTCTCTCTCTCTCTCTCTCTCTCTCTCTCTCTCATTAGTCTCAAATACACTCCGTCTCTCTACACCCCTCTTTTTTTGAAAAAAATTCACGTGTCAACAACCGATTGGTTAATGAAGTAAAAATTCAACAAGTTTACACTAAGCTCAAGGCACCAAATTATCATCCTTACCCAAATTTCTCAACCGTGCTCCGCCGCCGGAAATCATCGACGGAGCCCTGGTCATCGCTCTGTCTTTCTCCTCTCTCTTTTCCGGCTACCTTCTCCCTTTCTCCATCACCCTCGGCCGATCTCTCTCCCTGGCAGCGATGACATCCTCCCAACCACCGTTTCCCTCGGTCCTTCGTTGATTGATTTGGACACCCAGCAATCGAGACAACAATTTTAAATCGATCGCCCGCCGTCGTAAACCTCCTTTCCTCCTCCTCTATCCGTCAATATCCTCTCATCCTCGCCCCACTCTCTCGTCGGTCGACGCCGTTGTTGGAGTTTGGACATTAAGGACGAACCGATGAAGATGACGATGGTTTTGTGACCCAAAATCAATGGCCTAGAAAATTCAAGAAAAAATTGGACGGCTCAGATGGACCGAGAAAAAAAAATCAAATTTAGTTAAAATTAATTTTATTTAATTTTATTTCTTTTAAAAATTATAAGATGTAGGTTAAAATTCCAAAAAAAATCTACGAAAATTTTCACGGAACCGTTTTGACTTCTACGTTATTCTAAAATTATCAAACATGGAACAATTTCAAGACAAATTAAATGCGTCATTCGATTATCATTATTTAAGTATAGTGGAATATAACTTTTTGAAAATTTCAGTAATAGTTAAAAAAAAATCAAAAAAACAGACCGTACAATTAGGTCTATGGATTATTTTGTACATCTCCAAAAAAATTGAACAATTTTTGTGACCTTTTTGAGCTCAATCGACATAGTAAACTTTTATTTTGAATTAAATTGTCGATTTGAAACTCTCAAAAATAAAAAATAAATAGCTCGGTCACTGAAAAAATTATCAAAAAATACCCGCTGTAATTTATGGTTCCTATTTTTACTTTGAAAGTTTGATATTACGAAATCCATGAATTCGTGTCGACGAAATGAATGAATTCATGATGTGCCCACTAGTATTGTAGAACTTATTGAATGCTTTGAACAAATATAATATTTTAAAAGTGAAAAAGTTAGAAACAAATCAAATATAAAAAAACAAACAGTAGGATGAAGACATATAACTATTGTATGAGTAGTGTAAAATTTTGAGACGCTTTGGTCATCATTCGGGGTTCGATTCACGCATTCAACATCGAAGGTCATTTATGCCCTTATCGTCATTATATATGAGCCAAGAAAAACAATATCACACATCCATTAAGGAAAGAAAAATATAATACCTACATACAGAGGTACCCCTTACTATGTTTTAGACGGAAGGAAAACAAAAATTTGAATTGCCGAAGTTGCCAATAAGGCAAAATTAGAGGAATAAAAAAATAGGAGCTTAAACGACCATCGCGTTTGACCGAATGGATCAAGATTAAGACCATGACAAAACCGGCTGAAATTTTAATCATATTTTAATAATAGTTCAATGATCACATGGCATCGTACAGTAGGTTTCTTAAAATATATTGTGGTTGACCGCGATTGATGTGGTCAACCGTCACTTTACAGTGAATAGTGAAACTGTCGTTCTAACAAATCGTCGTCATAGTGGAACAACACTTTAAAAAAATTTCCAACATATAAGATTTGTATGAAAAGTTTCAGAATAGAAATCAGTATCTGCCAATTCGGTCAAAAGTTGTCGATGGACAAGGAATTTGTATAAATATTGCCCAACAGGAAAGAATAATTCCTTTTTCACAAACAATTGAACAAGATGGTTTTATTGCAATTTTCTCTCATTAATGCCTTACCACAACAGTTTGCCTCGCCGCAGATTTCGTGGCAATTTACAATATGTACATCACTATACAAAGCCATGAGTTTTAGAGGGCCTTCTGATCTAGCCTTCCATTCCAATTTAGGCAAGGGATCAAGCTTTGGAACCAGTCACCTATTTGGTCACGTTTGTTGACAGCCGGTAGCGGGTGTTGGCTCATAGCTAGTCGGGCAGACTCTCCTCTTGAGAGTTGCTGCCTTCTCTTCCCATCAAAAGAAACCCAGGCATTACTCCGAGCATCCTTTGGAATCTGTTCCAATAAATGTGTTAACATAGTAAATATAGAAAACTGCAATACATAAACCATGAGATGATAAATAATTCTACCTGCTACAAGAAGCATGCTAACCAGACCCGTATCCAAGCATGCGAGATGGATTTGAGAGAGGGATCACATCACTTCAAGACACATCACTTCAGCTGCACTAATTCCATTTAAACCGTGCTCTTTTCAATTGAAATGCAAGGTATTGCAAGCCTAAAAGGCTAAACCCATCAGCAATTTTACTACCAGCTAATCAACCAAATAGCATGACCAAATTGTAAGACCGTAGAGTTCAACATCTTCACCTAACAATACAAGTACTAAATTCTAAATTTTCATCACATAATCAAGAACAAAAGTTCAAAACTCATGTAATAGTTGAGCATAAAAGTATGGAATGTAGATTGATCGAGTAAGCCCAGGACTGAATGCCATTACAAAAGAACATCTCCATTCATCTGTATACTTCAATGTCATGGAAGCAAGCCCGGTATTTTATCTGTATACTTCAATGTCCATGACATCCTCCGGCATTTGCATGCAATACTCAATGCACAAAGAGGCATATGATGGCAAGCATGTTCAAGGATTGTACTACCGGAAGAACCGAGAGGAGATCATTACGTTAAGTGAACTCTTATAAACCAGTTTTTGCACGCTTCATCCCACTTGAAGTGAAAAGGGAAACACTCCCATATGATTGAGGACTTTCTTCTCTTAAGTTTGATTTTAGCATAGCAAGTTCTCTGAACTGCTCCCTCTTGTAGTGGTCTTGTGACTCGTGCTCAAGTAAAAAGGGGTTTGCCTCATCTTACTTGTATAGAAATTCATAGCTACCAGGTTCGCTTTTTGAACAGTTAGAACAACAGCACTCGTGTGGTTCTACAAAAGACACAAGTGCTTGATTAATATCCTTGCCTAGACACCAGGAAGAGCAATTTACATATATAATGCAATGAAACCGAGGGTGGACAACGACATAGTATTTCAGTTTAAGCTCTAAAAAACTCGAGGAATAATTAGCTCAAGTAGTTGCATTGCGTTGTCTATAAGACAAAAGCATAAAATGGGAGAATTAACAGAATCTATTACCTTGCGAACAATTAGCTCAAGCAGGTGCATTAGAAACTTCTCCAGACCTTTCCCTTGCACACGAGCAATTACCTGGCGATGTCGTTGACGAGGCAGGAGGAGGCCGGAGGGGAAGGGAGAGAGTGAGGAGGTGGATGGCTTCGGTGTTCGTCGAGGTTTCCGGCAACGGAGTTTTTGGGAGCCGAGAGAAGAGGTTGACTAAAAGATGGAGGAGGAGGCAGGAAGAGAGAGAGAGAGAGTAGCGACAAAGATTTTCCGACCAAGATTACGGCAGGGAGGGGCGGAGATTTCAGATACAAGGTTATGATCTGCTGGCCCGACCTCATCGTAAGCTCAAATTTGGAGAGAGAATCTGCGGCTGAGATTTTATATTTTTAGGTGGGGGTGCTCTCTCTCTGGTGCGCACACAGTAGCAATCACGCTCACTCTCGCGCCGCCGTAGGCCTCTGCTTCGATCGTGCTCCGCCTCAAGCACGTTAGCCCCTCGGCGTCGCACACAAATGTGCCGGCACACCCAACAGTTTGAGGGATCTCCGACACGAGCTCCACACGGACAGATCTCTGCCTCGTCGATGCCTGTGTTGCCACCACTAGGTCCGCCGTCGAGCTCCACCACCAAATTTGGTGTCTGCTCCACCTATCTCAAAGCTAGCATGGGGACTGCTACTGTATGTCTCGACAATAACACTATTGATGATTTGAGGACTCGACACTGCTACTATGCTCCAGCACTCGCTCATCTTATTGCATGAGATGTTTTTATATGTGCTGTGTTTTCAACTTCTTGTTTTTTTCTTGTTGATAAAGATGAAGTGTGTTCTTCTTTTCGATGGATGTGTAGTGTGGTACTGGTCGTTTTCATTTTTTTTTATTTCTCAAATCAAAGATAGTGGTACAACATTTGTAATTAAACTAAAATCTAGATGCTTTGTTTCTAGTTTTTGTCAAAAGGTTGTTATGAGAGCTCCCGCATGGGTAAAATCGAATAGGAGGAGCAATTTGAGGAGGAGCAGACACTGTTTGAGGTGGAGCAGTCACTGTTCATCGAATAGGAGGTGCAGAAGCTGTTTTTCGCGCAGCGGTGTCAAAAAATAGCACGTGCTATTACTGTTCATAAATTTTATTTTATTTTTGTTTTTTATTTTTCAACCAATCCATAAATGACACGTGTCATTGTCGTATGAATAATTGAATAAGATTTCGGGTAAGATTTCCGACGAATGACGAGTTGACACGTGTCACGCCGACAGAAGGTTATCGGGTAAATAATTGTACAAAATTTCTGATAAGATTTTCAACCAATCACGAGGCAACACGTGTCATGTCCACTGTTCATGATCGGCTCTAATAATTGTATAAGATTCTCGGAGAGATTTTCGACCAATTGAAAGCCGACACGTGTCATCAGCTTATCTAATCACGTCATCTACACTCGGCTATATATTTGTTGATCGGTGCTCATCGTTCATTCACACCAAAACCAACCATATATTCCACATTCCGATAAGATGAATCCTTTTAGTTTTGAGAATTTTTTCCGGAGGAGGCGACAGCAACGTCGGCGAAATGCCGAAATTGCTAATGCTTTCATCACTGAAGCGGTCGTGGTCGATGCAATGTTCGATGACGAACCACCTCGCCGCCGACCAAATGAAGAAAGAATGAGGGAGTCGAGGGGACATAATCTGATGGAGGATTACTTCATCGAACGGCCCGTCTTCAATGAACAAGCCTTTCGTCGAAGGTATCGAATGAGTACCAATTTATTCAACCGTATAATGACGGATCTCTGCAACCACGACCAATTTTGGCACCAAAGAGCTGACGCCGTCGGATTGGTTGGACTTCTTCCACAACAAAAGATGACAGGCGCTCTTCGTATGTTGGCGTACGGCGCAGCCGCAGATCAGTGTGCTGAAATAACAAGGATGTGTGAATCCACAACACTACAATGCATGAAGAAGTGGTGTATGCATATCTACGAGCTTTACGGTGACCTCTATCTCCGCGCTCCAAATGCCACAGACTTATCCCGACTTCTAAAGAGAGCAAGGCATCGCGGATTTCCTAGTATGATCGGAAGCATTGACTGCATGCACTGGGAGTGGAAGAACTGCCCCACAGCTTGGCAAGGAGCATTCTCGGGCCGAAAGAAGCGTCCAACTATTATTTTAGAGGCGGTGGCCTCATATGACACGTGGATATGGCACAGCTTCTTTGGGGTACCCGGATCACAAAATGACATCAACGTGCTCCACCAATCGGACATATTTGATTCGCTCCTTGCCGGAAACAGTCTGAGTGCGACCTATAAAGTCAACGGTATGACTTACCACAATACTTACTATCTAGCTGACGGTATATATCCCAGGTACTCCTTGTTTGTGAAAACAATCTCCAATCCCCAAGAGTTTCCACAGAAACTCTTTGCCAAGAAACAAGAGGCATACCGCAAAGATGTAGAGAGGTGCTTTGGAATTTTGCAATCTCGTTGGGGAATTATTCGGCATGCAGCTAGGTGTCATCACCAATCGACATTGAAGAGCATCATGTTGGCTTGCATTATAATGCATAACATGATTGTCGAAGAAGAATTTGTGGAGGAGGAGTTCGAGGAGTTGGAAGAAGAAGATCTTCAAAACCCATCAACTGCTTTCAATGTTTATGATGGGCCAGTAGATGAACAAGGTAATCGTATTCCTTTTGAGCCTGTTGGAAGGGATGCACAAAATGAACAACGATTTGCCGACCGTGTTGTAGATCTCCAATCTGCGTACATCCATGGAGAGTTGCAAAATGACTTAGTTAAGCACAACTGGTATCTAGAGACCGGCGAACGACTTTAAATGATGTGGGTGTGTAATTTTAATTAACCTGGTTTGCAACATGTTTGCTTTATTTGTTTTTCCTTTTAGTTGTTTGAGTGATGTGTGTTTGATTTTAAGTCATTATGTGTTGTTGTACTGTGCGTGAGCTATGATGGAATAAGAAAAGTGCGTTTTTATTACTTGGAAATTTAAAGTACATAATTTCAATCAAACCCTAGAATTATTGGAAATTTAAAGTACATAATTTCATAATGGAAAAACAAATACCAAACTACTGAAACAGTGGGCGATAACAATTTGAAAATGTTTCATCGCTACCATCTCCTTCCTCTTCCTCCATTTTCTTTAGGATACTCTCTTTTTTCTTCGAAAAATACCTCTTCGATTTTGGGGTCATAGCATCCGTATCCATTGCCATTATCCTTGAATCCTCCGCTTCGGCCCTCAATTTGTAGTCCTTCTCCTTAAGGGCGAGTTGTTTTTGGTACAAAGCTAGTTCAGTGGCATCCGTTTCTTTTTGCCCGGCGAGATGCATTCTTTGATTTTCCATCATGCTTTTCAAAACCTCATCTCTTACCTCATTTGAAGATGAGCATGCTCTTTTCCCCTTTCTTTTGGCTTCCTTGGCCGCCTTCACTCCGATTGGTCTAACCGGACTAGAGTACACTTCTTCTTCATTGCTTTGTGGTGTTGGAATGACTTCATCATCCTCCACATCGACGGGGGGATGCATTGAGGTAAAAGGAGGAATAGTTGCAGAGTTAGAATATGAAGGAGGTGGTATAGTAGGTTCGACGGCCCGAAAATTTGGATGGTTTTTCATCACTTCCCAACAATCAAACTTGGTAAACTGTTTCTTTTTTTGTGCCACGTACCATGATTGAGCTTTTCTTATCTAAGGTGCCAAAAATTTGTATGTCAAAATAATATCTAGGAAATGGAGATGTCAACATTGATTAAAATAAATGTAATAGATGAGCTTTACGACAAAATTATTAACACTTACCTCATCTTGCAAATTTGAGCCGGATTGTACATTCCTTCGTGCATATGCAAGAGCGGCACCCCAAGTTCTAAAACTCGGCTTCAACTTTGTAAAACGAGAAGAAACCGCGGTTTGGGTCCTAGGCTCCGGCCTTGATTCACCATGCGCAAGCTCCCAATTTTCCTTATAATCGGCATAGACTTTTTCCCACAATTTGTCGGACTTTTGCATGTTGCCGGTAATTGGGCAAATGCTAATGCGACAATAAGAAATACAAAGTTGCAAATCTTCGGAATCAAGCCAATTGGACATTTTGTGAGGAGGAAGAAGGAGAAGAGGAAGGAGAGGATAAATTTGTGTGAGATGTGAATGAAATTGTTGTAGTATTTATAGAAAAATACTAGGGTGTTATTTGCAATTTTTTAGAATTTTTAGGGATTTTTTTGCAATTTTTTAGGGGTTATTTTGCAAAATGGCAGAAAAAATCAGAAAAATCAGAAAAATCAGAAAAAAAATCAGGTTACCGTTTCGGTTGAATCTGGACCATCCGATCAGATTTTTTGATTTGAAATGGACGGTCCAGATCAATCTGACCGTTACTTCTTTTTTTTTAACCCGGGCTGCCACGTGTCAGCCTCCCATTGGTCCGGTAATTTTTTTTTACTTTTACTGGCGCGTGCATTACACGCGCCAAGGTGAAAAAAAATTAACCCCTGCTGACGTCACCCACGCGCGTGGATGACGTCAGCAGGTGCTCGAGCAACAGAACGAGCAGCAGCTGCTCGTGCAGCTGCTCGTCCTCGCGGTCAACGACCGGTCGCCGCGAGCTTCTCTCCCCGGTGCACGTCGTCTTTGGAGCTGCTCGTGCTACCGATGCCGGGGCCCGCCGAAATCCAGCTGCTCGAGCTGCTCGTCCTGCTCGCGGTGCAGCTGCTCTGATGATCAACCTGTTCTGCATCATTTTTTTTATTTTTTATTATTTTTTTTGGAGAAGCTGCTTTGCATTATTTTTTCTGTTTGGAAAAGTGCATTTTCCTAAAAACTTGCCGAGGAGTTCAATTTTGAGTATCATCGTGTTTTTGAAGCTTCCTATTGAATTTTTATTAAATGTGCTATTGAATTTTTATCAAAAGCGCTTCCTTTTTCAAAACTCATATTGTGTTTTTTGAAAATAATCTAAAAATTATAAGGGTACGGGAAGTGTAAATGTGTTTTTTAAAATAAAAAAAAATTACTACTACATTTTTGAAGTTGTTATTGTTTCGTTCAAATTGATGCTACTACGATTTTCAAAGTTTTGCTATTGTGTTTTTAAAACTGTCGTTGCGATGTTTTTCAAACTGTTGATACTATATTTTTCAAATTATTGATACTAAATCGTTTGTCGAGTTGTGATCAAATCATTGGTTGAGTTGCTACTGCATTGTTCTTCGAAATTGTTACTAAAAGTTTGTATAGTTGCTACTAAATCATTGTTCATCGAATTGCTAATAAATTGTTAGTGAACTTTTACTAAATCATTTGACAAGTTGCTATTGAAGTTTCGTCTAGCTGCTACTGAAGTTTTGTCCAGCTGATACTAAAGTTTTGTCTATCTGCTACTAAATCATTCTCGAAGTGCTATTGAATCGTTCGTTGAGTTGTTACTAAATTGTTAGTGAACTGCTACTGAATCATTCGTCAAGTGGCCGAGTATCTCTATAATTTTTGGATTAGGGCGAGCCTAATTGTTTTCTACATAAAAAAATAAGTCAAACTTACTAGTCGCAAAAAAAAATTTAGATTAATTTATAGCATTTTCTCACTCTAATAGATATTCTATACTAAAGTTAAATATAACTTTTGGTTAAATCATTTGTCAAATTTAGTAAGAATGAAGGAGAAAATAACTAATAGTTAAGTTTTCCTCTCCAATATTTTTCTCTTTTCACAGTATTTTATTTCAATTTGACTTAGAAATATATAGAACTATTGGAGCAAAAGTTAAAAATCTGGTGACCACATTTAGTTTTGTAATAAATTTGTTTGAAAAATAAGACTACTATTGGGAGTACTCTTAGATCAATACTTAAACATCAACTCAAAAATCATATAACATTTTCAAAACAATGAATAAAGATTTTCTTCATATAAAACTAAATTTATTCATTAAGGTCAAGTAGCAAAATGAGAATCTAAGAGCAAATTCAACTATCAAACTAAGAATTTATTCATTAAGGCCATATCTTATTTCCTTATCTTATTGCAAAACAATTATATAAGTATAAATTATAATCTATATATTAAATTTAAGAAATCAAAATACAATACTGGCTTTTTCGGGCCGGGCTGGGCGGGTTTCTTACGGGCCATATTGGGATTGAGACACTAAGCCCAAGTCCGGTCCACAACCCGACGGGCCGGGCCCATTGCGATTTTTTTAGGTCGGGTCGAGTTTGGGCTTCTTAGGCCTTACATGCATTCGAAGCCCGCGGGCCAAATGCCCCTAACTGAAAATAAGTGTTATTGAGTATAAAGAATATAAGTGCTTTCAAATTTTTATCGAATAAAATGATACTTAATTTTTATAAAAAAAAGAAAGAGCTAATATTGATAATAAATTTAGTTCTAACTGAATTGTGAACGATATTGTAAATTCCTCCGAGAAAGAAATTAATCTTAATTTTTTAAATTTAAAAGGTTGAACTGAAATTAGGAAGAAAAAAATTAAACTACAAATTTTTGGAATTTTTTTATATTATCGAAGAAAAAAAAGTATTAAATTGAAGAAAAAAAAACAAAGAGAGTAGAAAAGTTAATCTGTCAACGTTATAGTCATTGTTCTTATGAGTAATATTTTGTTATTATTTTTTTCTGTCTAAATAATAGATTATTGTCTTTAAATATATTTGAATTTTTCATTTCATCCTTAAAATAATTTATTAAAAATAAGTGAATAATTATATGGGATATAGGGGAACCGGAAAATATAAATAAAACACTAACAATTTCGAAAATCAAAACCTTAAACCCTTTGCCCTTCTGTTTCTGTGCTGCCGCTCCTCTCAGCTTCACCTTCTCTAGTTCTCCTCTTTACTCTACTTTACTTTTCACTGCAAACCCGCCGCAGCCACCGTAGTTCTTCTCCTTTCTCAACTCCCTCTCGCACTCTTCAACCCTTCGCTTCATCTTGTTCGGTAATTATCTTTCTCTGATTATAGAAAACTTAACATGTTGTTTGCATGAATTTATGCTCTAAGACTCAAAAGGTCGGAGCTTTGATTATCTTAAATTAAGAAATTTACCAGCTCGAATAAGTTTCGATTTTGTAATAATCCAGTTTAACATTTTGTAATTGTGTTCGTATGAGAATTACATTGAGGAACTTCCTCTGGGATGCTGCTATATTTGTTGTCAATTGTGACTTCCGCTTCAGTCACAACTAATTATGTTTAATTTTTATTTAATTTGTCTTATTTAATCATCCTACAGACGAATTTCAAATAATAGACATTCACTGAGGGGAGGGAGTCATAAAGAAATGGAGGTAAATCTGGGAAAATTGGCTTTTGACGTTGATTTTCATCCGTCGGAGCAGTTGGTGACTACAGGTCTCATCGATGGTGACCTTCAAGTGTACCGTTATGCTTCTGGTGCAGTACCTCAAAGGTCTATCTTCTACTCAGAAATTTTATACTGCTCATTTTCTAGTTTTTGTTTGTTTATTTGTTTTTTTATTCAGTGTTAAATGACTATGATTTTCTCGTGATAGGGTGTTGGAAGTTCATGCACACAGCGAATCATGCAGAGCTGCTCGGTTCATCAACGGTGGCAGTGGTACTATTAAGTTCTTGTGCTTTCACATTAGTATTAAGTTGTAGGTATTTGTGCTAATAAACAGCTCTTGATTTATGCTGTAGCCATTTTGACGGGTTCTCCAGACCACACAATTCTTGCGACGGATGTGGAAACTGGTTCTGCTATCGCTCGCCTGGAAAATGCTCATGAGTCTCACTCTCTCTCTCTCTCTCTGCTTTATTAATATATTTAAGAATGCTCAATTAGGTCATCATCTGAACATGTTTGCCATCTAATGCAGGGCTGCAATCAATAGACTTATTAACCTAACCGCGTCTACTATTGCCTCGGGAGATGATGGAGGCTGTATTAAGGTCATTTTCTAATACTTGAAATTCCTTTGCCTCTTTTTTTCTTCTTCCCTTTTTCTCCTTAATAATAATTCTTTTGCGTTTGTTCATTCTGCAGGTTTGGGATACTAGACAACAATCTTGCTGCAACTCCTTTGATGTTCATGAGGACTACATCTCTGATATGACATTTTCAGCTGATTCCATGAAGCTCCTGGCCACTAGGTAATCCTCCATGCTTGTTTTTCCGTTCAATTCCTTGTATTATATTTTAATATATATCTTGAGATTTTATCTATTGTCATGCATTTTCTAGTGGGGATGGAACTCTATCTGTTTGTAGTCTTCGAAGGAATAAAGTAAGGCATCTTCCCTAAGGTTACTGTGCTACAACATAATGCATAAAGTGGATGCCATTAGCCAGTTCTGCTATTTTGACAGGTCCAAGTTCAATCTGAGTTCTCAGAAGATGAGCTACTGTCTGTTGTCATTATGAAGGTTGACTTTCTATCTTCCATGGTTTTCATGTCCTCCTAGTAATTTTATCAATCATCAGAATCACATCCCTCTTGGCTTTTTTTTTGTTGTCATTGTAATCTCTATTGGATTCTCTTTTTGTTTGATCAGAATGGTACAAAAGTTGTTTGCAGCTCCCAAACTGGGAATCTGTTGTTGTATTCATGGGGTTGTTTTAAGGATTGCAGGTATGTTACTTTGACAATATTTGGTAACTCATATTGAATGTTTAAAACTGTGAAAGTCTCTAGATACGATGTTTACCATGATAGGTGGACTTTCAATCTATTTTGTCCCTTTCCGCCAACTGATTTTCCCTTAATTTTTGAATTCCAGTGATCGTTTTGTTGATCTTTCTCCAAATTCTGTTGATTCTTTGTTGAAGGTGAGTCAGCCAAATATTTGTATTTCCATCTTTTGGGATACATGTTAAAGTTTGTTTATTAAAGAAATTTATATTGGTTTAGCTTGATGAAGATAGACTTATCACTGGATCTGAGACTGGACTTATCAGGTGAATTTCATGTTGAATGACTTCATCACATTATTATTATTCTTTGATTGTTTCGAATATTAATATTTTCTATGTATTTCTTCCAGTCTAGTAGGCATTCTACCCAACAGAATCATCCAACCGATTGCAGAGCACTCAGATTATCCTGTTGAGCGTCTCGGTACGTATCCTGGTTTATAGAAATCAGTAATCGTTGTAGGCACTGATGCACCCTTTTGTTTTCATAAGGTTTAGATTTTCTTGGACAGTTTACTAATAAATAACACCGAGCGGTATAGATTGTTAACAAGCTTGTTATAAGTACTACTTAACATGTATGCTCTATTGTTGACCTGAGGTAAATATAGGCTCATTGGCCTCTACAAGACGTGACGTTCTGTGGCAGTTATTTATCACATCAATTGCCGCATCCTGTGGTTAAACAATATCTGATTCACCTAGCATAATTGATCCTTGCATTTGGTATAAATCTTGTGGGATTGTGTGCGCTTACCATACTGTTCTTTTCTATTGCAGCCTTTTCCCATGATAAAAAATTTCTTGGTAGCATAGCACATGATCAGATGTTAAAGGTCTTCATCTCTCTCCTCATTTATATTTGATCCCCGAGAATTTTATCTTTGTGAATACTTGTCAGCTAGTTTACCTTTGTGGCGTTTTGATAGAATATTTGTTAATGTTTACCTTTTCAATTTTGGGCGACGTAAATATCATTTCCTTAGGAGGTATATCTTGACTAGCAGTTTAATGCTCTGTCCTGTTAATTGTTTCATGCAGCTGTGGGATATGGATGATATATTACAAAGTTGTGGAAATACTTCAAGGACTCAAGCAGCTGTAGAGGACAGTGATAGTGATGAGATGGATACAGATATTAATCCTCCAAAATCTAGAAAAGGTACGGTCTTGCAGCACTCTATATAACTGAGTAATCACACAGCATCTGCAACTGAATTGAGCCATAGTAATAAGTTTAGTGCAAAACTATTCATACCTTTTCATTTAAAAACTTATTGTAACTTTCTAAATCTTAAGCTAAAGGATGTGATAGATGATTCATTTCAAGAAAAGATATAGTTCTATTGGTTCAGCCAGCATTCAAACCGAGGGTTGCTTAGGGTTTTTTCTGTGGTTAGACCCAAATTTCGTATCCACTCCATTTCCATGTCAGAAGGATTTGGAGCAAATTAAATTTGCTAGAAGAGCTAGAAGTTAGTAATCGATAGGCCCAAATAAAGATTTCAGCAGTTATTGTAACTTCTGCATTCTGCTTATTGAGATTATTTGTGAGCAGTCAAAGGAATATTTGAATATGTTGTGCTTCAAATCTACACTATATCAAAGTGTTGCAGCATTCTCTTGTGTGCATCAGTGCATATAATTGTTTTTGACAGAAGAGACAATCATTGCAGGAACCAAGAGAAGAAATGCAAGCAAAGATCATGTTACAAGCTCACAGAACTTCTTTGCTGATTTATAGAAGATGGTTGGATTAAAGTTAGAATACTTTGACAAACAAGTTCATCAAAGCACATACCCTTGAAACACTTTGGTACCTTTCAGGAAAGCTACTATCTCAATGCTGCTAGGAAGAAATTGGTTGGTTCTCTCTCTTATTTGTTTTGGGTAGTTGAAATATTTGGGTTTTCGATATTCTTATATTTTGTCCCTACTTGGCTATTTTCATTTAAGTTTTGTACACCTGCTCACAATTCTCAGGAAATTCCAGAATGTAGTATTAACTCAGTGTTGATCCTTGATTGAGTGTTGAGTTTATCTACCTCATAGATCTCATAGATTTAATTTCCTTTTTGCACCTACATAATCTGTACTTGGTCGTCCCATCTCTGAGGAATCTCTAATCTATTCATCCATTTGCAACAGTTGAACTATGAACTGGAGACCTGAAATTATTTACTTTTGAGTAAAAGATGAAGGGGAAATGGGAAATAGAGGAGAAAGTTCCCTTCATAAAACAGAAAAGGAAGAAAGAAAAAAAGATAAAAAAAAGTACTTAATTAATTGTAATTTACAATAGAGATGCATTTTTCTTTGGAAAAATAGCTAAAAACGTCACTCAAGTATAGTCCGTTCTAAATTTTGTTCACTAATTTATGACAAATATCACTTTGTTTACTGTCAAATGAGCAAAATATCACTTTGTTCATTATTGAATATCAATTTGCTCACTATCGAATAATACTTTTACTCACTTTGATCACTCTGAACCGGAGAAATTGGTCATACCTGAGTGAGCAAAGTGATTTATGAGTGATCAAAATGAGTAAACCATTATTCGATAGTGAGCAAAGTAATATTTGCCATACATGAGTGAGCAAAGTTTAGAATGAGTCATACTTGAGTAACATTTTTAGCCATTTTCCCTTTTTCTTTTTGCATCCAATTGTATTTTCAGTAGAGATGATAGCACTTGAGGCATTCTGGGTCTGTCTTGTGGTTCTTCAGCCAAGCAGGATAGACTTAACTTCATCAATCTCAATGCGAACTCCATCAGATGCTCTACATTCAAATTAGGATCTACTGTTCCAACAGGTTCAATTTCTCCATTTTCTCCATCCATGTTTGAAAACACAGCGTCTGGAAGTACTTCTCCGTCCTCAATAAAATAGCTTCTTTTCCTGTGACAAGTTCCAGCATAACAATACCGAAAGCATACACATCAGTTGTAGGTGTCACCAACCCACATTCTATATACAGTAAAATCTCAATAAATTAATAGTTTTAGGACTGACAAAATTTATTAATTTAGCGGGTTATTAATTAATCGAGTATTAAATTAATACTAGTTTTCAAGTTAGGACTGACAAAAAATATTATTTTAACGAGGTTATTAATTAATCGAGTATTAAATTATCGAGGTTCTACTGTACTATGGTGCCATGTAACCTTTTGATACCGGTGCAAACTTCCAAGATGAAAACCCATGTTTCTTTCTCTGCTGATCTTGCAAGACTGAAGTTGGCAATCTTTGCCCTTAGAGCATCTACATCGGCTACCGTGGTGCTCGAGCAAATGGTGGGGTCGGTCGGATTTTGCTCGAGCAAACCAGATTTGGCGACGCAGCGGTGAGATCGATGAGAATGAAACACGAGCAAATCGGCGATCGAGTAATCGCTCGAGCAAAATTTGCTCCAGCGTTTAATGCAGCGCCTGGCGGAGCCCACCGCACGTGGGTGATGTCAGGCCCGTTCCATTTTTTTCTTTTAAGCGCGTGCAACGGTTAAAAACAAAATTGCTGCACGAATGGGAGAGCGACACGTGTCTGGGCCTTTTGAAAATTTACCCTACAACAGTAGAATTGATCGGGGCTTTTGATTTTGAATCTGAAATTTGATCCAACTGTCCAGATTTAAGCAAAACGGCTATTTCATAGTTTAAAGGGAAGAAATGGAATATTTGCACGAAAAACCCTAAAAAATGCAAAAAAAATTCCTAAAAATTGCAGAAAACACCATAACTTTATATATATATATATAAATACTACTTCAAATTATTCATCACTCCTCTCATTTCCTTGAGTATCACTACCAGAAGAATTACTATACCCGACGAGATTCCCAAAAAACGACCGACGACAAGGGTTCTCGTCGAGTATAGTTTACTATAACCGACGACAGGATTACCTCGTCGGACATAGTTTTTTTTCCGACTAGATAATCTTGTCGTCGGTTATAGTGGCCGAAAAGTCGTCGGGTATAGTTTTCAATTAAGGCCGACGATTTTTTCAGACTATAACCGACGAGTTATTGGTATCGTCGACTATAGTTTCTTATTTCAGATCCAATCTGGACAGCAGCTCTGTGATCGATTCAAAAAAAATCTCCCGCGAAAACTGAAAATGCTCAGAAATCTTTGGGTGATGTCGAAAACTGTGAAGAATGATCATGAGTTCGTGATTCATTATATATAGGTACGTACATATATATATATGTGTGTGTGTATACGTGTTAATTAATCGATTGTTGATATGATATGATGTCTTTGGGCGGGGGTTGGGTTTTATATGGGATTAAGATTTGGCGCGAAATGAGTGTTTTTTGGGGTTTGGGTTATTAAATTTCGCGGTTTTTAATCCCTGCTAATTTTACCTCTCATTGTTGGCGCCAAAGGTGAAAATTAATGGCGGGGGATTAGCTTGATCAGTGTTGTAATTAATTAGCTAGCTAGCTAGTTAGGGATCAAGTAGGCTAGATCGAATAATTAAATTATGTAATTTAATTATAGTTTGAATATCGATATATATATATATATAGAAATATATATATATATATATATATATATCTAGCTATGAAATTTTAATTAATAAGATCATGGGTATATATACATGCAGTTATAATTTTCAGGATGGACAAGAGTTGGATGTGTCTTCCAAGATGGGATGTAAGATATCACCGTGGAATTAGAAGTTTTGTGGAATATGTGAAAGTTAATTGTGGAGGGATGACAATTCATTATTGTCCGTGTACGAAATGTCAGTGTCGCAGCGAGCGATATCGTTTTCACATCGATAAAGTATTGGAGCACTTGAAGAAAAACGGGTTTTGGGATAAGTACACATGTTGGATTTAGCACGGTGAGAGCTCATCAGTTGGTCAACATGATCACGGACAATTTTTTGAGAGTGGATCTACATCCAATGATCCAACAACAAGTCTGATCAACGATATGTTTCCTCATGAGAGCGGTATATTTGCTTAAGCACCGGATATCCCTCCCGTCGTTGGAGACTTCCCTCATATTGAGCCAGTCCAGCAATTACCTACAGCTGTCAACACTGCTGGTATGGACAAGTACAACAACCTCATTGCCTTCCAACAGACCCCGTTGTACAACGGGTGTAATGCATCTGTTCTCGAAAGTGTTATGGGAGTAATGAAGCTCAAAGTGGAGAACAAAATGAGTGTGAAGGCTGTTGATGATTGGCTGAAGTGGTCTGGTTCGTTGTTGCCCCCCGGTCATCGTCTTCCTACCACTCATCGTAAGGTGCGACAGATCCTGAAACATCTTGGCCTTTCCTACATCAAAATCCATGCTTGTAGATATGATTGTGTTCTCTTCTGGGGTGAAGATGCTTATGGGAATGATCTTGAATCCCTTGATGAATGCCCGGCATGTGGTACAGATAGGTATAAGTTGACTCTTGCCGGAAACAAGAAAGCTGTGAAGATACTTCGGTATTTTCCGCTGATAGATAGGCTAGAACGGTTGTTCATGTTTGCACACACGGCTGAAGCTATGAGATGGTGGGCCGAGAGGAATTTGCCCGACGGTGATACGCTTATACACCCTGCTGACGGAGAGGCTTGGAAGCACATGGTGAAGGATTTTTCTTATTTTGCATCAGAGGTTCGAAATGTTTTGCTGGGGCTTTCATCTGACTGATTCAACCCTTTTGGCAACATGAGTCTTCAATACAGTATATGACCAGTTATTTTGGTACCGTACAACCTTCCTCCATGGATGTGCATGAAGAAAGAATACAATATGCTCACTATGATAATTCCAGGGCCGGGTTATCCAGGAAAGTGTCTCGATGTGTATTTGAGACCCTTGATTGAGGAGCTTAAGTACTTGAGTGAGTATGGTCATCCCATTTATGACAAGTTCAAAAATGAGATGTTCCAGATGCATGCCATGCTTGTTGGCACCATTAGCGATTTTCCTGCACGCGGGATGTTATCGGGCAATGTTACCAGGGGATACAGGGCTTGTCCAGAGTGCATGACGGTTGAGTGTTGCAGACCTCATTGCAGGAAGATTGTACAGATGCGTCATCGTTGTTGGCTTCCACATGATCACCCATTTCGGGAGGATATTGAGGCATTTGATGGGACTGTGGAAACATGTGAGCAGCCGAGGAGATGGACGGGGGATGAAATATTGGAAGTGCTAAATGAATACGATTTTGGGCAGCTAAGCAATCATCCTGAGATAGTGGCGTCAATACCTGACAAACCCGACAAGTATAAATTCTGGACACACAAAAGTATTTTTTGGGAACTTCCGTATTGGTCCAAGTTGCTGATCAGACACTACTTAGATGTCATGCACATAGAGAAAAATGTGTGCGAGAGTGTGATCGGCACAGTGTTGAATTGGGAGGGAAAAACTAAAGACGGCCCGAAGGCACGCATTGATCTTAAAAGGATGGGACTGCGAAAACATTTGTGGTTGAGAGATGGGAAGAAAAAAATGCCACAAGCTCCTTATACCGTCAAGCCTGCCCAGAAGAATGAAATTTTTGGCTGGATGGGTAATGTCAGGTATCCTTCAGGCTATGCTAGAAATATAAGTCGATGTGTTAACTTCAAAGACAACAAGATGTACGGACTAAAGAGTCATGACTGTCATATACTGCTTCAACGCCTCTTCCCTGTTTTCATTCGAGGGTACCTGCCCAAAGAGGTGGTGGAGCCGTTAGTGGCTTTGTCAAGATTCTTTCAGAAGTTATGCACGAGAGAAGTGAAGAAATCGGACTTGTTGGAAATGCAACAGGACATCATTTTTATCATGTGCAAATTCGAAAGGATATTTCCTCCAAACTTTTTCGACATCATGCCTCACCTGATGCTCCATCTTCCGGAACAATTGTTGCTTACTGGTCTAGTACACTACACATGGATATATCCTATGGAAAGGTACGTAATGCATCTCTGAATCTGGCTATATATGTCGATCTTTAATATTATTTATTCACTTATTGTTGCAATAAGCATAACATGCTCGATCTGTAATTATCACTTTACAGACAATTAGGAGACTACAAAGACTATGTGATGAACAAATCTGCACCCGAAGGGTGTATCGCTGAAGCATATATTGCGCATGAGTGCGTAACGTACACCAAGTTGTATTTGGGAGCGTTGGAGGACCCTCCACAACATATGCCAGTAGATGGAGGGCAGTTCAACCTTTCGATCATCTCCGATGATGTTGAAGTTTCTGGAAAGTTGCCCAACTCGTACAAGTTGGAACCTTATGAGCTAGTCATTGGCCATTGGTCGGTATTGATTAACTGTCCAGAAGTTCAATATTGAAAAAATTTGCACCTTTACTGCCCTACTATTTCCGGTGATGTTGAATACCACAACAAGACGTTCGCAAACTATTTTGGCAAATGGGTACGTTTATAGATAAATTGACCTGTATATGAATTTAAGTGCATGTCTCGTATCCTATTTATAGTTAAGTTAATAAATGATTATTTTCAGATGAACCATGTATAAGATGATGGTATCCCTCAGTGGTCACACGAATTGAGGCTCTTGGCGCAGAAACCGGTAACTTCCAGAATTTATCCTATGTGTAAGGTAAATGACGTGCTATTTATTTGTGAACATAGAGATGTCAGATGAAAAATACAGAATTCTGGGGTAATGGTGCATGGTGGCCAGAATGAAGTTGACTATTACGGTGTTCTTCATTCAGTTGTCGAATTAATATATGGGGAATGCATGACCGTGCACTTGTTTAAGTGTAGATGGTTTGATACCGACCCTCAGAACACAAGGACCGATCAATACGACATTTTTTCGGTGAATACTGTTACAAGCTGGTATGAAGATGATCCGTTTGTTTTGGCTACGGCGGTGAAACAATTGTTCTATCTTGATGATCTTGTGCATAAAGGCGCGTGGAAAGTGGTTAACCATGTTCTTCCACGAAACATATACAGTGCCTCAACCCTTGGTGTGACATCGGATAATGAATAAGTTAGTGCATACCAAGAGCCGAACGCAACTGCTATTCCTGAAAACTCAACAATTCGCCTTAATAATGTGAGACAGGGCAGTGTGGTACGAATTCCTCAACCGAATCTTATTGATGTTAATCAAAATGAAGACAATGAAGACTCAAGTGACGAGGGCATACACATCTTACCTGAAATTAACTCGGAAACAGAGTCAGACTCAAGCGATGATTCTGACTATGCGCCTTAGTGTATATATGTATGTTTTTTTGAGTTTGAACGTGCAATGTAACGGAAATTATATTCAGATGATCGACTTTAAATTGTGTCGATTAAATTGCTGCAGGCCAACCGACGATATTCGAATAAATATCGTATTATTAAATAGTAATAAATATTAATATTTAAACATATATATATATAGCCAAAAAAATTAAATGTCATTTTAATTTAATTAGGCTTTTAACATAATTTCCGTTTTTTTAATAATAATTTCGTATTATTATATATTAATAACTATTAAGTACACTATATATAACCGGCATATGAAAAAAAATAAAAAAACTATAACCGACGATATTCATATCAAATATCGTCGGTTATAGTTTCGGGTATACTATGGCCGATGATATTCATATCAAATATCGTCGGTTATAGTTACGGGTATACTATGGCCGACGATAATACTTATATCGTTGGCTATAGTTGGCGTTATATCCCAAAACTGGCACCGTTTCGGGCAGTTTCATTTCGATCTGCAATCCGTTCTCTCTCAATCTCAATCTCAATCAAGCCCTCTTGTTCCATCAAGCAAGATCGAGGAAGGTTCTCTCAATCTCAATCAAGCCCTCCATCATCAACAGGATCTCTCTAAACCAAAAACAGGTTCTAGCTAAATTCCTAAATCCCTATGTTGATTTTAGGTTAGATTTTAATTTGTTTACTTTGTTTACCGATAATGTGGATTCATTATGTTGATTGTGTGAATATATATTGGATTTTTCTTGAATTTTATAAGTTATGGGAATTATTGTTAATTTTTGGGATTTATTGGAATTATTGTGTTCATTTTTTGGGATTTGATGGAATTATTGGAATTCTTGTGTTGAATTTTTGGATTGGTGGGAGTTATTGGATTATATTGGGAATTATTGGATTATTTTTTGGATTGTTTTAGTGTAGAATTATTAATTGGTTTATATACATATATATATATTGTGTTCTTATTAATTTAATTATATTGGATATTATTGAATATATTTTTTAGTGTTGAATTTAGTGGATTGTTGGAATTATTTCATTATATTGAGAATTATTGTTGATTTTTTGGATTTTTAATTAGAATTATTGGATTATATATATAGATGAGCTTAAATATTAATTATTGGCTATTATTGGATATTATTGAATGTTTTAGTGCTCATTTTTGGGATTGTCCTAATTTAGTGGAATTATTTTGAGAGTGGAATTTTTGGATTAATTAATTGGAATTATTTTGAATTTTTGGTAATTTAGTGGAATTATATATGAAGGAATTAATATATAATGAAATTAGGTGATATAATGGAAATTTTATGTGAGTGGAAGGATTTTAATTTTAATTTTAATTTTAGCAACGATGAATTGGTTAAATTGCGGTGTTTCCCGAGGGGGGTCGGGCTCGAGGGGGAGGTCGAGGGGGAGAGGGAGATCAGGACGTGGAGATGAGGGTACCGGAAGTCGGTCCGCATCAGGATCCACGAGCGTCGGCAACACTTACAGTCTTCCGCAGACCTCTCGACACCATGCATTACTGGGCGAGGGACAACCTCAGCAGCAGCAGGTGGAGCCTGCTCGATCCTCAGGCGCGAGGAGGCTTCATAATGAGGTCAGTCGCACGCCGGAAACGGATAGTGCGACTCAATCCTCGGTCCGAATGCCGGAGATTCATCGCGAGGACCCTTCCCCCTTCATCCACCAGACAGCTTCTCATTCTTCCGAGGAGGCTGGTGGATCCACTCAGTCCTCGGCCAGGATGCGACTATGCCCGCCGTCTACCTTATTCTTACCTTTGGAAATCCCGACGATACCTCTCGTCGATTCCGATGGGATGCCTGTTCCGGGACAGGTAGGGTTCATTACCCCAGATCAGGCATATGCCTATGTACCCTTCCCGGAACCTCTCTGGAGTGTGAGGATTCCGGGACAACGCACCGACGAATCAGGTAAATATTAATTAGTGATATCTTTTTACTTAGTAATATTTAAATTCAATTAGGTGTTGATGTTTAAAAAATCATCTACATATATATGTGATAGGCGAGATCGTGCCCGGTGACAAACAAAAGAGAACCAGAGGCCCTGTCGTCGGCAAGTTACTGGACGACGCCATTCAGGCTAGCGGTGGTGGCCAAGTTATGATTCCAACCGGGGATAGAGGGCAGGTGATCGAGGGAAAGGTCACTCGAAAGTACGCGGGGATGGCGGGCAGCCTCATATGGGATAGAGTCCCAATGTTGTGGCCAGATTGGAATTCAGTGCCGCAATCTGTCAAATATCAGCTGAATAATGCGTTGTCGGTGAGTTGAATTGTATATTCATCATGTAAATTTTCTAAATAAATTTTTAATATTATTGATATATATATATATATATATATGCATTGCAGAGGTGGTTCCGCGTGGATGCAGACATTAGACCCACGTGGGCGGATGAAGTGCATGGGAGCAGGTTTGCAGACCGGCATTTGTTTCAATTTTTTCGTTTTTTTTATTATGTTCATACAATGTTGTAAGTTACTAACGCTTGATTTTATTAATATATATAGGTATAAGGAGTGGAAGGGTGAGTTGAAGAAGCATTGGAAAAAGTACGGCGACGATCGTTCGAGTACCCCTAGCAAGTTTCGTTATAGGGAGTACGAGTGGCGATGACTTGTGGTTCACTTCAACAACCCGAAATTGAAGGTACGCAACCTTCGATCGATTAAATTTTTATTTTATCGTACTTCCCTCAAATTATTTGGCTAATGAGTATTTTTTTTTATGTTGGATTAATCGAGCAGGCTCTTTCTGAAGTCAACACAAGGAACCGGGCCAAAAACACCAAAAATCATCATGCCGGTTCCAGATCATACTCAGGTTGGATCGAGGAGGCGGCCAACCACCCAGAAGAGGATCCCCTTGTCTATACGATGCAGCACGCGTATCCGCAGTCCCCCGAATATGCTGTAAGTGTCCTTATAACAAAATAAAATTATTTCTTATTTTTTTAGATTGTTTTTTTTAATTAATATTTTATTGTTCTTAAACACCAAAAATCATCATGCCGGTTCCAGATCATACTCAGGTTGGATCGAGGAGGCGGCCAACCACCCAGAAGAGGATCCCCTTGTCTATACGATGCAGCACGCGTATCCGCAGTCCCCCGAATATGCTGTAAGTGTCCTTATAACAAAATAAAATTATTTCTTATTTTTTTAGATTGTTTTTTTTAATTAATATTTTATTGTTCTTTGTCAATTAGGCGAGAATTCAGGAGGAGATTCCGGAGGTGTTGACTCAAGTGGCGAGAGAGCTCTATCCCAACACCCCCGATGCGGAACTCCCGATTGATCAGATTGATTGATCTGATCCGATCGTCAGGGCCAGGATTATGTCAACTGCGATCCCTCCAGGGAAGAACACATTCTACTGCAGGGGTTCCGGAAAGTGGGGTCAAGGGCTGCTGAAGCAGACCCCTGAATTCTCTCGTGGATCGGGATCATCATCATCTGCGAGGACTAATGAGCTACAGGACCAGCTTCATAGGCAAGCAATTGAGATGGAAGCTCAACGGCGTCGGATGGAGGAGATGGAGCAGGTGCAAGCCGCAGAGCAGAATCGGTTGGCCGAACAGCAGCAGCAGATGGGGACATGGATGCAGCACTGTTATGCACAGTTGCAGACATCTGGAATCCAGATAGCTCCCCCACCCATTTTCGGTGCTCCAAAGCCACAGCCACAGCCTCAGCCTCAGCCTCAGCCTCAGCTGCAGCCTCAGCCAGACCAGGACCAACCAACTTATGACGATCCGTTTGACCACATAGACTTAGGAGCAGGACCCCCCTAGATTTGAACAATTGTCGGTTTTTTATTTTAATTATTTACTACGCATATGTATACAGATTTGAACGATTTCGGTTTTTTTTTATTTACTACGTACTATAGTTTCAATGGTTGTTGATTTTCAATTTGAACAATATTGCTGATTTTTTGGGAATGCATGTTTTGGGATAAAACCCAAAACCTGCAAAAAAAAATTAATTATTATTAACTATAACCGACGATATGTGTCAACCTCGTCGGCTATAGTTTTCTCCACGGTCAACCATTTTGACCATGGAGAAAACTATAGCCGACGATGAACCATCGTTGCCTTTAGTCTCCCTTTTTTCCAACGAAAAACCTAATTCATCGTCGGTTATAGTATCACCGACGGTGCATTACCGACGATACTATAGTCGTCGGATATAGGCTATACCCGACGATAAAGAGGAACAGTCCGACGACACCTCATCGTTGGGTATAGTAATTCTTCTGGTAGTGTATTTTTTCCAAAAAAATAGGCACCCATTGGTTTCTTTCTGAAGATTTACAAATGTGTATCTCTTTCGCATGTCATAGCGTTGATGAATACAACGACAACAAACAAAAAATGGATAAATTGTAGGAGACGATTCATGCCGATTTTTTTCTAAATTGGGAGCCAATACAAGTTGTGCTTTCGTCTCACTACAATAAGTTTAAGCTACTCTTGCAAAAATGAGGGGAATGTTTGCACGGATGTGTATAGCTAGTGGCACTTCGCATATGGATGATGTAAGTTTCTATTATTTTATCATATATGAATTAAATTATGTAATTGATACATATAATTTGTTTAAATATGTAGTATTGTGAAATAACTAATATTTATTATATTTAGATCAATCAAGCTGAAGCCTTTTACTATGTGGCCATGAAAAAATCGTTTACATACTTTGAATGTTATGAAGTGATTAAGGACCATCCATCTTTTGTTGCGATGCTACTTTACATGCAACAAATTTTGAGGCTACTCCTTCCGTTGCCGAATCATCTCCAATCATCAATTTGTGTGACGAGGAAGTGAATGATACACCTCAAAACAACGTGACCGCTCCCTCGAGTCCGGTTAGACCAATGAGATGTAAGGTGGCAAAGGAAGTAAGGTGAAAAAAGAAACAAGGTAAGACTCCTATTGAGCAACGAGTTGAGGTTTTGCATACCATTGCAAATAATCAAGAATCGTGGCATACCTCAAGGAAGATCTATAATGAAAGTGAGCTTAATTATTACAAAGAGTACATAGAAATTCAAAAGCGGAAGGAAGCAATGGCAGCCGATGAGTTCCAACTCAAGAAACAAATAGAGGAAACAAGGATTATGACAATGGATTTGGAGGCTATGACTCCAATCTCAAAATGTATTTTACCGAGAGGAAACTAGAAATGCTTAATGAAGGAGAATCCAGAGAAGGAGGAGCTACCGATGAAACCTTTTCGGATTGTTATCACCCACACAATATCTTTCCATAGTAGTTATAGTATTGTCTTAAGAATAAATCTAGGCTTGGCTTGTCATTATGTAATTTAAATTTTCAAGAAATAAACATAAAATTTATTTATCAAGATGAAGTTGAAATGCATATTTGTTACACATATTAAAGTAAAACACATACTAAAATGAAAGACACACACATTAAATTAAAACACATGATAAAATTGAAACACACATATTTAGACTCTTATGTAGAGTATTTCACTTGTTTCAAGCCTCCAGTTGTGCTTCACTAAGTCCTTTTGAAACTCTTTATGGATATAAACGGATTCGAGATCGGCAACACATTTCTGGAACCGTTGTATATTACGCCCATCTCTTCTCATTAGCTCAAAACAAATTCGATTCCCTTATGCATCCATCGGACCATCATAAACTTGGAAAGCTCTTGATGGGTTTTACATATCTTTTTCTTCAATCTCCTCAAACTCTTGATGGGTATTGCAATATACATAAGCTTCACTTGAATTAAAATTTACGCAATACATCACTGAATTGCTGTCTAACTGAAATCGTATCAAATGACATGGAAATTAGATCATGTCATAATCCTAAACCTACATATATAACCCACTAACTGGGTATATACTCAAATTTGGAGTTTGCTACAAAGACATTGGATACCTTACTACAAAGATAAAACACATCACCATGAACTATCTACAGCTCCAATAACTACATTTTAATTTTGGATCAAGCGAGTAGAGCCATTTAAACTCATTGTTGTAGCCGTTTTTGCATCAACTAGTGCACTTTCTGAGGATGGTTATTCCCATAGCCAATCAAATAACTCATTCTCATCGAATTTTTTCCCAGTGCATGATTCCTACAGATATTTGGAAAAACCAGTTAGGAACAATGACATATGAAAAATAGCTACCATCACAATTCATCATGACCAAGTAATTGAATACCTGATAAAATGGTGAAGTTACGAAAATCTTGAGGCTCAAAGAGTTTCCCATCACAATACAAAACTTCTGTCTGAGACGTAAGTATGTAGTCGCTACACAGAAGTGCTAAAAAGTCTGACGACATAGCATGATGTAAACAGTTCATTTCTTCAACCCATATCTGACCATGTACTTTAAAATGCAGAACACTTCGAATAAGTTCAGTTATAGGAAATGGACCGTATGTATTTGTTTGATAAATCATACATGTCAACTTATCATGTATTGTTTATCTAGATGATTACCGTTTGTTCAGTCATGAAAATACATGAAGCAAGCCAAATAAAGCACAAATTTGATATAATTATAATCAACTTAATTTAATAAAGAAAAAACATAAGGATAGTTTTTATTGATGGTAGATGTTATTTGACAATAATTCTGATGTAAGTGTCCCATATGTGAACCCCAAAGACAAAGAAATTGTCTATCACTACCCAATTATTCATGTACAGAATCTAATTCACGTTTTTGGGCAAATTCAGCCGGTATGATAGATAACGGTAGAAAGGCAAAGCTAGCTGTCATTACTATGATTCATAATTGAGATAATCTATAATCTCTTTTAGACATAACCAAGCTATTAAAATAGTTTGGTACAAAGATCTCGCCCACCAAAACTGCCCAAAAGATTCGACCCTTAAATGCATTTACCCAATTGTAGTAGTGCAAAATATGATAAACCAACTTTTTTTCAATCAGCCAATCCAAATTTATTGAAAAAAAAGAGGCCAAGAAGGAGTGACTCCAAGTAGTTGAGATTGGCGAATCGAAGAAGAAATACCGAGAACCTGAAACCCGATATCCAAATGAGGAGCCAACTTCCAAGTGGTTGAGGTTGTCGTTCTAGCACAGGTTTAGGAGCTTTATCTTTTCTTTGCTCCTCATAATATTGACTAATTTGTAGGAGCTCCGCGTAAATATTGCCTACTGTTAAATAAAGTCAGATTACAGAAATATACAATCGACCAATTATTTTGAAAGGACTGAGTTGTGTAGAAAACATGTGATAAAACAACTTTCTGTAAATTTTGTAAATATAGAAGTTATAGTTTCCTTGCAGTATATCATAGAGATGGAAACTTGATTAAAATAGTCATAAAGCCAAGGGAGGAATTTACCTAGAACTTGGAAGTGACATTTTGATCATCGGCCCTTCCACTTACTAATGTCCAATTCTGGCACTGCCATCATCACCGTAAATCATGATGAACATTGATTCTCAAATTACCAGAGAATTCAACATAAGCTACTATAGCCTATATGTTATAAGGAAAGCAGAAAAAATTCATATTAAAATTACATAAAGTTGTAAGGTTGACATTACAGGTATCTTTCACAACTTGACCTTTGATTTTAGTCACTTGAACATTCATATGATCTTTTGGATCAGAAGAAGCAGCATTCATACCAATTAAGTTTAGAAATGGATTATTTTTGGTCTTTGGTTGTCCTAAAATTGCTATAAACAAACTCAGATTGCAGGCAACGTCATTTCAAACAATTAGTTAAATGAATGATTATGACTTACAGTTGGTCGAATGGGAAGATCAAACATATTAGGGATACCAAACTGCTTTATAACTTGCAAAACATTAGATCAAACTACTTCAAATAACTGCATACAACTAAGTTAAGGTACGGCATTTAAGGCCAACATAAACTAAGACTTTGGATTTTCTAAGAAAGTTTTTTCTGTAGTAATGACATGCCTCTGAGCTTGAGCCTCTACCAAATGGGTAATGACGCTTCCCATTAGCATCAAAATGGCTCATATTCTCAACCACATAAACACATGACACCTAATAAAAATGACATTAAAGTAAGCTAAATTGACATCTTCTCTTATCTTTACTGATAACTCAGTTAACAAATTTTCATTGCTAAACCTAAAAGCTTTAGTTTCGTTTTACACACTGACTATTCCATTTACATTCAAGATGTATACTTATAATCTAAACCAGATTCATTACAGAAACATAAGAAAAATGAGTTCCTTAAGTACCTACCTCTTCAAGAAACCCATCACCTATTGGATTATATATGTATATATATATGTATGTAAGAATATAACCCTTAGCCTCAAGCCCTCAAGTTCTTCACCTACCATTAATTGGGAATGATGTGAGAGCCCATGACATAAACATTAAGACATATCATTCACCGTTGGGATTGTAAGAGTTAGCTAAGATCGAATAGTGCCACAAAGAGCAAGTTGAGTTATAATGCAGTGATATACATAAGCAATAATGCTAAAGTGCCAAACTAAAACTAAAATGAAGGGACTGATAGATATACACAACCAGAAATCACCCCAGACCTCGATCAAATATACCAAAATCTCCAACCTTTGAGTGATTTGCTCAACACCCAATTCACAAAACCACAATCCCATATCAACAAAACCAACAAAACTTACAAATCTAGCACCTCAAAAACATAAAAAACAAAGTCAAAACTTTAAGTGATTTACTTGACATCCAATTCACAAAACCACAATCCCTTTTTAGAAAAACAAACCACTCACAAACTCAACATCTCTCAAGCTCCAATTACAGAAACTGGAAGCACAATCCAAACAGTATTAATCTCGACAAATGAAAAAGCACTTGGATTAAGAATCAAACCTGAATAGAATATAGAGGCTAGCAGTGTCGGAGGAAAAGATGGAATGAAAGAAAGAAGGGCTTTACCAACAAACCCAAAGACGATACGAATCAAGCATATGCAAACCTAATATAATACCAAGTCAAATCAAAAGGGTTTTACCAAATCAAGGAAAGAATGTGAGCAAAAGTCGCAAAAAAAGGAACTAACCTGAATAAAAAATGTGTGTGTGTGAGAGAGAGAGAGACCGATTGAGAGGCTGAGTGTGATCGATTGAGAGCTACGGTGAAAGATTGGGAAGATCCAATCCAAAACAGTGAGCTGAAAATGAAGAGAGAGTATAGGCAAAGCTATTCAAAAAAAGTTGCGAGATCAGTGAAGATGGAATAGAGCCGGAGGTCAAAGTGAACTGAAGAAAAGAGTGAGTAGAGAACGATCGATTGTTCAGATCGAAAAAGTAGGAAAGGGAAATATAGAAAGAGAGTGAGAGAGATAGAAAGAGAGAGGTGGAGGGGGGGGGGGGGCTGGTGAGGGGCTCCATTCACCTGGGTAAATGGGGGAAGGGTCTGTTCGGTCGTGGGTTTAGCATAAACGTTGTTCACCTGCCCAAGTGAACAATAAAAAGAACATAGAAAATAAATTTGTGCTCTCAAAAAGAAATTGTGTTATAATTATTTACATTCCAAAAGTAATTGAAGAAAAAAATTATATTGACTTTTCATATTTAAAGTAATCATATTGAATTAATTAATAAAGCCTCAATAATATCTTCTTTGCTCTCTTTCTATAACCAGTAAAGTATGTCTAAAATCTCTGCCAAACAAAATTGATTTTCCTCCAAATGGTATTTGTGTCTTTCGATCATCAGAGTTCGCTGATAAAATATCTCGATGAGTTTTATCCAATGATTTGATAAAACATTTATTGCACATAGGACACTACCAGAATACTTCACTTAGGCTACAAAATCTAAAATTTTCCGTCGCCTAAGGGAGACTTCGGAGAAGGAAGCTAAATCCGTCGCCTAAGAGGGACTTAGGAGAAGGAATCTAACTCCGTCGGCTAAGTCACTCTTAGACGACGGAAAAGAAAACGGAGTCTAAATGAGAATATTTTCGTCGCCCAAAAAATACTTAAACGACAGAATATTACCATTCTGTCGTCTAGGCTATACCCTAACTAACCCGTAAACCCTAAACCCTAGATGATAAAATTGAGATATTCCGTCGTCTAAGTCCATACCATATCACTAACTCCTAACCCTTAACTCCTAACCTCTAACCCCTAACCTCTAAACTCTGACCCATAAACCATGAACCCTAAACATTTAGGCGACGAAAATACTAGGTTCGTCGTTTAAGTGTTTATGTAGGCGATAAATATCACATATTCCGTCGTCTAAAGTGTGTTTTCATTGCCTCTAATCAAATAGATAGACTATCTATTCCATCTTAAAATGCATATTTTTTTTTCGTCGAGGGCATAGAGTAAACAATTCTTAGACTGTGAGTTTTGACGGTTCATAAATCGGAATTAAGAAGATTCGTATATCAACGTTTTCGTTTCGCTGAAATTTTAGTTTTATGGTTGACTATGCTGATCAACCCCTTAACAAACTTCATGTTTACTAAAAAATCGTCCACTTATATAATATGTTATGATGAATATCTAACGGTTGTTTCGTCCAAATTCAAATTTGTTAATATTAATGTAGAGTGAATATAGACATACGAACACTTAAGTTATACAACATTAGTAGATATATAAAGTTTTAGTCTTAAAGAAATTTTTTATTTCAATTTTCAATTAATTTCTATATAGTTGATAAATTAAGTTTTTACGACAAGACAAACATTCATAACTTCGAAAACGGATTTACAAAATATTTTTACGATCATTTTCCTCTTTTAACTATTTTTGATAATCACTGAATTTGATCGATCGAATCCTAAACTAATCCGAATTGGTTAGATTTTTTTTTACTATATTGTATAAATGTAATGCCTACATCAGACGGTTGTATTTTGATAATTTTGAAGGAACTACCCAAAATTAATTTTTCAGAAATTTATGAAAAAAAATTCCTTAAACGACGGAATCCTAAATATTCTGTCACCTAAGTGTTTATATTATTTTTTCTATATTTTTTTTAAAATTAATTTTTTGACTTATTGTGAATTTTATTGTTTACCGCCAATTTTTTTTTTCCAAAATTCAAAAAATTGCCAAAAATTTAAATGACTTAAGCAAGAGAATCTTCCTATTTCCGTTGCCTAACTTGAAAATTTTGGCAACTAAGACGACGGAAATTGGTATTTCCGTCCCCTAACTGGAAATTTTTGGCCTTTTCTTTTCTGCCAAATTTTTTGGCAAAAAATTCAAATAACTTAGGTGACGAAAATGCTTTGGTCAATCGCCTAAGTGGTCCTCTATTAAATCTAAATCATCCACCATTTTTCACAATCTCCTATCTCACCCATCACCCCCCACCCCCCCTCTCTCTCTCCACGCCTTACACACCACCACGACACAACCACCACCACGGCACCACCACCACAATGCAACCATCACCACCACCACCACACGCAACCACCACAACGCAACCATCACCACCACCACCACACACCACCACCATCTCGACAGCACCATAAGACCACCACCACACAAAAAAGCCACTGTCGCCGCCGCCACCACCACCACCACCACCCTTAATATACTAATTATGAATTTTCTCATTATTTATTAATTAACATATACTAATTAATTAGGATTTAATAATTTTTTATTTTTTTAAAAAACAACCATTTAGAGGAAAGAATTTAAATTTCCTCGTCTAAGTCATTAATTAAATTTTTTTTTTAAAAATAAAATTTAGGCAACGTTTAGTCACAATTAAGTATAGCGACGCTATTTTTTCCGTTGCCAAAGAAGAAACTAAGACAACGTTTTTCTCAAATTTCGTTGGATAAATTTTTTTGCGACACTCCTTAGCCAACGTACAGACCTTAGCCGATGAAAATTCCGTCATCTAAGCTAGTAGCCAACGGAATAGGTCTTTTAGGAGACGAAATTCGTCCGTCTTCTAACCAAGGCATTTTGGTAGTGGGAGCTTCATCCCAAATTATCAGATCAACGTTTTCAATTAATTCTGCAAGATATATTTTTTTATTTATCGAAGATTTCAAATCTTTATCTACAACTGGCTTTATTTAAAACGTGAATGCGTCGTTCTACCTTTTGGAAGTAATAAAGAAGCATTTCCTGACGAAGCAATGGCCAAAACAATTTTTCCTTCAGATCTCAGTTTAGAAATTATGGTATTCCACAAAAAACTGTTTCCTGTTCTGCCACTACCATATACAAAAAAATAGTTTTTCAGTTTTCTGTTTCACAACTTCAATCAATTCATCGTATATAATTTTCTGACACGAATTCAATTTATTAACCAATTCACAATGTTCAAATTTAAGTGTCTTACAATCAAAATCTAATTCCTCTCTCATTAATTTATTACTCAACTCTTGTATGTTTTCTGTTTTGGGCATCAACAAACGATGTTCTTTCAATGAACTAGATACTATACTGAACAATTTTTCAAGTTCGTATAAAATATTATTTTTGGAATCATCCTCAGGTATGGTGAGATTGGGCATACTGAATTTCGATCTAATTTTGTATAAGATATCATTAGACATGCTCATCCAATGTGCATTGAGTAGAGCTCGCGGATTCAAGACATAATAGAAAAGAATAATGGTAACAAATAGTTGCCTAATCTGAGAAGATGTCGCAGTAAATGCATATTCAACCAATGCATCGTTCCATTATTTGTCATCATCTAGCAATCCCAATGCTCGGCATGCTTCCTGA
Source organism: Geum urbanum (assembly GCA_946800695.1). Classification (NCBI taxonomy): domain Eukaryota; kingdom Viridiplantae; phylum Streptophyta; class Magnoliopsida; order Rosales; family Rosaceae; genus Geum; species Geum urbanum. Next base: position 58,859,882 of record OX326997.1, read on the forward strand.
AAAGTAGAGTAATTAATTTCATTAACTGTTCTGATCTAATCAAAATTGCAACATCCTTTTTGAACATTCAACCGCATTCGCAGGTAAAAGAATTCGTCTGCAATGGGTGGTACGTGTGCAATTCTGCCAATAACATCATACCATTTTCTTAGATACCATGTTTTGCTATCATTTTCCCAAAAAAACTAAGAATAAAATTGAGCATAAGTTAATTTGGTTGTGTCCTTGTAAACAGTGTTTGCATCAAACCAAGAAGTCAGCATAGCACGTTCTGCATCTAGACTTTCCATCACTTGTTCAAGAGATTGACCTTCAAAAAAAAAATGCTATGCTCGTTTGGCAAGTGATTTTTTAAGTATTGCACTACATGATATTTGGAATGAATCGAGAATTCCAACAACTGCCACACAGATTCATGGGAAGTTAAATTTCGACAATTCAAATAATTTTGTATCTCATCATTTACATTGTCACGAACCATCATTCGAGCTCTATCTGAACTTTTATTTATATATTCAAATAAGTATTTTATTAACATAGACTGAGAACACGACTCAACATTTATGTGAGCATTATATTTCAACAACAAAATTGGATTGTATGGATTAACAAATTTATTACCAACATGAATTTCATTTTTAACTACAAACTTTGAATCATCATTGTGTCTTCTATATTGAGGAGCCTTAATTGCATGAAATACAATGTTAGAAATGTATGGTTTTGGAAAAGATTTTGTACATTTTTCATCTCTCATGCATGGACATTTGGAATTTAATTGACCGTAGATACCATGTGTCATAAATTGACTGACTATTTTAAAAAGTTCTGGACTAATGTTTCTATCCGGTAATTCAGCTAAAATAATAGAATCTATATTTGTTGATGTGTAACATTTGTATTGTCTTTGAAGCCAAAATAATAAATGAGCATGAGGCAACCCTTGTTTTTGGAATTCAATTGTACAAACATGTGCATGAATATGTCCAAAAGGCTCTCCAGATTTAATGAATTCAATCATGTCATCCAATTTAATTTAAAAAATCCAAGAAATAATATCCGGTCTATCTTCCGCTTTGTACCCTATTTTTCTTCTTCTAAATATCTCACAATTTCTGGTCATTTAACATTGCAAGTGAAAGTTATGAACAAATTCGGATTGCTATAATATCGACAAATTGCCATCGCATTTTGATAATTATTTAATATATCTTTTGGACTGCCAGTATGAGTACCTGGAAGAAAAATTATTTTTCCTACATCAGAACATGTAGTTGTTTTGAAGCAAGAGTTAAGAATTGATTCCATCGTTCACACTTTAATAATGGTTGATGATTCATTATATATTTCAAGCGATTTTCTTCAAATATAGCATATATGCATCAACCAAGTATTGCTGAAACAATCTCCTGCCTTTTAACAAAGTGTCTAAATCATTATCTCTGTCATGGTATTGATAACAGACAAATTATATCATCATCAATTTTGTTCTTTTCTTATAATTAACGCAGTACACTCTAACAACATATGTATTCTGAATCCATCCTCACCGTACGGGAAAAGCAGTAGATATTGAAAAGACATTAACTTCGGATGTATCTTGGATATTCGTTTCAAACGTCCATCAACCGATTGCATAATGATATCTATGTTAGAATTAAATTGTTTAATGTCACCAACAATTAAACCGACAATTTCAGAAGCACTTGGTAATTTGTATTCCTTACCATCAGTAAGTTGTCGATCAAGGAGAGTCATATTAAAATTAGGCAACGAAATATTTTTAAATTCATCCATGACTGATTGAAACTTTTTGGCCAATTCATTGACGTCGTCAAACATATTTGCTAAGTTTTCAACAATGCTAGCATCAATATTTTGATTTGCATTATTCGGATCAATAAAATTAATACGATTTGAAATCTCGTTATCCGTGTTATAAACATATAATTGAGCAAACTCACGACATTCATTTGTAGAAGGTAACACTGATCCTATCAAATGATGCACTTGTTCACATATTTTGAATACATAAGGAGTTGAGCCATTGTTTATTTTGTAATCAATTTTTGCACCCATAGAAATAAAAGAAAACATCGAATTATAAACCCAAATATTTTCACAAAAAAACATGCTTTCACGGCCATTGATTGAATTCAATAATTGTTAAAGAAAAATTGTTGACGTCGGATTTGACAACGGAAGTTAACTTGTCATTTTTCACAACAATTCATATATACTAATTAATTTTTGATTTTTTTTCTTTAAAACCTCGCTCGACCAAAAGTGAGCATTGCAAATGATTAAACATGTAAGAATCGCTGCCAAAGTCTTTATAATTTAGAATCACACCTGCAATACAAATTGTTCAGAATGGTGTTAGAAAAATACTGAAATTTTATTAATCAAAAATTGATGATGTAATATATCATTCACCTTTTGAATGTTCTTTGGTAAGATGCCTGACCAAGGATAGTTGGATCGAGCACTACATTTTAGATAAAACAAAATCATTCTTATGTCTATGATTCCTTTTTCTAAACTAATTTAATATCCTAAAAAAGTTATAATTGGAAATAGTGTTTCAATGACTACCTGACACATTTTCATCGACGACATCATCTTTGCCATAGCTTCTCTCCTCAATAGGCACATTTAAACTCGTACCTTCATTTTAAAAATTATATTGATCCTCAAAGAAACAATTTCTCTTGCTTAATTTCTTGGTTGATATGCCTAAATTTGTTCCGCTTGCTCCCTCATCTTCAAAATACTGTAGCAGTACTGTTGGTCTCATGATATGTCGAGACTTGTTCAAAATTCTGTTGAAAAAAGCGTTTCATCTTTATTGAAACTCTTTTTGGCCCATACCTAAAAGAAACACTACAATTAATTAATAAATAATTACTACTATACTATTTGATATTAGTAACAAAAATTAATCCATTATTCAAGTTTAATCTTTTAGAGAAAATGAGATATCATTCGGTACTCGATATATGTCCTAAACTAAAATGTCTATCTATTTTTACTTAAAACTATATAATACTAGTTCTCTACGCAATGCTTCCCTAGCAAACACTTTTATATATTATGTTTAGATAGATTTGTTAGGATAAATGAACTTCATAAACCCACATTTAATGGTCTAATGAGTTGTCATACAACAGCATATACTGCATCAAACATAAGTCATTAATTGTAGAAAAACTCGCATTGGAGCAGATATATGTCAGCCTCAAAAAGTCAAAATTAAACCTATGCACATCACTTAGATAAACAACTACAGTAAAAAAAGGTTATGACAATGTTTACTTGCGATTTTTTTTATTACTGTCAGAATTTGAAATGCATGTCACTCCAAGCATACCAACTTCAAAAAAAAAAACACCAATTTCACCTAGAGAATCTCCTAAGCATATACAGAACATATAGATTGAACCAACATAAAGGGTTAGACTGGATAAATAATGATAAAGATGGATAATATCAATCTACTAAGCCTATAAGATAGATGCCTTCAAACCATAAATCAATAAACAGTAGATGTTCCAAAATTTGCTTAAAAACAGAAGAATCTAGCTGGTATAAGTCCTCAAAGAGGATCAGAGACATAACAAATTTACCCTATTTGATACAAGGAACCAAATTAGAATCTCAACACTACTAATGGAAATCAAATTTAAACTAAAGTTGTAATATCTATTTCTTTGTCATCTTCTTGAAGCCAAACAGTCAAAAACATAACCGTAAAGTTTCTATATATAAAAAAAAAAAAGCAGCCAACTTTCTTTCTTAGTTTTTAAAGCTGATTACCATCATAGTTCAATTACCGACATGTAATAGCAGAAAAAACAGAATTAACTAATCAAGTCTGAAACTGTAGGTATATCCCAATTTAATAAGCTTGTATCTGCTTAAAAAGTGAACTTCCAATGAAACACTTTGAACTTGGGTCAACTTGCAACCAACAACATAGTTATATTAGCAAAAGGAACAAATGAGTTCAACTTTCTTGTCGACAACAATCTATTACGAAAGAACATAAATTCTAAGATAGACACAAATTCACAAAAGTGAATACAAAGTCATAAAAGAAAAATATAACAATACATTTAATAGTCTGAGACACAAAAAAATGAATATACCATCAACCAAACAGTCTCTTTTTATTATTCTACTTCTTTCATTGTATAATGCACCATTCTAGGAAATCTACATATACGGTACTACATCTAGTAAACTAAATTAGATATGATGCTAAGTACCATTAGATCAAAATATCCAAATATCAAACCTAAAACCAAAGAGACTTGTTACTATATAACCATATAATTAAAATTCAAGTAGAATAATAAAGTACAAAGGATGCAGAATTGGTTTTATATAACAAAACAAAAAATTCAAAACACTATTCTGCCTTCCTTGCGTTTCTATGTTCTGATCATTATCATACAAAACATGAAAAAATTATGACAACATTGTTCAAGACACTACCAGAAATGGAGACATTACCGGCGACCTGCCGTCGCTGGCCTTGTCTTTTTTTTTCACCGGAATTGTCATTACCGGCGACAAGACATTACCGGCGACTCAAGTCGCCGGCAATGGCAGCGCCGCCGTGGCCGGAATGTGAGACATTGCCGGCGACTGAGGTCCATGTCGCCGGCAATGTGTGGAAAAATTTTGAAAAAAAAACGCGGTTCTGGATTGGGCCCAATTCCAGAACCTGCATTGAAAGACATAAACCGTACAATCATACAAGTTCAACAGTACACATAAATGTCCAACGTACAGTACAAATAGCAACGACGATACGAAAATTAACTACAACTACAGGTCAGGGTCCAGGAACTTGCGGGTCAGGGTCGAAGTAATCCAAGTACTCATTTGAATTCCGGTGGCTACCTTGGTCTTGCTCTGGCGTTGACTGGTGCGGTGGTGGTGGTGGATAGCTAGGGAAGGGAGGGACCGGGGGAGGTGTGGGGAACGGTTGTCCGGTAGTCTGAGCCTCGTACATCGTCCGCATCCATGTGTACATCTGAGCCTGCATTTGTGTCTGCTGCTGGACCATGTTTTGGTACTCGGCCATCTGCCTCTTTTGCTCCTCCAACTCCCTCTGCGTCCTCTGAAGCTCCGTTGCGAGGTTACGACTAGAAATTGAACTTCTTGACCCGGTAGAGTATTGTGAAGTGTTTTTCAATACTCCTTCGCTCGCCGAGCCCATTCCCCTACAGTAGTAGGTATTCTTTCCAGTCCCGCACGCTTTTGCCATGATCTGAGCCGCTATCGGGGGATCAAGCGGATCGATCTGAGAGGCATACTGGGTGACTTCTTCCTCGGAGCAGTCAGGATGGTTAGTCCGAGCTATACTCATGGTCACTTCTGCGGTCGCCTCCTCCACTCTCGCCTAATTGAAAAGCGAAAATGAAGAACGTATTAACTAACAAAATCTATTAATATCGAAAAATAGTTTTATTAACACATGGAGAGGCGAAAGACTTACCGCTTCGTCAGGGCACTGCAGATAGAACTTCTGATGAATATACACCAAGGGGTTCACTTCTTGTTGTTGCTGCGCCTTAGTCGACCAACCCATGTAGTTGAGTGAACCTGCATGATGGGCCCTGGTGTTTTTCAATCTATTCGCCCGGTTCGTCTTCGAAATCGCCTTGTTTGATAAACATATGGAAAAAAATTAGTAACTAACTATTTCAATCTGATACGATACATTAGGCTTGTAAG